>CM034156.1:552903972-554296472 GCA_019776745.2 Taxus chinensis | reverse complement strand
GCTCAACAAACTCTACAGAATTCACACCTGAATTCAAAACACATCTGCAATGTTACATAATACCTACCATATGCATAAAACCATATAAGTAGACAAGTGCTTAAGTAGTTTTGTAAAACTGTGGGTATCAAAACCATGGGCCAAAACCGTTCCATAAAACTATGGGTCAGAATCTCGCTCATATGAGAAAATTTCATTTTTTGGTATATCGAGCACGTTTTAAGGCCAAAAAAATAATTTCTTGGGGGTTGCACCCCCGAACCCCTACTACCGGGGGCTGTCGGCCCCGAACCCCAACGAGACAACTATGGAAAGTATACAGTTCTCTTAGAGTACAGTCTTCAACACTTTCTCACATGAAAACAGACTCCATGACCTAACAAATAATTCCACCAAGATATGTTAACCAAACTTTGCGAGAAAGTAAGGTATTAATATTAAGATGATATTGATATAATGCACACAAGTCGTAATACTCAACACTTTTCAAAATCGAGGTAGTAATTGAAATAAAACTAAAGCTAGAATATACAGAGGAATTGTTAAAGTGTATATAGCGTAACATCATAATATAGATATTTAGTTCAAGTTTACAAGAAATGAGACGTAAATACCAAAATTCTAGCGACACGATATAAACAAGATAACAGTTCAAAGGAGATTAAAGGTGATTAATACAACATAACTATGATGACGATATTTACTTGGGTATCAAGATCAAAAAGGCTACCAATGATATGAAAACATCTCCACACACTTTAGAAATTTAACAACTCAGTCGTAATCATGGATGAGCGTAAACGGAAACAAAAGTGACGAATACAATTAACTAGGAACACAAGGGTAGTCACTCTTCTTCTAATCAACAAAGTGTCAAAAGAGAAGTGAAGGAAGTAGATCAATTGGGGGTGAAAAATGTTGGCCTCACTTCGGCAAAAATTTTCCTCGCCTTAGGGCGAGTGAAAAACTAAGAAAAAGTAACGCTTCACATATTTCGTGATGAACAATGGATCTCAACTCAAATTAGTTTTGAAATGGTCAAAGTTGGCTCCTGGTCAAAGATAGCTTCCTAGGTGGTTCACTCAACTAGGTGTCAAAAGTTATCTACGAGAGACCTCAGTTTGCCAAAATTTACCAAGGATTATCTCGACTTTACTTTACCCCCTTCAAGTATAGTGGGAAATAAATGTGTCCATCGTGTACTCTCACTGGGGTCACGATACAGATAAATTTGATCATAAATATCATGTGTATACTAGTTAAGTAGGTGTGCAGATCACTTCACGTTTCATCCACAAGGTTCCCTCTTGCATGGACTACTTTTGGGTTATGATGACCACCCTCATTGTTGAAGCTTAAGGCTTATGCCAAAGGGTTTATGTCCTAGTTTTAAGCGGACAGGGTGTACCCTTATCTAAACCTGTAAATCAAGTGTTTTGAATGTGGTGTGTTTTTTATCTTTTAGACTTAATGTGGTTTATTCGTTTTCCATTTGGCAACCTGCAACACACATGTAGTTAGAAAAGTTTGTTTCGAACTCCTTTCTTTAACAAGCATTTTTAGGTCCTGCACTCAAGCGTTAGTAGTTCTCCAAGAAAATCACATTATTTAAAATAGGATTAAGAGTTGCTTTTGATTCTTAAGATCGTCTAAGGATGCAAGAGAAAATCATACACAAAAAATAATCCAACTGAAAATTAAAGGAAAGCTTTGCAATTAATTAACCATACAAAAATCTTAATAAATGTTCATTCCCTTAAACCAAAAATGAAAGATGAAGTTTCCAATCAACCAAATGTTAGAAAATGAATACTAAAGTTGTTTTCTTATTCTCAAGATCACCCTAAGGTGCAAGAGAAGAGTATACACAAAATTAGCCCAACTAGATAGAAATGGAAAACTTCAAATCTAATGACCATAAAAAATGTTTTGTACAAGGTTTATTCCCTTAGGTAAAATGAATAACCAAAATTTCAAGTTAATCCAAATGTTAAAAAGATAGAGATCAAAGTTTTTTTATTCTCAAGATCACCAAAAGGTATAAGAGAAGAACATACACAAGCTTTGGTCTGAATCAAGTAAGCATGGAAATACAACATTCATCAAAACATTAGACATGTTAGAAAATGAATAGTTTTACAATAAAGAAAAAATTTAAAATTTATGTAAGTATAAATCTCAAATTTATGTTTTCATTGCATAGTTCACTTCAATACCTTTCCAACGCAAAACAAACCAAGTTATTTCGAGTTCGAGAGAAAACGTTATGGCTTTTAGAAGATGGATTACGTATATGCTCTTATGCTTACGAGTGTGCACTTAACATGTACTCAAAAAATGTGAAAAACCCTCCCTTAATCTGCAAAAAGGTTAAATTCTTCCAACCAATATTAAATTTTACAACAAATTATCATATTAGTATATGAGTAGAAGACTCAACGCTATCAAACATTGGCATTCACGATCAAGAACTTAACATTTTCAAGAAATTGATAAAACTAACATGTAGAATGATGAAAAAATAAGCTCTAAAATTGAAAACTTCAAAAAATATTGAAATTTTTTCACCAAGATTCAATTTTGACAGCAACCCACCACATTAATATGTAAATAGAATACTCGACACTATTAAACACTAACCTATATGCTCAAAAATTTAAGATTTTCAAGAAATTGACAAAACTGACATGTAAAATGTTAAAAAATGAAGCTCTAAACATGAAAACATGGAGAGATCTTGAAATTTTCACATCAAGATCTAATTTTGACAGCACTTCATCTCCTTTATACCTACAAGGAAGACTCAATGCATGCAAAATCAACAAAACAAGTTAAGAAAAACAAGTTAGATCAACATGTGCAAAAAGATGTTAGTAACCAAAATTGAAACATAACTATAAAAACTTGAAATTAAGTGCAAAGGACAATACGTTAACTCCCACCGGATTTTCCAAATGTGTATATGAATTAGTTAACAATGCAAAGGAAATCAAAACTAACACATAATAGCTGCAATACAATGCTAACTAGATCAATATACCATCATGCTTAGAGCTTAAGCAAAGCTAATCTATTAACATATTTGTATTAAAACATGAAATGAAGATTCAAACTAACATGCTAGACAAATTAATCTCTATCTTTAATTTAATGCTAATGAAATGAACCTATTTAGATCCTTAGCAATCAAAATGGTAGATTGTATGCTTGAATCCCAAGGTTTTCAAGAATGGAGTCTTGTCAATCCATGGCTACAAGACCATTTGACATATCTTCACATGATTTCAAAACTTGGATGGATGAATGCAAGAAATGAAGACAGTTAGCTCATCTAATGGAAGAATTCTGTAAGATGATAAAATGGTTATAGTATAGGTTATATATTCATTTAAGTGTAAGTAGAAAGGTTAGAGGAGAGTTCCTTTTATAACCCAACGGTTTGAAGAAGCTTTGCATCCTATTGTATGTGGGATAGTAGTAAAACTAGGTTAGTTATGGATAAACATGGTTTAGAAGTGGTTGAGTTTACTTTAAGAGAGTTTAGTTTGTCCTCTAGTGACACATGGGGATTGAGGGGGTTTATTAATTAACCAAAGTGATTAATTAATAGGTGTGCAAGTTTAAAGAAGTTGTTTAGAGGAATAGTTAGTATGATTTATCTTATGAGAGAATTTTAATCAAATAAATGATGATTTATTGATTAAATAGAAGAGAGAATTAATTAATTAAGAATAATTAATTAATCTAAATATAAAGGGGTATTAATTAATTAAAAATAATTAATTAATCTAGATAAAAATGTGAGCTTAATTAATTATAAATAATTAATTAATCTAGATAGAAAGGGGAGTTGATTAACAAAAGGTCGTTAATTGACGTCGTTGTTGGATAGAAGAGTTAATTAACTAACGTAATGTAATTAATTAACGACGATAACATAGAAAATGTGTGATATTGACGATATGTCGTCAATTTGTGGGAAAGGGTATAATTAGTGCAATTTAAGTATTTATATTGCTCGAGCTAAATTATAGGTGTCTACAAGAGTGTAAGGTCTAAGTTAAAGTAAAAAAATATTTCCAACCAAATGTTATCTAATTGCCACTGACAATTGTACACATTGTTCCATAAAATGATGCATGTATTGACATGTTACATATAAATGACAAGGCAAGTATTCTTATATAAAGTGTATTTGCCACATGTTTTGTTATTCCTATTGACGGTGTTTTGGGTGCTACTGATGTCTTCTCATAAATGATGTGAGTTGTTTGACCAAGGGGGCATTCTAGTTACTAGACAACTTGCAACTTTCATTTTATGTTAAAATGTGTTACCATTGGGGTTAGATAGCAACATGTGAAGTATTGTGGAGTGTAACCTTTTTTTTAATCATAGTTAACAACATTTTAACCCATCAGTTTGGGATGACCAAATTTTGAGGAGAGGCCCTGTGAAAGGCACTAGAACTTCAATTTTTACAACTATAGTTTTATGAAAAAGTTAAATGGAGCAAACAAGAAAATTTAGAACCTTTATAATGAAAAATAATGTAAATTTTAAAAAGGAATGTTTGTGTCAATGAGTGCACACTCTAGGATGGATTTCTATCAAATAACAACACTTTATTAAATTATTTCTATTAGTAGAATTAGAAAGTGACAATAAGAGATATAATGCTTTAATTGTCATAATGATGAGAGTAAAACATTCTCGGTAAAAACTTTATTCAAGCCACTCAACTGGCCCATCGTGAGGGTGAATAGAAATTGACAATTTTATTTACACTTCTTAAAACAATTGCAAAGAGAGCCATGGATTTTATTTCCAGTAAGACCGTTTTCTTCTAAACTTCTTGTAAGTGTTTTATGGAGACACCTCCTTTTGTTGGGTAGGATCAATGTTATGCCATCTTATGTAAAGGGCTCGAGATCCCATTTTTGCTGTGAGACTGGTTGATAGAGTTTTAGTATGATTTTCACAATTTTTTATTTAAAATGTTTAATATATTTTTTTACATAAAATAATTAAAGAAAAAAGTTGGCCCAAGTTTGAGTCACATCGTGACTCCTAACATGGCTCATCCAAAATTGCAATTCATAGTTTCAGTTATAAAAAAAAATGTTTATCAACCCAAAAAATGAAAGATAAAAAAATTCCTAAGATTTTAAAATAAAAAGTTGATCTGTGGTGCCAACTACCAAAGTACAAATTCTATGATATATAGAAGGGATGAGGTTGAGTTCGACTCATGGTAAATTTGACAAATAAATATACTCACTCAATGCCACGAAATCAAGATTGAAATCCAAAAAAAAATCGAAGCAAAAAAGATGACTACAAAATTTAAAATTCAGCACATTTATCCTTCAATTAAGAAAAACTCATAAAATTTGTAGACAATACCAATTAAGATATTTTAATAAGCCCCCTCAATAAAATCATAGCCTAAGAGCATGGTCACATGGACCCGCTCCAGCTCTTATTATCTTGGTGCAAGATGATTTTATGTTGATTGTTTCAACCAGCTACAGGAAAAAGCCGAATCTTGACATGGAAATCAGGAACTCCACATTTTTGACCCATTAAACTTCAGAGATGACCACCAAAAATTAGTATAGATACAAATTGATACAAACAACAAACAACTTTATTCACAACTAGATCAAAACCTGCAACCTAATAATCTTTCACTCCAATGGCAGGGCATCATTCTTCCTCAGATCCAGGATATAACTGCCACTCAGCAAAATGTATTCAAAAGAAACATTTTTAATAATTCACATATTAAAGTTACAAATTAAAATTAGATAAAATACTGCATAATTCTTTTATTTTGAGTAGGTGATATTAAAAGAAAATATGCATGTAATTTATTCATCTTCCAAATTTAATCCACAATTGTTCAGGATGTACATTATTACATTTCGACTACGATCTCACTGTCTGAAACCCTGTTAAAGGACTATATTCAATTTTTTGACAAAAAGATGCAATTCAAGACCATGAAAAACAAAATAATGGTATTAGTTTATATGCTTGCACAGAATACCCAAAAAAAATAACCCAAAAAATTCCCAAAACCAACTATTTCCCCGACCCAAAACCAACAATTTTCATAGCTTGAAGGACTTGGAACAATGCAGCACCTCAGCAGACCTTGTAGACACATTGACATTAATATCACAGGAAGCAAACACTTTCACATGCTTCTTAATTATATGCAGCAAATGAACCCTCCCTGTCATCTCAGTCCTGGTAGTCAGAGCAAGGCTCCCTGCAATTCCATCATTAATCAATTCAGAAATACTTGACGCAAAGGCGTCAATAAAGACGGTTAGGGTAACATTCATTTTGACGGTCCTGTCCGCCTTGATTTCGCCCGCAGGCATGACGGCCTGCCCCACGGTCTTGCCGCGGTACAGCATCAATGTCGTGCTGTTGCCGTGCCTAAAACTGGCCGCCTTGTTGGGATTCTTCAGCGAAATGTCTGAGGTGAGCGTCAAGTTTCACGTGGAGCGTCAACGTCGCCAGATCCAGACTAGTGTGGAGGCCGTCGATTTTTGCAGAATTGACGGTTATCTTGGGGTCCTTGGCCTTGAATACCGTCAAGGCCAGGACGAGTATGATTACGGCCAGGATTATGACGGCTCCGACGCAGGACAAGCAGCAGAAGCAGCAGCGCCGACGGCGTCTGCGTTTTTTCTGGGCGTCGAAAACGGAAGGGGTTTCTACTTGGAGAGGTTCTTTTGGAGGTTGCTGTTGTGCTTCTTTTTGGCTTAGGATGCCGTCAACTGACATGGGATTCGCCTCGCTGTTCGTCTCCTTCATCTTCAGAATTATTGACGCCTGGGTTTTTTGCAGTTTTCAGGGTTGGCCTGATTTTCGACCAGAAGCACCTATTTCCTTTGACGGGCAGGCTTTCAGATTTTTTAAAAATGGGGGTTCAGTCTTTGAGCTCTTTGCGGATTCAAAAAATAAATTAGTATTTATTAACGATTATGTAATTTTCAAGGTAGTTTCATCGATGAGATTTTTTAAATAGCGAATATTAAACGCTATTTTAGCCCGCTTGGGTTGAGGGACAAACTAATGGTCCTCTCACTTTTGATGTTCTTTTCATAGAATATGACTAAGTCAAAAGATTTTCCACGCACTTTTGACATAGGGTGATTTTAAATCTTGATTTTAAGAATAGTTATTGAATTGAATTCACAAATGTTGTATAGGGGAGAGGACCCTATAACTGTGCACCTAACCTTAGGGGCACGCAAATATATGTAAGTATGTTGATAGCGTAAACAAATTATATCATCGTGTAGTGTATGATCGTGCCATATCAACATTTTCGTTTCATGTGTTTATTTGGAGCAAAAAGTAGTTTTTGAATTGATTTAATATGAAGAAAATCAATATAAAGCATTTAAAAGAGGGACCAATGACCGAGCGCCCCCATGTGTCACATTCTCGTTGACTCTTAAAAAGTGTAATTAACTAAAAAGTGAACAACTATTGGTGCTTTTGTCAACAACCTATGGTGAAAAGAAATTTACATGTTTTGGTCCCTGCTCAGTTATAGGGTCATCTCCCCTATATACTTTATGGTTTTTAGAAATACAGTTATTCTTATGATTTGAAATGTTGATTCTAAACACAACAATCAAGTTTATTTTAAAAATACTTTATCTTTATTATATGGATGGAATCAGTAACTTATGAGGTAACTCTTTTAGTGTGTTCTTTTAAGGCGAGTTTCTATAACCATTAAGTGGCACTCAAATGCCCCACTCTACATGTCACAGGGAAACAAAGAATCGACCTCGTGACTTAAAATGCAAGTGCTTACTATTGTGGTACAATACTAGAGGCACGTATACATTTTAATTGTGATGATATTTTGTTTTGCCTCAACCCTTATGGTGGTTGTGATACTTTGGAGTTTAATGTCTTCTATATTTTTTTCGGTATAATGAAATATGTAGAGCTTGTATTATTAGTAGAACAACGTTTTTTAAATTATATATAAACTCTTTTACAAAGTATGTAGAAGCAATAAAAAAAATTGCTCTTTATAGATAAGAGTATTTTTATAGCGGTGGACTCCTTACTCTCATGTAAAAGGTAGAGAATTTTCTCGTATCACAAAATCGCATGTATATCAAATGTGACCACAACAATAATACATGTTAGAAAGTGAATTGTGGTGTTAACAAAGGAAATTCCCAAACAACAATACTAAAACCATTTATCCCTCCTAAACTAACACTCGACGCCTCTTAGAACTTGCTAATCATTTATCTCATTCTCCCTTACTAGACACTTCTTGGAATTTGTTAATCCTCTATCTCATTAATCTTGATGTCTCTTAGAATTGGCTAATCCTCTATGTCATTAATCTTGACGGCTCTCAGAAACTACAAATACTAAAACCCCTAATCCTTCCTACACCAACACAACACCTCTCAAAGTTTGTTACTATTTATCTCATTTTTATTACTTAAATGCATCTTAAAATCTACTAATTCTTTATCCCATTATTCTTGACAATGCTTTCTTTCTATCGACTAACCCAAATGTTAAATCAGACAGAGAAACAAGCTATCGCTCATATGACAAAGATCCTCTTCTTTGTTGTGTAGTTTACCCCTGTTGGGGAGGTTTCACAAGGGAGTGTGGACTTTCGAGTTGTTTTCAAAAACTTGGATATCATGTGGGATGGTAATAGAAAGTGAGAGGGGTCAATTGCAATTTTTTAAGCCAAATAAAGGGTAGATGGTCATAAATAAAGGAAAGGGACTTTAGTGTGACCACCTCGTAACCTCCTCCGTTAAATTTGCTAAATCCACGGCACACAATATTTGCGGACTTTATTAGATGGGAAAACTTGGACGTTCGATGAGATATAAAGGTGGTTAGCTTCAACGAGAGTTTTCAAAATAAAGCATAGTTTCACAAGTCATGAACATCGGTTGTCTCAACTAATCAAAGTCTTTCATATAAAAACCCAATTAATATGGAATATTAACTTTAACTTTGTAAGATGGTTAACTTTTAGGTTTTTTTTTTAAATAATGTATTACATTTATGTGGATAGAATAAAATGGGATTTAATTAAATATATAAATATCTTGCCAATAATTAACCATAGGGGGTTTAGAAGAATATTTATTTTATTATAGATTTAGATATTGTTGTAAAAAGTACATAAGATAGAGAAAGTTTAAATAACAAGGCAAACAAACCAAAAAATATTAGAACAAATAGAAATTGTTCATTAGAATTTTAAAATTATTCTTCTAGGATCATAAGGGTACACTCTTTTGGGACCATAGGTGCACGAGTATGGTATTTGCAACACAAGTGAAATACGATTTGATAATTTTGTTCGTTGGCTTCTCACTCACTTTTTAAGGATTTAGTACGTGTAATGTCACTTTTTCTTAAGACCCGGGATCAATAGGTGAATCAATAATAATCACAATGGGGGTCTTCAACAGGGTGTATGTTTTACAACAGTAATGAGATGAGTTAAGAATTCAAAAAAGTTTGAGTTTATAAGTTGAAGAGCAAATGAGATTTGGCAATGGCTAAGGGTTAAAATATTCACAGGTTTTTTAGTCCCACATTAACTAGATTATGTGAACGTATATCCTTTATAACTTAAAAACACAACTGTGTAGATGAGGTAGAGAGAGATGGTCACAGTCCTCAACATTTTACATATAGATGTATACATTTTTAAATGAGGTTACCCGATTAGCAAGGAGAGTTGGTCAAATATCTCCATGCGACATGATTTTGGTTTATCATATCGACGCAGTTCCACAGTCTAAGGTGTGGACACGTGGTTTAATGATGGTGGCTTAGTTTATAAGTTCTAGGGTGCAGACATGTGGATCCAATGATGTGCTTTCGAATTAAGATGATCTCTTATAATCATGTGCTATGTGTGGTTGGGAAGATAACCCGATGATGGACACACGTCACCAAACCAGGGGATTGAGTGTCAGGTGATCTGAAGAGATGTTGTATAATGGAGGCGACTCTAGGAAGGATATAACTTGGAATGTTGACACATATCAACATTCCCAAAACTTTAGCTATGGTACATCGAGGAAGGGATAGGGCCAACTGGAAGTGATTATGTGTTTACAACGGTTAGGAAGATTAGGGGTTAAAGCAGTTGGGTACTTGTACATGTGAACACGGGATGTTTCCATGAAACATAATCCCTAAGATATGGGTTAACTCGACTTCACTTGTTCATGAGATAAAAGCATTTGAGTCGAGGACAAATGGACCAATAAAAACTTGATTGTGTGTTGGACCAATAAGGATTTAGTGTGTGTAACGTCACTTTTTCTTAAGACCTGGAATCAATAGGTTAATCAATAATAATTCTGGTGGGGCCTTTAGTAGGGTGTATGTATCACAACATTAATGAGATGAGTTAAGAATTCAGAATAATTTGAGTTTATAAGTTGAAGAACAAATGAGATTCGGCAACATCTAAGGGTTAAAATATTTACGGGTTTTTTTAGTCCTACGTTGACTAGATCACATGAATGTGTATCCTTTATAACTCAAAACATAATTATGTAGATGAGGTAGAGAGAGATGTTCGCAGTCCTCGACAGTTTACATATTGATGTATGCAGTTTTAAATGAGGTTACCCAATTAAAAACAAGAGTTGGTCAAACATCTCCATGTGGCATGATTTTGGGTTCTTGAATTGACGAAGTTGCATAGTCTAAGGTGTGGACACATGGTCCAATGGTGGGTAGCTTAGTTTACAAGTTGTAGGGTGCAGACACATGGATTTAATGATGTGCTTTTGAATTATGAGGATCTCCTATAATCGTGTGCCCTATTTGGCTGGGAAAAAAACCCAAAGATGGACATGTGTCACCAAACTGGGTGATCATGTGTAGGGTGATCTAAAGAGATGTTGGGTCATGGAGGAAAATTTAAGAAGGTTATATCCTGAAATGTTGACACATGTCAACACTTGAAACTTTAGTTATGCTACGACGAGAAAGGGATAGGGCCAAGTGGTAGTGGTTACGTGTTTTTGAAGGTTGGGAGGATTAGGGGTTAAAGTAGTTGGGTACGTGTACATGTGAACATGGGATGTTGCCACACAACGAAATCCCTAATATTTGGGTTAACTTGGCTTCACTTGTTCAGGAGATAAAAGCATCTGAGTCGAGGACAAATGGACCATTAAAAACTTGATTGTGTGTTTTAATCAAATAAAATGTAAGAAATATGAATATAGTAGGTAGTTTTAGATCTCTATAGATATACCAATTAAAAATGGTTATATGTGCTCTTTTCTAACAACACAAAGTGTACAAATACAATTCAAATAGTTTTTAATACATTAAATCATAGTTATTAATTGAGAAATTAATTTTTAACAAAGCTTATATATGAACAAAGTTTTTTCCATTAATATTTAATATCTGTGTATATCAACATCACAAACTAGAATTTTAAACACAAATGACAATGTTGAATAATCAATCAAACACATAATTATATTAATATAGATAACATTCCCATTTACAAAGATCAAAATGTGGTGCTTTATAAGATTAATCAAACTTTATTTCTCTCTTGTGTGTACGGTGTCTAACACCTTAAACTATGGTCATTTTCCTTGCAAAAAATCATTGATTGATTTTGATTCTTAACCATAAGTCAGAGTCTCAAAATATGGATCCTTAACTTATGGTTAATATTACTATCTTCACTTTGTTACTATCCTTTATAGGTATGCTTTACAAGGAATACCATGCTTAGTTTCGGATTTTGTAGCTTTGGATTTTGTCCTTGGAAGAAATGATATCCATGACATCATTTTGAATAGTAGCTTAAATCCTTTACATACTGAGCATTCCTACTTTCCTTCAAAATATGGTCCTTTAGGGTTGCCCCCTGAAAGTGCATTAAGTCATGTAGCCTTGTCTGTTGTGATCTATGTATCTATCTTCTACCAGTTCCCATGGCTCTTGAGAAGAGTTGATGATATTCACGTCTATCTAAGTAATTTCATTAAAAGTTGTATCAGAGCTTTTTGGCCAAAATCAGGTCAAAAATAGTTTTTACCATAAAAATATTTTTTCCATGAATCGCTTGTTAAAATCAAAAAATAAGACCAAAAAAAAACCTCACGAAAAATCTTCTTTGATACCAAATTGTTGGTAAAATATTTATTCAAAAAATAAAAATAGAGAACAAAAAAGCAATGAAAAAACCCACAAAATACAAAGGTATATTTATGATCTAATTGTAAAAAATAGTTTAATACATAGATTTAGAGTTGGTGCTCTATATTTTTTCCTCACACTCTTTCATTTTTTCTTGAATTTTTCTCTAATCTGCTACTTATATGTTCTTACTAATGCATACATGAAAAATGACCCTATTTTACTTTGTTCTAGCTACTACTGAATTGATGTGTAATATTCCCTAAGTTGGACATGCTCTATTTTAAAGAAAAAAATCTTCTAACCCTTCTTCTTTGCTGCTATTCTATTTCAACTTTATTTTCTATGTACCGCATAGAGGTGGATGCTAGAGAATGGTGGGTCGAATTTAAGAAGATTTATTTTTCATCTACATGGACATGGTTTTGTTTTTCATTTTGGCTTGATGGTCCAACAAAGAGGTAGGTCTCTCAAAATTAAGATTTTCATTAAATGTATTCCCCCAAAAAAATAGTTTCAGAAATGGTCTTGGGTAGGTGAATGGAACAACAAGGAAAAGACAAAATTCAAATTAAAAAAAAGTGTAGAAGTCAAGATTAAATATTTGTTGTCCTATGTTTTTACATGGGCAAGGAATTCACCTGAAAATAGGACAACTATACACTAGATGTAAGAAAAAATTCTATGTAAGGATCTTTCCAGATACCCCCCAGGTCAACCTATCCCCCAGTGTCAGTATTATATTTTACTTAGTTGTGGCCCATTTGTGTGTGTCAATCCTTCCTTGTAGAGTGCATTTAGTAAAAATAAGATCATTTAAGTGCTTTTGTAGCAGTGGATCTCTAAGAAAGTGGGTTTTTGAGTGAACTTAGAGGGGGCTATCATCAGCCTTTATAAGAAAATTACACACTTTCACATACCTGAGACAGTTTCAAATCCCTATTTAATCATGTCAGGTGTATAAACAATTTCATCCATAGATAGATTTTGAAACTGATTTAGGATAGATTTTGGCCAAGTTTCAGAGGTTTAGGATCTGAGGAAATTCTTCAGATGAAAAAGGGTTTTTGAAGGCCGAAGGAGCTTGCATCCTAAAAGAGTATCATGAACTTAGAGAGGAAGAATACGAGATCTATAGAATGAGTTGTGAGCCCAAAAATATATCATTTGAAATAATTTTCAATCCTCTACATGGTGGAAAAAATAGATCAATCTCAAACCCCCTACATTTTTCTAGAAAGCTCATTCTTACCATGAACAACTGGTGGTCTTGAGAAAAATTGATATTTTTGAAGGTGTTTAATTCATAATAAAGGTATGGGATGAATTGCATCCACCTAAAAATTCCTTTTCCATGTGAAATCATATAAAAACATGTGCAAAAAGCATCTAGGAGCTTAAGTTATGGTCTTTATAAATTGTCGCCTAAGGTATGCATTGTGATACTTAGTCAAATTTTGGGATGCCATGTGGCAATGTGAGGATGAGATGCATTTTTGTGTCCTCTTCATCCCTCATAAAGGGTAAAATAGGGGGAAAATGTTCCCTCCCCCCTTTTGGCATGTTGGTCACCCCATGTGACCCCGACAACCCAGTATAGCCCCCTAGACCAACTTTTCTATCCCCCCACTCATTGCATGCATGCACAACAAGTGGAAGCACTAGGCTGAGGAAAATTTTTGTGGACCTATTGTCCCAAAACATGGGGAAAATTGGGGCATAAAAATTCACCCTCCCCCCATGTCTCCTTCAAGTCACACATGCGACCATTTGCTAGCACATAGGAGCTTATTTTTAGCCCCCCTCTCCATTTTTCTTGTCAAATAAACAAATGCCAAGTGTAAAGACAAGGTTAAGGAACCCTATTTTTTCACCTATTTTCCTATTCAAAATTAGACAATGGGGGAAAAACAATGTGCCCTCCCCCCTCAAGCCATTCAAAAACCATAAATCCCACACTTAGCCAAATTTTGCTCGTTTCCCACTTTTTCGCATACGTTGCCGAAACTCTGCTAGATTTTTCCTAAAATTTTGAATCCACCATTTTCATACTACATTGATTTCATCCATGATCCCATGATCTAAAAAATTTGAAAACATAAAAAAATAAGGATTCTTGAAGAATAAAAACATTAATTTTCACTAGAAAGATTTCAAAACCCGCAAAGGAGATTTTCTCATATCTCACAAACTAGTGCATGAAGATCTGCAGGGTGTTTTGATTATTTTACATTCCTAGGAACCTTGAAAATCCAAGAAATTTTTTTCACATGCATTTCCTAGATTGTTTGTAGTGAAGAAACCCTAGTTTCTCCATGAAAAAAAAAAAAAAAAAAAAAACCTGCATTCCAGAGACCGGATCGAAACGAAACTTCATAGGTGTGATAAAATAAAAAAACCCATATCAGAAAAAGTGGTTTCATCGAAAACCAAGGTCCATAACACTAATTTCTAGAAATAGTAAGCCTTCTATAGAGAGATCTACTATTTTTTAGTAATCCATCACAAAGAGTAGTTTCAGCTGAAGCAGTGAGCACAGAGGTCATCCAGAGGGAAAATTTGAGTGATAGAAGTTTAGGAGGGTGGAATATTATAATTTACTAAAAATGATAAATCCCCTTCTCAGATGCAGGAAAGCGTATCATGAACCATGAAATTAAAGTCTACAGGTGTGAAACTAGTTCTTTCTCTTTCCTCCAAGTATCCAGGTGTGAGGGATAACATTGTCACTCACAGAGACTTTGAAAATATGAAGGATCGAATGTTTGGTGATCTAAGAGAGAAACAATGGAGGATGGATTTTTCATGAGTAGTTTGATTCCAAATTGTGGTAATCCATGTATTTGGGATGAAAGAATTATCATGACTCCATAGTCTGAGGAATTGTTCCACTTTATCATTCAGGTGTGTAAGCAGAAGATCACAAGGATGGTGGTGCTTCATGTTATGGAATGAGAATTATTCACTCTAATCAAAGGTGTAATCATCAGTGTTTGTTTATTACTCTCTCAATGTGTACCATAAAATGCATCATTCCCAGATGGATATTTTTTGGTGAAACATGGAAGGGTTAGTTTCGATCTTCATCTGCTTCAGATTGGACCTCAGTAAAAAACATCCACGATCATTGAAGAAATCATCCAATAATGTTTCTAAACACTTGATTCAAGGTGTCTGTACATCATCCAAAGGAGTTTTATCATTGCGTAAAATTTTTAATGGTTCACATTTTGTTGCATTGAAGCATCGCATTAGATTAGTCAGGAAATGCAGTGGATTAGTGAGGTAGTTTCTTCATCAGCATATTTCTCTCTCTCTCTCTCTCTCTCTCTCTCTCTCTCTCTCTCTCTCTCTCTCTCCTGAAAGAGTTGGAGAGAATTGCATCAAAAATTGTGCACCACAATAAGGTTTCACTCTGAAGGAAACGTAATAGCTCTAGCGTAATCACAAGGAGGAATCGATCAATCAATGGAAGAGCTTGTATAATAGAACAAAGCTTGTACATAGAGAAAAAATAGTAGAGTGTCTTGGCATACTCATAAATGTCAAATGAAGGGATACATATAGGGTGCTTAGTAACCCTAGTACATGACACATAAGAAACCCTAAACCTAACCCTAAACCTAACCCATGTCAAATGAAACTCCATATGTGTGTGGAGGACATATAGGATGCCACACACCAACACCCCCCTTCATCGAAGTTGGGGTAGCCACTATGAGGAGCCAGAAAAAAAAGGAAGACACTCCTAAACAACTAAGAAAGATGTGTCAATGGGGCCTGGAAACTAAAGGCCTGATAAGGTGCCCATGTACAAACAACATATTCCTAGAAGAAGAAGAATATGATGACTATATATCCTGAAGAAGATGAGCAACTGCATAAGACCTCACCCCAAGAAGAGACCACAAGTGAAGAAAATTCACCTCAGTAAATGGATTGGTGAATATGTCTATAATTTGATCAGCTATCTGAATGTACTGAATGTCGATGATACCATCATGAATAAGCTCTCGTATGAAGTGCATATGGATCTCAATGTGCTTCATCTGCTGATGCTAAACTGGATTTCTAAAAATTGAGATAGTGCTCGTGTTGTCACAATAGATAATGGTTTGCCTCCGAAAGTGGATGCCAAACTCTTTCTGAATACCTTGTAGTCAAACGACCTTTGTGGAAATGTTAACTACTCCTCTGTATTTTGCCTCTGTAGAAGATATCACAATTACATTTTACTTCTTATCATGCCAACTTATAGGACCTGAACCAGGAGAGAAACTGTAGCTAGAGGTAGATTTCTGATGATCTAAGTCACCGACCCAGTCATAATCTATGAACCCAATAAAGTCAATATCCACCCCTCCATGATAGTGAATGCCATCAGTATAGGTGCCATGAACATAATGAAGGGTCTATTTAGCTGCTTTCCAATGCAGTTCATGTGGCTCCTACATGAATCTAGACACAATCCCAACATCATACGATAAATCTAGTCAAGTGTGAGTCAAGTAAATCAAGCTCCCCACCAACTGTTGATAAAGGGTACCATCAACCAAGGGAGTAGAGCAATCAGAAACCAATTTAACCCCAAAAAGAAAAGGAGTAGGAGAAGACTTGCAATCAGACATCTAAAAATGATCAAGCAAGTCAAGAGGATACTTAGGTTGTGAAATCAAAATTCCCAAGTTAGATTGTGAAATCTGGATCCCAAGAAAGTAATGAAGAAGAGCTAAGTCATTCATGGAAAACCTGTTGGCCAAGGCATTCTTCACAAAATCAATGATAGAGGAAGAGATGCCGGTGATAAAAAGTCATCAAGATAGAGAACAAGAATGAGTATGGAGTCATCTTACCATAGAATATAAACATTTGGATCAGAGTGACACCTAATAAACCCTAATGTAAGTAAAAAGGAGTCCATCTTGGCATACCAAGCCTGAGGGGCTTGTTTAAGGCCATAAAGAGACTTATTTAACTTATAAATGAGGGAGGGATCATGGACATAACTCGGAGGTTATTCCATATATATCTCTTCCTCTAGGTCACCATGAAGGAAGGCACTCTTAACGTCCATTTGATAGACTTTCCATCTATTTTTTGTAGTAATGGCTAGGGTCAGTCGAATAGAAGTCATCTTCGCAACCTAGAGAAAAGGTTACAGTATAATCAACCCCATATATTTGGGAGAAACCCTTATCTTCTAATTTCGCTTTAAACTTTTCGACATCTCCATCTACTCCATACTTTGTTTGAAACACCCACTTACACCAAACTATTTTTCTTCCTTTCGGAAGAGGGGTGAGATCCCAAATATCGTTCTTCATGAGAGAGAAATACTCCTCATCCATGGAAGAATCCCACTCAGGAATACCAGAAGCCTCTCAGAAAGACTGTGGATCAGAGGCAGAGGTGAAGAAAGAGTGGGGTCCAATGAAATATGAGTGAGTACATCTCATATCCAAAGTATCTCTAACTAAATCTCTAGCACTTTGCATAGTTTTCCTAGCCCAAAGAGGACCAGGAGGGTCATCCTCTAAGTCATAAGATTCTTCACTTGAGTGAGAAGGGACATAGTCCTTGTCATAACTACTGTCAGAATCAGAAGACTCAAGGGTCTGATGGTCAGGAGGATTAGGAAGAGGAGCACGCTCAACAACATCATCATCTGATGAATTAGAATATGAATCAGTAAGCTAAAGAACCTCAATAGGTAGAGAATCAGAAGTTGAAGAAGACTCATCAATTCACACTTCTCTCAATATAAAGCTCATGATAAGTAGGATTCAACAATCAATATCCCTTCATGCCATCAAGATACCCTACAAAGATACAAGGTTTGGATTGTGGTTCCAATACCTTACGTTTCTTCTTGGGAATCTGAGCCATAGCCTTGGATCCAAAGACTCGAAAGTCCTCAACATTAGGCTTGCATCCAAACCAGGCTTCAAAGGGTGTCATCCCTCTTACTGCCTTGTGTGGAACACGGTTCTGAATGTAATTAGCACAATTCACTGCTTCAGCCCAATACTACAGAGGATAAGACTTCGAGTGAATCATACAAGTGGTCATCTCCTTAAGAGTATGGTTCTTTCTTTCTATGACTCCATTCAGTGAAGGGCTATAAACAACTGTATGCTATAAGGAAATCCCTTCAGAAGTACAGAAATCCATGAACCTATTGTTTACATATTCACCTCCATTTTTGGTTCAAAGAACCTTGATAGACCGTTCCGCCTATTTCTCAGCAAGAGCCTTAAAGTCCTGAAAATGTTCAATGACTTCAGACTTAAGCTTAAGAAAATATACCAAAGTATATCGTGAAAATTCATCAATGAAGGTTAACACATAAAGAGCTATAGTAAACGAAGGAGAAGGAAATGGACTAGAAAAATCGCTGTGAACAAGATCCAAAGGATGACTAGCTCTTCAAGGATTTTCCTTTGTCAAAGTTTTTTTTCAGGATGCTTTCTAAGGGTACAACCCTCACAAATACCCTTAGAAAGACTTGACGTGGGGTAAACTCGTTGACCATTTTGTTTTGGATCAATTGTTTAAGGTAGCGATAATTTAGATGTCTGAAATGTTCATGCCATATCTTACTAACCTCATTTTCATGAGTGAGAAAGGTAGTGGGTGTAGAATCATAAGTATAGTGGGAGAAGGTGTATAACCGTGAATGGTGATCAGTCTTTCGCTCAGCCACTGTAGTGTCATTGTTAAGCTCACAAATAATTACCGAGTTATGACCAAATTTCACTCGCATTCCATTCAGCACGGTGAGTAATTTGGTAAATTGATAAGAGATTAGTAGAGATATTGGGAAAACTAAACACTTGGTTA
Organism: Taxus chinensis; assembly: GCA_019776745.2. Lineage (NCBI taxonomy): Eukaryota > Viridiplantae > Streptophyta > Pinopsida > Cupressales > Taxaceae > Taxus > Taxus chinensis. The sequence continues at coordinate 554,277,419 of CM034156.1, read as the reverse complement.
AATGTCCCCCCATCCATCTCTATTGATCTACTACTGAAAGCCAACACTATCGTGTCATTACCCATTGTGATTTGGGACATTCCACAAAGTTTGATTGTTGAAAAAATCAACATGCAAAGAACTCATGTGGTGACGAGGCATCGGAATCTATAATCCATGTTGATGAAGGAGAAACTCTGGCTACAAGGGCCTTTCCTTTCTTCTTATCACTTTTAGAATTTTTTGCAGCAGGAAAACTTGGCCTTCGGAGCATTTTATTTTATGGATTCAGGAAAACTTATATTATTCTACTAAAGTAAATGAGATAAGTGATCAATCTATTTCATGAAAACAGTGGTGCTCATTATGACCAGACTTCTTGCAATAGGAACACATAAAACTTTCTTTTCTGTGCCTTAGGCTCAGAAAGTTGAGGTGTTTGTATCATTTCTAGGTTTGGTCTTTGTTTCTTTCTTAGGTTGATCCTTTATTTTTTTCTTCTTTTCAGTCTTCTTTCCCTTGCTAGTACTTGCTACAAGGGTATGTGACTTAGACTTGAGAGACCCCATTTGAATGAGTTTGTCCTATTCTTGAATGAGTTGGGATGAAAAATAGTCAAAGGAGGGCATAGTCCAAGCATCGCCCAAAGTAGCTTTTGTAGCGTAGAAAGTTGACATGAAGACAGAATATTCGGGACCTAGCTTAGAGAGAATCGACAAGATCAATTGAGAATATTTCTTCTCTACTTGACATCCTTTTAACAACAATCTAATGTGGACAAATTTCAGGAATAAATTTTGTAGGTTTTCAAATTCACTAGGATTTAACCCTAGTAGTTCGTTTTCCAACTCATGCGCTCTCATGTCATCTTGTTGTCCAAACATCGCATCTAGTGTTTTCCATGTAGATTTAGGTATTTCGGATGCCTCAATGTGGAAGAGCAAGTCAGGAGAAACAAACATGCAAGGAAGACCTAAAGCTTCATCACTACGGTTTAACCACTTAGATTTTTCAGGATCATCATCTGGTTCAGTCTCAGTTCCCATGGTGATGCGATATAACCCTTTACCTCTTAGTTTCATAATCATTTTCGATCTCCATTCGAAGAAGTTGAATGGCATAAGCAAAGGAATTGAAAGTGCATCCATAGTGAAGAGAGGGAGAAAGAAATGTATAAAAGAAACACAACCACCCAGGACAATATAACAACCCCAATGCTTTCATCTCTTTATAGTTTAGTGTGTTGATTACAATTGAGTCCGTGTGTGCGGTTGGAAACACTTGGTAACTCGACTTGCAATCAATGTAATAACGCGCAAGAGAGGAGACCACAACAGTGTTTCGTGGAGCGCAACAAAAATAATAGGACACCGTAAACAAGCACAAAGCAACAAACAAGGAAGGAGGTGAAAGACAAATTCTGGCTGTGAGAAAAAATGTCTCACGTCACAAAGATTACCCCCTTGCTGCAGACTGTGGCGGACGCGCTCACTAGTCACAAGCAATAATAAGGGTAAAATACAATTTTTTGATGAACTCAAGATGAGTCCAGATGATCTTCAGAATGCCGGAACGGCACACAGAAGACAAAGAGGTGCTATGAGTGTCACTGCACACTTGAAGTGCACACGATTAGTAAAAAAAATCGACACTAACGCCTAAAAAAAATTATCATTTAGAAACGTCCAATCTAGCTAATTTTAGAGCTTTAGGAGTTTTTTTTTAATGATTAAAAATAAAGGCATTAATTAAAAGACGATTTTTTAAATAAATACTAAACGTAGATGCAGATAATTGTAATTAATACAAATAGATTTAATTAAATCTAATTAATTACAAAAAACTAATTAAGATCTTTAATTAAATATCCTAATTAATTAAAAAAACTAATTAAGATCTAATAATAAAATTAAATCCTAATTTGAAAAAATATAATTATCCACCTTTTTTTTAAAAAAAAATCCACTTAATAGTTTAAAAAACTTACCATTTTAGAAAAAAATGCTTTTTTTAAAACAAGAGAACTTTTAAAACTTACGGTTAGCTAAAAAGGAATCTTACCTTAAAAAAAACTAAAGTTTTTTAAAACTTACTAAAAAAGCCACAACAAATTTGAAACTTTTTTTTTAAAAATAAATTAAATAACTTTACCAAAAAAAACAAGTGGAAAATAGAGTAAGAAAAGCTTACTGTTGTAAAAAGAACACAAAAGGAATTTTAATGAAGTTTTGCTTTTGCGTCGAAGTCCAAAAAACATGGCTATTTTTTTTTTTTTTTGCTTTGTGTGAGGAGGGGGGGGAGCCTACGCAGTGGCAGAGACGTGTTGTTTTGTTTTTTCTTTGTGAAGCAGTAAAAACTTTGTAACGTGTTGTATTGTTTTTGTATTATTTGCAGAGGTTGAAGACCTCGTTTGAGCAGAGCAACCCGGAGCAAGAACACATAGTCCACGCGAGCAGCAAGTCGAGCCAAAAGGGAGAATGGGTTGAGTGAAAAAACGCACAGCAAACATTGAATCCACTTAACGTGAGCAATTGTAAAAAAAATACACAGGCCAAAGCATACAAAAGGCCTGAAAGGCCGAAAACATAGAGAACCAAAAAAACATAGAGATCTCAAAAAAAATTATTATAGTTTTGTAAAAAAAATCTGAATAAGACCGTAAAAGAAACCAACCTCTAAGTTTAGTGTTTTCCCACTAAATTTACAACTGTAGCTAGCTGAAATGTAGCGGTGAAAACCCCTGAAAACTTAGGAATCTACACACATGCACAAAGAACACAGCAAAACCGAAAAACTTTCCAAGAGCAAAAATGTTAGATACGTTAGCAAGGAAAAACCAGAAAATAATGATCGAAAACTTGCATGAGGAGTTAAAAAAAATGAAAAAACAAGAGTAATCACAACTCAAAAAAAACGAGTGCACGTTTACCCGATCTCAGCTCTGATACCATAAAAGAGTTGACAGATCGTATCACAAACTATGCACCACGATCAAGTTGCACTCTGGTTGAATCGTAATGGCTCCAATGTAATCACAAGAAGAATTGATCAATAACTGAACAATCTTACATAACAGAACAAAGCTTGCACATGTAGAGAAAAGATAGCGGAGTGTCTTGGCATGCTCATAAATGAATAGTGAAAGGGTACATATAGGGTGCTGAGTAACCCTAGTGTATGACTCAATAGCAAAACCTAAACCTAACCCTAAACCTAACCCATGTGAGATGACGCTCCAATATGTGAGGAGGACACATAGGATAACTCACACCAACACATAATACGGTTGTGTTTAGCAGATGAGGTTCTTTTCAATATAGTGGGAGAAAAGACAACGCCAGGCTTATGGACCAGATTAGAAACTATTTACATGAAAAAATCCATAATAAATCGTATTTACCTAAAGTGGCAGTTGTATACATTGTGGATGAAAGGAGGTATGAAATTTTTTGATCATATAAATATTTTCAATACTTTGTTATGTCAGTTGACTAGTATTGGTGTGAAAGTGGAGGTTAAAGACAAGGAAGTCACCTTGTTATGTACTTTACTAGATTCTTGGGATCATATAGTAACTTCAATGAATTTTAGTATTGTTGATGACCTTGACTATGATTCTGTTGTCCGAGAATTGTTGAGGAAATGATAATAAAATCTAGTGGAAATACCTCTACACTTGAAGCCATGTTTATTAGAGGCATATTTAAATAAAGAGGTCAAAGCTTAAGAGGCACGTCTAGATCTAAGTCACAAGGCTGGAAGAGTAAGGAAAGGTGTTGATACTACAAAAAATCAGGGCATCTTAAGAAGGATTGTTGGAAGAGGAAAGAATCAGAAAATAAGGAAGATGTCACCAAGGAAGAAAATCAAGTAGAAATAAGTGAAGGTATGACTGATAAAGTTTTATCTATTTGTAATTTTTCCTTATATCATCATGAATGGTTATTAGATTTTGGTGCTACACATCATATGTGTCCACTTAGTTTTTAGGTTTCTTCTTACCAAATCCTTGATGGTAGTTCTTTTCCTGTGGGAAATAATGTTTGTTGCAAGAGTGAAGGTATTCCCATTGGTAGCATAAAGATAAAAAATTATTGATGGTATAGTGATGACACTAATAGAAGTAAGACATGTACCAGAACTACAAATAAATTTGATTTCCTTGAGTGAATTAGACTCCAGTGGTTATAAGTTTACAGGGCAAGGTGGGGTTGTAAAGGTGTCTAAGAGTTATTTAGTTGTAATGAAGGTATTATGTACCTTGGGATATGATATTATAATGTATATGGGTTGATGGAGATGACGTGACATATCCATCAACCCATATACATTATATTAGCATATCCTAAGGTACATAACATAAGGATCTAAAAGTAAGGAACCTTTACATATTATAAGGGTGCGCATATATTAGCTAAGCAATTATGGTATGTAAAACAACAAAAGATTCGACTCGTTAATGACATCTATGTTTACGGCACATGAGTGAGAAAAGATTAAAGGTACTGAAATATCATGAGTTACTCCATAACTTAAAGCTTCTAGACTTCAATTTTTGTAAGCTTTGGGTTTTTTGGAAATAATGTAGACAAAAGTTTAACGCTGGAAGTCATGTAAGTAAAGGTATTCTTAATTATATTCATTATGATCTTTGGGGTCCAACACATTTAATTTCATATGGAGGAACATTGTATTTTTTTAGTTTTATATATTATTACTCCAGGAAATTATGGGTCTTCTTTCTTAAAATAAAATCTTTTTTTTCAGTACATTTAGGCAATTTAGAGATTTGGTTGAAAAATGCACTGGCAGGTTTATCAAATGTTTGAGAATAGATAATGGAGGTGAGTTCACATCCTTGGAGTTTCATAACTATTTCAAGGAAGTTGGGATTGAAAGGCATAAAACCACTAGCTATACTCCACAACAAAATGGGGTTGTTGAACACATGAATAAGACTCTTTTAGAGAGAGTAAAAAGCATGCTCAACAATGAAAATTTGGATCAGTGTTTGTGGGAAGAAGCAAATTGTACAACTTGTTATCTAATAAAGCGCTCACCATCAGTTGCAATAGACTACAATATTCCTGAAGAGTTATAGACATGTCATCTGTGTGATTATTTGAACTTGAATTTTTTTTGGTTGTAACGCTTATGCTCTTACTAATAAAAATCAGTGTTCAAAGTTAGACCCAATATCCAAGAACTACATCTTTCTTGGGTATGGTGAAGTAGATGGTGTTAAGGGATACAGAATGTGGAATCCTGATAACAAAACTCCATATTTGATGATAAAATTTGGCAACAACAATTTGAGATTAGCACATGAAAATAGGAAAATCAATAGATAAATAAAATATAGAAAATAATTGAGTATTATCTATTGAAGAGGAAGGGCATTTTATACAATTGCTTTCTCCTATAATCATGGAGACAAGTCTTATCTTTTTATCCCCAAATCTCTCTTGTATTCCCCAGTCTTACTCCCACACCCCTATCTACGAGTTGTGCATGACAACTATTTGCGCAAACTTATAATTTATTTAAATATTAAATAATGTAATTATTCAAACCATATGTTCACACTGTGAATACTTATTTCCTAACAAAGCCTACTACCTAAAATATCATGGTTAGTAGAGATGTAGAGTTTGAGGAATCTCCTCTTCCTAAAATCAGATGCTAAAATCAAATAAGAACAAGAAACTAAACATGAACATGTGGAGGTTGAAGTTTAACCATATTTAAACACTGAAAAGGAAGAAAAATAGTAATTTGTCTATTTTGAAGATGTTGAAGATTCACAACAACATGAGGAAACACCTCCACATCCAGTTTGGAGATATACACAAGTTAGGCATCCTCCTAATAAGTATAGTCCCAATATTTCAATTATTTTAATTTCTAATGATGGGGAGCCTAGTTGTTATCAGGAAGCATTGGAAGATGTGGAATGCCAAATGGAAAACAACAATGCAGGAGAATATGGATGCCTTGGAAAAGAACATGTCATGGGACCTAATAGAACTTCCAAAAGGTATAAATCATGTTGGTTGCAAATGGGTTTACAAACAAAAGATAGGTTTTGATGGCAAATCTGAAAGATTCAGGGTTCGACCGGTAGCAAAAGGAATTTCAAAGAAATAAGGTATAGATTTTCATGAAATATTTTCACCAGTTGTTAAACCTGTTTCAATTCAATAAGTATTAGCACTAGTTTTCTTACTTGATTTGGAGATAGGTAAATTAGATGTTAAAACAACATTCTTACATGGAGATTTAGAAGAGGATATATATATATATATATATATATTATATATATATGGAACAACCTAAAGGATTATGTACATATATATATATGGAACAACCTAAAGGATTTGTTTGCAAGCTCATGAAATCATTGTATGGCTTGAAAAATTCACCCAGGAAATGGTACAAGAAGTTTGATGCTTTCATGATGAGCCAAAATTTCCTAAGGATTGATTATGACCATTGTGTTTATTTCAATTTTTTAGACAATGGATTATTCATTATATTGGTATTGTACATTGATGATAAGCTTGTTGTAAGCAAAATCATGATAGAAATCATTAAAGGCACATTTGGCTAAGACATTTGATATGAAAGATATAGGAGTTACAAAAAAAATCTTAGGCATAGAGATACATAGAGATAGGATAAATGGTAAGCTTTGGTTATTAAAACCTAGGTATTTGGAAAATGTACTAACCATATTTGGTATGAAAGATGTGAAATCAGTTAAAATCCCTTTTGCTTCCGATTTCAAACTTTCTTCAAGTTTATGTCCTAGAGAAGAAGAATAAAAGGAGTATATGTCTCATGTACCATATGTTATTCCATTAGGAATTTTAATGTATATTATGGTATGTACAAGGCCTACCATTTCACATGCAGTTGGATTTGTTAGTATATTTATGGTAAATATAGGTAGAGAACATTGGTTAACAGTGAAGTGGGTGTTTCACTACTTGCGAGGCACAAGTGATTATCACATCACTTATAATAATAGTGGTGATTCTATTGGTGCATATGTTGATTAAGATTTTGCAGGGGATTTGGACAAAAGAAGATTGAATTCTGATTATGCTTTTACATGTGCAGATGGACTTATCAGTTGGATGTTAAAGCTTTGAAAGATTATCGTTGTGTTAACCACTGAGGTGGAATATGTATTTTCCTATCATGCTTATTAGGAGGCAGTTTGCATAAAAGGCTTATTGGGTGAGTTTAGAAGAGATCAATACAAGATGAAGTTATTAATTAGAATCAAAGTGTTATTTATTTGGCTAAGAATCTAGCTTATCATAGTAAGATAAAGCATATTGTAGTTAGGTATCATTTTGTTAGACATGTTATTGATGAAGGATCGGTAGCACCAAAAAATTTCCACACCAAAAAACTTGTGTTGATATGTTCACAAGACCAATATTATTAGAGAAGCTAAAATGTTGTTTGGCTTCTTTTGGCTTGTATAAAATGTGAAGAGTTGGTCATTTAATATATCAAGTGGATTTTTTGTCAAGGTGGAGATTGTTAGATATGTGACAATAAAGTTAAATTTTGGGTCCCTTTACAATGCGGTTTGTAGCTCACTTCCAGAAGGGGGGCATGGGGGGGATTTCCCCCCAACTCATGTTACATGGGGGTTCCAAGGGGGCAACAACATGTTATGGATCCCTCCTTGGTGAGTGTTTGGGGACAAAGCCCCCGAAGAAAATATTAAGGAGTCAATCCCTTATTTTTAGAAAGATGAATTCAACTAAATTCTATTTTCAGGAAGGAAAATTCTAATGGCATTTTTGCACTCTATTTTTAGGAGGGGAACCCAAACTGTTCTTCTCCAATTAGTTGTATTTTTTTTGGCAATTTAAGGTTGCTCATAAGGATTTCACATGTAATATGTTCATCTTAAGTTAATAAAAGCTTGATATTTTACACCATGGATGTTTCCCAAAGTACTCTTTTGGGGTTTTACCACGTAAATCTAGTGTTCATCTCTTGCATGTTTGGTATTTTATATATTTCTCTTATCTCTCTCTGTAAACCAAAATTTTTTATTCAAATTTCTTCTTATTCATTGTTGCAAAGTATTTGGTTTCCTAAAAGTGGAAATTTTTGGTCCCGATATTATCCACCTTCTATGAACATATCTAAGTTTGTTCTTTAACAGTCATACTTTCAATTGGGTAACTTGACTTGGTCAGCCTAGGTGAAATTTTAGGTTCTATTAAGTTGTAAAACTACTGAAGGTAATATATAAATACAAACACACTCTAACCTATTAGAAGTACCTATCATAATCTAGGACATCTAAGCATAAATATAAATAAAAACTTAGAGCACATCATTTGTATGTCTTAAGTCAACCAAGCACAACCTAGATGACACATTGAGCTTAGTTTTGACATACAACGTCCAAAGTGCGTGTTGGAGAATTTTAGGTCTGAATCAAGGGATCATTTTCTATATTCCCTTTCATCTAATTGTAGGATTGGGAGAAGTACATGTGGCTTGATCCCTCTTCACATTAGTAATATATAGAAAACACTCATCACATCAATGGTGTGTGGCAAGGCTATGTAACTCGATCATATTAATCCATTTTAAGGTCAAGGAAAAAAGATAGCGTTTTATCAAAGTATAGACAAGATTGAAATAATCACAAGTTTCCTAACTTAAAAGGAAGATATACATACATAGGTGAACCTACACAGAAAGTGATAATAGTAGATCATTTCTTTGAAGTATTGACGAAACAAATAGGGTAACGGCGTAGGAGGAATACCTGTTCAAATGTTGGTTGATGGGTTGTTGCGCACGTATGACTTCTGAATCCACAACTGATTGTGAGAGCTTCCTTTTGGCTAGGAGGAACTACCTGTAATGCAAAGCAAGACCACCAGAAAAAGTTAAACAATATATGCAGTGAACTACCTAGCGTATGCTAGATCTAGGAAGTGTGATACTTCCTAGATGGTTGTCAGTCCACTGTTTTAAACAATTTAATGCAGTAAATAAGGTAAATCCTATTGTAATTCAAAATGATTTAGGTATCTCACTTAAAACACAATAAGAAATAGATCTAATCTAACAGGCTAGGTTAGAATAGGATCTGAAGGTCAAGTAACTGGTTCTGGGTCTCTGCAGGTCTGACAGAGGTCTCAGGTAGATCACAGGTGAATGAGGGTGAAAGGGAATTAGGTGGATAGGTCACTGTTCTAGGTTGTATGGGAAAATACAGTAACCGATGTTGGTTAAGGGTGACCGGTGGTGGTTGGGTGTAACCGGTGCCAGTTACTGTGGAGTTCTGGGAATGCCACAGAACATGAGATTTAGGTCTCCTTTATGATTACACAATGGACTTTGGTTGGTCGGGATGAGGTATTGGGTGATTTAGGTAGGATTTGGTGAGGTTTTAATGGGTATATGGAGGGTGAGTGTTGGGGGAGGTCAATGGGTGGCTAGGTAAACAAAATATGATAATATAATGATGAAATGGAATAAACCAGAGAAGTATAACATTTACTTACTTGGATTCTAGTCCTGGATGCCTGTGAGTGAGGGATGGAGGTGCTGATGAGAGGTTTTGAAGGCTGCAGGTGATCACCAACTGAAGGAAAGCTTCTGCATGGGCTGCATGTACATTCCTCTTTGCTTGGTTAGATCAGATCATTGTTGGGATGGCTGTGCAGGAAAAGATGCTTGATCTCCTTCCTTGCATGTGTGTTCTCACTGGAATTCACTCTCAGAAGATGTGATATCTCTCTGGGATGTGCTAATGTTCGCCAACTTTTCCAATATTTTTCCAACCTTCTGCCAACCTTGAGAATAAGGTTGTTTTGGGGTTAAAAGGGTAACCGACGGCGGTTCTGGCTTAACCGGCGACGGTTAGGGGTAACCGGCGTCAGTCAAGGTGGGATTTCCTAGGTTTACTAAACTAGGGAGATCCTCTTGATTTCCTTGGATCTCATGCCATTAACCCATGGATTAGACTGGGAGCTTCTTGTAAGCATGTGGGAATGTGGTTAGAGGGAATGTAGGCATTGATTTTTAGGGTTTAGGTAAGTCTTAGTTAGTTATGGCAACTTACTAAGAATAGGTTTTAGGGTGAGTTAGCTTGGTGAGGTGTCTAAGTGAAGTGTATGTGTGGATATTATTTAAATTAAGATATTTAAATAATAAATATAGTGAGGATAATGAATTAATTTAATTAAATTAATTAAATTAATATTAGTGAGGTGAAAGGGGTCATGGCTAGGTTAATGTGATGAAGGGTGCTTATTTGTCGAGGGACCAAAGGGGAGTGTGACCTAATTTTAGTGTCTACATTTTGCCCCTTTTTGTTGCGTAGCTTGTATTGGTAAGCGACGCTAACAAAAATAAGATGTGGTTGCCCCATGTGTGGGTGAAGGTGATCCCCCTCAAACCAGGAACTGACGAGGCCAAAGGAAGAATCGGTGAGTGGTTTGATAAAAGGTAAATGTGATGAAAAGAAAGGTGGGTAATAGGGAAAAAAGGAGCAAGGTCTACTCGGGTAAGCTAGGTAATGGGTCAGGGTCAAAGGTAGCAACAGTCAAATGCACGCACACGTATAAACTGTAGCACGCTACCAGGTTGAAGAGCAGGAAAACTCTACATCATCTAAGGTCGATAGGTTTATCCAAACAAGGTTGAAGTGATTCCGGTATCCAAGGTATAGGATATGGTCAGGAAACACAACGTAGGTTAGGTGCAGGAACGTTTAGGTATGTTCCGGTACACCAAAGGTAGGGTCAGGATAAATGGTCATGGAAATAGGCTAGGTAAGGTCATTAGGTCAACAACACAGGTAACAGTGCCACAAGGTATAGCGAACACATGAGGTCAAAGGTCACTAGCGATGGTCCAGGTCCAAATATCTAGGTCACGACATGGGTAAGGCCAAGGTAGGGGTAAAATAATGAGTCCCCAAAGGAGGATGAAGGGAGGTAGTAAATGATTTAGGTCAGGAAAGGTGAGGTAAATGGGTAGGGTAAAGGTGGGGTGGGGTAAATGATCAAGGTGAAGGTTGGGTGGGGCAAAAAGGGAGGTAGGGGTAGGGTAAAGGTTAAAATGTAGGGCAATGTGTTGAGGGTTGGTTTACACATGGTGACCGGGTTATGGCATGGTCAGTTAGGTTTGTTTAGGCATGGATCGAGTAGGGTTAAATGGGGAGTTAGGTGGTTTAGGTAGGTGGAGTTATTGGTTTAGGCGATGGTTGAGTCAGGGTGTAACCATGGTTGAGTCAAAAGTAGGTGAAGTGGGTTATGTTATAAATGAATGATAAATGGGTCATATGTGAGATGTTATAATCTATGCATAGTGATGATAGAGAAATGGTAGGCGTAATAAATGTATACTGTGATAATGTTTAAAATAAGAAACAATTTGTTATGTATGTGATTTACCAATTTTGGGTATAAAAGGGAAACGGTTAGGTGTGATGTAATGTGAGGCACATGGAAGATGAAGTGTTTAGGGTAGAGGATGGCCGAGCTAACCTCCAAGGGCCCCATGCCCCCGGAGTGTTGCCTACATAGTCCCGACAAAAAGGGACCTCAGGCCGATGTAGTTCTCCCATAAGCTAGGGAAGAATATGAGGAGGTATGAAAAATAAGTTGGTAGGTTTTTAGGAATGTTGTGGGTTTAGGTTTGTTAGGTGTGGGTAGATTATAGGTAAAATGATGTAGGTGAGGGCGATTGTGGCGAAAGAAGGAGATTACCCCAAAAGTAAGCATCAAGGACCATGTCCTGTATAAGGTAATCAAAACGTAAACAAAGATGGTTAAAAGATAAGAGGGGGCAATAAAGCCACCTGATTGGGTAGGATCATACCGAGTAGATCATACCTTGGCAGAGGTGATGAACGTAAGACCCTAAAGACATTGCATGATGGACTATTCTACGGTGAAAAGTAGTCACATGATCACCAAATGTCTAAGTTCCAAGAAGTCCCTTGAGGCAGTAGGAAATGAGAGTGGGCATGGTTTGAAGGGTGAAAAGTGGGTAATTTTATATGGTATGAGGTAACATGCACTTTCAAGCAAGAGAACCTAGGTCACAATGGGCAAGTCCATGACAAAAAGGTTGTTGTTTTGACTTATAGTTGAAATAGACTGATCGATGCGGGAAGTCTATATGGGATGAAGAAAATTTAACTCCTTGAGGTCTTCATGAAGCTGATCAATGTGGGAAGCTTCAGTTGCTCTCATTTTTTTTAAGAGCTTTACATAGTTGTCCTTCGAGGGAGTAGTCTATTTATAGCAGCAATTGTTGAGAGGAAGATGTCCTTTTGAGGGAGTCATCTTTTTATTAGAAGTTTGACTCAAGGAGTTTGGTCCCATGTGAGGTCTTTGAAGTCATGGACAAGACCAAGGTGGAGAATAAGACTCTTGTTCAAAAGGCAAGGTGAAACGACCATGGGATCTCATCTAAAGGTAGACAAAAAGTATCCATGAGAATCATGCTATGTGCAGCGCCATGGTACACATATTCAAGAGAAGATAACAAGTGACGGGTACTCACATGATTCTTGTTTAATCATTAATGAGGTGTATGGAGTGAATAGCGCTCAAGGGATGAGCATGGAAAGAGACAAAAGTGAGGTAGGACTACAAGTCAACAATAGAATGGTTGAAGATGCAAGGTGTTAAGGGGCTCAGGTTCAGGTTTACCATCGAGTGAAGATAAACGATAAGCACCTGATCCATAGGTATGAGTCACGATGTATGGTCCAAGCCAATTAGGAGAAAATTTTCCCCGTTTACTTTTTTCTACTTTAGTTACATGTTGATTTTCTTTCAGGACAAGGTCACCGACTTGGAAGGTTCATGCATGGACACATTTTTCATAGGCACGTTTGATACATTTTTGGTAAACTTGAAGGTGATCCAGAGCATTAAGACGACGTTCATCTAATAACTCTAGCTGTGCTAAACGGTCCTGACAAAAGTCATCATCATTGAGCATGTCATGGAGAGAAATGTGAAGTGAGGGGATCTGGACTTCGAGAGGCAGGACTGCCTTTGTACCATAGACCAGAGAAAAAGGTGTGGCCACAGTGGAAGTGTGAATACTAGTGCGGTATGCCCACAGGGAAAAAGGAATGTGCGTATGCCAATCCTTCCCAGTATCGTCAACCACTTTCATAAGAATTTTGTTGAGGGTTTTGTTAGTGGATTTCACTTGGCCATTGGTTTGTGGGTAATAAGGTGATGAGAAACTAAGCTGAATGCCGAAGGCGTCACAAAGTTTTTGCAATGTTTTGTTTTTGAATTGTTTTCCATTGTCAGTGATGAGGCGATGAGGAACACCAAAGTGACAAATGATGTGGTGGTTAATGAACTCACATATTTTCTCAGCTTTCATGGAGATGAGTGGTATGGCTTCCACCCATTTTGTATAGTATTCGGTAGCAGTGATGATCCATTGATGGAGCTTGGGAAGAATGAGGATTGATTTCTCCGACAAGATCCAAACCCCATTGAGAGAAGGGCCAAAGGTCTCGAGTGACCTGTAAGGCATGACTGGGTGTATGATGAAGATTGGAATGTTGTTGGCATTTTACACAACATTTGACGTAGTCACAACAATCATGGTTAAGGGTTGGCCAGTAATAGCCCAGGTGAAGAATACGCTTAGCAACAGCAAGGCCACTGAAGTGACCTCCACATATGCCATCATGAACTTCCTTAATGGTATAAGGAATTTCAGAACTTGTGAGGCATCGTAAGAGAATACCATCAAAGCCATGCTTATAGAGGAGGCCCCCCAGAATGACGTAACGAGAGACCTTTTTAAGGAAGGCGCGTTGTCCGTTACGGGTGAGATCAGGAGGTAAGATGGAGAGAGAAAGGTAGTCAGAGTATTGTTTATACCAAAGGTCACTCAGGTCAGGGGTAGCGGTTCCAATCGAGTAAACATCATGAGGTAAATAAGAAGGTGATTGGAGTCATTATACGGTGACAAAGATTGTAGAATCGGCAGGTGAAGCGGGTATTTGGGAAGCTAAGCAGGCCATGGTATCTGTAAACTTGTTGGTTGAACGTGGGATGGTTTGAAGGGTGTAACGATCAAAGGTGGTCAAAAGTATGTCTACATGATGTTTATACTTTTGAAGTATCTCGTTATGACATTGGTACATACCATTGACTTGGTTTACGACCAATTGAGAATCACCAAAGATGTTGATTGATTTGACATCTAGGGCGTAGGCGGCTCAGGAGACCTAGTACGAGCGCTTCGTATTCGACAATATTGTTGGTACATTCAAAATCTAATTTGAAAGACAAAGGCATGGGTTCACCCTCAAGGGGAATGAGGATAATACCAGCCCCACCCCCACGCTGACACTTGGAACCATCGAAGAAGAGTGTCATTTGGTAAGGGGGTTCGTCCAGGGAAAGGGTAGCAATCGACTCATCTGGAAAGTCAAAATTAGAGGGTTGATCCCCAGAAATAGGTGCATCGGCCAATTGGTCAGTGATAGCTTGGCCCTTGATGGACTTTTGATGAATGAATTCGAGGTCAAGATCAGCTAAAATCATAAGCCATCGTGTGGCACGCTGATTTTGATAAGGTTTGGCGTACATGAAGTGTAAGGGGTCGGTGTTGGTCACAACATAGGTTTTGTGGTTGAGTAGGTAATGACGGAGTTTGGTGGCAATGAAAACTAAGGCTAAGAAAAAAAAATTCAGGATGGGTGTATCGGGTTTCATAGTCCAAAAGAGTACGGCTTATGTAATAAACCGCCTGCTCCCTGTGTTGTTCATCGCATGATGAGCGAGCATGGCTCCCAAGGAGTGATCGGTAGCTGATATGTATAGGTAAAAAGGTTGATCGTCTTTAGGTGGGATGAGTATGGGTGGTTGGAGAAGGTATTGTTTTAAGGCCTCAAAATATTTGTGACAGTCATCATCCCATTTAAAGGAGACATCCTTTTTGAGCAGATGATGAAATGGTTGACATCGATCAGATAATTGTGAAATGAAACGATGAATAGACTGCAACTTACCTTGCAGGCTACGGAGTTGTCTAAGGTTAGTAGGCAGAGGCATTTCAAGAATGGCCTTGACTTTAGCAGGGTCAACTTCTATACCATGGAGGGAAATGATAAATCCCAGGAGCTTTCCTGAGAGAACCGCGAAGACGCACTTCTTAGGCTGAAGGCAGACGTAATATTTAATGAGACGGTCAAAGATGGTTTTGAGGACAGTTAGGTGCTCGGAGTGGCATTTAGATTTGGCCAAGAGATCATCCACGTAATCTTCCAATATGTGATGCATGATGTCATGGAAGATGTAAGTCATAGCCCGCTGATATGTGGCACCAACATTTTTAAGGCCAAAAGGCATGACTCGATAGCAGAAGGTCCCCCAAGGGGTGATGAACGAGGTCTTGTGTTGATCTTCTGGGGCAAGAAAAATTTGGTTATAACCCGAGAAGCCATCCATGAGTGATAGCATCTCATGACTAGCGGTAAGGTCAACCAGCTGGTCAATACCGGGTAAGGGAAAGTCATCTTTTGGACATGCTAGGTTGAGGTCACGAAGTCTGTGTAAATGCGGAGTCCCCCTGTCGCTTTAGTGACAGGGACAATGTTAGAAATCCAATGAGGATAATCAATGGGTAAGATGAAGGAAATGGAAAGAAGGCACTG
Organism: Taxus chinensis; assembly: GCA_019776745.2. Classification (NCBI taxonomy): domain Eukaryota; kingdom Viridiplantae; phylum Streptophyta; class Pinopsida; order Cupressales; family Taxaceae; genus Taxus; species Taxus chinensis. The sequence goes on along the minus strand of CM034156.1, from coordinate 554,261,743 downwards.
AAGTTCCTCTTTGATGAGAAGGGCAATGCAAGGGTGCATTTTCCTCAGCTTTTGTTTAATGGGTTTGGCATCGGGAATGGTTACGATATTGTGGACCACTATGGTGGGATCAATACTAGGCATGTCTACGTAAGACCAAGTGAAAGCGTGGTTATGATCTCTGAGAAAAGAAGTGATGGCTTCCTGTTCAGCAACATCTAAAGATTGTCTGATCTTTAGGATGTGCGGGTCATCCTAAGTATGAATGTTGATCTTGATAGTCGATTCATTCAACATGGTTTGCATCTCAGAAGGTAACGACCGATGAATATATGAGTCTTCTGCACCAAGGTAGGTGAGTATGGATTCATCATCCTGACATTGAACGACGTTAATTGAAGGTGTATCATCATCGATCATTTCAGGATATAGGAAGGGAAGAGTGGAAGGGGCCTCGCCCTCACGTGATAAGTCAGAGGCCCCAAGGAAATGGTGTTTATGAAAAAAAAAGTTAGGAGGGATAGATTCAGGATCCATCGACTCCGTCGGTGAAGGTGGTGATGAAGGTGGAGTGGGTGAAGAAGGTGGAGAAGGGTTAGTGTCCTTAATGAGTTCAATGCGGGCCTATTTGGTAGGTGGTTCAGGAAAGCTGATACCACTATGGTCATTATGTTTGCGGGTGGTACATGGAATAACGGTATGGCGGCCTTGCTCATAAAATCCAAAACCAAAACCCTTCCATGCACATCGGTGTAGGAAGGTGTGGGCGAAACAACGATTGGTAAGTGATTGGAAGTCAGCGGAAAAGGGGCGAGTTTGTGACGGTGGTTCGGGTGTGTAAGTGGTAGTATCAAGTCCCCCATAGGTGAGACTAGTACAAAGGTGAGGAGGACCATAAAGGAGGCATTCTCCTATGTGGTGATCATAACGAGGGTGTTGGTGAAGGCTTCCATACTCTTGTGGAGTAAGGAATGTGTTGACACTATATAGGCGGTACTCCCCCAGAGTGAGGCATTGAAAAACACCTTCCAAGGGATCAGTGGTTGGTATGTAGGTAGCTGGAATGGATGATGTGTTGGAGGTCGATGCGGAGGTGGAGTTAACGGATTGGGAAGCTGATGGGTCAGCCATGGAGGTTATGGCAGTGGTAGGAATGGAGGAGGTATGTGTGGTAGAAGCAGTGGCTGTACTGGTAAGTGGAGGTGTAGGTGAAGAAGTAGCGGTTGTGGAGGTAGTTGGCTTAATAGGTATGAGCACATCGTTGGGTCGGTAAAGCATGTTGCATGTTTTAAAAGGTGATGGGTCAGCTGGAATGGTATAAGTGTGTCCTTTGTGTTCAAACTTTACACAACGATGCAAAGTGGAAGGAACGCAACCCATGACATGAATCCAGGGTCTGCCAAGTAACAGGTTATATTGGAATTCCCCTTCCAAAACGTAAAACAATTTTGGAACAGTGCGGGGGCCCACGCGAATGTGGAGGATGACGGTGCCTAGTGTAGAGGTGATAGCGTCATTGAATGAACGCAACATGACTGGATGTTTATGCATGTAATTGTCAGGTATGTGCATTTGAGTGAATGCATGGGATGAAATGATGTTAATGCTAGCACCCCCATCAATCATCACACGACGTACCCGTATGTCATCGATGTGGACAGAGATGAAGAGGGCTGGGTCCAGTCATCATTTTGGTGTGGCGCGATCTCTTCCTCTGAGAAGCTAAGGGAGGCCACTTGGTGAATAGGGTGGGGTGAAGATGAAGGTGGTAATTTGGTGAGAGAGGCTACATGATGGGGTGTGATAATGGAGGCTACAGGTGTAGGGTCATTGGGTAAAACCTCAATAGATTGAAGAACCTCCATGAGAGCTTGACGATGGGATTCTGAGGTTTGGATGAGGTCATATAGGGACATTTTGAGGGGAGACTGGTGTAATTGTTTGAGCATGGTGCGATGTGTGACACCGTTAGAAATGGGGTACGTAGGGCCGCGGATAGTGATTTTAGGTATGGGTGTAGATGGTATGTTGGGTATAGGATTGGTTGGTGGGTCAGTTTCCTTTTCTTTACCCTTATCCTTCTGAGCATGTGTAGTGATGTGTATCATGTTGATTTGAGGGGAGTTGGAAAATGGAGAAGGTGTAGGGTGAGTGGTATAATGACACGACGGGCAAAAAACCTACCGGAGGAGAAAAACCCTGTGAGGTGAGTTGGGCGCAATGACATTTGGGTGGTGGCGTGGCAAGTTCTCTGATGTGAACCATGTTAATTTCAAATCTTGGGGGTGGCTCTAGGAGCTGTGAGGGTGGAGTTTGTGGTTGTTGAGTGGGTAGTGTGGGAATGGGTGTTGGTGAAGCAGGATCCTCGTCGAGAAGGTCATCATCGTCAAAGTTGGCTTCTGGGGGGACACAACTGGATAAGGATGGTTTTCAAGGCCTTGCAGTTTTCCACATCGTGCCCTGGCACACGATGGTAAGTGATAAATTTTAGTATCATCAAACCCTTTTGGCTTGGGTTTGAGGGGGTCATAAGGTCTGAGTGGAGGTAATGTGATGACAGAAGTCTCAAGGAGGTTGGTTAAAATTTTGGCATAGGACCCTGCTAGTGGATCACAATGGGAAGTGAACGTGGGTTTGGGTGTAGGTGTAGTTGATTGTTGAGGAATGGTCTTTGGAAGAGGAGGAGCGGGTCAAGCTATGGGTTTGGGTGCTGGCGTGGTTTTGGGTGTCAGTCGTGTTGTTTAGGTAGGGGTATAGTAGATGGACGGGTAGGAGGGTGTGTGGTTGTTTTGACTACCTTATTGTGGGGTAGTGGAGTTTTGTTTTTGGGTTGCACCTTCTTGGGTAAAGGTGATATGGGTGTATGAGGTCTAGAAGGAAAAGCAGATGGGGGAAGAGGGTGAGTTACCCATGGGGATAACGGGGGTGCTGTGAAGGTAGATGATGCAGGTCATGCTGGGGTGTGAGAGACAGTGACTGAAGTGTAGTGGGTAGTGAAGCAATAACTGAGGGTATTGGAGGTATGGGTGGTAAAGATGCTATAGGTGTTGGTGTAAGTTGTGTTGGGTCTGGGGAGATTAGAGGTTTGTGAGGAAGGAATGGGTTGTTGTGTTTTGGTTTATTGGTGGGTGGAGGTTTCTTGACCATGTGGGGAAGCTGAGATCCTAAGACAGACAAGACAGGTGCAGGTGTGATTGGCACAACTGAGGTATGAGTTCTATGGGTTTGGTGCTTCTGTTTGGGTGTCGAAGTAGGTGTGGTGTTGTCTTTGGAGGATGTAGCTAAATCCAGTTTGATAGGTGGATGAGTAAGGCTGGTAGTCAGGGGTGACCCCTAAAGTGGTAATAGGTTTAGTCGAGGATGATGTCATAGGTGTGGGTTTGGGTTTAGATATAGATTGGGCTATGGGTAAGGATGTGGTTTGAGCTATGACAGGTGTCGTGGAAGGAGTTGTGATAGAGGTGGTTGTGTTTGGTTCGATTGGTCGAAATATTTTTGGGTAGATAGTGGAGGTATCAGCAAGTGACCTCTGCATCTGCGTTGAGACAAGAAGCAAAAGGTGTCCCCATAGTAAGGCTCTATCCACATAATCTAAGTGATTGGCCAAACATGCGAGAACGACACGTCTATAGGTGGAGTTGATGAGGACCTAATGGAAATTCCTGTAAAATGTGTCTTAGAGATAGGAAATTGGCTAGCTTCAGCTTCCGTGGGTAGGAGAGCCGAAAGTAGGTTTGCAGGATTTTGGGTAGTTGATGGAGAATGCTCACCAAGAGGCAAAGGTATCTCAACTGGGTCTATGATAGGAAGAGGAGATGATGGGAACTCCTCTATAGGTGGAGGAGATGATGGGTGCTCCTCTGCAACGGGTAGAGAAGGTAATGGGTGCTCCTCTATGGGTGGAGGAGGTAATGGGTGCTCCTCTATGGGTGGAGGAGGTACTGTGGGTAAAAGTTCTCTAAGTGGAGAAGCCAGGGGTGAGATGGTCTCCATGTTAGTGGGGGACTCCTCTGTAGGTGATGAAGGAGATGAAAGATGTTCCTCTATGGGTGAAGGAATAGGGGAGGTTGGTTCTGATGTGGAAGGAGGATTTCGGGCTAGGATTTCCTCTATGGAAGGAATGTGAGGTAATTGGGAGGCGAAAGGTATGTCATTAAAGATAGTGTGGACCTCACGGGTATGGGTATCATGAGTTGAGGTCTCACCGGTTTGATCAGACGAAGGGGGCATGGTTGGGAAATGGTTTCTTGAAGATGTGTAGGTTTTGGTTTAGCAGGTGCGTTAGGATTATCCATGGTTAACTCACCTTTCTCGAGCATTTCTTTGGATAATATTTTTGAAAGTGATGCAGTTGCCATCACTATGACCCTTTACTCGATGATAGTTTACAAAATTCATGTTCTTTGTACCATGCAGGCATGGGGGCTGAGCAAGGTAAAAACTAGTTGTGTGTAGTTTTATGGGTGGAATTGTGCAATGGCCCCAGCTTTGATAAGCTTTTCTAAGATAGAAGATTAAGGTTCCCTAATTGGGGTGTATTTCCGATTACTCTCGTCTAAATTGAAAAGTTTTGACGGGTGAGAGATTAGATGAGGGGGGTAGCCCTGATTTGATGGATGAGCTGGGCCTGGCACTTGAGTACCATTGCGTTAGCATTTGCCCTTAGCTTTTGAAATAATTGGTTTGTGGTTTGGAAGAAGAAGAGGTATCATTCGACTTGAATGCCGAATTCTTATTGCATAATAGGATTTTCTTCTCTTCGATGGCCCGAATCTCTAACTTTCGTGCCATAGTGAATTCTTCATCGAATGTTCGGAAGGTTTGGACCTTGCAAGTGTCAGTGAGATATGTCTAGCACAATCCCATGTGAAGAGCTCGATGAATTCTTTTTTGTGGTAGTTAGAAGGTGAGTTGGTTGATCAAGCTACGCCAATGAGTGAAAAAATCTGTGATAGATTCATCCTCATATTGACACGTGGAGTATAGGTTCAGTCATGGTAACCTTCTTGACGATATTGATAGAGAAAATGATCCAAGAATGCTTGGGCTACCTAATTGAATGAGAATATGGAGTGTCTAGGTATAACCCACTATACCAATCTAATGCAAGTCTAGTTAGAGACATGGGAAAAGTTCTCAAGGAGCAAGGGCATCATCGTGAGCGATCAAATAACACCCATGTTTGGAACGACCGCCGCAAAATGCTGTTGCGGGTCTTCTTTGCTATTGAAACGATTTGAATTTAGGCATTTACCCAATGCATGGGGGTATGGGAGGATAGGAATGGATGGGGTGGATGGGCTCGTTGCAAATTTCATCGTAGGTGAGAGAGTTGCGGGAGTCCAGAAACCAATGCCTCTAATATCATGCATCTTTTCCAACATCAATTTGTTTAGGTCATTGGTAGGTTGTGATGATTGGGTGCCTCCTGTAGTGTGAGAGGGTTGGTTTTGGGCATATAATGGGGGTGACACTCCAGTGTATGGTGATGCCATGTAGGTTGATTGAGGAAGAAAGACAGCGAAACATGGGGTACGTACCCTGAGTGAATACTGGATGACAACAGGAGGCTGGCTGATAGTATGTATATGGAGGTGGAAGGTTCGTGGTAACCCTAGTGGCAATGAGGAGCTAATGATATGTGGAATGGGAAAGGACTACATTCTAAAAAGGGGTAGGGGTCACTGACACAGGAGGTCATAGTGTAGCTACGGGTATATGTGAGACATTAGGGGCGGATAAGGTTGTGTTTTTGGGTAGTTGTTCGGGGGTATGCTAGATGCGGCCGTGGGTAATGGAGGTGGTAGACGTGAAAGTAATAGCGGATATAAGGACCTAGCTGTAAAACGGACTGGGTGTAAGGTAGATGCGGGTAACACAGAGCTAAGATGGAGCCAATGCAAGAGGTGGGAGTGAGAGTCGAGGGGATAGATACAGGCATGCCGTTATATCGACTGACTTGAGGCATCTCGAGTGGATGAGTGGAAAAAGGTAAAACTGCAAGGCGGTAAGGGGTTTTGGTCAAGGAGTCGTGTGAACTCCTCATCTCCGGTAGCGATAGTGATAGGTTGGATGGGATCCATATATGATGATAAAATGGAAGGTGGTGAAGGACTAGGTGGGAGTGATTGACAACTGGTGTGAAACACAAGTGCACTTTCCTTGTCTTCGGGTTAGCACCATGTGAATCCCAATATTGATCAGGTAGGGCTGATTCTCTGTAAATGAAACAGGACAACAATAGGAACAGGTGTATCTAATGGTAAAAAGTGTATTAGGTACCAAATGGTGGGTTGGAAAATGAAACAGGGCTAACTGATGCTGGATTAAGGAAAACTGAAGCCGATCAGGGGGTAACCCGCTGCCAGTCACTATAGAAAATCGGTTAACGTGAGTGAAAAACTAGGGAGAAGGTCAAATCTGAAATGTATGCCAAATCTGATGGTATTTTACAATGTTAATGGGAATGATGGTAGTGACAAGGACTATGAAAAGTGGAAGAGAATGAATAAAATGTCCTTTTGGGTAGGGTTAAAAAAAAGGACCTGGAACCGACATCGATTGGGTATAACCGACAGATGGTCAATAGGGTAACCGACGATGGTTATTGTGAAATTGAAATAGTGATGAAATAAAAGTGGTTGTGAATTAAAATATGATGTAAAATCAAACCCAAAATTCTCGAGAATGACGATGATATGGCCCAGGCATACTCAGGATGAAGTCATAATACACCAGCTATGATGAGGAGTGTGCAAGGATGAACAAGAAAAATGAAGAACATGATCTCTCACCTCAAAACGCAAGCCAAGCAGAAACACTAAGAAAAATGTGATCCTAGGAGTGCCTTTTCTATTATGTTTGTTTAGCTTATGCTATTTAAGGACCGAAACATGAATTGTGAAATAGATTTTTTTTTTGGTGAGGATGGGCTTCCTATGAGGAAGGGGATCTAAAAGGTGAGGTTTTAGGTATGTTATGGTGGCGGTGGCCGACCGCGCTCTAAAGGATGACTCGACAAATCAGTGATCTGGGTGCCCACTGTGCCATGATCGTGTGATCACATACAACTTCTTCTAGGTAAGATGTTTTTTAAGAATGTGTGTATTTTCAATTTTTTGTGAGTTTTGGTAAGACTTAGAGAGAGAGAAAGAGAAAGAAAGTTCTTTTCTACGGTTCGTTTGTCAACCATCAAGTCTGGTCATGACTTCTAACATATAGGTTGCCCTCAATTTAATGTGAGCTAATGTGATAAAATCAGAATGAAATGCACTTATTTTTAAGCCCAAATCGAAGTGTGAAGTTGGGTGAAAAAATAGACGATGAAGAGGAAGAGGGATGCTCTTTCACTACAATGTAGAAAACACAAAGAAATGGTTCTTTTTTAATTACACCAAAAGAAAGGTTTTCTTTAGAGCAAATAGAAAGAAAAGGTGGGTTACCAAGGAAGAAAATTAATGTGTATGCTTTTCAAAAGGGAAAAAAAAGATACAAATTTTCCTAGGAATGAATGAAATGCAAGGAACCTCCGGGTGCGTTCCCCACCGGGGCGTGCCAAAATGTTTCACCTGATTCTAGAATCATTTCCTTGAAGTATTGACGAAACAGATAAGGTAACAGGCGTAGGAGGAATACCTATTCAAATGCTGGTTGATGGGTTGTTGCATGTGTATGAATTTCTGAATCTACAGCTGATTGTGAGAGCTTCCTTTTGGGCTAGGAGGAACTACCTGTAATACAAAGCAAGACCACCAGAAAAAGTTAAACAATATATGCAGTGAAACTGCCTAGTGTATGCTAGATCCGAGAAGTGTGATACTTCCTAGATGGCTGTCAGTCCACTGTTTTAAACAATTTAATGTGGTAAATAAAGTAAATCCTATTGTAATTCAAAATGATTTAGGTATCTCACTTAAAACACAATAAGAAATAGATCTAATCTAACAGGCTAGGCTAGAATAGGATCTGAAGGTCAAATAACTGGTTCTGGGTCTCTGCAGGTCTGACAGAGGTCTCAGGTAGATCAAAGGTGAATGAGGGTGAAAGGGAATTAGGTGGATAGGTCATTGTGTTGGGTTGTATGGGAAAATACAGTAACTGATGTCAGTTAAGGGTGACCAACAGCAGTTGGGAGTAACTGGTGCCGGTTACTGTGGAGTTCTGGGAATGCCATAAAATGAGATTTAGGTCTCCTTTTTTATTGCACAATGGACTTTGGTTGGTTGGGATGATGTATTGGGTGATTTAGGTAGGATTTGGCGGGGTTTTAATGGGTATAAGGAGGGGTGAGTGTTGGGGGAGGTCAATGGGTGGGTAGGTAAACAAAATATGATAATATAATGATGAAATGGAATAAACTAGAGAAGTATAATGTCTACTTACTTGGATTCTAGTCCTGGATGCCTATAAGTGGGGGTTGGAGGTGCTGATGAGAGGTTTTGAAGGCTGCAGGTGATCACCAATTGAAGGAAAGCTTCTGCATGGGATGCATGTACATTCCTCTTTTCTTGGTTAGATCAGATCATTGCTGGGATGGCTGTGCAGGAAAAGATGCTTGATCTCCTTCCTTGCATGCGTGTTCTCACTAGAATTCACTCTCAGAACATGCAATATCTCTCTAGGATGTGCTAATGTTTGCCAACTTTTCCAATCTTTTTCCAACCTTCTGCCAACCTTGAGAATAAGGTTTTTTTGGGGTTAAAAGGGTAACAGATGGCAGTTCTGGCTTAACCAGTGACAGTTAGGGGTAACTGGCATTGGTCAAGGTGGGATTTCCTAGGTTTACTAAACTATGGAGATCCTCTTGATTTCCTCGGATCCAGTGTCGTTAACCCGTGGATTTGACTGGGAGCTTCTTATAAGCATGCGGGAATGTGGTTAGAGGGAATGTAGGCATTGATTTTTAGGGTTTGGGTAAGTCTTAGTTAGTTATGGTAACTTACTAAGAATAGGTTTTTATTGTGAGTTAGCTTGGTGAGGTGTCTAAGTGAGGTGTATGTGTGGATATTATTTAAATTAAGATATTTAAATAATAAATATAGTGAGAATAATGAATTCATTTAATTAAATTAATATTAGTGAGGTGAAAGGGGTCATGGCTAGGCTAATGTGATGAAGGGTGCTTATTTTTTAAGGGACCAAAGGGGAGTGTGACCTAATTTTAGTGTCTACATGGAGGTCTTGAACGGGAAAAGTTTTCAAAGGATCAATCTTCATCGATGGATCATCATAGTGGAGGGTCATCATAGATAAAGATTTCACCTTCTTCATCATTGGGTCTAATCTCCGTCAAGGGTGGAGGCATCTTCTTCCATGATTTGGAGCATATTTTCTCTCCTCTCTTCATTATTTATCCTCTTCTCTTCTCCTTTCTAGTTCCTCATTGTATGTAATCATGACATTTTGTCCTATTTACTTAAGCGACAATAAAATATTAGTAAAATGCAAAATACTCTCTCAAATTATAAGAGATGTACTAAATTTGTCTCTTCTAAGGGTAATTGAAAATTCACAAGTGATGGGACATGAAGATTCATGTGGGGGGTAGATGAACGGTTGTATTGTAAATCTATAAATGGAGAGAAACTCCTCATTTCAAAGGATGGTTATTCTTGTTCACTAGATACCACATTCTTTCTAGGAACAAGTTATCAAATTCCTCTAACTCCTTTGTATATGTTCCCTCTCCATCTCAACTACATGTTTATAGCCCTCCAAGAAATTTTTGGCCATAATATTGTCTAACATCCCATGAACCTATCCAAATAACACTTCCAAATGTTAATACTATATATGAATATTTACTAAAATATTTCTTTCTTCTACACATCATTTGACCACGATGCTTAATTATATGTCCATATATTTTGGTGATTCTCTTCCATTCCTTAACCCTAATTATACTTTTTTAAATTGTGAGTAGCGTAACATATCATAATTTCAATATTTAGATAATTCACCACTATTAGGACTACCTTTATTAGTCTCAAATCATTCATTTTGGTGATAGTTAGATTATGGATAAAGCATAATTTACCTATCACATTTTGGTGAACTCTATCCTTTATCAAATTAATCCAACCTATGCTTTTATTCTTCACCCTTATTTTTTTAGATTTCAAGTATAATTTTATGATTATATTCAAATTCTTCCTTACTTGTGCATACTTAACATTCTAAAATGAAGAATAATAGTTATGTTAATACAAGTAATGTCATGATTGAGATTAAAATGTGTTGACTACTTCGATCGCACTGGATAATTTTGGGAGCGGTGAAGGGAACATAACGGTCATATTTTTTGAATCTACGTTCCTTCAACGGTCCCCTGGTCTTGCCCCTTCGGGGTGCAGCAATGGTGCGCCAGGCGAGCCAGGGCTTGTTGGACGCTCTGCTCAAACGTCTAGGTCCCCGCGGGCCTGACGTTAATTCATTACCCTCGGACCGCGACTCATCCCCACCACAAGACGATATTCCATCCGTGTCCTTAATCGAGGATGTTGCTTTCACCGAGCATACGTTTTGTCTTGCTTCGAGAGCTATTTTTACTAAGTTCATCGGAAGACGTCTCCCTTTTTCGAGTATAAGGAACTGGTGCGAAACACAGTGGGGCAGCGGCCTTAATATTCGCTCCCTGGAAAAAGGGTTACTTTCTTGTGCTATTCCGAAGCGTTGCTCAGAGAGACGATACTATGGAAAGGAAAAACTCCCTTCTTTCCGATTCGGGGCTTGCGATTCGCGAATGGGAGCCTCACTTTGACTGTCACAAGGCGGCGGAGGATGGGTTTCAAGTGTGGATTCGATTGTATTCCCTACCTAGCGAATTTTGGTCGGCTCCCATCCTTTCTAAAATTTGCTTCAGTCTCGGGCGGGTCATTCGCATTGATCCTGTTACTCTGAATGGTACTCTTTCTTCCTTTGCCCGAGTTTGTATTTCCACTCCTTCAGCTCCTAAACCTAAGGAATTGATTCACATTAACACCCCTTCGGGTATCTGGAAACAAAAGGTTGTTTATGAAGGTTTATCCAATATTTGTTTCAAGTGTTTAAAGCCAGGCCATACTCGCAAGTCTTGTTCCACTTCCTCACCTGGTGCCCCATCTTGGCGGAAAGTGTTTCACATCCCTCCTGCCCACCCGCCTTCCCCTCCCCCAGGTACTCCTCTTTCGCCTCCTTCCCCTGCTCCCCAAGTTACCCTTCCTGCCATTGAACCCCTTGCTTTGGCACCCGAAACGCTTTCCTTAGTCAAAGAAATGGCGGCTGTTGTCAAAGACTCCTCCCGGATCCTATCCCTGTTCCATGAAGGCATTTCCATTGGTAAGGGTGGCAGCTCGGAGGAACTTGAGAAATGGATTTCGGCCAAAGAGGATTTGCTTTTGTCTACCGAGGTCGTCCCCCCTGTGGATTCCCCTGCTAACACCTCGTCCCCTTCCCCCCCCTCGCGACCATTGGGACCGCTACTTCCCACTCCCCCTCTTCTCAATGTTGATGTGGGTCCAAAAAGTATTCTTGGACGCCCCAACAAAAGTAAGCTTTCTCTCAACGAAGTCGCCCTCGGGAAGCAACTTCAGTTACGGTCTTTTTTCCCGTCTACCAGTAGGAGAGGCAAGTCCTCTCTGAAGCAAATATGATCATTTTTTCCTGGAATGTTAGGGGCCTCAATGCTCCTAACAAACAACGTCTGTTAAGACGTTATGCCCTGGCAGAGGGTGTGGATATCTGTCTGATTCAAGAAACTAAAATGTCGGCTGAAGGTTGTAAAAGAAGCTGGTTCAATAAATGGAAAGGGTGGGAAGGCTGCTTCTCGGATTCTGTCGGAGCCTCGGGCGGTTTAGGTATTCTTTGGAAAGCTGCAAGTTGCATGATCGCTCCCCTTGTTTTAGATAGCAACTTCATTTGGTGTAAGGTTTCGATCAAGCATTCTGAGGATTTCTTTTACCTCGGAAATATTTATGGTCCATCCACTCCCATCAGCAAAAGGATTCTTTGGGGTAACCTTAGCCAGCTGCTGACGGCCGTGTCAGCAGAGAAATTCATTATTGCCGGTGATTTCAATGCTACCCTTTCTGATCGAGATAAGCAGGGTGGTCTTCAATGGCAGCCTCGTTCGCAGGTGGACTTCTCTTCCTTTGTTTCCTCTTCTCATCTGGTCGATCTGGAGCCGTGCAAGGGTTGGTTCACTTGGAACAATAGGCGTACTGGATTCAGTTCCCTCGCGGTACGCCTTGATCGCTTCCTGGTTTCCGAACATTGGTTGCAGCAGAATTTTCTTCTAAAAAGCTCTGTCCTCCCTCTTTCTGGTTCTGACCATTTTCCTGTTTCTGTGGTTCTAAACTTTGACATCCCTCCGCGTCGTTCCCCCTTCAAATTTGAAAATATGTGGCTTCAGGACCCTTCTCTTAGGTCGCTGATAAGGGGCTGGTGGGACTCCTTTATTGTTAAAGGAACTCGGATGTTTCAACTCTCTAGAAAGCTATCTTTGCTCAAAGACAAATTACAAAGCTGGAACCATTCAGTATTCAAAAATATCTTTCAGGAAAAGCTCCGTGTTGAGCAGTCTCTTCGCTCCCTTAACGAGTCTATTCTGCTTCTTGGGATGTCTCACGAGGATCACCAGAAGGAAAAAACTCTGCTTAAGGAATTGGGGGACATCCTTCTCAAAGAGGAAACCTTTTGGCGTCAAAAATCTAGGGAAACATGGTTACTGGATGGGGATAGAAACACAAAAAATTTTCTTTTCTTCGGTTCGAGCCAGAAGAAACTTCAATTACATCTCCTCTCTCAAACTCGATGATTCCACGTACGCCACCTCGCAAGCTCAGATTAAATCAGAAATGGTGGATTACTTCCACAAGCTCCTCAATGACACGGATTCCCCTCTTGGTCCGCAATCTCTTCTTCACTCTCAAATTCCCAGATGTATTTCGGAGGCAGATAATCTTTCGCTTCTTTCCCCCTTCTCATTTGAAGAGGTTCGGAAAATAGTGTTCTCCATGAAGCGTGATAAAGCTCCAGGTCCGGACGGTTTCCCAGCTTCCTTCTTCCAAGATTTCTGGGATGTCATCGGTCCCGATGTTTGGCAGGCGGTTGAGGAATCTAGAGCTACAGGGAAGATTCTTGGGAACCTTAATCACACTTTCATTTGTCTTTTCCCTAAAAAATCCCATGCTGAGAAGCTAGATGACTTCAGGCCTATCTCCCTGTGCAATACCACCTATAAAATCATCTCCAAAGCTATAGCCACGAGACTTTCCCCTTTGATGCATAAGCTTATTGCCCCGGAACAGAGTGGGTTCATTCCCGGAAGATCCATCACGGAAGGCATTATTATTTCTCATGAACTCATTCACTCCCTTCATAATTCCTCCAGAGCAGGCATGTTGCTAAAACTGGATTTCAGCAAAGCTTATGATCGAGTAAATTGGAGATTCCTTCTTCTTTCTTTGCAAGCTTTGGGTTTTGGTGCTCAGTTCTGTAAGTGGATTTTTGAATGCATTGCTTCACCGCGCTTCTCGGTTCTCGTAAATGGGTCTGCGGAAGGCTTCTTTCAGAACAGCAGGGGCATTCGTCAAGGCGACCCGCTTTCCTCATTCCTCTTTACAATAGTGGCGGAAGCACTCAGTCGTAGCATTAAGGCTGCAATTCATGATGGTTCCTTGAAAGGCCTTCACGTGTCCTCCAATCTTCCTCCTCTTTCTCATCAGCAATTCGCTGACGATACTTTTCTTTTCGGCCAAGGGACTGTTCCGGAGGCTAGACGCATCTCCTCTATTCTGGACTCATATTCTGCTGCTGCGGGTCAGGTCCTAAATTTTCATAAATCCGTGATCTTCTTCTTCAATGTGGCCCCCAGGCTTCAGGGGAGAATTAAAGAGATTCTTGGTTTCTCTTTGGGCAAACTTCCCCACTCTTACTTGGGAGTTCCTTTGTTTCATGGGAAGGGTAAGGCTCAATTATGGAACGGGCTTTTCAATTCCATCTCTGCCAAACTCCTCTCCTGGAAAGGAAAATGGTTGTCCCTAGCCGGTCGTGCGCTTCTCATAAATTCGGTGCTTCTTTCTATTCCTATCTATACACTCTCCATTCTACAGATCCCTAACTCTGTTCTCCTCAGAATTGAGAAGGTGGCCCGTACCTTTCTTTGGCAAGGCCTCAACCCTGAACGGAAATTCCACTTAGCTAAATGGGACATGGTCAAACTTCCTAAGAGGTTGGGTGGTCTAGGCATTCTTGATTTGGCCATTCAGAATATAGCTCTCGGAGCAAAATTGGTTTGGAATTTCATTGCAGATAATAGTAGACTTGCCTTTAAAGTCCTGGCTCATAAATACATGGAAGGGCAACGAAATGAGCTTTTTCTTTCCAGTTCTGAGCTTCCCATGGGCTCTCACATTTGGAATTTTATGTGTAAATCCAAAAATCTTATTGCTGATCGGGCTTCGTGGAAGATAAACAATGGTCAGACTGCGTCCTTTTGGGATGAAAGCTGGAATGGCTTCCCTCCCCTCAACATGATTCCCTCTCTCAATGGTATTATGAATTCTTCCAAATTACTTTGGGGCTCCCTTGTTGTTGATTATGGCTTCCAGCATCCCGACGGCTCGCCCTCTTGGTGTTGGAAAGATGTCTCGTCTATCGGCGCCTCTGCTCAGGAAGCTGATCTCTTTTCCTCCTCTCTAAAGGAGCGCCATGCTTCATTCCTAAATTGTTCAGATTGTATCTTCTGGGTTGGAAATAGCTCTGGCCACTACAATGTCAGGAATGGTTACAACATACTCCTTTCTCAATCCGGCAAGGGCTCTCCGAGTTCTTTTGGATGTTGGCACCCCCACATTACACCAAAGATTGCTTACTTCGGTTGGCTGGTTCTGAAGAGAAAGGTTCTAACTCAAGCTAGAAGGCGCGCGTGGGGCTTTATTGGCCCATCAAAATGTCTTCTTTGTGGCGAAGCAGAGGAAGATCTGGACCATCTCTTCCTCTTTTGTCCTTTCACCTCCAAGTGTTGGGATTGGCTCTTTAGCAAGCTGAACGTTGCTTGGGTTCATTGTAGCAGAATTGAAGCTAGTCTTTCCTCCTGGCCGACCTTTTCCCAAAATTGCTTGCACAGTTCTATTTGGCTTGTAAGTCCCTACTTCTTGCTTTGGCACGTTTGGTGGGAACGAAACCTCCGCCTTTTCAGAGAGCAAAAAGTGGAGCTCCCTTCTTTCCTCTCCAAGCTGGAGGTGGCTATCTCTGAATGTATTAACACTAAGAGTTCTTCTTTTCATTCCTTTTCCTCCAAAGACTTCGCCATTCTTCAGCATTGGTCTCTCATAAAAATCCCCACTCCTGGTTCTATTATCCGAATGGGGTTCTCACAAATTGAAAAATTGCTGCTCAGGAAGAATACTCGATGGCGTACCCCCCCAGAAGGACAGTGGAAATTGAACTTCGATGGAGCCTCCAGAGGTAATCCAGGTCCTTCTGGGGCTGGTTGCATCATCAGAGACGATCGAGGTCTCTTAATTCACGCGGGCTCCTTCCCGTTACAAGTTGGCACTAGTAATTCTGCCGAAGCTCAGGCCCTTTTGGAAGGGGTCAAGATGGCGGTTCGTCTTGGTTGTTCTGACCTTTGTATCGAAGGGGACTCTCAAATTCTCATTTCAGCGGTCTCTATTGGCGCTTCCCAATCGTGGAAAATGAACTTATTCCTTCCTTCTATTCATTATTGGCTTGGCAAACTTCTTTCCTGGAACATATCTCACAAGTACAGAGAAGCGAATAAGGCAGCTGATTTCCTGGCCAATTACGCCATCGACAATCCTTCCGCCTTACTTTCCTCCAGCGACGGTCACTTGTGGCCTGGTCTTCCTTCTATCCTTTCCCTCGATCGGAGCAACTGTCGCAGCTAAGTCTCACACACACGCGCTTCCACTGCGTTTAGCAGCTCCCCCGCGCGACGGTCTCTTCCCTCCCCATCTCTTCTTTCGGCGGCGTCCTTCCTCTCCCTCGCTGTTCCCCCACACGCTTCTCTGGCTCTCGTCTCCTCCCGCGTTTCTTGCCAGGCTTCCCTCGGGACTGCTCCTTCTTCCCTTTCTATTTTAGCCTGCTCTGCCGTCCGCATGGCGTGTCTTTCCTTGCATTCGAATGTTTCTTGCTTGCGCCATGGCCTTCTTTCGACGGCATCCTTCCCATCCATCGCTATTCCCCCACACGCTTCTCTGGCTCTCGTCTCCTCCCGCGTTTCTTGCCAGGCTTCCCTCGGGACTGCTCCTTCTTCCCATTCTATTTTAGCCTGCTCTGCTGTCTGCATGTCGTGTCTTTCCTTGCATTCATATGTTTCTTGCTTGCGCCATGGCCTTCGTGGGTTTTCCTTTAGTGGCTCTGCGAGGACAGTTCCGAGAAATCGCAGACATGTCGGCCATCGACAGGAGGTGTTTAGCCATGATCTTCAAGTATTCGTCCAATGCCGAGGCTGAAGCCATAGAAGCAATTCTTGGAGATGAGTTTCGTTTCAACGCCCGTCGCCCGCGCACCGACTCTGATGTCGCGTCTGCTTTCGTGCCCTTCTGCACTCTGCTTCATCTTGTCATTGCGGATGTGGAATTCGTTGCTTCTGATCTTATCTATGCTGTGCATTGCGTGGGTCTTCACGACCAGCTCGCGGAGTTCTCACTTCCTGACCCACTTCTTTGGGTTGAAGAAGTGGAAGAGCTCGCTATCGGTTCAGGCAAAGATATCCGCTGGCTCAGCGGTCAATACCGAGACCTGGTTACGTTTGCCCAAAATTTCCATCCTTCTCTGGACCAGCGCTTCCTGCCTACAGTGGACATTGATGCGGCCCTGTTTCCTCTTCATTCAGCTGTGGATCAACTGAATGCTCTCAAAGATCGTGCACTTCAAGCCTTCAACTTCCTGCTTCAGGCGGCTTCCTCACGGGCGGGTCACCCCTCGGGCCGGTAGCGGCAACTCTGGGTCCTTCGTTTCGTAGGAGTTTCCTTTGTCTTTGTTCGTTCTTCCTTCTTTGCTTCAGTTCTTCTCCTTCTCTTCCCATCGTCTTCTCATTCTCCTTCTTCCTTCCTCCGTATTTGTAGGGTTGGGGTCCCTCTCCCCACCGGTTCATAGCTCCGGTCAAAAGCGTTTACCAATCAAAAAAAAAAAAAATACAAGTAATGTCATGAGAAGTGCAATGGAGAGGAGCAATAAGTGAAAATGGATGGGACCAAATTTGTTTGTGATTACAATCCTTAGGGATTGGTGGAACTTCATGTTGGAGCTATGGATATAGGTGTTAAATGGATTACTAATAAATAAATAAATGAAGTATATATAGAAGAAAACTAGAAAAATATTATTCATACTAAGAGAGAATTGAGGATTGCAAAGGGATATTTAAAAATAGAGAGAAAAAATTGGACTTATTTAGCACTAGATCTAGTGGTTATCAGGGTAGTATTCAAGATCAAGTAGTTATGTTTAAAGAATTTGAAAAGGAAATGGGAGTCCAAGTGGATTAAAAATTCATTAATGAATTTTCAAAGGATCAAATGAAAATTATGACACACATGTATGATATTAATGTGGAACGCATTAGAAATAAAATAAAAGTTGAAAACCTTTCTTATCATGTAAATTTCAGTAGTGTCTCTCAAGGAGGAGTGTCCACATGATCCGCATATTCTAGAGAAAGAAGAATTTATACCAACTCTATATAGGGGTGTGATCACATGAAGGGTTAGGTCTCCACTCAAAACAATACGAAGGATGAAGATACCTAGAGATTCAGTTCCAGAAGAATGTCAGAACCTAAATCTAAGGTAGTTCTAGGGAAAATCATGTACAAATTTTGGAAGGGAAAAATATTGGAGTATCAGTTGGAAATTAATTTGAATGGATTTCATATAGATAACTTAAAATATCTAGTAAATGGATGATTTGAGACTATAACTTTTAACTGATAACTCAAATTCAATTTTTTTGAAAATGCCTATTTTTTCACTCTTTACAGAAGTGACATCCATTTGTTTTGATTTATTCTTACAATTTAGTTCTCAACAAAGTGTAGACACCAAATTTGGGTCACACTCCCCTTGGTCCCTTGTCAAATAACCAGCTCAAGCATACTCATCTTATCATGGTCCCTTCCACCCCACATCACCATTAATTAAATTAAATTAATATATATCCTCACAATATTTAATATCTAACTACCTTAACTTATACCTCACCTAGACACCTCATCCAACCACCTCACCCTAGACCTATTCTTGGCATGTTTCCATAACCAACAATAACTAATTCTTACTTGTCTTAATGAGCTAATATTTTTTCTAACCCTAAAATCTCTCTAACCACATTCCCACTCATTAGAAGGGAAGTTTCTATTCTAATCCATGAGAATAAACTAATTGGGCCCAAGAAATTAGAAAGATCTGACCATTTTAGTAAACCTAGGGAATCCTGCCTTAACCGACACCGGTCACCTCTAAACTGACACCGATCAACTTAGAACTGTCATTGGTTACCATTTATTCACCCAAATAGCCTTGTTTTTGGGTTGGCACATTCTGAGAGCAAGGAAAGGAGATCAAATTTGCATGCAAGTGAAACCAACATATTTTCACATATCAAGACATCCAGAGCCATCACCAAGAAAAATATTGAAGCATTGCACTCACTAAATCATTCTGAGAACCATTGCTACGATATCCCACACTACACTTCTGATCAACAGCCACCTCCATTCAGCCATAAAAATCTACATCATAGTAAGTACATCTCTACCAGCATTGTCCATTTTAGCATAGTTAACTTTTTTCATCCCTGTCATTAGTTCATACTTTGCATGTTCATTCCTCCATTGATTAATAGCTTGTAATCTCACCATTTCTCTTACCCATACCACCAAATCTCCATCCCGACCTAATATCCATTTCTGAGTGTACTTGATATCTCCACAGTCCTTCTCATCCACTCTCCCAACCTTATTTGACCTCAGATCAGCCCCTACCATTTGATCTATTTAAGTTTATTTTACCTCGACCATACCGACGCCGATTATCCACAACCACCATTCATTCTACCTAAACTGGCATCGGTCATACCAGACCTACGTCGGTCTTTGTGTTTTATATCTGGACCAAGAACAGACCCAACAATCACCCTACCAGTTGACCTAAATAACCCAGAATCTAACCCAAGCCAGTCCTAGAACCTTGACAGACACCTCACCTCTTGGATCCAACTATAGCCTAGCCTGTTGTGATTGGATTTTCTTATTGTACTCTGAATGAGATACCTAAATCAGATTAACTACTGTAGGAATTTTTTTTTTTCTCACATTAAATTGTTTTAAACAGTGGATTTTGACAACCATCTAGGAAGTATCACACTTCTGAGGAACTAGCATACGCTAGGCAGTCCACTGGCATATATCATTTAACTATCATTTTGTGGTCTTGTTGTCTACTACAGGTAGTTCCTCCTAGCCAAAAGGAAGCTCTCATATTCAGATTATGGATCAAGAATTCCAAACGTGTACGTAACAACCATCAATTGACCAGCATTTAACAAGTATTCCTCCTTGTCCCTTACTCTTATCTGTTTCATCATTTTGAAAAGGTAAAGAAAATGGTGAAACATTTTGGCATGCTCGGTGGGACCCATCAGGGGTTCTGTTACATTTATTCACTCCTAGGTGAAAGTTGTGTGTTTTTTCCCATTCGAAAAAGCTTCCACATTAATTTTCTTCTTTGGAATCATTCTTCTTCTTTCTATTGTCTAAAAACAATCGTATTTTTGGTGCTTTAAAAAGAACATGTCTTCCTTTCTTTAAGCATTGCATTAGTGAAAGAGCATCCCTCTTCATGTTCATCTCTTACTACATAGAATATCACCCTTCGATTTGGGTTTAAAACACCGGCATTACATTCTTGATTTTTTGCATTATTAGCTCACATTATAACTGAGGAAAATCTATATGCTGGAAAGTCATGCCCAGCTAATGGTTGACACAAAGAATCGTAGAAAGCTCATTTTTCTCTCTTGTGTGTGTGTCTTACCAAACTTTCACAAAATCAAAATATACACATCTTTCTTAAACAACATCTTACCCGGGAACATCTGTCCAGTGATCACACGATCTAGTTGGCAGGTACTCCCCATCTCGTTGCCTCTGTCGAGTCATCATCTCAGAGGACGGCCCGCCCCCACCATAACATACCTGAAACCTCTCCTTTTAGATATCCTTCTTCATAGGATGCCTTCCTA
The DNA here is from genome assembly GCA_019776745.2 of Taxus chinensis. Taxonomy (NCBI): domain Eukaryota; kingdom Viridiplantae; phylum Streptophyta; class Pinopsida; order Cupressales; family Taxaceae; genus Taxus; species Taxus chinensis. The sequence goes on along the minus strand of CM034156.1, from coordinate 554,241,517 downwards.
ACCAAAATATTCTGTTCTAAATACACACAGTCAGTCCTAAATAGCATAAGCTAAACAAACATAAGAAAATCACTATTAGGATCATGCTTTTTCTTAGCGTTCTTCTTGACTTGTGTTTTGAGGTGTGAGACTACGAATCTCCATTTTTCTTCTTCCTTGCACACTCCACCATTGTAGTTGGAGTATTTTGACTTTATCTGAGTGTGTCAAGGAACCTTCATCTCCTCATTCTCAGGTTTCTAAGTTTGATTCTTCACTTAATTTAATTCACAAAACTAATTTTCTTCATTCCTTTCTAATTTCACAGTCACCGACATCGGTCCAGTGACCGTCGTCTGGTTCACATCTGACTGTCATCAGTTAAACCCTAACCGGTGTCAGCTTCTGGCTTTCTAGTTACTTTACCTAGAATAGATTTCATCACTATTTTTGTTCTATTTCTAGCCCTCAGGGCATCATCATATTTCTCCCCTATTGATACTTATTGTCATACACAGTTTTCACAAGTACACATCCAACATTCCTGTTTCGTTCTTTGAGATTGGTTTCTTCCACAGTGACCGGTATCGGTTTTAGAAACTCATCATCTGTGTTCCCCCAATTGTCACTGGTCAGCCTGACCATCATTGGTTTTCCACTCAACCATCACCGGTCAACCTAACCATCATCGGTTGCCTGTGTTTGATTTTCAAAATTCTATAAACATTGACTAGATTCACCTCCCAGACCCCATTATTCTTTGTTTCTACTATTTTCTGTGTCATCTACAGAATACAGTCTTACCAGGTTAGCACTTGTTCACATGGTGCTGACTCATAGCTAGACTAACACCCTCATATTCCATGCTTAGTTTGTCAACCACTCCCACCTAATTCTCTGTCCCTCACCAGAATACATTCCTTCCATCCTGTCACCCATGGATCCAACCCTACCTACCACCATTGTTGCAGGCAGACGAAGAGTTTACACGACTCCTTGATCAGAATCCCACGGCCTTACAGTTCTACCTTTCCCACTCTTCCACCCAAGACTCCTCAGGTCAGTTGATATACGGACATGCCTATATCCATCTCTCCTACCCTTATTCCTGTTGCTACATTAGCCCCTAATAATGTGGCATTACCCTCACCTGCTTCACCCCCGGTAGTTTTGTAGCTAGGACCCATACCCACCATGACTGTTGCGTCTGTAGTTTCACTCACACCTATGTCGTATCTATTGTCCCCTCATTGACCACCTAGACCATAGCACAGTCCACACCCATTGTCTCACAAATACCCATTGCAACACAACCACCCATGGTGTCAGTGACCCCTACTCCATTCCATAATCTCATCCTCTCCATCCCATAAACACTACCCCCAATCACTACCAGAGTCATGATGACCATCCCACCTACATACACCTACTATCAACAACCCCCTATCTCATCTGTCACCCATTCTAGATATGTGCCTTCTATGTCGATTCCTTATTCTCAACCTCCCTATCAGGTTCAATATCTACCTCCTTATGCCATAGGAGGTGTCCCTCCATCATAACCTACCAATGACCTCATCAAGTTGATGATGGAAAAGATGCAGACACTAGAAGCATCAGTTTCTGGCTCACGCAATTCCCTCACCTATGATGAAATTTGTAATGAGCCTATTCACCCATCCATTCCTATTCGACCATACCCCATACATTGGGAAATGCCAAAATTCAACCACTTCAATAGCAAAGAAGATCCACAACAACATTTGTGGTCCTTTAAACATGGGTGTTACCTAATTGCCCATGATGACACTTTACTTTTGAGGACTTTCCCAATGTCCCTGACAGGACCTGCATTGGACTGGTACAGTGGACTACCAAGACACTCCATTTACTCATTTAATCAAGTAGCCCAAGCCTTCCTAGATCACTTCTCCATCAACATTGTTAAGAAGGTTACCATGACTGATCTTTATTCCACACGATAGTATGACGATGAGTCTATCGCTGACTTCGTCGCTCACTGGCATAGCCTCATTAACCAGCTCACATTCCAATTACCTCAAACTGAGCTTATAGAACTATTTACTTGGGCATGTGCTAGACACATCTCACCAACCCTACAGGTGCAAAATTTTCACACTTTTGATGAGGCATTCACCATGGCACGGAAATTGGAAATTTGTGCTATCGAAGAAAAGAAGATTCAACTTTGTAACAAGAACATCGCGTTCAAATCAAATGATACTTCTTCATCTTCGAAACCCCAAAACAACTATTCAAAACCCAAAGGGTCTGCTAATGCCATAGTTCTCAAAGCTGGTCCCCCTCATCAATCAAACCCAGCCAAACCCCCTTCTAATCTCTCTCCTGTCCAAGCTTTCCAGTTCAGATGAGAACAACAAAAGTACACTTCCCTAGGAGAATCTTATTCTTCTGTTTTGGAAAAGCTTGTTAAGGCTGGTGCCATTACCCTTCCACCTATAAAACCACATACTGGTTTTGACCCTGAGTGACCCATGCCTGCGTGGTATAAGGAACATGAATTTTTTCAACTATCATCGTGTCAAAGGTCATAGTGACAATAACTACATCACCTTCAAGAATATCATCCAAGAAATGATAGACAATGGAGATCTAGTCTTGGATAGCCCAAATGCACCCACTAACCAAAACCTACATATCTTCAAGAAGCCATTCCCTAATCATGCCCCATCTTCCAACCAAGTGGGTGATACCTCAAACAATGATAGCAATGTCCGCGAGGTCCACACTATTTTCAATGACATACCAGTTGCTTCCCAATTGCCTCATGTTCCTTCCATAGATGAAATCTTAGCCCACGCTCCCCTACCTACACCAGAATCTATTTCATCTACTCCTCTACCCACAGAGGAACCCCCTTCATGTTCCCCTTCACCCGTGGAAGAGCCTATAATCAGCACACCACCTTTGACCCCTCAAAATTCTGAGCAGTTGTTAGTGGCACCTCTCCTACTCATAGAAGATGCAGGTCCACTACCTACACCAACACAAGGAGAGTCCACTTCAGCTGGCCCATCCTCTCCTCTACCCATGGAGGATACTATAGAAGTACCACCACCTGTAGATGACCATTCACCATCAGACCTTCAAGATCCCATTGATCTGCTTTCAGCTCTCTTACCCACAGAGTCCGAGGCTAGCCATTTCCCTGTATCTCAAACACATTTTACGGGGATTTCCACTCAATCCACGTCGGCCCCACTTACAATAGTACCATTCTCACACTTGGCTGATCACCTGGACTATGTCGATAGAGCCTTACTTTGGGGATCCTTCTACTTCCTGTTTCAACACAAATGTAGTTGTCACTCACTGACACCTCCACTATCTATCCAAAAGTGTTTCGAGAAACCAAACCAAACACAACCACAACTATTGCAATACCTTCCACAACACCACTCATGGCCCAACTCACACCTCTTCCCATAGCCCAACATACATCTACACCCAAACCCACACCTATATCATCTCCCTTACCTAAACCTATCACTACCTTAGGGGTCATACCAACAGCTAGCCTTACTCACCCACCCATCAAATTAGATTTAGCTACATCTTCCAAAACTAACACCAAACTTAACCCAGCCCCTAAAAAGAAGATCCAATCTCCTAGATCTCATACCCCAACCTCACCTACCATGCCCTTATCACCTTCACCCCTTCCGTCCATCCTAGGACCTCACCCCTCGACCCTGGCCAAGAAACCCCCATCCACTGGTAAACCAAGAATGCAACAACCCATTTCCCCATCACAGGCCTCTAATATACCCAAGCGACCCACACAACCTCCACCCTCACCCGTAACCTTCTTACCACCCATACCTCCAATACCATCAATAACTTCTTCACTACCCATGACACTTCCTTCTCTTTCACTCACACCTCCTGCCCAACCCACACCACCTACCTCCACAGCACCTCGGTTACCCCCATGGGTAACCCACCCTCTTCCACCATCTACTTTTCCCTCCACATCTCATACACCCGTATCACCTTTACCCAAAAAGATGCAACCTAAAGCTAAAAATCCGCTACCCTCCAATAAGGTAGTTAAACCAACCAAACCTTCCATTTCCAGTTCATCTACCATGCCCCTACCCAAGCAGATACGACCAACACCTAAGACCACACCACACACCAAACTAGTAGCCCAACCTACTCCCCCTCTTGTAAAGACTCTTCCTACACAGTCAGCCACACCTGTACCCAAACCCACATTCACCTCCCATTGTGATCCATTAGCAGGGTCCTACGCCAAAATCCTAACCAACCTCCTCGAAACTTTTGTCATCACATTACCACCTCTTAGACCTTACAACCCACTCAAACCCAAACCAAAAGGGTTTGACAAAACCAAAATTTGTGCCTACCATCATGTGCTAGGACACGATGTAGAGAACTGTAAGGCTTTAAAAACCACTCTTGTCCAATTGTGTCCTCCTGAAGAAAAATTTGATGATGATGATCTTCTTGATGAGGACCCCATTTCACCTTCACCAATTTCCACAGATCTTCTCCCATTACCTACTCAGTGACCAAGATCTCCACCCCCACAACTCTTTGATCCATCCCTGAGATTCAAAATTAACATGGTTCACATAAGAGAGTTGGCCAAACCACCACCCAAATGCCAATGCACCCCTACTCATCTCACAAGGCTCGTATCCACCACTAGGGTTTTGTCCCTCTTGCCGCTATACCTTCCATGACACACCCTCTTCATCCACCTCCCCTCAGATTAACATGATCAACATTGCCACCCGTGCTCAGAAAGACAAGGGCAAGGAGAAAGCAAGTGGCCCATCAACCAACCCTGTACCCAATATACCATCCGCACCCACACCCAAAGTCATCATTCGAGGTCCTGCATATCCCATTTCCGATGGGGTCACACATCACACAATGCTAAAACAACTACACCAATCCCCCCTCAAAATGTCTTTATATGACCTCATCCAAACCTCAGAGTCACATCGTCAAGCCCTCATGGAGGTCCTTCAATCTATCAAAGTCTTACCAAATGACCCCACACCCGTAGCCTCCATCATTACCCCTCACCACGTAGCCTCTCTCACTAGGTCTTCACCTTCCTCTACACCTCCACCCACTCACCAAGTGGCTGCCCTCAGCTTTTCAGATGAAGAGATCACTCCCTTCCAGTCTGATGACCCCAACCCCACTCTTTTCATCTCCATCTTTATCGATAATATACACATATGACGCATTATGATTGATGGTGGTGCTAGCATTAACATCATCTCCTCCCATGCATACGACCAAATGCAAATACCTACCCATTGCATGCATGGTAACCCCGTTATGTTGCATTCCTTCAATGATGCCATGACCTCTACACTAGGTACCATTGTTCTCCATGTCCGCGTAGGTCCCCGCACCATCCCAGAACTTTTCTATGTCCTAGAAGGGGAGTTCCAGTATAACTTGCTGCTTGGCCGACCTTGGATCCGTGCTATGGGTTGTGTCCCTTTGACGTTACATCGATGCCTCAAATTTGAACACGAGGGACATAATTACACCATCCCTACCAACCCCTCACCTTTCAAGACCTGTAACATGCTATATCAACCCAATGATGTGCTTGTACCAGTCAAGGCATCTGCCACCACAACCACTTCACCTTCACCCATGAGCCCATCCACCAAAATTTCCACTACTTCTGCTGCATCTAACCTCGCTATCCCTACTGCAGCTGTAGCCTCTACCACTGGCACCCCTGTTTCCCCTTCATCTAGTGAGCCATCTATACCCACTACCCACATACCAACTACTGATCCCTTAGAAGGTGTTTTTCAATGCCTCACTCTGGGGGAATACCACCTATACAATATCGATACCTTCCTCACCCCACAAGAGTATGGGAATCTGCATCAACACCCCAGTTATGACATTCACATCAGTGATGTTTTCCCTTATGGCCCTCCCCACCTTCACACCAATCTAACATATGGGGGACTTGATATGGCCACCTATAAACCCAAACCTCCATCCCAAACCCAACCATTTTCATCTGACCTACACTCCCTCACTAACCACCATTTCACTCACACTTTCCTCCACCGGTGCACGTGGAAAGGATTTGGCTTTGGTTTTTATGAACAAGGCCACCACACTGTCATCTCCTGTACCTCTCATAAACATAATGACCATAGTGGCATTGGTTTTGATGCTCCATCCTCTAAGAAGGTTTGCATCGACCTTATCCAGGATGAGAAATCTTCCCCCTCTCATTCACCCACATTACCATCCTCACCCACGGAGTCCATAGATCCTGAATCTATACCTCCTAACTTTTTTTTCGTAAACACCATTTCCCTGGGACCGCTGACCTATCAACGTGATGGTGAGGCTCCCTCTTCTCTCCCATTCCTGTATCCTGACATGATCGATGATGATACACCTTCAATTAACATCGTTCAATGTCAGGATGATGAGTCCATCCTCACCTACCTTGGTGCAGAAGACTCTTATATTCACTGGTCGTTACCCTCTGAGATGCAAACCATGTTGAACGAATCAACCATCGAAATCAACATTAATACTCAGGATGACCCACACATTCTAAAGATCAGCCAATCCTTAGATGCTACTGAACAGGAAGCCTTCACCTCTTTCCTTCAGGACCATAGCAACGCATTTTCTTGGTCCTATGCCGATATGCCTGGTATCGACCCAAAAATCATGGTTCACAATATCGTAACCATTCCTGATGCCAAACCCATCAAACAAAAGCTGTGGAAAATGCATCCTCGCATTGCTCTTCTGGTCAAAGAAGAGCTTCAATGCCTTCTCTCAGTTTCCTTCATTCTACCCATTGATTATCCCCAATGGATTTCTAACATCGTTCTTATCACAAAAGTGACAGGGGGACTCTGCATTTGCATGGATTTCCATGACCTCAACCTCACCTGTCCCAAAGATGATTTCCCACTACCAGGCATTGACCAACTAGTTGATCTCACCGCTGGCCATGAAATGTTATCACTCATGGATGGTTTCTCAGGCTACAATCAAATATTACTAGCTCCCAAGGATCAACACAAGACTACCTTCATCACCCCTTGGGGGACTTTCTGCTATCGAGTCATGCCCTTTGGCCTCAAAAATGCTGGTGCTACATATCAGCGAGCCATGACTTACATCTTCCATGACATCATGCATCACATATTGGAGGATTACGTAGATGATCTGCTTTCCAAATCCAAGCATCGAACCGAACACCTGCCCATTCTTAAAGTCATCTTTGACCACCTCATCAAATATTGTGTTCATCTTCAACCAAAAAAGTGTGTCTTTGCGGTACTTTCTGGGAAACTCCTAGGTTTCATCATTTCTTTGCATGGCATAGAAGTCAATCCTGCTAAAGTCAAGGCTATCCTTGAAATTCACCACCCACTAATCTCCATCAACTTCACAGCCTACAGGGAAAGTTACAATCAATTCATCATTTTATCTCCCAGCTTTCTGACCACTGTCAACCATTCCATCATCTTCTCAAGAAAGACATTTCATTCAAATGGGATGATGAATGCCATAAAGCCTTCGAAGCCTTGAAACAATACCTCCTTCAACCACCAGTGCTCATTCCTCCTAAGGATGACCAACCCTTCTACCTATATATTTCCACCACTGACCATTCTCTAGGTGTCATGCTCACTCATCGCGATGACCAACACCGAGAGCAAGTGGTTTATTACATAAGTCATACCCTTCTTGACTACAAAACTAGATATACCCATGCCAAAAAACTTTTCCTAGCCTTAGTTTTCATCACCACCAAACTCCGCCATTACCTACTCAACCACAAAACCTTCGTCATTACTAATACTGACCCATTACACTACATGTATGCCAAACCTTATCAAAATCAATGTGCCACACGTTGGCTTATGCTTCTGGCTGACCTCGACCTCGAATTCATCCATCAAAATTCCATCAAGGGCCAAACTATCACCAACCAATTGGCTGATGCACCTATTTCTGGGGATCAACCCTCTAACTTTGACTTTCCAGATGAGTCTATTGCTACCCTTTCCCTGGATGAACCCACTTACCAAATGACACTCTTCTTCGATGGCTCCAAGTGTCAGCGTGGGGGTGGGGCTGGTGTTATCCTCATTCCACTTGATGGTGAACCTATGCCTTTGTCTTTCAAACTTGATTTTGATTGTACAAACAATATTGCTGAATACGAAGCACTCGTATTGGGTCTCTAGGCTGCTTATGCCTTAGATGTTAAGTCAATCAACATCTTTGGTGATTCTCAGTTGGTCATAAACCAAGTCAATGGTATATACCAGTGTCATAATGAGATACTTCAAAAGTATAAGCATCACGTGGACATACTTTTGACCACCTTCGACCATTACGCACTTCAAACCACCCCACGTTCTACCAATAAATTTACAGATACCATGGCCTGCTTGGCTTCTCAGATACCTGCTTCACTCACTGACTCTAAAATATTTGTCACCATACAAAGACTACAATCACCCTCTTATTTTCCTCATGAAGTCTACTCTATCGGAACCACTGCTCCTGACCCAAGTGACCTTTGGTATAAGCAATATACAGACTATCTTTCCCTTTCCATTTTACCCACCGATCTCACTCGTAATGGACAACGTGCCTTTCTTAAAAGTGTCTCCCATTATGTCATCATGGGTGGTCTTCTTTACAAATGTGGTTTTGACAACATTCTCTTGCGATGCCTTACAAGTTCTGAAATTCCTTACACCATTAAGGAAGTCCATGATGGAATTTGTGGAGGTCACTTTAGTGGTGGTCTCGCTATCACAAAATGCATTCTTCACCTAGGCTATTACTGGCCAACCCTAAACCATGACTGTTGTGATTATGTCAAACACTGCATAAAATGCCAGCAACATGCTAATCTCCATCACACCCCTAGTCATGCCTTACAGGTCACGCGAGACCTTTGGCCTTTTTCTCAATGGGGTTTGGATCTTGTCGGTGAGATCAACCCCCATTCTTCACAATGCCACCAATGGATCATAACCGCTACTGAATATTACACTAAATGGGTAGAAGCCATTCCCCTCATTTCCACCAAAGCTGAGAAAATATGTGAATTCATCAACCATCACATCATCTATCACTTTGGTGTCCCTCACCACATTATCACGGATAATGGAAAACAATTCAAAAACAAAACCCTACGCAAACTATGTGATGCTTTTGGCATCCAACTCAGTTTCTCATCACCTTATTACCCACAAACCAATGGTCAAGCCGAATCAACCAATAAAACCTTGAACAAAATTCTTATGAAGGTAGTCAATGATACTGGGAAGGATTGGCATACACACATTCCTTTCACCTTGTGGGCTTATCGCACTAGTATTCACACTTCGACTACTGCCACCCCCTTTTCTCTGGTCTATGGTACTGAGGCTGTCTTACCTCTCAAAGTCCAGATTCCATCCCTCCACATCTCACTACAAGACATGCTCAACGATGATGACTTTCACTAGGATCGTTTGGCACAACTTGAATTATTAGATGAACGTCATCTCAACGCTCTTGACCATCTCCAAATCTACCAAAAATGTATCAAACGTGCCTATGAAAAATGTGTTCACGAACAAACCTTTCAGGTCAGTGACCTCGTCCTGAAGGAAAATCAACATGTAACCAAAGAGGAGAAAAGTAAATGGGGAAAATTTTCTCCTAATTGGCTTGGACCCTATATCGTTACCCATGCCTATGGATCAGGTGCTTATCGTTTGTCTTCACTCGAAGGTAAACCCGAACCTGAGCCCCTTAATGCCTTGCATCTTCGACCATTTTATTGTTGATATCAAGTCCTATATCACTTTCTGTCAATTGATCACTCATCCCTTGAGCACTGTTCACCTTCCATAATTACCCATTTTGAGGATCCATGACTAAACAAGAATCATGTGATTACCCATCACCTTTTAGCCTTGTCTTCAATATGAGTACCACGGCTCTGCTCATAGCATGATTCTCATGGATACTTTTTGTCTTCTTCAAGATGGAATCCCATGGTCATTCATCACTCGAAACCACCTCTTTCATAGTTAATCTTTGTGTACTATGATCTTGTCTTCTAAAACAAGAACCTAATCATCCTCTATAGTCTTGTCCATGACTTAAACATCTAAAAACAAAAAGGGATACAACTCCTTGAGTCAAACTTCCAGCAAAAGATGACTCCCTCAAAAGGGACATCTCTTCTTTATATTCTACCACTATCAATAGACTGCTCCCTTGAAGGACAGCTATATACAGTCATTACAAAAATATAATAACTATTCAGAAGCTTCCCGCATCGATCAGCTTCACGAAGACCTCAAGGAGATAATATACCCATCCCATATAGACTTCCCACATCAATCAGTCTATTAAAAAAAAAAAAGGAAAAAGATGAAATTTTCATCATGGACTTGCCTATTTTGGATTCTGGGTTTCTTGTTCCAAAATACACGTCGTCGTACACTAAGTTACGCTAAACCTCCCATTCTCACCTCCTTGCCTTTTTCACCTAAATTCCTCGTTACTCAAGGGACTTGCCGCAAACATGACATTTCGTGATCATGTGACTTTTCTTCACCCTTAGAATAGTCCATTATGCAAGGCCTGTAGGGTCTTACGTTCATAAGCCCATCTGGGGTATGGTAGACTCATTAGGGTTCTTATCAATTAAGAAACTCTTTTACCACCTCTTACCATTCACCTTCCTCATTACTTATTGATTATCCTATACAGGACCAGATCCTCGAACACATGTATTTAAAAATCACTCAACCATGCCTACAACCTAAACTCAATCATGCCTATGACCTACATCACCCATGCCTAGCACCTATCAGACCCATTCCACTATTTCACCCTAATCTTCCCTAGCTTATGGGAGAACTACATCGGCCTGAGGTCCCTTTTCACTGGGACTATGTAGGCAGCACTCTGAGGGCATGGGGCCCTTGGAGGTTAGCTCGGCCACTCTCTACCCTAACCAATTCCCTCTGCCCCTTTCCTATTCACATTCTACCCTAGTTAGTTTCCTTTTTATATCAATAATTGGAAATTAAACCAAACAAACAACAATTGCTTAACATCTTTACCATCATCACTCATACATTCATTTCATCTTGTCTACCATTTCTTTACCATTATCATACATTTTCCTACAAAACATCTTAACATGATCCACATCATCATTAATTACACAAATTAATGAATTAGAAACTCAACCATACCTAAACCAACCTAAACTCAACCATACCTAAACCAACCTAACTCAATCCATGCCTAAACCAACCTAACTCAACTCAATCCATGCCTAAGTCAACCTGACTCAATCCATGCCTATGACCTGACTCCATCATGCCTGAAACTGACCTGACTCCACCATGCCTACATGACCTTGACTCTAGCATGCCTAATCCACTTGATTTCCACACACGCATATATATACACAATGAAAATTAAAACATGTACACCATTCATACTATAAACACCATCATCTATAAATCAGAAAGTCTGTATAAAAATACATGTGAACATATATCCCAATAATAATCACAATCATCTCAAATCACTCAGATACATCCTCACCATCTTCGGCACGCAGGCCGGTATATCATCAAAATCTCAAAACTCTCATGTACATCCTCACTCTCTTCAGCACGCAGGCCGGTATATATCAAAAATAAATAACTATACAAAACAAGGAGGTACATACGGCTATCAGATATCACCCTGCTGGATATCCTCCATATCTGTCTCACCTGTCTCCTCCTCCTCCTCTGCCCCCATACGACGTCCAGCTAGCATCTCACCACCCATCATCGGTCCTGGTCCAGATCTCTACTGGTACCTCACCTGGGGCTGGCCTCCATGAACTGGTGGCCTCACCCTGACCCTGTCTCAGGGCTCGATGGCCCCCTGTGCTCTCCACACTGTGGGTGCATGACCTCGTCCTCTCACTCGAGGCCTGTTGTGCTCTATACTCCCCATAGGATAGAAAATCTATCCCTGTGGCCATCAAAATATCCTGATAATACCAGACCTCACCTAAGGCATCTCTCAACCAGCCTATCGGTACTGTCTGTGGTGGTGCCATCAGCCTCAGCCCCTGTACCTATCTCTCAGGACCCTATCCCACTGGTACCTGTAAAGAGGGACCCTATCCCTATGTGCCTGTGCCTGTCCTGAGGGACCCTTGTCCCACTCTGCCTATATCTGGGCCTGAAGGGCCACAACCTGTGCCTGTGTAGTGGCCAGCTGGCCCTGCAAACCTATAATCTGTGCCTGTAGGGTGGCCACCTGTACCCCATCTCCATCTCCACCCTGTGTGGGTACCTATCCCTGTGCTACCTAGGCCTGTAGAGTGGCCACTTGTGCCTACAAAATAGCAACATGTGCCTCTGAGCCTGTCAACTACCCCTGCACTATACCCAACTATGTAATCAGAGTCACCACCTACCCCTGTAGGGTGTCCCTCTACACTGTGATGGTGGCTAAATCCGGCTGCCCCAGTCTCGGCGGTACTACTCGTAAGTGTGTAGCCCACCACTGTCTGTATCTATCTGTAACCCCGACATCATCAATCTACCGGTCTCTCACCTACTCCTCCTACCCTGTCGGCACTGTCGGCTATGGTAGAGGTAGAGGCCTCTCCACGTCATCCCTCCTGTACTGTGGGAAAGGTGGCGGTATATCCTAAAGTAGCCGAACTGCCGTCTAACCCTGTCCATGGGTATCATCTCGTGCTCTCCTGCATGTGCCCCTCTATCCATCTAAGTAGCTGTAATCCATCTAACTCATCATCCATCTGTCTGTATATGAGGGAAAACCCACATATGGTCTCCAAATGATGTCCATGCTGGACAACCCCTCCAATAAATGCCTATAGTAGGTGACATCATGAGTCACCCTGGTCACTCGACACTCTCCAATAATAGGCACCCATCACCTGTAACCCACCCGAAACAAACCTAGCTCAAATGCATCAGCCCGGGGCATACCAACTGGGTGCACACACACAATGTGCTCATATGCCCAACAATGAAGTAGGAAAGTGCAACATAAGCTAAACCTCTGTAGCCGCCCATACACCCATAACTCCTGTATAGCTACACCAGGAATGCTGGCGCCCATGCAAAAATGGTCTGGTCCACCACCATATCATGCAGGACCCCCATCAATGATCATGGGAATCTCCCACCCTCTACATCTGGCAGTGCAAAATAGTAGACTACCTCCATCAACAACACTACTAGCCTAGTCTCCTCTGGATAGGCCAAGTACATCTCTCCATAGCTCATGTTGGCACTGTGAACCTCATCTCCACCAACCCCTCACCAAATACTGTCAACATCAACTCCTCAGACACCTCTGAGGAGATCGAATATACCTGCATCCCCACTATCGGCAACCACAGGATCCTGTACACATCCTCCAGGGTGACTGTGATCTCACCTGTCAGTAGATGGAATGTGTTGGTCACTGAATCCCATCTTTTGATGAGGGTGACCATCAAACTCAGCTGTCCAACTACATGTCGGTAGTGTCTGACCCCAATCAGGCCAACCTCTACAACATGCCACCAATCCTCAAACTGTCACACCTCCTCAAACCATCACGAGCAGGGGCGGCACCCTATCTCACATCCACAGCTGATCTCTCACCTACATCCAACAAAACATCACATTAATACACCTTGATCATACCCACAATCATTCTTGACACCTCACCTACACCTATTACCCTCCCTCTTTTTCCCCTCGCAACTTACCTTCTTATCACATATTCTATCTACCCACCCCAACCCTCACCCACTATCGATCAAACCATACCTATTTCAACCTCTTACCCATGCTATGTTTTTCATCAACAACATCTTCTTTTCCCACTATCTATCTCACCCACCCACCCTAGGGCTCTTTTGGACCCTTTTTCTCCACATGATGACCAGTACCAATTACTCCTAACTGACCATGGTCTCTCCCAAACTGGCATCGGTCACCTTATCCATGACCGATACCGGCTCGACACCACCGACGTCAGCACCCCTTGACCGATGCCAGTCACTGTCACGCCAAAATCCACAACACCCAAACCCCTTTCTTCCTAACAATTCCCTTCTTCTACCTTTCTACCCACCCATTCCTACCTAAATCTACCCTCAACTCCTCCCCACCCCTCATTCACCTAACCACACCTCTCCCCATTCCTATTTTACCCAATTTTCCTTCCCAAATTCAAAATCCCCTTTTCCCCCCAAAACCCATTTTCCTTACCTGACCTATATACCCAATCTACCTCACAAAACAAGGCAAGGGATTGACTCTTACCTCATCACACTACCATCTCTATGGTGGCATGTCGGGCCACTGCACACCGTGGTCCACCCGATCCCTCTCCCGCCTCTGCCATGTCCAATCACCAAATCCAATCCTCCTGACCTCCACCCAATCACAATCGATCCCCCTGTGCTCGTGGACCCATCTACCTAGCTCCTCTAACCAACCAGATCTCTCCACCTCAGTAGGATATCATCCCTCATCCTTTCCTCCTGATAAAGCACAACTCATTCAACACTCTATCATTTTCACAAAAGCCAAAACTGTACAAATGAATCCATATTATACAGATTTTTTCTTTTTATATACCCATGTCGACCTGACCGACATCGGTTATACCTAAACCGACATTGGTCCTGTGCCCTAGAGCACCGTGGTCGGTTATACCCAAACCGACATCGGTCATCTACCCTAATAAACCATGTGATCGGCTTACCTAGACCATCACCGGTTACATATGACCGACATCGGTTACCTGTCATACTCTTGCCCATACCCTTTCCCCATTGCTGACCCAACTTAACCAACCCCACCACCGTTTGGCCTTACCCACCCTTATCGTAACCTACCTCCAAGCCTACATTACCTATACCTATCTTTAATTATGTTTAGGGACTTGTTATTTTACCCATACCTTGGCCCTACCCATGCCGTGACCTAGCTACTTGGACCCGGAACATTGTTAATGACCTATGACCTCATGTGCTCATTATACCTTGTGACACTGTTACCCGTGTTGTTTGACCTAATGACCTTACCTTGCCTATTGCCATGTTGTTTATCCTGACCCAACCTTTGGTGTACCGGAACATACCTAAACGTTCCTGCACCTGACCTATGATGTGCTTCCACACCATATCCTATACCTTGGATACCAGAATCACCTCAACCTTGTTTGGATAAACCTATCGACCTTAGACGATGTAGAGTTTACATGCTCTTCAACCTGGTACCATGCCGCAGTTTATACATGTGCGTGCATTTGACTGTTGCTACCTTTGACCCTGGCCCATTACCTGGATTACTCAATTGGACCTTTACCCCATTACCCCCATTGTCCACCTTCCTCTTCATCACATTCACCTTTTATCAAACCACTCACCGATTCTATCTTCTACCTCATCCGTTCCTAGTTTGAGGGGGATCACCTTCACCCACACATGGGGCAACCACATCTTATTTTTGTCAGCGTCGCTTACCAATACAAGCTACGCAACAAAAAGGGGCAAAATGTAGACACCAAAATTGGGTCACACTCCCCTTGGTCCCTTGTCAAATAACCAGCTCAAGCATACTCATCTAACCATGGCCCCTTCCACCCCACATCACCATTAATTTAATTAATTAAATTAAATTTATATATATCCTCACAATATTTAATATCTAATTACCTTAATTTAAACCCCACCACCTCACCTAGACACCTCATCCAGCCACCTCACCCTAGACCTATTCTTGGCATGTTTCCATAACCAACAATAACTAAGTCTTACTTGCCTTAATGAGCTAAGATTTGGTCTAACCCTAAAATCAATCCCTAAAATCTCTCTAACCACATTCCCACTCATTAGAAGGGAAGTTTCCATTCTAATCCATGAGAATAAACTAACTGGGCCCAAGAAATTAGAAAGATCTACCCATTTTAGTAAACCTAGGGAATCCTGCCTTAACCGATGCGCTGGTCACCCCTAAACCAACGCCGGTCAACTTGAAACCATCGTCGGTTACCATTTATTCACCCAAACAGCCTTGTTTTTGGGTTGGCACATTCTGAGAGCAAGGAAAGGAGATCAGAGCTTGCATGCAAGTGAAAACCAACATCCTTTCACGTATCCAGACATCCAGAGCCATCACCAACATAGATATTGAAGCATTGCACTCACCGAATCATTCTGGGAACCATTGCTATGATATCCAACACTACACTTCTAATCAACAACCACCTCCATTCAGCCATCAAAATTTGCATCACAGTAAGTATATCTCTACCAACATTGTCCATTTTAGCATAGTTAACTTTTGTCATCCCTGTCATTAGTTCATACTTTGCATGTTCATTCCTCCATTGCTTAATAGCTTGTAATCCCACCATTTCCCTTACCCACACCACCAAATCACCATTCCAACCTAATATCTATTTCTGAGTGTACTTGAGATCTCCACAGGCCTTCTCATTCACTCTCCCAACCTTATTTGACCTCAGATCAGCCCCTTCCATTTGATCTATTTGAGTTTCTTTTACCTCGACCATACTGACACCGGTTATCCACAACTGCATGTCAGTTCTACCTAAATCAGCATCAGTCACACCCAACCAACATCGGTCTCTGTGTTTTATACCTTGACCAAGAACAGACCCAACAATCATCCTACCAATTGACCTAAATAACCCAGAATCAGACCCTAACTAGTCCCAGTACCTTGACAGACACCTCATCTCTCAGATCCAACTATAGCCTAGCCTGTTGTGATTGGATTTGCTTATTGTACTTGAATGAAATACCTAAATCATATCAACTATAGTAGGAATTTACTTGTTTCTCACATTAATTTATTTTAAACAGTGGATTGACAACCATCTAGGGAGTATCACACTTCCCAGAACTAGCATACGCTAGGCAGTCCACTGTCATATATCATTTAATTATCCTCTTGTGGTCTTGTTTTCTATTATAGGTAGTTCCTCCTAGCCAAAAGGAAGCTCTCACATTCAGCTTGTGGATCAAGAAGTCAGAATGCGCACAACAACCATCAATCGACCAGTATTTAACAGGTATTCCTCCTTGGCCCTTACCCTTATCTGTTTCGTCATTTCGATATTTTTGATGTGCATGATTCATGTCCTTAGTTGTTTTTGTAGGCCTTGTTATTATTTTGCACACATTCCACATTGCTACATTTTTTGAAGCTATTTTTCTTCACTTTTATCATTTACTTCATCTCTTAGCATATGTCTCATTTCATTGAAGGGTTAATCAAATTTAGGAAGTTATTTTTAATGTTTTATGTTAGTTATATGCATATATGAATTTTCTTTCAACACCTTTTGATAGGATGATAGTCTCCTTTTATGAAGCAATTATGACGCATAAAATAAAACTCTTTCTTTTAGTATGTTCAAGTAGTGGATGTATTATAATCAAGAATTTATTCATTAATTCATTCACTCTTATGGAAGAATCTTGTTATTTAGACACTTCTTGACCATTTGAGATTCTTTGTGTATTGAGTGATTCTAGTTCATACATTTCCATTTCATCTTGTTGTGAAATTTCATACCTAGGAAGATCATGAATGAATTATCCATACATAGTGGACTACCAATAGGAGTAAGATTGATTTATATACATGGAAAACTAATATCTTCAAGATAAATCAACCTCTTCAAATGGGAAAAGATGTAGAAGACTTTATAATTTACCATTGGAATGTTAGAGGGAAAAGTTATTCCAAATTATTGGGGATGTTATTGGAGGATTTTTTGAGCTTGATCTTAGATATCTTGGTAAAGATGCATTCTAGGATAGATTAAAGATGCAGATGGATTACCAATGGAATTATACCCAAGTTGTAATTTTGAATGTTGGGGGAGAATAAATGCTCAAGATAATAGAATTTTAAGATCAGCCAAGGGGATGTAAAGTATGCCATGATTAGGAACATCCTTATCACAATTATGTTTAATCTAGGAATGATCACTTTATTTCTCTTCTTTCTTCATAAAATAGGTTATATACTAATAAGCAACAATAGATTTCAAAACATAAAAAATATATGAGAAGAAGACAGTTGCATTCGGTTACGTAAGGGGAAAACCTTATGTCAACACTCAAGAAGGAACTTATCACTCCAGGTAATCATTACAAGGTAATTGACAACACAAATGATATAGAAAAGGTGGAAAATTATCAGTTGGAAATGATGTTGGGTTAGATTCCACTCATGGATCCTAGCTCAGGAGAAGAGAGACAAGTATCTAAAATGTAAGGTGGGGATATATCTTGGATAAAGTATAGGAAACCTTAAACCTCATGATTAGAGGAGGGGGGGTTTAGATATATGTATCTTCCTCTTAGAAAGCCTTATCTTCTATAGAATATAGAGGAGGGGAGGAATATGTTAGGTGTATAAACAACTAAATACTCATCTAAATATCAAAAGAATAAGGATGAAATATAGGAAGATTCCCCAAAATTAAATGTGTACTCTTTAAGAAACATAAGAAAATTGGTGTTCCTAAAAGTTTATTGGAAACAAGGTCAACTTTTGATAAAGATATTATACAAAAAGAATGGAATATGATTAAAAATGAGCAGGATCAAGGACTTTGAATGGGGGAGTGCTTCATTTCCCTTAAGAAAAGGAATATGGAAAATTCTAGGGAGTAGGATCCTAGACTAATTAAATAAGGGATATAATCCAAATTGAAAATATTTCATACTAAAGTGGGAAGAACATAATTACCTTCTTTACTTTTAAAATGAAAGAAAATATGTAGAAAGCCACTAGTAGAAAATATTTTGGAGTGATTATTAGAATAATTTAAATCGGGCTATCAGAAGATAGTGGTGGAATTGTTTTCCAACACGAAGAGAATTATTTTTCTATAATTGGTGGGACTTACCATTAATTAATTCCTATAGGAATCAAACAGGTTGTGGAGGATTATATATTCTACAAATATATCCTTCACAATAAACATGATTGTGTTTACTAATCCTATGGGAACTAGGGAAGGTTGTCATCATGATATATTTATGAAAAAATGACTATATGGTATTGTGATAATGATGTCATTAGAGCTTAATATTGATTAAAAAATATTCCAAATAGTAATAATGTGGCATTTTAAAAGTAGTGGTGTGGCCTATATCAAACCAAGACACTCTAACAACATAGGGAACGTGACCCTTGAGGCAAAACTCTATAGAAAGGTTGTCTCCTACCTAAATAACTCAAGTGTTGTCACTAATATACTCATATTATAACAATGGTGAGGTGAAGGGAACAAAAATAACTAAAATGGACAAGAAATGGTGATACACCAGAGAAAATATGGATCACCCCCTTGAGATAAGAATGAAAGAAAACCATAGAGACTAAAGGACATATAGTCATAATTGACCTTGCAATTTCATCAAATTATTCCTTCCTTATATAGATAACATAGTTGGACTAATATTTGAAAACATCACACACATAAAACAGGACAATGATGTAGGGCATTGTTGTCACCTCCCCAAAAAAAGGTGCGTATTTTTTGGGACCTTTTAAAAAAAATGAGTAAGTTGTCTGTTGCCAAGTCCTTTTTTTCCTTTGAGAATTTTGGAAGGAAATAATTTGTCTTCAAAAATTAGTGATTTCTCAAATTTTTGTGTTTGGGACTCTTTTCCTTTTTTCTGCGAGTGTTTCAGGTACTTGTGTCCCATGTTCCTTTGGGATTCTTGTTCTCCAACCGTTCACCTTCTTCACATCGAACTAACCTTCATTTGTTGTGCGGAAATTTTGGTCTTTCTACAAATTATTGGCCCACGTGATCACGTGTCATTAGTTCCCCGCATTCCCCAAGTACTTGCAGCCCTTTCAATTTATTAAGTCTTCTGTTGTGTGGATGTTTTAGCTTAGTGGATAGCATTTGTTCCCATGTCCCATAGGCCACCTATGCATCTTTTTCCCGATTTACCTGATTCTCATTACATGACAGTTTAGTGTGGAGTTTTCAGTTCCTTTTGTCCTAGGTATCCCAAGTGTGACTTGGCTTCATTTCCCCGCAATTCCACATTTGCCGCATCAAGGCCTCTATCTTTGTGTGCATAAATTTTGGCCGTTCTTGTCCCAAGCATCCCATGCACCTTGGCCCTCCTGCATCATTTCCTTATGACATATCCACACCAAGCACTTATAACGCTTTTTTCCCCACAAACCATTAATGCTCCTATTAAATGCATCCCACCTACCTTCTCCAAATAGGATATTATAAAACGGGAAGGGGTTAACCATTTCTTTCATAGAATGAGATTTTCACATTCCGTTTTGAGTTGTTCTAGCTGTAACACAAGCCACTCGCAGCCATTTTCAAAATTCAAATTATTTTCTGATCCTAAGAAGGTTGTCATTCATTTGGTGGTTAAAGGTATAAGTTCCATAATTCTCTGTGTGATTTCTAAGGTTAATTTAATCTTGCGCCCTACCACATTTTTTCTTCTAAAATGGGTATCCTCTCTTTTGAACCATTGTTCCGCATCCCTCTTTCACCATAATGAAGGTTTACTATAAAGGTCACGAGAATCTTTCTACCCTCGAGACCTCCATACCTAATAAAGGGGATATTGATGTACAACATATGGATTTCAACAACTTTTTGGGTACAAATCAATGACACAAATCCTCAACATGTGGTTCATCTCATCAAATATTGTGGGATAGTGCATGCTGGAGGATTCCCTGTTTTAGTTCAATGTGCAGACACAATTTTGGCATGTGCTTTCCATTTCAACTCTAACATAGGAGAAATTGTAAACCCTCAAGGTCAAGAAATTTCCAAATTGGATGCGGGATGTATCAATGTTTCTCTCAGGATCCCAGTATTTGAAGATTATAATGTCATCACCATGGAACAAGCTCAAGAATTTTTTTATCAGAAGCCCGATAAATACAAGCACATGGTGGCAAAATCCTGGTTCAAGGCCCCAAAGAAGGGAGCTTCTAGATTTTCTAAAACCATATATCGAATTGATTTTAAATAAAAACTCTCTAACATCATCATTCTTCTATCCAGTATAATGGGACTTCCTGCAAGAAATTAATTTCATTTTTATATGTTCCCATACATCAATATCATATGTGAAGGGAAGCTGAATTTGGACTAGGGATAAATTATTTTTATCAATCTAACTGAGCAATTGGCTAATGTGTAAATAACCCATACTTTCTACATGACATCTTATCTACTGTAAACTATTGGGGCATACAGGGAATGGTTGGGTATTTCCCCAGATGACAACAAGAAAAATGCTCCATTATATGAGTACTACTTGAAATTAACCCTGAAGAATAACAATCATCATTTTAGGAGGGTTAATGGTGCCTTCACAATGTACATAGTTAGGCTTATGGAGGGTAATACAGCCAAAATATTTTCTAACAAAGCTAAGTAGCTGATATCCACCTATGGTAGTTATTTCACTTAATTCAGCAAGTTCTCTTACATCAGATTGGCATGCTTTGAAGATTCTCCCTATAATCTTCCCATGTTCTGCAATGATAAGATTTCCCTAGTAGAAATTTGTAGGCAACTTGATAATGTGCACAGGAACTACAAAGACAAGAAGATAGGTGGTATAAAATTCTCTATCACTCTAGGAAATTATACTTGTAAGACCACCTTTGATGCTCAAAATATTGAAAGGACAGTGGAAAATTTCAATTTCCATTTCTTTTAGAAAATATCTTATTTTGATCTCAAGGGTTTCATTTCCAACAATGTCAGGATGTATTTCTATCATTTTCCTGATGTGGAAGACTACTGGGCAGATTTCTCTAATGATTATGAAGCAAGAAGGACATATTATGGTCATCTCTCTTTACAAAAAATCAAGTATTTTGGCATCTACAAGGTACCTGATGAACTGTAGGATGATGATGAAGAGCTACAGTCTCTTGAATTTGACATAATTGTCAAGAATATTCCCTTTGAAACCATTGACTAGTTAAAGACGGAAAAGGACAAATTGTAAGAGATCATAAACCCAATCTTAGTCAGGACTAAGGTTTGGTTTGATAGGAAAATGAAGATATTTAGAACAAGAAGAATAAGGTCTGCTTCTCATGAAGCTTTCATCCCTCATGGAGAGACTTCTGCCACAACACCCGAGACTTGTAAAATAGGGACGAAAGGCTGGAATATTTTATTAATCATCCAAATCCAGTACAATGGTGTAGGCTGCAATATTTATAGATATTGGGCAGTCGGATACAAACAGAGAATGATGTTGCATAGGTGCAATAATAATCCTGATTACATAAACTTACAAAAGAACATTCGGGAAGCATAACCAAATTGAATACAAACAAGTATATTGTTCCAACTGTGTAACAAATAATCCTACGACTATGTAATATGAAAAATATGGTTTAAAACCATATAACAATAATTAAACAAATAATGATTACCTAATATAATGCATAATTATGATGTAAATTATATTTACCCTAACATTCCCCCCCTTAATTTTACATTATCTCAAGGGATGAAGAGCGGAATTCTTTGAAAAACTCAAAATTATCATGTGCAAGTGACTTTGTGAAGATATTTGCTCATTGTTCAGTTGTTGGAAAAAATTGAAGTTGTATATTGTGCTTCAAGACATACTCATGTATGAAATGTACATGTACCTCAATGTGTTTTATTCTTTCATGAAAAACTGGATTACAAACAAGTTTGAGAATGCCTTCATTATGAACATACAAGGTGGTCAATTTGTCATGTGGTATTCCAAGTCCTTCAAGTATGCGATGTAGTCATATCGCTTCACAAGTAGCTTCACCTGCTGAACAATACTCGGCTTTTGTGGAAGAACAAGAAACAAAGTGTTGTTTCTTGCCTCCCCATAACATTGGTCTTGATCCCATAAAGAACATAAACCCTAAAGTGGATTTTTTGTCATCAATGTTTCCTGCATGATCTGAATTCGAATATTTTGACAAGAAAAAGTTTTCGTTCTTCTTGTATTCTAGACCAAGATCTAATGTTCCCTTGGGATATCTCAAGATGCACCATATTACCTTCTAATGAAAAACTTTAGGTTCCTGCATGAACCTGGATAGATAGCTTCCTATAAAGTTGATATCTATTCTAGTGTAGGTTAGGTAAATAAGACTCCCAATCAACTACCAATATAGAGTGGTATTTTCCGTAGGAGATGGATCTGAACGAGATAAATGTAATATGTTCTCAATAGGTGTAGTAATAGGTGAGCAATCCAACATCCTAAATTTGTTGAGTGTTGTCTTGGTATAGTTCAACTGAGAAACAAATATGTGATTCTCTTTCTGCCATACTTCCAATCCAAGATAATAATGCATCAGCCTGAGATCTGTCATGTCAAACAATCGGTTAATATCTTTCTTCATTGCATCGATCATCCTCGTTAAACTGTTAGTGATGACTAGATTGTCGACATAGACAACGACAATCACAATCTCCCCCACTTTATTTTTTAGGTAAATATTGGGATCGTATGGATTTCTAATAAATCCATGTTGTACAAGATGTTCACCAATTTTGATGTACCCCAGGATACCTGTTTAAGGCCATATAGAGATTTCTTGAGTCTAAGTACCTTTGCTTCTTGACCAGGTATAACATATCCCTCAAGTTGAGTCATGTAGACTTCTTCTTGTAAATATTTGTTTAGAAAGGCACCTTTTACTTCCATCTAATGAACTTTCCAACCAAACTGTGAAGCTAGAGCAAAGATCATCCTGATCGTTTTGATCTTAGTTGTGGGAGAAAATGTCTCCTCGTAGGCAATGTCTTCTTTTTGTGCGAACCCCTTTTCTAATAGTCTTGCTTTATAATTTTCTATGGTCCCATCTACCTTGTACTTTTTTTTGAATATCCATCTGCATCCAATGGGTGTCTTCCCTGGTGGAAGATTGATAAGCTGCCAAGTGTTGTTTTTCATCACTGAGTTGTATTCAACATCCATGGCATCTTTCCAAGATTTTGACTCTAGGGACTCCTGGACTGTAGAGGGCTCATCAGATTCAATAACTCTACTCATCAAATAAAATTTCACTTCTTCTCTTTATTTACTGTGACTCTATGGTCCGGTGGTGGATGTATCTGGTGGAGCATTCATTCTTACATCTCATAACATACTAGTATACCACTTAGGTATACACTGAACTGCTCCCATGGGTCGTGGTTCTGTCTAATCATCACCATCATCCCCATCATCACTTTCATCATCAGTGGGAACATTAGCTTCAATTTTTACAACTAGTGAAAAATCTACATCAGGTGAATCTGGAGGAGGAGACTCTGCTTCCTTCTTCTCAAAAAACTCAACATCTCTACTAGTGTAGACTTTCCTAGTCTTGGGATCCATCAATCTGTACCCAAGAGTATCTTCATTGTACCCAATGAAGATGATTTTTTTGTATTTCATATCTAATTTCTTTCTTTTCTTCTTGGGTATATGCATACTTTCTTTACACTCGAATACTCTGAGGTGTGCAACAGATGGTTTCCTTTTTGACCATGCTTCTTGTGGCATTACTCCGTCAAGAGCAACTGTGGGCACTTTGTTCAATCAATATAATGTTTTCTTTGTTGCTTCTTCCCAGAATATCTTTGCTATTCCAGAAGCATTGATCATGCATCACACCATTTCAATTATAGTACAATTTCTTCTCTCAACAACACCATTTTGTTGCGGTGCGTACGGAGGAGGCATTTGTTGATGAATCCCATGAACTTGTAGGTAGTCTTTGAACTCATCACTGGTGAATCTCCCCCCTTGATTTGAGTGGGCAGTTCTGATGTAATGACCAATTTCATTCTCAATAGCCACTTTGAACTTTTTGAAGGTTTCAAAAGCTTCACTTTTCATGTGAAGACAATATATCCACATTTTTCTCGAATAATCATCAACACAAAGTATAAAGTACTAAAATCTAGAATGAATCGGTTGCATCAGACCGAAAAGATTAGTATAAACCAAATCAAGCTTATCATGAGCTCAAAAATTATTTTTCTTGAATGAAGCTCTGTGTTGTTTTCCTGCTAGGCAGTGAAGACACTTGTATGTATCCTTCTGGAGAGATGGTAATCCTTTTACCATATTGTGTCAACGAAGTGTTTCGAGATACTTGAAACTAATATGGCCAAGTCTCTAATGCCACAATTGTGCATAGGTAGAACTCTTAGCCATAGGTTCCTGATCATCTCTGTGGAAAAAATCAAGATGGAACATGCATCCCACATTAGATGATTTTGCAACTATTTTCAAGCCTCATGATTTGTCTCGAATTAAACACATTTTCTTACCAAAATGACTATCAAAGTCAATTTTCAAGTTGTGATCTAGGAGTTGACTAACTAAAAACATATTTTTATTCAACCCAAGGACATATAATACATCTAAAAATCTACAATTTCATGAACCAAGAGGTAGAGAAATTTTCCCAATCCCTTGTACTGTGTATGAAGAATCATCACCTAACAAAACATGGTTTTTCGAAGGTGTGTCCCTCATTGAATTAAACTAGTGTCTATGGCCGAATTTGTGTCGAGTTTCTCTCGAATCAACATACTAGACACCATTAGATGACATGGATGGTTCACTTGATCGAGCAGTGTACAAGTATTCTTTAGTATCTGAATGTTCTTCTTACTCAACAATATTTCTGTGTTGATGGGTTTTTCCTTTCCATTTCCCCTTTTTCTACCATTGATTGTTGTTTGTATGTCCCTTATGAGATTATTGGTGTTGAGGTCCAGAGTTTCTTGATGAACCTTTCTTGTAAGTATAATACCAACAATCTTTCAGTTCATGTCCTCTTTTACAGATTGGACATTTCTTCTTCTGTTTATTTATCCCCTTGTTGATTCTAATTTTGATTTTGGGGTTTTTTATAGGAACTAGGTTTGTCTTTCCCTTTTCCTTTCCATTTTTGATGAGAAGAAAGTTTCTGCTCCTCTTCATCATCTTTATTATACATGGTTTCCTCTTGTTGTAGTATGTTTACCAGCTTGTCAAAACTAATTGATGTATATGAAAAGGTTAGGGTTATCACAAAAATGCGGTATAAATAATGGAGAGCTCTCAGAACAATGGGAACGAGAGATTCATCAGTGACCGCTTCTCCCAGGGCTAGAAGTGAAGCCCTCAACTCTACAACTCTTCTCAAGAAAGCTTCATTTTTCTCATTTTTCTTAAACTTTAGTGTGTTTAACTGAATCTACAAATTCATAATGACATTCTTTTTTTTGGCCTCATATACTGTGATCAACTTATCCCAGCTTCTTTGGTTGTTTTGGCATCTTGAATGTGGGGTTACACATCATCGAACACTCCAAACAAGATGATTAGCTTGGCCTTTTGATCTGATCTATCAAATTGTTGTTGTTGTGTTGTATCATTTGTAGATCTGGTCAGAGTACCATTCATAACAGTCCATATTTCTTCAAACTCAATTTGTTTCTTAATTTTTTTCTTCCATACAGCATAGTTGTTTCCTCTGAGTAGTTATGAATCTAGAAGAAATAATTTGGGGGAATTGGTGCCCATTTTACATAATTCACTAACAGGGTTAGGCTCTTATCACTCCAGGTATAAGGTCTCCTAATCTATATACCATCAGTCTGATATACCCATCAATACGTGGAAGAAGCTCACACTTTTGATATACCCAATGGTACATGAAAGAGGCATTAATGTACGTGAAAGAATTCGATACATGTTACCAAGAAAATCTTGAAAGGGGTCTGTACGATTATTGACACTAGCTCAAAGAAATATCCTCATACGCATGCGTAAATTTGCTATATACTTGGATAATTTATCATTCCAGATATAAGTCATGCAATCGTTCACAGACGGATGGGAGGGCTCAGAGTGTGTGCATTGTGTCCTTATTACTCCCTGTCTATTTAAAGGGTTGATTCCCATATGATGTTGTTGTAGTTGTATTAGGCATTAAGTGTAGTACTAGTCATGAAGAATTTACCCGTAAGCACTTCCCATAGGCAATATTTATACCAAACTTTGTGAATGAGATCTAGGATCTTGTGAGTGTTTAAGAACCAAATTTCACTATTTTTTATTAAAATTCTCTACCAATTTCTGAGCAGTTACAATTTTTCAGTTGACTATGGCAACCTACAAATTATTATAATACGCTGAAGTATACAATTACATTCAAAAAATTTGAAAAATTGAATGGCAGGTAAACAAAATTGTTTTTCGAGGCCTTAGTGGCCTCTGGAGCCCAATACGGCTCTCTGAGAAAATGACCGTAAAAAATTGGCTCAAAATGAATTTTTTAGGTAGCCCTCCTCTGGAAAAAAATTGTCTAGAATAAAAAAATAAGCCTATTAGGAAAATATTTTTTTCCCTAACTAGGGTTTTTCTCGCTAAAAATGGCCTAGGGTTTAGTTGTCACTAGGCAGTTTAGAGGAGGTTTTTCTGCTAAGTTTGGTAATTTCTACTAAGTATGCCGCCAATATTAATTGTATATAAAAAATAAAAGTATTGGTAGGGGTCGGACCCCTCACCTCACACTCCTAATAATTTTTCACTATCTAAGCAACCGCCAACATTGTTATGTATATAATAATGAAGCAAGAAGTATATGAAACGTATTAAAAATGACCTGATTTTTGAATCAGCTCAATGTGGCTTTGATGGAGCTCCATGTGGTATGCACTGAGGTTATATTAGGTTTTTTCTAATATAAGCAGATCTGAATTCCTTGATATCCTCCTTTTTGCAATGAAAGTCGTTGATTTCTTATTGGTCTGACCATCTTATCTCTTTGATAAACTCCTTTTTTTAATAATTGTTTTGTTTACATGTAGGTTTGGATATGTGCTACTTATAGATTTGTTACTATTGGAGGCAAGTTTGTGGTTTCTATTGCAGGTCGCAGGGGTCGATGTGTTTGGACTATGGAAGGCCGCTATTTCTTTGATTGCAAGTGTAGCCAAGGAAAGGTGACCCAATCTGTAAGGTCTCAATTTTGCTCAAAGCAATCAACACAACCTTTGTAAAATCCAGCGACTTTTCCACAAATGCAACACACCTCAGATAGAGTGGTATTTGGGCTCGGGCACTTTGTATGCCGTTGTGTACTCACCAATGGGCTCGGTTCTATCAATTTAAAAATCTCCCAATTTATTATGCCTGACTCGATATGAGTTCTACAATCAAACCAACATAACTCGATCAAGGGCTAACCTGACCTTTAATACACTCAAAAACCAATGTGACTTGGCCTTTGATGAAGAATAGCTTGGTTGGTGACTCGAGTAGGAGCTCTGTGGACTTGGTGCAGACCCTAGGCATAGACTCCTCCAAATTCAGTGTTGTTGGTAGTGTTAGTTACAATTAGCATTGTCACCAATTTTAGTGACAAAACCCCTAATGGGGATATATATATATATATATATATATATTTAAATACCTAAATTTGATTAGCTTATAGGAGAAAATCTTCCTGTTGCTGAGGGCACCAAGGGAAAAAAAATTGCTTTACATTTACATGGAGATCGAACAGGAGGTTGTGGGGCTGCAAGGATTTTTGGGAAGCTGCAAGAGGCAACACTGGCTCTCCTGTGATGTAGATTTCTTCTCTGAAACTTTTCTTTCCTCTATAACCTTTCTCCAACCTTTCTAGGAGCTTCAACCTGCTCTAGTACCAAATGTAAAACAAGGACGGAAGCCTAGAATATTTTATTAATCATCCAAATCAAGTACAATGGTGCAAGCTACAATATTTATAGCTATTGGACAACCGGATACAAACAGAGAATGATGTTACATAGGTGAAACAATAATACTGATTACATAATCTTCCAAAAGAACATTTAGAAAGCATAACCAAATTAAATACAAACAAGTATATTGTTCCAAACATGTAACAAATAATCCTACGACTATGTAATATGACAAATATGGTTTAAAAATCATATAACAATAATTAAACAAATAATGATTACCTAATACAATGCATAATTATGATTTCAATTATATTTACCCTAACAAGACTCACACATAGTCAACTCCCTCTCCTCTTGAGTCCTCAACTCTTGTGTACATTAAGAAGGGGAAAGGAAAGAAAGTTGAAAAAGTAGAAGATGTGACTGAGGAAAAAAGTAAACCCCTCTTTAAAACAAGTAGAAGTGATTGAGCATATTGTTGACCTCTATGGTGAGGATAAGGAAGATACAAGAGAGCATGAGAAAATTTACCTTGAAGGGGGAAGCACTGAAATAGAAGAAGAGGAAGGTGATAAGAAAAATGATCACACTTCAGAAGCTGAGACAGTGGTTTTTCTAGAGCCATCTATCAAAGAAACTCCTCTCAAGGAAATTCTTGTTTCTAGTATTGGAACATCTATTTTGGAAGTATCAGTTACACATACCTTGAATGCAATGGGCACACTTGCACTTGGAACACTTGTTCCCTCTTCTCTTAGTACCTCTTTTTCTTAGGTTCAACCAATTTTGGATATTATTAAAAGAAAGATCTCATCTCAAATTATGGCTCCAAAATTTGATGTTGTGGTTACTCTCCTACGCACAACTCCTACCCCACCTACTAAGAAAGCCAAAACTTCTTCCAAGTTGGTATCTGATTCTAAAGGCCAGTAATTTTGGGAAATTGCTAAACTTGAAGTTGACAAGGATGAGAAAGATTTGGATTTGATTGATGGGGAGTTAACAAGGATCCATTTGGGAGAATCTACTCCTGAAAGTGAGGTGCATAGATATCATCTAGATATATAAGCACTATTTTGTTAATTAGGCCTTTAAACACCATATCCATAGCTCATTGAAATGTTGCTCCGGAATTTGACATTCCAAATGGCACCTTCTTATAAGCGTATGTGCCCCATTTTGTAGTGAAGGTTGTTTTGAATTGATCCTCCTCTTTCACCATTATTTGGTTATAGTCTTAATACCCATCTAGCAATCAAAACATTTCGGAACCATCTACAACCTGTAAGATTTAATCCATTGATGGGAGTGGATAATGATCTTTAAGTGATGCTCTATTTAGATCATGGAAGTCTACGAACAATTTGATTTCTCTGTTTCTCTTTCTCACTGCCACCAAGTTTAGAACCCAACTTTAATATTTGAGAGGAAAGATGATGCTAGCTTCAATTAGCTTGTTCAACTCTTTTCTCATGAGGGGTTTAATGTGAGGATTCAATGGCCTTTGCTTCTGTCTGATAGGCTTGGATTCGGGATCTAGATCAATAGTATGTTGTGTTAGCTTTGGGTTGAAACATCTTAAATCCTTACAATTCTAGGTGAAGATATCTGGGAATTCTTGACAAAGTTGAAAAAATTCATATTTCTCTTGTGTGGTACTTACTTTGCTTATTTGCAATGTCTTGCCTTCATCTACTAAAATGGGCTCTGAATCTTCACCCTTTACTTGAATATTTTCCTTCTCCTTCCGGATCTGATCATTTGGGTTAAATATTGACTCCAAAGTTACAAGACCTTTTGGTAATTTATTTGTTCTTAGCTACATGACTTGATCACCATACTGTTGCTCCAATTGGTCTTGGTTTCTAGTAGATAACTCAACTTCTTCTTGTAGAAAGTTGACAATTTGCTTATCATTCTCAAAGACTTGCCAACTTGTGTTGTTTTCTCGGACAGTTGGTCTTACAACTGCTTTGATATGAGGCTGAGGTTTCTCAATTTTGATATTTTCTACAACATCAAATACTGCCCCAATTGCTGCAAGTCTATCTGTTGCTTCATTCTTCTTTCTCGGGATGGAAATGATGCTAAAAGCTTCGAAATATTCAATGATATCCCATACCTAGTTTTTGTAGTTCTTCAACAGATCATTCTTAGCAGCATTTTGTCCTTTAACTTGATTCACAATTAGCTCACTATCTCCAAAGACTTGCAAGTTTTTTATATTTCTCATTCTTTCCCAATGCAATCCATGAATTAAGGCTTCATACTCAGCTATGTTATTTGAGCAAGAAAACTAGAAACAAAAGAGATGAGTAATCTTTTGTACCTTGTGGTAAAATGAGCATAGCTCCCCCTCCGGCACCTTGTCTACTCCTTGATCCATCAAAGAATAATTTCCATACTTCGTTATCATCTTTGTGATCTAGCTTGGTGATGCTAGGGAGAGGTTGATTCTCTTCATGTAAAAAATAGACTCATAATTCAAATTCTTCCATTTCCTTGTAAGGGTCAAAAGTGTGCCTCTTGTACACCCATTCATCAAGATTCAATTCTAGAATGCATCCGAATTTTGTATTTGCTTCATGAGTTCTTGGATAATCCTCTTGATCAAATACTGAAAAATCCACATTGATTGGACTTGATGTATGAGGCTCAATATGAAAATTTACAATAGGCTCAAATTTGATTGTAGCCTTAGCTCCATACCTTGTTCTGAATAACATGTTTGACCATTCAGCAGACAAATAGCCTTCAATTTTAGCAGTGAAGTCTCTTGAAAAACACAATGCAAAGAGTGATGGCAAGTCTATGACTAAAACGTCTTACAAGACGGTCATGTTGGGACATGCTTGCAATGTGAGGATCAAATATTTGATTACTCCAACCATTGTTACCGTTGTCTCATCCAATTACACCACACCCTTAGAAATGAATTCATATTGAAGGCCTAATTAATCAGCTATTTGTTCTGGCATGACAAATTTACTTTCTCCCGAATTAATCATGCAATTATGCACCAATTTATCTCCAATGATCAATGATATATAGAATGGTGGGGGATTCAAATTTTTATCTTGTTGATCCCCTTGATTTCCTCCTTGTTGATCTGCATTGGTAAACACCTTCTCTTGATGATTGGATGAATGATTTGATGTTGACCAATTTTCCATAGCAACTTGCAATAGGTCTCTTTGTTCGGGGATATCTAATGACTCCCACATTGAGATGTTCACATTTGTTTTCTCCATCTGCTCAATGATGCTAAATGGAGATTAGATATCTATCTTCCTCCCCTTGCTTGGCACATTCTTTTCTTGCACATGGGTTGTCACAACCGACACTTGAGCTGGTATAGAAGGTGGCTTGGATTACTTTACACATTGGTAGCTGCAATTTGATTACCAATACCTTGTTGAGTGATAAAGGGTTATGGATCATTTCAATTTGATGATTGTCCTTCCCCAATATTCCTTTTCTTGAACTATGTATTAGATGCTACACTTTGAGGAAGGGCTTGATTAATTATGTAGAAATCTTGAGTTTTCCAATTGACAAGTGTGGTCTCATTCGGAGGTGCCCCTTACTGAGTTGCTTCCTGTTGCTAATTTCCTTCTTGGCATGTCTCTCGTTGCACACCAGTTGTTTTCACCACAAGAACTTGATTCAAAGTGCCATTGAAACACATCGACGGGTTATGAGGTTGATTGCATGGGAAACACCAGTCATATTCTTGAGCCATGTTATTTTGCACTAGTACCAAGGCTTTAGATGTGGATGGAACATTAGGATTGTAAGGCTGAAATGGCCTATTAGCAGAAGGTTTGACTTGGTTCTGATTTGTAGTTTGAATGGGTGGCCTATTAGGTTGATATTGATGTCTATTGGGTTGATTTTGATGCTGATATGATTTGAAATTTTAAGCTTACTGTCTCTTAAGTGTCACAAACTCATTACCCAAGTTTTGCAGCTATTTGATGACTTCTTAGAGCTCACTTGAGGTACTAGAAGATGAGGTAGAATCTTCAGTCAAATTATGATTTCTTGGGGAAGGAATGGGAGCTAATGTAGGGGCTTGACTAGTTCTTGGGGATCCTATTTCTGGATAGAGAGGCATGGGTGTCCTAGGTGCAAGTTTATCAGCTTGGATTAAGCAATTTTAAGCTCTAATAGCAAAGATATAGGCTGCCAATAAAGTTATACCTCCCATGGATTGAATCATCATTCCAATAATAGAATTTAAAGCTTTAAGGAAGTATAGGAAAGCACCTTCAGTTGTTGTTCTCATGGAAAGTAGAATTCTATCCCACGTCCACTAGAATCTGAAGTTGAAATCGGTCATCTGTTCATTAGGAGCCCTCTTAATTATTGTCAATTGTTCCAATAAAGACAGATTATCTCCCTTTTCCCCAAATTGATTATGAAGAGTTGTGCACAAATGGTCCCAATTCTAAATAGATCATGTTGTTAGACTCCTGAACCATTACAAAGCTTTACCTTTAAAGTAGGATGCCAATAACTTAACAACAATATCCATTTTAGTAATTCTATGAATTACACAGGCATTTGCAATTTCCTAGATGTCGTCAATTGAAGTTGTTTGGTTCTCTCCAGTGAAATATGGAATGTTCTTCAATGTTTCAACAAGAACTAGATTTTTTGCATTGAGATCAAGCAGACTACTGCCAGTGAAGTTGACATAAGGATTAGGCTACACCATCCTAATTGGTCAGAGAACTCTGGCTAACTGAATAAAAGGCCTACCAGGTGGAGGTGTGGATAAGGTTCTATTTGGTGGAGATGGAGACCTTTGAGCTCTTCTTCCCCTTCTTTCTCTTTCTGGGGATAAGTGTAGATAGATAAATAGTCTAGCTTCTCTAGTTCTTGACCTTGTTTGAATTCTTCTCATAAGTTTGCCAAGTTTGCATTGTTAAAACTAGTGGATTACGCCCTTTTGGATTTTCCAGATGTGCAAGTCAAAGCTTCTTATAAGCTGGAAGCTTACAACAAGTGCACATCAATGTTGTTGCAATTAAATGAATACCTCTCCCATCCCACCAGGTGTGTCGGAATGGTTTTCACTGAATCACAACACCCTGCGATTTGCACAAGTGTGTGTACTTGAGCTCATAGTGTGACTAGATAACATGGGTACTATCTCCAAGTTTTGGGACTTACTACTTGAGATAGACCTCCAGAGAAAGTTGGTTATTGCTCCTAAACTACCTACCACAATCTACTCTAATATAGAAAAAATTATCTTATCCTAATCTATCTTTCCAAGGGACCAGGGAGAGAGATGCATGAGAACAAACCTACACTAAAGCGGTGGTACACCATAAAAGGAGGGAATGAGAATATATTTCCAATGTGTGAAACATGGAAGAAAGGAACATACTAGAAAGGGTGATAACAGTTCTCCACAGTCTAAAAACTACACTCACAACAATATTTTATACACACATAATGATAATGAATCCCTGTAAGAGCATACAATAGACACAATATATTTTTAATAAGGTTGAAGAGGCAAGAAGAATGCAAACAAACACAGTAGGGGAAGATACATCCACAAATTTATATCTATTGCTCCATTGATATGCATAGTCCAATCTATTACAAAATAAGGGCCTAGATCACCATGCAAGGAGTCCACTACGAGGTCCTACATCACATTAGATTCACAAAACCAATTTTTCAGAGTTTTTATACACAAAAACTATCTCCTTTACAATGAGCCCAACACTCTAATTTATAGAATTCTGAGAGGAGAGAGAAAGGGAGAAATGAAAATCCTGAAATATGCCTTCCCACCACTTGAAATATGTCATAAATGGATTGAAATGATGGTATGTTTCTTAGAAAAGGCTCCCCATGTTGTCCCATAACTTGCAGTAGTGAAAAATGTTTGCACATGCTTCATTGAATGCATCCCAACTACTAATTAAAACATTGTTTTGAACCTGGCCACATTTTCTACAAAATCACCAGTAATTATTCATCAAATTCTAAATTTCTCAATTTTTGTGCATTTTTATCATAGTCACGATTCCAATGGTAGTAATTTTGTGTGATTTCATTTAGAAATGCAAAAGATATGGCATTCTGAGTGTAGGTAGTTGTTTTGGGTTTTCCAGGCATTTCTTTCATTTTACGAGACTGAAAATTTAAATTATTAGAGTTGGAGATGTTTATTTTATTTTCATATATCTACCCTCATTAAAATTTATATCTACACTTTCTGAAAAGTCAAATTTTGTGAAAATCGGAGCTCTGGGTCAAAAGTTATGATTGTTTGAAATTTGGGGGTCAGGTGTTACCTTTTCCTTTGTATTGCGGGTATGCAGGTTTTCAGGGATTTCATGTCCCTGCAGCACTTGGACCATCTGGGCCTCTTTTCTCCACTTTTTCTAATTCCTTTGACATGTGGTGATTTTGGGTTTGGAATTCCCATGTGTCCTTGTGCGGCTTAGGTCGATTTTCCCCGCGTCACCCGACTCGAGCTTTCCTGTCCCGTGCGTCCGCCATTAACTAGGCCATGAGAACAGTTGACTTCCGTTCCACTTGCAACATTTTGAGTGTGGTGATTTTTTATTTTTGGGTCCCACGAGTACTTTTGTCCCAACTGTCCCAGACCAATTTTTTTGCCTTAACCGCATTGCACTGACTTGCGGCTTTTCCAACTTTTTTGAGCCCGACTGTCCCGGACCTATTTTTCCACCTTAACCACATTGCACTGACTTGTGGCTTTTCCAGCTGTCCCAGACCTATTTTTCTACCTTAACTGCATTGCACTAACTTGCGGATTTTCTGAATTTTTTTAGCTCGACTATCCCGGACCTATTTTTCCGCCTTAACTGCATTGCACTGACTTGCGGCTTTTTTGGCTTTGTTGAGTCCGAATGGCCCAGACCTATTTTTCTGCCTTAACCGCATTGCACTTGGTTATGACCAAATCATATTTTTGGGCATCGCATGTACCTTTTTCCCATCTACCCCACGGACCGCGCAAGATAATTTTTTCCGCTTTAATCGCATTGTACTAACTTATTTGCAAATCAGACCCGAACTTGGTACAACGAACCTTAGTACGACCCGTATTGCTTCCATCCACAACCCTCAGACCCGATTTGCACTAAAAAATGCCCTTGACTTCATTTTTTCAATTTTTTGCAAATTTTCACTAACTCCTTGGATTTTTCTTTAGATATGGAAGTTAGAGAAAAGCCAAGAGATCCCTTAAAACCTAATTTTGGGCCTCGAACCATTTTTTCTTATTAAAGCCTGAAAAAAGGGTGAAAGTTATCAAAATCACCTTGGGGGTAAATTTTGGATAACAATTTGGTGACTTAGTGGGGTTATTTGTATGTCAAATGAAGTGTGATCAGTGGCCTTGAAGTATCCATTGGGTATGGAGTCTACCTGGTAATTTTAAATCTGATTTGGATCTTGAAGACATGTATCTTTGAGGCATTGAAACATTGTTGTTTAAACCTGGAACTATTCTCTGCTTCCTGTATTCTCATCTTTTATAAGAGAATCTTGAAGTTAAGGTCTGAACTTGCCTCGATTTTGATACCCTGCTGATTTAATTCTCATGTGGCTGTAAATTCCCTTCCGGGAGTGTGATGAACTACATACAAAGCATATACTAGAAGCAATAGAACATGTGCACCAACACTTAGGGAAATGAAACCTATTCTAACAACGACAACAATGTGCATCAGCACTTAGAGAAATCGGAAATCCTAAAATATTATGTACAAGGGTGAGAAATTCTCCTTTTAGTAGTAATGTTTGAGATAGATTCCATTGACTGGAATCTGTAATTCATCACCATCCAACTTAACCAGCCAGAAGGCATTGCTACATTTTCATTCAGTGATCATATATGGACCACTCCATATGACATCAAAATTGGAATGCGCACTTGGTTTTGCATGATCAACATCTGACTTTAGGACCAAGTCTCCTACTTGGAATGTTCTAGCTTTAGCTTTCTTGTCAAAGCTCCTCTTGATTAATGCTTGATCTTTTTCCATGGTCTACACTATATGTTCTCTTGCTTCCTCTAATTCCAACAGCTCCACATACCTAATTTCCATGGGTTCAAAATCAGCTAGTTCCAACTGTTTCATGAGTTCCAATGTTGGCAACTCAAGTGATATAGGAAATACTGCTTCCTTCCCATATACAAGCTTATATGGAGAGCTGCTTGTATACCTTTTGGGTGTGATTATATCAACCCATAAAGCTGATTTGAGCTTCATGTGCCAAGTTCTCTGATTCTCATCAAGATTCCTTTTGATGATTCTCAATAATTTTTTTGTTTGTATATTCTTCTTATTCATTACCCTGAGGGTAATAGTTTGATGAAGTGTTGAGGTACACAACACTCTTGACATCCCATTCAGTGATTTTGGTACCAAGGAATGCCAATGCAATATCTGATATGATAGTGGTAGGGACATTGGACCTTGTGACTATACTTTCATAGAAATCCAATATGTTTGATTCATTCACCTCCCTAAGTGCCACTACTTCAGTCCACTTGGTGAAATAGTCAGTTGCCGTAAGTATCCACTTGTGGCCTTAAATTGAATGTGGATTGATAAGTCCAATGAAGTCCAATCCTCATTATATGAATGGTTGATCTACTGAAATTGGACAAAGGGGCAGCGCTGTTAACCTTTCTTTCCCTGTGAAGAATTCACATTTCTTACATTTCTTGATCCATGAGTAGCAATCACTAAACACCGTAGGCCAAAAGTAACCAGCCTTCATGATTCTGAGCGATGTTACTTGTGGAGCAAAGTGGCCTCTTGCTTCCCCGTCATGAAACTCATGTAATATCTTCATGACTTGACTTGTTGGGATACACCTCAATAATACCCCATTCACATCCTTCTTAAATAGGATGCCATCAATGAGTACATATGGGATGGATTTCAATCTAAAATATCTTCTCTTAGCTTTGTTCCATTCTAGAGGGCACAAACCTATTTGAATATGTTGCACCATATCTTGAGTCCAACATGGAATGGTTGCATTGTTAGCTGGTTGTTCTTGATCATTCTGTAGTAGTAAGACAACCTCTTCTTTACCTATTGACTCAGCTAGTTGTTTTGAAGTGATCTACTCACACAAACCTTTACAATGAACTAGCTTGGTCACTTTGATTTAAATATCATATTCCATTGGCTGAGTGATGCAACCTGTTGTCTTCTCGTTCAAATCTTTGTTTAGGAGAAAGTCCTTAACATGAGCATGAGACACTAGCATTTGAATCTTATTGTTCGAGACCAAGTGTCTAAACTTATTCAAAATATTGATGAGAACAAGAATGTTCTTTTTAATGAAAGAATACTTTACTTTGTAATCCTCCAGGCTTTGACTAAAAAATGCTATGGGTTATTCTGAACCTTCTCTATTCAATTGTACCAAGATAACTAAGATTGTGTCTAATCCTCCAAAAGCATACAACATGAAGTCCTTTGAGAAGTCTGGGTTGATAGGAGTTAGAGCTTGTGATATTGCATGTTTGATAGGCTCAAAAGTCTCTTTGTCTTCTATTGTCCATTTGAATACAAGACTATTCTTCAACATCATTGTTAAAGGCTTTACAAGAGTGGAAAAATCAAACACAAATCTATGGAAAAAGTTTATCCTTCCCAAGAATCTTTGGAGAGGTTTCTTGTGGTGTGGAAATGGAAGTGTTTGGATGGCTTCAACTCTTGTAAGATCAATTGTCAACCCTTTTCTTGAAACAATGTGTCCCAATAATTTTCCCCCATGTGCCAAGAATACACACTTTTTTAGATTCAACGACACTCTAAATCTTCTACATCTCTGAAATACTTGCCTTAGGTGAAATAGGTGGGTTGTTGCATTCGTTGAGAACACAATGATATCATCTAGATATATAAGCACTATTTTGTTGATTAGGCCTTTGAACGCCATATCTATAGCTCCCTGAAATTTTTATCCGGAATTTGATGGTCCAAATGGCATCTTCTTATAAGTGTATGTGCCCCATTTCGTAGTGAAGGCTATTTTGAATCTATTGTCCTCTTTCACCATTATTTGGTTATAGCCTGAGTACCCATCTAACAATGAAAATAAGTATATATATGAGTTTCAAGACCTCCATTATCAGCTTCTCAAATGAATATCTTGAAAAGAAGTATACTGTCCAAGAAATTAAAGCTAAATTTAGAACATTTCTCAAAGATTATTTATTCAAATTAGACACTATTTCAAAGGAGAAGATGGAAGAGATTTGTGCCCTTAAAAATTCATTCAAGGAGGAAAATAAAGGATTTTTAGACAGTGCAAGATTTATAAAGGACATGGAAGATTGCTTGGGAAGCTGGACTCATGTAACTACCAACACCACTATTACTCAAGGTATGGAGATAGCAGGATCATTGGTGAAGTTCAAGAATCAAATACTCAAAGTGAATACCTTGGAAGCCTCTTATTTGAATACTCCAGCAACCAGCTATTAAACCTTTCTTTTATATGATGTATTTCACTAAGTTGGCCACCTTTTATTGTAAACATGTAATATTTAAGTGGGTCCAACTTAATTATAATACTCTATTAGTGATTAATCTTTTATTAAAAGAAAGGAAACTGAAAAGACTCATTGGTAACCGCCCTTGAGGCTATTTAAAGAGATCTCTTTGTCATTCGAGGGGGTTGGATTTTCATGTTTTGATGTAGAGACATTGAATTTACAATGAATACAAAATAATTTATATTCTCATATTTTCTTATGTTCTATCTATCTATACTTTCTATCTTATTCATGTGGGTTATATATGTCTGAATAATAAAATTTGTTCTCTTCCACTTGATGTTATCCTTATAACTTTTTGTCTATTACATAAATGTATTTTCTTCAAATGTGTATGATTCAGGATTTATTTTTCATGCATGCATAAGTACAGATATTATTATGAAATATATATATCTTGAAAGTGTTACCACTCTTCATTTTATAAATTGTTAATTCTTTTGCATCCTTGTTCTTCTGTATTGTGAATCTTATGAAATGGAGACATTGAAGACATAAAAATCCTCATTATAATATTGATAGTTTGTGCAAGCCTTTGTAAATAAGTATATTTTCTTGTTTCTATTGTGTGCTAAATAAGGGAACCAATCTTCCCAGAAAGAGGAGTGATTATTGTCCATTGACTGTTGCTTGTTTTTCAAATCAAATTTGCATAACCAACAGGCATGAAACCATTAACACAAGAAATAAGGAAGATTCCTAAGCCACAATCTCAAGTATTTTAAGAGTTCTAATGTATATACAATCATATTCACATCATATTTAATGTGCATTGCACATATGCAAAGATAATTATGTGACCAGAGGTCTACAAACTCAAGAATGCTTTAGGACTCAAAAGGGTGGAGCAAATTTACATTCAGGGAAGTATATCTTCACAAATGAATCTTGTCAAATTTATAGAAGGGGAAAAAGGTTGAGGGATCAAAATATGCTTCAGAATTTGGTTTTACATTTTCATCTCTTCCATAACTATCTTCTATAGATTTTCCAAGGTGTGAGACAAATTGATGAATGATGTACCCATGAACCTAACTTCAAGCATATTCTCAAGGTAATCTACAGGTGCCCATGAGCATCCATAATTGTAAATCATAGCCTAGAAGATACTTCACCTAAAAAATCTAAGTAGAAACCAAAGAAACCCTCATGACATGGTGTAACTAATGGTTATGCTCTCAAAAATTGAATCCTTCACTCACAAGAAGTGAGAAGATGTTCTGCTTTTTTCTGAACCAGCAGACACCAA
This sequence comes from Taxus chinensis, assembly GCA_019776745.2. Lineage (NCBI taxonomy): Eukaryota > Viridiplantae > Streptophyta > Pinopsida > Cupressales > Taxaceae > Taxus > Taxus chinensis. The sequence continues at coordinate 554,200,853 of CM034156.1, read as the reverse complement.
AACAAAAAATATCTGAATTTAGAGCCCTTAAGATCAGGAATGATGAAGGGAGATTTGAGGTTTCCATTTTCCATTTAACTAAATTTCAACCTTGGGGTCACTAGAAATAACTTATCTTTTTTCTTAAAAAATTATTTTTAAAAAAGGTCTTATTTGCATAGGGATGGTGCCACAAGATGACTGGAGGTTCAACACATCTTTTAGAAGGAGCATAAAACCACTTAAATCCTCTGAAAATGATAGAATGTCACTGTTAAAAAACCTTTTGACAATTAAAAACCTCCAAAAACTATTTCAATATATTCTCTCCTATAGTTCCACCATTTCAACTAAAACCAAACTTTGATTGTAACCCTCTTTGAGACACTTTTTAATGGTACCACTGTGTAGGTGAAATGGATGTCTCAATTTTGAAATTTAGGATTGACCCATAATAGATCTCAATCATGTCAAGTTTATGATGATATCCCCGAGATTCAAATTTCACTAAGACAAAGTGTCAAATTTAAGTTGGTGAAGAGCTTATACTAACGTATATTTGGTCTCATGGATGTTTTCCATGTACATCCTTCCTTATGTGTCTTTCATCAATAGCCTGGGGCTATGTGGAGAACACGTGTAGGGGGACAATCCTTTGGAGGACATGGGGAGACCGATTTCTTACCCCTTGCTTGAGAATGTATTTTTTTACAAGGGAAAATTAGGGTTTTTCACCAACACTCTAGGACTAGGCCCCTCTAGGAGCTTATAACATGGGGAAGCTCCATTTACTGAAAACAAGAAATATATACACTACTATTACACATTTTGGGTGGCCTTTATAGACATTGGGATCACACATGAATACTACACTAAACCTTAATTCAGTTGCTGCAAAAGGAGGTTGCAGAAAGGTGTCTATATGGAGAGAGGGGAGAAAGTGAGAAGGGTGTTTTACTTAACAAATAGCAAGCCGAGTTTATTAACATAAAATCAGAATATTTCCAAGTTAGCAAACATGAGAAGACGCCATGTCAAGGAAAAGAGGATTTTTAAAACAAAATTAAATCCAAGTTCATTTTAAAAATATTACAGGAATAATTAACCATGCTCAAGGAGTAAAGCCCTGAGATGAATAGGAAAACATATGACAAGGAGATAGAAGAATTGTATTTTCTATGTAAGACAATGGAAACTATCAACCAAGAAAATCTAACCCCTTGGAATGGATAATCCATTCCAATTTATAGCTTTACAATTCATCTCTTCATCTACCCCCCACATTAGTTTTCATAGTCCCACCAATTGTGACCTTTCACATTCCTCTAAGAAAGAAAAATAAGCCCTTTTCTTATTAATGAAAAGGGGACTTTTATAATGAAAAATTACAATGTTCACTTACGTGAATAAAATGAAAGAGCCATAAAGTAAAATTTACAATGGAGAATTAGAACGTAGAGATGAAAGAACAGAGAGAGAAGAGACTGTGGAAAGAAGTGGAAATATGAAGACGGGAAAGCTCCTGTTGATGAAAAATATACTTTTAATGAATCATGAATGAATTTCCTTGCTCTCGACTATCTATTCAATTGGAACACTAATGGTTACAAAATACTCCTTCAATAAGATGCAAATACACTTCAAGGAATTTGAATGAGTGTTCAAAAACACTATCATGAGATATGCATTATTTGTGAACTTGAGATGACTGTCAGCATCACTCATGTTGATCTTCTCTTGTCATGCTCCTGATGACCATTTGCTTGATGACCTAAATTTTAATAGAGTTATTGATGTTTCAAATCCTTCACGGACCTTGTGATGTTCTTAATTTCACCCATTTTCTAAGTGGTCATCTTTCACACACATATGAATTACTCTGGTCTATTCCTTGACATGGTTGATTCATATGATGTTCCCTATCCTTGGAAAGATATCTAAGCACAATATCAAAGTTGAAATGAGAACCTCACTTTCCTCTTCATGACTCATTTCATCATAAAATCTCACTTCTATGAAAAATATGCCTCTAACATGGAATTGAATCAACCTCAGACTCAAACACCTTCTTGTTCACTTATTCCTGATTGAGGAGGTAATCTTATTTGAATGGAGAAGGAAGAGGCCCCACATTCAATATCATACTTGATCAAACACATCTCAATGCTGTCAGGAAGATGATGGAGTAATTGAGGTTCACCTTTGCATACTTTTTTTAGCATCACTTTCCTCTCATGGTCTACATCATTTTTCATCTAGGTTTGAGTGGTGGAAAGCTAGGGTGTCTATGAACCTTATCATTAATAAATATAGAAGTGGATCCCATACTTAATTGAAGGTGAAAACTATGAACTTTTGAGCCTATCAAACCACTGTGATGTTCCACAACTATCTCGAACACATCCAGGTACTCTTTCTTCAACACAAGGGACTAAAAATCCTTTTTTTATGAAAAATATCCCTACAAATAATATTTTTATCAAGCCTTATTTTGAGAAGTCCATTTAGGTTACAAGTTGCTTAATTTGGCAATTCTGAGTGTCCCTGATGTTCAAAGGGAAAAGACAACTCTGAAAATGAACTATTTGTAGCACTTATTGTTTATAGATAGTGAGGCTTAGCAAGGCTTATTATTTTTATAATTAGGTCTTCCTAGTGTCGGAATTGAATGAAGGTGGTCTCAATTTTTTCATTTTTTAATGTGAGGCTTTACTCCAAATTTAAAAGGTTTCAATCAAAAAAAATTTGTATATTTGAGAAAAGATTTTTTGGGCTAAAAATTTCAAATGGCTATATAAAATGATATAGAGAATCAATGGAGGCATGTAAATACTCTTCTTAAACATGATTTTTCAAGGAATATATAATCCAAGTTTCATGGCAAACAGACACGGGGTTTGAAAGATATGATCAAAATAAGGTTTTGGCATAGAGGATGTCTTGAGAAATTTGGAAGCATAAAAACATACCAGAAGAAATGGAGGATATGAAATAGCATAAATGATCTCAAAAAATGTATTTGTTAAGTGTTGATTAAAATGGTTTCCCCCCTTTTTAAAATTGTTTTCCCTCCCATTTGCACATCTTAACTCAACTTAGACTCAAACAAGCTCAACCCGGGTCAATTAGAGGTTAGAGGTGTGGTTGAACCCTAAAAAATAGGGGAAAAGGCATAAAGGTACATCCACCTCTCTAAAATGTTCCATGGGTGAGGCTCTCATGAGGAAGGGGCCAAATTTTGTGAAATATGTGAGTTTATGATACCTCCCTAACACCCAAGTTGTCACTTTTAAGTGATGAAAATTCTTCTCCATATGCGCAATGCATTTTTTATGTTCCCCATGTCCCCTTAGAATTTGGGAAAAAGGGAAAAATGGAAAACACACATCCAAAATGTTGTCATGGGTCCACTTATCATGAAAAGTGATCAAAACCCAACTTAAAGTGATTTTTCAACTTGTTTATAACCACTTAAGTTACATTTTGAGTGACACAAAATAACACTGTTAGAGTAGGTATTTACCTTAGCTCATGTTCACCTAGGTACTTTATTTACCTTTATTGTATTTATCCTCACCCACTTATGTGTGGATATTTATTTTTATTTATTTAGATATTAGGGGGATATTATCTAGTTGTTAGGTATAGTTTCTTTCCTTGATCTATGGTATTGACTAGATCCTTGATGTCTAGTTCTCTCATAAATCTATGGACTTAACTAGTTCTTTGATGACTAGTTTTTTCCATGATTTATGGCTTGATCTATGACCTTGACTGGTTCTTAGATTGTTATTCCTTGCCTATATAAGCAAGGCCCATTCTCATTATATTTCATTGAGTTCCATAATAATATATGATATTGCTACTCATTTGTTTGCAAAGCTTTATGTAAAGTTATTCTGGTGAATTTATTTCATCTTATTGATCATGGTGTTTGATTAGCATCTAATGTGTTCTTGGCTTGGTATGATCTGGTTATCATTCCTTTTATGGTATCAGAGCAGGAGATTGCTATTGACATCCATCTGTAAGTTTTATTTTGTAAATAAATTCTTTATATATTCATATATTTGGGATTTTCTCGTATTTTGTTGTTGCATGTGTTTTTATGAAAAATAGAGGCTTCCATTGGATCCATAAGGTTGGCAAAACCCTAAGATCGACTGTAAACTCAGCCGTTTCAGGAGGCAATCAGTTTTTTAGGTTTTTTTGGTGCAGTTGGCATGTGGACTTAGGTATCCGCACCAGACGTAGAAACAAAATATGGTGGTTTGTCTTGGGATTTTTCTATTGGAGTGTAGCAAACCATTGAAATCCCTTAGCCCCTAGGATCATATGGTATGGTCATATGATGGCTTAAAGATTTTTATTCCTAATAGTAGGTGCTTAACTCCAGCCCCCTTTCATTTTATTTGTGTGGTGAAGGAAAGAGTATTTTATTCTATTTTAGTGGCAACTAAAATAAATAGTAGAGCATAATATTGAAAAGCTTGTAACTTTTGATCGGTAACTCAATTTTGAGTGTCATTTTTTTATAAAAGTGTTTATTTTTCCATGATTTTTCCATTGGAAATATTTATTTTGAGAATCGCACTATAATTATAAAGTGCCATATTGTAACATGCACTCATTATAAAGTGCCAAAATCTGGGGGGCTCTTGTTACATTGTTTGGGGGTCTTGTTGCATTGTTTGGTTCTTGCATTTTTTTTGGTGATTTTTTAGGATGGTGTCTTTATCTAATTTTGCATTAGATCATGTTGAGCCATTAACAACACATAATTACCACACATGGAAACCAAGAATGGAAACAATAATTAAGCGAAAAGGATTATGGGCTTTAACTTCTTCAGAACAACCAGTGTTCACTAGAGAATATGAGAAATTTCAGTACCAGTGCAAATTTGATGAGTGTATGGGTTTGATAGGAACTTATGTAAGTGACAGTCTTTTGTTTCATTTGGAAAAAGTGTGACTCTCCTTTCAAAATATGGGAGAAATTGAAGGATTTATTTGGTAAGGTGGATCATATGAGAGCCATGCAACTTGAAATTGAGATCACCTCTCTTAATCCTGAATATTTTCCAACAATTATAGACTATCTTACCAAGTTCAAGCATTTGTTGACACAATTGAAGGGGAGTGGAAGAGATAAAAAAGATGAAGAGTGTGTTTACTTGATTCTATCCAAGTTGAGAGGACCATTCCAAATATTTTGCTTCTACCTTTTTCTCTAGCATGGATGCCTTAGGTGACACATTCAAAATGCCTAACTTAGAAATATTTTGTGAAAGACTTACTAGGGAAGAATCCAAATTGTCTCACCTTGAGTCTTCCACCTCTCAAAAGGAATTAGTTGCATCTAATCCTAAGGGCAAGGGAAAACTAAAAAGTAAAACCAAATCCACCCCTTCTCCATCTCAAAGTGCTCCTAAACCCAAAGAAAACAACTCAAAACCCAAGGAGTCTTCTAAATCCAAGAATAAGTCTAGCCTTTCATGCTCTTTTTGTGGGGGTATTGGTCATGAAGAACATAGGTGTTATAAGTGAATGCAAGCCTTAGAGGATGCAGTCAAGAAACAAAAAATTTCTATCTCCACTCCACCTCCTTCTAATCAGCATGGAAAAGAACTTAATGTTGTTGGGAGATCTCAGTCACCACTTGTAGATAGTTGGGTTATAGATTATGGTGCTTCTCATCACATGACTTCTTCCAAGGAGTCTTTTGTTTCTCTAGGTTTGAGTTCTACTTACAAAATTGAGGTTGGAGATTCTTCCTTTCTTTCTGTTAAGGGAAAAGGTGATATACAAATTGATGGTGGGTAGTATCCAAGATGCACTATATGTTCCTAACATCACTACAAATTTTCTTTCTGTATATCAAATTTTTCATTTTGGTCAAGGAAAAACAATTGACTTTTACACCACATGGATCAGAAGTAAGAACTTTGTTGGAGCCTCGTTCACTTGTTTCTCATGGTATTATTGATCATAGTTCTAGACTATATCACTTTGAGGGTTTTGATGACACTTCTTCTATAGGGACGGGATTGGTTTCTCATGTAGATTCAGAGAGTAAGCTTTGGCATGAAATATTTGGACATCTCAATTACAAATATTTGAAGGAGTTGAGCACTCATGGTATGGTAGATTGTCTTCCTAGAGTTTCTTGTCTTGAGGGAGTTTTTCTGGTTGTGCATTAGGGAAACAACACCAAGATCCATTTCCTAAGAATTTTTCTAAGAGAGCTTCTTCACCACTTGAGCTTGTGTATAGTGACTTGATGGTTTTTCCTACCCCATCTTTCAATGGAGCTAAGTATGCACTTACATTTATTGATAATTTCTCGAGGCGTACTTGGGTTTATTTTCTCAAGTACAAAAGTGATGTTTTTTCACACTTCAAAGTCTTCAAGGCTTTGGTTGAGAAACAATCTTCTAGTTAGCATAAAGAACCTTCATACTGATAATGGGGGGAGTACTTCAGCAATGAGTTTTCTGACTTTTTGGCAACTCAAGGCATTATTCACCAGCATTTTATTCCTCATACTCCACAACAGAATGGCTTAGCAGAAAGGAAGAATAGAACTTTGAAGGAAATGGCTAACTGTATGATGCATTCTAGAGATATACATCCTATCTATTGGGTAGAAGTAGTTAATTGTGCTAACTACATTCAGAATCACACACCACACAGAGCAACTTGAGTATTTGACTCCAGAGGAAGCTTGGTCCAACACTAAGCCAGATGTCTCATTTTTTCGAGTCTTTGGGAGCCATGCTTGGGCCTTTGTGCCAAAGAAGAAAAGGAAATATTTGGATAAGAAGAGTAAACCCTTGATCTTTATAGGGTATTGTGAGGACATGAGAGCTTATCGTCTTTTAGATCCTGATACACATGATGTTATTTTTCGAACACATGTTTATTTTGATGAGCACTTCACTCCTCATGATTCTTCATCTTCTTCCATTAATTCTTCTTCTTCATCTCATCTTGAGGATCCTTTCTTTGAGGAGGTTATGAGATTATAGATCGTTGAGGATCTTATTCCCACTGATGTTGTCACTATGCCTAAGTGGGCTCGTACTACAGTTTCTGAGGTAGCACCTTTCATAGAGGATCTTCCACCCATTAGGCATCATCACACACATTCTACAGGTTCTGGACTTTTGTGTCAGGAATTTTTTAAGGATCCACAGTCTTTTTTAAAGGCTCATGGGATACAGGAGTGGGATGATGCGATGGCAGTTGAGTATTCTTCTTTGATGAAGAATCATACTTGGGATTTGGTATCTCTTCCTAAAGGAAGAAATATGGTTAGGTGTAAGTGGGTATACCGAACCAAATACGCAGTTGATGGGTCCATTGACAAGTATAAGGCTCATCTTGTTGCAAAGGGTTTTTCACAAGTTGAAGGTATTGATTACTCTGAGACTTTTGCACCCGTTTCCAAGATGGATTATGTACTCCTTGTACTTGTTATTATTGCATCATAGGGGTGGCCCATATACCAGAAGGACGTGAAGAGTTCCTTCTTACATGGAGATCTACAAGAGGAAATATATATGGAGCAGCCAACTGGATTTGTTTAGGATTCTTCTCTTGTTTGTTGGCTTCAAAGGTCTCTCTACGGTTTGAAGGTTTCTCTCCCATAAAACTCTTAAATGATTTTAATTTTCCTTGTAATATTTTGAAGGATGTTCACCAATGACAAAAAGACCAAAAATAGCCCTTTTAAAGCCTTCTGGGGCATTGTTCTTTCACAGATATCGGTAGCTTCAAGAACTAAGCTAGGTAAACTTATTTGCACATAAAACACACTTGAAAATTATGTTATCATGTTCCTCTTAGACAAAGTGAGGATGACACGGTTGAAATTTTGGTTGGAGAAAAGGTTTACATTGAATAAGAAAGGGAATTGTAAGTGTGAGTTTGGTTGTCATGACCAAAAAATTTAATTTTGCATGTTAGACATTTAGCATGATAACACCCATATCTAGTCATATGCCACATGCTAATCATCGATCCTATTTTGGACTTGGAGGAAGGATCCTATATGTTGAGAAAGCCTATGAAGGTGTGAATATTGATCAGTGACATGTGTCCCATATGATCCATGTTGTGTATCGATGACTTGGAAGGTATCAAGCTTTAATGCAAGCCTTAAAAACCATGGGGGTCTAATTCCTTACACTTGGAATGCATCAATGAATTCACATAAGATCATATTTACTGGTTAATTCTCTCACAACTCGAAGGGATGGGTAGGCCAATGACTACCATGTTAAAATTTTAGACACATGGTTAATTCAAGGCTAGGAAAAAATGCATTAAGTTAAAGGCTCCTGATTCTCTGGACATGGATGATTGATGTCACTTGGTTTCCATCAACACTTTTTACTATTTAGATACCCAAGGTGATTCACGAAGGCTTATGCAAAATGGGAAGACTGATCCTCACCATTTTTCATTCATCAGAGAGAGATTTAAAATCTATAAAAATGGTTATGTCTCAGTTGTATGGAGATGTCATGTGTCCCTCTCTACCTCAATAAAATTTGAGTCTCTTTTTCCTGAATATAACCAAGGAAAATGGACGTCACTAGCCATCTTGAGGTCAAAATAAGCTCAAAAATGGTTACTTCATTTTGATCCAGCAAGTGTGAATTTAGAGCTACTATGTGAAATTAAGTATGAAAATTTTTGAGTCATTAGAGTTCTTAAGGATACTAACAAAACTTCCAATTCTTTTTTTTTGTGATTGGTTACCCAAAAAAATTAAGTGTGAGCTAGTTTTGGCAATAGTTAGTAGAAGTGGATTTGTTTATAGATGTTCATTATTGTTACTAAACATGGAAACCCTCCTCTTTGACAACAATAACCATGATCCTTCTTCAAATACTCCTCTCTTTTTTCATTTTTTTATGTAGTAGTACTCTTACTCATGGTATTTTATTATGGTGGGAGATTTAGATGATTAAAAGACATGCTTGAACAGTTCTTCCTTGTTCATACATTCTCTCTAAAGGTACCCTAAATCCCATGAACAATTAATCCTCTACAAGAAAGGCTAATTAAAATGAAAATATTTAAAATATGGCCTCTTAGTTTTCTCATCCTATTGAAATCCCATAAACGGTGGTATGTTGGATTTTTATTTATATAAAAACTTAATATGGTAGCTAAATAGTGTATGGGAAATGAAAATTGCTTACACAGTTTTCCACAGAGATGGAACCATAAATAATATACTACTTGATTGAAGTTGTTTTACTAAGGGGATTGGAGATTTATTTTTGAAAAGATGGAAAAAAATAATTTTAAGGTAGCCCACTTTGGTAAAAAGTGAGAAAAAATCATCTACTATTGAAGTTATTGTATTTCTTGTGGAAGAATGTCATAAAAAATTGATGCTATTTATATTTCCTAATATGATTGTAATTGAGTTTTACATGGGATTATTTTGTAGTCACAAAATCTATGCACTTGGGTATATTTCTAGGTGATAAAAGCATGCTAGTGTTTACATGATTCCTAAACAAGAAAACTAGTTATTGACAACTCCCTTTAGCCTTTCACTTTTGTCTTATGTACTTTTATTGGCTTTATAAATCTTGCACTTGTTCCGGCATTTGATTATTTTATCTTTCTATGGCTTTGGACACTAGCGCCTAGTTAGGACACTAGCACCCAGTTAGGACACTGGCTTCAGGTGCTCTTGTCCTCTTGGGTGCTCCTATCCCTCCTTACCTTTTTCTTATCCTTTTGGACCCCTTTCACTTCTTAATTACTTTTTACTACTTTGGGTCGGCCTTTTAGTTGTCAATTACAAAATTCAAACAAGGGAATCATATAAATACACGGTTTTGTTTTTAAAATAAGGGACTAAGCACTAAGAATTATCTACTACAACCTAAGATTACATCCAAAGGAAACAAGGGAATCAAATACATCCATCCAGCACTCATATAAGGGACAAGGGTTGCATTACTTCTAGATACACGTCGTAGGAAGGGAAGTTCTATTCCATTCCATCCCATACATATTATATATCTGGGACATTCTAGATCTGGCCCATTATCACTGTGCAACTTACACAAGGGCATCCTAGGGAATCATTTCCACACACACAAGAATTACATGGATTCTAAAATGTAGTGCAATGGTCGGTCATAAGTTCACTCTTTGGGTGACCACCGGTGTCAGTCCAACTCCCCATTCTCCATTTTCCTATATAGGTTTGATGTGGTTTGTGGGTATGTGGAGGTGAACTTCTTTCTTACAAGTTATAGGAACATTCGAAGATCAGACAATGAATCAGGAGTGACATATAGGAAAGGACATCAAACATCATCCGGCCCTAAAATATCTAGATCCACAGCATCTACCTGGACACTAGTGCCCAAATATAAACACTAACTCCATGCACTCATGTCCTCTCCCAAGCGCTCTTATCATGTGTAGTTTTAGAGTCTAGAGCCTCCAGTCAGCATCAAGGACACTCTTCTAAGTCTATTCTAACTATTCACCTACCCAGATCACTTCCTATTCATTTAGAAATCATCTAAGTCCCTCTATCTCTCTCTTGCTTATGGTTTCACATCATTACTTGTTTATTGTTTATGTCTTACTGTATATTACCACTTGTATATCATTAGGTATAGTAGTTACTTTGAAAAGAAAGATTTTAATCAGATTTTTACTAAATCATTTGATGAACCCCACTCGTCATCGGTCCTTCAAATCCTTAGTTTACACATTAGCTTTTCTTTCATGGCTCATAAGGTTCCTCAAGTCTCCTTGTATCAATTACTTCAAATGCACCCACCTTGTAAATATGCTCTTCAAAAATTCATACACACTATGTACCTCCGTCGTGATACGCCACCTTCACATGTAAGTGTTATTTTCAATCATCTATCTGATGACCCTATCAGTCCTACTCCATCCAATCATCCCATCTTAGCGTCAATTTAAGATTTGTACCATGATTTTCAAGAAAAATTTCAAGTTATGGAAACCACGATTACATATATCAAATCTGAACTCCAACATCTTAAGGCCCATGTTAGTCTCAAGTTTGACCTACATGCTCAGCAACCTGATATTATTCCTAAGCGCCTCAGTCACCAGTTGATACCCTTGCCAACTAGTCATTTTAACCCTTTTTATCGGCTTGCCAAATATGAAGGTCTACCATTTTTCAATTATCAAAAACTTAATGGACATCATCACAATGATCTTTATGCTTTAAAAGCACCTTGAGCATCAGGGTTTTATTTCCTTTGCTTCACAACATTCTGTTACATCTTCAATTTTTTAAATCACACTGGGCTCCGAAATCCAATCCATCCATGTGTAATGATCATCATTCCATAATCACTAATGTTCCTTCTTTGGTCAGTCAAGAGCCACCTATCCAACCCATTCCAACTAAGCATCCTCCTCTAAAAATGTGTCCTCCATCCCCTCCTCCTATCAAGTCCTCTACATTATTACCAATTCCAAAACAAAAACCACCAACCAAGAAAATCTAACTAATTCACCTTATTATAGCTAACCTCTTTAAACTTCCTCCTATCAACCCAACATCCAACCCTAGTCCTATTATTTCTACTGCCTATCATTATGATGACTCTCTCTCTTCTTGCGACACAACTAACACTCTCCCACAATGGAATGGTATCTCTCGCATCACCACATAGATATCCATTATTGGCACAGTTAGTAGGCATTACACTCCCCCCCTTCTAACACTATCAATTGTCTCTAATGTCTACTATTACACTTCATGCCCTGTGCTCCATGTCTATATTTTTGAAGCATACTCACTTCGTTGGTACACTCATTATACTATCATTACCCTATGAAGCACTCTTATTCTATAGTTCACACCTGACTGTTGAGGGAACACTACATCAATGAACCTCACATTACACACTTCACACTTTGTGCTTTATAATACATCTTTCTCACATCTACTCACATGCAAAAAAACCCATTTCTTGATGACGCACTCTTGTTCTATGGTTAATTCTTGACTCTTGAGGGGGAATTTATAAATGAACCTCATTTCATGCACATCCACTAGGGGGAAATAAATCACCTCCCATCTTCAAATTTTTCATACCATACCATTACACTTTCACAACATTTACATATATTGGTTGCATTTACTCTTGTTTGCTTGTACTACTTACATGTTGCACTTTTTTTACTATGTTAGATGGATTCTTAGTATGTATTTATATTTACCATCTACACATGCACATTCACTTGATATCTAGAAGTGAATGCATATCTCTTAAATCTCCTTACTCGTTGCATGATGCTCGACATTATATCCCTTTTCAGAGCCACCAAGGCTCCTGTGGCATCTACATTAACTACTCTTGTATGATACATATTACAGGTTCTACTGTTACATTCTTTATTACTTTTCATTCTAATCACTTTACTTTTCATTACTATATACACACTTTGAAATTGTACTTATCTTTCTAACATGCTAATGGGTGCTTCATGTGTAGCTTTTACCTTACAGGACTATATACAACCATGGTTGTCTCGTACATTTTGCTTAATATTGTTTGCTATTATATGTTATTGTTTGTGGGCTATGCCCTCTGTCTTGTGTGATCATTATATGCTTTTGTCTGCTTCAGCCCCAATTTTCTTGTGACATTTTGAGAAATATCCCATGTTTGAAACCCGCGCTTCGTGGTCCATCTTCTTTGTACATTTGATTGTTACATTGTCTTCTTTTGCATGTTAGCTAATTTTCCTACTAACACTTGTACTAACATACTTTGTTTGTGTGTGCCTTGGTTTCTACCAAGCACATTTCCTACCACCTACAGGTATCCATTTTAGATCAGCATCAGGTCCTCTCCTTTGGGCCACATTCTCCTACAATCGTAACATCCACTCCAAATGAGGGGGGGCATACATTCGGTGAATAAATCACCCCTATATAGTAGCTTAGATCTATAGTTCAAATCACCGCAGTACATAAACAACACAGGAACATAGTCGCGAAAGAGTCCAGAAGTTGACTTGGACATTACACACAATATGGATAGTAGCACCCAGACCTAGACACTAGCACCTGGGTGCTCCTATCCTCCCATGGGCGTTAATGTCCTGGGGTAGAAACAGTTATTTTTCTCATTTCAGCACAGTTACCAACAATTTACATCACAGTTCCCTAGTAACAGGCACTTGCCTCCAATAACAAAATGCATTATATCTCCTACAATCAATTACAATACGAAACAAACATGGAATAAGGGATGTACCATCTACAGTGGTGCTCATTCGGGAAGCAGACATGGGAGGAGAGTAAAACTAGCCTCTCTCCCCAACACTCTTCTCTTGGCATGAGACCACCCAAAAAAATTATTCTTGGCATGATATTTCCCAAAAAACTCATTATTGGCATGAGATCTCCCAAAAAAACTCGTTCTTGGTGTAAGATTGCCAAAAAAAACTCATTCTTGGTGTGAGATCACCCAAAAAACTTGTTCTTGGCATGAGATCACCCAATATGGATAATCATGAGAACTAAATCCTACAACAACCCATTCATAACAAGGTGCTTTAAAATATCCAAATGGGACCTTATCACCCTACATTACCCCACACGCAAAAAATTATGGAATAACCCCACATACTACCTAAGGTGGGTTAAATAACCCTACATTACATATTAAAGTTTTTGTCTCTAAAAATATTACATCAAAACAAACTCTAATGCAACTACTAACTAATGGGAAAATAGCTTACATGTGGTGCTTTTGAATGGTACAAGCATCTTAAACTTTATTAAATATTCAAACTAAAAGGTTTATTCGAATATCTAGCTCGATAATTTAGATATTATAACTTACTCGAGGAAAACTTAGGTAATTTCATCAATTACAAGAAAGTAGAACATGAGACGGTCCATGACTTCATCAAATGGTGAAAATATTTTCCCCGTGAGGTAGAATACTATATGACTCTATAAATTTTATTAATTTTTTTCACAACTACACTATAATGTCACCTACTTTACAAGGTTATGTCCTTATCTCCAAATAATTTATAATAAGCCTTCAATGAAGCTAAAAGAAAATAATATTGAATGCTTCAATTTGAGATGGCTAAACCAAAACAACCAACTTGAATAATCATTGAACTAACTAAAAATATAAATATTACCAACGATGGTGTTTTAAATACTTATTTATTTAGTTTTGAATCCAAAATAACCTGTCACGTAATCATGCATAACTTCTCTCAAAATGTGGCATTTCCACAACCCATAAGAGGCCTATTTTATCGTCATCCTCAACAAGAAGAAAGCACTCATCAAACTTTAAGAAAATAATAGCTTAACAATTAATTACCTAGAACTCAAACTAGAGAGTCACATATGATTTATTTAATACATAAAATATTTGTTAGTTCCATTCTAATTGGGTTCACTCAAAAATTGTTGATCTCTTAAAAGTCTAGTATAATTTATCCTTTGTGTCAACAAATTTGGTCGTGATTATATGGAATGATAAAGATACCAAGAATTCATCAATGCTTTAAAACATTTAAAAAGTAATAATGAACACAAATATATTCATAAATCTAACTCAATATCTATAAAAATACTTCACATCATCATTTTAAAAATACAAATCAAGTACTGGATATAACAAAAATAACAAAAAATGTCAAAACCTTACTAAAAAGGAACATGTAATAGAAACCATAGTCGATCCAAATACCTTATCCAACAAGAAAATTTAGTCCACATGCATGAGTTATACCATTTAATGGATAAATTTAAGTTACGACACCTAACCTCGTCTTACCTCTAATCAAGAGACTTATAGGATTGTCTAAAATGAAAACTTAAAAGGCAATACATAATTATTTGTTTATGTATCACTATCAATTCTTTAAATTAAATGAACTTCTAACCAAATATCAACATTACAACTATAAATCTCATCCAAAAAACTATGAAATGGGCCTAGAATAATTGAAGAAACTGCAAGACTATCACTCATAATTACATGGTCTTATTTGTGAAACATTAAATCAATATAAAAACAAATACAACTAAGGTAGAATGAATATTATATTATATTAAAGCATGCATGTGAGGGAAGTACAATGGACCTCCTCATGTGAGTATTACAATTAACCTATGTGTATTCCTTCACGCATATCCTCCATCGTCTTATATAAATAAGTAAGGAGGTTTGCAATAAAAAGGGTAAGGATAAAAACTCAAAATTAAAAACCCTTATTTTGAGGATAACCACTAAAGATGTATTTATTAATAAGTGACATATGAATAATTCATTTTAAATATGGATAATTGTGTGCATACACATGTGATTTATCTATAAAGTGTATAATACAAGTGCACCTTAAACTATACAAAATTGTATGTCCTAATGCTCACTTCTAATCAACATCAGAGAGGAAGAGGTAGATGATTCATGGGTGCATGTTATAGGTTTGGATCTGTTGGGCATAGAGCCCATGATTTCCCACAACTAGTGAAAAAAAACAAAAATAGAAGAAATGAATCTATCAAAAAATGTGCACAAGAAAATGAAGAGATAATTGTTTCACCCAATCACATGGAAGAACTAGAAATTAGAAAATCTCATATGATAGACAATATGTTGTTAAAACCAATAAAGTAGGAAAATAAACCTATGCAATAAATAGTCTTTCTAAAATCATATGAACTCAACGATGGTGTATCAAGTTAATGAGTTCCTTTCCTTGCAATATGATTCCCTCACATAAGGACTGACACTTGTGACTATGTGTAACTTCTAGGGTCTCACTTAACACACACAAACACAATGAGACAAGGACTAAATAAAAACTTTATGACATATAATTAACATTAGATTCTCATTTCACCTTTTATATTTCAATTTACAAATATTTCATATAATTTTTTTTGAGATATCCCTTACAATTTTATTTACCATGCATCATGATCATACTTTGGTCCATCTCAAACACCTTTTTTCACTCTACACTACTTATAGAATCACTATGACACTTTACAAAAATCTTAACTCTATGTGACTCTCTATGAACTCTTTGTAGCCTTACGACTCTTTATATAAGCTCCATAATCAATTTGGAAACATTACATTACACTCATTTTCCCTGTTGTCACCCTCAAATTTCCCTCCATTTTCCAAGTCTAAAAATGTTAAATTTTGAGTTGGTGCCTTTGAAGTATGCTTGAAAGAGGTATTTTTGAATCTGGCACTTACGAGGAGATTTTGGACTTTTAAAAACTTATCCATCAGATGGGAAATTTCTCCCTCTTTCCAGAAAGGTCAAGAAGTCCCCTTAACTCCTTGTATTTTGCAAGTTATGGCTCGGTGGACCTATGTGGTTAATTTTTCCCTTTGGCAGGTTGGCAGACCTACGGAGTTCCTTTTGATTTTTGCACTTTTTCGCCAAAGGGGTAAGTCAGCAGAAGTGACCCATGAGCCCGTGTGGAAAAATGGAGGGATAAGTTCCACCTACCCCCTTAACGAACCAGAGACCGCCACGTGTCCTCGGGGTAGTGAGCTAGCGGAAGAAAATTTTTGTTTTGAACCCTTTGTCAAAAAAGGGTTAAAGGTTCAAGTTTCACCACCCTCCCTTTGGGCCCACAACCAAGCAGAAGCTGCCACGTGTCATCAAGGCACCCGTGGAGGAAAATCAAATTTTGTGCCAAAGGATCAAAATGTTACAAATTGAATCATGACCCCCTAGCCCATCAGAAGGTGACACGTGTCCTAGTTGAAATCAAGGGCGGACCTGCAGAGAAATTTGAGATTTTGCATTTTTCTCCCAAAAGGCTCAGATAGTGTTTTAGACCGCATCCCCTCATCCAACCAGAGGCTTCCACATGTGTCAGCGGCTGGCGGACCGGTGGAGCAAATCGAGAAATCACACCTTTTCTCCCAAATGTTGGGAAACATATTTTTTCCACCTGGCTCATCGTTTCTCTAATTCTAACACGTGTAGGGTCCCGATTTCGAGGTAAAAAGGAGGGAAAATGGTTTATTTACATCTACATCTGATCTTTTATCACCATTTTTTGGCTCAAGCTCTGCAATGGATGAATGTGGATCATTTTTTGTCCTTCCTTCTCTGTTCGTGGTCATTTTTTTTGTGGAAATGCAGTTTGGGTCTATTTTGGAACAAGATCGACGGTTTTCACAGGAATATGATGGATTTTCAAGAGACAGAGTTTCTCATGTTTTTGCGAATGGAAAAGGAGAAATGTGCCAACTGGGCACTCAAACATTTTGGAGGTAGTTACAAAGGTGAAATGATGAGGGAAAATGGATAAGGAAACCACCATTCATCTCTACCCAAAAGAAATCACGTTTGAAATGATGATTTTCCCCTCTTTTAGGGCATCTACATTTTCCATGAATGCATTCTTGTTTCCTGTCTCTTTCCAAATGAATCTCCAACAAACTTGATCCCATTGGGATATTCTTTCCTTGGAGGTAAAGCAAAGATGAAATAGGTTTGTTATAAAAACATGCTTTGCCATTGTATATGGGTCCCTGGCATTTTTTGGAAAGATTGTAAAAAAACTTAAACTGCTCAATACAGAAGTCTTTTTCTTATCTTCCTCTGTTATTTTCTTTCACTTCTAGCTCCTAGTTAGTGTTTTGTTCATCTCTGCATGCAAAGAAACTTTGTGCTCTTGTGTATATGATCTCTGGAACTTTGTGTCTGAAGATTGATACGTATTGTGAAGGTGAATAATCCCTTTCTGCATTTTTCTATTTCAATACAAGTAAGGTTATACTCTGAAATCTATATATCCTAGAAAGTATTGTTGTTCTTCCCCCCTCCCTTTCCATCTTCTCCATTCTTTTGAGCCCTTTGTATTGATGAAATTTTAGTATGAAATCTCTTGAAGTATCAAGGAATCCACATGATGAAAGTTGTGTATATGTATATAAGTCTTTACTGCTTTCAATAAGGGAACCTCTCCCATTAAAGAGGAGGGACTTATTGTCCCCTAACTGTGGTTTCACCCAAAGTGCAAATCTGAAACCCAACAGTTTTTGGCAACTCCACTTGGGAATCCATTGTGAAGGATTTCCAGTTTTGAATAATTACTTCTTGATCATCTCTGATCTGGTGACTCCAAGATATACTAGGGGTAGAAGAACCCTTGGGGAAGAAGATCCTCATTTCCAGCTATTGGACAACCAAGGTTTCTCTCTTCCTTCATCAACAAGAAAAAGAAGAGGAGAAATATCTGCAAGCACTCCTCCTGATAGAGATAAAACTTCTGGGAGTGATAGTCCTCAAAATCAGATCAGTCCCAATCTGTATGCTCTGATCCTTGCTGGTGTTGTTGTTCCTCTCCAAACAATATTTCCAAGAATGGAAGCTCCTCTGCCTTGGGGCCAAAGGGTTGGACCTCTTGCTCTTCCCCAGCCATTGCATGAATTTCCTAGAGGCAATAGAAAGAATTTTCCCAAATTCAGAGGTGATGGGAAAGTTCATCCAGATGAACATATATCAACCTTCATTGTTGCTTGTGGTGTTCTTGGCATGGAACATGAGGATGTCTCTGTTAGAATTTTTGTGGAGACATTGCAAGATAATGTTGTTGATTGGTTTTATCACCTACCTGCTAGATCTATCACCAATTGGAACACCATGACAACCAGATTTGAGCAGCGCTTTAAACCAACTGAAGATGTGCATGCCCTCTTGGCTCAGATTTCCCAAATCAAGAAAGAAGCTCATGAGCCTATGAGGGAGTTTATATCTAAATTCAATAGGCTGATCAACAAGATCCCACTAGCTACACGTCCTGTAGATCAGATTCAGAAGTGCTTCTTCCTTAATGCTCAATTTCCTGAAGTGAGCTATGCACTTAGGAGAGCTAATCTTGCCACCTTGGATGCTGATCAAAGGTTAGCTGTTAGTGTGGAAGATGATCTGATTATGTCTGGCAAGCTGAGGAGAGATTCATCTAAATCCAAGGCATCCTCTTCTTCCACATCTTCTCCTGGAGTTAATGCAGATCAGTTAGTCCAGAAGCTTGCTAATGATTTGATTGCTCTCAAGAAATAACTAGCTCAGCATGCTCCTTATCAGGATGTGCCTAGAAGGAATTTCCAGCCTAGAAATCAGTTGACCTCTCCTCAAACCAGATTAGCAATTGAAGGTCCACCAATCAAGGCTCCAGTCAATGCCACATGTGAAGTGTTGGAGCCTGATGATGAAGAGGAGAATGAAATCTGTGAAGAGCCTGAAGAGGAAGTTGATGCAGATTTGGAAGAGCTGAGTGGATCCCATGTCCATTTTCTCACTACTGAAGGTATAGATGAAGAAGATGATTATGAGGAAAGAATTGCAGAGATGAGCAATGAATCTTATGTTGTCATGACTCATGAGAAAACAAATAAGAAAGAGAAGGTAGTGCAGCCTACTAAAAGATCTAAGGATCCTCCTACAACCATTCCAGTGATTGCAAGGAGGGGAGCTCCTATTCCAACTTCTTCCACACAAAAGGTAGGCTCTGTTGTTCCTTCTTCTTCTGCTCCTTCTCCTAAAACTTCTTGTCATCCTAGTGATAGAGTTGATAGATCAAAAGTCCCATCTACTGCTGTTAATAATGTTGCATCTACCTCTGGCTCATTTGACATTATTGACCATCTCAAGAAAACTAAGATTCAGATCTCAGAGGCTGAATTCTACCAAACTCATCCCAAGGAATTTGCTAAGATGGTAGACTTTGTGAATTCTAAATCTAAACCTTCACCCCATGGTTCTAAGGGCCTCTTGCCAACTCCTTCTCCTTCATCTCAACCCAGCCTTGTAGCAGCAGTTACTTCATCTGAGGAGAAGATCAAACCATTTTATGTTACCCTCCTCATAGCTGGTCATAAACTCAGCAATTGTGTCATTGATTTTGGTGCTTCAGACAATGTGATGCCCGCCAAGGTAGCTCATGCCCTAGGCCTGACCCTAACCCACACTTTTGGCTCATGTTATTCAATGGAAAGTAGAGAAGTACCGTTGGTTGGTAGAATCAAGGATGCACAAGTTGCATTTGCTGTTATGCCAGAGAAAAGAGTTTTAGAAACCATCTTGGTAGCTGATATACCTCCTTCTTATGGCATGCTATTGAGTAGAAAATTTTGCAAGGATGTTGGAGGAGAGATCATGATGGACTGGTCACATGCCCTCATTCCAGTGAATGGGAAGATGAAGAAGCTATTGCCTGAAAAGCAAACTGAATATATTGTGCAAAAGATGGACGATCCAAAAGCACAAATACTTTATGAAGACAGAGGTCATGGCAATTACATGGTCATGTCACAAGATGAGGTAAAGCATCCCAAGGAAGTACTTCTTGATCCCAATGGCATTTGGATTTTAGAGTTTGATGGGAGCTGCTCCTCAGCTAGTTCTGGAGCTGGTGTAGTGCTCATTTCTCCTGAAGGGAAGCTTCATCCTTCCTCTTTCAAGCTCCAATTCAAAAACACAAACAACACAGTAGAGTATGAAGCTCTCTTTCTCAGTCTTAACTTGGAAAAGGAAATGGGAATTAAGAATCTCCTTTCTCATGGTGATGCAGAGCTGATTGTAAAGCAGGTTAGAGATCTTTTCCAAGTAAAAAATAGAAGGCTAAAACATTACAGAAATCTGATTTGGGATTCAATTGAGTTCCTTGATGCCTTCTCCATTGAAGCCATGCCAAGAGAAAGAAACACGAGGGCTGATTCATTGGCTGTCTCGGGGTCTCTGTTAATTCCTCATCTAGATTTCTCCCAAGAGAAGTTCACCATTGAGATGATTCATAGGCCTAGTGTGCCAGACAATGCAAATAATTGGCAAGTCTTCAATGATGATCAGCATCTGCTGTCCTTCCTGGAGCTTAGAGATAATTTTGATCAGTTGTACTTTGAAGGGAGTGAAAATCCACCTAGGGAGTGTGTGCCTCCAAATGAAGAAGGTAGCCAAGAAGAAGAAATAGATCATGACGGCTATGTTTAAAGCTGAAAGGTAATAAGATACCTAAGGGGTTAGTGAGTTTGGAGGAGCTATTTGATAAGCATGATGGGTATATTAAGTCAAAATATTCCAAAGGAAACCAGCAGTCAGCTGAGTATGAGAAGATAAACATTGGAAGTTCTCATGAACCCAAGCTAGTGAACATTGGGAAGTGTTGCACACAAGAAGAGAAGAAGAAGGCTGCAAATTTGTTGAAGAGGTATATTGATGTCCTTGCTTATTCCTATGATGATCTTAAGGCCTTCCAACCAAAGGAAATGTAGCATTTCATCCCTCTCAAACCTGGGATCAAGCCCTTCAGGTAGAAGCAGAGGCAATATAATCCTAAGATTGTTGATACAATCTTCCAAGAAATTCAGAAATTATTGAAAGAAAAAATCATTTTTCCTATTCACCATTCAACGTGGATTGCTAATATTGTGCCGGTTAGAAAGAAGAATGGTGAGATCCAGATTTGTGTTGATTTCAGGAACTTGAATCAAGCATCTTTGAAGGATAATTATCCTCTTCCCACCATGGATCAAGTATTGCAAGTTGTCACAGGTTCAAAGATGTTATCCATGCTTGATGGGTTCTCAGGTTATAATCAGGTCGAAGTAAATGTTGTTGATCAGTATAAGACCACCTTCACCACTCCTTGGGGCACCTTCACTTATAAGAGAATGCCATTTGGCCTCATCAATGTTGGTGCTACTTTTTAGAGGGCTATGGACCTGGCCTTTGGCAGCCTCAAGGGAAAGTGCATAGTTGTTTACCTTGATGATCTGACTGTGTTTTCAAAAATTAGAACTGATCATTTCAAACACCTTGAAATAGTCCTCCAAAGGTGTAGAGAGCATGGCATCTCCTTGAATCCAAAGAAATCAGTATTTTGTGTCACTGAAGGAAAAATTTTGGGACACATTGTCTCTAAGGACATGATCAAGATTGATCCGGAGAGAGTCCAGGCAATTCAGCAGATCCCTCTTCCAACCAGCAAGAAAGGTGTGCACTCTTTCTTTGGAAAAATCAATTTCTTGAGGAGATTCATACCTAATTTTGTAGAGCTTACTTTGAGCATTTCTCACATGATGAAGGGGAAGAAACATTTGGCTGGTCCTCTGAAGGAAAAGTTGCATTTTAAGGCATCAAGAGAGCTATAGCAAAGACTCCAATCTTGGCATGCCCAGATTTTGGTAAGGACTTTATTATTTATTGCTATGCCACCGAATACACTCTTGCTGCTGTGTTAACCCAAGAAAATAATGAAGGTCATGAGCTCCCCATAGCATTCATGAGTTATATTTTGAAATCCCATGAGCTGAAGTACACCATGATGGAGAAACATGCTTTTGCAGTGGTTAAGGTGGTGAAACAGTTTCATTTTTATATCCTCAACTCCCATGCTATTGTTCTTGTGCCTGATACAACTGTTAAATCCATTCTAACACAGCAAGATTTTGGAACCAAGAGGGGTAATTGGGTAGCCAAAGTTCAGGAGTATGATCTTGACATCAAACCCACAAAAATTGGTTAGAGGAAAGGGCTTATGTGAGCTCATTTCCGAAGGAGCTGATGCTAAATTGCTAGAGGAAGAAGTTGATATGCCTGTTGTTCTTTTCCTCAGTTCAACTGATGAATGGTATGCTGACATTGCATACTTTCTCACTTATGGGGAATGCCCATCCCATTTGACCACCAAGGAGAAAAGAACCATCAAATTGAGATCTGCTCAATATGTATTGTGGGAAAACGCATTGTTCAAATGTGGCATTGATGGAAGGTTTTTGAAATGCATTGACAAGGAGCAGCAAAAGAGATTATTCTCAGCTTTCCATGATCAGGCCTGTGGGGGTCATTTCTCTTCTGTTGTAACAGCCCACAAGATTCTTCGTGCTGGGTATTATTGGCCCACATTATTCAGAGATGCATCCGAGTGGGTAAGTAAATGTGAAGCATGCCAAACCTTTGTTGGCAGACCCAAATTGGCTGCTCTACCTCTCAAACTAGTAGTGATTGAAGAGCCTTTTCAACAATGGGGTTTAGACTTTATTGGCACACTCAATCCACCCTCAAGTGCTAGACACACTCATGTTTTGACTGCCACTGACTATTTCACCAAGTGGGTGGAAGCCATTCCAGTCAAAAGTACTACTTCGGAGGTTGTTTGCAATTTCATCAAGGAGAATATCTTAATAAGGTTTGGGATACCAAACAAGATTGTCACTGACAATGCTTCAAACTTCTCCTCTGCTGAAATGACTGATTTTTGTTATGGCTATGGCATTTCCCTTGCACACTCTTCAGATTATTATCCCCAAGGGAATGGGCAAGCTGAATCAATGAACAAGAACTTAGTCACAATTTTCTAGAAGCTTGTAAATGACTCTCAGAGGAATTGGCATAAGAAACTTGTATGATGCTTTATGGGCTGATAGAATTACACCTAAGAGAGCCATTGGAATGTCTCCTTTTCAAGTGGTATATGGAGTTGATGCTCAGCTGCCAGTAATGTTGGAACTGCCAGCCTTGCACTTGATGAAGGCCATTGAAGATGCCAGTTTTTCCAGCTCATTGGACAAAAGGATTATGTACCTTCAGAGGCTGAATGAAGATAGATTACAGGTGGTTGATAGGATATCAACTCACCAACTCAAGGTAAAAGCTCTATTTGACAAGAAGGCTAAGTCTAGAACTTTTCAAGTGGGAGATGTTGTTCTTCTTTGGGACAAAAGGCATGAACCAAGGGGCAGCCATGGTAAGTTTGATTCTCTTTGGCTGGGCCCATTCAAAATCAGACATCTTGCCAGTGAGAATTCTTTCTACTTGGATTACATGGACGGTTCTTCTCTCCCACTTCCTTATAGTGGGCAACACTTGAAATTATTCAAATCCTAGTGACTTGGGAGTCATTTGTATATTTTGTACAGCTTTCCCTTTGGTTTGTTTTCCTTTGGTTTTTGTCTTGTTTCTTTTCCCGCTTGGTGTGTGCTCCCCTTCTGTTTTGAGCTTGTTTTTTACTCCATTTGCCCAATGGATAAAGCACTGGTCTTCTTTTCCCAAAGTTTTCTAAGGTTCTTGATCTTGCCTTGTATTTCATGCCAAGCCAAGTCATCCCCAGATGGAGCCAGTTGTTGTCACCCTCAAATTTCCCTCCATTTTCCAAGTCTAAAAATGTTAAATTTTGAGTTGGTGCCTTTGAAGTATGCTTGAAAGAGGTATTTTTGAATCTGGGACTTACCAGGAGATTTTGGACTTTTAAAAACTTATCCATCAGATGGGAAATTTCTCCCCCTTTCTAGAAAGGTCAAGAAGTCCCCTTAACTCCTTGTATTTTGCAAGTTATGGCTCGACAGACCTATGTGGTTAATTTTTCCCTTTGGCGGGTTGGCAGACCTATGGGTTCCTTTTGATTTTTGCACTTTTTCACCAAAGGGGTAAGTCAGTAGAAGCAACCCACAAGCCGGCATGGAAAAATGGAGAGGATAAGTTCTGCCCACCCCCTTAACGAACCAGAGACCGCCACGTGTCCTCGAGGTAGTGAGCTATCGGAATAAATTTTTGTTTTGAACCCTTTGTCAAAAATGGGTTAAAGGTTCAAGTTTCACCACCCTCCCTTTGGGTCCACAACAAAGCATAAGCTACCACGTGTCGTGGGCAGCAGACCCGTGGAGGAAAATCAAATTTTGCGCCAAAGGATCAAAATGTTACAAATTGAATCGTGACCCCATAGCCCATTAGAAGGTGACATGTGTCCTCATTGAAAGGTCAACGTGGACCTACGAAGGAATTTGAGATTTTGTTTTTTTCTCCCAAAAGGCTCAGATAGTGTTTTAGACCGCATCCCCTCATCCAACCAGAGGCTTCCACATGTCAGCGAGCTGGTGGACCGGCGGAGCAAATCGAGAAATCACGCCTTTTCTCCCAAATGTTGGGAAACATATTTTTTCCACCTAGCTCATCGTTTCTCTGATTCTAACATGTGTAGGGTCCCGATTTTGAGGTAAAAAGGAGGGAAAATGGTTTATTTACATCTACATCTGATCTTTTATCACCATTTTTTGGCTCAAGCTCTGCAATGGATGAATGTGGATCATTTTTTGTCCTTCCTTCTCTGTTCGTGGTCATTTTTTTTGTGGAAATGCAGTTTGGGTCTATTTTGGAACAAGATCGACGGTTTTCGCAGGGAATATGATGGATTTTTGAAGAGACAGAGTTTCTCGTGTTTTTGTGAACGGAAATGGAGAAATGTGCCAACTGGGCACTCAAATGTTTTGGAGGTAGTTACAAAGGTGAAATGATGAGGGAAAATGGATAAGGAAACTACCATTCATCTCTACCCAAAAGAAATCACATTTGAAATGATGATTTTCCCCTCTTTTAGGGCATCTGCATTTTCCATGAATGCATTCTTGTTTCCTGTCTCTTTCCAAACGAATCTCCAACAAACTTGATCCCATTGGGATATTCTTTCCTTGGAGGTAAAGCAAAGAATAAATAGGTTTGTTATAAAAACATGCTTTGCCATTATATACGGGTCCCTGGCATTTTTTGGAAAGATTGTAAAAAAAACTGAAACTGTTCAATACAGAAGTCTTTTTCTTATCTTCCTCTGTTGTTTTCTTTCACTTCTAGCTCCTAGTTAGTGTTTTGTTCATCTCTGCATGCAAATAAACTTTGTGCTCTTGTGTATATGATCTCTGTAACTTTGTGTTTGAAGATTGATACGTATTGTGAAGGTGAATAATCCCTTTCTGCATTTTTTATTTCAATACAAGTAAGGTTATACTCTAAAATCTATATATCCAGAAAGTATTGTTGTTCTTCCCCCCTCTCTTTCCATATTCTCCATTCTTCTGAGCACTTTGTATTGATGACATTTTAGTATGAAATCTCTTGAAGTATCAAGGATCCACATGATGAGAGTTGTGTTTATGTATATAAGTCTTTACTGCTTTCAATAAGGGAACCTCTCCCATTAAAGAGGAGGGCCTTATTGTCCCCTGACAATGGTTTCACCCAAATTGCCAATCTAAAACCCAACAACAATGAAGGGTATTTAGATCATTCAATCTCCCTCTAGACTCTTTAGATTATTTGATATCCCTTTAAACTTCCTTTTAAATCATAAATTCAAAATTATTAGTTCTATACATTCTCTAACATACTCTAATGAATTTGTGACCTGAATTAATGTGATTGGGATCTTCCTCTAGAATCTAGGGGGTTTAATACACCTAACCCCATTAATGGCATCCTTTTGGATGTGTGTCTTGTGTGTAAAATTTAAATTTGATTACAGACTCTTCTTCCTTTGTCCTAAATGGAATTATTGATACTTAGTCACCATTATATCTCTCCTTATGGGTCCATATGCTTCATTTTGGGTCCATGAAGATTTCTCTTCTTTCTGATTTTTCATCGAGCCCTCAACTACAAAACATGGTGCCCTCTACTAAAATATAGAGATCTATATGTTTCTCTGAGTCACTTTTATGGTGCTCACTATGTTTTAGGATCCTTGTGATCTTGTCGTTGTGAACCCTTATCATTATTCCATGTCAAATCCCTATCTCATTGGATCTTTTCATGTACCCAAAAATTTAATTTTACTCTTGGGATAAGTGTCACACTCTCATTCCCTTAGTCTTTGTCTCTCCTTCATACTTGTGTTTTTATAGGCCCTGCATATCCTTAGGTTGATCTTTATTCTAAACCTTCGATCTCTATGATCACCTAACTTGTGATCATGTCATGTATCACCATCTCCTACACTCAAACTTATGGGTTCCTCGATTTCTTTATTTATACCTTTCCTTACATGATATTTTCACCCCATTTAGGATGTATCCATGTCACCTTCAGACTCACCATAAATGTGATCTTATAACCTATTTATTTGACCCCCTCTATGATATTTCCACATGGCATGCTCATATTAAATCACCTTTACTGGATCTTTTGGTCTTGGGTTTTGTCAATTTAAACATGCATCATAGTGACCCTATCCATGATTTGGACACATATAGTGCTCAGACTCTAACTTTTTCATGGGCCTTGACTTGGAAAAACTCATGTGATAGACCACATATACCAACCTTTTTATGTTAAACCTTTGGGATTTGTCACTGGTACCTTAAAATTTAACTCAAGAAAAATGGCTCTACTTACCCATTAAGTATTGTGAGTTCATTTTATATTCAAAGGTTTGTATTCTTTCCTTCTCCATGCATGTAGGACTAATCTCATGCATGTACTTATTTATTTCATATTCAACCACTATTTTTGAACATGTATAAATATTTAAATATGTTTTTCTACATCCCTTAAGATCTACAATTCTTGTAACTATTTGTTATGAACCCTTCATGGCTATTAAAAAGCCTCTTAAACTTTGTGTCCATTATTGGAGATGGATTTGAGCTCTGTGATATCTCTGGGTCCCTCGGATGCTCCTATATTGGATTACCATAGTAGATAAATAAATACAATCCCCTAATCACATGATCCTTCCCAATTTCACTATGTGTATTCAATTTTCTCAGGCATGTCCTTCCTCCAATTTGTATATCTCTATAAATAAGTTCCTTTACATCCAAAAATTCTCTTGTATAAAATTTCTTACATTATTCCCATATGTTTCTTTTTTTTCAACCAAGGCTTGACATATTCCTTCTTTGTATTTGTGCAATCTGAATTACACTCCAGGTCCTACTACTTATTGTAATTATTTCTTCATATATCTTGGGCTCACATGGCTTGTTATGTTGGTTCTCTTGAGACTTTGGGAGCTTTGTTATCTCTTATCCTACATACTTTTCATGAATTGGTTTCTTTTTATTACCCTGAAGGGATACTCTAGATTCTAAGAGCTCCTTGTGTTTCATCCTTTTTGTGATGTTTTATTTTTAAGAGCTCTTTTAACTCTAAAATAGTCACCTTCTCAGTAATTTAGGTATCTAGAGCTACCTATTTTTTATTAATTATGTGTTTATGTAATAAAAACACTCAATAAAAAAATATAGAAATAAAAAAAATTGGGTTTCCATGTGCCATTCACTTTTAATCCATTCTTCTTGTATGCCTATAATCATGTCCATACAATCTTCTTCTGCAAAACTATCCTCGAGTGAAAAAGTTAGGATTTTTTGATCCATTATATTCTCTTCATTTACAACATATTGTAATATCAAAATGAGGTTTAATATCATTCATTATTATTTAGTATGTGTAAATATGATCTATAATAAGAATTAAAGTAAATAGAGTATATCACATATCCTAGATTTCATGTATTGCATTTATTGTGATATCATAACAAGCTCTTAAAATCCAAATAAAAGAAGTGTGGGTTTGGGTTAAAAGAGATTGCACCATTTTACTATTGATATGGAGTGACAATGATATCAAAGTGAGTAAAAAGGATGTGTATTTTTCATTAAATTTTCCTAAAAAATCTAGGATTCTAAAATTGAAGTGAGGATGAAGTCACATGTCTAGGGAAAACTCACCTAGATGGAATTTTACTTTATGGATGCTTTGTCCTAAGTAAATTTGTTCTAAATTATACCTCTATAATTGTGATCTTCTATGTTTTTAGCTTCAATTCATGTGTTTTAAAATGCATGATCATAATAATACAATAGGTTACATATTATTTTTCTTCAAGTCATAGCTCTCTTCTTTGAAGACCTTAAAAAAGGGGTTACTATGATTGGGTCGGTTTCCCCCCACAAACTCCTACATGGAAATACTCTGAAAACAATATCATAAACCTCATAGTTACCCACATAGAAAATGTGCGAAGATGTGCATAGCAATGTGTTTTTGGAAATAAATACCTCAATATAACCTTTGACACTTGGTAATGAACCTTAGTGTAGGACATCACTTTGCAAATGACCTCGGGTATCTATATGGGATGTATGTAGACTTAGTGCTAGTTTGATTTTCTTGAGAGAAATGATTTAATAATTGAATTATATATTGTGAAATCCTAGGTGGTCCTAAAGATGTGTGGTTTCACGATAGTTTTCATCCTGATGCTATAAAAAGTTTGGAGACAAACAGTTGCAAACATTTTCTCTCCTCCTATCAGGTCATTTCACTTCCTTCTTTCTTCCTAAATATATCAAGCTATAAATAAAAGTGGAAGAAACACATCCAATATGGTGATTTTGGGTGAATCAAAATCTGAATGTCAAGAGGAAAATACAGTATGGTTGTGTTCAGATGTCTATTGTTGTTTATTTGAGCAGTTATTAGAGTCTGAGTTGGGTCTATTGTTTTTCTTCTCTAGTAGTTTATTTCTTCCTTATCAGAGTGTTGTTAAACAAGTAAATATAAGCTAAGAGAGGTTTGAATCTTTCATAAAGGGCCAAACAGTGGCAATAAGCTTGTATTTATGAGATAATTACATAGTGAAAGGGGAGAAATTTACTCACCCACTAGAGTTTTTTTTCCTTATTGGGTTTTCTCTAGGATAATTCCTTGTTTCCTCGTCTCTTGTTTGTTGATTTCCAGTTGGTTGTGTGTTGAAGTTGTCACATTCATATTAAAACTTGAACTCTTGTAAAGAAAAGGACATTCATTATCACTATTCATAGCATATGTTTATAGATATTCTATAATCAAATTTGTGGATCAATATTGGTATTATAGAAGTTATAATCGATTTGTCCTTCATGTGGTTAACTTGTGCTTGACATTTAAGTTATATTCCCTCTTACCTAGAAGAGGTAATGAAAGGGGTGAAGGTACCCTTATGCCTTTTGAAGTAGATATTTCCAAAAGAAAAGGGGAAGCAAGGAATCCATTAAGCATGACTCTATAGTGGTGATGAAGATGCCTGTAGAATTAAATAAAAACACTTATACAAGTTGGAGGTGGATATGGAAAAGTATGTTCAAAAGAATATAGGAAAACACTTCTTTGTCTATGGTAAAGTTTGGAGTTTATCATGGGAATTCTCGTGGAAAATCTCAGTGTCCCCAAAGAGACACTAAGTTTTATCATAGGGAGGACACTTTTGAATATGAGGAAGAGCAACCCCGTGTCAATTCACTACCCATTGTCCATTCAAAGATAAGGTGAATATATATAGATTCGGCCATATGATGGAGACATAAAATGGTGAAGAATATAGACCATTAGCTAGTCCCAATTAGAGTTATATTTTGGTTTTAGCATCATATTAATGAGAGTTCAATAGATTTTTCTTACAAGATTAATATGAAACCAATCATGCTCTAACTTGGTATTTAAAGTTATGTTCCCACTTTTGGTTGTTAAGAAAGCATCCTCCTATTTCTAAGTGGGGATGAATTTAAGATGTTAATCAGGAAGCATTTTCTATCATATTTACTACAATGAAGAGAGGTCCATGTATTGACAATATCTTATGAAAAAACAAGCCCCAAAAATGTGTAAGAGTACAACAAAAAGTTCTAGAAGAAGGCTATCCAAATGGGAAAAATATGTAGTAGATCAAGCATTTCTTGATGAAATATATTGGTGGAATCCCATGGCCATTTGAGAAGACTAGTTTCTCTTGGCCAATTTGGTGAATGTAGACGAGGCTTGTTCTCAAGCCCACTATCTAGAGATGGACATGAAAGAAGATTTCCATCTTCCTCTCAAATTTATTTAAATAAACAAACAATGACACCAAGAAAAAGGCAAAAATAGAAAAATGAAAGGTAATAAGAATGTTAATTACTATTTCTAATAAGGATATTAAAGTTCAGTGTGGTCATTGTGATGTCGACATACTCATTCTAAGGATAAATGTGGGAAGCTCCACCTAGAATTACACCCCTTCAAGAACAAGAAAAAGGTCTATGGACTGTCATCTAAGGGGAAAAAATTATATTTCACCAAATGAGGTGGATGAGAAAATATGTTGTACCTCTATTAATATGAGTAGGTATGTCTGGGTAGTAGTAATGGTGTTCAATAAAAATGAGCTATTTAAGTTCTTTCATATAAAAAGTAAATTGAAGAAAAACCAAAGTGGATGCACTTTTTTGATACTTGTCTCTCAAGATAATTTGATAATTAAATAAGTTAGTTGATAATTTGAGAAATAGATACTTATAATCATCCAAGCCCTTATTCCTTGGATTGGGTAAGGAAGGGTGTATACATCAAGGATCACCAAGAAATAAAAAAATCACATGTTTGGTATTAAGTATACATTTTCATCAATGAATTTTTCAATGTATGTTGTTCCTCTTTATGTGTGTGGTGTAGTGTTTTGTGGCAGCATGTACTTGTATATTCAAGGATTATTATCTTCACAACAGAGATCCAACCAATAATAATTAGTCAAGGATGGTAAGAGCTACATCATTTCAGCCTATAAGGGAGATTTTGAATATCTCTTTAGTAAATGTATTTAAAGATAAGAAGGTATGATTAATTCTAGTGGAAAAAAAAAAATTGCTCCTTTTGACGAAATATTCAGGAAGAGAAATTTTTTGCATCTAAAACCACTTGTAGCATGTTTACTAGACAAATAAAGTAGGATCATATTAGAGAGTTGGTAATACAAAGGTTTCAAGGAATTCATCTAAGATCCTATGGGGTTTCCCCCGATTAGGATTATTGTGCATGAGATACATTTACTACCCGACAATCCTTCAATTCCAAAGCTTAGCTTGTACTGACAATTACTTGAAGGATGTCATTTAAAGGTAAAACAAACACTTACAAATATTTTGATTAGGCAAGGTATAATCCATCCTAGGGCACTCCTATCATGTGGTTTTCCATGATGTATTTTAGTGCTTAAAAAAGATGGTTCATAGAGGATGTGTGTTGATTATAGAGCATTAAACAAAAATAAACCATCAAGAATAGGTGTCCTCTTCCTTAAATAGATGATTTGTTTAGATAAATTACAACATGTTTAATATTTTACTAAGCTTTATTTTGAGATCTAGGATATCACCAACTACATATTAAGGAAGAGGACATTTGGAAAATAATGTTCAAGATAATGACAAAGGTCGTATGAATGGTTGGTCTTACCATGTTTAGGTTATAAAATGTGCCAGCTACCTTCATGAGGTTGATGAATTAGGTAATGGTGCCATTTATTTAATTCTTTTTTTACTGTGTATTTGGATGACATTATTATTTTGTTAGCATAAATTTTTGATGACCATATTAACCATTTGCATCAATTTTTT
This sequence comes from Taxus chinensis, assembly GCA_019776745.2. Taxonomy (NCBI): domain Eukaryota; kingdom Viridiplantae; phylum Streptophyta; class Pinopsida; order Cupressales; family Taxaceae; genus Taxus; species Taxus chinensis. The sequence goes on along the minus strand of CM034156.1, from coordinate 554,168,641 downwards.
TCAAGTTTTTAAGGAGAACCAGTTAGTGTTGAATGACAAGAAGTGTGATTTTTATTAAACAATCACTGGTTGTTCTTTTTGGAGTGCACGTGGTTGGAGATGGAGAATTGAGAATTGATCCAGCTAATATATAGGTCATTTTGAATTTTCCTATACCTTCTATTTTTAATAGAGATAATGAGTTTTATAGGTGCATATTGCAATATTTGAGGAAGTTAAACAAGAAATTCTCTTCTATAGTAAACACCTCTACTTTTTGTGATATTAGGTGTAAGGTTTTTGTTTTGGGTAAGAGGAAACAAGATACAATTAAGACATTTAAATACAAAATTATTCATGCTCTAGTTTTAGATTGTACCTAAACTTGTAAATTATTTTTGAAGTATAAAACAGATGCTAGTGATTACATTATGGGGGTTTTCCTACTTCAAGGAGGTAGGCATGTATGCTACCATTATGAATTATTTCATTTTGTACTTTTGAATTGTTATACATGTGATAAGGAACTGTATGTTCTTGTTCAAGCGATCAAGAAAATGGAAGAACTATTTGATGGGTAGGGAAAACTATCACCACACATAGATCATCAAACTTCTTCAATATTTTAAAGCTAAAAATAAACTTCAAGAACTTAGACACTATAAATGGAAGGATTTCATATAGTAATTTCATTTTATCATAAAATATAAGAAAGGTGTGACTAAAAAATTCGTTGATATATTGTTCTAGGCCTCATTTGATTTCATCTATATAGAACATGTTATACTCTTCTTGAAACTTTTATATGCTAAAGCATATAAAGGAAGGTTATGATCAGAGATTCAAATTTTGGAGAGATATTCCAGTAGAAGCCTCCAAGTGAGGGATTTAATATTAAAAGGAAAGTATTATTTCCAGGATGGGATTCCTATACAAGAATGAGAATCTTTGTGTTCCTAAGGGGGGAAGAGTACAAGTTAATGACATAAGCACGCACTTCTAAGTGTTATTGGTTCACTTTGGTGTTACAAAGACTATTGCACACCTAAAAAGTTATGTTTTATTGGCCAAATATGCAAGTAAAATATTGTTAATTTTATTAGAGGATGTTTTTTTATGAAGTAAAAAACAATCCTAGTAATAGAAAATTTGGTTTATATATTCTCTTATTGGTTCCATTCAAATCGTGGGAAAGCATCTCCATGGATTTTATGGGTGGTTTTCCTATTTCCAAAAGAGGATATGCTTATGTTTTTGTGGTTATGGATTGGATGAAAAACCTCAGAGCCAATGATGCAACCAAGTTATTTTTGACTAATTTTCGGGTTCATTTTGGTTTCCCTAACTCTATTGTTTCATTTACGGACCCACGGTTCACTAGGAAGTTTTGGTCTACTTTGTGGGAGAAGATGGATGCCAAGCTAAATAGGTCTACTATTTTTCACCCACAACTCGATGGGAAGACCAAAGAAGTAAACCAAATATTGGTTCTTGTCTTGAATGGGTATAACAGGAAACATCCTAAGACTTGGGATGATAATTTGGTGTATATTCAACATTTTTATAACATGACATTTCATGCTTCTACTGGTAAGACTCCTTTTGAGACTTGTTTTGGTTATTTTTCTAAGATTGCATTTGATGTTATTTCAAGACTACCATGTAAAGAAAATGGGAGAGTAGATATTTATTTCCACAAAGTTGAGAGGATCATTGAGAAGATTCAATAGATATACCTTCAAGTACAAGAGAGGTTGAAAAATTCATAGGCCAAGTACAAATCAATGCATGGCCAACATAGAATTGAGCATTCTTTCCTTGTTAGTGACAAAGTATGGTTGTACTTGAATAAAGAGAGACCCCAAGGAAAATATAAGAAACTCAAACCTATTAGATATGGACCATTTGAAATTTTGTAACAAATGGGAAAGAATAAATTTAGGTTGGATTTTCCTCCATATATGAGAATATATTCATTTATTAATGTTGAAAACTTACGTCTCTTTTAGCCCTATATGTTAAATAATGAAGAAGAAGGATTTTTAGTGGCATCCATTGAGGATCTTGCTCCAGAAATTTAGGTGAAATTGTAAGAAGATGTGGTATTACAATGAAAAGAGAGGACAACACAACGAGGAGTGTAAAACTAGTGGTTGATTGGATAAAAAAATTAATTACCCAACAAGGCCAAGTAGTATTCCAAAGAAGATGTGGGGAAGAAATTTCCTCTCCTCATTATTTCTTGAAGATTTAAGGTACTTAAAAGCCTCAAATTGGGGAGGCATGATCCAAAAATGGATCTGAAAGTGCTTAATTTATGTAAATAGCTATCTTAACTTATAATATACTCTCTCATTGTGTAAATTGTGATGTAAAAATGGTTGAGTCGGTTTAAAGGTGATCCAAATAGATTCTAATGAAAAATCCATAAAGTTCTATTTCTTGAGAAGGAAATTTTATGGTGGTTGTGAAACCATGTGATGATCGCACATTGGTTGTGTGGTGGTTTCATCTTGATATTACAAAAAATCTAGATATGAATGGTTGCAAACTTTTTCTCGCCTCTTGTTGGGTCATTTCACTTCCTCCTTCCTTCCTGAGTAGAGAAACTATAAATACAAGTGGAAGAACGTGTCCATGGTGGTAGTTTTGGGTGTATCCAAGTTTTAGTGTGAAGATGAAAATAGAGCATGGTTGTTTGAATGCCATTATTATAGCCTTAGTAGTGATCAAAGTTTGAGTTGTGTCTGTTTTGTTCCCTAACAGTTGAGTTCTTCCTTGTTGAGTGTTGTAAACAAGTAAATACAAATTATAGAGGTTTAGATCTTTCATGAAGACCACACAGTGGTAGTAAGCTTGTATTTTTTAGCGAATTGCATAGTAGAAGGGGAGAAATTACTCACCTACTAGATTTTTTTTCCAATTGGGTTTCTCCAAGATAATTCCTTGTCTCTTGTTTGTTGATTTCTAGTTATTTATATGTTGAAGTTTCACTTTCATATTAAAAATTAAACTCTATACAGAAAAGATATTCATTATCACTATTTATAGGATCTGTTATAGTTGTATGTAACTAGTTTATGGATCATCAAGATACCTTATGAATATATGTATGTAGATAGTATATAGAAAAATATGATATCTATCAAACTATATGACAAACAACATATGCAAAGCGTAAAGTTAGAATTTTTAGTCACATATAGGTCCTCGTTTTGTATTTATGCAAATATTAATTTTTTTTTAATTTATGTGATTATTTGAATGTTTTTGTATTATTTGAGTATTTTATATAAAATACAAGGATAAGACAAGAGCTATCCCATAGAAACATTAGTTGGGGGAGGGGTAGACCCTTCAAACAATGGAGGTTTCGAACTTGAATACACCATATATGTATTAGGAGTAGGATAGAACTTGGGGGGAGGGGCAAAGCTATAAAATGAAGGAGGCTAAAACCTTAATTAAATAACATGTTTAGTAGGATGTGGATGGAACTTCAGAATTCATGGCTACATGTTTATCTTAGGAACCCTAATATGTGTAATAGGATCCCTAAGAGGGGTTTTAAAGAGATACTAGAGGTAGCATGTATAGGTGCAATAGGATTAGGTGTGGTAATATTCATTATGTTATGAAGAAGATTAGGAAATGGGGTCTCATATGAGATACCCTTGACCATATCAACTTGTTGATTATAGATAAAGTTGACACATTGGTACAAGATAGATGGTATAGCCTTAAAATTATGTAACCAAGGGAAACCTAGACACATATCACATGATCCAAGGGACGTAGTAACCATAAAAGGAATAGTCATAGTAGTAGAGCCAATAGTAAGAGGTATAACAACATGCCCAAGAGAGGTCTCAATATCAAATGTCACATTTATATTAGTATACCTAAGAGAAGGGAGTAATTTGAATGTGTGTGTATTGCACCCAAAACCACTATCAATAAAAACACTATGAATAGGGAATTCACTAAAAAAAACTTGCACATAAAGTATATCAAAGACAAGATCATGAGCTATATCACAATCGTCAGATGTAATAATGCACCTAAGAGGAAACATAATAATAATAGTACCAATAAGAGAGTTTAGTGGGTGATCGTATGAAGGAGGAGAAGGCTAAGAATGATACATGTGGTGCACTTCTAAATTATATTTAGTAGTATTATGATCAAGAAGTGGGTTATTGACAATAGTAAGCTTGGATTTATCATTAGTAGGCTTAAATTTCTTAGGAGAAAAGTTAAATTCAATAGTGTTTACATAAATAAGATATTGGATGACATCACATAGCTTAATACATCAATTAGTAGAATGGCTAACACATCTATGATAATCGCTAGGCATCAACATCAAAATATTTACCATGAGGCTTACTTATATCAACCTTAAGAACTAGAGGGAGAGATACAAGTTTTCACTCTAGCAACTTTCGAAAGATCGGTTAGGGTGAAAAAGGTAATCATGTAATTTTCCTTCGAGGTGGAGCTTGTAACTAACACTTGGTAGGGTGAGATACTTCATTGATAGTAACTTTAACACTAAGTTTTTTGTCATTAAATTTGCATTTGAAATCAATTTTACCTTAATAAAACTTAGTATTAGATATATTGGGATCATTAGTAAGATACTTAACCTTGTTTATGGTAAGGAGCTTAGACTCGTTCTTATTCAATGTGTGATATAAGTCATTAAATGATTGAAAATATTAAAGATAAATGATTTTTGCAAATAAATAATAAGGATTTGAGTGAAAATATATTGTGCTCATTGTTAGCTAGGATATTATTCATTTTAGAAAGAATAGTATTGTAGCAGAGAACATAGTCACTAATGGGCTCATTAGATCCTTATCACATCTTAGACATTTAAGCGTATGATCTACCTTGTCCCAAATATTGATTGAAATTTTTGTAAGGAATGGATTGGCAAAAGTGGTTAAGGATCATATTGAATGAATAGGGAGTTCATATAATCATTACAACACAAAGTCTTTGAGGCTTATAGGAAAGATTTTAGTACGTAATATATCTTTATAAACATTATATAAGAAAGCGATATGGAAAACATAAATGTGGTATTCAGGATCACCTTTATCATTTTCGATAGGAAGCTTAGGAGTGAAAAAACCAATAGGCAAAGGATATGCAGCAAATTTAGGTGCAAGTGGGTTATGAAGTAATTGGGTGGATCCCATAACATTATAAGAGGTAAATGCATCTTTTTGTAGTTATTGAAAAGAGTTTGCGAGAATCGAATCAGAAATGAGGCACCACGAAGTAGTTGCACTCCAACAGAATCGTGATAGCTCCTGCGTAATTGCAAGAAACAATCAAATAATAATGGAATAACTTGCTCAATAGAAACAAGCTTGCTCATAGAGGAAAGACAGTGGAGTGTTTTGGCATGCTCATAAATGAATAGTGAAAGGGTACATATAGGGTGCTGAGTAACCCTATTCCATGACACACATGAAACCCTAAACCTAACTCTAAACCTAACCCATGTGAGATGACCCTCCAATATGAGAGAACACATAAGATAACTCACACTAACAGTTATAAGATTTGGGCTTGCAAATTTTAAAAAATGCTATCAAGATCCTATACATTAAAAGAAGAGTGGTAACACCCACATGTGTATATAGTAGATTTAGGAATAATATTAGATATAGGGATACTATGATGGATTGGATTAGTTTCCCCTAAGGAGATATGCACTATGGAGGTAACAATAGTGGAAGATGTGACAATAAAATCAAATATCTTAAATGAGTTTACACATTTTTCTCATCTCTTGCAATGTATATAAGGGCATTGATGTGCTAAGGATTGTTCCATATAAAGTGCATAAATACTAGTTCATCATCTTAAAAAGGTCATGGTTATTAGCGTCAGAGTCATTATGGAAGCATTTTCATTGATATTGCCTAACAGAAATATTAGAAATGGTGTTAACATAGACAAAATCAATAGGGCATGTGTGGGCATAAGTATTTTGAATCATGTTTTTATAAGCATCATATGTTTCATCACACTCATATTGAGAAAATTCATCATATGTATTAAAAATAGCTTTGCACAAGATGATATCAATGAGAGACTCTGATGTGGGATCATTGTTATATGAATAAGAGAAAGGAACCACAAATTAATCCACAAGGATAGAGAGGATAAAAAATCCTATGGCTAATAAGAGTATCAGATGCTAAAGAAAGAAAGACAAACCATAGGGCTACCTAGGGTTTGAGAAATGACAGGGTTCACCAAATGTTTACACTCCAAATAAATAAATAAGGGGTTGGGACATATTAGGTTATTATTTATTTAAATGCGCAAGAGTAGTAAATGTTATATTTTATAATTAATTAATCAAAATTAATGTGTGAAATAGAATATAAATCCCAAAACAATGTACAAGATAAAAATAATTGCTTAAATCACTAGTGGAGAGTGTACTTAGCTGAAAAAAGAGATGTAAAGATGATTTAGGTGTATATACTAGTAAAGATATAGAATTATGTTGCTTCTAAAAGTATGACTAAAAATGAGCTAGTATGGAACCATATGGCCTATCCTAGAGTGTGGTATGACTTGGTCATGAGATATATAGTTTCAGACATAAGTATTTAGGTGCTCTGTAACTTTTGTGGGTTGTCTATGGCCTAGAAATGTGCTTTTCTATCTAATGATAGGGTTTACAAGTATACGAAACCTCTTATAGTGACTTTTAATGAATAGAAACCCTAACTTCCTACACTAGCACTTTAATAACACGATTAGATACAAAACAAGATGAATTAGTGTGTGGTGGAGTTGGAATGACCTTGGTGGTCACTTTTTACTTATCTATTCCAAGCATTTCCCTACATCCCCTCAAATACATGAGAAAAATATATGTAGTTTTCCTCATGTATGTATAATTTTGTATGCAAATCTAAGACGACCCCTATCTTTTCCTAATGTATCTTGACACAAAGATAGTGGGTATAACTATAGATAAGTAGAATGCACCCTTCATGATTGTGATATAGTGTGATGTGTTTGATGATGTTTTATTGGTTCCCTTGACCCGTATAAACTTTGGTAATGTTTTTTATTAGCTTAACCTTACTATGACTTGGCTCCAAGACCTCTAGAAGCTTGTAGAATGAGAAACTAGATTGTTAAACCTGGTTTGAGTGCTTAATACCTAAGAAGTGGTTGTTTTTAATGATAATTGTTATTTTAGGAAGATTTATGAAATACTTTCATGTTTTAGGAATGTATTTTACAAAAATTACTCTTTATAATTCTATTGATTTTATTAAGTGAATTAAACTTACTTATATGGGATTTTATAGGTTAAATTTCACATTAAGGATGATTTTTGGGATTAAAAAAACCTCTATAAAGATATCAAATTAGAAATATAGTCATTAGAGGTTATGAGACAAGATTGTATGGGTCCATCCTAGACCATAGTATGGATTGGTCCCAATCCATATGGTTCTGGATAGGTAATTTGTGATGGTTTTGTAACATTTTGGGTGAGATTCTTGAGAGTGATACCCTGATTTGGATAAATACAACTGATTATGTCAATGAATGAGTAGTGTGTGTAGCCAATAATTCATGTGTGGGAGAGAGAGAGAGAAAAATCATTTGTGCATAATATGTGTGTAAAAGATATAATGTGATCCAAAAATGGGTCTGTAAATACCCAATTCTATGTATTCTTCATATTTGATACTTGTTCTATAGGTTCTAAGTTGTTTCTTTCTTCATGAGATGGTCCAATCAGGATGGGGGTGATCTGAATACCTTCGAATGATGTTTCAGGCCATTATTGTTATTTTTCAGGGATTTCTCAATGATGGTCACGTAACCACCCCGGGGGTTACGTAACCGCCACTCTTTGCAAAACATGGGTTGCACAACTACCTGTCTTCATAGAGCGGAATTCCTGTGTGATACGGTTACAGAATTTGGGATCTCAACAATTACAAATGTTTGAGCTTCCCAATTGAACTATTTCACCTTTCCCACACGTACCTGAGCAGAGAAACTATAAATACAAGGTTTTAGAAGGATTCTAGCAAGTGATTTTGGGTGAATTCTATTGTGAGAAAAGTTGGAGAAGTTTAAATTCTTTCTTGTTTGTTCATTTGAGAAGAGTTCTTCATCTGTTGAGAAATTGTGAACAAGTAGATACAATTAGAGGGATTTTTAATCCTTCTTCAAGGCCAATTATTGGTAGTGAGTTGTATTATTGGAGAATTACATAGTAAAGGGAAGCAAATTTTCTCACCCATTAGAGTTTCTCCCACATTGGGTTTATCCAGGATAAACCTTGTCTCCTTTTGTATATCTTTTATCATTTTGTAGTATAATTGTGTGTTGTTATTGCAAATTATCTTGGTTAATAAAGAACTCAACATATTTCATTCATTTTTTCATGAATATGGTGATCTGTTTATTATTAGAATACAACAGTTTATGCATCAGATTGGTATCAGAGTAGTTAAGATTTCAGTTTTTGTGTGGTTAACTTGTGTTGAGATTGTAATTAGATGCCCCTTACATGAAAGGGAAAAGAAAGTGGTGAAGGTATCATTATTCCTTTTGAATTAGATATTTCTACAATAAAGTGGAAGCAAGGAATTTGGGAGATAGCTCATAGAGAAGATACAGATGATAGTGGTAAAGAGTGATTCTATAAGTTAGAGGAAAATGTGGTAAGTATGTCCAAATATGTGGGTAGTATTTCCTTTTCCATTGGGAAATTGGAGTCCATCATGGGACTGCTCATGGAGAAACTTGGTGTTCCAAACAAGACACTGGAATACCGTGAAGAAGAGGATCATGAAGAAGAGTCATCTCATGACATTCCCACACCTCCTCCATTCAAAGTAGAGGCCAAGATAGAAATTCAACCTTATGATGGAGACGTGAATGCTGAGAAGATAGACCATTGGCTAGCTCAATTAGAGGTATATTTTAGTTTGTATCAAATTAATGAAAGTCAGCAAATTTCCTTTTCTTGGTTAAAATTAACCAAACATGCTTTGAATTGGTTTGAAATTTATATTTATACTTTGGTTGATAAGAATCTTCCTCCAATTACTAAGTGGGATGTTTTTAAGAAGTGAATCAAGAAGCAGTTTTATCCTATTTTTTATGATGAAGAGAGGTCCATGTATTGGCAGTATCTTAGGCAAAAACAAAGCCAAAATGTGTAGGAGTGTACCGGTGAGTTCCAGAAGAAATATATTCATATGGGAAAGGATATAGCAGATTAGGACCTATTGATGAAATATATTGGTGGAATTCATATACACTTAAAGAGACCCATTCTCTTGTCCAATCTGGCGGATGTAGATGAATCTTGTATGCATTCTCACTACTTAGAGATGGACAAGAAAAAGAGTTCACCTACCTCTTAACATGCTTTGAACAAACAAGGTGATGCCAAGCAAAAGGATAAATGAAAAGGAAAGGGTAAGAAAAATGCTACTTCTATTTCTAAAAAGGATACTAAAACTCATTGTGGGCATTGTGATGTTGACACTCATTCTAAGGAAAAATTTTGGAAGCTCTACCCGGAATTACATCCCTTCAAAAACAAGAAAAATAAGAAGAAGGCCATGGCTGCCCTCTAGCGAGAGGAAGTATCTTGCAACGAAGAGGTGGATGAGACTATGTGTTATGCCTCCATCCGCATAGAGGTATGTTTGAGTAGTAATAATGTTGTTCAAGAAAATGAACTAACGAAGATTTTTCATTTAAAAATTCAAGTGAAGAAAACTAAGGTGGAAGCTCTTTTTTTATACATGTTCTCAAGTAATTTGATTAGTAAAGAATTAGTAAATAGACTATAGTTGGAAACTTACAATCACCCAAGTCCATATTCTTTGGGTTGGGTAAAGAAAGGTATAGTCATCAAGGTTACTAAGCAATGTAAGATCACTTTTGGTATTGAAAAAAAGTTTATTGATGAAGTTATTATGGATGTTGTAGACGCCTAAAATTTGTTTACACAGTTTTAATACGTAAATTACACTATCTATCTCTTTTCCTACAAATTGATGAGAATTCATTAATAAACCATCATTTATTCCTCTATTCCCATTAAATAATTTCATTTCACTCATTAATTAGCATTTCTATCACTCAGTATGTCCAGTTAACGACCTTTCGTTAATTAGTTATCTGCTTATACTTGGGTTAATTAATTATTATTAAATAATTACGCTTGTTCCTCTAAATCAATAAACCTCGTTGGTTTTTTTTCCTCCTTTTGTAAGGCCCCTGGGAGCCGATCCCTAATTTTACCTTATCTAATAAAAAATAAATTATTGTTTATTAGATTAAGTTCCTCTAACATCCTCTCAAAACACACTAATTCTCCTCTAATTAGCTTTTACAAGCTTACCTCTACCTATTAATTAATCAAACTCAATTAATCAAATCACCCCTTAACTCCCATGAGTCACTAATGATAAATTAAACTCTTCTAAATAAAGGTTACCTTTTCTAAAACAACCTTATCCATTCCTAATCTTGCTTTTACCCTTATCCCACATGTATTAAGATGCTAAGATCTCTCAAACAAGAGGGTTATATAAAGAAACCTCCTCCTACCCTTTCTTCTTATACCTTCATTTGTATTAGTATAAACTATAAGCAATTTGATTTGACCCATTATCTATTGCTTGGAAATAGCTTCTCCATCTTGCATCCATTCTCTTAAATTGAAGAGCATGGGAAGATCCAAAAATGGACTTTATAGCCATTTCTTGGTGAGATATCATCTTCAACCCTTGAGCAAACAAGACTAATTTGACTCTTAGGTGATATAATTAGGTTCATTCATTAGGTAGACAATCTTAAAGAGTAGGAATGGATTGAGCATTTAATGTATTTATCTTTTTTTATGCATGGTATAAGTTGTCTTTCCTTTAATCTCTTATCTCATGGTTCTATAGGGGTTTGATTATGATTTGAAGTCTACTAGGTGTTAGATTCCTTTTATTAGTATGAAAATTTATATATGAACACATATGACACGCCTCGATGGGACTTACATACTATATTGTCCTTTTCATTTGATGTAAAGTTTTATTAGTTTTATCTCAATTTTGGCTAACCCTTATTATGCACATGTTAAATATTTTTAATTCCTTGATGTATTTTACTAATTTTACATGTGTTGAGTCTCTTTTGTAGGTTTAATATGAGATGGGTTGTTAATTTTGGGTTAAAATGATAAAAAAAATTGTCCTTTTTGAGTTTGGCTATGTTAGATTTCCGTATTCCTAATGTCATTCCAAGTACTTGCATAGGTGTTGAGAGGACCGCATGTGTGTTGAGAGAGCCATGTATGTGTCATTAGGGTCGTGCATGTGTTGTATTAGTTTCCACCCTGTTTCCCTGTCACGCTAGTCTGACTTCCCCCGCGTATGTGTTTCTCTGGACGTGTATTCTTTACACTACCTCCTAGTTGTCTGTGTTATTTTTCCAGGCCAATGTATTAACACAAACCCCTTTGCAGATGATGCACCTAAACCATCATGGTACATGGAAAATTAATATTGTGAGTATCATCACGTCAAAGGTCACAAAATAAAAAAGTACCTAAAATTGAAACATTTTATTCGGGATCTTATTAACAATAGAGAAATTAAGGTTGATTCACCTGAACCTAGCCAAATACCTAATCAAAGGTTACGAATGTATAAGGAACCTTTCCCTAAACATGATAAACAGGAAGAGAAGAAGTCGGATCAAGGTCAATCTTCTGAGAACTACAAAGCTACTAATTATGTTTAATCCAAAACTAGTAATCCATTTGATTCACTTATTGGTTGTGTTCTTTCCTCTTATGATGATGTAAACACTATAAGAATCAAGAATTGTGAGTGTGTTGTGCCAACACGATGCACTCAACTTGTGATTCTAGAACCTCCTCTGCCTACTCCTTAGGGTGGTCGATATGATCTCTTAGAACAACTTGAGAAGACCACTACTAAGATTTTGATCTTAGATCTTCTTAAGATATAAAATGTTCATAAAGACATCCTCTAGAAAACACTTCAGGGGTCAAGAGTGTCAAGAGATATGTATCCTTTGCACCTCCAAGTGGTGGTCACACATCTTTCTCCTAGTGAACACCTTACTTTTAATCAAAATGAAATTCCCTGTGATGATCATACACATAACTTGCCCCTATACATTGAATAATTTGCTACTCGCAAAAAGATAAAGAGGGTACTTGTGGAAAATGGGTCTGGTTTGAATATTTATACCTTGAAGCTAGTTAAGAAATTATCACGCATAGAGGCAGACCTATATTTGCATATCATTACCATCACAACCTACGACAATGCAGAACGTGAGTCATTTGGTACTATATTATTGCCTATGGAAGTTAGGCCTACATATCATGACACCAAGTTTCATGTCCTAGACTTGGAAATTCCCTACAACATACTTCTTAGTTGCCCATGGATCCATGCCATGCAGGCCGTACCATTAACCTTCCATCAATATATCAAGTTATATCGTGAAGGAAAAACAATTACTATTCAAGGAGATCCATAGCCATTTGCACATTGTAGAGCCTTACATAACTTCTCTCGTACATCCTATCAATGTTCTTTTGCTGATATTGTTGTGCCAATTTAGAAAAAATCTATCACTTCTCATGTTGATCTAGACACACTAAATTCTTGTGATAAAGACACTTCTACATCTGTTTCTCCCTTTTCTTCATGGGAGATGAAGGTCATTAGTTACGGTTGTAGAGAGTACGTGTTGATCGGATGATAGTGGAATACTTAGCAGAAGGCACACAGAAGGTTCACATGAGAGAATAATGTGCACATTCAAAGGTGTGGAAGGATAGGGGAGAGGACACATGTGTGAAATATAAGGGCAGATTTGGGACTTAGCCATTTTCACGTGTACGGTCTATTTTTGGAGATAGCATGCTGAGCACACAAACTGGGTAAAGACTTGTGTGACACGCATCGGCTATTTTTGGAGGAGTGGCTACTAAGTGCTTTGCATGGGTGTGAGCTAAGAATAGATTTTCTACTGCCAGTTAACTAGGAGAGGTCTATTGTTAGCGCACTTGCATGTGTGGCTATGATTGTAAAGGTGCATGGCTATTTTTAGCATATGACCTATTTTTGGAATTATGCAAGTGGTGAAGGGAAAGTCCCCACCCTTATAAATATGTAATGATCTGTGTAGTATAGGGGGAGTATGGGTGAGAACTAATTACTGTGAAGTTATGTTGTCAGATCTGATGCACGCATAAGCTATGGTATTATCTATTGTAATGAGCTTCTGTGTATTTATCATGTTTAATATAATGACATGTATTGGCTGAATCAGAGTATTAATCCTGAGTATAATTGATCCTTGCATGGTTGGTTTAGTTATGGATATTCATTTAAATTTGTTATTTCTTTAGATCTAGATCTGAACATGCACTGTAGAATGATGTATTAATTATGGATCTGAATGCATTAAGTCTTCATCATGCTAACATCATTGCAATAGCAACCCTAAAGAGGGTCTAGGTACCTTTGTGCTTTGGGTGAGCACTCAGTCTAGGCTGAGTGATGTGCCAGTGTGCCTGGGCTTTTACTAGTAAATTCTAGGCTGCATCATTGGTTCCATTATCGGGACCTCTTTTTCAGTTTTTTTCAGGATGGTTCGTGATGAAGACATATCGGCTTACCCTAGCAAGTGTTGAGGAGTGGATACATGATCTAGAAGAAGAATACGCATAGAGGTTCAGCACCGGATCTGAGTTTAATGCATAGCGCATGGGTGGAACAAAATCTGTATGATAGTTTGTATGAGAGATTCTTCACCATTTTTCTAGTAGAGTTGTATGAGTGGCTGATTGCTTATGACGTCTAAAAGGAATTGGAGGTATCACGCACTTGTTTGGATGCAGGAAGAATTTCAGGCCCTCTATGATGCTGATCTGATTTGGACATGCATTGTGGATACTTGGTTTCATGGTGTTTTGAAAAGCTATATTCTGGAGTACTCAATTTCCACTTATTCTTTTCCCAGAGGTAGCAGAATTCCAATTTTTGTGATATCCCAGGGGAACTTACCTGTCAAGGCATTCCATTGGTGATCAAAATCTTGATGGTGACCCTGAACTTGGAAAGCAAACTAATGGCTAACTAAACCCCACCACACGTAGGGGGAAGGAGTAGGTTTGGTGAAAGATGGCAAGACCTAGCGGTAGAGAGGAAGAGAGAAGAAAGGTGGACTTAAGTACAATGAGGTACATGAGAGGGAGATAGAGAAGCAACGTGATGTTGCAGAGTGAATGGCATTGAGGAGAGAGATGGCTTGTGAAGGATTTGGAGCTCACGCAGAAGGTATGAATGCAGAGCATCAGGAACTCCCCCATTTGGGAAAGCATGATAGGGAACCCTCCTCAGCCTCACATGGAAGTGACGCCAACAGAGATGACCTGGGCCATGGGCGCACATCTGAGTCTACCTGACAACCTTTCCCTTGCACTTGGTCTTCCAGTATCTAGTACGACAAAATAGTTAGCAAGCTAATTTAGGTAGTGGGAGAGTAGGAGTAAGTCATATAACAAGCACATCAATGGTAGCACAAATGTCTTCGTTGTTGTTTGGAGGTACCTTTTCAAGTGTATCTTCCACGAAGAATTCTGGCGCGCAGAATTTTGGACTCTCTTCTGGGAGTAGTAACACTTCACAAACTATAGGGGTATAGTTCAGTATTATTATTGGGACATAGGGAAGTACATCTTCTGGTCTGATTTCAGCTACAGGTTTAGGATCAGGAGGTATATATGGTTCTAGTTCGGGTGGATCTGGTGGTTTTGGAGGCAAAGGAAACATAAGAGGTTCTGGATCAGGTGGGCAAGGTCCGCACCAACCACAAAATATTTACATGGAGATGTCTCTTCATCTTCGAAAGTATAGGGGCATAGAGGATGCTTTTGAACACGTGCACATGTGTGAAATATTGTGGCATGCAAAGGGAATCACAGCTTTTGAGCATAGGGAAAGTCAATTCACCACTATGTTACAAGGAAATGCACACAACTGGTATAAAAAGTTTGACCCTGATCAGACTTGCGTAGACTATGCAACTTTAAAAGATGCTTTCCTTAAAGAGTTTCACATCCCAGAGTTCAAGCAGAAGAGTATAAGTGTGCTCAAGGATATTAAGCAAGGCACTACTGAGAGTGTTAGAGAGTATGATGCTCATTTCAAAATGTTGTTATCTAAGCTTTCTTATGATATTCATGCAAGCCAGCATGCACAATGGTTTGTTGGAGGTCTGATTACACCTTTTAGAAGGGCGCTATCACATAAGACATACACTGACTCACATGAAGCACTTGAAGCAGATTTACACGTTGAGGCAGTCGGGAGTATAGACACTAGGGTGAGCCCATTTTTAGAAGCACAGATCGCAGCTATGGCAAAGTAGTTGGAGAAGCTATCAGAAAATTCAGCACATGAGACGTGCACATGGGATTTGGTGCACAGATTGTGAAGTGGAAGGTCACACAAAGGATAGTTGTCCCCACAGATCAGTACGCTCATTGCTTTTGGACTGTGAGATATGTCATTTAAACCATGATGTTAGTCATTGCCCATTATTACAACACGCAATAAGGAAGAATGCTTTCTTATATTATAAAATTTGTAGGTCCATGACTCATGACACGGAAGATTTTCAGCTAATTGGTCAGATCCATGATGCTATAGATATTGGTGTACATCAAACAGGAGTATCAAATAACTCTAAAGGTAAGAACGAGCATCAAGATCAGGATCACAATCAAGCGTGCTATGATCAGAATGAAGGGCGTTTTGAAGGAGGTCATGGCAGAGGTCAAGGATACCATGGTGGATTTGGAGGATGAGGCCATGGTGGTGGATGAGGTGAGTTCCCTCACAGAACATGTTATACATGTGGATCCCCTGACCACTATAGGTGTGAATGTCCTCAGAATATTACATGTTCTTTCTGTGGAAAGAATCATAGTTATGAGGAATGCCCTGACTTGTATGAGCATCTTAGTAAGCAACATAAACAAGAAAACAAAGGCACGGGGATGGTTAGGATACATCACGCTATGGAAAATCAGTGGATGCCCAAGTTAGAACCAGAATCTGAGGCATTGCTGGTAAAGATCACTACCCACGCTGAAGTGGCGCGCGCCAAAGAAACATTGCAACATAAGCCTACCATCACTAAGGAGGAGGTTCTACATGCACGGTACCCAGATCCTTTCCATCAGAAGGAGGTTTATCAGGAGACCATAGAGGTACTCAGAAAATCTTCAGGGTGAAATATAGTATTTAAAGGAGCAATCATGGAAGATGGAGTAAAAGGAAGCATCAGAAATGGTCCAATCTGATATGGATGACTTGAAAGAAGTGTGCAGGATGTTGTGCCAGGAGAATATCATTCCACTATTAGGGAATTGGTTAAAGGGAAACACTTCACGCGCAAGTATTGAGACTAGACGGAAGATCCTGCATGTAAATATTCCCCCTCATAGCTTAGATTATGACAAGGAAATCACTCTGAATGTTGTTGTGGATGGGTGGCTTTTGAGTAATATATTGATTGATACAGGTGCGGAAGTCAATGTTCTTACTTTAGATGCATGGGTACGAATGGGGAGACCTCCATTGCAACCATCTTCGAATGTATTGTTCATGGCTAACCAGACTAAGGCCACTCCCATCGGAGTTTTAAAAGATGCATCCATTACCATACAGGGAGCCAAGTTCACTGGAGATTTTGAGGTTTTAGCGCTGGCAGAGGTAGATAGCTTCCTAGCTCTACTGGGGCATCCTTGGTGTTATGAAAATAATGTTGATCTTCGGTTCAACAAGGGTTATATCAGTTTTGAAAACAAGGAGGAAAGAGTTATTATCCCTTTAACAGATGGAAAATCTGCACCCTATGTTGAGCCCTTGAGTGAGGAAGACCTGAATAGGATTTATGTACACGCATCATCTAGGACCCAAAGGTACTTGAGCCATCTAAGGAAGGAATCCTCCAGTGGGAGGATGCATAGTCTATTAGCGATACTATGAGTGTTGCTTGTGATAATTAGGCTCATAGTACTTATGAGTTAGTAGGGTGTGAAGTAAAAAGCAAATTTTTGTGCGGGACAACAGACCATGTTTGTATCAGGAGAATAGGTAACAACTTAGTACCTCATTACACTGGAGAAGGAGATCCTACGGTATTTCTGCGTGCCATGGAGGAACAATGGGTAGACCCAGTTAGAGAGATGAGAATATGCTAGCATATACCTTACGTGGGACAGCAACGTGCTGGTGGGTGGTTCACAAGGATAATCTTGTAGGATGGAATGAAATTAGGATTGCTCTTGCTACTAGGTTCTACAGGAGTAATGCACCTACTCAAATCTACACTTATCATGGTAATCAACCTATGTTCAGCACCACGTTCAGCAGTGTGAGAGACTCTAGATAGAGGGGTAGGAAGCTTTACCACCTTCACTCTGGGTGCACAAATTTTATTCCACTTTACAAGGTTGCGTGCGTGCTTGGTATGTATATGTGGAACTCCATAGAGAGACTAGAAATTGGTAAGATTTAATTGTAGGAATGACCCAGATGTTTGACTTCTTATCTACTAAACCTCTGGTAGAAGAGGCATTAAAGGTTATAAAGCACTTAACTATGGGAGATAGCACCAAGGTGGAATAACTCATTCAGGATTTATTTGATGAGGGAGACTCAGGAGCATGGTTTGCTGGAGAAACAGAGACAGATGCCACACTACTTAAGCATGCTTTCCTTGAGAAGGAAAAAGGAAAAATGGTCTACTTAGTGGATGATGAAGAAGTAGAAAATATGGATGTAGACCATTCAACAGGTAGGCGTGAGGTGTTGGACAATGCAGATAAGACCATGTGCACGCCTATCATGAACCTATGAAGACAAAGAAAGTGAATATTGGATCAGATGTTGAGCCTAAGGAGGCCATAATTGGAGACTATTGGTCTGACTCTGAAGTGGAAAAATCATTGAGTTACTATGGGATTATCAAGACTTATTCCCTCAGGGATACCATGAACTTAAAGGCGTGCATGAATCATTAGGAGAGATGAAGATAAAACTTAAGGAGGGTGTGTGCCCTGGTCAGAAAGAGACCCTACAGGATGAATCCCCAACTTGCGTGAAAAGGTCAAAGAAGAGATTGACAAAATGTTGAAGTTTGGGATCATCAAGCCCCTTGGATGAGTCAGAATGGGTTAGTCCAATGGTGATCAGTATCAAGAAGGATGGTCAAATTAGGATCTTGTGTGGACTACAGGGAGCTAATGTGTTGTCATGTGTGACTGATCCCTTTCCTACACCATTCATTGAGGAAATACTAGAAGGCGTTGTAGGGTGCTAATGAAATCTATTCATTTACAGATGGATTCTCTGGGTATCATCAGGTTAGGATTTCCCAGGAGGATCAGGAAAATACTACTTTTACTACTGAATGGGGTAGCTTTGCCTATACTGTGATGCCTTTTGGTCTGAAAAATGCACTGTTGTATTTTTGCGCATAGTTGTTCAAGGATTCAAAGATTTTATTCACAAATTCTTGCAGGTTTATTTAGATGATTGGATGGTGTATGGGCTTGTTAAGGATCATTGTGACAATCTGCACTTAATGTTTGAAAGATGTAGACAATTGAGTATTTCTTTGAACATCAATAAATGTGTATTTACTATGCCATTTGGAATATCGTGATAGGACACATCATCTACAAGGAAGGTTTGTTGGTTGATCCAGCTAAGGTTGCAGTCATTATCACCCTGAAAGAGCCTACCAGTCAAAGTGAGGTGCGTGGATTCTTGGGTCACACTGGGTATTATAGAAAATTTATAAAGGGGTATGCTAAGGTTGCCGCACCTTTGGAGGAGTTACTAAAACAAAAAGGGATGTTCTACTGGGGAGAACCGCAGTAGCACACATTCGAGATCATTGAAGGAGAAACTTACTACCACGCCTATTTTGTGCTTTCCTTCATGGGACCAACCATTTCATGTACATGTGGATGCCTCTAGCACAGCCATTGGCATGGTGTTGGCTCAGTTTGGAGAAGGTATTATAGATCATCCTATTTGTTTTGCTAGTAGAAAGTTGACTCCTGCAGAGCATGAATTATACAACTACAGAATGCGAAGCTTTGTCGATGATCTATGCACTCCATAAATTTAGACAGTACCTACTAGCAACACCATTTGTGTTTTATACAGATCACATGGCATTGAAATATTTGGTAAACAAGCCCATTTTACAGGGGCGCATATGCAGATGGGTACTCTTATTCCAAGAATTTGATTTCACAGTTGTGGTCAAACTAGGGAAAAGTAATTCTAGACCGGATCATCTATCCAGAATACAGTTAGGAGAAGAAGCACAAGTAATTGAAGATACCATGCCCGATGCACAGTTATATAGGTTACAACGTGCACCATCGGAATTAGAGGACATTGTTGTCTTTCTACGAACAGGTATGGCACTAGAAGGAATGAAATCCTTAGAGAAGAAACAACTTGCTATACACACGACACCCTATATGTTGATTAGCGGTGACCTGTACAAGTTAGGCCAGAGATGAAGTATTGCACCGCTGTGTACTAGAACATGAGCACATAGATATCATGGAGGAATCTCATGGTGGTATTGTAGGTGGCCACTATGTAGGTGATGTCCACTGCGCGCAAGATTCTACTTGCTGGATTATGGTGGGAGACCCTGTATAAAGATTGTAAGGCATATTGCAAGGCTTGTGATCACTGTCAGTGCCTTGGGAAGCTAGGTCAACGAGATGAAATGCCTCTAAGACCTATTACTAGTGCAGAACCATTTGAGAAATGGGCTATAGATTTTGTGGGTCCTATTTCACCAGCCGACACTCAAGACTGGATCACACTATATCATTACTTGCACATACTATCTGACAAGGTGGGCAGAAGCAACACCTACAAAGGATTATACAATGGCTACAACAGTCAAGTTTCTATGGGAAAATATTATTACAAGGTATGGATGTCCTTTGAGTTTGACCAGTGATAGGGGCACACATTTTCTGAATGAGACAATCAGAATTTTATTGGATGAATTCATGATTGCACACCATAAGACTACACCATATCATCCTCAGGAAAATGGGACTGCTGAGGCTTTCAACAAGATTTTGAGCCAGACATTGACAAAAAATTGTGATGTTGGAAGAAAGGATTGGGATGATAAAGTTTCTGTAGTACTTTGGCGTATAGAACAACATACAAGTGGCTAAACAAGGCCACACCTTTTCAATTGGTGTTTGGCGTAGAAGCAGTTCTTCCTATGGAATTCATGTTACCTTCTTTGTGTATTGTGTCACACGTGTTGAGGTCTCACTAATGAGCAAGCCTTAGAATAATGGATTGAAAAGTTAATTAAGTTGGATGAGCGATGAGAAATAGCATGCTGGAGTCAGAAGCAAGAAAAAGCTAGGCAGAAAGCATGGCATGATAGGCACATTAGGGACAAAAAGCTTGAGATAGGAAAAATGGTGCTCCTTTATGATTCTAAGTTTCTGCACCATCTAGGAAAACTCAAAGTACATTGGTTAGGACCATATGTTATCACTCACATACTTGAAACATGAGCTTGTTAGTTAGAAACACTTGATGGAATATGGTTACCCGGTTACTTCAACGGGAGTAGGCTGAAGCCCTACTATAAATAAGTCTTCTTGGTGTTTGTAATAAGGTAGTATTGCCATTTAGATTAGGTTTTCAATTATGTATTCCCTTAATGTATTTCCTTCTTTGTCGCTATGCTTTGTCAATTTAGTTGTTGTTTTGTGAAATAAGTGTGTTTGCGCACTAGAAGCTAATTACCATTTGTATTTTTTATGTGTAGAGGATTGCACATACCATTTGTGTGGGGTGGTTGTTGAGAAATGGGTACACATAAAGGAACAAACTTCTACAGGTGTTATTCAAATTTTGAAGAGTTGGTGAAAATAAGATTGCTTCCAAATGAGGACCATGGATGGAGATAAATGAAGGAACAATATAACGTGAGGTAAGCAGGCAGCCGTGGAGACTACCAGGAGAAGGCACAATGATGAGGTACTCAGGCAGCATGGAAGCACACTGAAGAGAAGATTGTAGCCAAAAGGTAGGAAGGCATGCTAAAAGGTTATGACTGAGGCATGAAGATGTACCGTGTGGAAAAATGTGAAAAGGGTCACTTAATGAGGATTATTGGTAGGTGAAGGAGTAATAAATGCACCAATTTTTGAAAATCTATATAAGGAAGGGATACGAGTTCATTCTTACCATTGTAAATCACAAAAATTTGAAAGAGCTAAGTGTTACCGAGTTGAGTGAAGAGTATTGAGGTGTAAAGAGTGTGAAACCAGACATGAGGAGTAGATTTGTGTGCAAGGAGAAGCTTACGTCCCCATTGGTGAAGGGTTTGAGTGAAGTAGAGCATTTGAAAGAGCTAGGGCATGCATATTTCAACTAGGGCATGCGGATTCGAGCTAGGGTTTGAGTTTACATGTTGTAGAAGCTAGAAAATGAGCATTTGAGGACAGAATGTTGTGATTTACAGATGGCACCAAAGAAAGCACCTGTTGTAGGAGAAAAAGGGAAGAAGAATATGGAAGTGGAGGTCGAAATTGCTCTCGAGAGAATTTTTCAGAAATGCAATACCCATAAGGCGTAATAGTAGGACAAGAATGGGATTCCCACATCCAAAAATGCAAGATCAGTGACTACAACCACCACACATCAGAGAACAAAAAGGAATTGGACGCGTTATTGAATACAAAGACAAACAAGTGCACAACCAAGGATATGTCAGTGTATGATGATGCAAGAGAGAAGTTGCTAAAGCAGATTGGATTTTATCAGTTGTATGAGCTCCCATACTTTAAGAAAGTATGAACCTTTGTACCAGTGGCTAATGAGCAGGGTACATGAAGATTTCTTCTATTTCACCGGACACAGGGTAAGGATTACAACCACCCTGATTTCAACTATAACAAGATTAAGGGGCACAGGAGTGGACTTGAATAGTGATTTGACAGATAAAGCAGCCATCCTGGAGATGTGCAAGGAGTTAGGATACACAAAAGGTCCGACACAGGAATGGATATAGATAAACTGAAGAAGTATCCAGTGGTACAGGTAGCTTGCACATCTAGTCACCAAATTAAATGATCAAGAAAGGTGGTCCCAGGTGAACACAATGTGGCTACACATTGCAAGAAAAATGTCACAGGGAACAATATACAACATATCAGGCTACATTACGGACACAATCATTGAGGAAGTGTGCACAGGTGAGAAAATCAGTTTTGGTGATGTCCTATTGTCCTTAGTATTTTTGGAGATCGGAGTGCCTGATGGGCCGAAGAACAAGATCTGGGAGTACCCCATGCAGAATAAGTCCCTAGTGGAAAGGTTTGAGAAGTACTTATGTGAAGGGTCAATGAGTGGGTCCATTCAAGTAGAGGGAAAAGATGTGGTATGACAGGCTCCGCATGGTATTTGAAGAGGAGTGGCACATCCCTAAGGATTTACCTTCGGTGGTGGGCAAGGTAGTCTAGTTCACAGTGTATCAGCACTTTTGCATCACGTGGTTTGCGATGAAGGATGGTACTTGGAGCCCTTGGTGTAAGTCGTCATATGCCTTCATAGCACGTTACTTCTAGGTAACGGTCCATTAGTTCAACAATATGTGACCTGAACTTTGTTGCAGACAAGGTAGACTATGCGACTACCACACGTTGCGTAAGACCTATGTCTATCCAGGGTAGACTTACCTACATAGAGAGGCTGATTTCATATGTGATAAGTATGAAGCCCGTGAGTTTGGCGATTAGAGATAGTGGGGTTGTGCTTATCTACCTTCAGCTCAAGCCCAAGTTGGAGGGAAATAAATATGTGGAGAATGAGTTCGCACTTTTAGGGCCACCTAAGGGAAATCATACAGTAGAGAATGTACTAACTCCAAAGCCCACTGAAACTATAGAAGTAGATGATGAGGAGGAAGAGCGCGAAATATAGTGGTGGCTTGGTGCATAGAGGATGAAGGTTACCCTCAGACAAGGTAGAATTTGAGCGTGCACAAGTACTCCACCCCAGACACAAGAAGAAGGGGATGAAGAATTGGAGGTAGGAGAAGACCCTGAGGAACATCACTTTAAGAGGGTGTTCAAGAGAACAATGACTCAAGGCACTACTCCCCAATCAGTATGGAGATCACCATGACTCTCTCCACAGAAGGAGATAGCTGAAAAGAGAAGGAGAAAATTGAAGCTAGATGAGGAGGTTGAAGATTCTGAGGAGAGCATGCACTCGAATCTCCTACACCACCAGAGGATGTGGAAGAGCCAAAAGATGAAGAAATGAAAGATGAAGATGTGAAGAATGAAGGAGAAGGAGTAAAGGAAGGAGAGACAATAGCAAGATACTACTCAGGAAACTGAAGATCCAGCTCCAAATCTTGGCACGCTAGTTCCTAAGGGGCCAAGAAGTAAAAGGAGAAGTGGAGAGTTTACTGTTCCATCTTTGGGCTATGTTGAGGACACAAGTAAAATTATCCACGCCCATTTTCAGAGCACGGTAAGCCCTAAGGAGTTATATGGATGGGAGCTGATGGATGAGGACATGGCCACCATGTGCACACAGAAAGTAGCTATCTTGGTCTATGCACACACACATGGATGAGCCAGACTTCGACATATGCAAAAATCTTGTGTGTCAAGAAGGTTAAAGAAGGCACCTCAGGCCAAACATATAACCGTGAAACCCACTATTATGTCTGATGAGCAGGTAAGCAATGCCTTGGTGAAGGTATCTACAGAGGTGGCGCGGAGGAACATAGACAAATCTACCACTATCAAGGCACTGAGAGAAGAGATCAAGGCCAAGGATGCTAAGATCACGTGCTTGAAACAAGAAAAGGACCTGGAGTAGAAAAAGAATGGGGTTCTTATTAGCATGGTAGAGGAGATCAAGGATCATGTCCTCCAAGCAAGACCACACTTAGAGTCCAAGGTACCCAAAAATTTCCCTTCGGCTATGCACTATGTGAGTACTTTGGTTGATATGGTGCTTGAAGAGGGACCAGTTAGGATGCCAGTGCCAAAAGACCCTGAGCAAGAGGCAGAGAGGGAAAAGGCTGCAGTAATTAGAAAAATTTCATCATATGAGGCATTGCTTCAAACTCTGTGGGAGGAGCTGAAGAAAGTGGATCAAGCATTGAATATATGTATACAGCTCCGGAGGTAGTCATCAGAATAAGGATAATGGTAGAGGACAATGAAAGTCCTAAAAGATATGAAGGATGAAACTTTGGGGTGCACAGAGAGACTTGACACCTGGTAAAGCAAAAGCGTGAGGCCCTTACAGTAGCCCAGGAGCCCCACAAGAACAGGTTGGATGAACTGGGAAAACTTATAGCGTAGAACATGGATCTGCTAGAAGGGAGAATGTCTGCAATGGCTAACATTATGTTAGTATTACAAAATAAGAAGGGAGAAATTGCACAGGATGAATTAGAGTCCATTGCAATGAATATTCCAAAAAAGGTAGAGGCTGCATTGAGTGAGTGACAAGACATTAGAGGCAGCAATAAAAGAAGAATATCTAGAATTGATTCTTCCAGTTGAAGCAGAGGGTGATGCAGAGTAAATCCTTATTCTTTGTATAGAAATTATTTTACATTCTTTCCATTACTTTATTCTTTATTGTTTGAGGAGTAACCATTGTTGAGGTGGTAATGTAGTTTAGTGTGGGGTAATGTTGAGCAGATGAAAGTGGAATACTTAGCAGAAGGCACACAGAAGGTTCACAGCGAGAGAACAAGGCACAGTCAAAGGTGCAGAAGGATAGGGGAGAACACATGCATGAAATATAAGGGTGGATTTGGGACTTAGCCATTTTCACATGTATGCGGGCTATTTTTGGAGATAGTGTGCCGAGTACACAAACTAGGTAAAGACTTATACGTAAACGCATCGGCTATTTTTGGAGGAGTGGCTACTAAGCACTTTTGCATGGGTGTGAGGCTAAGAATATATTTTCTACTGCCAGTTAACTAGAAGAGGTCTATTGTTAGCGCACTTGCATGTGTGGTTGTGATTGTAAAGGTGCATGGCTATTTTCAGCATGTGACCTATTTTTGGAGTTATGCAAGCGGTGAAGGGAAAATCCCCACCCTTATAAATATGTAATGATCTACGTAGTATAGGGTGACTGTGAGAACTAAATTACTGTGAAGTTATGCTGTCAAATCTGATGCACGCATAAGCTATGGTATTATCTATTGTAATGAGCTTTTGTGTATTTATCATGTTTAATATAATGGAGTGTATTGGCTGAATCAGAGTATTAATCCTGAGTATAATTTTCCTTACATGGTTGGTTTCATTATGGATATTGTTTAAATCTGTTATTCTTTAGATCTAGATCTGAACATGCACTGTAGAATGATGTATTAATTATGGATCTAAATGCATTAAGTCTTCATCATGCTAACATCCTACAACAACAACCCTAAAGAGGGGCCTGGTACCTTTGCGCACTTCAGGTGAGCGCTCAGTCTAGGCTGAGTGATGTACCAATGCATGCCTGGGATTTTACTAGTAAATTCTAGAATGCATTAGCATGACCTTCAGTAGGTACTCCATGCCTCTGATCTCTCCTTATCACCCAAGACACGAGGTAGACCAAGTTATCAATATAAGCGGTCCCGAGAAAATTGTACTGTTGAGAAATTTCTTCCTGGTGACCTTCTATCAGAAGAGAAAATGTTGGATTCTCCCATAAACTGGATCCCTAAAGACACAAAGGCTTCCTGCTACCAAACTCCAAAATATGCCATACCCAGCAAAATGATGTACGCCATCGGTTATAATGAATACAGGTGTGGTACAGATGAACAAGGCATCAGAGAGCCTATTCCCACTCCACATTTCAAATTAGACAAATATGAAATTTTCATTAGACCTTGTTGTGCTCAGCCCCTTAGACACTGATGTTACTACTTCTGAGTGTGAGGATAGCTCTTCTAATTTAGATAGCGACAGAGAGTCCTATCATAACATATACAAGGATCTTGCCTCTACAAACATTTTTCTAGATACAGTCATCCTTATCTTATCCCCTTTTCTTCCACCTTTTATTCCCCCAAGTAAACCTTGTCCATCCCACCCATATTTGACTAGGAACAATAACTTCATGTACAGATCGATCTCTTTGAAAATGATGAGGCAATCATTGAATTCATGGGTATTCGTGATAACATTCCAATTGGTGATCACAAGAAAGGTTTCTTCATTGACTTAGACACATGTGCATATTTAGAAAGGAGGGTGAGATGTATGGTCAGAAAAATTTAAGAGAAATCAAGGGAAAAATTTCTTCTAAAAAGCCTCACCAAAAATAAAATTCCAAGACGCATAGTAAAAACCTCTTTAAGGCACTAGCGGATAAACAAATAAAAAATCAATGGACATACAAAGTGACCATACCCAGGGTGAAAATATCATTGAGGCACCCTTGAAAGAATATCTCAATCTCCCTCCTGATCCTACACACATGGAGGATACATCTAATATACTTGTGGAGGAGACCATTGATGTCAATATCAAAATAGAAGACAACCCTAAAATGGTCAAGTTGGGAGCTTCACTCTCGGAAAAAGAATGAAATACTTTTGTAATGCTTCTACGAGAAGTTTCAAACATATTTCCTTGGTCTGATGTAGATATATTGGGCCAAGATCCATCATTGGTATTGTATAACCTTGTTGTGCATGCAGATGCCAAGCCCATCAAACAAAATTTTAGAAAAATGCATCCACATGTCACCCTACTAGTTAAAGAGGAGCTGGAGAAAATTTTGGCTGTAGGTTTTATAAGACTTATTGATTACTTGGAGTGTATCTCCAACATAGTACCTATGCAGAAAAATTCAATTGGTATCAAAATATGTACTGATTTCAGAGACATAAACAAGGCATGCCCAAAAGATTATTTTCCTCTTCCCAATATCGACATGATTTTTGATTCGACTACGGGCTATGAAATGTAGTCCCATCGTGGATGGATTTTCCAGCTACAACCAAATCAAAATCACAAAATAATATCAACACAATATTTCCTTGTAATCCCTTGGGGGAAAATTTGCTACAAAGTTATGCCATTTAGTCTCAAAAATGCTAGAGAAAATTATCAGAGGGCTATGATCGTGATCTTCCCACGATATGATAAATGACATTATGAAGAACTATGTTGACGACATTCTAGGAAAGTCTAGAAGAAGATAACAACATCCAGACATATTGAGGCACATCTTTCAATTCCTTTGAGATTACAAAGTCAAGTTAAATCTTAATAAATGTGTCTTCGGTGTATTTTCAGTAAAGTTGTTAGGATTCATTGTATCCATAAGAGGAATTGAGGTAGATCTAACCAAATTCACAACTATCAATGAAATGCCTCCACCTAAAAACCACAAGCAACTGTGCATCTTGCAGGGAAAAATCCAAGCAATCCACCATTTCATTTCCCAACTTGCATATAAGTGTCATCCATTCATCCATTTGCTTAAAAAATATGTTGACTTTCATTGGGGACCAGAGTCTCAGCAAGCCTTCGACTTACTCAAGAAGTATTTGGTTAATCCACATGTTCTTATGCCGCCTACCCTAGGTGAGGCCTTGTTATTGTAATCTCAACCATATAATTTTCTATTGGTGTGATATTAGCTCAATATGACTTGAACCAAATAGAAAAATTGGTCTATTATCTTAGTCACACTTTGATCACATATGATCTCAATTATCCCCATATTGAAAAATCTTTCCTAGTTGTTGTCTTTACTTTCCAAAAGTTTCACCATTATCAGCTAAACAACAAAACCTAAGCTTATATCCAAAGTTCACCCATTGAAGTACCTTTTATCTAAACAATCACTCACTGGAAGGATGGCTAATTGGATCATCCTATTAAGTGAGTTTGATATCAAATATGTCCACCAGAAATCAGTAAAAGGATAGGTGCTTGCAGATCAGTTAGCTGAAGCCCCTCTACCTAAAATAGAACCATTTAGTATGGATCTTCCAGACGCCTCAATGTTGTATATTGAAGAATCATGTCATTTGGCAAGTACATTTTGATGGATCATTCACCTTTCATGGTTCAGGAACTGGTGTTGTACTCATCACACCTTCAGGGGACTTCATTCCTCAAGCTTTCCGTCTAAGTTTTCCATGTACTAATAACATAGCAGAGTATGAGGCACTCATCATCAGGATGAAACTTGCTATTAAGTGGAATATTCGATAGCTCAAAGTCATTGGAGATTCACAGTTAATCATCAAGAAAGTCAATGATGAATACAAATTCAAAGATGAAAAGCTCATCCCATATAAGAAAATGGTGGAAACTCTCAAGGAATATTTTGTGCACATTAATTTTGAGAAAATACCAAGAGCACAAAATCAGTCTGTGGACACTATGGCTATAATAGGCTCCCTACTTTGTATTCCACCAAGGAACAATGATATGTTGTTCTTTTTGAAAATCTACGGATGCCTATGCATATGACATGTTAGAATCGTGTCTGGTTTGTGAAGTTGTTGGTCCTTTTTCCCCCATGGTATGAACCCATCTTCAACTATCTCCAGGATGGTACCTTCCCACCCAATATTTCCCATCCTGAAAAAGGAACCTAATCCAAAGAATAGCCCATTACACCCTCCTTGGAGGCACCCTCTATTGTCGTGGCTATGATGGGAACTTGTTATGTTGTCTTAATTCAAACAGAGTCTATCCAAGCAATCAAAGAAGTGCATAAAGGTGTCTGTGGAGCTCATTCAAATGGAATGGTACTAGCCAATAAATTATTAAGAGTAGGTTACTATTTTCCTACCATGGAATCAGAGTGTTGTAAATATGTTAAGAAATTTTCATTGTGTCAAAAATATGGAAATCTCATCCATGCACTGGTGCAATACTTACAGCTGATCACAACACCATGGTCGTTCTCCAAGTGGGAATTAGATCTCATAGGGAAGCTCACTCCAACTTCCTCAGATGGCCACACCCATATCATTACCGCAACCAAGTACTTTACAAAATGGGTAGAGGTTGTACCTCTTACATATGTTACCAGTGCCCAAATCTTCAAATTCATCACGAATCATCTCATTTTTCGTTATGGCATCCCTTCCGCCATTGTCGCTGAAAATGGTAAGTCCTTTAAGAACAATACTGTGAAAAAATTATGCCAACACTTTTAGATACACCTAAAGTAGTCTACTCCCTATTACCCCCAAGGTAATGGTCAAGTAGAGGCCACTAATAAAACCCTTGTTCACATTATGGAGAAAATGGTAAGTAAAATTGGTCGTAACTGGCACCTGACAAATCCATCCCTCCCTCTGGGCTTATAGGACCTCCATTCTCACCCCTACTAGTGCTACACCATATTCCCTAGTATTTGGCACTGAGGCCATCATCCCCATTGGAAATTGAGCTTCCTTCCCTGAGAATATCTCTCAGAGATTATTTAGATAAAGATGAAGACTACCATGTGGCCAGACTACCAGAGCTAGAACTGTTAGATGAAAGATGCATTCATGCACTCAACCACTTGAAAGTGTATCAGAATCGAGTGTCTCAGGGCTATAAAAAATGTATCATACCTCACCAATTTGAGGTAGGGGATCTCGTCTTGAAGGAAAACCAGTTCAACACTGTGAAAGAAAGAGAAAAGAAAGGAAAGTTTGAACCAAACTGGTTGGGACCCTATGTCATCATAGAAAAATATGGATCAGAAGCTTACAAAATTTCCTATCCTAATGGAGAAGAGTGCATGAACCCATGAATGCCATGCATATCAAGTGGTTCTATGCTTAAGCATGGGGAATATATTAGAAAAAACCAAAAAAGTAAAAAAAGATCAAAATACAAAAAAATCAAAAAATTCAAGAAAAAAGTAAAGAGAAAACAAGGTCATCCAAGTGTGAAAACCATCACAATTGTGGCACTTTGGGCAGGTCCTTTGGTGAAAACTGATTTCCGGTGCCTTGGGAGGATTCATTGTTCACAAGCATCTCACATCTAGGGGTACATTTGCTTTATCCTAGAGCTAGTTTTTGCCTGCATTTGAGATTTGTTTGAGCCTATCCCTTTATGGCCTTGATCCGGATGATCCTCCTCTTGTATATATGTGAAGATTTTTCCTTTGTACATTCCCATCTAATGTTGGGGGCATCTTCACATCTTCTACTTTCTTGCACATATGTGTGGCATTCTGCCCTTGTACATTCCCATCTAACGCTGGGGGTAACCACGTTTCTCTATTTTCCTGTACATAGCTTCAGAAAAAATTTAGAAAATATCAAAAACATTCAAATATGTTAGAAAATACCCAAAACATTAGAAAATCATTTCATAGAAAACTCAAAAACAATAGAACATTGTTTCCAGAAACTCCCAAAAAACAACATAAAATATCTCGAAATTATCTCACAAAAACATAGTAGTGATTTTCTTACTTGTTTGTTTGTGTGTTTCTTGTTTGTTTTCTTGCTTTTTTGTACATTCTTGTATAGTATTTAATGTCCATTTTTGTACATTTTGTATAGTGTGTTTCTTAACATACTACTTAGATTGGTCTATTCTTTCCTTGATTAGATTAATTCTTGCTTGTTTATATTCAGTATGTTTTACATGCTTGTATATATTTATACATAGTTGTATTGTTACATACATAGTTTGTTTAGTGTGTATTTGTTAGATTTGTTAACTTTTACTTGTGCTTGTTTGTTACTTGTACATTGTTTGTTATCACATCATCATCTATATCATCACATCTAACATCACATATATCATATATCATCAATAACTGCTAAGCTACATCATCATGAAAATAAACATCCAACATGTATGCTAAGCTATAACATCATATATATCACCAATGGGGAAATAGGGACCACCTTCTATCCCCCCCTCACCAATATCAAAAATTAAAAACATGGACAATCATAAGTATCTCATCAAAAGTAATGTGATATCATCTAATGTTATCTCATAAATCAAACACATGTGATACAATCATACATCATAATAAAATTCCATCATCATATACATGTAAATATGTCAAAAATGTCAATGTCCATATACAATGTGTCTCAGTACATAATCATCAGATACAATGTATGCCATCATGGGCATGGATAACCAAAAATGTGCCTTCATATTGAGGCATAACAAAAAATAATACATATACATCATCTCAAAAATGTGCCTTCATATCGAGGCATACATCAAAAATAGATACATCTATACATATGTCATCATAAAAAGAGTCAACCATGACTCTCACCTACCCCTGGACTACCTGGCCTATGTCCAGGTGGTGGCATATGTGTGAGCCCTGTGATGGTGCCACCTGTTGTGAACCCTATGGTGGTGGCATCAGTTAAGACCAATCTCTTGTGTTGAGATGTTGGACTAGACCAATGATCTCGTTGATCTGAGATGGTCTCTGGGATCTGATCGACCAACTGATTGCCAACCTAACTATAATCTAGAGCCCTCTGATCTGCAGGATAACTACATGATATAACATCCTGTAATACATAGCCTCGCTAGTGATCGAAGCACACTCAAACACTAACTCCATGGACTCCTGTGGTTATCCCTTCCTGTTGGAACATCAATGTGCTCTGCTTTGACACTGGCTAACTCTGCCTGCAACTGGGCCCTCTCTTATGAGGTCACCTGATCCTCTCAGTCCTTTGTGTCCTCTCTACAGGCCAACTGATCCCTCTCAGTAGTGACTTGAAGTTTGTTGTGCTACCACCTACTGTAACTATTGCCTCAAGGAAGCTAAATCCCCTGTACCCTTTGAATCACATGTATCCCCCACCTAGAACTCTGTGGTAATCTTTAATGCCCTCTCCATCCCCATCTACTACCTATCTCCCCCATCCATCTCCTCCATGTTCCACCACCCATCTCCATCCCCTCCTCCCATCCATCTCCTCCATCATGGGGAAGACTAGCTACATGTGGTGGTGATGGTGGTGGTTGTATCACCACCTACTATATAACCTACTAAACCATAAGAATATGAATTTGTATGTGTTGTTGTGGCTGTAAGGGCTGTTGTGGATGTATGGAAGTGTGGATGTATGGGGGAATAACATGTGGTGGTGCTTGCATCTGTCCCATATTCATGTGCTTGTCCTGATCTCTAAGATCCCTGCCCTGTAAGACCCTATGTTGTTGCTACAACACCTGCATCTATGGCACCCTGCGGGATAGTCAACCTCTGTAAGAGCACTATGAATATACCATGCATGATAAACTGATTGTCTCCCCTGGATCAACCACCTATGGCAAAGGAACCCAAGGTTGTGGCAACATCTATGTTGAAACTATCCTGAGCCCATCGAGGTCTGATACGTGGGCCAATATCAAATGTCTCTCTAGATCGGTGACCATACCACATCTCATCACCAGGGATACCCTACACTCAGCCAAGCTATCTCTGGACATAATCTACTTTGTACCACTCTGTGATGTAATCCCTTCTACCAATAAGAAAATGCTCAACCTCTATTATACTCATCTCTGTAGACATCCTCAGGCCACTGGTATAATCTGTATGGGTGTCCATGTCACCATACGTAGTTGGATATCATCAAAATCACACCTATAATATGATTTTGTCTCCAATATGACCTCAGATATCATCACCAACTGGTGCCCAACCCATCATAGAAGGCTCATCTGGAGCCCTAACTCGTAGAACTCCTAAGGGGAAACCAATAGCAATATGGTCCCATGCCCATATCTGTAGTAACATAGCTAGACCCACGGTCTTCTGACCATGGTAAGTGATCAAGTGCAGATCCCAGTAAAGATGTGCTAGAATGCACTACCCCCCAACAATATACCTCTCCACTGATGAGACCATGTATCAGTCCAATGAGACCCAAGGGAAAGTGAGTGCCCATCTTATTAGGCAAAAAAATGTCACTGACAAGAGCCATCAGGTAGACTAGTACACGAGATAAACGATGATCTGCAAAGCACCTGTATAGATGAATTGACATCCCCCAGAGTGGTATGTCAGGTACAACAACATCTCCCCAATACACTACAGGATGCAGCTAGGATCGTCATCATACTCTATCAAACGGCCCTAGATCACACTCATAGTATATGCCACACATCCTCCAAAGTGATGCTCATCTTGCCCAATCATGAATCTGAAATTTATGGCTCTCACTATGCCATCTCTCCACCAAGGCCATGAGAAGGTTGTGATCTAGAGAAATTTGCGGCATCTGAGCCACATATGATAAGTTGGTAACATCTAAAGTAATCTCCAAATAGATCCTCTCACACCTGAGAAGGTCTTCGTGAAGGCTCAGTAGTCACACATGTCACTCTTGCATCTCCTAATCGGGGTAAATCAACCTACAAGCTCAGGAAAACCACTTATTAACATCACCATTTCTTCTAAAATACATCCTCTAATTTCCTCTACTCATCACTAGGTTCTTCTATAAATTTCCTAAACTTCTTCTAAAGTTACCCAAAACTGACTAATCACGTTAGAGTGCCCATTTTAGCACCAGTGCACCTATTTTAGCATATACATGCCCCAACGCTTACGCCCCCATCTTCACACCAACACACACACCCCCCCTAATTTTTTCCCTAGTTCACGTGTGTGCACCCATTTTGACGTAATGTGATATATGTACTTCCATATATGCCTGTGTATGTTTCCACGTATATGCGCATGTGTATGCACTTCCATGTATATGTGCCTACATATATGTTATCCTCCCTAACGTCACCTATGCCCCCCAACAACTCTTACATACCCCAAGGGCTCATGCAATAACATTGCCATGTAATCTACTCTAAGCAATAAATGAACTTAAATGAGCTCGAAATGGAGAAATTTTTGCTTCACATACCTAGGGTCCATCACTAGGAAGCCTCATGTACTCTCAAACGATGTCCTTGTGTCATGTATGGTCCTGAAATCAAGCCATCTCTCCCACACATCAGAGCAAAATCACTAATAAAACTGATAGGGTTTGGTATCAAATAACTCACCGTGATGATTCCCTCCCCCCCCATGGCTTGGTATTTATAGTTGTTTTTACCCCCCCACGGTGATTTTCACTCATCACGATGGTCAAGGGAGGTGATGTGACTATCTGTGATCCTTCTATTTTCTTCTACCACCTGTTGCGATGATTATTTTTATTAAATAATCATTTTTCACCATTTTTCGCTACGTTGGGGCATGTTTTTGCTTCATGGCAACCCTTTCTTGCTACTTAGGGCATATTTTTTGCTTTCTAACATTTTTTTGGCAATAACCACATATATTGTCATTATTCTAACTAATTTTCCTCCTAAAATCAAAAAATCCTTAAAATTGGTAAAATATTCAAAAATCCTAAAAAAATTCAAAAATTGTTTAAAAATCCAAAAAATTGTAAAAATCAATTTTTTTCAAAAATTGGTAACAAGCATGCACGCAACTAAAGCCTGTGTCAAATGCATTGTACTCAAACATAAAAAATTATCCTATAAAACATCTTTCTTTGATTCTCACATGTTCTTGTGTGCATGACTCATGGATCATTTGGATCTACCCTCCATCAACAAAAGTTGGTTTTCTTGTTATATCTATCTTCCCTTGCATGAACGCATTGCTTGGGGCAGTTTCATAGGGCATGATTGATTTTTCATGGGACTTCTATGTCCTTCACTTATTCACCTCACATGTATCCTTGCTTGGGGTGTCATTCTTAACCCTTGTCGTTAATTTGCACATAGGTCGAAATTGAAGCTTGATAACAAAAACATTTGTGCAACCATCTTGAATGTTGTTTGTTTGAGTATGTGTGTTTGTACTTGTTTCCCTATTAGGTTAGCTTGTGTACTTTCTCGTATTGCATTACATTATGTATGTTGCATTGAGTTAGTGTTTTGGCAATGAACAAATGTTCGTATTATAGCTTTTCATGTTATTCTACACTTTTGTTGTATGCATATATTTTAATAAGGACTGATGATATAGATCACCAAGAAAATGATGAAATAAAATTGTTTTTACATCAGCTGATGCAAGTTATTTCCATCTCCTTCATCTTCATTTTCTTCCTCATCATTTTCTTTCTATCAACACTATTCTTCCAAATCACTTGGGGAAATATGGATCACCTTTTATCCCCCCTCCCCCCTCACATTTCTTCTATCCATTTCCTTCATCTTTTTCGATCATCGATCGACCTCTTCCATCACCCCATCAACACTCGAGGGGGCATCCTTCATTCTACTAATTTTTCTTCTATCCCTTCAAAATTTACTTGTTTCTATACTTGTCTATTATCTTTGAAGTGGCGTCATGCTTATGCCACCCCAAAGAGGGGAAAATGTAGACACCTAAAATCAAGCTTAATACTTAAATTGCACTTATTAATAAGACACTTCATCAATTATGCACTTAACTCACTAATTGACCATGATCTTCACTCTCTTTTTGTCAAATTGATGACACTTCGTCAATAAACCACCATTTTGCCTCTATTCCCGTTAATTAATTACATTTCACTAATTAATTAGCCTTCCTATCACTCAAGATGTTAATTAATGACCTTTCGTTAATTAATGTCTCTTCTACTTGGGTTAATTAATTATTATTAATTAATTACACTCGCTACTC
This sequence comes from Taxus chinensis, assembly GCA_019776745.2. Taxonomy (NCBI): domain Eukaryota; kingdom Viridiplantae; phylum Streptophyta; class Pinopsida; order Cupressales; family Taxaceae; genus Taxus; species Taxus chinensis. Next base: position 554,132,825 of record CM034156.1, on the reverse strand, counting down.
TAAATCAATAAATCATCATTTATTGGATTAAATTCCTCTAATATCCCCCAAATCACACTAATTTTCCTCTAATGGGGCTTCTATAAGCTGTACATCTACGTATTAATTAATCACACTGTTGATCAATTAAAACACCCCTCAACTCCCATGAGTCACTAATGATAAATTAAACTCTTCTAAATCAAGGTTACCTTTTCTAAAGCAACCTTATCCATTCCTAATATTACTTTACCCTTATCCCACATGCACTAAGATGCTAAGCTCTCTCAAACCAAAGGGTTATATAAAGAACCATCCTCCTACCCTTTCTTCTTACACCTTCATTTGCGTTAGTAAGACTATAGGCAATTTTGATCTTGAGCACATTCTCCATTGCTTGGAAATATCTTCTCCATCTTGCATCCATTCTCTCAAATTGAAGAGCATGGGAAGATCCAAAAATGGCCTTATAGCCATTTCTTAGTGAGATCTCATCTTCAATCCTTGAGCAAACAAGACCAATTTGATTTTCTATGTGATCTAATTAGATTCATTCATTAGGTAGCAATCTCAAAGAGTAGGAATGGCTTGAGCATTTAATGGATTTATCTTTCTTTATGCATGGTAGAAGTTGTTTTCCTTTAAACTCTTATCTCATGGTTCTATAGGGGTTTGATTATGCTTTAAATCTACTAGTTGTTAGCTTCTTTTTATTAGCATGTAAATTTGTATATGAACACAAATGTTGTTCCCCTTGATGCGTGTGGTGTAGTATTTGGCAGCCCATACGTGTATATCAAGGATGTTATCTTCATGAGGAGATCCAACCGATACCATTTGGTAAAGGATGGTAAGAGTTATGTCATTTCATCCTATTCATAAGATTTGAATATCTCTTTGGTAAGTGTCAGCGAAGCCCACAAGCTTATTCATGCTAGTAGTAAATTTGCATTAGTTCTTTTAAAGGATATGCTAGATGATAAGATTGTTACATCTAAAACCTCTCGTAACATCTTTTCTAATAAAGAGTAGATAAAAATAACAGAGTTGGTTTAGCAGTTCATAGAGGTCTTTTAGGAACCTACAAGGTTGCCCCTAATCAAGGTAATTTAACATGATATCCACTTGCTACCCGATAGTCCGCTTTCAAACTTGGGATTATATAGGAAATCTTTGAAAGATGCCAATGAGGTAAAACAAAAGTTGCAGTATTTGATTGAATAGGGTATAATCCATCCTAGCACTTCTCCATGTGGTTCTCCTATTGTTTTAGTACCTAAGAAATATGGTTCATGGAGAATGTGTGTTGATTATAGAGCTTTAAATAAAATAACCATCAAGAATAGGTACCCTCTTCCTCGCATTGATGATTTATTATATCAATTATAACATGCTAAATATTTTACTAAGATTGATTTAAAGTTTGGGTATCATCAAGTGTGGATTAAGGAAGATGACATCTAGAAGACAACGTTCAAGACCAAGCAAGGGTTATATGAATGGTTGGTATTACTATTCGGGATATGCAATACACCAACTACCTTCATAAGATTGATGAATGAGGTAATGAGGCCATTTATTGATTCTTTTATTATTGTGTACTTGGATCACATTATGATTTTTAGAAGAACTTTTGAAGATCATATTGATCATTTGCGTTAAGTTTTGAAAGTTCTTAAGGAGAACCGACTTGTGTTGAATGAAAAGAAGTGTGAGTTTACACAATAATCGATTATCTTTTTGGGACATGTGGTTGGAGATGGAGAGCTAAGGATTGATCCAAAAAAGATAGAGGTCATTCAGAATTAGCCTACACCATCATGTTTGACAAAGACCAGGAGTTTTACAGGAGTAGTTAAGTATTTACAAAAGTTCATTAAGAACTTCTCTTCCATAGCAGTGTCACTACATTTAGTGATAGCAGGGGGTAAGAAATTTGATTGGGGTAAGAGACAGCAGATTGCTTTTGAAACATTTAAATATAAAATTAGCCATGCTCTAGTTTTTCCCTTACCTAACTTACAGTTGCCCTTCAAAGTGGAAATCGATGCTAGTGATTATGTTGTGGGGGTTGTCCTACTTTAAGGAGGTATGTTGGTATGTTATCACTCTGAATTGTTTCACAGTGAAATTATGAATTATTGTACTTATGACAAGGAATTATATGTTCTTATTCAAGCAGTCAAGAAATGGAAACATTATTTGATGGGTAAGGAAACTATCATTCACATGGATCATCAACCTCTCCAATATCTATAGGCTTAAAGAAAATTTCAACAAGCTAAACACTATAAATGGATGGGTTTCTTATAGCAATTTCACTTGATTATTAAATTTAAGAAAGGTATGACTAAAAAATTAGCTCACATGTTATCTAGACCTCATTTGATTTCAGCTATGGGCACATTAACTCTTCTTAAGTCTTTTTTGTGTGAAGCATATCACGAAGGTTATGAGCAGAATCCAGATTTTATAGAGATTTTTCAGTAGAAACCTCCAAGTGAGGGATTTGTACATAGAGGAGAATATTATTTCTAGGATGGTTTGCTCTACAAGAATGAGAAACTTTGTGTACCTAAGGGGGAAAGAGTGTGGTTAATGAGAGAAACACACACTTCCATGGCAGTTGGTCACTTTGGTGTGACAAAGACTGTAACACACTTACAAAGGTATGTTTATTGGCCAAACATGCAAGACGAAGTTGCTAAATTCATCAGGGGTTGTGTTTTATACAGTATAAGAAAGCCTAGTAACAATAATTTGGGGTTATATGTGTCATTTCCAGTTCCTTCCCAACCACGGGAAATTATCTCCATGGATTTTGTGGACTGTTTTCCTACCTCTGAAAAATGTCGTGATTATATATTTGTAATTTTGGATAGATTTAGCAAAATGTGTATTCTTATTCCTTGCAAAAATACCATTAAGGTCAGTGATGCAGCTAATTTATTTTTTGCTAATGTGTGTGTTCACTTTGGTTTGCCTAGTTCTATTGTGTTAGACAGGGACTCGTGGTTCGTAGGGAAGTTTTGGTATACTTTGTAGGAAAAGATGGATACGAAGCTAAAGAGGTTTACCATTTTTCATCCACAAATGGATGGGAAAAAAGAGGTGGTGATTTGTACCTTGGTCCATCTCTTGAGAGGGTACAATAGGAAACATCTGAGTACCTGGGATGAGAACTTGGTGTATACCCAACATTCTTATAATAGGACAGTTCATGCTTCGACTAATAAAAATCATTTTGAAACATCTTTTGGTTATTTTCCTAATAGTGGTTTTGATCTTGTTTTGAGATTACCATGCAAAGATAACAAAAAATTGGAACCAAAAGTCTGCAAGGCTGAGAGTTTTATTGAGAAAATTCAGTAAATACACCTTCAAGTATAGAAGAGGTTGAAAGAGTCCCATGCCAAGTACAAAGCACAACATGATTGGCATAGAACTGAGCATTCCTTCCTTGTTGGAGACAAGGTATGGTTGTATTTGAGTTGGGATAGGCTAAAAGGAAAAGATAAGAAACTCAAGCCTCTTCGATATGGCCCATTTGAAATTATGGAACAAGTGAGTAAGAATGCATTTTGCTTGGACTTATTTCCTTATATGAAGATTTATTCAGTTGTGAATGTTGAAAAATTATGTATTTTTTAGCTCTCCATGTTGGAAGATGAAGAAGGAAGAGTGTTGCTTCAATTTATTGAGGATATTTCTCCAGATAGTCAATCAAAATTGGAGGAAGATGTGATTTTACAGTGGAAATAAAGGACATCACAGAGAAGAGTGTAGGACAGGTGGTTGATTGGGTTGAAAGGCTAGTTGCCTATCAAATCCAAGTGGTATTCTAGAGAGGATGTGGGAAATAAATTTCCTCACCTCATCAGTCCTTAAAGCTTTTAGGGACTTAAAATACTCAAATTGGGGAGGTATGATCCAAAAAATGGATCTGTAAATACCCAATTCTATGTATTCTCTGTATTTGATACTTGTTCTAAAGGTTCTCAGTTGTTTCTTTCTTCATGAGGTAGTCCAATCAGGCTGGAAGTGATCTGGACAACTTCAAATGACGTTTCAGGCCATTATTGTTTTGTTTTGGGGATTTCTCATTGACGGTCACATAACCACCTCGGCGGTTATGTAACCATCATTCTGTGCAAAGCGACGGTTGTGTAACTGTCATTCTGCACAAAGCAACGGTCTTATACAATATGGTTTCAGAATTCAAGATCTAAACAGTTGTAAATTTTTGAGCTTCCCAATCGATTCGTTTCACCTTTTTCACACATCCCTGAGTAGAACAACTATAAATACAAGGTTTTAGAAGAATTCTAGCAAGTGATTTTGGGTGAGTTCTATTATGAGAAAAGTTGGAGAAGTTGCAATTCTTTCTTATTTGTTCATTTGAGAAGAGTTCATATGTTGAGAAATTGTGAGCAAGTAGATACAATTAAAGGGAGTGGTATTCCTTCTTATAGGAAAATTATTGGCAGTAAGTTGTATTATTGGAGAATTACACAGTCAAGGGGAGAAAATTCACTCACCCACTGGATTTTTTCCCACATTGGGTTTCTCTAGGATAAACCTTGTCTCCTTTTATATCTCTTTTCTCAGTTTACAGAATAATTGTGTATTATTATTACACATTATCTTGGTTAACAAAGAAATCAACATATTTCATTAATTTTTTCATGAGCATAGTGATCTATTTATTATTAGAGTACAATAGTTTACGGATCATAATGTAAAGACAAAGCCAAACTTATCATTTCCAAAGGATAAATTGCCAAATTTAGGTGTGTATGGGAATTCTCTATGTTTTGGATTGTTTGTGCTATCATCGATTTTTTTAGACCTTCTTATTCCAGATATGATCCATGTGTCTTTTTCTCTTTTCATGTGTCCAAAAATTTAATGTGCCTCTTGGGACATGTGTCTTGCTCTCATGCCCTCAAACTTTGTAACTCCTTTCCGCTTGTGCTTGCTAGTCCCACATATCATCTCTTTATTTTGAGCCCTAAATTCCCATGATCACCTAACCATTGACCATTCCAATTGCCACCATATATTTTACTCATATTTATGGTATCCTTATGCTCCTCTACTTAGAATTTTCCTTACATGGTATTTGCACCCCATATGGGATGTCTCTATGTGTCATCTTTAGAATACTCTTTCTTCATAATCTCTTTGTAATTTGCAAGCCTGCACCTTATCCAGGATCTTCACACATGTCTAAGTGACCATCTCTATTATCTTTCCATATGGCATACTCAGATTAAACAACTTCCATTGGCTCTTTCCGTCGTGGGTCTCAGTGATTTGAACATGTATCCTAGTGACCCTATTCTAGTTTTTACACTTGTAGTGCTTTAGAATCTAACTTTCTCATGAGCCTTAACTTGGTCAAACTCATGTAACAATGTCACCCATTGCAACCTTCTTACCTTATCATGAGTCCCTTCAAATTTAAACTCATTAAAATTGGTCTCTACTTGCCCATTAAGTTTTTTGGTCACCTTTATATGTAAATGCTCATGTTCTATCCTTCTTTGTGCGTGTAGGAATATGCCCATGTCCGTACCTCTACACTTCATGACTTGACAACCCCCTCCTAAGTTTTTAAATGATTTCTTTTCCATCCCTTGGGATTTTCAGTGGGTTCAACCTCTCTACACTTGTAACTATTTTTTGTGATCCCTCCATGGCTATTAAAAGGCCTATTGTGCTTTAAGTTTGCCATTAGAGATGGATTCAAACTATGTGACTTCTATGGGTCCCTTGTATGCTCCTAAATCATTGTAGATTTGGAGATGTTGGGCATAAAGCCTTTGTTTTCCCAAAAATGCAACAAAGCAATGAGAGAATAAATCAAGCTAGAAAACAACTTACATAAGTGGATGAAGAGATAATTGCTTCACCCAATCATATGGAAGAATGAGAAAATGGAAAATCTCTTACTATAGATCGTATGTTGTTGAAACCAACAAATTAGGTAAATGATATTTTCAAAACCATATGTAATTCTGGAGGCAATTTTTACAAGGTTATTATTAATAGTGTTAACATGGGTAATTTTTTGTCTAGTGATAAGGTAGAAAAGCTTGGTTTGAATAAGATCGTCAACCCAAATGCTTAAATGGTTTCTTAGCTATGAAAAGGACAAAAAAAATCAGTAAGTAAATCATGTTTGATAATTTTTTGGATTAGTTCACACAAGGATGAGATTATTTATGAAATTATGCCCTTGGATGCTTATCATGTATTATTGTGATTGCCTTGAAAATTTGACAGAAAGGTTGTACATGATGGTAGGAACAAACTTGCACTTTTATAAAATATGGTAAGAGGTTCAAATTGAGTCTATTTAAGGAAAAAGGAGAAGTGGACACCAATCTAAAATTTATGTTGGTTTCTAAAAAACCAATTCTAAAAGAAGCAAAAAAGGATAAAAATTCTTTTGATTTTCATAGATGTTGAGAAAACAAGTGGAATAGATGAAATTCCACATGGAGTAAATAGTTTTCTAGGGGATATGTGGATATTATCTCTAAATATTTATTGATAGGTTACCACCCATGAAAATAATTAATCATCACATTCATTTGATTCTCATATCATGTTTACCAAACAAGAGGGAATATAGGTTACACTATAGAGAATGTGGAGTTATAGACACGAGTCCAAGAGATATTCAGCAAGGATTTGATACAAGAATTTTTGAGACTGTGTGTGGTTCCAGCCATACCGGCACCAAAGAAAGATGGATGATGGTATATGTGCATACATTCACAAGCTATTAATAATATTACAATCAAGTATAAATATTTATTTCCATAAATGGGTGGCTTGATGGATTGTTTGAGTGGAGCTAAATACTTCAAGGAGGTATATTTTAAGAGTGGAATTATCATATGGAGATTATAAAAGGGGATGTATTGAAAAACTACATTAAAGATAAATGATGGGTTGTATGAGTGGCTTTTTATGCCATTTGGATTGACAAATGCATTAAGCACCTTAATGAAATCAATGAATAAAGTGCTAAAACCTTTCCTTGCAAAGTTTTTTTACAATGTATTTGGACGATATTCTAATTTTTAGTAGAACAAAGAAGTAACATTTAATGCATTTAAGGTATGCTTTGCAAATATTAAGAGAAGACAACATGATAGTCAACTTAAAAAGGTATAGTTTTATGAAGGAAGAGTTAGTTTATTTAGGCTTTGTTATTTCTCAAGATGGATTACAAGAAATTAAGAGCTATTGTTCAGTGGCCACCATTGAGTATCATGTTAGAGGCCACAAAATTCCATGAGCTAACAATTTTTTAAAATATTTTCATTAAGAAATTTAGTGGCATATGTGTACCTATCACAAAAACAATGAAATATGATATGAAAGAGTTTATTTGGATAATTTCAATACAGCATAGCTTTCATATTTTGAAGAAAATGGTAACATAACAACTCATCCTAACATTACCAAGTCTCAATAAGTTATTCCAATTTGATTTTTATAAACACTCAAATTTGGTAACTTATCCTTTGACAATGACAAGTTCGGCCATGTTCTCTTACTAAGAAAAATGCTCACATTCTGATTTGAATCAATACATCTCTCTATCTCTTTCTTGACTTTTTTATCTCCACAATTAACTTTATCAGAAACTCAAAAAATATTAATTAACCAAAGCACTAAATCATCCCTAACATCATTCAAGAATTTTTTATTTTACATCACATGCTTCATGGCCTTGACCATACAATTTGGTTAGGATGTGTTATACAACCCTGACCAACTTGTATGGTACTAATTATTCTTACATTATGACTATGATTTCAATTTAAATATTTTTATTGCATCGTTTCATCTTCCTATCGTTGGCCTTGTCACAATATTTCACTTACAAAAGGCTATATAAGCAAGTCAATATCACTTTATTACTCACGTGTCTCTCTTACAAGATACTATTGCAAATATCACTCCGAAAGCACTCAAGGATCTCATAATGATTCCTAAATCAATTGTGTGTCATTTGAAAAAATCATTCCTATAGTTTAAAACACTCAACTAGGTCAAAATTCCATTTCCAAGTATCCAAAGTTTGTAGAGCCATGTATTAGCAAGAGAAAATTTACTCCAAGCATTGTCAAAGGGTTTCAAGGAACAAAGGGTTAAGTCACATAGTTGAAGCACACTACACCACACTGCTACTGGATATTGGGTACATTTTATATCCTATAGTTGTCACATAATTTTTGTGTCAAGAGACACAATGGCACTCATACGGGGCTAGCTTAAATCACACTCACACTTGAACATGCACCTATGATAACTACATGAGGCTTGATCCCGCACAAGGGAATGTAGTGTAGCATTTTGATTAGTTTGGAAGGATTTTTTGGGAAATGTGTCATAATTTTTTCATTGATGTCAATTTGTACATTGATGTCAAAGTGTCCCCAAGGTGTCCAGGTGGTTCCATGAAGTGTCAAGTCATGTCAATTCATGAAGTCATGGTGTGCAAGCATAAGCTAGGTGCATGGTCAAGTAAGGTGTGTGGTGATTCATCCCAAGGTGGTATGTAGAATACCGATGTCAAACATGGTCAATCATATGTGTATCATGTGTTAAGAAGTCTATAACAAGTCTCCATGGCCAACTCATGAAGTTTTAGGTAATTCTAGGCCTAATCCTAGGCCTAGATCAAGCAGGTAGGCATGAAAACATGAGAAATAAATCAAGGAAAATTAGGAAGAGCATGGATTGAGTAGTATGAGTAGGAATAACATGTGTGGAAGGAGTATTAGGTCAATACTCAGGCTTATAGGGCATGCATGCATCCATTTTGAGGCATTTTAGTGAAGATGATGCCAGTAGGCAAGTGAAATGGTTGAGCCAAGGTATGATGATATAAAATAGGAATTGAAGGAGAATAATTTGATGGTATATGAGGTGTGCAGGGATTTAAAAAGGTCTAAAGAGGTAAATTAAGTAATTACCCAGGTTTTCATAATACACCCTTCAGGACTAGAGAACAAAAGCTGCACAAATGAGATGGGCAGATATTTCCAAAGAAAACCATGAAAAATTGGTCATTGGAATACATGGAGGGGTGAGTTGAGAAGGTGTGGTCAAAATTCAAGACCTAAGGAGATGTTTTGTAATATTTATGCATGTTTTTCCAAAACCAAGTTTTTGGAAAATGTAAATCAAGCACTGTAACTTCTTAGTTGTCAAGAAAAATTGACAGGCCTTCTTTACATAAATTAGAGAATACTTTTTTATAGGGAATTTGGATAAAAACATGATGTGAAAGGTTTGAGATCAATTGGTTAAGTATTTTAAAAGTTCTATCCATTTTACTCACAAGGTTTTTCACCCTCCAGATCTTCCTCCTGAAGCGATAGGCATAAAAAGAGGTGTTTTGGCTTCAAATCAAGTCTGCAAACTATGAAACATACTTGGAAGTGTAGAGGAATCTCTCAAGCACTTTTTGGTGGTATTTTTATTTTGCAAGAGTGACAATACTATACGGACTGGGCTCTATCTTTGCAAATTTTGACTACAGTCATGTTTTTGAAGGTGTATTGTGTCTAAACCTGTCCTTGTGATGATAAATAAACATGACTACTCTCTACAAGCTCAACATGATATGTTGGGATTCTTGGTATGATATGATGAATATGGTTGAGGCCTAAACTATCTTGGTCTACTGCTACATCACATGTCTAGCTAAGAAAAGTGAGTTAGTGATGGATTTTCATGGTCTTGCTCCTTAAGTTGGTGACTGCACTAAGTATGGTAGATGAAAAATGAAGGATACCATCAGAAGAATTCCTTATAAACCTTGGGAAGTGTTTGATACAAGTATATCTCTCAAAATTGCAAACTAAGATTAGTCTCTTGTGACAGTCAAGCAAGGGTTTGGTTTTTTAGTAAAATGGACATAATATCAAACAAGAATGGGTATGAGAAGTTGTGTTTCTACCTTATCCTCCTTGAGAGATGAATTTTAAGATTTGAGTGATTGAGAATGCATGTATTTGAATATAAATTCTGAAGTTGCAAGCATGTATGGTCAAAACAGTGAATTGTCTTTCTCTAATGCACGAGTCAAGAAGAAATGGTGTTGCCTTGCTGATTCTTGTGATTGAATATGATCTACAAGTATGAAATATTCCCCTTGAAGGTGTGAAATATATTGAAAATCTATACTTTTGGCTTGTTAAATGAATCTTTTTGATGGTTGATGAAGACTTCTTGCAGTCCTAATGATCTGAGTACAACCCTGATATAAGCTCATATGCACACTTAGTTTTCATATGCAAACATGTGATGAATTTACCTTGCACCTAGTTTTATTTTAAGAATAAATGGTGAGAATGTGAAGTGTGTAGGAGTTATAAGTAATCCTTAAAGGTTTAGTAACGTGTTTCATGCATGTGCCACTTTGGAAATTACTCTGGAAAAAGAACTAGAAGACAAACGAGAGCTCGCTTCTACAGGAAAAAATCATATGGCAGTTACAAAATTAGGTGGCAGAGGTCAGCGATGTGAGCATATCATATTTTTAGAGGGCAGATTATAGGTTTGACATGTATGAGACAAAACTGAAGATGTTAGATACTAAAAGACAAACTTTTAGGCAACTTTTGTAAAGTTTTTTCTTGATGCACTTATACATATGGAAAATGAGTGAGCTGATGAGTCATAGTACATGAAAGGTCAAAGGTCATGTCTAGGATTTATATATGGTTATATAAGCTCATTTTTATGTATGAAAATGTTGTTAAAAGTGAGGATATTTGTGGGCTTGTTTTTGAGAAAATAAGAAGGGTGTTAGTGTGTTGAAACCATGAAAAATTAGGAGAAGAGAAGAGGAGAAAGTGTGTTGAAACAATGGTCACATCAGGTTTATGTAAGAAACCAAGTGAAGAAGGTGATCAAAGTTTATTTCTATGTTTAAAATCTGAGTTATAACTCAACAATTTAGGAGTTAGCTTCCTAGGAAGTTGTTGCTTGCAGAGCAATAGTCAAGTGGGTGTTTGGCATAGACTTTAAGTGAATGCTTCAAAATCTGTGTCATAGCTACAGGGTGAGTGGATACTCACCATTTGGTGAGATCATTGTAATTTTTTATGGACAATTTTCCTTGATATTGCTTTGATTTCTCCTTTTATGGGTTTTCTCCCTTATTGGGTTTCCCACCTTAAATCTAGTCTTCTCATGGGTGCCTTTGTGTTTGTAGCTCTTTCTCTATCATGGTTGGATGCTCATGTTGTTCATGGTTAACATAGTTAAGTTTGGTTGATTGAATCATTGAAAAATTACATACAATTTTAACAAGCACTGATTCACCACCCCTCTTAGTGCCTAGAATTTATAATAATTGGTATTAGAACTGGTTCTCTTTGTACAAGTTTACCAACTTGAGAGAAGGTCCTCAAGGCACAAACATGGGTGGTCAAGCTGATATGGTGTTGAAGAAGAAGTATGAGATTGATTAATCCTTGATTAAATACTTAAAGATTGAAATTCAACTCAATGATGCAAATCATCTTGAAGAACTCAAAGAGGTGGTAACAATTGTTAGTAAGTTGTCAAAAGATCTAAGTGTCAAAGAAAAAGCTTATGTCAAACTTGAGGAAGAATTGAAGATTTCAAAGGATGAGATAGAACAAGTTAAAGATAAATTGATGACATGTCTAAGAACCAAAGAAATTTCAAGCAATCAAAGACACCCTAATGACAGATTGGGTTTGGTTTTTAAAAATGAAGTAAATCAGTGTGAATTAGATCATGAACCTAGTCATGAGCCATGCCAAATAGTCATCAAAACTAAGGATGAAGAATATGGCAAACTAAATGTAAAATTGATGACACTAAGAGAGGAACTAGAACAAGTAATGCAAAAGGAGTTGAAGGGAAAATCAATCCATGTATCATATCAAGGACACAAGAAGACCATCAAGTAGCCAAATGCAAGGTGATTCCCTAGTAAGCTATATGGAATTTTCTTTTCATGTCATGTATTTGAACATATACTTAGGGATTGTAAAAGGAGAGTAGACAAAGAACACTAATGGAGAGATTGTAGGAATGAATTTGAAAAGAATAGAATGTGTTTCAATTTCCATAAGAAGGGTTGCATAGACAAATTTTTCCTTGAAGAGCCTATGGAGCATAATTGGATAAAGGAAACATCTAGAGTTGGATGCTTTAAGTGCAACAAATCAGGTCATTTTGCTAGACATTTTCATAAAAGAAAGCTCATCTATAAGAGGAAAGATGAAGTCAAGCACATGCCTATAGAAACTATTAAGGGAAAATCATAATTAGTCAATGAAGAGCCAAAATTAACTGAGTTAACAAAATGCATAGACAAAGCTAAGAAGGAGGAATTTGGATCAGTCAAGACCATCAATATTAATTAGTTATTAAATCCTATGAGAAGTATGCTTGCCCTAGTTGAAAACAAGTTCATGCATAAAGAGGAGCATATGTGCTTAATGAGAAAAGCTCAGGGAACCATCATAACAAGACAACCATTCAAGGGAATCAAAAATTAAATCTGTAAAAGGGAAAGGAAGATGGATTCCTCTGAGGAATCCATGATGTACTAATGTTCTCAGGAGCATGAAATGCCTTCTCTAAGATTTTAGAAGGTAGGAATCATCTTGAAGGAAGCTCAATGACCTTGTGAAAGTAATTTATCATCTTACAAGTTGTAAATTATCAAGCAAAATCTTATCCTTGATGATGAGTGAACCATCCAAATAATTTTTCTTCATGTAAGGTGCCATCAGTAGTTGTTGATTGAAGTATCCACCACATTAAAAAGGTATGTTAGAGAATGATTTTTACCTCTTGTTGATATATCCATATTTTTCAAGTTCTTGGATCTCTTTCTTACCTATACATTCAAAAGGAGTTGGTAAACAAGTTTGAAGACTTGTGTTATCCATCTCTATGTTGTAAGGTTGATTTCAAGAGATGTTTGAAGACTTGATCCATCTCTATTTGTCATAGGTGTCAAGAGAATGTTTGAGACAATTTCAGTTCAAACATCTTCTTCTCAATACTACAAGACAGTCATGTGTGAAGTAAAGTCTAAAGAACCTCTAAGGTTTTCATTAAACTTCAAATAGTAAACTCATCCCATGATGTCTATAAGGCTCTTGTCATAAGTATCAAACAAACCATGAAGTTTATCTAAACCTTGTCAAAATGTGTCAAATGTGCCCCATCTATCAAGAGCTCAAGGATTTTGTGTTAGGATATCTTAAAGTCCATTTGTATAAGCTAACTGTGTACAATACATGGAGGTATGATAAAACATTAAATTGAAAATTATTTCTCCCATGTCATTGAATAATCTCTCAAGCCAAGGGTATTAAGTTTTAGTACTACAGTGTATGAGAGTCAAAACTTAGATTAGAGAAAGAGTCATGTCAATGTGTAGGTCATGTGGTCTTAAGATAATTTGAAGGTCAATGTCTCAGAAATCCCTGAATGAATATGAGGCCACTGTGAAGGTCTGAGATAAACTCATCATGTGTAGGTCATGTGGTCTGAAAGATAATTTGAAGGTCAATGTCTCAGAATCCCTGAATGAATATGAGGCCACTTTCTGAGATAAACATCATGCTTAGAGCAAACATCATCCTTTGTTGTTTACTTGAAGTCCATATTCAGAGTTGTTAAGATCATTCATAGAGTTACCATGCATGAGTCATGCCTTAGGTATGCTCCTCCATTAGTTTAACAAAATAAAGGTAAAACCATCTCCTATTATGAGTTTGAGTATATCATTATGGTGCATGTTGATTAAGTTCATTTTGAAGCAACTGTAGAATTTGTATAGAGTTATTATGGACATCGTAGATTTATCTTGTATAAGAATGCATAATCAAATTGTATGGAGAATCTCATGAGTTTTCTCAAAGTTAGTCTAAATTAGTCAAGAGTTGTGTCAAGAATGTCATGATCATGTCATACAAGTATGAAGCTCCTAAAAGAGTTTAGAACATATACCAGTCATGATACACATAAATATGAAGTTTACAATTGTACTAAGTGATGATGCTTGATCAAAGATGAAGAGAAATTGGAGAAATTTGATACAGAGAACCTATACCAGCAAGATACACAAGAAGTCTTGTACTAAGTCCTATGATCATCAAAGATGAAGAGAAATTCAAGATACAGTGGATGCTTCCCAAGTCTGTGTGGTCATGGTCTTTTGAAGCATGAGTCCATGATAGGTATGTACAGTCTGTTCATCAAGATTTTCAATGAATAGTACAGTTAGTCACTTTGTGTAAATGTTGGACTTTTTGGGTATGTTTGCAGAATGTATATATTCAGTCAAAATGTAAATTCATACTCAACATTTTAATTTTTTTAGTCAAGGTTGGTATCTTGGTCTAAAAGTAAAATGTGTCAAAATGTTTTTAAAACAAGGAAGTATCTCAGTCTCTGTCAAGATCTTGTAATTGTGAGTATGTTATGTGAAGCTTTTCAGTGTCATGAAAGGTTTGCAAAGCATGATGATATTCAAGGTTTGTACAATGAAATAAATATGGATCTATGGAATTCAAAGGTTTCCTAATCAGTTAATGTTGTCTCAATGTGTCTTAGGCTTGTCAAGGTGTATCATGTGTGACTAAGATAACACTCATGATGAATGTTGTCTCAATGTGTCTTAGGCTGTCAAGGTGTATCAACTAAATAACACTCATGATTCACCCTGAACTCAATAAATTTGTAGCTAGGATGCATAGAAAGGAAGGTCATGTTCACTTAAGTAATGATAGCCAAGTTGGTGTGAGCCATTGTTGAGTAGTCTTGTAGGGTGAAGCAAGTATGTGTTCCATCGAGCAACTATTTGTTTCACTTTAAATATTATTGAGTATTCTTGAAGAATGAGATCAAGTGCAATCAAGGTGATGAAGGACCATGTTTAAGAAGGATTCATGAAGCCTACTTATACTACCCTAAACGCATGAAAGTTAGGCTTAAGCATAAACAACAAGAAGGATGATGCACTGTGATGAGAACTCCAAGGGTAAGTAACAAGGTAGGATAATTTTTTACTAAAACAAATGATTCAAGTGGTGAAAACCATTAATGGTAAGATTGAAGGTCAATAATAATGGTACACATATTTTGCAAGTGGTTTGGGGAAATGAAGATCATCACAAGTTAAATGGTTGTAAAATTTCCTTCTATCAGGCTTGCACAGAAACTCTCTTAGGGTTTGGAAAGGGTTGGAAGATTGAAGGCTTAAATGATGGAGAAAAATATTTAAATTTAATACAAATGAAATTTTATAATCTCTTACAAAAAAATTTGTGATTAGAGACCTCAAGATATCCACACGTGTGAGCAGTTTATATCAGTAGTGGATGACAATGTACAATTTTGGAAAATACCTAATTTGGAGGATTGAAATGAGAGTTTGAAGCAAATTTGACAAAATAAGTTTGAAGGAAACTTGAAACACAAAATTTAAGACATAATGGATACTAAAAAATCATCTCAAATCATCAAAAGAATCAGTTTTGAAAAAGTTACAAAGGAAATTCAAATTTCAAAGGCTACAAAGCTGGATATGCAAAGTTAGACATTTTGATTTGAATGAGAGAATTTTTTAGTTTTTCTTTTAAGATTCTTCACTCAAAGAAGGCTTTGAGAATATGGAAAACATTAAGCTATTGGAATTATGATTTGGATAAGCTCAGAAAAAGGTTTATAGGTAGAAGCAAGAACAAGAAATTGAAGGCTTTTTGAGATAGAACTGTCACAAGTACAATACAACCAAACATATAAGGTTATGAATTTTTGAGAAGTGCTTCCTAGGCTCGATGGAATTATACAAGTCTAAGAACTCACTTAGGAACATGAAATATAGAAGAAGTGTCTATAATGCCTAGGTAGATGCATATCAAGTGAAACAACAGTAGTATCTTACACAAATATGTATGTATAGTTTCAATGCCCATCTTTGAAGTATAATTGATACACTCCTAACATGAATAAGTGATATTGCACAGGAAGATGACCTTATAAGAAGAGAACACAAAAAAAAGAAAATTTGGTATGTAGACAGGTTGATGAAGCATGAAGTGACAATTGGGAATTATTGCTAAATTTGACTAAAGAATACTACAAAAACTATTTAAAACCTTAACACAATTTGCACTTCATGTTTTGGTGTGAAGGTTATGTGTTAATTCCAATTACTTGGTTTCTCAAGTAGTTGGAGACAATACCACCATAGGGGGAGTCATAAGAAGTTGGCTCATGATGAGTGTGATCTTCCATAGCAAGATGAAGCTGGTCCATTTTCCACTGAAAATGTGCCTTAGGGACATTTTCATCCTTTTGAGGCCAAGTTGGACATTACAAAGAGATGAGAGCTTAGACAAAGTGATGCAGGAGCATCATCATGGAGATTTGGAGTAAAATGAAGTTTGAATAAGCCTTTCTTAGGCATTGAGCATATACAAGGAGTTGTCAAAGTTTTCTCTATCCATGTACATTGTAGTAGTGAAGGTGAAAAAATTGTAGTAGTGGTAATTTGTTCAAGTTTGACTAGGTATGAGGAGGTTGAATAGGTTGTATGAGTTGTCATGAGTTAGATAAGGTCATGAAGACCATAAAAAGAGGTTATGTAACGAGTTGTGATGTGTTTTAGATGTAGATCATCCATAATTGCTATGTTTAGAAGCATGGTTGAGCTTTCCTAGGGTAGACTTAGTCAAATAAGGAGCAAGTTGAGCTTCTTAAGGAGTTGGAATAGGTAAAAAAATACAATGAAGGAATAATTTCGAAGGAAAATCTTGTAACAGGTCATTGAATGATGAATGATGTATGTATGAAGTTTGAAATAAAGAATTTTCTTTTGTTTCAGTGAAATTTGACATGTTTTTAATGGACTGTGCATAGGAATGTACTAGGGCAAGTGAGTGTATAAAACCCTCAATGGCATTTACATGTTAAATTATCTTGACTGTTAATATGAAAAGATATACTGTACAGTGATAGGATCATCATCATAATTTTTATAAGTCTTGAAATGCTGAATTTGGTTTTTATAGCTAATTTATCTTCTCTCAGGATCGAATTAGGGCTTCATGTAGTTTTTGATGGCATAGATGAAATGAGCTAGAAAATTTCAAATTATCTTTGTCTCGGCATGAATTAAGAGATCCTCCAAATTTCATGGTGATTGGGTAAACACAGTCAAAGATCTATCTTGACAGTAATTTTGAAGCTAGAACATGGTGGAAAAACACAATGTACAGTTGGAAGAAGGGAAATTTGATGCAGATTTCTCATTATAACTTGATAAATTATGAACCTAGATTGGGTATGGAGGTGAGATGTTAGGTCCAATTGATGAGTTTTAAGGATCTCATGAGGATAAATGGCATAAGGGAAATGTCATCATTTTGAGTAAAATATTGACTGTACAGGGTATATGAACTGTACTAAGTCATTAGAAAGGTTACAAAGAAGGTGAGTTGGAAAGAATGTGGTGAAGAACCAATGCATAAGAGTTAGGATCACCATCAAACAATGACATAAATGGAATCTATAAACATGGAACCATGTGCCATGAAATACTATTCCAATTGTTTTGGCCGATTAAATTGGAGTTAAAATTAGGCTATAAGAAAGCCTGGGGTAGAGTATTAGGACATATGAAGGAACACAAGTGCTTGATCATCATTATAGGGAAGCTTGATTATTCAAGAGGATATGATGTAACATGAAAAAGGATGTATGAATGCCCCAATGATCCTATGATCATATAACTTCACTTGTATTAGACCCTAGACAATTGAGAGAGGCATAAAAGAGTATAGATTTGCAAGAGAAAGATTTGAGTGAATGTTGTAAGAATAATTTATAGATCATAATGAAGAGCTCCCAGGACATTGAATATGTAATAGGTTGGCTATTGAATCATATTGGACCTCACATATCCAGTGGTGAGCATCCTATAGTTTTAACAACATCCATACTAATCTAACAAAAAGGAGTAAATAGCAAGCACTTGTATAGATGGGATCTTAATGATTTGAGATTATAGGTATATATCTTAGGGAATAAATTGATGTGTTATAGTTGGAGTTTTCAAACACTCTAGATTATAATTAATCCACTATTCACCTTGTTGTTAAAAGCAATAGTATCCTTCAAGCTTTGGTAATGGTGTCCACTCTTCATTAAGGAACACATTCATGGAGGTAAATAACCTAGACTCCTTGTGAATGATAAGAGCTATAAGATGTAGTGAATATCTTCCTCCCATAGGAGTAGGGAGATTATATAGCTCAGGTAAGGTATGACAAGGTTCTTGACTTCATGAGAATCCAGTTGTGGACTGAAATCTAACATGTAGATGGTAGGAAGACACTTGAATGTATGGTTTAAATCTTGGTTGATCCTTTTGGTGTGAGTATCTAGAATTGGCTCAAGGGGGATAATGAGTTAGGCCACTTAGTAAGGTTAATCTATACAAGGTACATTTTTTTTGAAGGAAAAATAACAAGCAAGGAAAAGTTGTGTATAAGGATAAAACAGAGTATTGATCATGATAGAGGAAAAGTAGTTGTCATTGATTACATGACTGTAAATATCATTAAATCATGCATGGTGACAGAGGATGGTGTCATTGAATATGCATGAAGGTTCAAGAAGGAATGAGTGAATTATTGAATGAGCATGACTATTCAAATGAAATAGTATACTAAGGTAAGTATGGAGTTAGTGAACTTGGAGTATGATAGACATTCAAAGGAACATATTATGTGTACATGCATGTGTGGGATGTTGAGCTAAGATGGCACATCATTTTGGTATCAGAGCAGGTCTCTGATTTGATTAGCTAATGAGAATATAGATGTTTGTGTGAATGTTTATTTTGTTTGGTTGTAATAATGATTGAATGAAGTGTGATTTTAGATTCAGGTGAAGGAAGAGAGACTGTAAATAGTCAAGAAGAAAGAGGAAGAGAAGTTTGGCTAATAAAATCCTAAGAAAGAAACTACAGCTAGTAGAGAAGAAGAGTAAGCCAAAGAAATTGGCATAAATGCCACTAGAGCTTGCATAGTGAAAGGTTTTGAGAAAGAGGAAGAAGTAGTTAGAGATATCCAAGAAGGAGCTTGGATAAGAGAGAGAAAGAATACTACAATCCAAGGTGATAGAGACTTGGATGAGAGAGAGAGACCATGGAAGCTATACCATGGAGACAGCTAATAGTTTTGGTGCAAGAAATGAGAGAGGTGAGAGTAGGAAGAAGAAAAGAAGAGAAAAGAAAAGAAGAAAGCAAGAGAGATAGCTGAAATAAGGAGGCAGATTGAACTCCTTGAGGAAAGATTGGCAATACAGAAGTAGGGAAGAAATGCTAGTTGATAGAGGGTATGAAGAAGTTGAAAGCACACAGGATAAGATGATGGATACACAGGAAGAGTTAAGATTCATGAGTGAATCATGTGAAGACTCTTGTAGAGATGAAAGTGATAGAGTATGAGAGTGGTTTAGTGAAGGTGAAGAAGAACCACAAAGAGAAGTGAAGAAGAATGATGGAAAGCCCATTCAAAGGACATTTTTTGATGTTAATACTATGTTTAAGTCTGATTTTGATAGGTTTAAAGGAAATCCTTATCAAGGAAAATATCATGCCACCTATGGATGAGAGATCAAGCAAAAATTCTAGGATAGAAGGAAAAAAGGAATGCATTTGAAAGCATTCATGCATGAAGGTATGCAACAAGTAAATAGGAAGAAAGAGCAAAGGATGAGCATAGAGGACCTTGCAAGAGAATATGGATACATAGTGCCCAAGTGGCTCAAGAAAACAACACCTAAGCAAGCATATAAGAAGTGCAAAAACATCAAAGAGATGCATATGAAGGTGAAGACACTAAAGAACCAGTTATTGTTCCAAGAAGCTACTAAGAATAAGGATAATGCCATCTCAGGTGAGGTCTATGGAAGTGAGAAATAAAGGTAAATTCAAATTGATTTAAATGCATCAAATGATGATACATTGAGCATGGTTAGTGATAACAGTGATGAATGCATGAATGATATTTGTAGAGAAAGGATAGGATGGACTAATATGGAAACATGTGAATGCTCTCATGGAGGTCAAAATGAGATTAATGGAAGACAAATGAAAACTTAGAATTGGAAGAAGTACAACAATGTTTAAATGCAAGTCCAAAGTTTGATGAATATCATGAAGATATTGATGATTTCTTGTTGTAGGAAGAATTGAAGATGATAGAAACATTGTGCATAAAAGCCATCATCCCATGGGTGAAGAATTGATGGAAGCATGGAAGAATAAAGAAGAGAACAATCACAATGTTGAAGAAATCTTGTTTATAATGAAAAGGTAAAACATGAAATTTGAAATCAGGTTTTGTTGGTTTTGATGATAACATTGAATGATACAAAACCTTAATTCAAGAAATGATGCATTTTGAACAAGAAGAAAATGAATTTATTTATGAGAACATGGAGCAATTACAAGCTGAAGTAAGTGCATTAGAACATGCTCTTCATAATGAAGAACTCAATGAATTGTCCTAAACAATAACAGAGATGGAGGAATTTGGTGAATGGAATGAAGGAAAATGAGTCTCAAGAAGGAAGAATTATGAAAGGAGAAGCAAATGCAATAGTTAGTGAAGGTAGATTGGAATGAGAAGTTCATTGAAAGCTTGGAAATGAAGACAAGCCAAGCACAAAACAGAGATGAAAAGACCAAATTTGACTTGGTCAATGAAAAAAAAAAAAAGAAGGAGAGCATACAACATGAAGAAGAAGCTTCATGGCTTCAAAATTTTGTGTCTAAGGTTTCTTTCAGTGTTGTGTATGCAGGTATAGCAAGCTGATAAGGTGGATGAAGCTCAAGATTACATGAGAGAGCTCTTGAAAACAAGAGAACAAGATCAGACCTTGAAGACCTATATGAAGATGAAGCAACAATATGGAGCCTAGTAAATGAGAAGCAGACAAGAAGAGGCAAGTACAAGAAGAGACAAAGGAGCAAGAAGATGAGATATAGAGAATACACCAAGAAGACACAAAAACTAACATGGCCAAGGATGAATGGGACCCAGGTACAGATCAAGGAACAAGAAAAAGATGAAGACTCATGAGCAGGAGCTCATGAAAACTTTCAAGATGGATAGCCTGATGTAGGAGCATCATCATGGTAGCTTTGGAGTACAATGAAGTTTGAATAATCCTTTGAAAGGCATTGAGCATATACTAGGAGTTGTCAAAGTTTTCTCTCTCCATTATATTATTGTTCAAATTCAAATTTGTATGTGCATTGTAGTAGTGAAGGTGAAAAACATTGTAGTAACAAGTGGTAATTTGTCAAGTTTGACTAGGTAAGGGAGGTTGAATAGGTGTGTATGAGTTGTCATGAGCTAGATAAGGTCATGAAGACCATAAAAAGAGGTATATGTAACGAGTTGTGATGTGTTTTAGATGTAGATCATCCATAATTTCTATGTTTAGAAGCATGGTTGAGCTTTCCTAGGGTAGACTTAGTCAAATAAGGAGCAAGTTGAGCTTCTTAAGGAGTTGGAATAGGTAAACAAAATACAAATGAAGGAAATGAATTTGAAAGGAAGAATAGATTTGTACAACTTCTTGAAGGATGAATAAAGATGTATGACTGATTGAAATGAAAAAAATTTCTTTGTTTCAGTGATCTTTACATGTTTCTTATTGACTGTGCATAGAGAATGTGCTCAGGACATAGTGAGGTAAAAACCCTCAAAACTACTTATATGATAAAATTATCTTAACTGTTAATATGAAAAGAATCTACAGGTGTTAGGGATCATGTTCATGATTTTTGTAAACCTTGACTATGTGTATGATTTGGTTTTTATAGCTAATTATCTTCTCTCGGGCTCGAATTAGGGCTTCATCCATAGTTTTAATGATTGATGAAATGAGATAGAAATTTTAATTTATCTTTGTCTTGGCATGAATAAGAGATCCTCCAAATATTGTGGTGATTGGGTAAGCACAATCAAATATCTAGATGACAATATTTTTGAATAAAACTGGTAAAAACACAATGTACAGTCAAGAAGGGAAACAGTCAGAACTTCTCATTATAAATTTGATAAATAATGACCCTAGATTGGCTATGGAGGTGGTGTTAGGTCCAAATTATGAGTCTTAAGGATCTCAGAGATAAATGCATGAGGGAAATGTCATCATTTTGAGTAAAAAGCTGGTTGTACAGGGTATATGACTGTATTAAGTCACTAGGAAAGGTTACAAGGAAGCCTGAGTTGGAAGAATGTGTTAGTTTCTAGTGCATATGAGATTGGGATCACCTCAAACGTAACAAAGGGAATCTATAAACCATAGAACCATGCCATGAAATCTTTCCAATTACATTTTGGGCCTTAAATTGGGCAAATTAGAACCTTGAGAAGCATGGGGCGGAGTATTAGGACAGATGAAGGAACACAAGTGCTTGAACATTTATAGGGAAGTTTTATTATTCTAGAGGATATCTGTAACATGACAAAGGATGTATGAATGCCCCAATGATCCTATGATCATATAACTTTACTTGTGGACCCTAGACAAGAGGGAGGCATAAAAGAGTATATATTTGCAAGAGACTTGTTTGAGTGAATGTTGTAAAATAATTTATAGATCATAATGAAGAGCTCCCAAGACATTGAATATGTAAAAGGTTGGATATGATCATATTGAACCTCACATATCCAGTGGTGAGCATCCTATAGTCTTTAGAACACCATATTGATATACAAAGAGTAAAGATAAGCACTTGTATAGATGGGCTCTTAATGATTGGATTATAGGTATATATCTCAGAGATGATGTGTTATAGTTGGAGTTTTCAAACACTCTAGAGTATTCTCGACTATTCACCTTGTTGTTAAAAGCAATGGTATCCTTCAAGCTTGGTATGATGTCCACTCTTCAGGAACACATCTCATGGATGTAAGTAACATGACTCCCATGTGAGCTAAGAGCTATGAAGGTGTAGTGAATATATTCTTCCCATAGGAGTAGGGTGATTATATAGCTCAGGTAAGGTATGACAAGGTTCTTGACTTCATGAGAAAGTTGTGGATTGAAATCTAACATGTAGGGGCAGGTAAGACACTTGAATGCCATGGTTTAAAGTCTTGGTATCCTTTTGATGGAGTATCTAGAAATGGTTCAAAATATTATATAGGGGGAATGAGTTAGGCCACTTATTGAGGTTGAAAGACACAAGGTACAATCTTGTTAAAGGAGAAATAGCAAGCAAGGAGTTGTGTAGAAGGATAAAACAGAGTAAGATCATGATAGAGCAAAAGTAGTTGTCATTGATTACATGACTGTAAATCAATCTTAAATCCTGCATGGTGACAGAGGATGGTGTCATTGAATATACATTAAGGTTCAAGGAGGAATGAGTTAATTATTGAATGAGCATGAGTATTCAAAGGACATAGTATGAAGGTGTATGGAGTTAGTGAACTTGGGGTATGATAGACATTTAAAGGAACATATTGTCATGCATGTGTTGATGTTGAGCAAGATGGCACATCACAAAGATAACTAGAAAAACATGACATTTGAATCCAAATGAGGTAAGTCAAGCCTAGGGGGAGTTTGATATAGGTTAAAATGCTCTTCTCACATCAGGTACAAAGTCCAAAAAGTAAGGAATTAGAGAGAGAAGACATAATTTGCAGTCTTTGGCATGATTTCCTGAGAGGCACAAGCTTGGAGCACGATGAATGGTCAAAGTGAGGACAAGTAAGAGGTGTACAGTCTTAGGGGGAGCATGCACTTGTTCATACTAAGTATATAGACATCATATATTGCTGGTAGAAGCCAAGAAAACAAAAAACTCAGTCCTAGGGGGATCTTGTGAACGAGTAAGTTTGTTTTTCTCATGCATTATTGTCTTTGGTTGTTGTTGTTTCATGTCAAATGGCCAAGTAAGCTTTGTCATAGATGTTAAAGGGGGAGAGTGAACGCGAGAAACATGAGAAAAGGGCTTGTAAGTGTCAGTTTTCACTGGTTGGCATCAATGTTTCTAGGTGGTTGCCATCAATGACAAAGGGGGATTTTGTTGGGAAATGTTTCATAAGGTTTTCATTGATGTCATGTTGTAAATTGATGTCAAAGTGTCCCCAAGGTGTCTAGGCGGTTCTATGAAGTGTCAAGACATGTCAACTCATGAAGTCATGGTGTGCAAGCATAAGCTAGGTACATGGTCAAGCAAGTAAGGTGTCTAGTAATTCCTCCCAATGTGGTATGCAAACTTCCCAAGGTCAAACATGGTCAATAATATGTGTATCAGGTATTAACAAGTCTATAAAAAGTTTTCATGGTCAGCTCATAAAGTTCAAGGTAGCTCCAATCCTAATCCTAGTCCCAGATCAAGTAGACAATTGTGGAAACATGAGAAATGGATCAAGTCAATACAGGAAGATCACGGTTGGAGTAGTAAGAGAAGGAATAACATGTGTGGAAGGAGTATTAGGTCAATGCTCGGGATTATAGGGCATGAAGGTAGCCATTTTGAGGCATTTCCTTGAAGATAAGGCCATTAGGCAAGTGAGATGGTTGAGCCAAGGCATGATGATGCAAACCAAGGCATTAAAGGAGCATAATATGATGTTATACGAGGTGTGCAGGGCTTCACAAAGGTCTAAGGAGGAAAATTAAGAAATTACCTAGGTTGGCATAATACATCCTTTAGGACTAGATAACAAAAGTTGTGAAGGTGTGGTCAAAATTTTAGGACCCAAGGAGGTGTTATGCATGTTTTTCTAAAACTGAGTTTTTAGAAAATGCAAGTTAAGCACTCTAACTTCTTAGCTATCAATAAAAATTGACAAGCATCCTTTAGATAAATCATAGAAGACTTTTTTGTAGGGTAATTTGGATAAAAATTGAATGTAAAAAGTTTGAATTCAATTGGGTAAGTATTTAAAAATTTCTAACCATGTTTTTGAGCTAGTTTGAAACCCTCCAAACCCTCATCTTGAAGCGATGGGAGAAAAATGAAGTGTTTGATATTCTAATCAAGTTTGCAAGATATGAAACCTACTTGTAAGTGTAAGGGACTCTGTCAAGCACTTTTTGGTGGAATTTTTCTTTTTCAAGTGTGACAATAGTATATGGATTGCACCTTTTTTACAAGTATTGTGTAAACAAACATGTTTTTGAGGACTTCAAAGTAAATATCCAAGGTTGAGAGATTGTGTGTGATATGTACTTGGTGTTATAAGAGGTTTCAAGCATGTTCCTTGTGCCTTTGGTGTGTATTGAGTTCATTCTCCACTTCTACAGTTGAAGGGAAGTATAGAAGAACAAGTTTGCTTGTGAATACCCTGAAGATCTTACAATTTTGGACCAGTCTCTATGAAATGAATCAGTATATGGCACTAAAAAATGGCACACCTCCCTCAAACTCCTGGAAAAGAGTTGATGAAGCTATGATAGGTTGCTTAAGGATTTATTCTTGGTCATTTCTTGAAGGAGAAAATATGTGCATAAAAACCGTGGACACCCTGATTTAATGCATGAATTCTGAAGTGAAATACAATCCTTTGACATTCCATATCACTTATAAGTGATCTATCATTCAAAATGCATTCTCCTTTAGCTATAAATCAGATGAAGGCTTGTTGTATGTAGTTTAAAAAGTCACTTAGGACTGTGATCTCAAGCGTGTCTACAAAATGGTTGGAAAGGTGAAGGAAGGAGTCTTCAAGAGTTGTAATGAATCTCAAGCTTGTATGAGTAGTGCAGATCTCCTTAGTACCTGTAAAATCATGAAAAAATATTAGCCTAGGTCAACTATGTATTTTTTGTGTGTGTACCTAGAAGTCTCAAAAGTGTGCCTCTAAGTACTCGAATGAGATGTGAAAGGGAAATGGCGTACAATAAAGAATGTATGGGAGTTACAAGGAATATATGAAAGTGGTTGTAATGTGATTACATGCATGAGCCAGTTGGAAAATACTCCAAAAGGCACTAGAAGACAAATTAGAGCTCACTTACTAAAGGACAAAGTCGGATTTGACAATTACAAAATGGATAGTAGTCAGAGGTCTGAATGGAATTATCAGATGTGGTAGGTTGTCAGGATGTTGTGGAAGCTTTAAATTTAATTATTTGTTTCCAAGGAATATTAAAAGAAGTATGAAGATCATGCAGATGTAAATGACATATGTCAGGTAGAAGAAGACCAATTTGGGGCAACCTTATGTGAAGTCTTTTTTATATCCTTTGTACGTGGAAAGAAGAGGACTAGTTGAAGAGTCTTTGTAATTGAAAATTCAAGAGTCATGTTCAGAGTTAGGCTTGTTTATTTAAGCTCGTTTTTTAGCATGTAAATGTTGTTGAAAGAGTGTAGTGTTGTGTGCTAGTTTTTTGAAAGTGAGAAGTGTATGAATGCATTAAAACCATGATGAATCAATAGAGGAGAGGAGAAGATAAGTGATTTGAAATAGAGATCACATCAGGTTGATGTATGCAACTAGGTGAAGAAGGTGATCAAATTATTATATGTTCAAAGTTTGAGTTATATCTCAACAACTTAGGAGTGAGCTTTATAGCAAGTTGTTTCTTGCAGAACAACAATCAAGTGGGTGGCACAGTTTGACATAGAATTGAAGTGGGTGCTTCAAAACTAGAGTTAGAGCTTCAAGATGAGTGGATGCTCCCCATTTGGTGAGATCATTGTAATTCATGATGGATAGTCGTCCTTGATATTGCTTTGATTTCTCTTCTTTGTGGGTTTTCTCCCTTATTGGGTTTCCCACCTTAAATCTTGTCTTCTCATGTGTACACGTGTGTATGTTGCTCTTTTTCTTCATGGTTGGATGCTCATGTTCTCCATGGTTAACATAGTCAAGTTTGGTTGATTGAATCATTTTAAAATTATACAAAATTTCAATAAACACTTATTCACCCCCCCTCAGTGCCTAAATTTCTAACAGGGTTAAACACTAAGGGTATTCCAGCCTCACCACATACATGATTTCTATTTTTTTCATCTAATGATTTGATGAAGGGTATTGAATGTGTCTAGGGTTTCCACTTTGTTATAAGATATTACATGTCATGTTGAGGTTGTGTGAACAAAAGTGATATACACCAAAGCATATTTCTAGGAAATTAAAGCACATTGGAGGTTTTAGAGCCTATCTACAAAAGGGTCCAAGACCATACATCTCCAATTAGGACCTTAAAGTTCTAGGATAAGACCATACAATAGTTATACAATCCTACACCATATTAGTTTCTACTTCTAGTATTAGTAACAAAGAATCTATAACTTGTAATTTACCCTTTCTGTATGTTTACACATCCAAATATTTTTTTTTATGACCTTTATAACTAAGTCTTCATTTTTTCATTGTTCTAATTATGCATGGTTACTTTTAATTATTTAGATCAAAATAATCTCCTATGACAGATCTTTGCATCCTATATTGTCGTGTGATTTTCATAACATAATTTAATTAGGGTGGAAACAATTATGATGTTAGTGGGATAGTATTTGGTGGAGTTTTGAGTCAATACGGTATTTGCATTGCTTACTTTGGTGAGAAATTTAATGAAGATAAAAAAGGTATTAAGTTCATGATAAAAAAAATTCACGTAATTATTCAAGAATTGAAGAAATGGAGGCACAACATGTTACCCTTGGAGTTGTTGACCATTATGCCTTACAGTTAATAAACAACTAAGGGAAAGTTAAATCAAGAGCATATGAAGTGGGTTGAGTTTATTTAGAGTTAGTCATTTGTTTTACAACATGGGGGTAGGACATTCTATAAGGTTATTTATGCATTAAGTAGACAGTGCCTTTTGTTGCATGAGAGGAGAGTAGAAGTAGTTGGACTTGACATCATCATAGTGATATACGTAGATGATTTGGATTTTAAGGAAGTTTGGGAAACATGCAAAAACCCAATTGACAAGGCTAAGACTCAATGGTTGGAATATTTTGGACAAGATGGTGTAGACACAAAATCATGCACTTGGGTACATTTCCAGGTCCTAATCAATACTACTATTCATATGATTCCTAAGCAAGAAAACTAGTAATTAGAAGCTATCTTTGGCCTCTTTGATTTGTTTCTGGTCTTATGTATCGTACATCCTAGTCGATGTTTTACTTTTTTATCTTTTATGACTTTGGACACTAGTTCCCAGCTAGGACGTCAACGCCCAGGTGCCCTTGTCCTTCTAGGCATGCCCAACCTCTTTCTATATTTCTAGCCTCTTTTTGGCATCTTATTTTCTTATGGGTTAGCCTTTTTATTTTTTAATTACGAAATTCAAACAAGGGAATCATATAAAAACAAAGCTATGTGACCAAAATAAAGGACCCAACTCTAAGCATATATTATCACCACCTAAGGTTACATCCAAAGACATTTAAGACCATCAAAGGCATCCATCTAGCACTCATACAAGGGACTGCATACACTTCGTATGAGGGGAAGTTCATTTTTCCATCCTCACATCTATTTACATTGGTACATCTAGCTATCACCCGTTATCACGTGTACTTACACAAGGGCTTCCTAGGGCAGGCTTTCTACACACACACAAGAACTACATGGACTATGAGATGTAGTGCAACAATCGGTTGTAAGTTCACTCTGTCAGGTGATCACTGGGATCAGTCTGACTCCCCATTTGCATATTTATTTTTTAGGATTTGATGTAGTTTAGGGTTTTTGCAGTATATCATTTGTTTTGCAGGTTATGAGTGAACTTTGTGATCATCTAACGACATAAATGTGACAAAAAACAAAGTTTAACGACACTTGTATGACATATTAAAAACCAATTTCCGAGCTTCTACATAGTCACATGTGCCTAGTAGAGCTCTCTAGCTCCCAACAGAGGTCTTTGACGCCCAGCAGAAGTCTCTGGCACCTAGGAACCCTCTTCCCAGTCCAGGCGCCCTAGTCTCGTCTCATCCGACAGTTCTAGGATTTTCTGTGTTTGATTGTGATAGTATGATCCTCTTGTTCATCAGTCTTCCAGTCCAGAATACTTCAAGATCAAGTGTGAAATCAACTAAGTATTCTTCTCTCTATTGTACTTACTTGTGTCAAATTTGTACTTTAGCATTTATTTATCATACGTGACTTTGAAATTAGGATTTCACAAAAATCCTATTTTTGTTGAATCAAATGGTTAGTTTCAAGGGGGTAACATTTATGCATACCTCATGGTGCAATGAGGGATAATTTAGTAAGAGAAAATCATAGTGGAGGTCTAATTAACCACTTTGGAGTGGAAACAAATTGGTGTAACTATGTGATTTATTATTGGCCAAGAATGAGTATGGATGTGAAGAATCTTGTACAAAGTTGCATAATTTCCCAAAACACAGAATTGTATAAACCATTTCCTATATCAAAAAGATTGTGAGAAGATATGAACCATATATTTCAATCTTGGGATGCCCAAGAACTCAAAAAGGTAACAAATATATGTATGTTGTTATGGATACATTTTAAAAGATGGGAAAATTCATAGCTTATAAAAAGACAAGTGATGTCACCCATGTTGTTACTATCATTCTAAAAGGAAGTAGTAAGGTTGCTATGGTCTACCTAAGAGCATTCTACCAGGTAGGGACACAAAATTTATCATGCTTTTGGTGAGCTTTTGAAGGAGGATATTTATAAGGTTGAGTTTTAATTTAACCTACCATCCTTGAATGGATGGAAAAATAAATATTGTGAATAAAAGCCTCAAAACTTTCTTAAATTCTTGGTTGAGAACATGCTAAGATAGTGGGATAGTACTCTAACGTAAGTTTATTTTTCTTACAATAACTTAGTAATATAAATAGCAACCAAGTTCCTTTTCAAATTTTGTATGCTTACAACCCTAAAGACATGGATGAGTTGAGAAACGTGACTAATTTGAGATGATAGAGTATTATAATATAATTTTTTTAAGTGCACTCATGTCATTCATAATTAAGTGAATGAAAACTTAGAGAAGAAGACACTGAGATAAAAGTGGTAGGTTGACCTCAAGTGGAGAGAACAAGAATTTGAAGTTGGATGTTGTGCCCTTAATTTTAGGTCATATATCGGGATATGTATAACCAAACTATGGATAATATAACATCTCAACACGTTATATCGCATTTATTTATGATTTCATTTGCTTATTAGGTTAGTCTAGGTGGTTTACACGATATAAGTAGGGTATATATAAGAGGTAGTAACTAGTAGTTGAACATTATATTAAGCATTTGAGTTTTATTGTAAATTATGGAGGTTGACTTCTCAAAGTGGCTAAGTCATTTATGCTTACATATTCCAACATTATATATATATATATATATATATATATATATATATATATATATATATATTGGTGTTATATGGTGTTTCGATGTTGTTATTCATATGCCATATCTAAGTAATTTACATAAAAGTGGTATTAGAGCTTTGATTTGTGCCAAAAATAGGTCAAAAACCCTAATTTTGAAGATTCATCTATATACTACAAAAATTGGGTTTTTGTATATAATTTTATATTAGAGTTGCAAAACATTTGAAGAAAGCTCCAATCCAATTTTCAAGCATTTTTTAGTATTTTTTAGAAAGTTATTACAATTTTAGGGTTTTTCATAAATTCACTCCAGAAGCCAATTTTTGGAATTTTTTTAAGTTTTTTACATTTTCAAAAAGTTATAAAAAAATTAAAGGGGCTTATTCTCTATGTTTTATGATTTAAGACCTACATATTTATGAAATTTGGCAGTTAAATATTGGTCAAATGAGTTTGTTCTTAAAACCCTAATTTTTGTGCATCATGAGGATGCAATTTTTCTATGGAAATGGAGAAATTGATGTTAGAGAATGGTGGATTCATTTTAAGAATAACTATTTTTCATCTAGAATGACATGGTTTTGGTTTTCATTTTAGATTGCTGATCTAACACAAAAATGGGTTTCTCAATTGAAATGAGAGAGTTCAAATTAGTCTTAGAAGGAAATGGAACAAGTTTTCTTGACGATAGGGGACAAAAAAGAAGAAGAGGATGCGGAAGAAAATAATTATGATGTTGTGGATGAGTATGAAAAGGAAGAAAAAGAAGAAGACAATGATGATGATGATGATGATGAGGCTATAAATGATGTGGAAGGAGGGGCTGAGGATCAAGATGAAGAACAAATAGAGGATAAGATTTAGATAGGGTAGCTCCAAAAATAGAAGCTTCAATATTTTATCTTGAAGGGTGCATTCAAAGGAAAAAGGTAATTGTTTCCATAAACCATGGTAAAGAGTATAACTTCATCAACATGGATGTAGCTCAACATATACATGTTCAAGAAAAGAATATAAAATAAGTTCAAGCGGATGGTAAGAAGATTTAAATTTTTGAAGATTTGAAGCTCTTTAGTCTCAAAGAGAGTTTTCCAATTTCCCATAACATTCACATTTATGGCTTGGAGAATGTCATTTCACGAAATGTTTCAGCCTAAATAAAGTTACCCTAGCTAGAAAAATAATGCTCAATCAATTTAGAACACGAGAAAATTATTCAGATGCACACTAAGAGGGTGAAGAAGAGGGTAACTAATGAGTATACAATCAAGCGGAAGAATCAAGACAATGAAGCTACAACATGTGATGAGGAAAATGTCATATATTGACATCCATATATCATAAACATGGAGGACTACACATTTTTGAAGCAACATCTAGAAATTGTTAATATTGGGGACAATGTTGCTTTGAAGGGGAGGGGTATGTTATGCCCTTAATCACATGTCATAAATTTGGACATGTGTATAATATGTGGCTAACATAATCTTTCAAGATGTAATATCACCTTTATTTATGCTTTCATATGCTTAATAGGTTGGCCTAAGTGGTTTACATAACATAAGTAGGGTATATATAGGAGTAAGTAACTAGTAGTTGAACATCATATTGAGCATTTGAGTCTTATTGTAAGGTGTGGAGGTTTCCCTCTCGAAGAGGCTAAGTCATTTATACTTGCATATTATAATATTTCTCTCTCTTTTGGTGTTATATGGTGTTCTATTATTGTTATTTATTTGATATATCTAAGTAATTTCCTTACACAAAGAGCTAGTTTTGGCTTGTTTGATAAAGGAGAGGTGCACCAAAGGAATTATGAAAAGTTAAAGTGGAATAAAATTGGACCGTGTAAAGTTATGAGGAAGTTTACAACAAATGTATACGAGATAATACTCTCAGAATGGATTGATATCTCTCTATTATTCAATATTATGGATTTGTACCCTTTCTATGAGGGGAAAAAAATTAAGGAAAGTGCAGGTTTAGATTCTTCAACAGTGGATTACAGACAATAATTACCTTAGAAGTTAATAAAGGAAGTAGAGAATATGATCAATTCAAGAATCGCCAAGGAGACAAGAGGAAATGAGTACTTAGAGTATTTAGTGAGGTGGAAAGATAAGATAATTGAAGAGGTAATATGGATAAATGCATATGAGTTTGCTAAACATATAATTTTGATCAAAGATTTCACAGAATGTTCATGAGCAAGAGATAGTGGTTTAATTGACTTCGTCGATGTATATGATGAGGAACATCGAAGTTCACAAGAAATCTTGTATCACCCTGTACAACAGTCAAGGGACAAGAAGTCCCTCCTCTTTTAATGGGAGAGGTTCCCTTATTCAAAAGCAAAACCTATTTACATATGTACAGTGCATAGCTTTAATGTGGAACTTGGATATCATGAAAACGTTTTGAAATAAAATAGATCATCAACACAAAAGTACAGAGGAATGAAGACGTGGAAATGAGCAGAAAGGCATTCTCTAGAACTATAGATAACAAAATAATTCCTTATGCATGCCAGAATAGAATGATTTGGAATAAAACCATTTGTATTTGAATTAATGAGATGCTATTGCAAAGACACAAAGTTCCAGAAATAACATCTACAAGAATACAAAGCTTCTTGACATAATGCAGACAAATGATTTAACAATATTCAACGGATAACAACGAATAACAGGATCAGATGGACAAAGAAAGAAAATCCTTTTGTATTGATTTCTTTGCTATTTCTTACACTTTCAAAAATAAGCCAAGGTCTAGCCACTCAAAATGGCATAGAGAGACCACTATATAGTTTTACAAATTAGTTACACTTGGTAACTACTTTTTTTTACTAAAATGTTTAGTTAAAGGGATGCTTAACGCAAAATCCCAACTAATTACGATAAGTCCGAGATGAGAAAAGGAGGGAGAGAAGTCAGGAGGAGAAGACAAGTGTTCATGATTGGGAAGGGCCCACTGACTTGAGGATCCGTTTTCTAAATATTTTTAAAGCCTCTGCTATGTCTCTGCCACGTGGAACTGATGTGTTGGCAGTAGACTGGGTCTAAAATCCCAGACATTTCTCCATCTCCTTGTCGAACTCGGTATGTGCATGATACTCCTTATTTGCTTCTTCAATGGCAGATTGGAGGGAGTAGATTTCCTTTATTTTACCCTTAGTGATGGAGTCCTCTTTGAACAAATTTTCTTGACAAAAGCTCTGAATTGAGCTTTAATTTCCTGCAGGGAGATAGGTACACTTGAGGTCTCATCGTGGAGGTGGCAATGAATATCCTTAAAAGCAGATACCACCAAAGTCTTGAAAGCCTCACCCTTCTGCCAGCTATTCCTTAATTCTCCCAAAGCCTCCTCCAGCACTTTGATTTTCCACTCCACACTGAATACCCATGATTTTGACAAATTATCTTTCACATCATCAAAGACTTTGCTTGCCATCAAAAGATTTTCATCAATCTGCCCCATGAGGCGAAGGTCTACTATGCAGTTGCTCCAAAGTTTGAGCTCTTTATCCATATTTCCAAAGGTGGAGGAGAGTTTATGTTGCAAATTATTTACCTTCTCATTGAGTTTGAAGGCTTCACCAATGAAATTCAACCCTGCAACAAGCATATCGTCCACCATGGCCTCCATATCCCTTCCATAGATGGAGTACCTGTGTATATCCTTGATGCTCTGGACTTCATCTTGGCTGAGGATCACATGTGGTGGAAGAGCGGTCAGTGGGGTGGGGTCTAAAACTTTATCTTTAGATAACAATGACTTGATGAAACTTGAAAGAACTTGAGCCTAGTCTTCCAGCTGCTCTATAGTTTTCTACCCTTTTTCCACCCTCCTAATGACCCTGGTGACTGTTTATTGAAGTTTGTGTATCTCACCTTTAGGGGTAGACTCTCCCATTGAGATCCTTGAAAGTTCTAAATTAGAAGCCAACAAATCCTGCTTTGGCTTATCAACCTTGGGCTTAGCTATCTCAAGGAACTGCTGACCTTGGGCATCAGATACTATTCTTGAAGCGGTTCTAGCTTTCTTGGTAGGAGTAGAAGGAGTAGTGCCCAACAAGGCCGCCATAACATCAAAGTTAGGTCTTGAGATTCGAGAAGAAGACTTCCTCTTCCTACTATCAACAAAATGCTGCACCCATGTAAAAGAGGAGGAGGAAGAAGAAGGGGGGCAAGAGGACCAAGAGAAAGGGAACTCATGGCACTCAGATTATGTGCTGCTGTTGCCTCTAGTTGAGATGTGAGTGGGGCAACTGAGGCTTCTGGAACAGAGGAGCCAATGGTGCTTGGAGGATCAACGCTTTGAATTTCTTTCTCTGTATCCATTAGGGCTTCTGAAGCACCTGTAGAGACTGGCACTTCACTCTCTTCAGCCTCATTGAGAACAATAATGTTCTCTGGTCCTGAGGGTAATTCCGAATGCTTTATCAGGGGATCTTGTTCAACAGGATCTTTCTTGACCTCCTTGAATTTCTTCTGATACACTTGAGTGGATGAGGAAGGGGTGGAGGATGCAGGTCCTTTACTTGATGAGGCAGGAGGAGTCTATACAGGCATCTCTGAACTGGGTGTTTGTGTCTCCTTCCTCGGTGTCAAGGTGTCCTTGGAGGAAGACTCTCCTGAATGCTTTCTAAGCTCACGAAATCTTCCGTCGAACCAGATTTTGGTTCTTACCAGGATAGGGGCTAGGATTTCAGCCAGATCATCCTTCTCCCTTTTAAACCAATCCAAATCCTCCAAGGGAGTGTGCTTGATCAAAGTATCATACTCATATGATAATAGGTTGGTGTTGTCATCCTGAAGCCCTTCAGGAATTTGATACAAGTTAAGCTCCTGAATCAGTTGAAGAGGAAACCTGCCATAATGTCTCCTCCTTGCCTCAAAATCATCAGCACAGTCAGCCCAATAATCTTCTGTGTCTGACCTATGATGGTAATTGATTCTGAGATTTTTTTCAATAAATTTCTTCAAGTCAAAACAAGTTCTGGGCTTGAAGAAATGGACATTGATGGGAGCTAGGGCTCTCTCTATGTTTTGGGCATCCAGAGCCGTCTTGTAGGTGTAGTTCCCTAAAGATATGGGGAAGTGTAACTGAGTGATCTTCTTATCCTTGTAGGTTCTGTGCAATTTTTCCAATTGCCTGCATACCTCAATCAAGGCCATTTTGTCATTACAGAACATAGGGAGCTTGAGAGGGGTGATCTCATAGCCTGCTAGCCTGATATAAGAGAACCTCCTGAACTGAATAAAGTAGGCACTGTACTTCGCTATCAAGCTCATGGCTTCATCAAAGAACCTCCTTGCAGTGTCACTCTCCAGAAGTCTTACAATGTACATGGTGAAAGCATCATTCACCCTCCTGGAGTTGTGATTACTAGTGTCTAGGGTGAACTGAGGGCAGTAAGCATATATAGGATCACCCTTCTGAGCATTAATATATGTGAAGCCAAACCACTTCCTAGATGCTGCTAGGGTATACATCAGATAAGAAGTCATGTAAAACTTCTTGGTGTACACTGGACAAATACTCTGTCAGGTTCATACAGATGATTTCTGCCCAGTTGATGTTCTGAGTACCTTCAAACACTATGTTGATAAGTGGGCACATCCAAAAGTGGAACTCGTTGGTAGAGGGCAAGCCCATGACCCGAGCTAACAAGATTATGAAGTCTGATAGCTCCTCATTGAAATCGGACTGAAACAGAGATTTGGATAGATGGGACACCCCCTTCTTAGGGTTTTTTAACCATGATTTCACCACCCTTTTATTTTTCATTGTTTTGGTCGAAGAGTGCCTGTGCGTGATTCTGGGAGATTACCACAGAATAATCCATTTCGGGGATCCTTAGGGTAGGAGTAATGGTGGCCGCGTCAAACTTGACGATGAGCTCCCCATGCACATTTGTTAGTTTGCTCGAGTCAGGGTTGAAGTGAGCGCCGCAGGCGAGTACCGTGTCTGCACATTGCACTAAGATTGGGAAACTAGCAGCAAACGCCAAGCCACTATCGTTAATCATTTGCGCCATAGGAGAGGGGTTCGGGTCTGTTAACCTAGTCCAGAAATCACCAAAGTCCAGGTGACGAACTTCACTGTCCCTGATATCAGGAACGACAGACTCGAGCAGCAAAACCTGCTCCTGGCCTTGGAATTTAATCTTGATGTTGACAACAATTTAGAAAAGCAAAGTTACAGCTTGAATCCTGGATGGAATTGCAGGGGGAATGGGTATGCGCGTAGAGATTTCAATTGCAAGGGTGTGAGCAATTGGTAATGAGAAAGCAGTGTGCAAAAATGCGTAGGGGCAGTCTATTAAATAGCTGTTTAGGAGAGAGAGGGTTATAAATGTGCATTAAATTCATATCCACCAACTCCAAAAGTAAGCATCGAGAAGAGCGGGAAAAATTAGCCCGGATGGCCTTTGGTTCATTTGGGACATGCGGGACGCGAAAGCGCGACTCAGACGATGCGGGGATAGAATGCACAAAAGCTTTTGGGACATGCGGGACCAAAGTACGCAAAGTGCGCGATGCGGCCAATCGGGGAACAAAGAGCCCAAATAAACTTGAAACAGTTGGAACAAAAAGTTCCGACGGCCCATGCGTAAGAAGATTTCGGAGAAAGCGGCCGATCGGTGAACAAAGAGCCCAAGGGAACTTGGGACACATGGGACAAAAATGTCCGACAGACCCGCAAAACACACAAATGACTCTAAAAACACAGAATTTTCCTAACTTCTCGACTTTTCCCTTTACCAGAACATCAGAAAAAGTTGTTAACTCAATTTTTTTTAAATTTTTGACTTTCGAAAGAGGGGAAATTTTGAGAGGTAGAGAATGTTAGAGGGATATGTCAGGAATCAAGAAGAGGGTAGTTTCACTAAAAGGAAATTTGGAACTCAAAGCAAGCAAGAGAGACAACGTTTAATGAAACTAGAGAGAGAGAGATCCCCATCCAAAATAGTAAAATTATAGTAGAGTCCATCAAAGGGACTATTTTGTGTTCATTTTCATCATCTTATGTCAATAAATCAATTGTATATGTGGGTATGGAAATCCTTGTAACAAGTCATGAGTGCAATGCTTGGGCTTCACCCCTAAATGTGTGTCTGTTAAGTAATTATAAAGTATTTAGGTTAGGGAGTAAGGAAACCATTAACTTTGCCCCTCATTGAAAGGACAAGAGAATAGGGTTCTATAGGATAATTCTTAACTTCACACAAATTCTTTCGTGATAGGTGGTAGATGGAAGTCCAAATAAGTAAATGATTCAACCTTTAAGAGGACATAGAAAACACAATGACCATAAATGTAGAGGCTATGATTTTGGTAAACAATTATGAAATTGACAATATATGAGAAGAGGAAAAACTGAATGTGCAAATGCTATATTTGTACCCTAATTTAAAGAAACCTTGCCCACTTTCTTTGGTTATATTGTGAATCACCAAGAGTCTGATATCCTTTTTCAAAACCATAATCTGGCCCCAATTCATTGCGAAACCCATAAAAGAAGAGATATTAATGGGGGCATGTGTTATTTCTCCATTATTATAAGACAACTTATGATTTGAAAAAATGACAAGCAACACTTGATACATCTCAATAGTTATTCCAATGTATGCGAGTGTATCGAACCTTATCTTTCAATGTATGCAACAAACTAGTTGGAGCTAAAACAAATCTCTAAATGTTTGATTAACTTTTGGCATGGGTATGTTCCAAAGAATAATAAATGTACTCCTACAACTTCAATATCTATTTTGCATTCAAATCTCGTGTTCAATTGCTTATGTCATTATTTGATAAATGTACCAGTGCACCTTTGTTTTTATAGATTATGAATTCAAATTAAAACCCTACCAAATTACAAGCTAACATACAATGGGCAAGAAGGCCTACAAGAAAAGCCACAAACCCAAAAGAAAACAAAGTTAAGAGTTGAAGGGGCCACAAAAGCAATAACTAGAACAATAGAGATGACTTGAAACGTAGAGGCTATGTTTCTAACTGAAAGTCACGAAATTGATCGCCACCTCAAATCAACACAAAAACACGGGGAGAGAGGAAATTAGGAGATGAAGAAAACATGGGAAAGAAGAGGAAAACGAGAGAGAGTATGGAAACACAAACAAGGGGAATAAAAATGACAAGAGAAGCGAGAAA
This sequence comes from Taxus chinensis, assembly GCA_019776745.2. Lineage (NCBI taxonomy): Eukaryota > Viridiplantae > Streptophyta > Pinopsida > Cupressales > Taxaceae > Taxus > Taxus chinensis. Next base: position 554,094,261 of record CM034156.1, on the reverse strand, counting down.
AAAGGTCCAAAGGGGGGAAAACCACATAGAATACAAGGTAATAAGACGGTTAACAAACAACACAAAGAACACATGTCAACTAAAGCTTACTTTAAACTCATAATCAATAAACATATAAATACACTAATACCATGACAATTAGCTAGTTCCATAACAAGATCAAGTGCCTACAATTAAATTAATATATATTTGATATATATTTCGAATCACATTTTATAATTCATCATTAAGATAAGGATGCATTGTTGTTGATATAAAACCATAAATTGCATTGTTGATAGAAACAGGAAAAAAAAGAAGATATTTTAACGTCCACGAGACTACCAAAGACACCCTCGCGGACAAACCACTTTACCATTAACAAACCACCTTACCATAAAACACATGACAACCAATGGACCCCCGTTGTACAAGACAACCCAACAACACTTGTTTATTCTATACGCTAAATTAAAAATTCGCAAAGACAAATTCCAAGCATCTGAAGTCTCCTTCGCGCAACAGGGCGAAGATATACACACAATATCTACGTCCACAACATTCATATTTCAAACCCTCTGATATTAATTTTCTCAGATCTGTAGCGCTTAACAGACAATTCAGCCAGCAATAATGTCGAAAACGTATGGGTTTAGCAAACTGAGCGACCTAGATCTGGAAAGCGGAGGAGGAACGCTTTATCCAGGTCTCAGTCTGGAGGACAATGAATTGCGATGGAGTTTTATAAGAAAAGTTTATTCCATTCTGAGCATGCAGTTAATCCTTACGGTAGCAGTGGCTGCCACTGTGGTTCTCTATTCGCCTCTCACTCTTTATATTACTGCAACTCCGGGACTGTTGATTGGCATTTCTATATTGCCTTTAATATGTAAGTTTCAATTTTCCGTAGCACTTTTTTAAGGTTTTGAATAATTTCGATTTGACGGAAAATTGAGCTTTTTCGTTTCACAGAAATTAAATTGTCTAGGAATTATATTACCCCCTTGAATTGGCAAGGTTCTATTCACCCCAGCCTTTCATGTGAGAGATTGTTTTTGTATTTCTTTTCTTCTTTTCACAGAATTAAATTGTGTAGGAATTATTTTACCCCCGGTGAAATGCACGGATCGATTTACTCCCAAGGGAATTGTTTTTGTCTCGGTTATATTTTCCCTTTCCTTTTCACAGAATTAAATTCCGTGTTAACGAGGAAGTAGACAAGGATGGTTGTACAGTGTCTTCAACAAGAGAATAAAAAAATCAAAATGTATTATTGAATTGAAATGGTTTTAATTACATTCAGGAGACCCAATGGTTTATGGGACCACCGATAATACTAATTGCTTTTCCGGTTCAAATGTTCCGGATGCTCGTGATATCTTCCAACAAGGCAATTGTTGGGTATAAGGTGTGAGGGTTGCACAATAGACATTGTTGGTTTCCCACATTTGTGAGTGTAAGTAGAAAATCGTTGCAAACATCTTCCAACAAGACAATTGTTGGGTAGAAGACTGTTACGAATATTAGCTATTAGTGTTCACATTGTTTAGTATTCATATGGATTGATAAAATAATCTAGTGTGAGGACAAATAAATGTAAATGACTTGTTAGTTAAATGAGTGAGTTGTTAGAAACAACTCAAGTATTTAGGAGAGTAAGTTACTATGTTTAGGCGAGTGGTTATAGGAGATATAATAGGCATCTTATTATATAGAGATTGAATTGTGTTGGCTAGATTTTCTGCACAGCTAAAAACCTAGGCAGTCATGAGATAAATCTCTCTCATTTATCGGTGAGACTCCCGTGTAAGATATTTATCAATCTGGTAAGTATGAATCCTAATAACTATTTGCAAGGGTTTTACTTTAATCACAAAACTCATAAACCATAGCTAAACAATTCTGCAGCAAGTAAGCAGATGTTTATGAAGTATTTGCAGAAGGGGCAAAATGAAATTTGGGAAAGAAGAAAGGAAGATATGTAATTCGATCAATAGTTTACAGAGTTGGTCTTATACATATAGATTAAATAAACAAGTAGATCTCACAATATTCAGAAGTAAATGAAAAAAAAAACTTCTAATCTAAATCTTAGATAACACAAAGTTTATTTAAAGATTCACACAGAAGTAAGAAGCAAATGCACCGTGGACACAAAGTTCTCCGGAAATCTGCATTTATTCAATTCCTTAGCTTTCACAAACATGACATCAAGGGCTGCAACACAAAGTCTAGAACTCAAGAATGTTGATTAACAAATTGTGATCCTTTAACCCGTAGGCTTTTCCTCTATTTATAGTGTATAAAGGGCAATTACAAATATGAAGCTTTTTTAATGAATTGCCACATGTGGAAACTATGAAAAAGGAAAGCAACTGGCAATTTTCCTTCTAGAATTCCTCTTTGCATGACATGCATGATTAATAACTGAAAAACAGAACCTTCTATTTTGCATGTTTGCCACCTATTTTCAAGTAATTGACTTCTTCCAGTAACTAGAAGTAACGACTTTCTATAACCAATTACCTAAGTTTTGCAATTTTGACTGATTGCTCAATTGCTTTGTCAGAGAAAATAAGAGAAAGAAGAAGAAAGAGGAAAAGTTATTTCAAGAAAGTTGCAACACTCTTTGTTTTGTCCTTCCTCCATACTCTGCATGCTGATCCAACCTATGCATTGTACTCCTGCTTCATTCTATTTTAACAATGAATGATTTGAATGATATCTCTGCCTTGAATATGAGATGTTTTTTTCTCCCATTTGTTATTGAATCCTTTCCTTGGATTCTCACCAAATTGGATCTGGAAGCAACTGACTGTGATTTTTCTTGCGCGTGTTACCTCTGACATGTCTTTCCTCTTTATCCCTGAAGCTTTTACAGTTCTTCTCCAGTACATGCACTAATAAAATGTTTGCTGTAAACAATTCAAACAAAAATCATCACCTTTTATTTTTAATTGCATATGAGGAATTTTAAATTTTGGAAAGCACTCTGAGTGAAAGAAAATACAAGTAAATTCAATGAAGGCTTCAACTAGAAAATTGGGAGCACATGCACAAGCTCCTGAAAGGAATTTTCCATGTAATGACTTCCACATGGGCTATGCATTAGAGATAAGAGGATGAATTTTTGCCAGAAGCCCTTTGCAATTATGAGAGCTAGATCTATTTGTGTAGAACCTGCAATTTCTCCTTCTAATTCTGAAGATATATTCAATGTATCTAGACATTGACTTTGCCTTCTTTTCACCAATATGAGCACAAGTGAATTATTCCTGCAAATAATTCAGACAAATATGTAGTCCGTAGCATGAATATCTAATTTCTTCATTGAGAGTCTGATTATAAGGTCATGTTTCCCTCTATTTTTAGACTTTGCTTGCATACCAAGCAAGCTAAAAATGTTATTTTATTCACCTGTGCACTCACATCAACATGCAGATAGCCAAAATAATAAAAAGGAAGCCTTTCCAACCCTAGGCGCCAAAATTGGATGTTTCCCGGCAATTTAAAAAAAAGTTCAGCTTTTAGGCATTTAGTTATGCCATAATGGGTTGCATTTTTTGGCTACGAAGTCATGTGGAAAAAATATGAGGGCAAAGAAGTGGGGAAAATTCACCCTTTCAGGCAGCCCCAAAATTCCCACTTTTCACTTGGCTGAATTAACTTACATCATGAGAATTTTTCACCTTCCAAGCAACCCCAAAATTCTCATTTGTACTTTAAGTGATTTATCTTTAATAATGGTAAAAAACAACCTTCCAAGAAGGCTCCAAATTCTCACCTTCTTGCTAGCACAAAAATTCTCATTTGTACTTAGGTGATTTGACTTTAATAATGGAAAAAACAACCTTCCATGGAAGACTCCAAATTCCCACCTTCCTGCTAGCTCCAAAATTCTCATTTGCATTTAAGTGATTTGACTTTAATAATGGGAAAAAACAACCTTCCAAGAAGGCTCCAAATTTCCACCTTCCTGCTAGCACCAAAATTCCCATTGGCACTTAAAACCATCCTTCTAAAAAATGCGACTTGCATGGAAGAAAACTTCTTTCCAAGAGTGCGACTTGCATGGAAGAAGTCTTCTAAAGATGCGTGAAAACTCATCCGCAGCATTTTATTTCCATTTTTGGAAAGGGTCCAGGAAGATGTAGCAGTAAAAACTTGCAAGTGTCATAACTTTTACTTTGTGGATCCGTTTTAGGTGTCGTTTTATTTAAAAGTGCATATTTTCTCGAGCTCTACGCATTGATGGCAATATTTTTCTTATTTTCATAAAATCCATTTTTGCATCTTTTTGGACCAAGCAACTTCTTGCAATCTTCTGAACGAATCACGAGCTTTGATTGCACCTGTAGACAGATTAGTAATTAAAAATATTGGATAGCTTTCCAAAACTCTAGGCCCGGGAAAAGTATTCTCCCGCAGCTCGGACTGAATCGTCCCACCTGCCAGCTTGGTCAAAGAAAACAAACTGCAAGCACATGTTTTTTGAAGTTTTTGCTTTCAATCACATTATTGTAGGTAGCTACTTGCTGAAAAAAATCAATGAAATAGCTGATATTGCAAAAATTCTCTCCTTTGAAATGTGAATTTATCTTTTGTTTTTATATGATGTAATAAAAATGTATATTTCTCATAGTCGAATTTAAATCCTCGAATTTAATCGCTGAATCTATTTTTACCAGCGAATTTTTCACGAATTTAATCATCGGCGAATTCGAACACGAATTCGAATGCGGCAACTTAGGGCCAAGACCACTCCCCTGAGTTGTAGGGATGTCCTGGATTCAAACTTTGTCAACCCATATGGCAATTATTATCACCTATAAAGGGGGTACTTCATAGAGGACACATGGCAGTTTCACACTTGCAGTGGTGCATAGTCAAACAAAAACGGCCACGGGGTAGATTCTTATTGGCCAAAATAACGAAACCCAAAATATAAAATGAAAAGGGGAAATTGGACAAACATATGAATGCTTATCTGTCTGTAAATCAGGGTTGTGATACGCGGTGAATTCTAGTTGGCTACAAGAGAACAAATCTGATGTGACATGTGGCATATGAAGGTGCATACCCTCTAAATTTCTTGATTTTTTGGGAAGCACTAATTAAATATTGATTTCAGCAGGAAAATTGAGAGGTTGGATCCTTGATCTTCTAGAGGCTTGTAAGATGGGTTGATGACAAACTTCTTTTTTGCTCCTATTGTTTGGAAAGCATCTATGTAGAGGTGAAAAAGTTTACAACATTTCGTGATTTTAAAGTGAAACTTTCATAGAGCCAAGAGTGCAATATTTGTTTCATGTGTTATTGTGCTCAATGGGTAAAGGAGATTACTGATATTTGGAACATTAGAATGGGAAGTAATCCTATTGAGAGGAAACCCTTGACTTATGGGGGAATTGGAATCGGGAGAGCTCATTGATTGGATTCAAATTCCAAAATTATTTTGAGCAATGACTAGAGCATGATACATCCACCTAGCAGAGGAGAAATTCAACTAAATCTGAAGGGAAGACATTTGGTTGGGCTGTACAAATAGAGTGTAGTGTGCAACATAATCTTGGACCAACACCTCCTATTAGGACCAACTGTGGAGGGATTGATGTTGACCCTTGGAAATATTTGCACCTCAATGTTTGAGGATGCTGTATAGGTTGAATTCCTCAATAAGAGGGTCTCTGTGAAAGAATCCTATCGTTGATCTTCTCTTCATATTCACTGACTTGGATGGCATTATGTTGGTGTAGGTCATGACACTAGAGGCAAGTTCAGCCCTGACAGAGTTACATATGGGATGATCCAAGTGCAATTCATGGTGGAACTTGTCAATGATGGCCTTGTGTTGGTGTAGGTCATACACTGGAGGCAAATTCAGCCCTGCATGACAGAGTTACACAGGGCTTCCATGTACAAGATGGTGAACTTGTTGGTGATGGCCTTGTGTTGAAGGTGTAGGTCTTACACTGGAGGCACATAGTTCATGCCCTGACAGAGTTACATATGGCTTCCATCAAGGGATGGTGAACTTGTTTTGATGGAGGTCAGCGGACCTCTTGGTTAACATGTCATTGATCTTCTCTTGCATATTTTTGACAGGGGAATAGGCCTTGTTGAGTGGAGGTGATACAAAATGGGTAGGCAAGCTCAGCCCTGATGTATTGCACATATGGCTTCCGTCGAGATGGTGGACTTATTTGATGGAGGTCGATGTTTGCACAGTGCCTCTAAGATGGTAGCTACCTATGATGACTTGCTCTCTTGTGAGTTTTGTAGAATCCTTCATTAGTTGATTTTGATTATGTCAGAAAAATGTGTTGAACCTTAGTTCTTATTGGGAAGGATATTATTTTTGTAATCTTGATGGCTTCAATCGATGTAGCATATGGGGGCAACTTGTGGGCACTCTTGATGGTGACATCATTCTAGGCTTGGAGAGGATTAAGGCATCCTGAGCGTAAAAGGCTTGAGGGGGGTTGTTGAAGGGACACCAATCCGCATTCTAGGTTTTTGGTTAAGTTGCTTTAGACGAGATATGAATGGATTTTGTCTAGATTTATGATTCCAAGATTGTGAGAGTTCCTGCGGTCCCTGTTTCTGGGAGTGCCATGGGAGTGCATGGCATATTTATGTATCAGGTATGGTGATGGTTAATAGGTACTTCGCTTCTTGTTTGGCATGTGGCTATGACATAAGATATATATGCTGACAATGGTTGAAAGACATAAGATGTTGATGTTGACAGGAAAGCTATTCCCTAGTGAAGGGAAGCAAAACGATGTGTTTTGCATTGATAGTGAAGCCTAGGAAAAGGGAGAGCACCAATACGGTGGCAAAGAAGATTGAATCACTTCTGCGCAAGGTGAAAGATGTATTGGAAGAGTTTGCGGAAATAGTATCTTGTAATCTACCAAATGGATAGCCATCCGTAAGAGATATAAGTCACCGCATGGATCTAATTTATGGGTCAAGTTTTCCGAACAAAACAACATACCAGATAGTGCCGCAAGAGAATGCGGAGATATGCAAATGAGTTCAAGAGTTGTTGGATAAGGGGTTGATTAGAAAGAGTGAGTTGTGCCCAATCCCAATAGTCCTCGTGCCCAAGAAGGATGGAGAGCGGCACATGTGTACAAACACAAGGGCAGTTAATAAGATCACAATTATGTATAGGTTTCCATTTCCGTGCATGGATGACCTCGTGGATTGTCTAAGTGGAGCAAGATACTTCACCAAGATTGATTTAAAGAGCGGATATCATCATATTCACGTAAGAGAAAGGGAAGAATGGAAGACTGCATTCAAGATTCAAGGAGGACTATATGAATGGTTTGTGATGCAGTTGAGTAATGCATCGAAGTACCTTTATGATATTGATGAACAAAGGATTGAAGTCATTTCTAGGGAATTTTGTGATTGTGTGTACCTCGATGACATTGCTAATATTCAACATGATGTGGGAAGATCACTTGAGGATCAATTGTGGAAAGAGAAGTTGATTAATTTTTAGAAGTGCAATTTTATGCAAGAAGAGCTTGTGTACATGGGTTTTGTGATTTCTCATGCAGGTCTAGGAAGATGGATCCATAAAAGTTGTCAAGTGATACTGGAATGGACCATCACCGAGGAATGCTTTTAAAGCATTAAGCTTTCATGGCTTATCAAGTTTCTACCGTGCAAGTTCATCAATAGGAATTTCAGTAGAATGTGTGCGCCTATCATAGAGGCCATGCAAGGAGATAAGAAAGATTTTTGTCTGGAGCCCATAGCTGCATAAAAAATTTTTTAAGAATTGAAGAAGAAAGTGACTGAACAACCAGTATTGGCATAGCCTATATTTTGTGAAGGTATTTCAAGTGGATTGTGATGCTAGTGGCACAACCATTGGCACAATGTTGAGTCAGGAAGGAAGACCAATGGCATACTTCAGTGAGAAGCTAAATGCGAAAATGAAGTATAGTGTGTATGATCAGGAGGTTGTATGCAATTATGCAAGCTCTCAAGAAGTGGATGCATTACATGTTTCCAAAAGAGTTTGTTTCTGTATACTGATCATCAGGTGCTATAATTCATAAATAGTCAAGAAAGATTGAATTAGAGACATGTGAAGTGGGTGGAATATCTACAGGGCTATACATTTGTGTTGTGGCTCAGATAGTGGCAAAATCTAACAAGGTTGTTGATGTGTTGAGTAGGATGCAATATTTTATGTTGACAAAAATGAGAGTAGAAGTTTTGGATTTTGATTCTTGATAAGTGAGAGATGAAGATTTCAGAAAGCTGGAAGGCATATGGATTTGTAGGGATTAAAGATTTCAGTTAAAGCATAGAAGGCATGCGTACAACCAAGTGAGTGTTGATACGACACCTTGGTTGGAATATTTTGTGCAAGAAGGCCTATTGTTCAAAGGCAGACAGTTGTGCATTTCCCAGAGGATCAATGTGGGAAAATTTGGTGAAAAGAAAAGCACTTTGGAGGATTGGCAAGACACTTTGGAGTGGATAAGACTCTGAGCACAGTTGACTGAGAGCTTATTTTTGGCCAAGAATAAGTATGGATGTGCACAATATTTGTGCAAGAGTGTAGAATATGTCAGTTGGCCAAGGGAATGTCACAAAATGCAGGGTTTGTACCAACCTTTTCCCATCCTGAGAGACACCTTGGGAGGATATAAGCATGGATTTTGTTTTGGTTTACCTAGGACACTAAGAGGAGTTGATTCCGTCCATGAAGTAGTGGATATACTATGTAAAAGATGGCACATTTTGTTGCTTGTAGAAAGACAAGTGATGCAATGCACATTTTGAATCTACTTCTTCAAAGACAATGGTGAGGTGGCATGGGTTGCCGTGCATAGTATTGTGTCTAATGACAGAGATACCAAATATGTTGGTCATTTTTGGAGGACATTCGTGGAAGCAAGTTGAATACAAATGCCATACACAAATAGACGGACAGTCTCTTGGACAATATCATTTGCAAGAGACAAGTCATGGGACTTAGACAAACAGTAGTGAATATAGCAGTCCATGAACAAAAGCACGGGAATTTACTCACGATGTTTATGGCAGTAGCAAGGGGAGTAAGCTAGGAACATGGGACTTAGTAATGAATGCAAGCGGAAATTCACATATAACAACTCCATGAACAAAAGCACATAGGAAGACACGATTCTAGATAGTATATGGCAGTAGTCTCAAGGGAATAGTAGAGTTGCAAAATAGTGGTGATGACAAGGCAAGAGATCAGAAGTTGAAGATTTTTTGGAATACATGAAGGATGTGTGCACAGATGTTGGAGAAACAACATGTGCAGTACAAACAACAGTGCAGAATATGTGAAAAGGAGGAAAGTTGAATTTTTAGATTGGAGATTTGGTCCTAGCTCATTTGCGGAAGGAAAGGTTTTCAAGAGGCATATAGCATAGTTTGATGTGGAAGAAAATAGGACTATCCAAAGTGTTGAGAAAGATTTGACAACAAATGCATATGAGATTGAATTGCTCGGAAGGCAGAGATATCTCAAATATATTCTATGTAGCAAACCTACACCCATATCATGGAGAACTGAAATAGCATAGCAGAGTATAGCACGGAGGCTGAGGAAGTTGAATAGTAGACAGCAAAAGCCAGAGAAGGTGCGCGAAGGAAGCAGAAAAAGAGGTTATCAACATCAGGGTTCAAAAAAACATGTAACAAGGAATATATGGAATTCTTGGTAAAGTAGAAGGGTAGAGAGATTGAAGATGCAACTTGGATAAGTGCGACAGAAGTTGCAAGACATGAGAATTTTAGAAGAAAAGCATCACATGAGCCAAGCTCATGTTTCAAAATTTCAAATTACTCTAAGGTGTATATGATGCAGGGGCTTCCAAGTTCACAATCAATCTTGTATAAATCCAAAAACAGTTAAAGAGTAGATTATTGTGTTTGCACAAAGCCACAAAGGTCTAAGCCAAACCGCGAAGGTCTAAGTCATGTCATGAGGGTCTAAAACAATGCTGCGATGCTCTACCAATGCCATAACGGTCTACCTATGTTGCATAATGCCACGGATGAAGATTTGTGATCCTCGCAGAGAACTTTGAATCAAGTCAACTTTCTTTGTATGAATTCATTGGACCTTATGGGTGTAATTTCACATGATTTTTGGAGTCATTAATGGGTAGTGTGTAGCTAAGTTCAATGGTACTTTTGGGTGACTTGCACGCCTATATAAACAAACCCATGGGCCTTAGAGAAGTAGTTCAGGAGAGCTCAAGGAGGGGAGTACTATGGGAGTTCGGTACTTCAGTAGAAGAATAGAAATTGGTAATTGTTGGTGTCAGCAGTTTGCCTGGACATTCTAAGACAACGCAGATTCTCCGATTAATAACTGTGTGTGGGTCTTTATTGTATGTGTCTCTTGTGAGATTGCTTGAGGCTGTATCGTTGGCAATCAGTCTATGTATGAGCGTGCTGTTCCTTGTGTGAATTAATAATAGAATCGCCGCATGTCTGTGTTTTATTATACATCTTTTATTGTTTCCACACGTTAACTCTGAAGGGCTGCGTGGTCTAAAGCTGCTCTTAATTGGGCTCCTAACTGCATCTGCATCACTCCACATTACCATATGGTACAATCCCTTGATGTTGTATACCCATTTATAATGGGTATTAGTTAAAGCTCTTTTAGCAGAATTTTTTATAACAATCCTTTTAAACTTGTCCATTTGGGGCTGTTCAGATATACCACTTTTGCACATTGGTCAATTTAAATTTTTTTCCTACCAAACTTGCATGCAATTCAAGAAAGTTACCGTGAAATTGAAACAATATGAATCAACGAGTAATTGAAAATAAAAAGAAAGAAGAAGAACTACTTTTTGGCTAATTTTTTAATCCTTTGTTTTCAAATTGGTATTTCTTCCTGTATTAAACCCGCGTAGTTGAAAAATGCTCACACTCTAACAACACTGTTGTTATTTCTGTGTAAATGTAGGTTACCATGCTTGAGACATATTTATAATAGGTATTAGTTAAAATTTTGGGTGCATGTACATATACAGCATTGAAATTAGATGTTAATTAAGACATTCACAGTAATACTGACGAGCCAACTAATCCTGTGGACCATTGTCTGGTGGAAGGGTGGGTCTATTGGTTTGAATTGACTTTAATTGTTTTCCGTATGGTAAAGCTGGGTACAAGGCTGGAGAGTCCAATTGCTGTCATAGAAGAAATCTGTTGGACATGTCTTCTAAGCCAGATGGTATCATAAGCTTGATACTACTTTTCCTGTGCTCTTAAGAACAGCGGGTATCTGTTGGTTGAGGAAAAAAATAGTAAAAATGATGAGCCAAGCCATATTCTGATTTCCAAGGGAATGATTACAAGAAAAGACAAAAATGGTTTTTCTACCGTTAAACCTTAGAGACCAATACCTATGACGGCAACTATATAACCGTTGACTTTAGTAATACAAATTATGTTAAATGTTACAACAAAGATCAGTTCGCAACACTGGTTACAGAGCAACCATTTCCAATCAGAGTTACTTGATCACCAGCCTCCTGGGACATATGCAAACATTGGCCTGTGCATTGTTGTCCACTTGATTATCCTGGCACCTGAAGGTGTCCATGTGACAAAACTAAACCTAAGGAGAGCGCTCAATTTGGAAATAAGTCTTTGTAGGCAAGGGTTTTTATACCTACATACAGGCTGACGATGTTCCCCTTATGGGTTTCATTATCATCTTAGAATTTTTATAAACAATCAGCCTTTCAATACTTTTCTCCTTGTTAATTTTTGGGCCAGTAATCAGAGCTTGCCATAGTTATAATACTCTTCACAAGTGGCCTGGCATTCGTGAGTTTGATTCTAGTCTAAGGGAAAATGAGCAGAGATGACCCCTGTCTTGAGTTTCTTCCGCAAGTTCCAAGTCTACTGTTACTCTCAGCTTAATGAGTTTCGCATAGCTATGCTTTTAAAGTGTTAGTCTTGCTCTTCAATAGCTCTTTTGGAGCCTACAATTCCACTATGTTGGTCACATGTAGCCCATTTAAATAAAAGACATAAATGACTTGTTTGGTCACAAATATGACTGCCTTTTGATGTACCAGAATTTGTTATCAAACCCGGTGAACCTTTTCTATTTTTATATAAACTATTGAATGCTCTAACTCCATCTCTTTAATGGAGAAGGGAAGTGCACTATTACAATTAGATAACCTTTTAGCTTAGAAGTCACATCTAAGGAGAGGCGTATGCATTCTGTCAAACTTCACATGGGACTTGTTCTTGACCTCACTTGTTTTTGGCCTACATTAGCACAACCACTTTAACATGAGAAGCATGCTTAGGGAGGCTTGAACTTAGGTTATTGTAATGGCAGTTACTTTGCCTTACCACTAGACCATGGACCACTGGATAAAGTCTGCTTAATTCTAAGTTGCTGATACATTTTGGATATGGGTACGGATATGAAGTATCCGATACATGGATACGGCAAAAAAAAATTGGTCCCGGATATGGCATTGGATATGGCTGTACAATATATATATATATATAAATATTAAAAAAAATTCCAGCCTAATAATTAGGAATTAACCACATATTATGCATATGAAAAACAAAACAAGCTAAATAACCACAACAAACTACTCACAATTTCATTGAACATGGGCACAAGCATCCTCTCTACCACATCTAGTTGAGGTGTTTATTACATTTATCTCATACATGCTTATTTTTGTCCTTATATTTGGTACCTTCCGTAGACTAATGCTGCTGCAAAAACTGTAATTTCTGCTGTAATGATATATTAAATTTAAAGTAGAAAAAAATAAAAAAATAAAATAAAATAATGTTTCAGGCCTGGAAACACCCAGGAAATGGCTGGGCAGGTCTGGATACAGCTGGGTACGTCTGCAGAGGTACCCAGCGTACCCTGACCTGCCCAGCTCTTTCCAAGGCTTTTCCGTGCACGTATCCAGGCCGTACCTGTACTGGGTACATTTCGTGCCGGTACCAGGTGCCCTAGGGGTGACGTTTCGGCAACTTAGCTTAATTTTAATCATGGACTCCAGCATGCATAAGATTCACTTATGGTTTGGAACTTGGGTCAGAGGAGAAATTTCTTGCAGCGAAGGACAGGTTTCTCGAAATAAAACCATTTGTGTTGTACGGAATTCTAACTTATTTAAAATCTTTGGCTTTCATGTAATTGTATAGTTCAATTCTGGTGAATCCCAGGCAACCTCCCTGTAACTTGAATCGAGGGGTCAGCTCCTTGAATTTTCCTTTCTCTGAGGAGTAGCAGTGAGTAGGTCCACAGTTAGAAGCAAACATCTTCTCTCCTGGGAGTATTTTCTTTAACAAGATATTACTAGGATAGAATTCAATATACAGTAGAACAGCCATCATCTGTTACACGCTCACCTTCATTGGAGAGGGTAATGTCATTTCATTTAGTTTTACAATGCGTGTCTTGCTTTCTCTCATGAAGTTCAGTGGTACAAGTAGGCTAGATTAGTAGCTACTTAGAATTTCTCTGTCAAATTTCTATTTTGGTTGGTTAAATTCCCATTCTCTCATTTTTTGTACATATTTCTAGGCTAACCCAAATTGTTTCTCCTAGCTATTGTGGCTTTGTTGAGGGTTTGATTACCGAATTTCTGTCTAACAGTTACCAAGAGTGAAGAATACTGCAAATACAAAAGATAAAAAGAACTGGAGATTACTGAAAAATACAGAAAAGTAATGTTTGTATGAAAGCTCTTGTTTGATTTGAATCATTAGCCAAGAGTGCATCATTATTCTTGACATATGGTTTGCGGTGGCACATATTTTAGGTTTTCTGCATAAATTGAGTGCAAAGACACAAATTTTTCAAGTGACACTTGGAAATTTTTATGCAACTTCAACATGATTAATAGCATGGAGAAAATCTTGGTGAATCTTTTTTAATATTGATCACTCTATAACTTTGTTCTCACTGTTTGCATTGGTAATTGTGCATGTGCAGTGATGTGTCCTCTCTACTGCTATCATCAGCAACACCCAATTAATCTTGTGCTTCTGGGATTTTTTACTGTCTTTCTGAGCCTCACAGTTGGGATATCTTGTGCATACACAAAAGGTTGGTTAATCAATTATATAACTTAGTTGCATTTACTGTCAGTGACGGAAGGCATCCTTTGCTTTTTGTGTTTGCTTCATATTTTAAAACTGAAACACTGTTTTATGTGTTGTGATGTTTATACATGAATATTCAGGAAGGATTGTTCTTGAAGCTTTGATATTAACAGCATCTGTGGTGTTCGCGCTTACTGGTTACACATTTTGGGCTTCCAAAAAGGGCAAAGATTTCAGTTTCTTGGGCCCAGTTCTCTTTGCCAGCCTACTTGTCCTCTTTCTATTTGGTTTTATTCAGGTTATGGACTCTTTCCTTTATGCCCTGCCTTTCTTGTTTGCTTATTGTCTGGATAGTTAAAACTTGGTAGATTTGCATTCATCTTTATCTTGCCTGGACAAAGGAGCTTAGGTCCTTATTCCATGGAACTTGATTTTCGTGTATTTGACAAATGAACACAAATTAGATACAAACTTGAAATTTGTATTATCCAAATCGGGGATTTTTTTACTACATTTTAGGCCTATATTAATTTTTCTCTAGGAGGTAATGGAAAGGTAAATGATGATTCATGGGTGCAGTGTTGATTGATAGGGATATTGTTAGGTCATTTAGTATATGAAAATAAATAATTTTGCAACAATGTTACCAGAGAATATGTGTATACGAATTTCTCTATGAGAGTTATTATGTATACCAATGAACTTAAAATAAAAAAATAGTGAACTGAATTCATTTGAATGGAGGGACCTATTTAATATATAAGAAGTGGCGATCTGTTGAATTTGAGGTTTGTCAGCTTTCATTTTGGACAGATTGGAGAGAGATTCTTGCCCTCTGCTTTCAGTCAGTTTATATATACCCACATTTATAAAATAATGCAAAATCATGTCAAAAAATTCCAATTCAAAATTAATGAATAAAGTTCGAGTTCATGCTCAACAAGAATAAAGTTTGTGAGATAAAAGTCAGTGTACCTTGTGACATAGTTGTCACCCATGTGAGACACCATCAATCAAATATCAATGATCTATTCAACACCATATTTCATTTCACAAAACAAAACCACCTTACAAAGAATGCACATGCTTTTTACCATAAATTTGAAAATATAAAGTACAAAAGAAAACCCACATCTAATCCCCATGATAATGATTCCTAGCTAAATCAAAACATTATTGAGATAGTGTATGAATAAATAGTTCAAGCACATCCTCCAACAGTCTAACATGTCATTGATTTACTGTAAGCTAAATCAACTGTAACATTCCTTTCTCAATTGATTTTTTTCCTTGCTCTCAAAGCAAAAGGAAAAATAAATCAAAGAAATGAGCAAATTATAAGAGCAACACAGATTAATACAGTTATTTGCAGCTTTTATACTAAATATTTTACAAAAAGACTGATATGATATGCATGTATATAGAAAAAATAAAGTTAAATAGTACCAGAATTGACAATAAGTATCAAGACATCTAGGGTATATTTGAATGGTGAAGTGTGGTGATTCTTTTTGTTTTAAGTTTCCCTTTTCTTAGACTAACAAAGTCGCAACAAATAACATTAATTCATCTCCAAAATGAAGGCACGTCAACAATTAAGTATTTAAAGTTGAAGCATTTAAAATAACCAGATTATTAAACATCTAAGCAAATACATTGATACAGTTACAGACTGCTTACTCAGGTTTAAAATCCAAAACATACACAGCAGCTAATGTCAATTATTCAACTTAAGAAAAACTACGACATTTACCAGTAACTAGCACTTTAAGCTTATTCATACCGTGTAGAAGATGCCCCATTCTGGTAAGGTCAATAATTAAATACTGAAAATATAATGCATAAAAATAAGATCCAATGCGTATTCAACCTCTTGTTGAGAGGTCGATTACAGGTTTTTAACTGTCAGTTTAGTCCAGTAGAATCTTGCCTCCCCCTTGCTCTGTTAAAGGAAGAGATTATTTTGTATTTAATTAAACTAGTATTTCTTTTAATATAACAACATTTCAAATTTGATTAGATGACAGGAGGATGACTCTAATCTAGCTGATATCTTTATAACGTTATAGAGAAAGATAAAAGTTGTGTTTAAATGGGCCACCACTTATCTTATGTTTCTTAAAACATTTAAAGAGTGTTTCAGGCCCAAAAATATCTTTTATTTCTTGGTCAAATTAAACTCATTGAATTGAAATAGACATTTTTTGATAGCCTGTGAATGATTATTTCATTCCTGACATTTTGGGTTGTGAATCTGTTTTGATTAATAAATGAAGATTCCCAGTAAAGAGCAACACAGATTGAACTATTTTGGGTTTGGACGATAGGCTATTTCCAAATTTTGTATTCTATATCATTGGCTAAGATCTCGACGCATATTATTATCAATGGTGACAATATATGACATTAGGTGAACACTTCATCTGCAGATGTAGAAGCAAATCTGGTATGATTAGAAAGTAGAAGCAGGCTACTAAGAGAATACGACTTTTGTAGCATCGTCTTCAAAGAAAGGCACCCATATCTTCATATCAAATTGAATAGTTCTATCCAATTGCTGCTGCATATGGTTCTTGAAATGCATTTGAAAAATCACAGTGACCATTTAAAATGCATGGCCTGTTTGTTAAAACATGAGATCCTCATCTCCATTAGCACAGTTGCATTAAGAGTTTTGTGCATGATTCTCAAATCAAGATTTTCCTCCTATAAACTGATCTATATTGCTGCAATTTACAAATTTATATATCACAAATTAAAAAAACTGGATTAATAACTGCTAGATTTCAAAAGGAGCTTTGATAAACCCACAACAATTTTCACAATAGATTGAGCTGAGAAGAGGATCTGCAGACTATAACAAGCACAGTTCAAATTTCACTATGGCATATAAAGCTTACTTGAATGGATTGCACTATAGGTGTTACAAAACTTCCAGGATATTTCAGATCTTTGACAGTTCTCCTTGCAAATACAGGAATCTCTGAATCGGGATCTGCGAAATATTAAAAATGCAGAGAAGCATCCATTAACCTTCGTCTGAAATCTTTTAAAACAAATAGTTTTGAAACAATAGACATACAAATTGGAAAACAAAGGAAAAATAGAAATAAAGCTACAGAGAACGGTTAAACATCAATAAACTGAGAGAATGATGAATAAATCACATACAAAACTCAGACAAAAATTTAGATTCCATGTTCCAACCAGATTACAGAATTGTTATAAGCGTGTACAGATTTTTTTACTTCTATCAGGTATGAAGGACGCATCACATCTCATAACACATATTGATAGAACACAGACTCTTTTGTCATGTCACCCAGCATATCTCACAACACTAGCGTTGAAAAGAGTCCATAGAATCTCGAACAAGATGCACCCTCTTGTCTGACTGATCCATTACATGGTCAGACTTGTTTGAATCCAGAGGATGTCTTGTCTTGAAGATGAAACATTACTCAAAAAATTGAGAGTGCAAGGTATCAAGCAACATAATGTAAAATCTCTTAATGATATTTAGTCATATGTGATAAGAACATGTGGCACAGCCTATGTTATATTGTGAGATAGAACTTGTGCCACTTGCACTACCTTAGAAGGATGACCTAGTCAAGTATGAGGTCATGCCAAAATAAAATTCAGTTCAAGTTCGCCAATGGATAAAGTTAAGTTCAGAATTTGAGGGGGAAAGGACGCGAGCTCTCCTATTGGTGTACAATGAAAGGACACTAGGGGCTTATGATCCATTATAGGGGAAAAAGAAAGAAAGCAAAGGATTCAGGTTCGCTTGGTGCAATAACCAAAGAGGAAGAGATAAATTTATTTGATATTAGAGCGATTTATGTGCAATAGGGAGTTTTTAAGCTGAAACAGAGAAAAGATAATAATTTAGTTATTGTCCTCCCTTTCAATCAATCAGGTCACCCCCCCCCCCCAAATGGAATGCAACATTAATTTGTTGTCACAAGAAAAGAAAATAATGCAGAAGTTTGAAGGTTTGTATAAATTGAATGTTTCTCACCTAAAGCATTCTGATTGCTTAGAAGGTATGAAGACATTGTGGCAAATTAGCAAGGCAACTGTTGGACCTGGATTTAAGCATTCAAATATGGGAGGTTGGTGTAACTGCTTTTCAGAAGTTTATGAGGATTTTGGGAGAACAAAAGTCGGAAAAAAAAGGACTTGGAAGAGCAAAAGAAGCCCTGATTAGGATAGAACATCAAATCCAAAGGAATCCTCGCGCGGAAAGATTGTATGAAAAGTAGGTGACTGATGAATAAAGTGACAGCGTGTAAAGTCCCCAAATAGAAAATTTGACCCCTAAACGGATTTTAGGCAAACCCCAACCAAATGCAAACTTAACACGTGTAAATCAGAATTTTATCTTACAGATCTGTATTTTATCTAGAGGAAATGTGACTAGGGTTTATTGAGAAATCCACATAAACCAGTCCTATTGTTTAACTCTTTGCATTCCCAACTGAAATAGATAATTTTTCAAGACAAAACCTGCAGATTTAAGACACAGTGTGGATCTGAAATATTCTTTGGAGAAAGCGACTTGGGCAGATTGGAAAAACACTTGAAATCAGCAATGACAATTATATCTTTCCATCTAAAACTGATTCACTAATTTTAAACAGCCCATACATAGATTAAAATTCAGATTCTCAGGGGAATAATAGGCTGTAATAACTCAGAAAAATCTGCACTTAAAATGACTGAAAATAACTCTTTTTCCCATCCAAAAATTCTGAAAATGGAGTGATTCAGTTTCTAAAAACCAGCTTTATTATTGGCTTCCAAAATCAGATTTGTAACAACATGCAAACATACCAAATCTGTCTAGAGATACGTTGCTCTACATAAGAAAGAAAGAAGAAATACACAACTGCAATTTCCCTTCCAAACCCCTACCAAAACCTGTAACTTATTTATCTTCAATTGCTGGAACATAACTACAAATCTGTGCAAGCTCAATGGAATTCCTTGTGTAGAAATTCCTCACAATACTCTAAAAGGGTTTTTGTCCTTGGAATAAATTATGCAAAAGCTCTAAGCTTCAAACATAAAATCAGAAAATATAAGATGATCATAGCATGCCCCTCAAGCAAGTCAACCTCTCCTTATAAAAAAAGAAGAGACCCAAAATATCCCATCAGCATACAATGATTTTTTCTATGCATTTTCCACTCTCCATCCTTTCTAGACCAAGTCGCATTTTCCTTGGGAGGATAACTTTTGACCCATGAACTTTTGTCTTTTTCTATTTTCGTATTGCTCCTCAAGCTAGTCACATTTTCCATAGGAATAAACAATTTAATAAATGTTTTTCTCTTGTTGGCTTTTCCTATGTTTATTTCATTATTAAGTTATTTAATTTATTATAAGTGTTTACATATTTTCCCTTTGCTACGGGCACTTTATAATAATTAAAAATAACTTAAGTCACCCTTATTTTCTTCCTTTAGCCATCGGGTAGACAAAATAGGAGGTTTGTGCTTGTGTAGGTTGAATAGTGGAATGTCATGTAGATGTCGATTACAGGGAATACTTAAAAGGAAACACTTTGTACTGTGACTACCTTGTTGTATATGTACTTCAAGCATCTATGTAATGTGGAAGGAATGGCTCACATCTTATGTATCCATGGGTGTACAAGCTGTTGGGAGATTTAAAGACCGCGCAAGCTGCACATACCCAATGAGAAACTTAAATAGATCTAATGCATAACAGATGAAAGACGAACACGAATCTCTGTACAATGCCATGCAGAAATAAAGCACAAGAAATAAACAGGTTTATGTTGGGAAAACCCTTTCGTGTAAAAAAACCCAACAACAAAGATCTTTCTTATTGCACTTAATCTAACCCAACAATACAAGATTCATAGTACTTAAGTAGTCCACACACAACCTTTCAACTACAATACTAACAATGCTATACAATATTCAACACTTAATGTGCTCAGTACGCTAAATCTTATACTCAGATGATGTCTCTTGCATGCATCTTGCATCTCGCTACTCCTTCATCCTTGACCTAATTCATATTTTATAGAAACACAACCCCAAAATAGTTGTCCCAACTGCTTTCAATGATTAGCTCCTAGGAATCAACATGCTCTAAAACATATGCATGTTTTAGAACAACTCAATTAAACTAACAAAGGATCTTGAGATTCCCTCTAACCGTCGCCTAATCATCATTAACACGTCACTCGGCGTCTTCAGTCCCCGACAAATGCTTGACAATGCATAGTAGTCACTATCTAAATTCGTTGCTATCCAATGTTTTCCCAACTCTTGTGTGCACCATAAAGCAACTCCCATTGCGCATTGGATTCCGCACACAATCCCACATAGTTCATACTATGCTCTTCTACACCTCCAAAGCATATTCCATGATGCTCAAGTACCCATACACTTGTGCACATACTTATATTTGGATTACACTATTCTTCACAACTTCTGCATTGTGTATTAGAGATGCGCACTGTCTACTCAATCCAACCATTGTACATGATAGTCACTTGCAATCCGAACCATTGTGCAATATGCCTTTTTGCAATGTCATGCAAAGTTGAAACATTCCCAACATTCTCCCACTTGTTGAACACTTTGCATGAAGGGAGCATGAACTCATTCCTCAACAGACATGTGGTGATTGAGCCCATATTTTCCCTACACTAGATAAACTTCTCAACAACCACTACCTTGGTCAATGAATCTGCAACATTCGGATTGTTCTCCACCTTCTTCAATAATACCTCTTCCTCCATCATTTCCTTATAAAATGATATCGCACATCAATGTGCTTGGTGCGTGCATGATACTCAGGGTTCTTATCCAGACAAATTGCACTCTGCAAGTCACAATCTATCCTCATTCCTTGGATGAAACCAATTGTGGAACACAATCTCTGAAGCCATACTACTTCCTTGCTTGCCTGAGTAGCTGCCATATACTTTACTTCAATGGTGGAAATAACAACACTTCCTTGATGTTTGCTCATCCAACTTACCATTCCACCAAACAAGTTGAAAATGTACCCACTGGTGGATCTATGCAAATCCAGATCTCCACCCAATCAAAGTCCACAAAAACCATGTAAACTCAATACCTTGCTTTCATCGGGACTTCCCTGATAGCAAATCACATGATCACATTCCATGCAAATATCTGAAAATCCTTTTCATCACAATCCAATGTTCCTATCCAAGATTTGGAATGTATCTGCTAATAACTCCCACTTGCATGTGCAATGTTAAGTCTTGTGCAAACCATTGCGTACATCGGGCTTTCCACTAGCACTTGCATATGATACCCAAATCATGTACTCTAACTTGCTCTTGAGTTTTTGGACATTGCGCAACCAAGAGTTTCTAACCAATTAAGAAAGGTGTGCTAACAGGTTTACTATCATGCATTTTAAACCTTTCCAAAACCGTCTCAACATACTTCCTTTGACTTGAACCAAAGTTTCATGTCCGCTCGATCTCACACAATTTCCATGCCCAAAATAAATTTTCAGCACCGAGATCCTTCATGTCGAACTATGTAGACAACTGAGACTTTACATACTTGATCTTTTCCTTGCAATTTCCAATTAGTAGCATGTCATAAACATAGAGCACTATGATGAAAAAGTTCTTTCCTTCTTCTTGAAGCACATGCAAGGAACCGCCTCACTGCGCATGAGACCAAGTTTGCATGCATTGTTGTCAAACTTCTGATTTCACATCCTTGGTGATTGTTTCAAGCCATACAAGGATTTCTTTAGGTGGCAGATCAAATCCTCTTTTCCTTTGACCTTGAAACCTTCGAGTTGTACTTGTATCATGTAGATTTCTTCTTCAAGCTCTCCATGCAAGAACATTGTCTTAACATCCATTTGATCTATCTCCTAGATCATATGCAACTGCAATAGCTAAAATAAATCATATCGAAGTCAATTTTGCATCAGGAGAGAATATCTCACCAAAGTCAATTCCCTCAACTTGAGAGAATCCTTTTGCAACTAGGCGAGCCTTATATTTCTCCAATTTACCTTGTGTATTACACTTCCTCTTGTATACCCATTTACAACCTAATGGCTTTCTTCCAATGGAGGTATCTTAACCAGATCCCAAGTCTCATTAGTCCTTAGAGACTCCATCTCCTCCTTCAATGGCTTCCTTCCAAAATGCACTTTCCTTAGAAACAATTGTTGCGCGCACAATTTTTGGATCTTCACCATTTATTACTGACAATAGGAAAGCAAAATGATAATTAGTGGACTATACCTTTCTGACATTTTGCGCACTCATTCCAACCTTCTACGCACAAGTTTTTGAGGTTATTCTTCCTCTCCTAGCACTACTTTGTCATTAGCAACATCATATTCAGTTATAGGCACTTCGGGCTCCATGTCAACCCGCACTCTAAATGATTTTTCTTTTGGCTGCTTTTCCGGATGTTTTAGCTCAACCTCATCACTGCTGCACATCCTTTTGTGTAGGAATCCTCTTCAATTCTTTGAAGGCAACATTATGACTATAGACCATCTTCATCTGTTTTTGGATTCCAGCTTGTACCCTTTCACACCATTCCCATATCCCATGAAGATGCACTTCTCAGACTTATAGTCAAGCTTTGTCCTCTTTTCTTTCGGAATATGAACATATGCATCACAACCAAAAACTTTAAGGTGTTTAAGGGATGGTTTCGACAGAGTCCATAGCTTCTCCACATGTTTTCTAATGATGGTGATTGGTTAACCAATTAATAAGCAGTAACCACTGCTTTAAAACAAAACTTCTACTCCAACTACATGCCACTGAGCATACTCAAGGCTTTTTCCATCAACATCCTATTCATGCGCTCCGCAACTCCATTCTGTTGTGGCGTGTATGGAGTTGTCTTTTGCCTCTCAATTCCACACTCCTTGCGAAATTCCTTGAATTATTTTGAATAAAACCCACCCCCATTATCAGGTTGCAACATCTTGATCTTTTTCTCCTTCTGGTTCTCCACAAGGGCTTTGAACTCCTTTTATTTCTTGAAAACTTTAGACTTCTTCCGAAGAGTATATATCCAGGTTTTCCTTGAAAAGTCATCTATGAATGACACATAGTACATGGCCTTCCCAAGTGATGCAACCTTTACTGGTCTGAACACATCACTATGTATTACCTGCAAGATCCCTTCTGCATGCGCAATACTTGTGGGAAATTTCACTTTGCTCTGCTTGCCATATACGCAATGCTCATAGAAGTCAAAGTCTAAGGGACCTTCATCAATCCCTTTTTTCATTCCGTTTGGATTGTAGAGTGTGCAATCCCTTTTGTGCCAGTATGACCCAACCTATTATACCATAACATTGTCTTCACCACTGGAGACATGCTTGTTTTCTCATGTACCTCATTGGCCTCAAGAACAATAATGTTGTTGCAAGCACTAGTAATCGTACTCACATCCAACTTGAACAAGGTTCCAGTGCACACTCCTCTGGAGAGTACCATTGATCCCCACACCATCTTACAACTATCCTTTGTGAATGACACCTTCACTCCAACATCACACATCTTGCTCTCTGAAACTAAATTCCTCGCAAGGCTTGGAATGTGTAGAATTACATGGAGAGTCTTGATCCTTCCATCTTTGAACCTTAGTTTAACTCTGTCTCAACCCACAATCTGGTGAGTGGAGTCATCTCTTAGAAAGACATTACCACCATCATACCTCTCATATACGCAAAGCTAGTCTCTGTGAAAAGTCATGTAGAAGGATGCACCAAAGTCAACCAACTATGCTTCACTACATGAGTGTGCACTCAGAGCTGCGAAGTACACATCACCACCTTCATCAGTGGATTTATCACCAAAGGATGAGCCACTGGTGGTTTACTCTTATCCACCTTCACCTTGCAGTCCTTAAAGTGTCTTGACTTGCAGCAGTTCCAACACTTCTTCAGAGAGGACTTGTTTGGAGTCTTTGATTTACCTCTAGACTTTGCCTGTTTCTCCCCCGTCTTCCACTTGCCTTTTTCCTGCACTCTTTCATGCACCAATAACGCATCACGATGGTGATCTTGAGCGGATCTGTGCCTTACTTCTTTAGACAATAAGGTTGAGACAATCTCATCCATCTTGAGCTTGGTCAAAGTGTTAGTGATTGCCATCACTAGATTATCCCAAGAGTCTGGCAACGAATATAGAAGCGTGATACATCTATCCTCATCATCTTTCTTGATATCAACAAACAAAAATTGACTCAACAAAGTGTTGAAGGCATTCAAGTGCTCTGTAATGGTGTTGCCATCCTTCATTCTCAAGGAATACATCTTCCTTTGCAGAAATAGTTTATAAACCAAAATTTAGCCTGATATAACTTTCCCAACTGATCCCACAGATCCTTTTCCGTCTTCTCATCAAATGCATTCAGTAGTATTGAATCTGACAAAAATAATTGGATAGAACTGCTTGCTTTCCTACAAGCTTCGTCCCATTCCTTTTGCTTCAACTCCGCAGGTCCTGTTTGTGATACTGCGACCCAATGTCAATCAAGATATCTTTCATTTTGAGTTTCCATAGCTCAAAATTCTGCCTATTGATCTTTTTAATTTCTTTTCTAGCACTTCCTGACATGTCTTATCCTTGCACAAGATTCACACACCTCAATCAAAACAAATTTTCAACGATCTATTCCCAAAGTTTCTTCAAATTTGAACCCCCAGAAGCTCTGATACTAGATGTTAGGAGATTTAAAGAACATGCAAGCTGCACATACCCAACCAAAACTTAAATAGATGTAATGCAGAAAAGATGAAAAACAAGCATGTATCTCAGTACACCACAATGCAGAAATAAAGCACAAGAAATAGACACAAGTTTATCCTAAGAAAACCCTTCCGGGTGAAAAACCCAGCAACAAAGATCTTTCTCATTGTGCTTAATCTAACCCAACAATACAACAAGATCCGAACAAGACTTTGTTCTTCATACTTCAGTAGTCCATGCAAAACCTTTGCGCAACTGCAATACTGACTTACAATACCATATAATATTCAACACTTAATGCGCTTAGTACACTAACTCGCTATACTGAGATTCATGCTTGCCTTTCATCTTTTCTGTATTAGATCTATTTAAGCTTCTGTTTGGGTTTGCGGGCTTGCGCAGTCTTAAAATCTCTCAACATCAAGAGTGAATATTGTATGGCATTGTAAGTTAGTATTGTAGTTACGCAAAGGTTGTGCATCGACTACTAAAGTACTACGAATAGAGTTTTGTTCGGATCTTGTTGTACTACTAGGCTAGATCAAGTGCAATAAGAAAGATCTCTGTTGCTGGGTGTTTTACCCAAAAGGGTTTTCCCAGGATAAATCCGTGTCTATTTATGTATTACATTGTACTGAGATTCATGCTTGTCTTTCATCTTTTCTAGATTAGATCTATTTAAATTTCTGGTTGGGTATGTGCGGCTTGTGCAGTCTTTAAATCTTCCAACACAGACACCATATTGAATACTTCGCTGGTTGACAAAACTAAGAACCACATAGTTACTCAAAGTCCTACTTGTAATGGTAAGACAATACCCTCAAGCGGGTTTTGATGTTTTCCGTCAAAGCCTTTGATTGTGGCTGTTGTACCAAATAAGTTCTTAGAAGTATATCTAAGGCCTATAAAGCAGTGTCATTGTATAAACATCCTCACTTGATCCATCGTCAACCATGACACCTTGTAGTGAATCAATTAAAGCTCGTATAAATAAAGGTTCAGAATTATAATCATCAGTATCTGGTATTTCAAGGTCACGTTGATCCTGTATTTGATAGCATACCAATGAGGCCATCTATGGGTTTTAGTCAGTAGAGTAAAACTTGGAAGGAGGTGTTGCATAGTAAGTCATGTGTACGTCATTGGTCTTTTGAGTGTCTTGTGTATCATGATTAGGTAAAAGATCTATAAACATCTTGAGGTGTGTATTGGGTTGTGCAAGCACTTCATTAGTAGTTGTACTAGTCGACTTCAATAGTTTTGTTGCTGATAAAATCTTGAATTTTGTGGTGCAATTTGAAGCATTTGTTAGTCGGATGTTCGATTCATCGATGATAATCGCATTAAGCATAAAGATGATGATTTTTAGGTAAAGGCCTATACAAATTGATCTCCTTGGGTGGAGATAAGGTGATTAGATTACACTTGAGAAACCATTGAAGTAGCTCATGGGGGGAATCAGCTAGGTATGTAAATTGCATGTGTTGAAGAGTAGCAAGGACAAGCGTTGTACTTGGTTGTGCAGTATTGACAATTTGGTCGTACTTTTGTTAATGTCATTAGCATTAACTTTGAAAGGTGTTTTACTTTGAAAGTTGGTTCCCATGGATGTGGTAGTGGTGGTCCCATATTTGAGCGTGTTAGCTGCAAGGAGGTTAATCACAAAGATCTTATTTGTTTGGCAAAGGTCGTCAAATGATGAATAGTTGGAAAACATGACCTTTTTATTTAGCTTTGAAACTAGTGTCTTGATGAATACTTCTTTCAGCTCATCTTCGTCCGTGTTTGGAACCTTGAGATAGCATCGTTTTGTATCAAAGCACGTAGTCCGCAATGTGTTCATTGGGTCCTTGTCTAAGTTGAGCAAATTGAGCTAAGGAGACCTATTGATCAATATTGATAGCAAATTGGATTAGGAACTTGTCTGCTAGACATTGGAATGAATGGATAGACCCTTTTGGAAGGGTCATGAAACCATGGTAATGCATACTCCCTAAGACTTTGCAGAAAGAGCTTGGTCAATAATTTATCATTGCCTTCATAATCCATAAATGCAACAATGAACGCAGGAGGATGTTGTTTCAGATCAATTTTCCCATCAAATAAGGTGAATGTGGGTGACACAAACGGTGTATGTAGAGAATAGTATTGTAATTCAGGAGATGAAGGATTATGCAATAAATTAGTATAGCTCGTTGTAGTATGTAATTTGTTAGCACCTTGTTTCATAGCAAGGAGTTGAGCTTGTACATCTTGAAGTTGTTGGGTGTATGCATCTAAAGAAGGATTTGTAGTGATGTGTGTGGAAGCATTAGAATGCATCCCATTTTAAGGGAACAATGCATGAAGCAAAGGTGTGAACTAGTATTAGCCATAGGATGTGCAAGAGAAGCATTGTGTTGTGTATGGATAGTTGCGTGGCTTGAGGAAGAGCTTGTGATACCCCCATAATAGGATTTAAAGGTGTAGACAATACTTGGTTGGTTATAGGTGCACAGTGCACTAGTACGTGTCATGGGTACATTAATTTGAGCACGTAATGTAGAAGATTTATATCATGTGATGGTCCAACATGTGTTTCCTCAAGTTGGGCTTTCCTATCAAGTTTCTTCTTAGTGCATTGTTCCTTATGGGACTCTAGTAAGATTGTTAATACCCCTTCAATATCCATATGGGTTTGTGTCAAAACTTCATGAAATTGGGTAAGTCTATCTGTGTGTGTGGATATGAGTCTCGTAGTAATGATCATTATTCCGTTCGTGTGTATTGGTTTCATGGTCAAGTAGAGTTTCAATCACAATAGTATGTTCATTTATGTTGGCTGCATCACCATTTACATAAACGAGATCATCAAATTTGCATCTACGTGTATGAACATTTGCATTAACATCAACATTAATAATTGCATCCATGGAAGAATTAAACATTAGAATCAGAATTATTTGTCATTTTCTTTACATACAATCGAGTGAACAAAATTCAAATATAATCAACAGACATACCAGTCAATCTAGCACTTCGCCTAGCAGGTGTAAGGGATCTAGCTTGCCTCGGTGGCATAAGATAAAATCATGAAAGTACTCAAAGATCACACAATAAAAATAGGTGCAAAGATTAGGGGTTGTATAACATCCTAAGATTTGGAATCAACCGCAAAATCTGAAACCTTTAAGGGTAATAAGAAACTAGGTTGTTTTTTTTGTAATCAAGGATTGGGTTCACCAAAATGTAATGCTAAAATTAAACCAAGGTTCTAATTAAAGCATACATTTGAAATATTAATTCAGACAAATAAGGGCATTTTAATAAAACCTGAATTAAGTTAAAGCTTGAGATTTGAAAGTTATTGATCATTGATGCAGGCTTGATTGCCTGCCTTGCAGGGCCATACCTTTTGATCCAGGAACTGAAATGACTTCGTTTTTAATAGAAAGCTCTCAGAAATATCTGTCGCCTTAAGTAGCACTGGTTGCTTAGGGTAGTTTTTGACAATTTTTGGTGGCCAAAATTAGCCATCTAAGGCCCGAAATTTGGGTTTGAAGTATTTTTCAGTTTTTAAAATAAATTCAAAATACTATATTTTTGTAAGATAAGTCAGCTTTGAAACTCAAGCGATAAATTTAGGTACGTGGATAATGTATGCAAGTTTGTAGGATCAAGAAAGCTAGAATTAGAAACTAAAAATAGCTATTACTATAAATAGTAAGTCTAGTCAAGTTTAGATTAGAATTCAAGTTTAACTAGAAGTCTATTCCGAGTCAAATAAAAGGACCTATTTTGTAATTCAAAAGGAAGGAAATAAGGAGAATTACAGAGTTTATTTGGGAATTTCTTTTTGCCTATTATATATTTGTGTTGTTTGTTCGATTCCATCATTTAGTATCAGAGCGTGAATTCACGATAAGATGGCAAGAGGTCGAGGAGGTTATGCACAAATGCATCAAACTCTACAACAACTGAATGGGCAAGTTGAGGAGTTATTAGAAGTTATTATGTGTGTGAGAAGGCATGGGAGGAGATGATACAAAAGAAGAGTCAGAGCAAGAAGAAGAAACACAGAGTGAAGAAGGAGAAGAACAACCACAAACCCATTGAATAACAATAAAATTGAAGGAAGGAAAGGGGATGATGTTTATGACACAAAAAACCAGAGGACTTGATAGATTGGTTAAATAGCATGAAAAAGTTCTTTTAATAGAATTGGTGAAGGAAAATCATGCACAAAGTTTAAGGGTCATGAATGATATAATGGGATCACTAGAAGGAGAGTGAAAAGGAAAAGAAAATCAAGATTTGGAGCAAGATGGAGAAGAAGCTGAAGAAGATTTTTTTATTTGTGTACTATGCACAAACCTATACAAAAGATTTCAAAATCTGAGGTAGAAAGATTACAATGTCCAAGACTATACTGATGAATTTTACAAGCTGTCCATTTGAGTAGAACATGATGAGACAAAAGAGCATATGGCTGCAAGGTATGTAAATGGTTGAAATTTTCTATTCAAGATGAACTAAGCATGCATAGAAAGAATAGTATGGAAGAAGCTTATCAATTAGCTTTGAAGGCAGAAGAAAATTATAATAGACCGGTTTTAGAAGATTTGAAAGTACCAAAGAGAGGACAATCATCTCTTTTAAGAGGACGAGGTGGGTATAATTCCACAAAGGAGAAACATCTTATGAGGGGCAAGAGGATAACATGGAAGGGTTCCAGAATCAACAAAGAGGAAGAGGAGTTAAGAGAGGCAAAGACTATGGAAATTACAATTATGCTAGCGGAGGAGGATGGGATGGCCCATGCAGGCCTTATGTTTGCTATAGGTGTGGTGAAAAAGGGCATAGTGCATTCGAATGTCCACACTATCATGCACAAGAGAGGAGACAAGAAGATCGACCTTGAATAAATTTAATCAAGGACAAGGTTGAAGAACAAGACATAGAAGTTGTGCTAGATGTGATCGACCTTGAGTAAATTTGATCAAGGACAAGGTTGAAGAACAAGACACAGAAGTTGTGCTAGATGTGGGAGAAAATCTCATGATGAGAAGAATGATTGCCCTAAGGAAAAAATGCTTGCAAGGTGGCGAGTCATGTCTGCAAACATATTTTCCGAACAAGGTGCACTTCTGTAGGAAAGGTATGTAACATTATCATTGATGTGGAAGTTGTGAAAATATGGTTTCCAAAGAAATAGTAGATAAGTTAGGGTTGCAATGCAAAAAATATCCTTCTCCCTATTGGATCTCATGGTTTAAGAAAGGGAATGAAATTATAGTAGATAAGAGATGTCTGATTAAATTTTCTATAGAAAAGACTTATAAGGATGAGATTTGGTGTGGCATTATTTTAATGGATGTATGTGATTTATTATTGGAGAGACCGTGGCAATTTGACAGAAAGGTAATTCATGATGGAGAGAAGAATACACAACTTTTAGAAAGATGGAGTAATTAAGTGGTTTTTTACCACTTAAGGAAGAAAAACAAGTAGAGAGCATGCTTGTCAATAAGGATTTTATCACACAAATGAAGATGATAGGGTTTTGCTATGCATTAATGGTAAATAAAGAAGATACAAAGGTGGTGCCCATACCAACAGAAGCAACAAAGGTACTAGAATTTTCAGATGTAATACCATAAGAGTTATCAGATGGGTTACCACCCAAGAGGGATATTCAACATCACATTGATTTGATTTTGAGATCAACCCTACCAAATCAGGTTGCATATAAGATGAGTCCAACAACACAGTATAAATAGAATATGGTGAAAAAAGGAGCAATAAGGGAAAGTATGAGCCCATGTGCAACTCCAACACTATTGATTCCCAAGAAGGATGGAACGTGGAGAATGTGTACAAATAGCAGAGCTATCAATAAAATTACTATTAAGTATATGTTTCCTATACCCCACCTAGATGACATGATGGATGTTCTTGCACTAGTTAAATTCTTTACAAAGATTGAACTAAGGAGTGGTTACTATCAAGTCCGGGTTTGGGAAGGAGATGAATAGAAGACAACATTCAAAACTGGATATGGTCTATATGAGTGGTTGGTAATGTCCTTTGGGTTATCCAATGCACCCAATATGTTTATGAGGATGATGAATCAAGTGCTGCAAGATTACATTGGTAAGATTGTGGCAGTCTATTTTGATGATATTTTGATATTCAATAGAAGTAAAGAGGAGCATTTATTGCATTTGAGAATGGTGTTGGAAGTGTTAAGCAAAGAGAAGTTATATGCAAATTTGAAGAAGTGCAATTTTATGTGGAAAAGCTTGATATTTTTGGGATTTGTAGTTTTAGAAGATGGTGTGAAGATGCATGAAGGCAAGGTAAAAGCAATTATTAAATGGCCCATCCCAAGAAGCGTAATAAAGGTAAGAAGTTTCCATGGTTTGGCAATTTTTTATAAAAAGTTTTTAAAAATTTTTTAGTATTATTGTGGCACCAATAACAAAATGCATGAAGGTTAAAAAAGTTTGTATGGACAAGGGCAACAACTAAGAGCTTTGAATTATTGAAGAAGAAAGTGACAAATGCACCTTTTTTGGTATTACGTAATTTTAGCAAAGTATTTGAGGTTGATTGTGATGCTTCAAATGTGGGAATTGATGCTATTTTAAGTCAAGAAGGAAGGCATATAACATATTATAGTGATATGTTGAATGAGGCACAAAAAAAGCATTCCACTTAAATTGAATTTCATGTATTGTACAAGCACTAAGGCATTACAAGCATATTGAATTGAGATTATTTTGTTGTACAAGCACTAAGGCATTACATGCTTTACTTGGTGCTAAAGGAGTTTATTCTATTTACAGGTCACCGGGCTTTAAAATTTGCGAATACACAAAAGAAGTTGAATAGTAGGCATGCAAAATGGGTTTCATTCTTGCAGGGGTATACATTTGTCTTAAAGCATAAATCAGGAAAACACAACTAGGTAGCTAATACTTTGAGTAGATGTGTGGCCTTACTAACTGTTATGGTAAGTGAAGTGATTGGGTTTGGAGCTATTAGAGAATTGTATGATTTTGATCTAGAATTTGGGAGGATTGTTGAGTAACAAAGGAATCCAATTGTAGGAGAGACAAGTAATATTTTTGATGATTATTTTATGTAAGATGGTTATCTCTTTAAAGGAAAGCAGTTATGTATTCTAGTTGGATCTATGATGGACAATATTTTAAGAGAATTGCATAGCGGTGGTTTAGGTGGTCATTTTGGAAAGAATAAGACAATAACATTAGTGAAGTGAAAGTATTTTTGGCCAAAGATGAAGGGAGATGTGGTAAGGTATGTTTCTAGATGCAGGATATGTCAAGTTTCTAAGAGACATGCACAAAACATTGGACTATACATGCCATTACTAGTGCCAACATGACCATGGACAAATTTGAGTATGGATTTTGTATTGGGGCTACCAAGCACACAAAGAGGTAATGATACAATTTTTGTTGCCGTGGATATATTTTCTAAAATGGTGCACTTTATTGCAAAATGATGCTACAAGGGTAGCAAATTGTTTTTCAAGGATGTTGTTAGGTTGCATGGTATTCCAAAGACTATTACATCAGATAGAGACACCGATTTTTTGGGAAACTTCTGGAGGACCTCATGGAAAAAGTTAGGCACTAAATTACAGTTCAGTGGTGCATATCATCCTCAAACGGATGGGAAAACAAAAGCTGTGAATAGGACCTTGGGAAATTTGTTGAGGTGTATTGTTGGTGAGAAGCCCAAACAATGAGACTTGGCATTACCACAAACATAATTTTTCTACAATAGTTAAGTGAATAGATCAACATGTAAGTCACCATTTCAAATTATTTATGGAAGAATTCCTAATGGTGTTCTGGATTTGGTGCAACTACCTATTTCAGAAAGGGTGGGTGATGATGTAGAAGCTTTTGTAGAGCATATTCAACAATTGTAGGAAACAATTAAGAAGAAATTGCAAGAAAGTAATGATAAATATAAGATGGCAGCAGATATCACTAGAAGACAAAAGTTATTTAAAGAAGAAGACTTGATGATGGTTTATTTGAGGAAGAGAGATTTCCCAAAGGAACATACAACAAGCTTAAGTACAAGAAGATTGGTTCTTGTAGAATTGTGAAGAAGATCAATGATAATGCATATGAGGTAAGTCTGCCACATAAATTTGATATTTCTCGAGTATTTAATGTTTCAAATCTGTACGCATTTCATGGGGATGAGGATACAAAGGAAGACGATGAATAAGTTGATTGGAAGGATCAAATTTTAAAAGGGAGAAGGTGGTGTAGGTTTTTTACAAGAAAACAATCAACACAAGGCAAGGCAGTTTCAATAAATATTTGGTACAATGGGAAGGTTTGTAACAACTAACAAGAGGACAACACATGGATTTTAGAATGGGGGCAGAAGAAATTTGATATATACAAAGCTAGAATGCAGGAGTTGAGTTCTTTACAACCAGAGGAGAATGATGTGGGTTTGATGGCCTACCTTGCGGAGGCCATAACTTTTGATATGGGAACCAAAATCATTCCGTTTTTTTTACGGAAAAAATCTCATAAAGATCTATTTAGGGCAGTTTTCAACACTTTTTGGAAGTCAAAATCAGCCATCTAGGGCCCGAAATTGGGTTTGGAGTGTTTTTTCAATTTAAAAAATAATTAAAATACCATATCTTTGTAACCATGAGTCAACTTGAGCTGAAATTCAAGTAATAAATTTAGGCACGTGGATAATGTATGCAAGTTTGTAGGATTAGGAAAGCTAGAATTAGAAACTTACAAAAAATAGTAAGTCTAGTGAAGTTTAGATTAGAATTCATAGAAGTCTAGTCCAAGTCGAAAAGGACCTTTTGTGTAATCCAAAAGGAAATAAGGAGAATTACAAAGTTTATTTGAGAATTTCATTTTGCTTATTATATATTTTTGTTGTTTGTTCGGCCCCATCAATCACTCTAAGAATAGCAAAGCATCAAATAAGCATAGAAATGGAACAAAATCACCAACATAGGATGTCAGATGATGAAATAGGATGCTTTGTTGAACAGAAGATGTGCAAAATGTCTTCAAGATGATCAAGAAAAATCAAGGACTGGTAGTGAGTGTGGGATAGCTTTGAAAATTATAGATAGGTTTGGGAACAAACCTATCTGCAGCAGATTGTAACAGGTCCGAACTTGTCTGGAGGCCACAAACCTATCTTTGAGTGATTGTGCGGAACTTTACTTTCTGGTGCAGGTTCACCTGGATGTATACTTCTGGTTTCTAGCACTGGAATGCTGCAATTACTTAGTGGTCTAGTTGAATTGTCTTCTCCTTTTTCAAACCCTAGTTCGACTCGCCTTGAAGATAAAAAACCTTAATAAGTTGTTAGCATTTTGGGTTGGACTAGTCTCGACCACCCCCAAATGGATGGGCGTTGCCGATGTAGCAATACACAGAAGTGGCCTGAAACCCACGCAGTTATCCCACAAGTCTATGATGAGATGCAACTAGCAATATAGAAATAATCACACTTAGAATGAAACCCTTGATTTGATTTTGGCACTGACAACATGATTTTTGACCTTTGTATACTTAAGATTTCTGCTCTTTGCTGATCTAGGACTGCTCCTGGAAGATTTGGCTCTATGTATAATGTCTCCAACTGATGAGGGTATGTCCAGATGATTCTTAGATGATTTGAATGGCTTAGGGTGCCTTTGTTTTAATAGTTGACCGTTCATTAGTTTTCCCTCTCAGCTTACCCTAAAATCATGTAAAGGTTGACTAGAACAAGTTACGTATTTGGAATTGTGACCGTTAGGCAGGTGACGGACAGGTTTGTGACACGTTGGCAGGAAAGGGACCAAACCTGTCTAGGTCCCACGCACCAGTCTGACAGTCATGAAACTCAGAATGGAAAGATGCCTGATGTTTGTCTAGAATGCATGTTGGCTCTTATATAGACTGAAGTGGTTCTATTGATGTACAACTGAAGAATAGAGTCAACCTAGTAGATTGGAGACTGCTTGGGACTCGGGAGAGAGGAATGTGTGTGAATAGTGTCAATTATGTATATATGGACTAAATGTTGGAAAATGTGCAAAGAGTGTAATTGTCAAGTTCCTTGGACCAAATTTAGTGTTTTACAAAGACATATAACAAGAGAGAAATTTAATCTAGCTAGCTTAAAGTGTACTTTTTCTAGTTTTACCTTGGTGCCCCATGTTTCCGAGTCCCATGTCACTTATATCCATCCTTTTGAGATTGGACCGTTGTTATGAATTCTTTATGAACGAGATGAAGATTGACACATTGTGTATGGTTGTCTGGGTCTGCACAAAATTGAAGAGAATATTTACAAAATAGTTGTATTAATTAATTGAAGGCTTCCATGACTCATTCAATTAGATATTAATATTTGTGGGATTTTACTGGTGTGTTTAAGTCATCTCAAGATGACCTTCCTTTTGTACTTCTGAGTTTTTCTGTATCTTTTTGTTATCTGCTTCTGTCATGCACATTGAAATGAAACATTATGTACAATTGGGATCCCACTTTTTGAAGATTGCCTTTCATTGATCTATTTTCCCATTACCTGTGGCTGCATGTTGTAAGTCCAAGTCAAGGAACAACGTAGCGCTCAGTTATGATGTAAACTGATATTTGCAGATGTGGATTTATAGCTTCCATCCTTTTCATGGATGGCCAACTGGGCCGTAACTTACATTTTAATTATTTGTTTTATTATTTTATTTAGTTAGTTAGTTGTCCTGGAATGTGTGCTAACTGCCAATAGCAACTTGTCTTTTCTCTGCAAGCAGGTTTTCTTTCCCCTTGGTTCTCTCTCGACAACCATTTATGGTGGAGTGGCAGCCCTCATATTCTCAGGATACATTGTATATGATACTGATAACCTAATAAAGAGGTTTACTTATGATCAGTACGTCTGGGCATCAGTAGTTCTTTACTTGGACATTTTGAATCTGTTTCTGTCCTTGCTGCAATTATTGAGGGCAAGCGATTGAGGATCTTGGCATAATCAGCATATTCCTGGAGATACTTGTGAAGGTTATTGTCGAAAGTAGGTTATTGTCGAAAGTTGATAACAGTGGAAGACCATTTTAAAATAAGCACAACTGATTAAGCATTTTACTTTCTCTAAGGTAGTTCCATGTGGTAACACAACTGAATCTCTACCAACTGGACAATGATTTAAAATTCTTGAGTGACATATCTAAGGTTTTAGGGGTTTAATTAACCTATAATGTTCAATTTCTGTTCAAAACTAAGTAGCAGGATGTTTGAGGCACGGTGCCAACAAATATGTAAAGCTTTGTACCAATCATTTATTGATCTACAACTTATTTCTTTGACTGTTTTGTATTCCATATCACTTATAAATTTAAAGTATCTCTATCTATTGGCGATCTTTTAGTTTAGTGTTTAAGAGGGTCCGGATTGTTCTAAATGACCATATTCATAATCTTGAGAATTGTTTCTGGAAAGAGAGTGTAATCTTTAGCTCTGTGTGAAATAAATGTGGATTTTGGTACTCTATAGTTGGTTGTGATTATGGTATGCTCTTAGCTAAGGGTGTATATTGCGAAAAGAACAATCAGTCGGTACAAATCATCTATTAAATAAAGCAATATGTTTGCTGATTCCTCCTTTCTTTTCCTATAGAAGATACCAGAAAATGTGTCCATACTTATTTCAGAAAAATTACTGGGCCAAACTAGCAAGAGTGCTACAGAGCCTGAGTATCTTCTCTGTCATATTTCCTATACATTTCTTTTGTTACTCTTAATATTAGTACAAATTTTTGCATCTAGAGAGGAGGAAAAAAGGGTTTCTATGTTTAGTCATGCTTTTGTACTCTTCGATCATAGATTGTAGAAGTGGTTAACGCATATGATGGATGTTTTCTCATTAGCCTTGATAGTGGTACCTATACTGCATCAAACTTGTTCGGCAACCTTTAAGAGAGTAGTTGGTGCTATGAATGCTTGTAATTGTGAAGCATTCGTGCAACTTGAGTAGCTCTTCTTAGTCAAGGATCAAATTTGATGTTGAGGACTCTTCAAATGTCTTTTGACTTCTAGAAGAGAAAATCTAAACCAAACTGCAAAACAAATTCAAATTTTAGTTTTTTCCCCTCGAACAAAAAAGGCAGATAAAATTAATTATATTTCACTCAAGGGCCACTCAATATGTTGTTCCTTCAAATATTGATAATTAATATTTTGATAACTTTCTCATCACCACCGACATATGCCGTAAGAAATTTTTATTCGCTGCCCACAAAGATAATCAACTCACCAATCCTATCTACAATCACATTAACTTGACAGTACATCAGCAGGGACAAATGACAAGACAATCTTTTGCAAGAACTCAGGTAGATATCACAAAATCCTAGGGCATCAAGCATTCCTGCATGGGTATATGGCTATAGGACTTGGGAGGAGTTCACCTTTAAATCTAAATGCTATAAGGGAGTCAACTATTGTAAAATTAAATGCAATTGCTTTCTGCTGGATATCAAGACTTGAAAGTCTACATCAGGGAGCATTACGGTCATAGCATGGCCTCCAATGCACAGGATCCTGTTTGCTTAGCAGAATAGTCAGAAGAGAAAATGGCCACAGCCTATCCATCTGGATGTTGAGGAATCCTTTTGGACTCTTAAAGGTTTGAATGCAAACCAGGTAATGTACACCCAAGCTCTCCCACTGCTTCCCGGGGTTCTCAAGTTTGCCCTAACACCTCATCTTTTACCAGCATGGTTTAGTTAAAAATGTCGCTCATCCCCTCACCATCCCAAACCCCATACCTGTGTCGCCTCTTTCTCTGATCTTAATGATTACACTTCTCTCACCATTACTTTACTAACACTGTTACACCATCTTTATTCATGCTCCATTACCACCACTATCCCCTCTTATACCATCACAACCCTACTTTTGGGCTCTTTTGATAATGTCCATGATTTTAGTGGCCTTTGTGACGATGTCGCTCCAAAAGGCTACCCTGTAATACCCTATGTAACTCAGGGTTATGGAATTTTCATTAAGGAAATGCCCGAATCTCCTTTCCCATGAACCACTGAAATTCAAAAACCATCATCTCAAAATTTATTTAAGACTGCTGTCAACACTCTGGACCTTCTGATCCTGACATCTTAAAAATTCACAAAAATCTTGTCATTTATAAGCTTGATGGTAATATTGAGAAATTGGGAAACTGTAA
Source organism: Taxus chinensis (assembly GCA_019776745.2). Lineage (NCBI taxonomy): Eukaryota > Viridiplantae > Streptophyta > Pinopsida > Cupressales > Taxaceae > Taxus > Taxus chinensis. Next base: position 554,056,158 of record CM034156.1, on the reverse strand, counting down.
TGGAGACTATGGAGCCCTTGTTCCTCTTCTTGGGGAATGCATATTGAAGCTCTCCGCTCTTGAAGGAAAGCACAATGAAACCATTGAGCACCTGAAGAATGTTCAAACATACCATCATCACAAGCTGCAAACAATTGAGAAGTTGCTTTTGTACAACCCTATCAGTACTATTTCAAAATGCAATTAAGATTGCGAACAATCTTGCTTGTGGCACTAAATGCAAAAGCAACCAAAGGGGTCGAGCTAGCTAAGTTGGGTTCATGGATCTGATCAGAAGGCCCGTGTTTTTATCGTCGTGATCCATCAAAACTCTAGGCAATGTAGAGACCTTGCAGCCAACATTGGATGGTGCAGGTTGCTGGACTATCTTGGTGACACTTCTCAATAATTCTTTTGTTGTGTAGGAAGGGATGTAGGGCGAGAATCTGCAAGCTGCACTTATATTTTGAAAAATCACTGTTATAGTTATAATGATTAGTCAATTACATGGTCTTGGTGCTTTGCTTTTCTTTCTACTCAGCTGAAGTGTAATACTAGTCTTCGCAATCACTGATTTTCATTTGGTTCATTTGACATCTGTGATTTGTCTGTCTGAAGTATCACTCCTCACTTTGCTTTCGTCTTTTGCAGTCTCTTCCTGGCTTAAGAATGTTTGTGTTTAATTCTTAATATGGATTAGGTAAACTGTTCACAATATCCATACATGCTTTATAAACTGTTTAAGATTGTGTAGATTTCCTTGATGGAAAAAGTCTGAATCGATGGGATGGCTTTTGGATCTATCACATCACATGAAACAAATTTCGATATTTAGAGTGCTGTGTGCACCCATCCTCGTGGAGAAAAAATGAAAGCCACCCAGCTCCAAGAATTTTTTGTTTTTGGTCAAGTCAATAGAATAAAATTAGAGAACCATTATAAAGATCAGTCTTCCCAATGTAAAGAAAAACACCTAAAGGTAAAGGAACAATTAAATATTTAATTACGAATTTAAAATGTTTTAATTGACCAAGTCAATTAACCAAATAATGGATAATCTAATTAGTTACTTGGTTTGGTGACCTAGAATATTTAACTAATTATTTAATAATGAACCTGATAAAAGTTTAAAAACCAGAGCAGGAATGAATGAACTGATTAAATAAATAATAAATCCAAGAAATAAATTAGGTTAAATAATTGATGGAATAACTAAATAAATTAATCAAATCAATTAGTTAACTAATTACCTGCTTTAGATGATTCATTTTCCAATCAATTACCTAGTACCTGATTCTCGCTCCTTCATGTTTCTAAATATATGATTTAGTATTGGTTGCCAAGGTTTGCCTATGCCAAGAGCGTTGTCCCTGTTTAGATTTTGTTGTCTCTTGTCAATTGTTCCCATCACTCCGGTTGTAGTGGCCGTCTTTCACAATCAGTTTTGCCTTTCCCAAGCATATGTCATGCTTAGTGCTATTTGATAGTCCCGCAAGGATAGATTCATTTGTATGTTCCTCAAATTTGGTTTGTAGAATCTGCCAATCTCTTCAACGTAAGTTTTTTTGCATGAACAAGGGATCATATAAACACCTTTTTGTATGCTACGATCAATAGTATCCTTGGCTCAATCCATAGTTGAGCGTAGGGTGTTCTGATATTTGAATGTGGTTTGGATATTAGCCTTCCTCAAAATACCAATCTACTTCTTTGAAACTCCTTCAACAAAAGGGATAGAAACTTTGGCTCCAACTTGGTCATTGTTTTCTCTACTCTTTCCTCTCTTTTCTCTTACAAACTCTCTCTCAATGTCCTTGCTCTTGTAACCATAATGCTTCCGAGCCTTCATAAGGTGAACCATTTGTTCAAAATGTTTTAGTTTAGAAATCCTAATTGCTCGAGTTTCAACAGTGTTAAGAACCATTGCTTTGTGGTATCGATGGTGGTAAGGGTTTGACTGCAAATGAAGTTCCATACGAGTTTAGGTCTCATGGGCCAAGGTCCCATAAAGTTTCTTAGAAAATAATACATCTAGGAAAGGTATTCTCCCATTTTCCTCTTCCTCCATGGTAAATTGATTTCGTCAACAAACCTATCCCACCACTTAGGTCTTTCAAGGGATAGGTTTCTAGAGCCTCTCGTTCAAATTCCTCCATAAACAAATTAGCCGCGATGGGTGAAATTGGTTTGACCATTGCCATTCCTTCAAATACAAAAAGGTGGATCAAAAGCACCATTCCACAAGGTTAGTCATTTGAGGGTTTGTGATATTTCTAACCACTTTCGTAGCCTCTTCTAAAAGAGTCTTTGTATAAAGTGAAAGCACATCGAATCTATCGAATAAATCTTCCTTGCTTACATGACGATCTTTATGAAGTCTTTGGAGTTATTTATAAAAGACAATTTGTGTCCAACCAATGGTTTTAGTTTCTTAGCAAGAACATAAGTGGAAGAGTTTCTTGTGTTGATGATAGGAACCCCGTCCTCATGGACCTTTGAAAGCCCATAGACTAGAGGGACAATAGTGCCTTAGGGATCAATTTGTGTTAATGTTCTCATCAACAATATATTCCTTAATCTCTTTGGCGACTTTATTCAGTAATTTATTTGTGGGATTCTTTGAAATCCTCTCAAAGCTCCCATTAGTGGTCAGATGCTCTAACATTTTATCCCTATTCATGCGATTGTAGTGTTTCCTATGTCATATTTCAAGATGACTATCTCTTTATTACTCTCAATTTTTCTATGTGATTCATGTTCATCAAAGCGATATTTTGAGGAACTCCATTGCCAATAACTATATATCACACCCTTTAACACTGTGAGATTCAATTTCTACAACTTTTTATTTTTTTATTTTTTATGGTTTGGATCATTAGTTTTTGTGCCCAAGAAGAGTTGCGTCCTAAAATCAGTGTGTTAAGAACTTCAATTTTATAGCTTGGAAATTAGTAAAAGCATTCCATTGTACATTTAATAGATTTCTTGGTACGGATTCCTAGATATAAAATTTTCAATTGAATCTCATGGCAAGGAATACATTTTTGTACATATGCACTTTTAAAGTTTTTTTTTTTTTAATATTAGGCCCTAGAATAGAATCATGATTTAGATCATTCATCATGTTTTTTCCTTATTCGAAAAATGTCCCTAGGTAACAAAATTTTAGTGATATTCTGTCTGAACTCTCTATTATATATCACATCCTTTAACATTGCCAAGATTTAATTTTTATAACTAATTCTATTTTTTTATGGCTTGGATAATTAGTTTTTGTTCCTGAGAAGAGTTGCATCCTGAAACCAGTGCATTAAGAACTTCAATTTTATAGCTTGGAATTTAATAAAAACATTCCATTATACATTTAATAAATTTCTTGGTAAAGATTCCTAGATATAAATTTTTCAATTGAATCTCATGGCAAGGAATACATTTTTGTACATATGTACTTAAATGTTGTTTTTTATGTTAGACTGTAGATTGGAATCATGATTTAGATCATTCATCAAGTTTTTTCCTCATTTGAAAGTTGTTCCCATGTAATAAAATTTTAGTTAGATTTTTAACTTTTATGGAACTTACACTCTATTTAAGTCATCCCAAACTTACCTTTATGAGTACTAATTACACTAATCACATATGTTTTTATCTATTTTGATAATAATTATGTTGCTATCGTGTGAGAAGTTCAAAACTTCCTCTTTGTGCTAATAAATGTTGTAGAGTGTGAGCCTACTTAACACACATTAGCACTTTAAAGTAGTCTCGCGTAAGCTAATGAGTTTATATGAATGTGCCTAGTGTATTATTATTGTTAAGAAATAGAGCTTTTGGAAAAAAAAAATGTGTAATAGATTCTCAATCAATATTTTTGGATCACACTCCATTATTCATCTTGAAATTTTGTTGCATAGATTATTTCAGAAGTTCAATTTCTTAAAATCTTTAGAACAAAGATTGTATATGAGAAGAAAATTTATTTTAAGTTTAATTTTTTTTTTATAAAATCTTATTAACAATTTTAAATATTGAATTTTTGTAACAATTTTATTATTTTTAATTATGGGAGATGTGGAATGGAGCGATTCTTATGTTGGAGCTCAAATTAGAAAGAAAAGTGAATGATCACACATGACTAGTAAAGTTGGAAATTGTAGACATAAAAAATGACTCTGTGGCATTTATGTCGTTTTAGTATACTCGTTTATTTGTAAATTATTAGTCTAATTTACATATTGTAATGATCCTTTATGGTTCTCTCTCCTAGAATTTTGTATCTGATGAAGAATGTGAAAACGCGAAGCACTAGGATCATGCGAGATGGGCGTGAACATTGACCAAGTTACAGTCCAGCAATGTGACGAGGTCTCATGGAGAGCGAGCATCAACCATAACATCCATGCAAGGATTCACAATCATCATCTCATAGATCTGAAAGAGGGGAGGTGTACATATAGATGGTGTTGTGTAACCCCAAGTGCTTGCAATCATGACCTCTCAAGTGGAGAAGGGGAGTTACATTCCCGAAATGGGAGGTAACTCCCATATGACGCATATGACACACTGACGCGTAAGGAATCTCATGATGACCCTAAATGACACCTAGACCTATGACCTCACCTAAGTGAGATGTGAAAGCACCCTAAACTCTACAAAGAAAATAACATGACTAATTAAGGGAGGCTAACACCATTGCTATCTATAGCCAACACTTTAAGTCTAGGAATGTAACACTAAAGATAAAAGCTTAATGGAATGTTAACTAACATGAATATAATTCAAAATTTAGCTAATCATGCCTACTAATATATTGAATTGCTAAACTAAAAAAGACCTAAATAGATCTAAGAGGGCAATCGAATTGGTATGGTTGCTACTCCAAACAAGGTGAAATGGCCTCTCCAAATGACTTCATGGTCATTTTGGATATCCATTTACTAACCCCATTGAAGACTTTAGGCAAGGATTGATCTTGGCTATAAATCATATTTCTTATATGAGATGTAAATCAAAGCATGGTGTAAAGTTGGAAGGCGAGTACTTAGTCTTATTTATAGTTTTTCCTTTGAGGAAAACTTGCATCTTGGTGCACATGGGACTAAAAGTACAAAGAAGATTAAGACTTGCTAATCATGATTAAGGCTTTGCTAATCACAATTAGTGAATTAACAAGTGATTATGATGTGAGGAACCTTTATCAATCGCGTAGGGTCAATTAGGAGGCTAGCGATAAGATTTTGAAGCTTGTTGAGGTGTTGTGGAGAGAAGTGGGGTGATTTTGAGTGGTTGGAAGAGGGGTTTGAGCCAATAATAGGGTATATTGATCAAAACAAGGGCAAAATAGGCTTAATTAGCTAATACTCGCTAATTGTTTGTTTTGAAGAGGATTTTGACTTATGATTCGTCGTAAAGTGGCATCTTGAATGCGAAAGAGGTTAGGCAATCAACAATTTGTTGTTAATTGGCCAAAGTGGTAAGAAACGTTAGTTAATTAGCGAAAATCACTAATTATAACGGAATTGGCAAGAATGAGAGTGATTTGTGTGCGTTTGGCAATAAGATTGCAAAAGTGGAATATAGGTTTCTCCAAGATGACCTGCCATGTGGCGTGGAAAATGACTCTTCACCAACAATATCTTCTTAGATATATTTTTTTATATCTCTTGTGACTTGTGGTCCTCATGTTAAGAGCACCCCTAAATCTTCTAGCACCTGTCAAGAGCATCCTTGACAATCTTGGCCCTTTTTATTTGTCTTTGCTAATGTTGCGGTCCCATACAGGGGGCAACACACAATTTTATAGGAAGTGCTCGCATAATTTTTTTTTGCAGAAATTATTATCCCTACGATTCCATAGTTTTCTAATTTTTCCTGCAAACAGTTACGAGAATATTTATTGCAACTGTCATTCGTTAGGTTTTTTTAAGCACTATGTTCACTCAAAATTGATACTTTTGTTCCAAGAATTATTTTGTTGATAGGTGTCCGAAAAGAGTGGAATGCAGGTAAAAAAGATTTCAGCGCCCCACCCATCCCTATCATTGGAACTGAGTCTTTTATGTGGTTATTGCTTCTCGTTTTCAGGAGAAAATTCTTTTTTATGCAGCAAATAGATTTTTTACATTTACATGGGACTGCCTGCATTTACAATTTTATTACGGTTGCCCCCTACGTGGGACCATTTCCTAAGTTAGGGTGCACCCATCCCCTTATCTCTGTCTTTTTTGCTATAAACTATTTAGAGGTTGATTCTAACTTGAATTCATATGTCTATAAATGCAAAAAATGATTAGGTTCATTTACACAGAGAAATCGTAAGTAGACACAAGATCAATTCAAGCAATTGTGAGAGCATTATTGTTATTCGAGTAATCATTTTATTCTGGACCACTATTAGAGCCATTGTTGAATTCATTTTGCAATTTTTTATAATTTCCAATCATGTAATTTTCATTTATCAAAGTCAATGTTATCATTGAAGGACCTGACAAGCATACGACTAGTTAGTTCACACTTATCACTAACCCTAACACTCGCTCTAAATACTCTCCTCATCCATTTTTCAAATATCCCAAGTCACAACTTGTGAACAAGAGTGTGGAAATCAAATGAAAAAAGTATTCAAATCAAATCCTCAAATATTTAATATTTTAGTTGTGTCACTTACTAGGAGTGCTCGACACAATCTAGACACCTCTCGTGAGTGTTGGGGGGTGTTCTTGACATTATATCTCGATCAGATCCTTTTTTTTGGCTCCAATCACCTTCACTCTACTCATACATTTTCAAGTTCGCAATCAAATTATCAAAAATGCATCACATACTTTACATAGATATGCACAAGAGAGTTATGCACATGTTTGTGTTACACAATAGGATTATGCAACACAGATGCACAATACGCTTGTGCATGGTAGTCTATGCACATGGATGTTGAATTTATTTTGATAGTGGTTACTGTGTAGAATGTTTGCGTACTGAAAGGTTTCACGTAAGAAAATTTCTAAATGGTGCATAGTGACTTGCTATACAATATGGTGCTATAAGGCACTACACAATATGATAGTGAATCTCACAATTATCTTAAGGTATTAGTATACATTCATTTGACTACATTTGTTGAATGGATGCGTGCAAACAACATCTTAATAAAGCTCTAACATGAAAATTTTGAGGGGTAATTGTGGAATTATCACTTTATTTGGTGTTAGGTAAGTCTTTGCACATTCTCTTCATGCATAAAATTTACAAAGGAGGTGTTGATATTAAGGCACACCATCTCTTTAGTGAGAGATGAATATTGCATGTTCATACGCAATAGAGCATAATCAAGGCCATATTAAGGGCCTTTAGTGCTCTAGGTGGTATGTGGAGCCAATGCCCCCTCTTAAATTTTGAAAACATAATATAATTTAAAAAATTAAATTATTTCTCATTATTTACATCTTCTACAGAGGTGATACATGTTGAATGACAACTGATATACTCATAACCAAGGATATAACGTGGAATTACATAAGCATCTTAGAACTATGAAGGCTGCTTCTAATAAGAGTAATAGTTGATATGTAATCCACATCAAAGTTGTAACATACATAGAATTTGTAGAACTCTTAAAAAATAATATCTTGTCGATTGGAAGCGGGAAATACATTATAAAGGTTATAAAAAAAAAACATGGAGATTTTATGCATTTACCATTGCAATGTTCAATACACTAATCATATCCCTACATGCATTGTAATTTAATAAATATATTACAATTGACGATAAAATATCAACATCATTGCTAAACAATTTTACAGTTTCCTTTCTCTCTTGGAAATCATAAATGCCAAATCCTTTAAATTTACAACCTAATTCCTTTGAAATTTTATTTTTGGATAAATTTAATTTGTGCCCCTTAAATTTTGGTGCCATAGGTAACTGCCTAGGTTGCCTAGGGCTTAATACAACATTGATTGTAATTGTAATATTTGCAGATACAATATAATGTTGTAGGACATTGCAAAACCTTGAAGAACGTCATTGTATTGCAAATGGTTTTGTTGGTGCAATATTATATGAATTAATAATTGGTTGACTTAGGTTAGCTTAACTATAATTAGTGTGCCTTGTGTATGTTTCTAAGCTTATAATAGGACAAGTGTGTAATTAATACCACAAGCATTAATTTCCACCACCATTAATGAATGCCACCTCTAAGTGGGCCATTTACATGTGCTTAATAAGTGACCAATAGAGAAAGGGGTTTTTCTCTTGTACAAGCTATTTATACACCCTTATCTCTTTCTATATCCATGATGATGATGATGTATTACATGACACTATGGTGCAATATACTATTACCATTTCCTCATATCTTTGCTACACTTTCATGTTCATTGAGTGAGTCTATACCTCAAAGTTTTTTAGAAATGACCAATTCCTACATGATTATTAGAGCATGCTTTCACAAGTATATTCATAGCTTTGTTGGTTTCTAATATGGTATAAGAGCTTGTCTTCGGAGGGTAGCTATTATGGATTTATGTAATTTTCAATGTGCTTAGTATTATTACACATATTATCTACCCCCTATCACTTTTTGAGCCAATTCCCTCATGGGTTTTTTAAATTACCCAATGGGTATTTTTTGTTTGAGCCAAAATTACTACTTTAGGGTCCTTTTAATGAGTTTTTTTTCCATTTTTCTGAAAAATCCACATCTCTAAGGTTTGATCTAGTATTTTTCATATAACGTAGAGGGAAAACTACAAATTTTTATTAAACCAATTTTTTTGGCCTTATGGTTAATTTTATGTGATTTTTGAAATTTCAACTTCTAAGGAGGACTTAGGAGTAACATAGAGTTGAGTCACCAATCCTTATATTCGACATCTCAACATATTTCCGAAAAGTTCTCATTTTCCAATTTTGGACTTATGGGGCACTAGTGAGCATTTGAAGTTTGTGGGCTTCAAGGAGGACCAACAAGTAGTAGGCTTACTAGTGGATTTTTTAATTTTTCAATACAAAAATAAGGTCAAATTGTAGACACTCAAATTGGTAATTTGCACTTTGGTATTTTAAAATTAAAAGTATAAATAATGACAAAATATTCCAAGGCTTCTTTTCTCTATCTTCAATCTTTCCCAAAGCAAATCCATAGGGATAAGTTGGGAAGTGATTATCAATGATAAATGATGTCAGAAAGAAATAAGTGAATGTCAATACAACATATGTGCACAAGAAGTAACAATATTTTTCCTTCTAAATAACACTTTGATTGAATTTTTAGGTTTCAAACAATGCTTATATTAAAATTTAGAAGAAATTGAAATACATCCCCAACCTAGTCACTACAATGTTATGGTAGCTTGTCCCAATGTTGTTGGTAATGTCTTCTTTGTCTCCTCAAATTCAAGCTCCTTCCAATGTGTGAAATCCAAGCGATCCAGGTGAGAAAAACAATGACTAATAACAAGAACTCAAGAAAGCGGGTTGTCTAGTCTGGTATGAAGAATAATGGCTACAGTGTGAGCAATAGGGAAGCAAGACAAGGGATTTGATTGCCTATACAAGAACCTCTCCAAAATTTAATGACATAACAACTCTCAAAACATAAAATTACTAACCCATGAAACAATTGAATGGGGAGTATTTGTAAGTCATTGGAGAAGAAGAATTCAAACTATACATTGCTAAATGGAAGGGAATGACTCAGAAAATGGAGAACAAATCAACATGTTATTTTTATCAAGAAGAGAGAATATGATCTGGAGGACATTTTGGGACATTTTGGAGTTCCCTAAATCTTCCTAAACCACGAATTAGTGGTAGAGCAATCAATGAGCTTCCATTTATACCTGGAACATGGAAAATAGACATCATGTGCTCAAGATAGGTCTAATCAAAGTTTGGTCAACATGCATAGTCGACAGGGTCAACTGACCAATGTGGCAGTGACACGTGGAAAAATGGATAATTTTAAAATCTTATGGAGTCATCACCATTGTGTAGAACTCATCAAGTCCCTTTCGGTCACATTTTGAACGAGACCAAATTTGAGTCCGTATGCAAAAGTTATGACCGGTCAAAGTTTCGTCAATTAGTGGTCAACAAGCGGAGGTGGACAAATCACGTATTGACATGTGGCATAGTTGTGTTTGAAAATGTGGCAGATCTTGTTTGTACATGTGGAAGATCTTATTTGTATAAGTGGTAGATCTTGTTTGGTACGTGAAAGCATGAACATTAATGGAGGGACCTGCATTTAAATGGAAACTTGCGTAGACATAGTGGGCAATTAAAATTAAAATAAAAAGCCTTAAGAGGCTTTATCATTCCCACATTTTAATAAAGGGCCTATGTGGGAGATACTGGGAAGCCCACAAACCAATCACAAGACAAAAGCCACATAGGGGTAGCATTTAAAAAAATGCATGGCGGGGTTAAAATAATAATAAAGCGAAACCTTTATCATATCCACGGGAAGGTGGATTAAAAAGGCAATGGTGGTGGGGAGAATCAAACCCCTACCACCCATATAAAAATAATAATAGTCTCACCACTGATGCAAACCTAGTTCATTTAGCTATAAAAAGGAGCTTGGGCTACTTGTTAAGTAAGTCTGTTCCGAGCAGAGCCACAAGGCTTAAAGGGGCGGTTTTCACATATAAGAGTTTTTGAGCCAATAGAGGTCCAAATCAGCTCTTGGTGTAAATTGGAGAAATGCTCATAATTCTGAGATGAAGATGATGAAGTTATTATTTTTCTACGAAGTCCTATAATTTTCCTGGTGTAGGGATTTTTCTAACTCATTTGCACGAAGAACGCACCGCAGAGATACTGTAGAGCCACAGATGGATTTGGGAATGTATTTATAACAAATTACAGAGTTCTAAAAATTTGAATCAGCTCATTTGCAGGGTGACAATTGATTCTATTATTCACTTTGGAAGGTACAAATTATACTTAAAGTGTTAATTAATAGATTGATTCACGATTAAGTGAATCCAGAGATGTGGCCCAATTGGGTGAATTTCATTATCAACGTGTGGATTTTATTTTGGTCTATTTTGTTGTTTATTATCATATCTAAATTAAGTATAATGGAATGAATAATTGAATAAGTAAAGCAATTAACTGGAAAAATGATTGATTTAAAGTTGGGAATCAGTTATCCACAACAGACAAATGTGTGCACAAATCAATTTCAGATAAATTAAATCAAATTGAGTACATTATAAATTCAGCTTGTGATTAGTTTATAATGGATTTGTACTATTTCCATTTGAATCACGAAAGTCGAATTAAAAAAAAATGATAATATTTTTAAGTATCCAAAATATTTAAACAATACCTAGGAGGTAAAAATCATTTTCGGATCAAAAGAAAGTAAAGACGAATCCAATTAGCCTATTCTTGGAAATAATATTTGACCTAGTAAACTTGAAGAAAAATGAATCACAATTAAAACATGTATTTAAAATCATGTGTTTTTGTTTTTCTTTTCATGGTGACAGAATCACCCTTGTTGCCAGAGGGGCAATTCTAAAACTATCATGAAGGCTTTACAACTATTGTTTTAGCCACCTGGGCAATTTTGCAACCACTTCTAATGCAATAGGGGTGGTTGTGCAGCCACCACTAATGCCTTGGGTAATTTACGTTTGAAAAACTACTTGGAATCTCGGGAACAAATTAGAAAGGCTTGGTTAATAAAAATTGGGTATACAAGAGGAAATGTGAGGGATTGGATCTCATTCTTGTCTTGGAATTAGTTCTATCATCATTGGAGACACGTTTCATTAGGTGTTTTACCATGTAATTTTTGGGTGTGTGCAGTCTTCTACCTATACCTATTTTGATTGACCCATGAAAACTCTCTCACAAGGTGTTACAAACCCTGGAAGGGGATAATACATCAAATATTTCTTCACAAAGTTAAGTATCCTTAGCCTTTCACTTTCCCTTATATTGTTATAATTTATTCTATTTTATATATCATGTATTAGCTTAGGATTAAATTTTATATTTTTGTCTTTTATATTCCTCTTACAACTCATGTTTAACTGTCAAACAACATTACAACCCTAAGTATAGACTTAGATTTCACTTATTATCTTACTCCTAAAACTTTACGATTATATTAAGACAATAACCCCTTACCCTAGACATACGATTCAGAACACAATGCATTTTATGGAGTGTGGATTATTCTCTTTTAGATCCACAATTATTACACCCTTAGACGTTATCCTTGGATTGGTTGTTCGCCTTCGAATGGTCCTCTACTTATATCCTTATCTATTTATTGAGAGAGAGAGAGAGAGAGAGAGAGAGAGAGAGAGAGAGAGAGAGAGAGAGAGAGAGAGAGAGAGAGAGAGAGAGAGAGAGATAATAATGATTTTTTTTGATATGGATGGAGTGAAAAACATATCTAAAATACCCTTTAAATGAAGTTAGTGATCATCCAATCTTGCCCAGAATAAGTAGTTACTAAACTAGTATTGTTGTTAGTGAAATTGATGGCAAAATATGCAATACAAATATTGTTGGTTTTCTTTGTAAACACCTTTAAATAAAAACATATATAGACTCAATGAAAAAAGTGTTTCAACTTGGAAATATTTTCTTCACTGTTGTTTATTTGATTAATCAAGAAACAAGCCTAATTTAGCCATTACATCAAGACTTGTTTGAATTTACATGACAAATAAAAGACTATAAATAGGAACTTAAATATATTAAATTAACTAAATAAAACTAAAAATAGACTCAAGATTGCAAGTATCATCCACTAATATTATACGGTCAACATGCAAGAAGTCATTACTAGTTTAAGTGACACATGCACAACCATCATGCACACTAGTCAAAGTAGCATTAGAAGTATCATCAAGTATATTATGATCATCATTATGAAAGTATAAATCAAGCTAGCTTGTTTTTCTAAATTAACTAATATGGAACTTTTATAATTACATGCTCAAGTGGATTTAGTGGAGTGATATGCACCTACTTGGCGTGTTCAATTTGTACCTCATTTGTAATGACATGTGGTTGTTTTGATAAAATTTTCTTAGGCTCAAGAGGTGTTTTGCACAAGATGCTTAACTTCATGGATATTTCTTGATTCACAATCTCATATGTATGTAACTTATCAAGAGAAATAAGTGGTGTTAGAGGTGTAATAATAGACTCAATAGAAGAAGAATATTCCATTTTGCAATATTTGAAAGGTTCTTTATCAACTATAATATCAACTATAATAGTATATCCATGACCATTATGTGTAAATTTTACAAATTGATGAATAATGGATGGAATGGCTTCCATTTCATGGATCCATGGCCAAACCAAAAGTAGATTATATCGAAGATAATTATCCATAACATGAAATGTGGGTAAGGACCATTTTGCGGCCAAATCTAACATAAAAAATGATTGTAACAAGTGTAGGTCACAAGATGTTATCATAGCCTTCAAAGAAAATAGGATTGTTATTGACAACATTCATGGAGATATCAATTCATTTAAGAAATGAGCTAGGGCAAATATTTAGTCCAAATCCATTATATGTTAGTACTCTTTTGATGAGGAGCTTGTGGATTTACTTGGTGACCAATAGGGGTAAAATTGATTCCTTGCATGCTTAGAGGTAACTTTGTAAGAGAAGAATTAAGAGCCTTATCCATGATTAGTGATGGGTTTACAATAGGAAGAACAAAATATGGTTGTGTATTAGCATATTCTTATGGGATGGCCTTGGATATGATAGTATTGGTATCAATTAGATCTTGGATAACATGTCAAATCATGATGAATTTGCTAGTAGTGTGTCGAGCATATCAATGGTAATTGCAATAAGCATTAGAATCAAAATATTTAGCTTGAGGCTTGCTTAGATTAACCTTAACAAGTGAAGGGAAAGATACAAGGTTACACATGAGTAAGTTTTGTAAGATCAAATGCTACAAAGAAGGAAAATATGTGACTTTTCTTATAAGAGGGGCATGTAATTGGTATAGTGTAGATTGGGGTGCGAAAAAATGAGTATAAAAGGTTTGTATTCGCAAAGGTTTGGTAATAAAGACCAGGACAAGGGTGAGTAGGATTATATATGGGAAGCTTAACACACTCTATGAACAAAAAATAGGTCATCAAATGATAGTGTTAGTGATATAGTAGTAGTATCTGTGGATTATACATAGTGAGTATAGAGACTTGTACTATAGGGAGAGTGTTCCATTATTACAAGCATAAAGGTGAGATGGGCCTATTTAAAGGGATATGATGTTAGTGTATGCTATTATTTATTATTTTGTTTGTTTATTAGAATGATTATTGTACTTATGTTATCCCTACACTTGTTGAGTTAGCTTGCTTAGGTGTATTAGTTGTGTGAATTTAGCTTGCTACACATGTGGAGTTAGCTTGCTAATCTTATGGAGTTAACTTAACTACAAATATCAGTTAGTGGGAGTTCTTCACCACTAATCTAAGTAGAAGTTTCACTTCCCTCCTCTCATATGTACATCTTGGTTATTGAACTAATTCATGAGATCAATGACATTATGATAGATTTCTATATATATGATATTTTAGCTCTTTGTTTATAAATCCTTTTGTAAGGTTATTCTAGCGAATTACTTTCAGCTTACTAAATTTAATGTGATATTATCATATGAGATCTTTGCGACTTAGAATAATCTTTTTTTTTTTCCTTTCATGGTATCAGAGTGATAGATGATGTAGACATCCATTTGTAAGTTTTATATTTTTCATAGTTTTTGGAATTTGTTAGTATGTTTTTGTAGTGTGTATTTCTGTGTGAAATGGAGGACAACATTGGATCTAGAAGATACCAAAACCCCTAGATGGACTATAAACTCGACCACTAGCGACGACTCACAAAACACCTTAGCCCTTGGTCACATGGGAGGTCATATGAGGGATTAATATGGGTGATTTCTAGTAGTGAGTGCTTAAGTGCAACCCCTCCTCCGCTCCCCTACCCCCGACTAATTTGTTTGTTGGTAAAAGCCCATAATTTTTTATATTTTTATTTGCAAAAATAAGTTTTTCAAAAAAAAAAAATTGCATTATTTAAATGGACCATTACTGATGGGAAACTAAATCTAATCTTAACTTTTGACTGGTAACTCAGAATTAAGTGTCGTTTTTTTGCAAAAGTGTATTATTTTTTGTGCTCTTTCCATTGGTACCATTTATATTTCAAACTGTACTACTTTATAAAGTGTCAAAATATGGGGGGTGTTGTAATCAAATGTGGACCCGACGTCCTAATTTTTTGGGTGTTGTATTCTTTTATATCATGGATTCTTACCCATCGGAGAATGAGATAATTTTCTCTAAAGTATGTGGAATTCAAAAGGACATAGTAAAAATTGTAGAAGAACACATATCACATGAGAAGCAAAACTCACTTCTACATAACCTCATTCATAACAAAGATAACCTCATTCACTCCTTAAAGCAACAACTTGCTCACTTTCTACATCATCCTCATACTGTGGACTCTTATTCACATGCTCCTTATCCACTTGCAGTTACTGCTCTCACACCCACTGACCTTGATTTGTAATTTTTTTTATCCTACTTTTTCTTTTGATGCTCCTGAGTCTATTGCACATCTACCTATTGCAGTAACACACCCGATGTATCCCAATTTAA
This sequence comes from Taxus chinensis, assembly GCA_019776745.2. Classification (NCBI taxonomy): domain Eukaryota; kingdom Viridiplantae; phylum Streptophyta; class Pinopsida; order Cupressales; family Taxaceae; genus Taxus; species Taxus chinensis. The sequence continues at coordinate 554,040,498 of CM034156.1, read as the reverse complement.
CTCTTTCTACTGACATGTCTGGCTCCTTTTAGAACCATACCACTAGCTTTTGTTCTCGTATACTCTATTCTATGGGTTTCATTGACGAAGGTATTGGTAGACATTCACAGAGTATTATTTCCCCTATTTAGCCTATTAAGTGACATTTTCGTCACGACATTGGTTTTCGAGTAGGTACTTCACTGAGATCACACATTGACAAAGCTCCTACTTTTGTACGCTTGACTCTTTCCTAGGATCATGAGATACACATGAGTTTTGCACCTTCACTCAGGATTGAGAAACCTGATATTTTAACTATCAAAGTCGATCGACCTGATACACACTATGATGTTCCTTTACATGACCTTGTTGTGCATTTCACACTGAATCATATATAGACGTCTTTTTCACTCATATATGTTGATTTGGGGTAGATTTTTGATCACTCGTGGCAACAACATAGGCAATCGTCAAGAGGACTCTATAGGCGTGGCTCCTCCACCATTCGGCTTCTTGCTCCACTTTCTATACTATTTGCATTGTAATGCTCCTTGTTTTGAGCAATTTTCTTTAGCAGGTATAGTATATATCTCTTGTTTGTTAAGAGATTTTGTATATGTATTTTTGACACTTTTAGGCATGTTGAAAGTCTCTCTTATGGGGGAGCTATTCTGGTGCAACCCAATGTTAATTTTTCATTGTTCGAGTAGTTATTTTGACAACTCATACAAATTTGTAGTGTTACCCCACCCATTCAATAGTATGGGAGGGTGTGGTTCTGACCCCACTTTTTCGATTGCCTTGTTGCCTTGGTTGTTCTTGGATCGTGGCACTCCTATCACTCTAGATCTTGTGTCCTTTCCTTGTTGCATTGGTTATTATTCTTGGATCATGGAAGACCTATATATAACATTTGATCGACTTATGTTTGGTGTTTTTTTACACTTTTGGCATCACTCCATTGACAATATCCTTGTATGTAGCTATTCTAATGAAGCCAAGTGTCAGTTGTTTTTAATTTTTGTGATCAAACAGTGGATTCACACCACAGTGCACACCAAACTTATTTAACATTGTACAAGTTTTTTGGAGTCATGCTTGTTGGATGTCTTGCATCGGGTTTTCTCTCTCTACTTTGTTGTTACTGGTTTTGGGTGTCATGTGATGTTCCCTTTTTCCTAGTTATTGTACATGGGTACCTCATCAAGAATTGTTATCAAGACCCACCTTATTTTCCACCCACCTAAACTATGTTTATGGGGGTATTAGTGTAGGCTATTATTTATCCTTTTGTTTGTTTATTAAGATAATTCTTGTACTTAGGTTATCCCTACATTTTCTAAGTTAGCTTGTTTAGGTGTACTAGTTGTGTGGAGTTAGCTTGCTAGTCATGGGGAGCTAGCTTGCTAGTCTTGTAGAGTTAGCTTAACTGTCAGTATCGATTAGTGGGAGTTCTTCACCACTGGTCTAGGTAGTAGTTGTACTTCCCTCCTCCTCTATGTTTATATTGGTTATTGAGCTAATTCATGAGATTAATGACATTATGATAGATTTTTATATATGATATTATAGCTCTTTGTTTATAAATCCTTTTGTAAGGTTATTTTGGTGAATTCCTTTCAACTTATTAAATGTGATGTGCTATTATCATCTGAGATTTTTGCGGCTTAGAATAATCTTCTTTTCACTCCTTTCAAATGAGTTGAACTTGCTTGAGGGAAGAGATTCTAAAACCTTATGTAAGCTTCATCAAAGATATCTACTGTAAATGGGTAATCTATGAAAGCACAAATGATGAGAAAATCTAATATTAGGACAAGAAATATGCACTAGAAAACAAAACAAAATCCCTAAGGATTTACAATAGAAATCATGATTTGGAATAGGGTGACCTTGGCCAAATAAGTTAAAGATTTGATCAATAAGCAAGTTCACCAAATGATTCACCTAAAAATGAATTTAACTTAGAGAGGAAGGGGGTTAATATCTTTTACTTATTTTGGTTTCATATCAAGGTTGGAAACATGGTGTATATTCAATTTATCTATTTAGCATGCAAACTATAATAGACAAATATAGTTATTTGTAAGATAAATAAATCTAAACATGTGATAAATATAGTAAAGCATGAAAGGGTGAGTGATCTTATATATTTAGTTGATTTAGAAACTGATATGGGTGTGATAAAATGATGAAAAAACTAAAATGTCTTGTAGATGCTTTGTTTCTATTTGTAAAAGTGTTTTGTATGCATACCAAATTGTTAAACTTAGACTTAACCATCAAACTTTGTTCAACATTTCCATCCCTAACTGATGGTTCCATCTATGAAATGTTGCACTTTACAAATGTTTGTTCCCTTGCAAATGATTGTGATATGCATCACTATAAGATATTAGGTCTCACAAATGTGTGAAACCCTTTAAAATCAATTGAAAAGACCCAAAACCCTGGACATGTGGGAAACACTACAAAAAGGTTCATGTTTGGGTTAAAGTGCAATATGTATACCACATACATTGGCACTACTGCAAAGAGGCCTCAAACCACACATAATTCTCCACCTAGAGATGTGATATTTATATGAATAAAACTATATCTGACAATTTGATCACTGATAATGTTTGCAATGGCTTGCTTGCTCGGTGATTGACTTGGATTTGATGGTCTTTGGCTTGGGAAGCTTGGCTCTAGAACTTGGTTTAGAGTGCTAAGACCTATGTAGGGGTTACTCCTAATGTGTTCCACTACTTGAGTTTTTAATGCTTTTGAGAAATATTTTCTAGTGTTAGTCTTGAAAGCGACATGTGAGTAAATGAGTGTGCTTGACTTGCTTATATAGGGTTTCATAGGTATAATTTTGTATTAAGGCTGACCCATGATGAAATTAATGACCCATAAAAGATATTAGATTTATAAAATTACTGTTAGAGGGAGGTTTAGAGGTGCATGTTTCTAAAACCACGTTTTTTCTAGTAAGATATGGCATTTTGAACTAATTTTATATGGATTATTTCCTATGTAGCTACTCAAAGAATTCAATCTATTTTGTGGATTCATTTGGGGTTTTTTTAAATGGCACCTAAATAGAAATCCAATATAGATTTATTACAATCACTTCTAGATAAAACATAATTTTTGGCGTAAGTATGGATGGAAAACATGAACATATACTTTCTTTGATGTTTTGAGAACATTTTTCTATTTCCTAAACACATTACACATTCACATAGTCGCTTTCATTGTATTTCTCGTGAATAAGTGTTGCTATATATAATATGCTCATTTTTTTAGAATCTCATCTAAATTTGGCATTTTGTAGAGTTCATTAATAACCCACCTAGATTTAATTCTCTAGAATCGCGACGGATGAGATTAATCATAAAGTCCCAATTGATGAGATGATTGCTCCATAAACTCCACTAAGGTTTAATTTTCTCGAGTCCTATAAAATAAGATGAATTTATTGAGATTCGACTTGGGTTTGATTTAAGAGTGTCCCAAATAGTAATATAAGTCCATAAAGTCCTTATCAATAAGATTATTTGTTCATATAGATCCCATCGAGGGTCATATAGTAGAGTCCTACCCAGTGATCTAATTTGCATATATATGAAAACCTCACCTAGGTTCAATATCAAAGAGTCTCAATGAAAAAGACTGATTAATAAAGTCCAAATTAATAAGACGATTTTTACATAAATTTACACCAAGATTTGGTTTTCTAGAGTTATAATTGTTAGGTTGGTTCATATTATCCCAATTGATGGGGTGAGTGGTAATAGATCCTACTAACGTTTGAACTTTGTACAATCACTTATAATAAAATGTGAGAATATGATATTTTGAAAGCAATTAAAGAAGTTAACATTAGAGGGGTTTGTTTTTTCAGATTTGATATGACATTAATATGGTTTGTTGTTTTTTCATAGTATTAGTCTTTTCCCCAATTTGAAAAGAAAACATGAAAAATATTTAAATGAGGTTAGTTATAACTTTTATAGAAGCGGTGATGATTAATTTATTATTTTAAACTTAACAAGTATTTTATTTACTTATTTAGTGTTGTGGTAATAGGTTTCTATTTTGTTGATGCCCATTCACATGCCTAGATGTTACATTGCGGCTTCTGTGACACATGTTGTTGTCATACTCGAACCACCACAAAATTTAGCAAGTGTTATATATACATAAAAATAAATAGTGCTCCTACATGTTTGCCAAATCATCTTTCAATGGAAGATAAATGCTCATTTAAATATGGAATTTTATTTAATTCACAAATATTCCACCTAGATTTAATCTTGTAGAATCCTAACGAATAAGATTAATTCATAAAATCCCAATTCATGAGGTGATTGGTCCATAAATCCCACTAAGGTTCAATTTCCTAGAGTCCTAAATAATAAGATGATTTTTTTGAGATTTAACCTAACTGGTTTGATTTAAGAGCACCCAAAATAGTAATATAAGTTAATCAAGTCCTTATCAATAAGAAGATTGGTTCATATAGATCCCACTCAGGGTTGATATACTGAAGGTCCACCTACTGAAATGATTTTTCTATGTATGGAAACCCTAACTAGGTTTCATATCCAATAATCTCAACAAGAATGATTGATTAATAAAGTCCCAATTAGTATGATGATTTGCTCATACAGAGCCATGAATATTAAATTTTCAAGTGTTATAATCATTAAATTTGGTTCATAATGTTCCAATCAGTGGAATGACTGGTTAATAGATCTAGTTAAAATTTCATTTCGTTCGAGTCATTTAACAAAGTATGAGAATCTCGAAGCAATACATTCAAAGGCAACTAGTGTATAGAAGTTTGTTGTTTTTATATTTTATTTACAATGATGAGGTCTAATGTATATTTCATAGTGGTTGTCTTCTCCCCAAGTCAAAACAACAATTTTAGAGGTTTAGAGGAGTAGGGTTTCTAAAATAATGTTTTCTTCTAATAAGAAATGACATCTTGAACTAGTTTTGTGTGGATTGTTTCCTATGTAGCTACGTAAAGATTTCAATGTATTGCGTGGAATCATTTTTTTAAATTGTGTTTGTGGAGGAATCCAATTTACATCCATTGCATTCACCTCTAGGTAAAACATACTCTTTCGCCTAAGTATGGACATAAATAATGAAATATACACTTTCTTTGATGCTTTGAGAACATTTTCCTATTTCATTGAAAAATTACACATTCATAAGGTATATGCTCATTATTTTTAGATGCTCCTCTAATTTTGGAAACTTTTGGAGTTTATAAATATCACAATAAAGTCAATCTTCTAGAGTCTTCTTGGATGGAATTAATTTAGAAAGTCCCAACCGACGATATGTTTGGTCCATAGAGCCCACTAGGGTTCAATTTCCTAAAGTCCTATAAATAAGATGAATTTATTGATAGGACTTTGTTTTGATTTAAAAGTGCCCCAGATAGTTATATAATTTAATAAAGTCCTTATCAATAATATGATTGGTTCATATAGGTCCGCCACTTAGGGTTTATATACAAGAGTCCCACCTAGTGAGATGATTTTATTATATATAGAAACCTCAGCTAGGTTCAATATCAAAAAGTCTCAACAACGAAGATTAATTAGTAAAGTCCCAATTAGTAGGATGGCTTATTCATAAAAAAACACAAACATTTGGTTTTCTAGAGTTACAAAAGGCGTTCCTTCAGCTGGGTTGAACCTGAGGGGGCTCTGACGCATGTCAGAGAGGAGACGGGCGAGATGCAGTCGCACAGGACGACGTTGATTATGGACGCAATCCAACCCTCCATGCGAAAACCCTGACAGTGGCGGGATTTCCAGTGTACACCTCCATGCTGCACAGAGATCATCAATCCTCTTACGCAAAGGAACTGTTGATTGTGAAATTTCTCCTGCACGACATTAAGGGCTGGGTGTTGTTTTTGCACAGTGTACGCAGGACATGTTGAACCAAAAATACCTACTAATATGCGCCACATTAAGCGCTTGGAAATGTAAAAGGAGAAATGGGAGCACTTGGAAATGTTCTAGTGTGTACCCTGGGTAGCCTAGATATGGAATGATTCTTAAATTTATTGGAAAAAAGTACTCTACCTGCTTCCTCCAAGTAAGAGCTCCCGCAATCAATGCCGATAACATATCAGACGGCCGAAGCAAAGCATTTCATATCAAGATTCAACCTCCCCTTCAGGTTATGATTATAATTTCATTTGAAACTTTGTATTTCATGGCTTCTGCTCCAGCCACGAATGACATCATCTGTTGAGACTGGTGCGTATGAGTCTTTTTCGTTCTAGGTTTTCCAATCTCTATCTATGATTTATACATGATCGCAGTTTTCTCTTGATGTTTTTAATTGATCGCAGTTTCTGATGCGTTATTAGGGTTTGTGTGGTAAAATCCCATTCTGCATCTTTGAAGTTTATGATATGGCAAATTGTAAAATAAGTATAGATACGCAGTGGGTACTTTTGTAGAATTTAATTAAATAACCCTAATCGTTACATGTAGTCTGCGTTGGTAGATGTATTAAAGATATGAGTAATAGTTGTTGATTCTGCCCCTTAAAATAAGACTTCAATTTCTCCATCATTTTCTCTCTGGTAAAGTTATAAGATCAAAATTAACAGATCTATTTTAGTAACATATAGAAACTATTTGTAAGATGGGTCCTTTGTGGCGACATTATCTTCAATGATTGTTTTTCTCCTTTTACATTTCCAAGCGCTTAATGTGGCGCATATTACTGTAGGTGCCATTTCTGGTTCAGCATGTCCTACGTAATGGTTTTTACCTCTTTTTGGGCTTTTTCTTCAACCTCAATTAAGTGCTCCCATTAAAAATTTTTGTTTTTGGGCTGCGTCGAAGGGGAGGGGCCGTCAGAAGTTAGACTGTACAGACGGAAGAGGTAGACCACTGTTATCCGTAAAATTAGACTAGAAATATAAAGATTTGTGTGAAGGCTAAGACTTTTGTTCCTTTTTCCAGTGTGTTGTCTATTGTTATGGTTGTTCCCTGGGTAGGTTTCGAATTCTCATTACCTTCATGAATGAAGAAACCGTTCACAAATGATAGGCTAACACAGTTATTTGTTTTCTCTGTTGTGGGTTTTAGCAGGTTGCTTTGCGTGCTTTGGAGGCTTGTGTGAAGATGGTGGTGGGCATATACATTCCTCTCGGGGTCTGTGGGGAACTGTATCTGTATGTTTCTAGGTTTCTTTATGTCCTTGTTTTATTCTGCCTTTCTTGGGCCAAAGATTGGGTGGTTTTAGTGTAGTTTAATCTGATTTTTTCTGTCTTCTTTCACATTTCTTAATAAAACACAATACAACAAAACATAGGAGGTAAAGTTAATAACGTAGAAGGCAAAGCAAAAAAACTCTTTAGATCCCACTGGTAATTTAATATTTAGGTGGTCCTTTTATTCTAAAGAATTTGGAAGCATTGAATCATGTTTTTCATCATTTTATTTGAAAATTTTTGCTTGTGAAATTATAGATTTTTGCTTTGAAAATCTTGCTGATATTTACATTTGCTTATTTTGCCATTTCTGCAGGACTGTCTTGGAGGAAACAACAAAATTGTAGAAATTGATAGGTGAGACTCATTCTTCCTTGTGATTGTTACACACACACACACACACACACACACACAAACATATAGATAGATAGATCCATGGTGATGTGATATGAATCTCACCCTTCTTGTTGGAATGAATAGCGTAGGTTTTTTGTCTTGTTTGCGTACAAGTTGCTTTTTTTTGTACGTTGCATATCTCTGGCTGCAATTTTGATGTTGTATACATCTAGTTCGATAGGTGATAATATTGCATGGAACTTTCAATGTGTGTTTTTGTTGCTATGGTTGGATGTCTTTACCTTTCGGAAATTGTTTTGTGTGCATCTTTTCTTATGCTTTGTAAAGATGCAAACAATATCTGCCCTGAATAATAATGGCATGAAGGAGCACGTGCCTTTCCTGTTAGCATGATTCCTAGTGTGTCGAGGGAGTTATCTCCCTGGGAAGCCACTTTGAAGTGTCCCGCAAGCAACCCTTGCGGAGCGTTAGAATGTTCAACGGGAAGGTTTTTAAAGCTACCTGCCTGAAAAGAAACCTTCTTTCTCGACTCATCGTACATTTTTATTTTGCTGCTACTTTCCCTAATGTTTGGATGTTTTCCTTTTCAGTTTAACATAATGAGGACTAGAAATACAATTATCTCTCCCCCGGTTGGTGTGACTGTTACGATTCCGCACTTGCAAAGAGAAGAACAATTTAAGAGGACTCAGTTTGTTGTGAACGTTTTACACTGCAGGAAACCAAAACTGCCTAAACCAGTTATAGCAGATTTGGTTAGAGAGTGACTTCACCTTTTGCCACAAAGCCCTTTGTATTTGTCCAAATTTCGTACTGCCGGGCCTCAGTCCCGGGATTTGGCCTGGCCTACGATTCTAAGGAGGCTGCAATGGCGTGTGAACCTTCCTATAAATTAAGAAAAATGGGTGTTGTTGTTGCGAAAATGGAAAGCGGAAAAAAGAAAAACAAAGCTGCAAAGAAAATTGCTGGTGCTAGCAAGAAAAAAAAAAGAAAAAAAAATGATACCCTCCTCCCCAAACACCTTGTAAACGAAAACAAAGTTGTAGACTGTATATAGTTATAGGCTTTTTTGTAAGGCTTTTCTGCAAGTATACGTGAAACAATGAGCCATATTTTGGATCTGTAAATACTAACCCGAATATACTACTTTGTTTTATCTAACAGCCTATACTTTGGTTTTTTGTGGGTGTAAACTTTTGCAATATATTTGTTGTAAATGCAATTGTTTACCTTACCATATTTGATAGAATATGAAATGAAAATGTTAATTTCACATAATGAATTACCAAGCAGAATTTTGAAAAATGTCTGTTTGAACATGTGTATACTTCAAGCTTTAGTGATTTGTTATGTATTGAAAGATGAATCGTTTTTTGAAATGTTTGGATTTTTGGGAGAAGTTTGCATATTCCACACACATCAAGTTCAGATATAATAGAAGCTACAATTTGACATGATAGGCATTCTGTAAATACTATGTATTTTTTTATATTTATTTTATGGAGTAAATACGTTATATGACACTAGTATTTTGCTTAAATTTCATCCAATCTTATATATGTCAACTTTCAGTTTTTCTAAGCGCATATTCATCCTTCATGTTTTGTTGCAAGTTAGAAGACAAGTGCTATGATTTACCATCATTAAAGGTACTAAAGTAACTGGCAACTCGAGTACTACCATGATGCGGTTCCTTTGGTGATGAAACTTTTAGAATTCTTACTTGTTATTTGGGTGGGATAGACTCTTGTATAGTACGGCCATTTTCAAACCCACCAAGGCTCTTTACTTGGGACTCTGCAGAGGTGGAAGAAATCTATTGACTGATGAATGAAATATATTTTCTAATGCTTTAGCTCTATGTTCAAACATTGATCTCAAATGCAATTTATAGAAAAGAATCAATAAATTCTCAATCTTTGCACTTGATGTGAAATCTAAAGCTTTAGTGATTGAATAAGAATTGACCCACCCAGAAAACCCCTGGTCAGGTATTTCTTTCTAGCTGATTTGTTCCAACTTCCCAACTTAGAGATTTCCCTTGAGTAGAGGCATGGATATAGACATGGACCTTTAATATGCTTGAGTGTGCAAGTTCTAACTTTCTATTTTTTTTTTACTAATTAATGTATGGTGTCATGGTAAACTAATAAAATATTTACAATTAAACTAATAAATGCTCCCTTATCACTTAGGCTGCATGCTCTAAATATGAATACAAAGTAATATCTCAACAAAATTTCAAGCCTCATCACAATAATTACATATGGCAGTCAATTCTTATGGCTAAACTCAAAAGTCCTGACAGCATAATTCCAACAATAACTCTCAAATCATGTGTAATACAAATGACCAAGTTCTATGGCTCCAATATATGTGGCTCTATGAAGAGCATGCACTAAATCATTTCTCTCAGAATAATCCCCCTTTCATTTTGGAGGTTTATAGTTATAATTTGAGGAATCTGACAAGGATCTTTTTCTACATTTTATCTAGCATGGGCTTTTTAAGCCCACCAAGGATGGGAAATGCATCCTACAAGAGGCTTCACATGTATTCTCATGGAGTTGACAAAAAGGCCAAGAAACCCGTTCTAGCATATGGCAGTAGTTCTCTTACCCCTTAGGAATTTTAAGGGTAGTTCTGGTTCGATAATCTCACGTCTAATGCTGGTTCTCCAGGCTAATATGAAATTATTTTAATATTTATTGGTGCATGCAATCCTAAAGGGCAACCTTTGTTTTTTTGTGACTTCCTATAGCAAAGGAAAAAGCATTTCTTGTAGCGCCATTTTCATTTGGAAAGATAAAGCAATAGAATACAAATTCACCCGTGTTGCAAAATGACTCAGGTACAGAAGTCCCAAACAGAAGCATGGTCGGTTTTGAGTGGATTTGACTTTTTTTGTGTCTTGTATAAATTCCATACGATAAAATCATTAAACAAGATTGAAATCAAATATTTTTGACTCATTGGATGGAGACTCCAAATAGCAGCTTATTTCAAAAGGAAATAGCTAATACATGACGAATGGTAAATGGTAAGTGTATTTACTCTCCGGTTTATATAATGACGGTTCCTATTTTTCATGTTTATAGAGTCTCAATAACCACTTTTTAATCATTATGGAATGTAATTTAAGGAGGTTTGGTTTTTTATTTTATTTTTAATTATGTGTGCACAACTCTCTTTTTCAGTTTATGTGTAAATGTGTAGTGTATTTATGTTTTTTATATAATAAGTATCTCTTAATTATTACGTAGTGGAATTCAATAAAGTTATTTATATTTAGGTACATTCACAAATGGTAAGTTTTTTTCGCCTAATCATTTTTCGGATACATTTTCTTATGCAAGCTCCTCTTCCGTGCTAAAATGGCATTTATAGAATACGTTTATATAATGCATATCTCTATTAAATTTGTGCTTGTTCAAAAAAATGAATCCACAACTATCTGTTATTTCAAACTCTTTTTCCCTGGGTATGGCTTCGTGTGCATTCGCAGGTTTTAGATTTGTTCAATGATAACATGTTTGCTTCACCGTTCATTAATTTGTTGCTTCCTCCTTTTTTGTTTAACTTATTTATACAAACTCGCTGCTACTATCTATTTGCCTGTTATCGTTCTTTGCATTCGTTTCTAGCTTCCCTTCCACAATGAAATTTAATAACAAAAAAAAAAATCCCTTTTGTGATTGGTGGCATTGCATTCAATTTTACCTTTTTGGTGCAAACTCTAAGCTACTATCCTTTAACCTGCCATCAGTCTTTTGATCCACTTCAACCTTCCCTTTCGCAATTGCTTTTACTAAAAAGAAATATCGTGTTCGTTTTTCTAGGTGGCGGCATAACATTCGGTTGGCTTGTTTCTTTTGGTGTGTACTTTCAACTTTTTTTGTTGACCGGTGCATTTGTCGTGCAGCGCATCCATTCTCCTCTACTTTTTCCATTGAAAACATGGACACAAGTTTAATAGAAGGAGGTGTTGCATCCTAATGTCTGGTTGCTTAGATGCGGGTTCCACGTTCCAGCTCCTCAACATTTCTCCTATTTTCTCTTTATTGAATAGTGAAACCCAACATCGAGTTGACCTTTCTGACGGTGTTCACATCCAGAAGGCATTGTTGCCCTCCAAGTTTTCGAAACTGGTTGTGGAAAAAACGTTGAAAGAAGGCACAATAATTCACCTGCAAAAAACCGTTTGTAGGATGGTCAAACATGAAATGTAGGTAGTCGATATTTTGACTTCCCTTTCGTCTTTTCTAGCTCGCACAATATTTTCTAACATTTTCGTTCCTTGCACTGCCTACCTGCAGGACCATTTTAATTACCGATATGGATATAGTAAAAGAAACATATCCGCAGGATTGGTTCTCCTTCCCGGATCCCCAGCCATGTTATTCAGGGAAAACAAGCTTGTGTTGACCAGCCTGAGGGTGTGCCCAAAACTTTGTTTCCACAAACGCCGCCTCAAAAGATATATGCTTCCTCAAAATCAGCGTTGAAGGCCATCTTCATAAATGACTTGAACACGACCATGTGGGTTTGGTCCATAGAGGGCAGAGCATTGGCTAAAAACTCCATGCGGACATATAGTAATGATAACGACAATGGTTGTTTCTTTGGATTTGATTTCGTGGATAGCAGAGGTGGCGAAATCCGTGTCACTTGTTTCAATGAGATTGCGGAAAAGTTCTATGACACGATAGAAAATGAAAAAGTGTACACCATCTCTAATGGAAGAATTGGAAAAGCAAAGGAAAAGTTCAACACCCTGAACATCGCACTCAAAATTTTCCTGTCGGCAGCATCCATTGTTCGCCCTCTGCATGTCAACAATGAAATCATACCTTTGCACCACTTCCACTTTGTCCCCATCAAAGAAATACCTGGAAGACCTGCCAGATCTTTTGTCAACATTCTTGGTGTCGTTCTTGCTATTTCTCGCGATCCACCATTCGCAGACATGATCAGACAGAAACGGTGAAGCGAACAGTGCAGGTTAAAGACATGTCCGCATTTAGTGTTTCCATCACTTTGTGGGGTCAACATTCAATTGCACTTGGAGAAGAGCTAGAAGAATTCCTTTCAATTCCACAGAAACCAGTTCTTGCTCTTAAAACTGCTCGTGTTTCCAGCTTCAATGGAACATCTCTTGATACTATATCCACTACAAAATGGTTTGTCAATCCAGTGATCCCTGAAAGCCTCTCTCTACAACAATGGGTTGCATCTGATGCTTTCAATGTCCCCACACCATCTATCACAAACAGGGTTCTAGGGCCTCCATCTGCCTTGTCCTCTCCGGCAACAATAGCTCAGGTTCTGCAAATGGGTAACAGTTGCCTTTAAAAATGGCCTGGGCATTATCAATTCACAAATCCCAAGGACTCACCCTTCCTCATGCCACCATTGACATTGGATCCATCGAGAGACCTGGCCTAACTTTTACTGCTCTTTTACGAGTTCCCTCCTTTGATAACATTCGTATCTCCCCAGCTTTCTCCTTCGACCGTTACTCCAAAATTTCTTCTGCCCCCCTCCTGCAATTCTGAAAAAAAGAAGAACTTCGTCTCCTTTCCCTTCCATCCTCCCCCGCCTCCTAAACCATCCACACTATTCTTCTTCATCGGCAAATGTCTCTCCCGCCTCCCCCCTACCCCCAAAACATCCTCCGTGCATTACAATCTTGCCATTTCTTGTTTACCTTATGTGACCCTTCCTTTCCGCTTCTTCTTCTACAACATGCTCCAATGTACATCTTCGGTTTGTTATAATAAATAATATTATCTTCTACCCCCCTCTTCGTTGATCTGTACATTATCGCACTTCAATTGGTTTTTTTCAGCATTAGTTTCTATATTGCTTTCTCTTGCTTCTTTCATCTCCCGCTGTAGCCATTCTTAGGTTTTTCATTACAATTTAATTTTCAACTCCCCATTTCCATTTCGGCGTTCACATCGCACACCTCGCGTGCGATTGCTAGTATATTTGAAAGCAATTAGAAGCTCCACACTAATTTTAGAGGTTCAAAGGTGTAGTGTTTTTATTACAATTTTTTTTCCTTTGAAGAGATCTTCGAATTTTGAACTAGGCTTATGTGGAGCATTTTTCTATGCACCTATGTAAAGAAATTTTCTATGCACCTATGTAAAGAAATCAATCAATTTATAGCTTTGTGTGGATTGTTGAATTAGTTTGAAGGTGCAATGTTTTTAATATTTTTAATTTATTTAAAAGAGACTTAATTTTGAACCAAGTTTATGTGTATTGTTTTTCCTATGTGAATATGCAAAGAATTCATTCTATTATGTGGAATCATTTGGGTTTTTTTGAAATGGTGTTTATGGAGAAATCTCGATTCGATCCATTACATTCACTTCCTAAATCGTACTCACTGGCCCAAGTATGGATGGTATGCATGGACATATACTTTCGTTTATGCTTTAAGAATAATTTCTTGTTTCCTAAACACATTACACACTCATAAGGTCATTTTCATTATATTTCTTACAAATAAGTGTTGATATACATGTTTTTGGTTTTGTATGTGTCTTTTGTCTTTTGGTAAAATGAAAGAAATATATTGAAGAAAAGAAATTATTTACAATCACTTTTGCATATATTATATATATTTTTATACAAATGGAAACTTTCATTTTCCTTTCCTTTATTTGAAATTTAATAGCTTAGATTTCATTTTTTTTATAAACAAAGTGGACCTCAACAAATGAGATTAAGCCATAAAGTCCAAATCAATGAGACAATTAGTCCGTCGAGCCACTAAGGTTCAATTTCCTAGAGTCTTAAGAAATAAGATGATTTTTTTGTAAATCTACTTAAGTTTGATTCAAGAACGTCCCAAATGGTAATATAGGTTCGTAAAGTCCTTATTAGTAAGATGTTTGGTTCATATAGAGCGCATTTAAGGTGGATCTACTAGAGTCATGCTTAGTGATATGATTTCCCTACACATAGAAACCTTACCTAGATTCAATTTCCAGGAGTTTCAATGTGAGAGATTGATTAATAAAGTGCCAATGAATATGATGGTATGTTCATAATGAGACACCATGATTCAAGTTTCTAGAGTTTAAATCGTTGAGGCTAGTTCATAATGTCCAAATTGATTGGATGAGTGGTTAATAGATCCAGTTAAGGTTTGAGTTCGTTAGGGTCACTTATAATAAAGTATGAGAATCTTAAAGCAATATATTTGAAAGAAATTAGAAGTTAATAATGCATAGGGGTTCATTATTTTAAGATTTGATCAGATAATAATGAGGTTTATTGTATTTTCCGTAGTGGTTGTCTTTTCCCCAATTCACTTTTGAAGTTTAGTGTAGTGTGTTTTTTCTTTTACGATATGACTATCATTTTAAACTAGGTTTATATGAATTGTTTTCCTATGCACCTATTTAAAGAATTTAATGTATTGTGTGGATAAATATATGATACATCCATTGCATTTCTTTAGTAAAGCATACTCTTTGAGTGAATATGTATGAAAAACATGAACATGTACTTTCTTTTATGCTTCAAAACATTTACGTGTTTCCTACACAAATTACACATTCATAGGATCCCTTGTTCAACCTCATATGATCTTCATGGGTGTTCTTATTTTTATTTAATTATGTGTTCAATAATCTCATAAACAAAATTTTACCATTATAAATGTTGGATTTTTAGTTTCATGTAAAAAATATTGATTTATTTTTATGACACAAAACTTATTATTTTGATATGAAAAATTTTAGACATTCATCAAATCGAAAAAAGCATGTTATATTTTGTAGTAATACGACGTAACCAATTTTAAATATGGTCACCATCATTACTCAACAATCCCATTCACTTCCATTGGTCTCTTGCTAATATATTGTCAAACCCTTTACTTCTATTACTTTCATAAAAACAAGACCTTTGCATCCATTTATTCTTATATCCACAAATCTGACTTTTAATTTTAAATGCAATTACTAATTTATTGTTTCATCCAAACAAAATTTACTATGTGAGAACTTAAAAAAAATCATATACTTTTTTTTTTTAATTTTTTGTTTTATATGTTTATTCCTTTTCCAATTCTACATTTATCCTTTACTTATCATCGCTTATGATTGCTAATAAATTTTCCAGGGTCTACCAGTGACTTAAATTTATGCACACCAGTAATTTTTGTAGTCCACGAGGTCACTCTTCATGTACGAAATATCAATTCCTCCATATCAATTCTGTTGTAGAGGTTTATGAGGGATAGGGTATAGGGGAGAGACACCAATAGTTGAGCAGGGGTCCAATTGTTGATATAGTGTCTTGAATACACAACACCTAATAGTTTTCATAAAAGTGTTTGGTGATTAGTCATTTTTGATATGGACAACACCCAATCCCATCATGCCATGTAAGATTTGTCATTTTTAAATTGTCAATGTTAAACCATTATCACCCATGATCAAGTATGGGTCCCAATCAAAATGTAGTGTAACTCAAATTTACAATTTTAAATCAATTCAAAATATGTCTTTCCCTCCAATTCAACACTCAAAAAAATATATAATTTAAAAAAAATATTGAACTATGTGCTGGTGAAAAAAATCAGGATCTCATATTATATTTAAATTAATTTGGTGGGCCCCTAACTTAGGGTGCACCACTACTAGGTCCTCTCCCCTACGCCATTCACACAAATTATTTGTGACATGACCTGGGCAGGCTCAAACATCAACGCAGAGTGGATGGATGAATAAACTCAATGTCACTTCTGAATCTCTGATATCTAATTTCGCTGGGTTCCAGGTAATCAAAGTTTCGAGTTCCCCTGATCCTCAGTTAGTTAAAACCTGAACATTTACCTCTGTTAATGGATATAATAGAACTATAAAATCAATAGATTCCTATGTAATTATCTTTCTTTTTTCTGCTTAGAATACATTTGCGGATTATTTGCATCCTGTGTGTTTTTTTTTTGGGTATTTTGTTTTTTGTATTCTGGATTGAGTTGATTTGACGAGTATTAGCATTTGGTTAACATGTTTTGAATATTTGGATTTTGTTTTCAGGGTTGAGTTGATTTGCAAAGTATTAAGCTCTGGTCAATATCTTTTTGATGTTGTTGGTTACTTCTTTTCTATTTCGTGTTTATTCCATATGAGTATATTAGGTGTTATTGTTATCATATTTGTGTGCTTGTTTTATAGTGGTTGAGTTTCTATTTGTAATGGGTAGTTGTTTCTCATAGAGGTATTGTCAATTTTTCTCGAAGATAATAGATTCAGTAGAATGGTTTGCTACCCTAGTAGAATGTGGGTATTCTCTCTGTTATGCATATTGATCTTATGTAGATTTCATTCTTTCAGCTGTATATTTAGGCATCATGTAGATTCTAGGTTGTATTTAACTGTCTGAGGTATATTCATTATAGTTGGATTAAAAATCCTCCAAAATCCTCCAAATAATATTTCATTCCTTATTTGGAATTCAGGAGGGTGGGATAATATTTCTTTTTTGTAATCTTTTAATTTGATACCGTAATTATTCTAAATGAAAGGGTATAAATTTGATTTTTAAGTCTCACCCTAGCTAACACGGCAAGCTTGGCACATAAGACTCCTTTCCATATTTGAGATGCCTCTCCAGGTTTGAGATGGAATGTGAAGGGACTATGAGGCATTGGGGATGGATTATTCATAATGTGAGCATTGTTGAGTTGATGCCCTGATGGAATAATTGGATGAACAGAGTCAATAGTGCTTCTAGGATATCTAGTATCGTTGACTTTCATACGATTAAAATTTGAGTCTTGTGACTTAAATATATGCATACCACTAATTTCTACAGTCCACGAGGTCACACTTCCTTGAGGCACCTTGATAGAAAATTTATAGTTTTTCCATTGTCTTATACATGGCATGCGCAAGGAGGGAGCTGTCAATTTCTATAGAGTCTTCTTACACTTGCATAGGGAATTTACTTAAAGTTTTGCAATACCTTTAACCATTTTGTGCTTATCCTTATGTCCTTCCAATGATGAAACCTCATTTCTTTCAGGCGCCTATAATGACTTCATGCATTTTTTAAAGCTCTCTAAATGGCACAGACAATGGACTTTGGTGGTAAGATTGGGGTGTTTAGCTATACACCTGGCAGATATTTTCAAGGCTTTTCAATAATTTCCATTTGTGGAGGCCTGCTGCCATTTCATTTTATGTATCCACACTTAAATCTTCTTCAATGCAACTTCAATCATTGTAAACATGTGCCTCCAAGAGTCCTCACACCCAAAATAAGGTGTAGTAATTTATAAAAATAATGAAATTTAATGGCGGCCCTGTTATCCAAATAGTCATACAAATCAAAAGAGCAAAAATGCAATCAATGTATTTAACTAGAAATTTCTAACGTCCCAACAACCCAAAAGATAAGAAATCATGGAAGGAAGCAACCAAAGGTTGTGGAATTTGGCTTTGGGTGTCAACTAAAACTTTTCAATATTTTTGGATATTGCAAATATATTTATGATTCCAATTGAAGCTTTTAAGCATTTTTCTTGGATATATGTGATTGATGGAACTATTCAAATACATAGATACTTATGGAACATTAGAAATCTAAGCATGCTTTTGATATTGGTTATTAATGTTTTAGATAAAAGCTTCAACAGACCAAGAGGCTCATCAACAAATGCCACTTTAAAATCTACCTTCCAAGATTTTGTCTTTTCATAATTGTGTTATTTTTATTAATTGATCTATCATCAATTTATTTTTTCCATATTTAATAGTGCAGTTGAGATTTTAAGTTATTTTCTAAGTAGGCGATACATTTTGGATACGTGAGCAGGTACAGAGTATCCGATACACAGATATGGAAAAAACAATTTGGCCCCGAATATGGTGTTAGATACGGCAGTACACAAAATATATAAAAATTAAAAAATATATAAATTTCAGCCTTCTAAATATGAATTAAGTTATTAACCACATATTATGCATATGAAAGACAAGATAAGTAGATAACTTATAAGTTGTAAGCTAAATAAGTGAATAACCACAACAAACAAGATAGGATACCAATAAAACTTAGAAACTTAAAAGCTTAAAAGTTAAACACTTAAATCAAACACAATGTGAATGTCATGATAATAGATATATTAAATTCAATCTGTTACACCAAATCAGTCATGATCAAATTTCAAACTATCTTTCAATATTCATCATATTCCTCTTCATCAAGAGGATCAACATCAACTACATCATCATCATTAGGTGGTTCATTAGAACCACTTGGACTCTAACCACTCCTACTAGGGCCACTACCAGTTGCACCCCCTTGTGCATGTAGGTCTCGCGGTGCCACACAACTCTTCTCATCATCTAATGGCAGGTGGCAAATGGAAGCATCCAAGTCAACTATCTCTAGATCAATATCCCAATGTTTTGTTGACCCTTCCTTGTACTCCGAACTGCTTGTGGGATAAAAGGCGCAAGTTGGAATGTATGTATACCAAATCTTCAGCCTTTTTAGCCCCCAACTTGTTGCACTTCTGTGAGTGGATGAAGCTATATGTACTCCAGTTGTGCTCAGAGGAAGAGGAACTTGCAACCTATTGAGGCAACACAAAGTCAATGCAAAGTTCAAACTTAAACACTCAAACTTAAATTTTAAAAAACTAAAATTTATAACAAAAAAAGGAAAGAGAATAAAAAAAACTTACTTATGCCAAGACCTTGATTGCAAGAGGTTGCAAGTAAACCGATGCATGACCATGGAGGTACCACCACATATGAGCATCCATCTTGTATTTGCTCCGAAGAGCGAGAAGGCTATGACCTGTTTCTACTATGAAATTGCCAAACTCTATCATAACCATGTCTTGGGCCTCAGGATCAGGGAAGAGCCTAGACAATGCTGCCATATATCCCTCACTGATTTCCACATCCCTGTATGGTGTTACCCTCCCTGGCAAGGAAAGGATCTCTGTGCTGTAAATTCTAGGAGTCAATGCAAAAGCAAGTAGATGTAACGGGGTGGTCATTTTGTTCCACCGCTCAATGAGGATTGATTGCACTTCTTTGAAAAATGTTTCCTCAGGATCTTGTTCTTTTGCATTTATGATGAGGCTTTTATCTTCTCAATCATTGAGTCGATACCATCATATATCTCTCCTAGACATGGTTGATCCATGTCACTAAAACGGATCATGCTCATAATGGGCTCAATAAAACTCAACAAATATTCTACTCGATCCCACCAAGTGTCATCTAAAATCATGCTCTCCACTTTTTGAGCATGTTCAATGTTTGATTGCCTCCATACAACCCAAAGGTTAGAGGTTACCATCCTATTGAGTGCCTGTCGCACCTTCACAAGTTGTCTCAAGATGATTGTGTGTGATGCAAACCGAGTCTCAGCAACCTAATATAATAAGAATGAGAAACAAAAATTAAAAAAAAATTGAAAACTTTTGAATACTAATTATACTATATTTTAAAAATTAAAAACTTATATTTAAATTTTAAATTAAAGAAAAAAGAAAGGTAGCTTCCCTTACCTTCAGCAACTCCAACTACGAGAATGATCTAAAAATGCCCTGCAACTGGTGATGGTTGATGACAAACATTTGGATCTCTTCAGCCTCTGCATACACTTGTTGGATCCAATCTAATTTGTTGGCCATCTTTTTTAGCATTAAATTTAGTGAATGCATGACACATGGTGTCCAAAAAATATGCCCATACCTTGCCTCAACAAACACCCCCACGGTTTTGCAATTCTTGGCGTTGTCCATTATGACTTGGACAACATTTTGAGGCCCCACCGCCTCAATGAATTCGAAGAGGATGTTGGAAATGAATTGGGCATCCTTCACTTAACCCCTCACAATCAACCGCTCTAAAAAACATTGCCCCTTTAGGGCATACTACAACCACTTTGATCAAAGGGTGGTTTCTTGCATCTTTCCATCCATCTGAAACGATGGACACACCTGTTTTGGCCCATGAGTCTCTAATTGGTTGCAAGGAGGTTTCCACATTTTTTTTTGTTTATCCAATAGGGTGGTTTCTTGCATCTTTGCATCTATCAGAAACGATGGACACACATGTTTTGGCCCATGAGTCTCTAATTAGTTGCAAGGAGGTTTCCACATATTTTTTTTTGTTTATCCAATAGGGTGGTGTGGATCTTCTCATAGCCTGGTGATTTGTACCCTTTTGGGGCCTCATTGATGGCTTTCACCATCTCATGCCAATAAGGTGACCTCACAACATTAAATGAAAGTCCATTTGCATACACACATCTTGCAATGTGTTCATTTGCAATTTCTCTGCTCTCATTTTGAAATACCTTTTCCAATGGCCCTTTTGTCTTACTTTTCTTTCGTGAAAGGGGTGAATCCTCATCATCTATGGAGGTAGGAGCCACAAATGGATGTGGCATGGCCACAATTGGGGATCCACTACTTGATGGGGCAACAGGAGGCCTCGCTGATCGACATGAACTTCCTCTTTTGGCTAATGTATGGCCCGCTTTCATAGCCAAAGTTGCCTCTGCATCTTCTTGCTCTTTGATATATGCCAAAACTTTTGCTTTTGACAACCCAACATTATTCTTCCCCTTGCAAATTCTTATATTATTACTTGTTATCGTACACAAGTGACTTTCCACCCGACTATAAGAGCCTTTGAATACAATTCACAATCATTGCATTTCCAAACAAAACAACCACCACCTAGAAGTTGTTCTAGTATTGTTACATGCCTCCATAATGGCGAATTCGGGTCAAATTCCTTGACCAAAGATTGCCCAGAAGAAGCGAAACTTGTTGCCATTGTAGAAGTACCTACAAGGTTCAAAACCAACAACATAAGCAAAGAAAACAATGGCATGTAATATGTATTGAAATTTTCAAAAATTAAAAAGAAAAAACGGTTTAAAAATAAAAATTTCAATTGGGAAAAAAAAAATAGTGAACATGAGCAAAAACATGAAGTGTGTGAAAGATTAAATAACCAAAAAAAAGAGAAACAACTTAGAAGTTAAATAAAACCTTACCTTCACTTAATAAACCACAAATCCTCCTCCTTTGCAGCTCCTCACACTCCTACCAACTTAGGAAAATACTTGCAATGCTTTTTGTTGAAGTATCAAACCCTAGACAAGCAAAATGAAATTTTAGAGAGCCAAAGATGAAATGAGGAAGGAGAGGTAAGTTTCTTTGTTTTATGTTTTGTTTTTGTGTTTTACTTTTGTTTTATTGTTTTTAGTTAACTTTTAGGGTTTAAATTAAAATAATATTATATTTTTTAATATTATCTAACTTTAAAAACATGTTAAAAAACAAAAAAATGCAGTTTTAGGGGGGATATGCCGTTGGGAACGGGCAGGGTACAACGAGTACCCCCCAGATACGACCGGGTATGGCGGTCGTATTCGGGGGGTACTCGTTGTACCCTGCCCGCTCCCAACGACGTATCCCCCCGTACCCCCCCTACTGTATTAGTATCGGTATCACAAATTTTCACAAAAGGATCATCATTTTAAAATTAATCGTATTAATATTGTCGTATAGATTCATTATAATGTTTTTTAGATTGTTGGAATTAATTTGTATTTTTGGATTTCTCACATTAATCTAAAAAAATATCGGTACTATAAGTATTGGTGTTGGATCCAAACTTGTTTCTCATGTGTGTTAATTATGCATTTTTATTCTATTGTTACATACTAATTTGACATTTATTGTAATAATGACTATCATTTTATGTGTGTTTATTAGACATTTATATCATATTTTTACATAATAACTTGACAATGGTTGTAATCTGGTGTTAGATTTTTCTTGTACCATTTATCAAAATTATTTGTGGGTCAGCCTTATTGGAAGCATGTTATCCAATTTCAATATTCTAAACAAATATATCACCTAATTTCTATACAAAATACTTATACTTTGGCAGACATATCATGGCCTTCTTACAGCTAATTTTTCCGTGCTCAATTATATCCAGTTTTTTCCTTTTCAAATATGCTATGGCGGACTTGGTTAATAGCAACGTGGTGATAGTTTTTTTCGACGAGCGTCTTTCACTGCCGTGGTATTCTTGGCGTTTTAGTGACGGGAGTGAAGACTGCACGACACCGGTAAGATCCCATTTTAATTTGTTTTGCTCTCCATGCTTTTGCCTTTTCCTGTATGAGTGCTTGTGCTTTTTGGCTGTTGCGATTTATGGCATTTCCATGTTGGGCATCTTCTGTTCAAATAATTATCTTTTCAACTCTATGCCTCTGCACAAGAATAGTTTTAGACATGGAAATATACAATAGAGGCAGCCAGTTACCTTACACATAGCTAATATATTCTTGCACAGTTGCCCAGAAGAGAGACCGAAATTTCATAGACGGCTCCCACTCCTGATTTGCGACAGATGTTGTACATGGATTTGCATTTTGTCCTCTTGAACTGACCACCTTCTATCTCAACTTCATCAGGAGGAAAATGCAGGTTACATTTTGTATCTATGTCGTCAATAGTCCGTTCAGATTCTGCATCATCAAGAAACTGAAAAACTGTTTCTAACAGCTTCCATTTGTTAGGATCTCTTCTTGCTTCTTCTCCAGCGCATTTCACTTAAGATGCTTTAAGAGCATACCTCCTCCTTTGAAGTAGAAGCCTCTTTCTACCCCGTAGCTGTATTTCCTATAGTGCCTAAAAACAGGATATAACTTAAGCGGTTAGTTATGTTATTGTATCACATAACATGTAATCTTAGCCTAGACTCCTACCTTGTCCATTTTAAATTTAGGCTTCTCTTTTTTGTCTGCAACTTCTGTAAAGGCGTGGTCTTGATCTCAAATTAAGTTAAGGCACATTTCTTTCTGAACGTAGCACATGCAACATCTTAGAGTTCAAACAATTTGCAATTGCACAATCAGTGGTTCTTGTTAACCAAAAGTCATGCATTATTTCACCAAACTATGCATTATTTGAACAACGTAAAAACAATTCAATCTGATTTTAATTTTGTAGAAAATCATAGGAACTCACTTCCAACTTTTGATCATGGAACATCTTTAATACATTAGCAATATCCTTCATTACTTCCTTTTTCAGCATTGCAATGTTATGGAACTCTACCCTCATTGGCACTGCTAATGGACCAAATACACTCATAAATGCACTTTGCCTCTAGCACTGTATTCACGTTGTGTGGAACTGGACCTGTAATCTCTTCATACAATTGAAGAAAACCAACAGAATATTCTTGATCTATGTGGGGAGCACCCCTAAAGTGAAATTTATCTTAGTTCAACAATCATAATTAACATAATACCCTCAATCATAATAACATACATAATATTACCGGTTCACAAATTTGGGATTATTCAGTGTTATAGCTAGAGCCTAGGATCAAAAAGATTTTTTCACCATTAAAATTCCAAACATGGACTGTGGGATACATATCACAAACAAATTATAATCAATTTAATCTACATTTATACATATATCAATTTAATCTACATTTATACATATTTGAAATCGTTCGAGCACATCTGTTTCACGAATTTCATTATATGTATCTGTCATGTACTTCTCTGCCAAGATTCTTGGCTCAAACTTGTTCTCTAGTCTCCTCACACGTAGGGGATCAAAAAGAGTTTTTCACCATTAAAATTCCAAACATGGACTGTGGGATACATAATACAAACAAATTATGATCAATTTAATCTAGATTTATACACTTTTGAAATCGTTCGGGCACATCTATTTCGTGAATTTCATTATCCGTATCTGTCATGTACTTCTCTGCCCTAGCCTTGATTGTAGACAATATAAGAATGTGGATGAGGTCTTGGGTAATCAACAATCACATCGAACCCCTAAAATGTGCTGCACTGACGGGTTATGCATAGGCATCAATTCATGATTAGGTGTTAGAAGAATGATGAGTGATGAGTCAAGTAAAGATCATAGTAGAAGAAACAAGCATGTGACAAAGGAGCTATGTATGATTGGTTTGTATATTAAAGAGGACGTGCTATATGGACATTTCATCAAGCAGGTACTTATGTAGAGGTCTCATATCAATAAGTTAAGTAAATCATGCCTCAGGTTTGGAGTAGTAGAGGTAGCACAATCATTGTCAGAATTTCAAAGTATTCTTGGATGGAGTAACCAAAGTTGTCGGTGCTCAGAAAATGTGTATGCATAAGTTGTGGGTTATGAATAGCTATAACAACATGTGGCCTTCGTTGTGTATTGAGAGAGTGCATTGGTGTCCCATTTGGGTCATGCTTGCAGGGCTACTGTAGGACTATGCGTCACACATGGCCATGTAACAAAAGGTGAACTCAAAGAAAATATAGTGACAAGTCTCAATTGGGATGAATATATCATTGGGTGTTGTAAAATCTATCTAGGAATAGGATCAAGTTTCTGTCGAGGTTGAGATTGAATGGATTGAGAAGGTTGCACCTAATCTGGATTAGACTTGATGTATCATTGGAATTGCTAGTGTTGTTGTAAGGTATGGTGGATAGGGGCATGGGATGTCAAATATCAACATCAATGTTGTGAGTTTGGTTTGATATTTTTCCATATTGTATCCTTGGAATCACTTTTACTGATTAGAAATATGAGAACTGGATTATGCGATTATCAAAGGTTGGTACATGAACTTGCATTATTTGTGTTAACACCAACGTCAAGTAATATTGGATTTGTGTCTTTGATAACTATATTTACCTTTGCATGGTTGCTTGGAGAACGTTTGCAAATTTATCGTTGCTTTGGAGTGATATCGAATAATTGATGAATGCTAAACGAGTCCGAATCAATGACGTAAGTTCGCTAAGTCCTATAGGTGAAAAATTTAGTTTAGCCAATACCTTGTCCGTCTCATCTTCTACATATTCCTCGCTAGATACATATTTGTTGTATGATTGTCTCTTCTTAAACATCATAGCTATTGTGTTTATCATTAGTTCCCTTATTTAGTTGTAATATCTTGATGTCTTGTAGTGTGATAACCATTAGTGGTGGCTCAATGGGCTGCTGTAGAATACTAGTTTGTGGGATACACTTGTTTGCGGACTCGACAATTTTACAATATTTAGAAGGATCTTTATCTACTAGACATGTATTGTAGTGCCCACTTCCCTTTGACACTTTTAGATATTGATTTTGATACTGTTGATCTTATTATGGACACTATTATGTTTTGTTTTAGTATGATGGATAGATGTTAGATCATGGATTATTATTGATCTAGATTCAGTTATTATGCATGATGGTTACTAGAGATATTCTTTTTTATATGTGGATAATGATATACTGTTTGACATGGACATATTATAGATGTTGATTCAGACATGTGATGTTGGATATTGTGGATAGAACTAACATGAGAATTAATTGATAATGATATAGTTGATTAATTAAACTGAAAATGATAATGTTAATTTCTTGATGTTGTTGTGATTCATATGAATAGATGGTTTTGTTAGTATATTTATATCATTTTGGATGTTCTGATATGGCCACGAGGCCGAAGGAGGTATTTGCATTTTGCAGGTTAAAGTATCACAACAATGTCGGGGGACTGAAGACTAACCATATTGGAATTCTGGGTGAATTCAACAAGGTCACCATGGCAACTGTTTTGTGTGTGTGTGTTGTGTTATGTTAGGGATTCCCATGGGGGGGGGGGGGGGGGGGGGGGGGGGATTTCCATTATATGTGACCATGGGTTTGTGTATCTAGTAATGTGGTTTCTTTATTATGTTGCATGTGTTTATTTTGTGATGTGTTACCCCCTTTTCATTAGTTATATATGTTGTGTTAATGTTGTGAATAATCATGTGTTAAAATAAATAAATCAATATGTCATAGGAATGTAATAAATAAAGTTGTTGCTCTTAAATGTAATATTGTAAGAGTGTGTAAGAAAGGTTGTAAGAATGTGTAAGAAATATGTAAGATAGATTTGGAGTGTGAAACACTTCATCCTCTTGGGAAATTCGAATTTGTCCTCGAGGGCTATATTTCGAGGCTTGTGGGACAAGTTAAACTTGTCCCACACCTCTTAAAATTATTCACCAACCATACCTATGGTTTGGAGGTTAAATTTAGGCCTTTTTAATGCATTTTGAAATGACTAATTGTAAGTTTTAATTGCACTTCTCTTACATGTTTTTAATTCAGTCCTTTTGAGTATGAATCATTTTGGAGTGTGTAAGTTATATTGTCATTTTATTTATTATGTTTAGGTGAATGATGTTGACTTTGTTCTTGGGGTTGAGGAAGAATGATGTGGCATCCCACATGGATCCACATCATCCTCTTCTCTTCCCTCTCCTTTAAAATTCGAACCCCTTGCTTATTTGAGGTTGTTGAAACTTTGCATACTTTCCTTGGGGCCTTTCTTGTTGTTTTGGAGTCTTTCTTGTAGAAGGAGATTGGAGACCATTGCATGCTTGTGTGTTGCTGATTTATGAACTGTTATTGTGGCATTGGGAAGCTTGTTGATCTTGAAACAAACTCGATTATGGAGAGGTAGGAACTTGAGCCTTTTTAAAATGCTTTCCTTCTCTTGCATGCATGTATGAAATGGTGATTACTGTTATGTGTGTGTTGGGTGGTTGGGTAGACTTGCTTAGGACAAGGTGTAGGAGAAGGCTATGGGGATTTCAAATGGGGGGGCATAAGGGAATGCCAATGGCATCAATTTTATTGTGGAAGGAGTTTGGGATTGGGATCCACCATGGAAAAGAAATAGCTTGCATTTCTTACTCTTGGGGGGGCATAAGGGAGAAACTTTGGGAGGGGGGGCATAAGGAGGGGTTGGGAGGCATAAGGTTTATGGGATATGATGTGTTATATTGGCGGTATGATTATTGGTGGATGCCCAATTCCCAATTGGGAGGAATAAGTGGCTTCCCCCATAGATCCTTGCTCTTGTTGGCTTGCTTGATGAAGCCTCAGTTTTGTTTGCACTTGTTTAATGTAGTTGTGAACTACATTCTCCTTGAAATGTGTTTTGAATGTGAAAATGATGCATGTTTGTTGTGGAAGCCCTTGTTGCCATGTGTTGTGTTGCATCTCTTATTTCAATATGGTTGGGGCTTGGGGGCCAATGAGGAAGGATTGCTTCTCCCTTCTCATTGGATGTCTTGGTTGGGTGGAGAGCATTGCCTTTCCCCCTTTCTTGTTGTGATCAAGATGTAAAGATGAAGAAACTAGCATGTTGTTGTTTTGGAGCAAGAGGAATATACAATTTGACAATCCTTTCTTTTAAACAAGTTATTGTAATCCTTCCCACTTTGGAGTGGATGAATTGTATAGCCATTTGTAATGTGAAAATATTTGTATTGAAAATGGAAGATTGAATTGTAATGTGAAATGTAAAGAAGTTATATTCTACTCTCTGTTTTGAAAGGAAATGTGAAAAAATGTTATATGTAGTGCATTCTGTATTTAGAAATCAAATGGAAAAGAGAAAATTGTAAAGTTGTATTGGAAATGAATAAAGGATTGCATTAGTTCTCAAGATTGTATTGTGTATTGGATTTGATTGCTGTTAAAGGATGAAATCTCTATTGAAAAGAAGAATGCGTAGGAAGGAAGTATATTGTTTTTGCATCCTTGGAACTATATTAAAATTGAATTCAGAAATTGTAATTTTGACTTGGGAATGAATTGCTAGAATCAGCTAAATGTATTAGACTATATTGGAAATAAGTTGTTACATTTAAATGATAGAATTGATAAATAGATCCTCTAAAAAAATTTATCACTAGCATTGTAAATTCTAAAACTGGTAAATCTAAACAAAATGCACAATTCAGACCTGCACTTAATAATCAACTTAAAAATGTTATGGAATAGCATGCTAAGACACTAAGGAATTCAATTTGACAAAGAAAATTTAAGAAAACAACTTCACCATAGCAAATTCGAATACAATCCCTCTAACAGTCATTGTCCTGTCATTTGACAGAAAAATACAAACTTGAGTCAATTGGACAAATCAACTTTCTGAAAACACTCTAAACCCTCCCTAGATCAATTCTCCATGTTTGTTTGACATGTTGAGTGAAGGAGGAGATCTAATTTAACCAAATTGAGAAGTTGAAAATTGCCAGTTCACTAATTACAAGCCTGCAGATCCTTTTTGCAAAATTAACCCTTAAAAACTTATCTAAATGTAAAATTGTTGTTTCCTGTGCAAAGAGGGCATCGAGAGATTTCCAAAAAGTCCTCATTTGCCCAAAACTAAGTTTCCTAGCAAAAGTTATGGCACTTTGAAGTTTTTGTGCCTTGGCGGGAAAATTTGGGAAAATTTTCCTTGGTGGGCCCGCAACCCAAAATTTTC
This sequence comes from Taxus chinensis, assembly GCA_019776745.2. Classification (NCBI taxonomy): domain Eukaryota; kingdom Viridiplantae; phylum Streptophyta; class Pinopsida; order Cupressales; family Taxaceae; genus Taxus; species Taxus chinensis. The sequence goes on along the minus strand of CM034156.1, from coordinate 554,011,536 downwards.
CGTCGTCTTGCCTTAGAAAATTTTTTCTTTGAAAATTTTGACTTGGGAAATTTTTCACTTTTTCCTCCGCCAGCCAGCATCCAATCAGAGGGTGCCACGTGTCCTCTTAGGGCTACGGCGAAGAAGCGGTTCCCTTTTTGCCCTTAGCCCTTTTGAAAATTTGGGAAAAATTTTTCATTATAGCCCCACCGGCCCACGGCCAATGAGAACATGCCACGTGGCACCTTGGGGGTGACATCGAAGGAGGGGGAACTTCGTCGCCTTAGAAGTTTTTTTTTGCCTTTGGAAAAATTCCACAAAACTCTTCTGCGGCCCCGCACTCCTGCCCTTGCCTTGGTGCAACCCCTCCGCGGACGCGCAGACCCGCGCACCTAATGTTTCCCTTTCTCCCCTTCGTCCCTTTTGGCGAAATTCTCTACATCTCCCTGCCACTCCGCACCCTTCGTTCTCTCTTCTCCCCGCAAACCGTGGAGTGCCACGTGTCCCCAAGCGGACCCGCGGGTGCAGGAGTGCTGTTTGGTTTTTTCCTTTTCTTGGGCGAAATGCCCCAAATCTTTCCATCACTCCGCCCTCCCCCTTCCTTTTTGCTGGCGACGTCTCTGAGGCTGACACGTGTCCATCGGGGACCCACAGAGGCGCGGGAGAAATTTTGCCTTTGCACCCGCTCAGGGAAAAAATACAATTAAAAAGAATCCCAGAGCTGCCCCGTGACCCGCCAACCCGTCAAAGGGGATTTCACCCTGCATGACACGTGTCCCCCTAGGGGAAAATTTGACCTAAAAACTCCGTCTGACCATATCTTGAGAAATATAAGGAGTTAGGAGGACTTCTTTATATCACCAGAAAGGTGAGAAAATTTCCTATCCAATGGGAATGGTTTAGGGAAATTTTGGAAGTGTTAAGTATGAGAAAAATCTAGTTGAAACTCTGAGCCTGTTAGAGAGTGGGTATGGGGGTAGATTTTTCCCTGAACCTAATTAAAATATCTAACCCTAAAATTTAAACCTTGTAAACTTGAGACTAGTTAATGAAGGAAACATATGTCTTGGTAAATTGGTGTTGTTCTGGAACCTGCCTGTGGCAAACTGTTGTCTTGCAACCTGGTTGTGGACACTCCTAAACAAAAAAAATTATCCCATAATTTTCTAGCTAACCCTAGGTTGTTTCTTGGGTCTCAAGTGGTCCCATAATTTTTAGAAATGTGATACAATATATGCCTAGCCCAAATCCATTGTCGACCAGGACTCATTTGATAGCATTAAAAACCCTTACCTGAATGTGTAAAGGTAAGTGTAGGGCAATAATATGTTGAGGTGATCAATCCTCTATATCAAAGGCTATTTGTTACGTACTTGTTTTTAAAGTGTTGATGATTGAGTCAAAGTAAGCACATTAAGTTTCTTGCATTCTAATTATGTGCCTGTTAGAGGTAATTTTACCAAAACTTTTTATCCCCGCCTTTGTTTTAGGTGCTCTTTACATTGTTGGAAAGATATTAAAGAGAATTTTTTTGTGTCAAAAGATTATTTTTTATTCTTTTGAACATAGTTTTAAATTTGTACAGAATTGCGAAAAAATGTGTAATTGAAAAGTTGTAGGTCTATCTAATATCTTTCCAACCGTGTAAAGAGCAAGAACTTTTTGTGTCAAAAGATTTTTTTTTTTTCTTTTGAAAATAGTTTCAAATTTCTGCAGAATTGTGAAAAATTGTGTAATTGAAAAGTTGTAGGTCTATTTAATATCTTTTTAACCATGTAAAGAGCGCCCAAAACAAAGGCCGAGATAAAAAAATATGGTAAAATTACGAAAGGTTCCTCAAAAAGACTAAAAGGCACATAATTAGAATGCAAGTAACCTTATGTAGGTTTGGTATTGCTAGGTATGATAACATCACTGAGGGCATGAAAAAGAATATTCTTATAGACATTAGATTGCTTGAGAAACTCTAGGATCGATATGTTTGCTTGGGTATTTCTAAGTTGGTCAACGAAGTCATAATCCTTAGCTACTTGTGTAGGAGCTCTAAATTGTGATGGTAAAGGAGAGTTAGCATGTGGCGGGATACTCCCAGCGGGAGTGGAACCACTTGGAGGTCTACCACGTTGAGTTATTATCATAGTCACCATGTTCAAAAAATTCAGGTTGTTCAGACAGGGAAAAAAGTTTGGAAGTTCAAGATTTTACAAAAAGTTCGGTTCAGTTTGATTTGGCTAAAAAAAATTACGAATTTTTAAAAAATATAAATATGAATAATTATCCATAAATCAATCACACACAAATAAATAAACATACAAATATACTAACAAATCAATACATAAAAATTACAATTTAATTAATAAATAAATATTAAGCGTTAATTATTATTTTTTACATACTGACAAATAAATAAATAATAATTATAATATTAGTTTTAAAAATAAAATAAAACCTATTAAATAAAATACAACTTAAATTATATAAAACCTATTTTACGAAATATAGTGCATACTAAATACAACTTATTATTTTATTTTAAAATTTAAATTAAAAATTACATATAAAAAAATCTTAAACTAAATACAAATCTTAAAATAAATACAACGTTAGCTTTTACTTTTGTCTAGCAACTCGTTAAATTAAAGCTAAAAATAAAATACAACTTTGAAATATTATGAATACTCCTGAAGAAAGAAGTTGAATACGATTTACAGTGTTAAGCTCAGACGAAATTCAATGGCAGATGCAGATAACAACACATAATTCATGTTTTTGGTGCAAATAATGACACGTAAATCCGTTTTTGGTCACTGGTGTGTGGCGATTGTGTTTTCCTCCATTCACGTGGGATTTTGAGAATTTTTCTTCCTCTATACGATGCTGCAATTAGGGTTCGCATTTTTTTACTTTAGCTTTTCCTTTTATCAACGCTTAGGGTTTTTGATTTAGTTGTTTATTTATTTATTTTTGCAAACTATATTTTTTTAAAGTGAAAACCCTACCCGAATCTACTGAACAAGTTCGGTTTTCCCTAAAAATGCATTCCAAACCGGATTTTGACTGTGTTCGTACGAATATAATAATTATGGTTATTATTACGACCACTTCATGATTAGGAGTTGTCTGAAATATAAGCTTGGTACTAGCATAGTTTGCAGCGTGAGTTTTACACAAGTGAGAGGGGGAATAAACAAAGCTCTAATAGCTCGCTCATGTCATAGTCATAGGCAGGAATCAAATTTGAAGGGCTAGTCAAAATTTTACCGTGAAGGGCACATGTTCAACTAGCCCTTTTGTAATGAAAAACAATATAGATATTTACACTTCATGTGGTAAGAGTAAATCTAGTACACATGTCCTAAAATTGAAGAACATTTTTAAAAATAAGTGATTATGCGAGAGCCAAAAATATTTTAGTTCATGCTAGATATGTGCCAACAAATTTAAATTTTGGATCCCTTTGCAGCGCAGTCTGTACCTCACTTCCCAAAGGGGGGGTGTGGGGGGGCTTGCCCCCTAACTCATATCGTAGGGGGGTTTAGGGGGCGGCGACATGTTATGGAGCCCCCTCGGCGTGGGGGTGGAGCCCTTGAAGCAAAAATTAACGAGTCAATCCCTTGTTTCTAGAAAGACGAGTTCAACCGAATTCTATTTTTAGGAAGGAAAATGTTATTGGCATTTTTCCACTCTATTTTTTGGAGGACGAATCCTAACTGTACTTTGCCAATTAGGTGTATATATTTTTATGGAGATCTAAAGTTGCTCATAACGAGTTTACATGTTATTTGTTCATCTTGAGTTAATAAAAGCTTGATATCTTGCACCGTGGATGTTTCCCTAAGCACTCAGCTGGGGTTTTACCACGTAAATCTGGTGTTCATCTCTTACAGGTTTGGTATTTTGTATATTTCGTTTATCTCTATCTCTGTAAACTGTTAGTTTGTTATTCAACTTTCTGTGTAGTCATTGCTACAAAATCTGCAGTTTCCTAACAATTCATAGTATTATGAGTATAATCCAATAAAAAATATATTATACATTAAGTTCACAATCCTGTAAAAAATACGTTATACATTAAGTTCAAACCCCTCTCTAATATCTCAAGAGAATATAATAATTCATATGAAACACACTAAAAAGATTAACTCTACCTTAAATGTAATAAATTACATTTCCTTTTAAATTATGTATTCTTACCTTTGTAAGACGAACTTTCCTTCCCATTCTTCTGATATAGGTAGGTTTAAAGGATTTCATCATTTCAACAAAACCTTGCCCTGTTTGTGGCCGCTGCGGAAAAATAGGATATCCAAACAATATTGATTACCTATGCAATTGCCTGAACAAGAATGGAAACAAGGATATGAAAATAGAATATGATGGCATGCTACTCACTTGCCCGGTGAAGGAAGCGGCTGTTGATTTTGTATCGACTGAGATGAGATTGATGAGCTCTTGGGGAGAAAGGACAAGTCTGGTTTTGGCCTATTACAGAAACAACTGCAACCATCAAAGGTAATTATCAAAATTAACCTGCATTTAATGAAGGTTGTAGGTAATTGAAAAATGTTAATTTTTCTCTGCCAATCGAGAAAAATGAAAGCCCACAAATCTGTGTTCTACTCCTTTGTTTGAAGTAGGGGAGACCTGGTATAATGAAAGGAAGTCATGAGAGGGTTTCGATCGTGTCACGAAACAGTAAATTTAACTGAAATTTTACGCGCCATTACTAAGCTTTACAATAATGACTAGAATTTAGAATAAATATACCTTCACAAGAATGTCGAGGTTGGGGAAGCTCCATAAAATTGTTGTTAGTGGGCGGCATTCTCGAGTTGTGGAATGAAGAAGATAAATGATTTGTATATGATAAATCAGGGGATCGAACTCTAGACGCCAAAATGTACACTGCTTCTGAGGCTGCGACTATTTCCTTCGCACTTACCACCGTCATTGCATTTAGCGGAGTAGTCAGCCATTTCATGTTTTTTCCTTGGAACGAACAATGTTCTCCAAATTAGTAGGGGTAATCTACAGCCTCCAACTAATTCAAATTTACAACAATTCTGAAAGCATCTCGTGCTTTTAGAACTCTTACCACTTGGAGCTTTAGGGGTTTTGTACTCGATTTCAGAGGTTTAGTTTGCTTGTCCAGTTACAGCAAGGTTTTAAAGAGAAGAATAAATTAGTAAAGAATTTTGGCCAGGCTTTGCAAAGGCTGCCAAAATTAGTAACAATGTGACAGAAATAGAGCCTTATCGACTCTGATTTTGTAGCCAGAATTCAAGATTTGCTTAGATTTATTCATACATCTAATAAGTTTTAAATTTCTTTTTATTAATATGTAGATGGACGGTTCATGTTGCACAATGCACTATTTACTGTTTTGTACTCTCCACAGTCCAAACTCCAGTTTTAGAATTCCAATACTCCATTTTTATTATAATTAAATATGTAGTGCAAGTTGCAGGTTGGCAAGCTGCAAATGCTGTAGTTGACGGGCATTTTTAAACAAAGCCCTTCTTTTGACATTTCCAGTAACATTTTGTACTTCAACAATGTCAAGTAAATTTTATATCTTGATTTTTTTTTGACGGGCAATTTTGCAATTACACTTCTCTGACGGGTTTGGACCCTTGGGACGGGCTTGGACGGGTGCAAATTTGATCCCTGGTCATAGGAAGCATTTCAAATGCCACATGTACACTATGCATGACTCGGGGGTATTTGAGCAGTGCATGAATTATCTGTAAAATATGAAACATGCACAACAGTCATCTGGTGATGCAAGATACCTACAAATAAGGGACGGTTTTGATAAAAATCCTAGGAGGTGAGAAATTAAAGAGAATAGACTAGAAATATGAAATCCTAGAGGGTGAAGAATGAAACCCTACGTTATTGTGTTTAAATAAATAAGTGGGTCCACCAAAATGTAATACAAAATTAAGGTTTTATTCTAAATTTATATATACTATGCAATAATGATAATTCAAAACCAACTTAATGAATCCAAATAGTCCTAAATTATGATACTCTTGCATGTGCCAACATATTTGCCAAAGGTAATTAGTTAACGTACAAATAGGGTTTAGAAATAGAACCATTCTACCATGGTCGGATGATGTGACAAAGTGCTAAGAATGGACCCAGAAACAAATCAGATTGTTGTTAAGCTGTCTGTAAAATATGAGGATAAAAAATTGTGCAGGAGAGGTTCGTCGAAGGTTGGATAGGTTCATGACCAAATTTGTCCTTAGGGCTATGAATCTGTCCTTAGGTGTTGTGAACCGGATTTGAATTTCAGGAACTAGTTTGTGTGTATCGGAATATTTGGAATATGAGTTTGAACTTGTGCGATGACTGTGCCATGATTGGATATTGCTCTTTTTCACCTGAAAACCTAGCCCTTTTGCCAATGACTTGAAAAGGGTGTTAGCAGAATTGGGCTGAACTGACCTACCACACCCCTACTTATGCGATGAGCACTGCACTACATACCAATACTCCAAAGAGGGGCCAAGATGCACATAGTTCTCTCAACCCTATGATGAGACTCGTGATATAGAATAAAACAATAGAAGATGGAGCCCTTGAACCGGTCTTGACACTTCATACTTCAGTTTTGGCTCATGATTAATCTAGGGAAGCAATATAGATGTATTCAAAATATGAGTAGCTTGTTGTTGTAATGACGCTCTGAGGAATGGATGCCTAGGTGCTTTGCCTCTTTTCTTTCTCAAAGTGCGTGAAATAGAGAATCCCTAGATGCCCCTGATATCTTAGGGTAGATATGTTTATATAGGTGACAATTTGAATAATTTTTTGCTTAATCTGACCAAAAGTACCACGTAGGCCGACTAAGCTAAATTATGCGTTTGGAAATATAACTACTGAAAGTGAAAGTGACAAGACCGTAGCAGGTGGGACAGGTTTGGCTAGGACCCACAAACTTGTCCAAGGTGTTCAAGGAAGAGTTTTGAGACAAATGTAAGTCTTTAGATGTGTTATGTAGAATGTATAGTGGTTCTTGATAGGCTTACCTGGAGAATAGCCGAGGTCTAGCGAACTTAGGACATGAGAAAGTGTGAGAGGGTGCTTTAATTGGTCATTTGTGTATAAATGGGATTTATGTCAAGATAAATGCTAAATGTCATATTGCCAAGTGCTCCAACCAGATTTTGGGTACTATAAGTTCATTATCTCCCCATTGATCTCTTTATAATTGTCTAATAGACACTATTATTGCCAGTATAAATTTGCATGCCTTCACTTCTTTAGCATGTCCTTTTCTAACAAGTGTCTCGTGAGGATGTAGTTTTCTGCTGTTTACCTTAGATCCAGATCAATGATCATCTGCTGTTTGAAGTTTTTAGCTTGCATCCTTATGTTAGTTTCTGATGTATTTGTTGACATCAACTACATTTTTTTTCGCAGTTTTTATTTTTACTTTGGAATGATGTTGGCTGTTAGTTCCTTCTCCATCGGTATTTTTTCCCTGGATTAACATTGGATGTAATGCTGCAGATAAGGTGAACACTTTATCCTCTTGTGAGCATTGGAAGCTTCAGCAAACACAACAGCATGGAAAAGGACAATCAACAAATTCCGAGTTTAAGCTTTTCAAGACTAAGAAAATCTTATGCATTTGCGATACATTCACTCTTGACAGCCTGTTCCAAGGAGGTCATTAGCTTCTATCTGCAGTAATTGATTGTGTCTTGTTGAGATCAATTTTGATACGTATTATGCACTGAAATTGTCTGAAGCCAATGGGCTGAAATCACATAATTAAGTATTTTTTGTCAAAACATATTTTGGCCGCTTGTTGTTGAATGATAATTCTGTTGAATTCATTTTGGAACCATACTAAAGGTAAATCTGACTTTTAAGATACCAGACTAGTTAGCATTTCAATTTGACTTATGAGACCCTCCATTTGAGAAATTTTCACTTTACCTTATATATTGATTCAAATTTGTACCCTCTTTGGTTTTGACCTGCTGACCTAGGCCAATACTAAACCGGGCCTTTCCAGTTTGCCTTCTCACTTGAAGATAGTTTGGCTACACGAGTTGAAGAAATTCAAGTACAGAGATTTTCTTAACGGCATTTGACTTACAAAGCATGGTAAGATAAATGCCTCTGTCCAATTTGTGTAAGTACCTGCCTGTTGCTTTTAAGATCTATGGCATCTGCAATGGTGTCAAAGTGAGATTCCTTAGGAATTAGTTTGTTAACCAACGAGAAGCTACCCTTCGATCACAAAACCATCCTTGCTGCAGCGAGGAATGGAAAATTTCATAGTTTTGTATGCTATATGCAATTTTTTCCCTTTTAGTGTAGTGGGACAAAACTGTTAGATGTTTACCCCAAGACATGAAAAAAAATCATGTAAGTTTATAACTGTAAACGCCTAAGATTTAAAATATGATGTATTTTCCCATCTTAGTACGGGCAATAGAGAAGAGACGAGGCTTGTCCGAGGTCCACCCAGCCTTGGGTAAAGCAACAAACCAGAGTAAATAAAAAATTTACAGTCCGTAAAACCTGTCAGGAGAAAAGAATACACGGGGTTCATCTAGCCAGATCGACTAAGCCACTATCCAATCTGCAGTTTTGTTGATGACACAACTTTGGTGGGAAGAGCCACTTGTATGGAGGCTAGACAATTTGGGAAACTTCTTCAGGTTTTCTCCGATGCCACAGGTCAGCTAATTAATGATCGCAAATTAACTATTATATTTTTCCATTGTTCTCATAGTCAGGAAGAACAGAATCTTAATACTCTCCATTTTAGTCAAGGTTTTCTTCCAATAAGATATTTGGATGTTCATATTGTTCACAAACAGATACGTGACTGGAATTGGCTCACCACTAAAATGGAATTGAAAATGCAGATATGGATGCACAAATGGTTATCAACAGGTGGAATAGTGACTTTTATCAAAGCTGTCTTGCAGGCAAGGCAAATATATGTCTCTACAATACTTAATATTCCAGGGGCAACTCTGAATTCATATGGATGCTATATGTCAGAAATTTCTTTGGAGTGGTCTATAAAATAAGAAAAAAGTGGTCTTTACTCAAATGAGACACATTGTGCCATCCAAAGCAAGAAGGTGGTTTAGGTGTTAGACAATCTTCCAAACAAGCGCAGGCACTTCCTGCCAAATTATATTGGAGGATGTTAACAACTCCGGATGAATTATGGGCTACCAATCTTCGAGCAAAATATGCAGAGAATAACCCCCCTCAAAACATTATCAGGAGCTCCCTCCCGATTAAAGGATCCCCAATCCTTGCTATCCCGAGGATAGGGGAAACTATTATTAAAAATCAGCTTTTCTGGATTATTAACAATGGCCATGCGACATATTTCTGGATGGAATCCTGGGATGGACAACCTCCTATAATACGCAAATATCCTCAGTTAAGCAAACATTATGCAAGTGATGCATATTATTGGATGGAAGAGGGTTACTCATTATATTAGAAATCTCTGTCTCGTGGGAAATTGGCAAACAGTGGATTCCTCCTTAAGAATGGCCTATCCATATTGAACAACATGAACTGATCCTACTCCATAAGGCCTTGACAGATCGATCGGTATCCTTTTCCTCATGGCAGGATACTTTATGTTAGGGGCATTCTTCTGCAGGAAAATATACAGTTCAGTTTGGATATGTTTCTTTACCCTAGAGTGTTTCTCATCCATCCAAACATCTTTTTCATTATATATGGCAGCCTGCTCTGTGGCGTAAGGTTAGTTTTTTTGTTTGGCTCCTAGTTCATGGAAGAATCCTAACGGGGGAACAACTAATGAAAAGAGGAATATATGGCCCATTTCGTTGTCATTTATGTTGTGAGGCAGACGAAACTATCAATCATATTTTTTTCCAGTGTTCATGGGTCATTCCGTTATGGTGACATTCCGTTATGGCGACTACTTGCGGGTGTACTGAATATCCAATGGAATGGGATACACTCTTTACAACAATTAACTAGAGACTGGCAAGGAAACTTTCCCAAAGGTCAAAACTTAAGTCCGGTTTCGTGGACAGGCATTTCTCCTCTGTTATGGAATATTTGGAAGGAAAGAAACAACAAAATTTTTCAACAAGCAAGCAAAGAAATGTCCTTTGTCTGGTAGAAAACCAAAATTAATATTGCAAAAAGCATTAAATATAAAATTTCTATCACATCTACTATTACACCGGTATGGGAGAACATATACAGGAAGCTTTATATGCAGCCTACACATTCGATAATGCCAGCCTTTAAAATGAAGAAGAAAGCTGGTCGACAAAGTCAATGGAAACCTCCTCCGATGAATTTTGGTAAATTGAATACAGATAGAGCATCAAGGGGTAATCCGGGACAAGCAGATATCGGAGGCGTTGGCACTCTTCAGAATGGAGGGAAGCCTTCTTTTTTGCAGAGAATTTAGTCCTTGCCACCAATAATCAAGCAGAGCTTAAGGCAATGTTTAAAGGAATGCAGGAAGCTATGAAATGTGGCTGGACAAAATTGTACATTGAGTTAGATTCACAAGTCACAGTCAAGTTGTTATTGGATTCCAATAAATGTAAGAGTGATAATTGGAGACTTACACGAGAAGTTTGGTGAATAAAACAGTTGCAAGAAAAGTTTCTAGTAGTACTCTTGTCCCACATCTCTAGACATGACAATAAAGGTGCTGATGCGTTGGCTAACTGGGCTTTGGATAATCATAATATTGTATGCTATGGGTTACCACCACCATGGTGGTCCACTAGGTAGGAGGATATGAGACATATTTTAAATCTTGATTTTCTTCCATGAATATTTGTAATGCTAATTTGATGTATAATGCTCAGGCGTGGACAAATAGTTTCAACGCTTGGCACAGTAGAATCTGTAACCTTATCTTCTCTCTAATATCAAGATCCTTTGTTTTTTTTTTTTAAATAAAATAAAATTACACATTGTAGAATATTAACACAAAAAAGTAACTGAACTATTTTTCCCTTGAAGCATAGCAGTTTTGTTTGTGACCCATGTTTACTTGCAGCAAAGATTGCCTTGAAGCTTTTGTTAATTTTTGTTCTATATCGTTACCGCAAGACTTCTACTGTTGGTTAGAGATGCCAGAGTGCTTGATTTGCCATGTTTTGATTCTGTCTAGTAATTTTTAGTGTCTCTGTAATAGCATGCACTAAAAGACTAAGAATGTTTTTTTCTGTGATAAATTTGTGTTATTGCAGGACTTCCTGAAGTTTGTCTCATCATTCAAACATTCTCACCAAGAAACTCTTTACCAGCTTTATTTGAAGGTGAATTGTGCATGCTATCTACAGTTCTGGAAAAGAATCTGAATTCTGAAACAATCTGGTTCACTGCTTTTATTTGTTTTGATAGAGAAGCATTCATTTTTTTCTAAGAAACTATTTCACTATATGTTACTGTAGACAACTTCACATACAATGACATTGGGATTCTAGTTTTTGTTTGAATGGGGTGATTTATAAGAATGCAAAAGAACAAGGGATTAGAGCTTATGAGATTTGTATTATGTGTTCTTTTTATCAGATGTATAACCATGTTTTTATCTAAAATTACAGATAATTGCTTCCATGCATGAGAACATACAGGTATGCTTTTGCATCACAATTATTTTTATCTTTAATTTTTTTGTATAATACAAGTTATATTGATTGGATATAGTTTGTTGTACTTGTACTATTTATATTTCATAACATCTAGTAACATCTATCTTATTTATACAGTTTGATTTATGGCTGGAATATGTTGCTCAACTTCATACATCTCACAGCATCAATAAAGAGTAGCAGATATTTTGTTTGATTGTTTTGGTGTAGCTGGCATCCATAAATGATGTGTTGTTAACACTTATGATTTGTACATAGGCATAATTATGAATAACATAAAATTTAATGAAGGACAAAATACTATACATATGCTTTTACACTTGGTTTTTTGGTAGATAACATTGTGGTTGACTATTTTTTTGGCTAGATCAAAGTAGGCATCATCATTGGATTCCTCACCTAAAAATTACCAAATAATCAACCTCCAATGATTTTGTTGAACAAGTTTCAAGAGTTTTGAAGGGCATTGACTACCGCCTCGACCAAACCTAACCTAACCTATTGACAGGGCACTAATGCATCTAGTCGTAACAATAAGTGAGTGAATGGGAGCACCCTGATATAAGGGTTGAATCTGAGGAGTTTTTCATGTGTTAATCTTGAAGCCAAGTTGAAAAGGGAAGAGTATTCAACTGCTTCTAAGAAAAGTTGCATGGATACAAATACAGATGTGGATACAACCAGTGTTTAAGGTCCACTGATATGGATACAACTGTATACCCCTAATGCATCATTGACTACCGCCTTGACCAAACCTTACCTATCCTATTTATAGGGCACTAAGCCAAGTTGAAAAGGGAAGAGGATTCAACAAAGTTGCATGGATACAAATACAGATGTGGATATGGCTAGTGTTTAAGGTCCACTGATATGGATACAATTGTATACCCCTAATGTGTCATTGACTACCCCCTTGACCAAACCTAACTTTAAACCTATTGATAGGGCACTTATGCATCTAGTCGTAACAATAGGTGAGTGAATGGGAGCACCCCAATATGAGGCTTGAGTCTGAGGAGTTTTCATGTGTTAATCTTGAAGCCAAGTTGAAAAGGAAAGAGGATTCAACTGCTTCTAAGCAAAGTTGCATGGATACAAATACGGATGTGGATACGGAAAGCGTTTAAGGTCCTTTGATATGGATACAATTGTATACCCCCCCGCTCCCCCCCACACACACACAATAGTTAAAATATTACAATAATGTAGATTACAAGTTAAAAATATAAATTGATAATAATCATCAATTTTAAATTATAAACATATTTATATATCAGATTACAACTACACGCAAATTACACACTCTCAACGCATGGGAAGGGTAAGAAGTTGTTTATTCAATGCATTAAACAAATTTGCAGGTCGTGTAGGCCAACCAAAAACAGGCAAAACAAAAGAAAAAAAGCGGAATAGGCCAAAAGAAACAAATCAAAAGAATTGTAGGTTGAGAAGAGCCAGTGTGAAAGTTTAAAGTAAAAGAGCAAATCAACACTCTCACCTCCATGTCTTCAATTGCTGCTGCTAAAATGCAGTATAAAAGGTGATTCACAATTTTTAGCATCTTTTTAACCTTTGAATGGGTTTTTTTGGTTTATGTTTTTTAACTTTTAAGTCAAGTACGGCTATTGTTGGCTTGCACACCGTATTGAACTGTATTCGCTACAGCCTAGTTATGGGTTTGTATTTGGATACGGCTGGGTATAGTATCGGAGATGTGCCATACACGTATCTGTATCTGGCAAATAGATACGTGTGCCTTAGTAGTAGGGGAGTTGTATCTTGCAATGCTACTTCTAGGGTTGGATCAAGGAGGGGGAGGAGCGATAGGAGGGACTCAATTGATGGATGGGAGGTGAATGAATGGCCGCACCCTGATATAAGGGTTGAGCCGGAAAGTAATTCATTTGTTAATATTGATCATGAGTTGAAAAGGTGAGAGGAATCAATTGCTTTTAGGTTTGGGTCAAGGACGGAGGGAGGGTTAGGAGGGAGAGTTTCTCCTTCTTCCAAGGAAGAGCATTTATAGTCTCAGATGAGGAGGGGGAGGACCTTTAGGCTTTTAACCAAGTGGAGAGGAAATCAGGGTGTAAGCTTTAAGAAAGAAAGTAATTATATCAATGTCCATGAATGACCAAAAGTAGGTCAATGGGACATGAGAATACACCCAATTACAATAGAAAGTGCTAGGGTAAAATGATCCTAGTAATGATGACTAGCTAAATAAAGAAGAAGAATAAAAACACTAAGTAAATGAGGGGTAAACCCGGCTTTTAACCAAGTGGAGAGGAAATCAGGGTGTAAGCTTTAAGAAAGAAAGTAATTATATCAATGTCCATGAATGACCAAAAGTAGGTCAATGGGACATGAGAATACACCCAATTACAATAGAAAGTGCTAGGGTAAAATGATCCTAGTAATGATGACTAGCTAAATAAAGAAGAAGAATAAAAAACACTAAGTAAATGAGGGGTAAACCCGATATATAAATTCCCCAAATGATAGAACATGCTTGACCGTGATACCATAGATCATTCTTGTTACCTATAGAATAGATGGTGGCAACCATTCATTATATACATGATATTAGTCATCACATAAATCAGTTGTATCACTTATATAATGGACGATGGTAAATGAATGCATCCATGTGTGTGTAGCTCGACCAATGAAGGGGGTGCCAGGTCTAAGCTATGTGTCTAAGCGATGGGTCTAAGTTATGGGTCTTGTGGGTGGTGAGCAGCTCTGGGGAAGATAGGGGCAGATTTCTTTCTTTTCCACACGACATCTCTTTCTTCCTAGAGCTAATAGCTAATAGTGGCACACTTCATGGGTGCCAAGATGGGGCATGATGAAGCCAATGAATAGTAGTGGTACAATGAGGCCCAATCATGAACCTTCTACCGCTTTGGAATGTTGTGATAAAAGCCTTAACGTTCTACTGCTTTGGGGTGTTCCCCACCAAGAAAAGTTTAACCTACGAATGAGTAAATGGTAACACTTTCGAACAAGTAGGTATCTCGTACTTCCAGTTAGCGACTGGGGCTGGGCCTTGTTCCTTACCTAGAAGAGTGTATTCTACGGATATGGACAAATGAGAGATGATTATTCTCCTATCATATATCAATGATTGTCCCAACAGATGCTGAACATTAGATTATCAATGATAGAGACCTTCTTGGTACAAGCATTTCTCCCATGAGGTGCAGAATTCCTTTGCAAAAAAAGCTTGTCAGCATTTAGTTAAAAATGACAGTATAGACATATTAGAAACTAAAAAACGGTCCTAAGAAGATATTGAAATTACAACATAGTTAAATATCCACATTAGTGCAAGCAACAATCACAAGAATGCATATGCAATTTGGAGGGGCCTTTGACACAGAAATTTCAAAAATTGGGAAAGCTAAAAAACAATTTATTTGCTATTTTTCCAAGTGACAAAAGATAAATTAAATGTGTCCAACAGGTCCCTTCTGATGAGAAAAATTCCCTGATTTGCAGCATCTCGCATTGCACATTGGGAGATGGAACGGTGGATGGGAACACTTCAATTGGTGTTCTGGCTTTGAGTAGAGTTGGAGAAGCCAGGCCGAATGGTTCATCTCTTTGAACCTCTGGCTTGTTCACTCTGGTCCTACATAGCTTCATAGACTAGACACTTGATGGGAATAGATCAGCATTTGTTCAATGTTTTGAATTTGGAGATGCTAAAATTCATTGTTTTTCAGAAAGTATTGGATACAAGCATCCTGTTTTTTGATAAATTCATTCTTTTCCAGAATACATTCTGCCAAGAGAGGGATATGATTGTCATGGTTGCCTTTTTTAGTATTCAAACAATGTGTTGTACCATTTAATTAATCAATGGTAGACACCAAGGCATCAGTAAGATCAGAGTCATCCTGTTTTCTCTCTTTAGAGCTCCTTTGAGGTACAGACTCACAGAGTTAAGAGGCATATGGAAGACCTGTGAGATCGGCATTGCAAAAGTCAGATTATGATTAGAATCAAACCTCATAGACCAAGAATAAACATTTCTGAAGATGGGCCTTCATGATAGCTAGGTAAAAATCTAGTTTGGGCATGAGTAACTTGAGGCATGCACTATGAAAAACTGGTCAGATCATGATTTCCAATATTAAAGATCCAAGTAGAAGGAAGAGGAGAGGGCGAAATGTACATTTAACTCAAGAAAACTGAGAGTTTCAATGTTTTGCAACAGAGGGTAAGGCACTCTTACCTGGCTGTTTTGAGGGCTTGCTTGATAGAGACTGGTATATGTTGAAACATACCTGGCTGAAATCCTTCCTCTCCGTCCAACCTAACCACTTACTTATCCTTGTTGGCTGTAAGATGGGGATTGATCATCTTCTTAGAAGCTTTACTCTTTCTATGATATACTTGCAATGGCTCAATAAGCTGAAAATAGCAGCGACATTTGTGATAGTGTTAGATGCTATTCATAGAGTTTTGAATGAGTCTATTGCTTATTCTATGTTTAATCGGTCTTGTGCCGTACACAAACATCCCAAACCCCCTGATCTGATTTGAACTGAATGAAAGGCTAGACAGATTACAGATCTTTGCTTCCATCGCTTTCTTAATGTCACCTTAGGCTGTGTGATCATTACTTCTATGCTTTATGGAAGTATGTGCCATTCCAATAGCTGCCAAAGCCAAATCAATTGGATCTGGTCCATCTTTCAAATCGACTCAAAGGGGTTATAAATGATTTTTCTTATATCTAAGATGTATGATGATTCCTCCTCAGCACTCAGTGGCAGCCAGTCAGCATGGACAAGACTAATGGAGCATTTCGTACTGATATTGTGGTTGGTATCCAAGATCTTCTGTGAACCTGAAACCCTCACATCAAAGATAAATGTTAAGAGTAGATGAATGTTTTTAATGTTTGAAAGGACCATTAAATATCCTTGATCTTGAAGTGTGACACCGTGGCTGATTCTCTAATCCTTGACATTGTGCGATGCAGTGAAGAGAAACTAGGAAGGGGCAGATTGAAATGAGGAGACATGTTTGTGGATATAACTTTATAGGAGTAGACGAGTTTAAGAGATGATTCAAGAAAATAGTGTTAAGAATAGTGAATACAGTGATGGGTATGGACTATGGTCAGGCATGAGGGATGGGGATTATGTAGTAGAATGAGATCAAATGTCATGTTAGGGGGTCTGGGATGGTTTGTGAATAGAAAGCTAATGAGTGTAAAGGAGGCAGGAAAACCACAAAATGAATAGAATAAAAATGCCAGTTTGAAAATGTCTAACGAAAGTCATGAAGAGAGAATAGTAGTGATGAGAATAAAATGCAAAGTACTTGTGAGAAAAAAGAGGCGAGGAATAAGACATGAAGTAATATAGTTGGGTCACCAACATCGACAGCCAACTTGGTGAAAGTGGACGGTGTAGCTCTTAGGATTGCTGATTGAATTTCGTGAAGAGCGATCATGATAAAAGAAATTATGGTGTGGCAATAGACCTGAGGAAGTCGATGGTTTGAATCCCTTGAATCTTAGTAGAAAAACTGTGCAGTTCAAGACTGCCTTGTGTGTTTGCAGTTTCAGTTGAAAACCAATTGCAACCCAATAGAGAGGCGTACACCTTAGTTGTTGAGTATGGAGAGACTCCTTCTGACCATGCAATTCATATCGAATGTCGTTAGTGAGTTTGGAGTACAATGCTTTGCATAGACATGTTTGTAAAAAAATGCCAATAGTGTTAATGAGTTGTTGCTATGCTTTTCCTAAACAACATGGATCCCATGATATCCCCATCCAAAGAACCATGCTAAGAGTTCTGGCAGGAGGGTCCACAAATAGATTGTTAAACACTATACATTTTGATGGTGTCTAGAAGCCTTTTCTGAGGCTAATAGTGGTTGAATTTTGCAAGGAAGACGCGTGTCGTTCAGATGCAATTTGAATTGGTTATCTCCCCTAGTGTTGAGGGCCACATTAACTAGGAGGTCGGTTCTTGTGTTGTGATGCCTTTTCACATGGGCTATATTAAAAGAATTTATCTGAGATAGAATAGTGTCTATTTGTGCAAAATGATTTCTAATTCTCTGGTTACTGTGAATCTGTCAAAATGAGGATTGGGCCTCGGCTGTGCTGACCTGCCATCAAATCAAGAATTAATTTTGAGTCTCCTTCTATGTGAATTTGAGTAACCTGGGTGTTCCATTGCTATCTATAACCCAGTGTGTGGAGCCACAAGCTCAGCCCAATTGTTTGTTTGGATGCTCGATATCTGTTAAAAGCATAACTTAGTATTGCCATAACTATCTTGAGTGATTCCTCCTATGCCTGCTTGTCTCATATTTTTTCGAGATGCCTTGTCAAAATTGAATTTGAAAAATCCAGAATCAGGGGGATTCCGTTGGCAGGTGGAACGGATTGTGAACCATATGAGGCTGAATTCAGACAAGACCCAGGTATCTTCATTCAGGGGTTTCTTCTTCAATATGAACAATGGGATTGTCAGATGCCACTAGATGCACAATGGCTTTGTCATCAATCTGGTTGGGCATGTCCCTTGGGGCATCCTTTTTGGAAGATGAGAATTCCTCAAACCTATATTTGCCTGCCCAATTCTATTCTCAGCTGCCAATTGCAGATGTGGGTTCCTTGATGAGAAGGCCTAGGAATATGAATTCTGAGGATAATCACCAAGCAGAATAGGGCCTTTGAAAGATTTTCTGCTTTGAAAGAGTTTGGGTGCTGGATCCTCACTCCTTTGGCTCAGATAGAAGATAGGATGCTCCGTTGGACTGACGCTCACACCCTTGTGATTGACTGTTGGTTTAACATAGAGATGGGCAAAATACATGCATATTCTCATCGGCAGATGAATTTTCCCATTGGCATTGATAAAATTACAAAAAGACATCTTTAAGAAATAGCATTGTTATCTCGGAAGGACCTTGTGCAACAAATGGTTTCCCTATATGTTTTATTAAATTTGAGAAGGAAAATTGATATTATTATTTTGAATTTTTGCAGTGTTTTAATCTTTTTAAGTTTTATATCTCAATTTAATTCTGATTTTTTGGAAAATTAATACACAGAAAAGTAATATTGTATTATCTGTTGTTCAAGTGCCATTTACTAGAGGTTTGTATTTGCTGGAAGAGAACATGCATGGTTTCTAAAAATGTAATCTTGAGTTTTATAAACATGCCATACCTGATGTTATTTTATTGTTGCAAAATTTGAAATTTTGCCCTCATACAACCTTCTAACAGAATTAATTCTATTTTAGTCTTTATAGTCTTGTATAATGTGATTCTTACTTGTGTTCATTTATGGATTTATATAATTTGTGAATCTCATGAACTTGAATTGTGCAAATTTCTTAAAATTAACAATTTGCAAATTCCTAAAATGCAGGACGAGTTTGAATCTATCTGCCAAGAGAATCAGGTTTGCTGATACTAACTTCCATGAGTTTTCAAGTTGGCTATAGAAGGATAGAATTGTTTCTAACATAGAATTGTTTCATCACATTTATTTTATGTTTCTCTAATACCATTTAATTTTGCCGAAGTTTCAAAAATGAGATTCAGCTAGTTCATACCTTGAGATAAATATATTAACATTTCTTGAAGTGACATTATGTTATGTTGAGTTTGGAAGCAAGCACTGATCTTTGGAACTCGCCTTGAGGTTCAACCTAAAAATGATAATTTTGGTAGAGCTTAACACAAAACACTAATTCGTTAATTTATACATTTGATAGGTTTACGTATATAAAGGCCAATATTATCCTTAAGTTCAGGAGTCAAACCTTATCAACACTTAACTTGCAATCCCTAAAATCTTTCGTAATCTTTTATTCTCTTGAACTCCTCCCTATTCTAAGGTGAGTTGCTATCACAAATCACGTTTACTCATATCTCACAATAACTAATTACATACCAATAATATACTAATGTATTTATCTAACAAATATATTAACCCACACCTAACTAATAGCTCACCCTTGTGAGTACTAACATTATTAGTACCAACATTCTCCCCAGGGTACGAACATGGATGAATGAACTACCACTTAAGAACTGAAGCAATCACTTTGTTAACACATAATGGGAACCCATTAACCATAGACTAGGACCCATCAATCAATCTACGAGAATACATCAACTATAGACTAGGACCCATCAACCGGTCCTTGGGAACACATTGACGCACCAATAAACATAGTGGGACGGCCTCACTATGGCTCTGATCTAGAACCCATTCTCCTCCGGTACCTGTGCTATAGACCTCCTCCACTTTACATTCATAGCAGGTGTAATGTCCCTTTTTGGGCTGAAAATGGAGAAAAAGTGTTTACCGGCTATCACCACAAGATCTGATCTGAAAATACCTTCAAGCACACACACAACATTCTGAAAATAGCGGAGAATATCTTAGAATGATCAACCAATACAAAATCTGCAGTCTCCTAGGGCAGCGAACTGCCGATGAGATTCGAATCCACTTTTCACTATGTAAATCAATGTAGAATGCCATGAAATAATTTATCTTAGCCACGACAATATTTATGCATCACAAATACATCAATTATTGAAGAAATATCTGATAAACACAGCTGGAATTAAATATTTATGACAGCAGTAGTTGAGCCCAAACCGAGGGCTAGAAAAAATAGCAAATCCTCACATCAATTCTCCAAAGTTCATATTACGGCCTTATAAATTATGCGAACAAGAATATCAAACCAAAATAGTGAAATCAGCCCTATAACATACCAAACCCTCCACCTACATGCAAGTCGCCTAGGGTAAGAAGGGGGAAAAACCAGCAATAAACCACCTTGAAGTACTTTGGAAACCCCCATATGGGATTCCCCTCAAGCTTGAGGAGTGTTCGTTCCTCAATCTTCCAACAATGGAGATTTTCGCCCCCATTGTTGAGCCACACTAAAGGTTGTCGTCTTTAGTGGAGAGTAGGGCACATTGTGCACAAACCCAAGATATCAATCTTCAAAATAAACATGCATAACCTTTTCAAATGAACCTTCATGTCTGTATATATCCTCAAGTGGTGCCAACATCAAAATAGAAGCCCAATGCATAGGCCGACCTACAAGTAATTCTATTTCTTCATTGACCTCTATGTAGGCTCTCCAATCAAGGCCGACCCAAAAGGATTAGAAGTCTTTGAACCAAATAAGAGGCCTTCATGCCCAACTCGCCATTAATAGTATTTAAAAATACTTTGATGTTATTATATCAAGTAGAATTCATCATCCCTTGAGCCAATATTGACTCAACAAAGACATAATGGGAACTAGAAGAAATATGAATGCAATTCTCACTATGTCCCATTTAGGGGACATTACAGTCCTCTCCACTCAAAATTGCTTGTCCTCAAGCAATTGCAAGTGCATGGATCCCAAATAAATCTCAGCTTCTCCTTTGTCTTTCTGATTATACCTACACATGAAACAAACTCATTAAAGAAAACCAAGGGTTTCAACATCCTTGCTTCCTCATATCTTATGGACATGATGTCAAGTCTTCTTTCTTTCCTTTCAGCAATTTTTGTAACCCCCACCACCCCCACCCCCCCAAGGGATGAATTCTCATATTTTCCTTCCGGCTGTACCAAACATAGTTGTACCCATGCATTTCTCTTATGGAAATCACGATGTTAGGGGCTGGAAACCTTATTACAGCTGATAACAACATGAAGAAAGGGCTGGAAATGTTTGTAATAGTCACATAGAAGTTTAGGACAACATGCTTGAATGCCCAAAATTCAGTATTCTTACTACTTCCATTCATATCAACAACTTCCAGCTGAGATACAATATCCAAAACTATTAGATAGCACACAAAATTTGTGAACTCAACCTCTTCTCTCAGCGGACTACTTACTTCAAGAGTATGCTTATCATTTTCCCCCTTTGATGCATCCTCAAATTCCTTCTATGATTGATATATGTACAACTGCAAATTCATCATAATTGCTTCCCTTTTTCCACATTTCTTCCGGTTCTTTCATGGATCCAAGGGTTAACAATACATAAATCAAAAAATCAGAATTACAATTCTTACCTTGATGACCCAAACATAACAATTGCATGGCATAAAAATGATGCAAACAATCTCCTCTATGAAAACGATCATATTGCTTGTGTTCCCCATAAGGTTCGTTTGATCTTTCCCTCATCCCGGCACTCATAATGATAAAATTATCAGCAGTACTGATCTTGAAATCAGAAGTTTCTCCTTTTGCAATACTCACAAAAACACCCATATACCATATGCGGAAACAAACTTGAAATTGAATCAAAGACGTGCTTCTCACCACATCATTCCTTGGAGTATGAGATGCATGATAATATCCATAGAACAATGATATAGGAGCTGGAAATGATCCTATATTGATTGCCAACAATGCTATACGCTGAAAACCAACACTTCCCATGACTGAATCCTCCTGTATGCTTACAAATGTGCCACTGTGCAAGCTGGAAGTGCATATGACAGCAGGGTTATGATCAAAATTAATGAAGCCATTATGTAAAAACATATCATCCTTGGCTTCTCCTTTACATACCCGAAAATAGTAGATCTCATCTTTTCTTATCAAACACCTTGTTGCCCTTGCAATGATGAATGAGGTGAGAAGGGACCAATCCCTGATGGCCGAAATTGCTTTGGAAATTTGGAAACTATCTCCTCTCATGGCTGTCCTCTTGTTGATGACAACAAACATATTGTAGGGAAAACTGAAATAGTTGATAGCAGCAAGCTCAAAATCCCAAAAATCAATTTTTGCAACCTTCACAATCATACCTTCTTGGCTATGGGCAGAAAGATTGAACCCCATTGGTTCAAGTCTCAACATAGGGCATATAAATTCGACTTCTATCTTTGGAATATTTCCTCCAGGATCATGTGCAAGCCTTAAAATTTGAAGATACTCAAGAAGAGATGACTGTCTAGAAATAGTGATTTGCTTACCATGAACTGTCCCCTCATCTTCAAAATCACTTCTCATCATGTTGGCTGTAGTAGTGGGTGGAATTCCTTTTGTCATGCCAATATTTTCCTTATGTTCTTCAAGGACCAATTCTGAATTCTTTCCTTCCCATTGGTATGAGATGTCGAAGGAACTAGAAAGAGTAGCTTCAATGTTAGAAACTCTATTCTTCAAAATATTACCAAGATCCCATACCCTTATGCACTCACAAATCTGGATTTGCATCAAGAGGTCTACATGCCTTATGTTGCAAGTTACATCCATCATTCTAGCATGCTTTCCATAATGACCCCTATCTTGATATGACATAAATGGAAGCAACAAATCTGAAGTATGCCCATACCTTGGACACAAATATGAAAATGCTCGAGTATGGAGCATTGAATATGGAGAATGATCATACCTTTGGCTGCCATGAAAATCCAACTTGTAGGCAATGCTTGGAAGATCCTCTTCCCATTTATTTTCCTTCATCTTCTCACCATTGTTAGAATAGCCCTCATGATGACCAAAACAATGTACTAACCTAGTGTGATGCAATATACTTATGCTATGATCATAAAATAAATCAAGTCGCTTACCCTCAGCTGATGTTTTGAAATTTACAGCAGGCTGAAAATCCACACAAGCGTTCAGTGAGGTTCCTTCCTCATCAACCTTTTGCTGATATGATTTTTTCTCTTCAATTAGGGGCTGATTTGTTTTGTCTTCACACTTCAAAATGACAATTGAATTACCTTCTTCCCATGCATCCTCTTTGCCCTTATGCAAATCTGATTTTTTCTCAACATTTAGCCACACGTACCCATTAGAAACCAATGAAACATCATTAAATATTAAGGAACTTTTACCTTGGGACTCATCCTCCATGATTTCCCTTTCCTTTCTAGGCTCATGCTTCAGACTTTCATCACACCTTGGTGCCTTCACACTGTTGTTCTGCAAATCAGTCAAGAGCTCTACTTTGGCAATAGTGATGGGAACTTTTGGGCTTCAATGGGTTGTTTCCTCTCAACGCCTAACAACTTCGGTTGTTCTTCTTCCTTCTTTGGCTCAAGCTCCACGATTTTTCCTTCTTGAACTTGCACCGTGGGTTCCTCTATGGGCTTTTTCTTGTCCATTACTTGCAGCCCTAGTTTTATCCTTCTTGTGTATCTTGTGACCTAGGCTTGGACCTTGATCTTCCCTTGCTTACTACCATGAACTCAAAAAATGACATGGCATCACGAATCTTCTCCAGAAGGGCCCTATATTCCTCATTCCATGTAGCAATGTTGTCCACTTTGCATGGCTGAGTATTATTGTCTTCCTTTGAAGAGCTCTTTCCACCATTCGGATTTTGAAGGGCATGGATCAGCTGAGCCATTGTATTGGCCAATCTTTCTTGCCCTAGGGAAAGCTTTTCGAGTCTAGCATCACCAAAAATTCTATCTGCCATTTGATCTTCTTGTAAGGCAAACCCTCAGGTTGGGAAGACCGAAGCTTTGATACCACTGTAATGTCCCTTTTTGGGCTGAAAAATGGAAAAAAAGGGTTTACCGCTATCACCACAAGATCTGATCTGAAAATACCTTCAAGAACACACAACAAACTGAAAATAGCTGAGAATATCTTAGAATGATCAACCAATACAAAATCTGCAGTCTCCTCGGGCAGCGAACTGCCTATAAGATTCAAATCCACTTTTCACCATGTAAATCAATGTAGAATGCCACGAAATAATTTATCTTAGCCACACAAATATTTATGCATCACAAATACATCAATTATTGAAGAAATATCTGATAAACACAACTGAAATTAAATATATGTGACAACACTTGAGCCCAAACTGAGGGCTAGAAAAAATAGCAAATCCTCACATAAATTCTCCATAGTTCAAATTACGGCTTTATAAATTATGCCGAACAAGAATATCAAACCAAAATAGTGAAATCATCCCTACAACATACCAAACCCTCCACCCACGCAAGTCGCCTAGTGTAAGAAGGGGGAAAAACCAACAATAAACCACCTTGAAGTACTTTGGAAACCCCCATATAGGATTCCCCTCAAGCTTAAGGAGTGTTCATTCCGCAATCTTCCAACAATGGAGGTTTTTCGTTCCAAAGTTGAGCCACACTAAAGGTTGTCGTCTTTAGTGGAGAGTAGGGCACATCGTGCTCAAACCCAACATATCAATCTTCAAAATAAACATTGATGCAAGAGCATCATCAAGGTGCCTATGAAGAACAATCAAAACTGGAATAAGCCTTTCAAGGCATTCATAGCATGTATTAGGATATTCATATTTTCCCTCTAAAAAAGTTGAAGTTTGAATATTTGAAATTGTGATGTAAGAACTATTGCAAAAGAGTAAAAGGTTAATATTATGTGTCTTAGGTAAGTATAAGTTGTCTTATCTCCACCAGCTATGTAGAAGGAGAAGTGAAAAAGTATAAGATATTGTGTTATCAATATTTAGCTGTCCAAGACCAACAAACTCCTTAAATTTTGCATTTGTAGTTGAGAATCTTACCCAAATTTGGAGTTCTAGATCTTGGTAAGGAGCATCATAATTAAGGCAAGCTATTCAAGGATAGGAGAGGTCGAATACAAGCAGGAGAGAGAGAATCAGAAGAAAATCTAGCATGGGTGAGCAGAGAAAATGGAAAATATGAAGGAATACCAAGTGTATGTATGAAGGAAATTTGCATTTTCAGTCAGAAATAAAGACATATGTGAACTTTATAGATGAAAAATGATGTCTAGACCTTTTACCTTGCATGTATGAATGTCAAATTTATGAGCCTAAATGGCAAGTTTCTATGTGTTCTATGAACTGTGCATAGGGCTTCTGACAGAGCAGTGAGCATGAAACCCTCAATACAATTTAGATGTTGAAAAGATCTTGACTGTTAAAGTAGAAAGTTCCCACAGGTGATAAGGAGTATGTAAACATTTTTTGCAATCTTTGATGATGCCGGATATAGATTTTATGGCTAATTGTTCACTCTCAGGCCCGATCTAGGGCATCAGATAACTTTTTATTCCTCCAATGAAAATCTATGAAATTTTGTGAAAAGTTCTGTTTTGGCTCGAAGAAGAAGAGCCCCAAATTTCATTTGAAATGGATCTGTGCACGTAAAGATATCAATGACTGTGTTTTGGCTGTGCAGAGGAAGAAATACAGTATGCAGAGTCTAAGGGAAAGAGAGAGAATTTGATAAAATATCATTCTTTATGGTTCCATACTCGTCATGCAGGTTGTTTAGAGTGTATTCAAGGTCCGTGAATAGGTTTTGGGAGGAGTACATTAAAAGGTTCACAAAATTCAGACTGCAGGGATGACTGTACATATCTAGGAAATTTAATCAGGTCACTGTACAGCTATACAAAGGTGAATTGGGCAAAATGTGAAAGATTTCAGGTTATGAAAGTTTATGAGCACCTTAACCAAGATAAAGAGTACCTGAAACTCATGGTTTTAGTGTTTGAAAGTTCTTTGTTTGCACTTTAGCATTGGATGTGTGATCAGGCAGAGCTACAAGGAGCCTAAGGCAGGGTGTCAAGAACAATGAAGAAGACTAATGCATGGACAAAGCAAGATGAATCCACGTCTTCTAAATGATGCCTCTATCATGATGAAATAGGCATGAATGACTCAAAAAACCCTATAATAATAAGCCTTTACTTGTGGTCTATGCATGGAACAAGGGACAAGAATTGCATGAATGGATCTTGGGGTATGAAATAGTCTTTGAATGTGAAAATAGAAGGTTTGAATACTTATATGACACTGATTCAGTGATCCCAAGTTGATCAAGATGAAACAACATTGTATGGTCAAGAAATGATGATTCAAGGTTACATGCATACCACATAAGGATCATATGAGTGTTTTGGTTCTGTGGTCTAGCAATTGAATGGCAATAAGTACATAACCTTAAGTACTCCCTCTTGTTCCTTTTAGCTACAATTCATGATATTATGGATAGAGTTCTGATATGCAGGGATGGAATAGGTATTTGAACAATGCAAGGTGAATGGATGCATCTGATAAGGTGAGAAGACTCTATAGATCTCTAATTCAGGTAATGGGCCTATTGTTTTAGAACTAGTGGACAGGGTACTTTAGAGGGACAAAGCAAGATTGTCAAAAAATTATGGTTATGTGATTGACAAGAGAGTTGAGTCAAGTGTAACATTGCACTTCTTACATTGACTCTTTATCCATATATCAGTCCATATGTGTAATCCTCCAGAACATAAGAGATCTGAACCTGATCATAGTGTATTTCAGAGGTCTAACTTTGTTTGGTAATTGTGAAGGGTCAAGGTTGATAGTGGAGTATTGAATATGCATGAATGCTATCCAATGGACATAGTATGGAGGGTTTGTGGGTTTATGGAGCATGATCATGATATGCTCATGAAGGAAAGCTGATTAGGCAGGTGCACCAAACATGCATAACCTTTTCACAATAATCTGAAAAATGAAAAATTGAGGACTGGGTTCTCATTGTCATTGTTTGCAGCCTTTGTTCACAATTGTTGCCACCCGATTGCAAACAACCCTAGCCACTTGAAACCGTCCATGGCATTAGTTGATTTGGAGCAATTGTTTTTCCACTATAACATTGCTCAACCCCTTCGTTAGCGGCAAACTTGAGATCACTATTTGGTCTCCTGGCTCTGTTACCCCCGTCCTTAAATAAAGTGCTGCTTACTTAACAGGTTTTCTCATGAAGCTCAATAGCATGTCATTTTTGTGAGTAAATATTCCCCTCCATAGGACTGACTCACCCATTCCAAATGGGTTTCAGGTTTTCCCAATAGTGTGTCCATAGAAAGAGTATATTTTTTACATTTTGTCATCCACTGATGACATGCATGACTAATTTAGAACTTAGAACTTTTGAATTAGAATATAGAGCTAATTTGAATATTTTGTCAATATACTACTATAGACACACAAGTGACACCAACACATAAAATCGGATAATGACTTAGACACATTATTGGACCATATTCTAAATACAACTATTCACTAAAAAATAAATCTTTATTAAAACTATTACAAACACCTACGATAATCTTTGAATTAACTACAATTACTTATTGCAAAGGACTTTGCCTCACGTACACTATGGCTTCCTTCACTACTAGTCGCCTAATCAATCACCGCCTTGCCTTTTATTGCTTGTGCAGTCTCTATCACCGCCCAATGTGATCTCAAAATTACCGTTTTTGTGGAGCAGCCTCATTGGAGGGAGACTATATGTCGATTAGAGGATAGCAAAGCCTGTGCAGGCCTGATGATACCTTAGAATCGAGAACATGCCATTCGGACATGGGGGATTCACTGAGTAAACTTGTGGCGTATCATGTTCGTTCCTAAGATACTAAATGATACCCCTATTTCTAGTTCTACCTCTCAATATTCTATGATTAATCCCCCCTCCCAATACACCATTCCTATTATAAAATGTCCTTTATATTACCAAATATCACATATACCCATTTTTTCTGTGACATTTTTAATACCCTAAAATTATTTGTTCCTCTTTCATGTTGAATTTAATATTTGACATTCACCACAACATTTAATCATGTTGTTAATTAAATCCTTGTTGAAATCGATATTAGGCTCCCAAAAAATGCTTTGACATACATTGTTTGATTTATCTTCTTTTTTCTTTTCTATTTGTACACTGTGACTGTTTAGTATTTCAGTATTTTCATTGCATATCTTCCTGGCCTCATCCTGGGAGCTTTGGGATTCCTCCATCACTTTTATATGCAACATTGTGTGTAGGCTTAGGTATTGTTGTAGGTGGATCCTTCTCCATAATGGTTAAGTCCCTTCCATAACTCTTGGTTACAGCCTTAGATTTATCTCTTGAGCATTTCCCGATGCTCCTTCCAAACTTTTGTTTAATTCAGTTCCATTGTTCAAACTCATATTTGTTTACTTGTTATGCAATATAATTAGAAATCGATTCGAGTTATAATATGTTGATTGTTAAGTGAAACGATGCATTTTGAAAGTCCAGGAAAGATTAAAGTTATTAAGAAAGAGTTTTTCACTAAAACGTATGATTTGTAATACGAATGATAAAGACCAATATCCAATAGATCAATTAGATATTTTCAGATGTAAAAGCTGCAAATAGACATATTTCCTATACTTATATAAAGAAGAAAAATAAGAAGAGATTTGAAACAATAGATTTGAGCGCCTAATGTTTTACAAATCTTGGTAAGGAAAAACATGCTTAAGCCTTACACCATTGAAAAATCCAATCTTAAATTATGATGGAAAAAAGAGAAGATCAAGCTGGTCAGTTGATGTGAAAATCTCTCTCTAGATGCAACATTTACATCCCTGAATTTACCCAAGCCTGTCTGGAGGGTTCAAATATCATTTTTCTTCTTACCCTGATTACCTATAAACTTTTTTTGTACTTGAAAAAGGCTTTAATTTCTCAATAATCTTGGCCCTCTCACTCTGCACACACATTTTGATTGGTGTCTCTATGATCAAATAAAATATAAAAGTCACAACAATGTCAACAAATGCTATGGTGCAGCTTTAGTACTGGTCAAAAATGATATTTGAATTATAAAGATAGTGATGTATTTTCGTAGATTAGATTAAAGCCGCATCAGGAGACACCTTGAGCACGAAGGTATCTGCTAAACTCAATAGTTAAAATATTGCATTCAAAGAGGATAATTTATGTAACAGCAGAAAGACGTCCATAATTTCTTATCATGTAGCAGAAAAAAATCAATGTCTACCATCTTGTTCATGAAAACTGCAAGTTCAATTTATCCTAGAAACAACTGAACAGAGTGTAAATAACTAGTGTTTGATGAAATGTCTGACCAAAAAATGCTTAATTGAAATATAATAGCTCTTTTAAATAGCTTTTATGGCTCTCAATGCAAACTATAATCAGTCGTCACCTTAAATGACACCTCTAGTCTATTCAATACCTTCTCTAAAGGGGTAAAGATCTAGAGTATGTAGACAAAAGGGAACTAAGTTAGATACATGTTTGGTAAATTTGGTTAAACAATGTCAATGCCACCTTTGGATATCCTTGTCTTTTGTAATATGCAATTAAAATATTCTATAAGAAGCCTCTCTTGTTCATCCATTTGGTGAAACACTTAATGAGCATCAACTAAACTAAACTTCCGCACTTGTCTTGCATTAGTAGATGTTTGTATATGTTATGTTTGATTTTATCATTGTAGCATTATAAACTAGTACGTAGAAAACTGTTTATTGAAGTGAGTGATCCAATTCTACAATGCAAGACAAGTGCAGAAATTTAGTGAATAAATCATAGGAGTAAGGCACCATCAATTTCAAATGTTTCATGAATTCTCCTTTAGTATATGCTTTTGTGATATCATAAATTTTGTTTTCTAAAAAGGATGTTATGTGCTTCATCAAAGTAATTGTATACAAGAATGATGCAAGAAAATAATTGCTTGCATGGGGATAAACTATTAATAGCACTCACCAAACAACAGGCCCACCAAATCCTGACATAGAAGGATTGAATCTTCTTGTTGCACTATTTTGCTTATCTACTTATTTATAACTAATTACGCCGGAGGTGTTCTCCCTATGAGAAAGCTCCTAGGGAATAGGCGTCGGCACTTGAACGTGCACCAATAGCTAAGATAGTTGTGGAAGCGGAATCCAAAAATTAAACCACAAATCTCCAAATCTGAGTATAATCTTTACTAGAAGTTAAAAACGAAAGTACCATACATTATTTGTCACATCTGTCATTGATACAATACAATATCCATGCATATATAATGGAAATGGGAAACACAAATTTCAATAGCTAGTATATGTTATTAATATTAAGGAGTTATCTTTAAATACGTGGAGGATGCTATGCGCACTTGATGAGTAAATGTGTTCACATATAGGTGTTAGATTGGTCAACCAAGTATAATAAAGTGTATTAACATCTGTTCATAAGGTGAAGGTGTATAATAACATTTGTTCAAGCAATGAACAAAACATGCAATTTTTCTACAATGTAAAACCTAAAGTTAAACACAACAAACACAGTAAAGGTTGTGTGTTTTCTCTGTCATAATCCAATCATGAAGCTAGATGTCTTCTTAGAAATTGAAATCCACTACTGATTGATGAGGGCCTTTTCATACAAGGAAATGATGCTTGAAAGCGCCCAAAGTCTTGGCCCTGCAGATTACATTATGCATGCTGTCACAAGAAGATCAAATCAAAATGCGGTAAAATAAAAGAAATAGGACCGAACAAGGAATATTTCATATTTAGTATGGATCATTCATTTCATATTTTCCAAGCATTACATAAAAATGTGTTCTCATCATGCATCCAAAACTATGATTTTGCTTTTGAGCTGATAGGTTCAAGGCTCAAATGCTAAACACATATTTATTATGACATCCAAGCTCAAATCTCACAAAAACATCTTTAGCTGAAGTAGGAGGTCATCTTAGTGACCCAGTGATTACACCTAAATGCAGAAGGAACATTTAAATTCCAACATTCTCACCTCTAGCCCATGATATGGGCATTGTATATAAACAATTGTGGTTAATATGGCACAATGCCTACATGTTCTTATCTTTGTGGCTGCATAAATATGTTTTTCCCCAAACACCGGGAAAAGAAAAAAGAATTGTATTCTATCTTCACTTCTCTTTTCTCGCTGTATGGAAAAAGAAAACTAATATTACTTTCTTACCAGCCCTCATCTACTAGGAACTCTTTGAGATGGAGGTATTCTAATATCATAAGCTTTTTTATTGAAAGGTTGGAGACATTGACACCAAACTCCAGGTTTTATTCATTTTGCCAAACCATTGAGTGGCGCCACAATGACAAGCTCCCGCACATTGATATCGGAATATTAGAAATACATATCAACTTCCATAAATGAAAATAATCAAAATGCAGACAATAGGAGCAAACTCCTACATTTAATAAAGCATGGCAAAAGGAGAATGAAAATGGATTCCAATGTGCTTGTGTGCACTGCAAGATATGACCAAACACTCTTCTTGAAGATTACTTTTTTCTTTGGCATCATCTAGTGTTGTTTCAATTTCAACGTATAATTGTTATTGTTGTAGAGTCCTTTTGCCTTGTGAAGTTTATCTTCGATTCTCATATGTTGATGTACAACGTCAGCCATAATTCTGTCCAAGATATGTAATTTGACAACTCTCAGCTAATTAGAAAGATATGAACTCAATGCCCTATGGGCGGCGTTGGCAAAGAAATGAAATCAATTCACCCACACAGCACCCCCATCATTGCAGGATATGCATAAAATGGGTTTGTTGAAAAGACATTGGAAAATAACATGGCAATAAAATTGGCATGTGTAATATAGACTTCATAATCTTATCAACATCCTCCCATCCAGTTCCGAAATGGGAGTATTAGAACTGGGTATGGACATCCATCAAAGCAGAATGGAAAGGGGATTCTTGATGAGAGTCCTTCTACATCAGTTTTCATTTTCTTGGCTCTGCCAGGTTTAAGTGTTCAAACTTTGATAAGCCAGTAGCAGCAAAAACAACAACAAAATCTGAATAATAACTATAAAATGCAAGCAAATACATTTAAGAAAAGCTTTCCAGACGTTCAAACTACTGAAATAATTTGCTACATAAGAGATTATCAAATAAAGGGATCCAAAATGCAGCAAAACTAGATTCAAAGTGGCCAAATACGCATACTGAAACATGAGGAATGGTTTGCAGATGTAAATTTTTTACAATTTTTAATGAGTAGGAATAGGAGCAGTCTTGTCTAATAATTTGTTGTGCACTCAAGTGCATTAAGCCTTGTCTGTCTAATAATCCCTCCCGAGGCATGTGTGATGTGGGATGCTGCTCATTCAATACTAAATAGGTATTTTTTGCATTGACAGATAGGAATCATAGTCACACGTTTTAGGCTGCCCTCCTAAATCTATAAATATGATACTTTGCATAGAGGACTTCCTACGTGGCATTTCATAGGGCATAACCTCCTCGGAACAAAATATGGATATTGACAAAACATTATTCTATATTTTGATATTATTTTGGTATGCTTATGTGTCACATTTTCCTGTAGAAACCCCTGAAGTAAGGTGGTCAGGTACTGGTGCCTCTTCCCTACTGGCATGTGTCCATCTAATTATTTATAATATATTTCGGAAGGATATTGCAACAACAGAAAAAAAAAAGCGGCAGCAGGTTATCACTGTCAAAATTTGTATACAATATGTCGTGCCATCCACTCCAATGAAGCAACTTACAGAAGACATGGGCATCCTCACGAAACATTGCCGTCATTTCACCAAATGCAACCAACAGGTGTTCAACCTGATCAGTTCACCTTTGCTAGCATTACTCTTAGCCTGTGTTGAAATAGGAGTTTTGAAACAGGGTATGAACATACACTAAAGCATAATGGAGAAGCGATGGGACTTTTGTCAGATGTTGTTGCAAGTGTTCTGGTAGATATGTATGCAGAGTGTGGAAGCATGCCCTTGGCATGTGAACTATTTGACTAAATGTCTGAAAGAAATGTGATTTGATGGACTTCAATGATTGCATGATATGCACAAAATGGGTTTGTTGAAAAGGCCTTGGAACCTTCCAAGCAAATGCAATTGGTAGGTGTAAAGCCAAACTCTACAACCTTTTCCAGCATCCTCCCAGCCTGTGCCAAAATGGGAGATTTAGAATAGGGCATGGACATCCATCAAAGCATAATGGAAAGTTGTTTTTTGTTAGATGTAGTTGCAAGTGCCCCTAGCAGACATGTATACAAAATGTGGAAGCGTACACAACACTTGTAAATTGTTTGAAAAATGCCTCAGAGATGATGTCTCATGGACTGCCATGATTGCGGGATATGTACAAAATAACTTTTGCGAGGATGCTCTCAAATTCTTTGAAGTAATGAAGCACTCTGGAACATACCCTGACCGTATAAGCTTCATTTTTGTTTTATTAGCATGCAGCCATGCAGGTTTAGTGGACGAGGGCTGTAGATATGTCATTGATACCATTCCTGTGTCTCATGGACATACCTGATCAGGTCACCTTTGCTAGCATACTCTCAGCTTGTGCTAAAATAGGAGCTTTGAAACATGGTATGCATACTGGAGTAGGGATGGTACTTTTGTCAGACATTGTAGTTGCAAGTGCTCTGGTAGAAATTTATGAAAAGTGTGGAAGCATGCACTTGGTATGTGAACCGTTCATGTAAATGCCTGAAAGAAATGTGGTCTCATGAACTGCAATGATTGCAGGATATGCACAAAATGGGTTTGTTAGAAAGGCCTTGGAACAGCAAGCCAGACTCCACAACTTTGCCAACATCCTCCCAGCTTGTGCCAAAATGGGAGAGTTAGAATAGGGCATGGATTTGAATTGTTTCGTTATGGATTCTGTGGAGTGATAGCACATCATGATCCTGCCTTGAAGTAATCCGAAATTCAACAAAAAGTCAGATAAAAGAAAATTGCAGACACTACAGAATTGAGGTTCTGAAAAAATGTGGGAGACTATGGGCCTGAATTTAAACACAGTGTAAGGATTGGCAACTGCCTCAAAATGAGATGGAAAAGAAGGTAAAATGCATAAATAAGTAGGAAAAGATGGATGTCAGCTTTCCATAATATTGTTGTTGCCACTTGGTATTAGTTAGTTTTTTCTTCTCTACTATTTGCAAATGACTACATGCAACATGGCAGTGGTGAGAAAACGTTTCCTTGTTTTTCTGGGTGCATTGAAAAATGGAAAATAAATACAGCCATGGAAAGTGCAGTTGCATTTCTCGTGGAACTAGCAGCTTCAGAACACTTTGAGTGAGTTCCATAGGACCAGTGCGCACAGGCATTTGCTTAGGAACAATACATACTTGCTGAATGCTTCAGACTTGCTGTTTTTAGAAGCTCCAATGTCTGTACAGCATCGTGAAACTTTCCAGCTTGGCCTGTATACATAACAAGATTGGGCAGAAAACCCTCACTCAACATTTTAGTGAGAGTTGTTTCGATTTGGTCCCATTTTCCTTACTGCCCCAAAGAGTTTATAATGATGTTGTATGTCTACGCCCCCCCGTGGACACCTGTTTTGGTGCATGAGCTCAAATGTGTGCAATTGCATTAAACCTGATAAAGCTGTTGCTTATGGTGGTAGTGTCCATGCTGCAATATTGAGTGGAGAACGGAATGAGAAGGCACAAGATGATTCTTTTAAAGAGAAGACTATAAGGAACAAAATAAGGATAGCTGATCAATCTCAACAAGCAATTCTCTCATCTATTATCATTTAAGCTGGCAAGAGCAGATTCAAAACAAGAGTGTTTAAAAGAATGTTCTTAGCGAATGTTTCTGGCTAATATGGACGGGCCTCCTAAATTTATAGAGGTTAAAGTGAAGAGGCTGTTGCAGTAATATGGTCAACAACACTTTTATCGAATAGCAGCTTCAGCATGTTCCAATGAAGTTTTGGTACTTCCATGTTAGTGACATAATATTGAACTTTATACATGTTTCCCACATGGCTCATGGCAGTTAAAAACTCTTAGGAGGTGCTCCTATTTTTATGGAATCTTCTATATAATTTTCAAGTTCCATGAAGCACTTCAGAGTTGCAGAAGTAGCAGTATCTTTGGGACCCATCTACAGTGGGCACGGGGAGTAATTCTAGATGGCATGAGAATGTTTGTAGAATAATGCAATGTTACAAGGTATTCTCAGAAGAATTACCATCAAGGTCAAGGGTCCTTGGTAATATCAGACATCTGATTCTGGTGATCTGTAGATTATATCCAAATAAAATTACACAAAAGAATACAAAATAAAAATATATAGCTAATAGCTCGCCAAGTATGTTTTGCATACCTTGTGGTCTTGGAGGCCCTGCATGCTGGAAACAGGGGCAGTATACCAGTGCCCTTTGTGGTTGCGAATTAGAGGCCACATGAGACACCATGACACGAGTGTTCTCAACTGCAATGACAAATTTAAAAGGTAAGGACATATCATCCCAGCTTCAACATATGTCATGCTGAAATCAAAATAAAATCTGCAATGCACAGTGCCATAATTAATACTCAAAATAACTAGACTCATTCTATTCTTCAACATTTATGATTTTATCTACACCAAAAAGAAAACAATATATAATGCTTCTAATAGTTTACCTTCGCTGGTAAGGTTTCAATCCAAATGTAGAAAAGTTTACAAAGCCACAATCATCCCCCGTAGTGAAGATCCATTGGATAAAACCCCGAAGAATGCTGAGTGCAAAATATTTCTGAAGGCATTTTACTTACTTCCCACAATATTCAGTTTCACTCTTGTAAATCTAAGCCCAACATCCCTATTAGCTTATATTAGTTAAATGATAAATATTAAATTTCAAACCATTAATCTTACAAATCAGCCTATATCGATTTCAAAAGATTCTCACGAACAATGAGATTATCATGTTCCTTGAAATAAAATACAACTTGAAAACCCTATTAAAAACTAACATATGATACTTCTCTTTTTGAAAATAGAGTGCAAGAGAATGAGAACCATAAGTTGAGTGAATTAGTTATAGGAATTGAAAAGGAGCTTGAAGTCTCTAAGGAAGAAATGCTAACCAAGGAGCAACTTCACAAAACTTGTGTTTCTAGCATCTCTTCCCTTGGAAAGGAAATTAAGCAACATAATCGTGATCGTGAAAGTATGCTTGCAAGCCCGGATAAAAAGATCAAGTTGGTGAAGCAACAAATGGTTTTGGATTCAAAGGAGCCGAAGGGGAATGGAGTTGAAAAGGAGAGGTTAGTTATGGAAAATGAGGTCTTTATTCAAGAAAATGCTTCCCTGGAAGCTGAGTTAGCCTCAACTAAGTCTCATATTAAAATCCTTGCAGATGAGATGGAAAAATTAAATAGTAAGGTTGATGCCATAAAGGAAGATTACAACCAAGCCAACAGAGTGCAAATTTAGTTCCTCATTCAATCATATTTTCTAGGCAACTTCATATTTAACTGCAATCCATCATGTACAAAAGCTTTCAAATCCTCTAGAGGCAAGCATGCCAGTCCTCAAAATAAATTAAGTGAACAACATATACAGTTGCAAGCTTTGATCCTTGCAATGAAACACATATAAGACTCAAACAGCAAAAGAAAATAGCTTAATGAAACAATCTATGGAATACACAAGTATGAAAACGAACCTTGTGGATCCCAAAGCTGCTCCTCCACAAGATTCTGATGATGCATCGGGGTGCTTCATTATTTGGGTAAAGCCAGAAAGTTGGCTGCTCTTCGAATATGTTGACGAAATGCTTATCCAATAAACCTACCCATTTCATCATAGTGATCTCAGATACAACATATGCATGTCAAGATACAAACATTGACCTATAATCATATTCTTGTGACTGCGAGAAAGGAAGAGCTAATGGAAATATGCATGATTCCCCGTGCCTCTGAAATTTAAGGAGAGATCATAAATAAAAGAGATCATGAGCATAACTGTGAGATAGCAGAGATATTTCTGAATTGATACATGTGGTGTATGGGGCAAGGTTTCACCGACCACACACATGCTCAGCCCAGTACCCTTATTATTCCAATGAAAACAAAAGTGAGCGAATTCCTCCTGCCTATACATTTATAGAAATTGATCAGTTAGAAAATTGGAATCCATCAACAGTTTTAACCCTACACTTGATTTCATGCTTTGGCAGTGAAAGGGTAGAAGTTAAAGGTTCTAGTTGCATATATTATGTATGATTGTATATAAGAAATTGCTATTTTCTTTTTGTGATCATCAATGCTCAAACAAACCACAAACAAATTTGCTCTCTGCTCTTAAATGTCATATCATCAGATTAGCAGTTTTTAGATCCAAGACTATGTCACTACTTTAACAGGCAAAGACACAAATTATCAGAGGGATTTGTTAATTGGTCTATCTGGGACTATCAGTTGACAGTATTTAAGATTCATTCACACTTTGGCTGCTTCTATTTTTTATTATTTTTTCTCTTTAGCAGGACTGGGGGTGTTGTTAGCCCCAGGAACCATATGAACCAAAAAAGGCAACGGAGAGAAATATAGATTAAAATAATTTGTTTTACCATATTAAAATGTGCTACTTTAGAATAAACAATGCTGAAAGCACAATTTGCCTCATCTTGTAGAATAAGTTATGATCCACTATATTCATTTCAAGTTACAAGCATTGACTAATATATATTGATCCAAGATACTAACATTGACTAATAAATATGCAAACTAAACTAAGCAATCCATATGACAATAGTAGATCTGGCTAAACAAAGGTTCTATTTATAAGAGTAGTTGATCCCGTGCTTCTTCTAGAAAGATACATTTTTCCAAAATCATGGCTTGTTACAAAAATATGTGGCTTCCAATCCTTAAATAAAACATTGCCACTTCAAAAACAATTATTTGGGAAGGCAAGAAAATGCTGAGTAGGCATGTATATGTTGCTTCACTTTAAAAACCTGAAATCCACAAGACAAGGAGACCTCTGATTGACTCTTTGTTAAAGGAAATAATGTCATTATGCTTTCTTTTTGTATATTGTGTAACTGTCTGAAACAAATTGCATGTCAACCAACTGTTCTTTCTAATGAGAGACCCTAATCATTGTTTTATCCATCATGGAGACCATATATAGAACCCAAAAAATAAGCTCTAGAATTAGGGTTCCTTGCTCATGAAGAATAAAAATTAATACCTACTAAGAGCTAGTCGATAGATGTGAATGGATCTCATCAAAGGATCCATGATTATGACTAGCCAAACAGTTCAATGCTCGTGAGACCCAAAATTAGTAAATTAGTATCATGATTATACAAATGAAACGACATAAATATAAAAATATTCTTTTAAAATAAACTAATGTTAGATTTAAAAACAATGAATATAAAATATTTTGAAGGCATCGCTCTTTCTAGGTTTTTGACATAATCTTCAATTGTTTCATGATCTTGTTTTTCTAATTTATATGTATCATTTCTAGAATTATATGGTAAATTGGCAATTTCTATGATATACTCAAGTTGTACCAAAAACGGTCAATGCAATCATATTTGTATGCATTTTGCCCTTTTATTCTATTATACCAACAAAGCTGAAGCTCAGCATTTTCTGGCCTATCTAAAGGATCAATGTCATGAAGGTAATCATACTCCTTGTTGCTATCCGTTTGTATTCATTAAACCTTTCCAATGTCCCATGTCCCAGAAAACACCATACTTTGTACTCTGAGAAAGACCTTTTCTTGCAGCACATTCAGATATAGGTACTGAAACACTTTCAAACAACAACCCTATAGCTGATCCAATTCCAAAACCAATTGAAACACCCTTTTTGGTTGCCCTCTCATCCCACCTAAAGTATATTCCATTTCTCACTTTAGTCAACCTATCTTTGGATAATGCAGGATTACCATTCAACTCACTTACCAAACAAGATTTGTAGGTCTTTACCATCAAGCGCCACCACTGGTTTAACAATTTTGCTAACATTCTCATCGATGGAATCTAAAATATCATCAAACTCATGTCTTTGTTCACTTTCCATTGTTTGCAAATCACTAACATCAAGTACCATTGAAGTTGAAGACTGAAATATATTGGTCGAATGATTTGGTGGAGAATCATCATCTACTTTGTCCATAAATTGAAATGATTGATAATTCTAATGGTGTCCATGGTATATTCCACCATGAAGATTGTGAGTTACTTGTTGTTTGCATGCGAAGACTTGATAAAATATCTTTTGCGTCCTCCAATTCCTTCTTGAAAGCTTCTATAATTTTATCATCAATAGATATTGACTCATATCGTGACAATACACCTTCACCGAAGTTTGTTAATGCAAGATATTCCATATACTTTCTTGTTTTTTATGAGATTTATTAAATTGAATCCTTTGAATTTTTTGCTTCTTCAACAAATCTATTGAGGATCCAAACAATATGGAGTAATTCAGTAAAATCATATGCCCTTTCTATTCCAACCATCCCACCAACTTTGGTTAAAAATTTCTCACATACATCTGATCCAGTCAAGTGAAATACACATGGCAAGTGTGTGTACCGGTCTTGTAACAACCTCGTTAGCTAAACTAAAAAATATCAAGAAATTTTCACACCTTGATATGCCTCTCTACTAATGGAATTTATGCTAACATTGGCATATGATTGTTTTGTACCCAAGATAGCCATAACATGAAGAAATGATGAACCCTTGAAGCATATCAAGCTCTTTCCCAAAGTGTCAAACAGTTGGACAAGAAAATATCAATGTAGTCATCAACAATTGATAAATTTATCTCTGTACCTAATGTCCCTTTTGTCCTTCCACTTGTAGTTTACATATCTTTCAAACACCCTTGAACGTTCCTAGAAGCAATTCGTTGTGCAGAAGCTCAATTTTATCGATCTATCCTCTCGCTGTCTTCATGTTTCAGCTTATGATCACCCACTTCAAAAGTGTTGTAAACCATCTGTTTATGATTAAAACTAATTATCTCTTTTCCAATATATAAATATCTTTGGGCACTAAATAACTTTTTTCCACCATCCTTCTTACTGAATTTTATATTTTGTGCCAAATTTTGAAGAGTAATTCCTCAGCAGAAGTTACCTTCTTCTAAGGCCCCCATCTAAGGAATGACCAATAATAGGTCCCAATGAAGTTTCCACATGTTTCTTCTGTAATAATGCTATTTTTTCCCATCATCATATAACAAAATCTGAATCAAATCTATTGCGGGTGGGAGAACCACTACCAAACGTGCAAGCCTTTGTGTAAAAGGTTTCCAATTATTATACGTGCATATTGACCAATCACATTGTAAGAGCATATGTGATAATCTCACAGCGTGCAACTCCCTCACTAAGAAACTTGATTGGCATTGATGTTCTTTTTTGCCACAAAAATCAATAGTGTATCAATTTTTGCCACCCGCCTAACATATGTTTTCGAAATGTTTCATCTTCTGCAAGACAAACAAGGATTGGACCTCCTATACCATGTACTTTCCAACTACCACAAAAATGTACTTTTGTTCCCTTGGAATATATGTTGATGACTTTCTCACTTGCCTTAAAGTTATAGAAACTAAAAGACTGTCTAGATGCAAGCTAAGAAAGCTATGTAATCTAGGACCTCCCTATAACTTGATCATATCATAGATAGATTTGGATGATACACTATACCTTCTTCCTATTTTTGAATGCAAAAGATTGCGAAACATATCCTGAACAAACTCCCAAACTGCAATTTTGCCTTGTAATTTTACTTGCTTATGTGTCTCATAGACATTTGCAAAACCTGTAGACATCATTTCTTTCCACAGATTCAAATAATTTTTTCTATGGAGTCCTCATTCTAATAGATAATGTAGTAACCTTCGTACTCTCCACCAAAGAACATGTTTTGTTAATATGTGCCTTGCATTTGAAAGTTTTGCAACATTTTAGAGTTCAACTTGAGTTGAATGGTCCACTATTTTCCCTTTCCCTGTATCCCTCCCTCGTTTTTTGAAGAAGCTTCTTGGTTCCCGATACAAACACATCCTAAAGTTATCACATTTAGGAACCAGCTTACAAAATCTGCATATTAATGAATCAAAAAGGATCCCTGATTTTGAAGCCCTCTTGCAATCAATATACCTATAAATTCCGTTAACATGATATTGAATTACGCAATACAACACCACCCTCATGGTATGCTTTTCTATGGCCCAAAATTTTCCACCTCTTTGATCATCCATTAAGACCTTTGTGCCTATTCTCTCTCCATTTTTGGTAACATAAGGAACCCAAAACCCCCAACATTGTAGTTTCAAGGGAGATAAATGAACTGAAATATGATAATAAAATATAGTAAAAATTATATACAGGTTTTAAGTAAGATTACATATCAAATAACATGCAGATTTATACTTAATCTCACTTAAAGCATGTGCAACATACTTGAATAAGAAACTCTTGTACTTCACGTTATAGCCGTGGTGATAATGGGACCAAGAACTTGCTCAAACTTTGGTGGTCCTTGTCACTTGTAAGTTTCTTGGGTCCCCCAACTATACTAGTTCTCAACTCAACAATAGTATGAGAAGCCTTCTTTGTAACATCATTGCGCTTCTTTGATCTCATGTGTTCAAATAAAGAACTAATAATATTATCGCTGGATGGCACTAAATAAAACCATTTATTGCATCTGCCCACCAACTAGAGTTTATAATTCACAATAAAAAGTTGCCTAAAATTTAATACATGGATACAATTAGCAACTTATAATTATGACATTAATGACTTACCTTACTGTTTCCTTGGGCCTTTGGGAAGTGGAATAGGCCAAAGGTCTTCCGTGGAACTAACAAGGAGAAAGGGACATTGCAATCCTCCCCTCCCGAAATTGCTTGCCCTCAAGCAATTGCAAGCTTGGATGCTCCAATAATCTGGATCCAGTACCGGTCAAATGAAATAGCTCTTGCCAAAAGCTCATATATCTGCTGTCCTTCTCCCTAATGATGTTCTTTAGCAGCTTGTGAAGTTTAAAAAATTCCTTGAAGCAAGGATCAACTATCACTTCAAACCTGCCATCTTGATTTTCTCCTTCAAAAACAACATCAACAACTTTATTCTTCGTATACTTAGCTGTACTAAAAACCTTCCAAGCTGCTGAACGAATTGATGAATAATCAACAACTTGACAAGTTAAAACATATTCCAAGGCGACAACTTTATTCTTCAGTCCAACCTTATCAACTATGGTAGAAGTACATCCCATATTCACAGAATCACAAATATGAGTGTGACTGAAATAATATGGTGGTTGCTAGTGATGATGACAACAATATTAATTGGCAATTTGGCTCATGGCTCTCTTGAAAACACTTTCTCTAACATTTGGAGTAGTAATACATCACCCCAAGTTTCCTCCGTGCCTTGTTGGAGACCCTTTGCATGACGATTCAAGTTAGGAGCCCTTTCACCATGTTTTTGCTACACTACTTTGAGATTCAAGAGGGTTGCCCCTTGGGATCTTCCTTTGTTGCTTTTAATTTCTTCATTAGGAGGGATGTATACCAAACCATTCTTCAACTCTTGATGGCATTCTTCACTTAATGGAAAATTTGGAAACATTATGCAAAGTTGACCCAAAATAGACCACTTGAGAGACCTACCTTGCTGTAGCAATCTTCTTGGCTGTCCAAAAATTGTCGTTTGAGGCCGCCCTAAGGAGTTTCTAGGTTGTCTTCTTACTGCTGTCCTTGGTTGGGTTGTACATGCAATCAAATGTTTTTGTTCCTTTTTCGATCCAAGCATTGGAAAGACTCTTATTTCCATGCAAAATGAGATCTTTTGTAAGCGGGAACTTATCAACTTTCATTGTGTCATCTCCATCTTCAGCTGCAATCCCATGTGCTCTACCATTTGCTTGGGTGGGAAACAAACCCAACTGCTCTTTTTTTTATACCTGTACCTGCAAATGGAACAAACTCATTAAGGAAAACAAGGGCTCCCATGATCACTTCATCATACCTTATAAACATGATGGCCAACGCTCTCTCATTGCTTGCAACCATCTCATAACCTCCCCTCAAGTTATGGATGTTCAAAAACTCAATCACGCTGTCCCAAACACAGCTGTAATCCTGCATTTCCTTCCCAAAAATCAAAGTGATAGTGGTTGGAAACTCTTTTACAACTGTCAACAAAGTGAGAAGAGGTCTGGAAATGTTGTGTGCAACAGGTGAAAGATGGTACAACAACTGTCCCACTGAAAATTGTTCATGAAATTCCGCAATGACAATGTTATGGGGCCTGGAAACATCCCATTATTGATTGAAAATTCTCCCAACGACTACAAAATATTCCATTTCATGACTGACCCCATTTGTGTGGTAGGAAACAAAACTGAAAATGTTGATAAGATTAGTACATTTTTTTATGACGTGTCTTAAAACCCATAAAACATGACTTCTACTACTTACAATCATACCACCAATTTTCAGTCAGGTTACAATGCTCGGGGCAGCAAGATAACATCCATCGTGCTCACTTCCAAATAGAAAATTCATGAACTCAACATCCACTTTTATTGGAAGACTTCTTCTAAGAGCATGTGCATGGATTAGGAGCTAAAAACCTCTATGATATAACTGCTGTTCTAAAAATGAAAATGTGGGATTTACCTTGTGTCCACCCTAAGCATTGAAAAGTTGTCTCCATGGTGTAAGAAATGATGAAGCCCCTTTGTAGTGACTCATCCTTCATTATGTTGTTAGAATACAAAAGAAACTTTACACGACTCTTCCCAATTCTTCTTACATGCCAAGTGCAAGAGATGGAGAACTCAATAGTGACATTTACCTTGATCCTCACAAAACCATCCAGATCCCATAGGCACAAACAATTTTGAATTTGAATAAAAAGATCTATGTACTCTATATTACAAGTTGTCCCCTTTATCTTATCATCATTTTTAGCATGTTGTTCATGATGACAAAAATATTGCAAGGACAAAGGAGGAAGCAACAAATCTGAAATATGATCATCACTGTCATACCTTGGGCTGTGAACAAGGAGCTCACCCTCCTTTGCTGAATTGGGATTTGTGGAGTCACCTCCAACCCTTCTATCCTTGTGACTCCCAATATTCTCTTCAAACACATCCCT
Source organism: Taxus chinensis (assembly GCA_019776745.2). Lineage (NCBI taxonomy): Eukaryota > Viridiplantae > Streptophyta > Pinopsida > Cupressales > Taxaceae > Taxus > Taxus chinensis. Next base: position 553,967,155 of record CM034156.1, on the reverse strand, counting down.
TCACAATGTTGCTCTGAAAATCAGTCAATGGCTCATCCTTAGGAAGCTCGAAGGATGGTACATGTGCCTCTATCTTGAGCTCTTCGCATTCAACTAGTAATGCCCCTTTTTGTTTTGATTTCTTCACTATTTTGTTGCCACATGTAATAATTGGAAATCAATAAAACTTCATCTATTGTCAAAGAATCTTTACCTTCGAGTTGCATAAAAGCAAATGGGCTTCTTTTGTTCTTGTTTTATGATTTTTTCCTCTTTCTTCATCACAAAGGGATACTTCTTTTCATCTTGGGCTGGAATATCTTTTCCACTTTCCTTTGGCACGGTAGATTCCTCCATGGCCAGTTCTCTCTCCATTACTTGCAACTCTGTTTTTTCTTCATGCTCCACCATTGCAATTTGGAAATTCTTTTTCTTTTCCTTTCTCAAGGCATGTTGAAAATCCTTTTGTGGTTCTTGAGACCTAGGTTTTGGCCTTGATCTACCCTTGCTCTCTCCTATGAACTTTGCAAGTGATATGGTATCACGAATCTCATCTAGAAAAGCCCTATATACCTCATAGCTGGCAGCAATATTGTGACCCATTGATTGCCTTTTTTTTACCATTGGAGCGACCTCTTCCTTTGGAAGGAAGGTGGGCTAAAAGGGCCTAGCAGCTGGTGCCTTATGAGGCTACCTATTAGGCGACCTAGCTCCATGAAGATTTACAAGGTTAGGGCTAGAAAATCCACCGTATCTGCCAATCTTTCTTGCACTTCCACGTTCTTGTCAAGCTTCCCTTCTTTTGCAACCACCTTGGAACCCTCTAATTGTTGTCCTGAAATGTTCTTCTCCCTTCTTTGATAAAAGAGGAATTCCTTATTACCGCCTTGCATGTTTATGCAACAGGCTAGGAGGATTATGCATTGATACCATTGTAATGCCCCATTTGGGCGAAATCCGAACACCAAAGGAACTTGTACAAAGCCAAATAGTAAACTGAAATAAAACTTAAAATTAATATCTCAAACCCTAGCAGTAGACTGTAAACATATTTTTTTTATGATAGCAATCAACCACAAACTTGTTGGAAATAATATAGAAACCTTTCAAAATATTATTCTTCAAAACTGGAAATGATTGCAAGAGAAAAGCACTGAAAAATATATCTTTTTGCAATTTTAATATTAGTTGGAATTAGTTAACAACAATAGTGAATACCCTTTACAAATATGGCTGGAACTAAACATTTCCAAGCCCAAACACAAGTACAAATAGAAGATCCAACAACTAAAAATATGGAGAACATAATGGTGCAAGAATTTGATACCGCCATGCCCTAGAACACCACAAACTTCACCTTAGGACAAGTCACCACCCTTGGGAAGGGTTGGAAATGATTGCAAACTAATTTTAGCACAATGTAATCTCCGTGTGCGATCACCTTTTTGCAAGTTTAAGGAGTTTCGTCCTCAAACTAGCCACTATTGAGGGGTTTCGTTCTTAATAGGTCATCCAAGAAGGTTTTCGTCCTCTATGGAGAGAGAAAGAGCAAGAGTGCTCCAACTCCAAGAAAGAAAATTATCAAATGATCTAGTGCGTCTTCCTCCACCACAAGCGACCCCTTTTATAATGAAAGGTGGCACCAAAATTCAAATACATTCCCCCAATGAGGACCGAACTCCTTTGGGAGTAATAACATTCTTTTTATTTTTAATTTGTATTTTTTATTTGTCCTTTTAAGTTGGTGCTAGCATATTCCCACCAACTTGAGTTTATAATGTCACAATTAGAAAGTTGCTCAAAATTTAATACATGGATACAATTAGCAACTTATAATTATGACATTAATGACTTCCCTTACTAATTCCTTGGGTACACGGGAAGTGGAATGTGCCAAAGGTCTTCCGTGGAACTAACCGGGAGAAAGGGACATTACATTTTTTGCAAAATATCAAGTTGGGCTTGCCGTGCATGCGCTGCAATGACAAGGAAGAATACCAATCGAAGCTCTTGAGGAAGAGCCTCAATTGTTGGTAGTCTTTGATGAAGAGTCAGTGATTTTTATTTCGCACTTTTCACAGAAAATAGATGCCCATAAAATATAATCAATGCATGGATATCTTAATGGACGATCTTAAGCAATACCCTAGCATGCACAAGATCTCCTCAACAAATCTCAAAATCACTTGAAAATTTATTTTATAACTAAAATATATGCTCCCACTTTTTAATAAATTTCATTACTTAGGGCGACATTTAGACTTGAGACTGCTCGTTGAATCTTTATTATTCTTCCATTATAATTGACTTGCTCTGATACCAAATGATAATTTTGGTAGAGCTTAACACAAAACACTGATTCGTTAATGTATTCATTTGATAGGATTACATATGTAAAGGTTAATATTCTCCTTACGATAAGGAGTCGAGCCTTATCGATGCTTAACTCTCAATCCCTAAGATATCTCCTAATCTCCTATCTTCTCTCACTCATTCCTATTTTAAGGTGAGTTGCTATCACAACTCACCTTCGCTCTTCTCACAATAACTAATTACATACCAATAATATACGAGTGTATTTTTCTCACAAATATATTAACCCATAGACCTAACTAATAGCTCATCCATGTGAGTACTAACGTTATTATTTCCAACCAAAGATTTGTTTGAAGTTTTGGGTGGGATATTAGGAAATCCTCTTGATGGAAATCGTCTGGAATTGACCCCTTTTGAGAGGGATTGTGATCTACAAGTGATGTAGATAGTCCAATGTGCTATTCTTCAATACGGTTTTAAATTTACTTATCTGCTGATCCAATGCAATTTGTTACTGAAAACAACATACATAAAGCAGAAGATTTGATGTTTGTTATAGTTATGGGCTGTCGTATACATCTTTCATTCAATTTGCAATATGTAAATGCTCATATACATGCCTACATTGATGTAAATCAGATTTCTCACCCCTTTTACTACCAATGTGTGATTTTTCTCCGTTCACATATTCTATTATGTATCAAAGAAGTATGCCAATTCTTTAAGTTGTGTGTCACTGGTTCTACTTCTAATAGTACTTGTATATAAAATTATGCTTGCAATCAATTGAACATGTAGTTTGTAATGCTTGGTTAAGTGCTAAAATTTGTGAAGTTTTTACATAAAATGAAATAATGCAAGCAAAAGACCGAAACAAACACAAAAAGAGAATCAACACAATAATTTACCCTTGCGAAATCCAATATGGGAGAAATGCAAACAAGTGGAGTTGTGCATCTTCATCTCCACTATAATCATGCAAAAAGTACAAGCGAGTTGCTCCAACTGGGCCTTCAAGTACTATGGGACTTATACAGCACTTCTATAATGCTCTTCAAGCTTACTGTGCTCAGAAAACTTGCTTAAACAAGATGCTTCACTGCTACACTCAGCTGTTCAATCATCCTACAACTCTAGAATCATCAATACACGATCCCAAGGGGTATATACTATATTTATACAAGCAAATGAGCAATTGAATTGTGTAGAACTCCAAATCCCAAGATGCGGAAGAGGAAACATTTATGTTTTGATTTTGGGTGTTGCAGGTTTATTTTCATCTTATATGGGGAAAGTGTGTTTTCACTGCTGCATCAAGTTGACAAATTTGTAAGATGAGTATGGGAGGTGAGGAATTAGTACAAAAAATATGGGAGGCGAGGAATTAGTACAAAAATTATGGGAGGTGACAAATTCATATGGTAATTATGGAATGTGATAAATTTGTACACACACCTTGTATTCTCACTGTTGTTGGCCCTAGCGTATCTGGACCACACTTACTTTTTTGTCAAAACAAGAGTTTCATGTTGATTGCGTTACCAGTTAGATGTTATCATATATTACCATTACAGAAGTTGGTAGTTGCCTTCAAATCCTATTTTAATCAAAACAGTCAAAGAAAATACTTTAAATGCCTTCTAGAAAAGACAAGTTTGAACGTCAATTATTAACCCATTGAGACCCAATAAGATCGAATTGCTGGGTTAGAACCCGCCAACCGAAAAACTTGGATCCGTCTCCTCCTTGTCAAGAACAGAAGCTTCTGCTGACTGGTATGCTGCCTTTGAAATTGAAGAATAAACACAAGGAAAGCTATAAAAGCCCAAGTATTCTGAAGTGTTTGTAAATGAATGGCTGGAAAGTGTTCGAACACATTTGAACCGTATCAAATAAATTACCTATTTTCCCATAAATATTGAATAAGTTGTTCCACTTATATATGACAATCAGAGGCTGGGAAGGCCCTCTTCGAAGGATCTGTACTCCTTCCAAGGCTTTGATTTGTTGTTTCTCTGTCTCCAAGGGGAAGATAATTAAAAAATAACACAGTAATATAATTTGCGAGAAATTATGCATCCACTAGGTCAATTGTGACCGCCAAATTGCCAAACTACTCCCTATCTTTTGCTAAAACAGAAGATAATTTGTAAAAGATAGTCCTTTGAGACAAGCAGGAAGCATGTATAGAGCCCATTCATCTAATCCTTGTTATATACCAGCTAAATGTTTAAGCTTATCTCGTATGATTGTCCTCTTATCCAAGTTAGCTTGGGGTATACTTAGCTTGTTTTGATATTTTATATAGATGGGTTTGCTTTACTTCTCCGACCATTATGATTGCAAGAATACAACAATATTTAAAATCCAGTGCATTTTATGATGAATCTTTGCTCGGAGTGTGCTATGTATGTGATTTGGATGATTGTCAAATGTCTGTTTGGCATTCAGGCAAGGTTTTAGTATGGTTTAGGAAAACTTAATCATCTGATTTGACATTTTGACCCTTTTTTTTTGCATTATTAATGTTTTCATGTATGATACTCTAAGTTCTACGGCGATGCATCCCCAGCCCTCCGTTCCCCAACCCTTTCCCTGTCCACACACTTTTGTTTAATTCAAATATCATATCTCTAATTTTAGGTGTCCATTCAGGTGTCCCCTTTTCGCATTCCCACATTTTCCCATCCCCAACTGCACCCCACTCCCCTCCAAAAGGGGACTGGGCGGAATATAGATATTAATACAAATGTCAAGCATAATCCTACTGGTATAAGTGAGGAGAACCTCTGCGCATTAAACTGAGCTCACGGTTCAGCTGCCATGATTCTAGAAGAGCTGCAAGATCAGCCCCATCATGCAGCTTGGATGGGAATACTCCAACTAAACATTTATGAGGTAGCTTTTCCACTCCATGTCACGCCTTTTGACAAATTTGATTCCAATCCTGAATATCTAGCTTCTTTTTCCTCACACAAATCTTAGTTTATCTGTAGCAGAATCACATAGGCCTAATGACCTTCGTCTAAATAATTCCTGTGCAGCATGCCTTTTTATTCAGCAGACCCCAACTATTTTGCAACTTTCTGCATTACCTGCTGCAAACTTTTCCTAGCCTACCCTAAACATGATTGCTTAGCATTTACCAGATGATGTGTATGTTCCACAAGACCCTCGTGTGGAAGTTCACCCTCCCAATCCTCTTGCTTACAAAAGAAAGGTTGCCCGCCAAGTGGATACTACTGTAGTGCAGACCCAGCCTCGTTTGAAAACTTTCTAGTCTTCACAGCAACCATCTTCCATCAATGCTCGGCCAAGACTGAACAATCCACCTTGTATGTAGGATGCGTCTTTCTATTTTATGCAGATGTGTAAAAAATTGGATCAGTGGATCACTGATACCAGATCCTTGTGAGAAGCTCAAAATAAGGCTTTTGACAATCTGTAGAGTAAATTCTCAACCTTCTTCATGAAGTTCTGGTTAGAAACCAAGACACCCAGATAAAGGCAACGAAACTTGTTTTTGACCCAAAACAGCTAGTGGCAACATCCTCTTCCCTCTTCAATCCATCAATTGTTCCTGAATCCACTTCTGAAACTTCATCCGGTGCTGTCCCTGGTAAAGACAGGATCAGTGGAATCACTGACATTGGAAAAACTAGCAGAACTACTTATAGTGGCAAAACAAATCTGGTCACTCACGTTGTTTTCAAAATATAATGCTGCTTTCTCTGTATGAACTAAAAATAAGTGACCATTTTGTGGCTCTTGTTCTTTCAACTTATTACTCTAGTTATTGGTTTCTTCAGGTCTTAGGTTTTTGTTAAGTTTTTTAAGTATATGGTCTCAGGCATATCAGTTGTAGCTTTACTTCGTTGATCTATCACTGGTATCGAAATTGCAGAACATCTGTTCTGTTTTTTTGTAAACGGTCCTTTTAATCCTTGAAATACAACTTGCTTTTTAAAGTGTTTAGATGGTCAATTTTTTTTAAAAATACTAGTCTCTCATATTAAAGGATGTGATATAGAAGACTAGAATCAAGCAATACTCGTGATGTATAACATCCAAGTTGCACGGTGATTATAGTGCCTGTCATATATGATTATTTGTTATTATTGGGTCATCCAGATATCTAGACTGTAGACCGCGTGTCAGTTTGATCTGTGCTGGTTTGAAGTTTAAAATAAACAATTTTGTTCCTTATTTCTTTGTAAAGCATAGTGTACAAGGAAACTATCGTGTATTTCTTATGGGTTCTACTTGTAAATATGTAGGTAATGGCTGCGCTTGGCACTATAGATCAGCTGATTGAAAACCAAAAGTTGGATGTTTTACACGAAGAGAAGTATGTCTGCATCTTACTTTCTTGCTCTTTCAAGATTTTTTTTATTCTTGTAATTTCTTGAGAAATTATGCCTTGATGATTCTCTTTTTTCGTGTACATTAAGTAAATATTTTACAAACAAAAGAGATGGTTTGTGATGAAGTTTGGGAGGTATGGGAAGTGTACGGAAGTAGAAATCAGATGTTCACTAGTTGGATACAATTTGCCTCACTGGGTCTGAAATTTTTTCACTTGTTTCTTATACAAATAGTTATTATATCATTCCAATATTCATAGCCAAAAGAGATTCCTATTCTTTGACAGGCTCTTTGAAGGTCTTTCAAATCTATCAATAAATATTTAGGATCTGTGATTCAAGTTATTATATTTGAAGCCATATCCCTTTTCAAGCAGTCAGTTGTCCAACTTATTTATGCTGTGATGCTGTGGAATCCAGAACTTCGGTCAATGATGTGAAACAAGAGGTCGCAAAGAGAAAACTCGGTGAGATACGCTACTTGAAGAATATGTTAGAGAAGGCAAGTGGCTTGCAGAATGCTAAAGGGTTTGGTGCATTTTTTTAATTGAAAAAAGTGTGCAACTCTTAAGATTTTACCGCTCCTTTTCCTTCAAATAAGTTTTTTGCCTCACTCAGATCGAGTGTTTGGGGTGATTTAGGTGCAGGAACAAAATGAAGAGGACAAAAAACGTTTAGAAATATTGCAGAAGTCGGGAGATGATTTACCCAATGCTAATAACACACTTACCAAGGCACATACCATGTCATTATGTTGGTTTTTACATTTTATACAGCTTTGCTAAAGGGCTTCCTTGTCAATTTCCTAATTGTTTTTTGCTTTCATATTTCCTCGCAGTTGAAAGAATACAATTCAGCTCTCGAACAAGTGTCTCTGAGCATGAAATCACTTTAGTGCAGTGTTTTCCAAATATGCCTTACATGTTGAAGTATGTCTCTATATTTTTCTTCCCATAGTCATCGTGCTCTCATTCCTCTTGGTTTTGTGCTTCCTAACCTTCCATAAGACTTTTGGTTGTTACAGGGTCTCCCTTGCAGTCGAGAAACATTCAATGTTGTAGTGGATATTTATTGGTCTCATGGCCCAGTGTGTTGCTGGGCCTTTTTTTGTGGGAGCAGAGTTCCTAGAAGCAGCATGAAGAAGTATTTTATTCTAGTTCTAATTTGTTATTTCTGTAGTGCAAATGGGCAGGATCCAGAACTCTGTAAAAATATGTATGCTACAGATGTTTATATAAAACTTGTTGCAATAACATCACTTGAGCTGGTATAAAATTGTGTTTCATTTGTGTCTTTTACATCGATGGGACAGTGGAATCAAAAAAACACTGTATTTTTTAGTGTATTGCTTACAATGACATCCAGACCATGTAAGTGTTTTAACGACAGTCTTGTTACAGGATATGTTCATCAAGGAGAGAGTAGAGAAAATGGGAGATTTCATTATCAATTTGAACAACATACAAGCAAAAATTCAGAGAGTAAAGATGTCATGGTTTACCGTCCCATAAGGTTCTCTTAACCTCGTGGATGTTAAAAGATATCAATCTATCTTCAATTTTATCTAATCAAAAATAAAAATATCATAATATAGATCATTGGATCCATGTGAGCTAATTACAGTACCCTATTAAGTCATAATTAGATCCTTATGTTACCCTTAAAAAACTGACGAATATTTTTTAAATTATAGACAATGAGAGTGGGTTTGACACCGTTGCAAAGTATATTTTGATAGTTTTTAATTATTTTGTAATAAGCATAGAAGAAGGGATACGAACCCATAGTTGAGCACCCTATGTTGGAAGCTTAATAAACATAGCATATAGCGTCCAATTGATATATGAAAAATGTTTTATGCTACATTTACTCTCCTCGCACATGTTCAAGTTAACCGGGGCCGTTCGGTTTACTACTAATAGGTTGACTTGTAGAAGCCTTTAAATAGTGCTTTAATTGTTTTTTTAAGACAAATTTATGTCAACAAAAAGTTTTAATGACTTAAACTATAAAATTGATTTCCAATCTCATTAGCTCTCATTCATGTATTGTGTCTTTGTTTCATATGTTTACAGATTTGTATGTGCACAAACCCATTATTTAAATCTTTTTATTCTTGGACATTGGCATTTCACTTCCAAGGGCATTCGCTCAAGGCATGTGAGCATTATTTAGAATTGACTAGTGTAAGATCAAACATGAAGGGAGGCTTACACTAACCAATTTTAATGTATTTAAAGAAATTTGGTAATCCATTAGTTTAAGACCAAACATTGCAGAATGCCTACACTAACCATATTTAGTATTGTGAAGGAAATTTAGTAATAATATAAACATTCCATAAAAATACATTGAACCGAAACAGAAACAAATTAAGATGCGTCAAAAAGCAAACAACATGTTAGAGCTACATCTATGTGTTTAATCATGAATAATAGATTTGGTTACATAACAATAGTATTTCCTCATAACCATTTAGGAGTATCAACAACTTTTAAATGTGAATAATTTATTTTTGGGTGTAAAACATGAAAAGAATTTTGATTATCATAATTCTTTTCACATGACTTTTACTAAGGAAATTTATTGTGTTATTATCTGTGGGAGCATTATATCTCCCAAAGGCTTGAAAGGTCATTACAAAATAATGTATGCTTTTTGTATTAAAAGGAGGGTTCCCTAAATTGAGAAAAATAGTTTGGTTTGGTACTCAAGGGCAATAAGTAAAATAGTATTTGCCAAGTGCTTGTGGGATAAGATTGAGTTTTAAACGATCCTCTAAATTAGAAAAAGGTAGATTATTTTAAAGCCAACACACAAATTGCTGGCACACAAATTGGTTTGACACTATGTGCATTGGTCTATAAGGGGAATCTACACAATCACTAAGAATAAGGTGTTGGACGTTACTAGATCCGAGATGTCATTAGACAAGTAATAAGGCACCATTAGGTGGTAAGAAAGAGCTATCTAATCAAATGGTTATCCAAGGGGAGTGCTCTAAGCAATAAGCAAGAGTTATCTAATCGAATGGTTGTATAAGGGGGTTGTCACTAAGCAGTAAGCAAGAGCTATGACAATAAATGACAAAAATGAAAAGATAGCAAGAAGGGAACAAGTATATGTTACTCTATCTTATTTAATACATGATACAAAGAACAATCAATCGAAGTAAAAATAAAGAAGTTAGAAAGAGGGATGCTTACAATGAGGTGGCTTGTCAGTGCATTAATTCCCCCATTTCGCGTGTAGTAGTTATTGGCATAATGTTGTTAGGGGGTAGCCAAGATGGATAGACTAAAGACTAAGGTAGATCTTGTTGGTTTAACACCTATTCTTTGGTAATTTCAATGCCCAATATGCTTCAACTAATCTTTTTTTATGTAAGCTCCTATAAAACCTATGTCCTTCTTCTTCCCAAGGCTAATTTGTGAGGCCAAGCAAAGCATATTCTTTGATGATATCTTGATATATGGAAAAGGAGAACCTTATAAATACATATTTACACCCTTGAAGCCACATCTTAGTTTTGAAAAACATCATCAATTTGATTGATGACGTTGACCAAAACACGGGGTTTTATAAGATGTCATTTGCTGATCTGATGACATCAACTAAGTATTGACAAAGTGGTTGGAGAGGGTCAATAAAGGGAACAAGAACCTAAGAGGACAATTGAAACTTATATGAAGGTGGTGGTAGGAATGAATGCCACAATGAATCTCTCATGAAGTGCTACGAGTTGACCCACACCAACCTTGAATGTGCTCTTTAGGATATACATATAGGGAGATTAATGCACCAACAAATAATGCAAAAAAACATAAGCAAATGAAAATAAGGTGTGCACATATGCCCCACTTGAAGCTCATCATGTGTTATAATAATATAACAGGAAATGGTGCTTTGGAAATAAATATAGTACTGAAATCAAAGGAAATAACAAGAGGGAAATAGTTAGAAGATGAACATATAATGAAATATACTTATGTTGAGTTACCGTTGTGAAGAAATGGATGTATGCATAATCCTTAATCCAACCATGATAAACACAAACCTTAATGATACAAGATTACAAAGAAAAATACAACACAAGCATATATAGATTAGTCTAAATAAACATGTGCATATAATGTGAAAGCTTTCAAGGAGAAGGGTGTCGAGAGGAGTTTGGATAGCTTATTAAGGAAATGTTGAATCAAGTTTTGAAGAACTAAAGAAGTAAAATAAGGCATCATGTGCAAGCTTGAAAAAGAAGTTTTTTCAAAAAAAAATTGTAAATAAAATTCCTTGTGATGTCAGATACCAACTGTATTTATGAGTCATAGATAAGAGCTACACTTACAAAGATATGATGCTTTTACAAAATATGAGAGTTTTTTTTTAAGTTCATTTTTTTGGGTTTGAGGTTATAGAAAAGGCTCAAAGCTCTTCTACATATCAGAGCTCACAACATAAATAGATGGACATAACTCAACTAGACAAAGAAAAGCATATAAACTTAATAGACTATATACTGAAACTGAGACTTAAGAAGGCGCACAAAAGCTCATACTTCTGATTTACCCTTAAGCCAGAGTTCTTACAGATTTAAAAGACTTAGACCTCTAGACTCTAGAAGTTTCCCCCAATGTTATCTTGTTTCTCTCTTATGTGTTGAATGAAATCCTCAAACCCCTTTATATAGGATGAAGATAACTCTTCACTGGGAAACCGATAACCAAAACTGGAAACCTAGGTAACCAAAAAGATTCCAGAAAGACATTACAAACCTAATTATGGGCCTACCATGCTACAACAAAGGCAACATAGCTTGCCTTTATGGCCGAAAAGAGTATTGTCAACATGCCTGATAACTAGCAAAAAGAGATTCCATCTAGGGACTAAAAGATGCATGGGGACCATTGTCATCATCAGATGAGCTAGATTATTCTTAATCTTTCTAGATGATTATTCTGAGTGGAGGTCCCTTGTGTTGTGCTCGTACCACAATCTGGATATGGATGTTGTCCCGCCATTGTGCAATGTTGCATGCCTTCTGGAAGGGAAGATATATTGACCTCGGAATTCGCAGGAAACTTCCAGGTGTTGGAGGATGTATGGCCATAATGTGATGCAAGTAAATTTTCTTCCAAAGTTCTCCATTTGGATGTTGATGATGCCCTTCAAATCTATTTGGCTTGACATAATATATTTCTTTAGCATACGAGGGAATCTTGCAATTTATTAGGATATTCCTGGCAATGTGGGGATGCATTTGCAGGAGAGGATGATCAGAAATTTTAGTAGGAAGATATTTCTGAAGAAAATACTTAAAGTATTTGGCTATATATGTTTGATCTCCTACTTGATGGGGTTTGTTCCAGATGTCATTTTGTAATGGATGATCTTCAGGCCACATTCTGGAGAATTCAAATCTCCAGAGAGTCCTTGGTCTTGGTACTAGCTACCTCAGTCTCATTCCTTCTAATGGAGTGTCATCAGTTGATTCTATGAATCTGTAATGCCTTCATTTCCATATGAGAGTACAAAAAACCATAGGATCCTAGAGAGAATGAAACTGGTACCCAGAGAGATTCTGGATCTCTATAGGAGATGTTAAGTTGAGACATAGAGTAAGGAGATACAAAAATAATTCCTCTTTCTAGAAGAAGATTCTGAGCATCATATGACATTTGGTTTTCATTTTGTTCTAGAACCCTTATAGCTCTATGCTCATTGTTACATGCCCAGACATGCCTAACAAATTCATGAATACCCTGAGTAACATTTATTCTTGTTGTCTGGTTGAGTTCTCTTCTAGCAAAATCTACCAATACATTCTTTTTGCCTTCAATGTATTCGACCTCAAATTCATAATTGTCAAACCATAGACCCCATCTTTGAAGACAGTTGAAGGAGGTTTTATCTGACGGATCTCCTTTGTTTAGTCAAGCCATAAAATCTTTTAGATATGATCTTAGAATGAATTTTTTGGATTGAACAAAGAAAATGAAACCTTTATAGCTTTATTTACAGTTTTCTTTATGAGATGATGATATTTCAACTCTGAACCATGAAATGCACCAATGCATATCTACATATTTTCTCTTTTCCAGTATCTTCTCTTTCCTTTAGGATAGCTCCCCAATAATCATTGTTGGCATCTATCTCAATGATTTTGAGACCATTGCCTGGAAGAGACATTGATGGAAACTTTTGAACATGTTGCTTGATTCTTTTTACTGCTGCAGTCATTTCTGGACTCCATGGAGGTGGCCTTTTCTGGAGTCTTTTGTTGAGAAGAATGTAGTCTGCAGCTATGCTTTGATAGAAACCTGCAATATAATTTACACATCCAAGAAACCTTTGGAGTTGTGTCAGATCGATATTTCATATGGAAATCCTTGAATTTTTGACACAATGTGTTCTTGGACCTAGATATCTCCATTTTTAATGGTGAGTCCTAAGAAGGATATGGAATCCTTAAAGACTTCCATCGTGGTACTTGAGATACATAAACCATTAGTATAAACAACTTCATATAAACTTGTTTAGATGGTCTATATGTTCTTTTGGAGATTTTGAATATATCAATATATCATTAATGTAGATTAACAAAAATTCAGAGAGGGAGCCAAAAATTTTGTCCATCACCTTCTGAAATATGGAGGGCATTGTCTTGAGTCCAAATGGCAAGACGTTTCACTCATACTGGCCTCCTGGTACCACGAAGGTTGTTTTGAATTTGTCTTCAGGATGCATAAAGATCTTCCAAAATCCACTTTTAAGATCAAATTTGATGTAGACCCCTGAAGATTTTAATCTCGAAATCATCCTTGTTTGAGGATAGGATGTTGGACTGATTGAATGAGCTTATTCAAAGGCTTGTAATCAACTACCAGTCTCTTTTTCCCCCTCACTTGTTCACTTCTCTTATTTACATAGAAGGTTGCACATGCCCAAGGGGAGTTGGATTCTTGAATAAACTTTCCTTGTAACAATTTTTTTATTTCTTCTTCATATTTTGCTCTATCTTTAGGCTTCATTCCCCTATGATGTGCTTTGAATTTTGGAAGCACTTCTTTTCCCTTATGGTCCTTTAGAATGAATTCTATTTTGCAGTAATGCTTTTTTTTTTGTGTAAAAGCATGGGGATTTTTAGAGCAGAGTTCTTTCTTGATTTTGGAGACAATATCATTGATATTGCTTTGACACAATGAAATGGATTTATGGATCCATTCATTGTTGGTTCTTTTCCAGGGCCTGGTAGCAATAGGAATAACAATTATGTAGGTATATTTTCTAGGTATCTGAACTGCAAGATTGAATAAGGAAATATGATCTTTGGTCAGGCTGAAAGTTCCATAGTCCAACAATGTATCCATTCCTATCAAACAGTCATAGGATTGCATATCATGCTGATAAAAATTTACAGTTTCTTTGATATCCAACGATGCTCACTGGGACATAGGCTAGGAAATGAGATACAACAAGTTTATTATCAAAGGTTATTTTCAAATAGGTTTGCTCCCAATAATCCTATGGGATGGCTCTGGTTCTTAGCAGACTAATGTCTGCACCAGTATCAATCATGGCATCAAGATAATATTGCCTTATATTGAGAATGCAAAAAGTAATAGTAATAAATGGATTTTGAGCACTCAAAGTACTCACCTCTGGAACTGGTTCTTCTTCATCTGGAGTCTGGATGAATTGACTGTAGGCTTGTTCTAGTGATTCTTGGGATTCCTTTGCATTCTCCTTTTCAAGCTCATCTTCTTCTACTAGCTTTCTAAATTCAACAGTAGCGTTGGTTATGAATTTCTGGAGGAAAGTCATTATGTCTGTATGCCATTGTTTTCTTGAAACAAGAGGATTCGATTCATTCCTTCTGGAGGGTTCTCCTGGTTCTACTGGGACTTCTTCTGGAAATAGGAAAGGAAAATTCCTTTCTCTCCCTCTTCCTCTTCCTCTGAATCGTACAACTCTTCCTTTTGATCTTGTCTTTTGAGGAGTGGTTCTGTAAGGACTATTTAGGACAGGTCCGCCATAAAGATCATCTAAATCTTCATCGCATGCTAAGCTTTCAAATTTGTATTTCTCTTTTTCATGCTCTAGGAGAGCCTTCCTTTCTTCTTCCTTTTGTTTTTGTTCAAGCTTAACATTCAATCTAGCTTGATGTTTGTACTGCAGATTTGTCATCTTTTGGTACACATGTTTTTCTTGCAATATCCCATGGTGAACACTTATCATATTCATCTTGAGCTTCATATAGTTGATGACCAAGCAATTCTGAATCTGGTGGAATGAAAGGATGAGGAATTATGGATAGCATATTTATATTGGAAAAATAAGGCAGGAATCATACCTATATCAGAGCTAGCAGACTCCGATTCTTCTTCAGAATTATTCACAACATTTACTTTCTGAAGTTCTTCTTCTAAATCATACAATATGTCTGAACTTTCATAATCAGATCCAGAAGTAAAGTAATAATTATTCTCATCTATATGATTTTCTCTCAGAAAATTGACCTTTTCTTTTCCTTTGTCAGTGTTTCTCTGGGGACACTTATTAGCATAATGTTCTCCTTTGCAAATGAAACAAACAGGCTTCTTTTTTTCATAGCTAGGAGATTTTTTTTTTGAAAAACCTTTTTCTAGGAGGATGAGAATACCTGATAAATTTCTTCTTTTTATACTACCATGGTGGTCCCTTCCCCTTTTTGAAAAAGGAGGAACATCTAGAACATGGCTTGTGCTTTGAAGAATGCTTTTTGTAATGCACGGGCTTGCATCCAAAAGGATCGTTTTCTTGCATTTGGCAGAATTTAACACCTAAAGTTTTTTGTGCTTTGGTAGCTTCTTTCCTGTCAATCTTTTATTGACAAAGATGAACATTAGTTTCATTAATTATCTGATTGATGGCACCAAAACTTAATTTCTCTATAGGACGATGCCCCATTGCTTTCTTATATTCAGTTGCAAAGAAAGTAAGAAAAGATTATATATACTTGATTTTCATTGTAGGATCATGGATCCTACTAGAATTATAGTATAAATTCTGCATATAACACTGATATTTCTTGATCTTGGGACATATCACATATTCTTGCTTTTAAGAACAAAATAGTGTTCTTAAATTTATCATTTTCTACAGTTCCCATAAACTCATTGATCATTGTAGCAGTGAGACCAGAAGTACCATGAGTGAGAATGGATTTTTGATCAGTTTCAGGAAGATAATCCCACCATTCTTTAAGTATGCCAACAAAACCATTGGCAATTGCTTCTGCCATAGTATGTGGATCTTTTCTCCACTGTGAAACTTGTGTGTTAGACCATGCCAACATTCCATGAACCATCTCTTTTATTTTTGCAGTATCATCACATTATTTTATACCAACTTGTAGAGTTTGGGTGCACACATTATTATTTAGTGGCTCAACAGTGTGAGAGGATTCACTAGGGGTATATATGCTTTCAACATCTTCAACAATTAATTTAGCCATGGATATACTTTTGGATGAAGA
The DNA here is from genome assembly GCA_019776745.2 of Taxus chinensis. Classification (NCBI taxonomy): domain Eukaryota; kingdom Viridiplantae; phylum Streptophyta; class Pinopsida; order Cupressales; family Taxaceae; genus Taxus; species Taxus chinensis. The sequence continues at coordinate 553,950,982 of CM034156.1, read as the reverse complement.
AGAAAGACTTTTGGCTGACTAGTCAGCTTTCTTAATAACATCTGACCATGAAACCTTTTTGGACCAATGTGGAATAATAAGCTCAGGAGGTGTAGTATTGGATTTTATGGCTTCAATTTTTTTACCATATCAGGAATGGGTTCTATTGAAGCTTGCATGATATCAAGTTTAAGGTTTTGGTCAATAGACTGTTGGTGAACTAATTGTACTTGTTCTGCTAGATTATTATGGCAGGTAGAAAGCTTTGATCCTATTTCTTTTTTGGTATCCTCAACAATTTTTACTATGGGATTTGTATTTTCAATAACTACTTTAGAAAATTCTAAAGAAAGACTAGGAATTTCAGAAATGGTGGGAACAATAGACTCAACAATAGAAGACAAATTTTGTATAGAAGAATGAATGGAATCAACTTTATTATTGAGTACAGAGAGGCAAGATTTAAGCTCACCTTTATTGTAGAGCTCAAGGGCCTTCAATGTTTGTTCCATATTATGTAAGTGCATCTTGATGCATCTTTGAAGTTTCATGGACTACTTTGACAACTTTGTTCATCCAATTCAGCATCTTGGAAAATTCATAAGATTCCAATTCTTTGCTAACACTTCTTTGATACCAATATGTAGCCTTTTGTTTCCCATTAGAGGAAACAATCTTTGTGTCTTCAAGAGGAGGAAGGTCTGAAACAAATCTTTCCATGCTGAACTTTTCTTATCATGTTAATTACTGGGCCATTAGAAGAAATATAGTTTCTATCTAATCATCTGTCTCACAATCTTGGCACCATAGATAGTCAGAATTTGGGTCATGAATAAGGTTGTCATGGCTACAAATGAAAACTTTTTCTTTATCTTTCCTTTTTGGCTCCATTGTAGACTCAATAGAAAAGTATGAGGAAGTCTATCTAGAAGAAGAGCTTCAGGACAGTAGTTCTTTTCTTCTAAAAGACAAGATACAACTTTAGAAGTCTTAGAAACATTAGTAGCATTTTGGAAAGATGGTTGACCACTTTCTAAGGTTTTCTTGGATAAAGTCCACTCTTTTGGAACATTGATATCTGACCATGAAATCAGTTCAGGTTCTATTTTATTTGACTTTATATTAACATGAATCACCACGTTGTTGCCCTTGGTGAGACCATTTTTTAAAGTAGGATGGAGGGTGTTGACAAGATGATAGATAATCTTATAGTGAATGGAAAGTGGACAGGCTCTATGGATTCATGTTTATACCAATTGTGGTAAGATGGAGACGTAAGACTTGCTTTAGAAGATTATCTTGGTGGATACCTATAGGGTAGTTTGGAAATACTTCAAATGATACAAGACCATTATGTAAACCAGATTGTACAACAACAAGAAGGGAATCCTTAAAACTATGGTGATGCCAGTCAAGAAGACAAAAAAGAACATATGTATTCAACCCTCTTCTGAAAAGAGGTGTGATGCCTATTTGAACGCAACCAATATGCACAAATTTATAAAACTTCTGATTCTTCAAAACACTTGATATCCCTAGGATCTATCAAAGGGATATCATACTCATGCTTATCATTATGAGAAACTTGTATAAAAATTCTCTAGTATTTAAAGTAAAAAGCAACAACTAAATGTAAAGGAGATAATTTATCATAGACCTGGTCATATAAGATCTTAGGCAGCTTCCATTCTAGTAAGGGCTTCTGTTTCTTCTAAAATTTCAGTAGTTGAATTGATTGTAAACATATCAACAAGAATCACAACGTCTTCTTCTACTTGATCTTCTCTCGGAAAAAGTCTCTCTGGTTGCTCCATTATTGCAATCTAGTTTTGATTTCACGTCTTACAGTATTAACAAAAAACTAAAAAAACTACGTACACACATACGAGTCTTAGACTTACAAAAGGCTCAACAAGAATCTCTTTGAGTAATAACAAACAACTAGTGTTAAGATAAGAACAAAATGATGACAAAAAACAAATAGAACTAGTACAGTAGCATGATGAAGAGAACACATATTATTAAACAAGAATTGAAGAAATTGATGCTCAATATTATTTCTAACCAAATTTTTATACAACTTTGCTTTGATACCACATATCAGAGCCAACAATTAGAGAATTTGATTTTTTGAAGCTTTAGATTTACTATTTTCAAACACATAGGACTTCCATTAGGGACGTCCACAATGATTGTTGATGTAGATTTTACATTTAATTATAGAGTGGGTTAATAGGTTGAAATTGGAAAAAAGGGAGCTAGAGAAAATCCAACAAGTAGAAGTTACCCTGAAGGATGTCAAAATATGTGTTAGACAGATATAAAAGGTTGGGTATTTTTAGGTTTAGCTAGATATAGCCAAGTGTGCAATAAATATGTAATTAGGGGTATGATTTTTTCATGTTATGTCAGGTCACTGAAATTTGACATGTAGGGAACCACAATTGATGACAACATGGTTGATAATATCTGACAGGTGGTGAATTGCAACATGGTCGATGATGTTCAGTAAGATTATCAATGCAGTTAAATTTTTTCCATAGATGATGACACACTGTAAAGATGGTTGATGTACTGATATATTAAGCATGACCAAGGATATCAAGTCAAAATGGTTGTTGTAATGATAATTTAAGTATGGATGATGAATTTTTGTCAAAATGGTTGATGTAGATATAAGTGAATCATTTTTCTTATGTTTATTGTTTTTTATTTTTACTTGATATTTGTCTAGTTAAGACTAATCGAGTATCAATGTTTGAATTTTTTCCCAAGATTTTGAGCAGGTTATCAAATGTTTATGTGGATTGCTTCATCAATGTGGAGTTTGAAGGCATCACGGAGATGTTCCAGGTACTCTTGGATGTGGATCTCCTTATCGTGATTATAGTATTCTGGGAGATTCACACAACTAGTTTTAGGTGGGTGGTGGATGGGGAGATAATAAACATCACATTCACTTTAGAATATGTCCATGTAATTTTAGGGCCACCATTTGAGGGCCACTCATGATTCATGACATCTTAAATAGTGATGTCGAAGTGGGAATTGGCTCGATGGTCCATGACATCAAAGTATTATCTTGCATCATTACATTGTTCAACTCATATATGTATATACAAAGTCAATTTCTAATATTTGGATGGTAATTAAAGGTCTAATGGTGACATAAGTGTTGTGCCACAAATAAGATGAAAAATTACTTTCCATAGTTATGTGAAAGACAAAATTGGATAAACACGTAGTATACATCATAAGGGTGCACATCTAGGTACAACCGGTCCATGACATAAACATCATTTTGGCAAGAGAGCATTTGGTAATTGGGAAAGTGATATAATTTTTTGGCGTGGATACAAGAGAGATTTACCATGTATTGACCCTCAAGAGTACCACATTAGATAGCAAGACACCTACCTAGAGTCAAACTATGGGCTCAGGAGATGTTGGCGAGATCTCAGATTGGATACCCGAGATTAGACACAATACATAGTGGGGATGTAGCGTGGACCCCATATATAGGTATTATATATACCTGATCATCTTGGACATCTATAATGTGAGTTTGAGGTTCATTCTTGATTGTGTCACACTTTTCTTGGTGAGTAGAGAATCATTCATGAGATCATGTTCTAACCCACCACTTCAAAAACTTCCAAAAGTATCAAGAAAGAATTTTCCCAAATTCCATGGAGATGGTAAGCAATGACATGATGACCATATTACATCTTTCATCACATCCCGTGGCATTCTTAGAGTGCAACAAAAAGATGTTGCAGTGTGGTTATTCATGGAAACATTATAAGATGTTGTTGCAGACTTGTTTTACTACTTGTCATCACGCTCAATTACTGATTGATATGATATGAAAAGTAAGTTTGAAGCAAGATTCAAGACCGCAAAATATTCTCATGCCCTTATTTCTCAACTAACTCAGATAAAGAAATAACCGCAAGAGTTCATTAGAGATTTTGTGGCCAAATTCAATAAGTTGATCAACAAGATTCCCACCGCTACTCCTACTACAGATAATCATGAAAGGTTCTTCTTGAATTCCCAGTTTCCTAAAGTTAGTTTCATACTACATAGAGCTCAACCAAAAAAATTGGACAATGCTCAAGAACTTTCCAATGATGTGGAAGATGACCTCATCATGTCAAGAAAGATAAAGAATTATTCAATGAAGGATTAAGGCCCAAAGTTCCAAATATGAAAGAGCTAATCCATTGCTACAAAAGTTGGTGAAGGATTTTACACCGTTGAAGAAGGAAGTTTCTCAACATGCATCATAATAAAACCAGAACAAGAATCAAATTACACATGCACCCCAAAGGCTTGCCTTGGAATCTCCACCAGTCAATGTAACATGTGGAACTAGTGAGGATGAAGGAGAAGAAATTGTTGAATTAGAAGATGAAGAAGAAGAGGAAGATGGATGTGCTGTGATTACGTATTTTGAATACTCACCATATGAGGAATTTGAAGAATCCACAAATAGCTACTCATGTGCAGTGTTCACATGATCACAAACGAAGAAAGGAACCTCCTCTTCTGCTGCACAAGATAAGCATTTAGATCCTCAAATGGAGACTCTATGAAAAAACAAAAAAGGAGGATCCTCATAATCTACTTCCACGGGAACAATAAAGAAGAAGCCTGAGATTACCTCAGTAAAGAATCCTTCTTCCTCTTTGGGTAAGTTCCATTCATATCCTCTTAACAAATCAGTTTCTATCTTTGTTGATACTAAAAATGAAAATCCTAATCTTTTCAAGGATGTCATTGTTCCTGTTGTGCTTACCACTTCTACATCTTTTGACATCATTGATCATTGCAAGAAATGTAAAATTCAGATTTCTAAGGCTGAATACATGAAAACCCGTCCCAAACAATTCAATATGCTTGTACATTTTATCAAAGGAATTAGTCTAGTTTCATGTACCAAGAATACCAATTCTAAAGAACTTCCTCCCGCTCCTCATACCACTCCTCAAAACTTTCTTGCATCCACACCCTCCACCTTTGAGAAAGTAGATCCCTTCTATATAGCCTTGTTGATCAATGTGTACAAACTAAATAATTGAATTATTGACTCCAATGCCTCTGATAATCTCATGCCTTCAAAAGTTGTTAAAGCTCTTAGTCTCTCTCACTCCTGCTACTAGTTATTACTACTCCATGGAAATGAAATAAGTGGCTCTGTTTGGCTAGGTCAAGGATGCTCAAGTAGAATTTGCATATTTTCCTGACAAGAAGATCACAATGAAGCTACTCATAGTAGACATATCAGCCTCATATGGTATATGTTGAGCCTAAGCTTCTATAGAGATGTCAGTGGAGACATATATATGGATTGGTCACATGCCACCATTCCGGTTAATGGTAAGATGAAGAAACTTCTTCCCATCAAGAAAATGAAATACACCATTCAAAGGCCAGATGACATAAGGACAAATATCTTGTTTTAAGATTCAAGGTGTTAGAAATTTTTCATAGCTTCAGAAGAAGATGTTGAGTTTCCTACGTTGATGGAAGATTATCCAAGTGCCACGGAGCCAGTTAGAAAGCATCATGATGATCTGATAGAACCAAAATTTGAAATCATGTGCTTCCCATCGGATGTGAACATGAACACAATTTCTCTACTGAGTGGCGATGATGGTCATGAAGGTCTTGACTTGTAACAAAGAAATATCAAGGTGATGAGTGGTGCAGGTCATGAATGTAAAATTATATGAAACAACTTCTTCACAAGTAGGTCTCATGTTTCCGATCATGTTCTTAGGAATCATCATAAAAATTTGTTCGATGAGTATGATTGTGAATGTGAAGACTTTTCTTTCTCATTGGGAGAGAATGATTCTTTCAAGAAGAATGCACAAATAATAGGATGCTCAGGCCTCTTGAAGGTGGACCTACTCAAGAAGAGGATGAATTCATAATGGAAATAGACTCCCTAGTTCATGGCATTCGAGATTGGGAAAATGAAAATCTATATATTTCTGCCCCAACCTTGTACTCGTTCTCCTTTCATGAAGATGGAGACCTTCTCAATGAAGAGTGGATAGATGGAATGGTATTTGATCCGAAGGCTGATTTTTTTCAAATTGAAAAACTCCTCAACAAGGAATGTATGAACAATAATAGGCTTGCATCTTGCAATGTTGAATCCCCTCGAGGAAAGGATGATTTCATCATGAAGCTGGAGTTTTAAGCTCAAAATGGATAATATGGAGAAGATGATGATTTCCATATTGCATGCCCAAACTTGGGCTCATTATCTTTCCAAGATAATGAAGCAATATACAAATCACACTATATCAAGAAAGATCCGGTGCACTTAAAAGAAGGTTGCTTGGAGCAATTGAGAAATATAGGACATGAAGAGGCTAATGATAGTGTTGAAGCTTCCAAAACATCTACCAAGAATAAAATCATGAAAACCATGGTCATGAAGCAAATGAAAAATTAAGAACAAATTCCTATCAAATGTTATAGGCCTTAGTATGAAAACAATAAACCGAATATGATCAAGACTCATCTTTGCAGCAACGAATGAGAATAGTTAATTGGAATGAACTTGGGAATCAATGAAAATATGGAAAGAAGGTTTCAAAGAAACAAAGGAAATGGGTTGTGGTAAGTGCATGGAGATGGGGGGAAAAAGGGGGTCTAAAAGGGACGTTTTTTTTTCCTGAAATCAACGAAACCTGAACTTCATCGAATAATTTGGCATGCCTAGGATCAAAATTTGACAAAGTGATAAGAATAAGTACTGTATAGCTCAGAATCTAGTTTCTAAACTACTATTTTTGTGTCAACACAAAGTATGTCTATTTTTGTGTCAAAAAGATAAGAATCTATTGTGTGTGTGCCCCCCCATTTTTTGAGTTCTATAAATTTCTTTTAAATCCCTTTGATAGAAAGTTAGCTAAGACTATGTACAAGGTCCCATTAATTTTTTATAATTTTTGGATGACTATATAATTTTTTATTAATTTTCAAAGTGCACATATCCCGGAAATGAAATATTTATGTGTGCACCCCCCTAACATTGAGAAAAAAAGTCATTTTTTAGTTTTCTTTTTTTGAGTGCGTGTAGAATGGAGTTTATAAAAAACCAATTTTTAAAATTTTGGATGAAAAAATCGTAAATTGTGCACCAAAATGTATGCATAGGGGTTTGCAAGAAAACAAGGCACTAGTAAAAGAAATTATGGATGAAAGCCTTAAACTAATCGGATTTTAGAAAGAAGTATATTGTCATCAAGGTAAAACCGAGTTTGAAATTTTAGTATAATTTATTTTTGAATATTATGTTTTAATGCACGAGATAGTGGGGTGTACATGTGAAATTTTGATGTTTTTATGTCAAACACAATTTTAATCACGCAGAAACAATCCAAACTTTTGGTTTGGAAATCTAAGCCTGTGGATTGGCAATTTCAAACCCAAAAGAGATGAAACACGAGTACGTTATAATGCGCTCGTGTTTCAATGTGTTATGTGGTATATGTGTTTGTGGCATGTTTCTTTTGACTAAAATACATGTTTATATTTTATTTTATTTTCTATTTTATTATTTCTTATACTTTAAATTTATTTTAGTAAATATAAGAGTTAGGGTCACTTTGCACCTTATAGAACTAGTATCACATCTCCATCTGTCACGGTTTAGAAGTTAGTTTTTTAGATTCTAATATGGTCAGTACATAGGTACTTTTTAGGATTTCAACATTCATCAAACAATCTTTTAGGGTTTCAATTATACAATCGATATCTATTTTGTGAAAGAATATAGTCATTGCTTAGGTTTTGGGGCCTTTTGGATTGGTTATTAACATTTTTAGGAGTGTTTAGGAAGATTTAGGAAAGGGTTAATCATTTAAGGGAAATCTTCTCAACAACGATTTTTATAGGTGCAAGGAACAAACACTCTAATGGTGAAATTTGCCTTCTTCGGATGATTTTGGGAGCTATGTAAGGAGTTAGGATGAAAATAAATAGGCACTAGAAAGATATGTGAATCCTATACATGTTGGTAACATCCATTTTTCTCTAATAATTTAAGGTTTCATGAATAATTTTAAGATAATGTATCTACCCTTTTCGGTTCCAAACAAAAATGGCCCTAAATTTGTAAGTACTAAAGCTATGATCACATCATGGTGATAGGTTCATATTTGTAAACATTGATAAGTACCTCTGGGAATGGGTAATTTCATAAATAGACTATTGTGTACAATGGGTAAGAATCTCATGAGGATGAGGCCAATTTTTGTGAGTTGAAAACACCTTCCTAACACCCCATATTGTGTTTTTGAGTGACGAAACTTCTAACATTAACTTTAAACCGTAAACCCTAAGCCCCAAACCATAAACCATAAAATTAAACCCTAAACCCTAAACCTTAAACCATGAGCCCTAAATCTTAAACCTTGAGACCTAAACCCTAAACCCTAAACAATCAACCCTTAACCCTAACCCTAAACCCTAAACACTAAACCCTTTGTTGTTATTCTTAAACCCTAAACCCTAAACCTCAAACATTCAACCCATAGCCCTAAGCCCTAATCCCTAAACCCTGAACCATGAGCCCTAAATGCTAAACCATAAACCATAAACCATAAACCCTCAACAGTGAATCCTAAACCCTAAATCCTAAACAATAAACCCTAAGCCATGAACATTGAACCCTGAACCCTCTAGGATAGTTCAAGAAATATATTAAGCATCCGGAGGTGATGTCAAAGAATCTTGGAAGTGTTGGAGGCAATTTAGGAAGATTGTTTAGGGCTCAAGGTTTAGGGTTTAGGGCTTAAGGTTTAGGGATTAATATTTATGGTTTAGGGTTTATGGTGGTAAAAATAGGTTTTAGGGCTCATGGCTCAGGGTTTAGGGATCAATGTTTAGAGTTAATGGTTAATGGTTTATGGTTTAGGGTTTAGGGTTTGTTGGCTAGATTTTTTGTCAACTGAAAACCTAGGTAGTCATGAGATAAATCTCCCTCATTTACCGGTGAGGCTCCCGTGTAAGATTTTGTCAATTATATTTTGTAATATCTATCTGTTGATTTTACTTTAACCGTGTAGCTCATGCACCATAGCTAGGCAGTTTTGTAACAAGTAAGAAACTGTAATAAATTTATATATATGCAGAAGAGGGAAATAATTGAATGCAAGAAGAAAAGAAATAAAATGTGCAACCTGACCAATAGTTAACAGAGTTGGTCACATACACATAGACGAAACAAAAAGATCTAGAAATGCGGAATTCAAAGCAAAGGAAGGTTTCAGATCCAGATATAAGATAACACAAAATTTATTCAAATATCTAAAAAGAAATCAGAAACAAATGCACCGTTGACACAAAATTCTCTAAAAAGATGCCTCCTCTCTATTCCTTATCTTTTAGAAAGATATCAAGGGTTTCACCTCAAAGTCCGGAACACAAGAATGCTGATTACCAATTCTGATTTTTTAACCCGTAGATTCTTCCTCTATTTATAGTGTATAGAGGGAAATTACAAATAGGAAGTTTTTAATGAATTCCCACATGTGAAAGCTATAGAAAAGGGGATAGATAGCAATCTTCCTCCCAGAATTACTCTTTGCATGACATGCATGATTTATAACTGAAAATAAAACCTTCTATTTTGCATGTCTACCACCTATTTCCAAGTAACTGACTTCTTCAAGTAATGGTTTTAAACCAATCACTTAAGTTTTATAATTTAATCGATTGTTCAATTAATTTGTCGGAGGAAATAAGAATAAGAATAAGAAAGAGGAAAAGAAACTAGAAGAAAGATGCAACACTCCTAGTCTTATTTTTTTTCCATATTTTGCACTTAGTTGACTCTTTTGCCTTTTATTCTCACCAAAATGGATCTGGAAGTAGATGACTGTGATTTTCCTATGGGTACTACCTTTGACATGTCTTCCCTCTTATCCTTGAATCTTTTGTAGTTCTTCTTCGGTACATGCACCAATGCAATGTTTGTCGTAAACAATTCAGACAAAATTCATCATCTTTTACTTTTAATTGCATATGAGTAATTTTAAATTCTAGAAAGCACTCTGGGTGAATGAAAATACAATTAAATTCAATGAAGGCTTCAACTGGAAGATTGGGAGCACATGCACAAAATCCTGGAACGAATTTTCCATGCAGTGACTTCCACATGGGTTGTGTTAGAAATAAGAGGATGAATTTTTGCGGGAAGCCTTTGCAATTATGAGATCTGGATCTGTCAATTAAATTGGTGATAGGTTCAGAGCCTATGCCTGTATCATTGGCTTCAGAAAATATGGAAGCTATGCATGATTTTGGATCCTTCTCTTTCAGCATGCTTCATTATGCCTGGAATAATCTTTTTCTGACCTCTTTTTCTTTTAATTCTACAAGAATCCTTTGTAATCAGATCAATTTGTGCAGATCCAGAAATTTCTTCTAATTCAGAAGATATATTCAATGTATCTGACATTGATTTGAACTTCCTTTCACTAATATGAGCACATGTAATGAATACCTGCAATTAATTTAGACAAAGATGGAATCTATGGCATGAATACTTGATTTTTATCACCAAAGTCTGCATATAAATATCGCTGCCCTAAAATTTGAGGCTTTGTCTACATGCGAAGCAAGAAAAAATATTATTTAGTTTTACCTGGGCACTCATACCAACATGCAGATTCTTGGAATAATAAAAATAAAGCTTCTCCAACCCTAGGCGCCAAAACAGGAAGCTTCCCGGCAGTGGAAAATACTCTTTAATTCAAAATCCTCCTTCCCTTAGCGCCAAAACCTTTCCAGGCTGCAAACTTCATAAAAAAGAATTAATTGCTTCTCCCTTATGACGTCCCATGCTTATATAGCCATCTGCATCCTATTTTTAATAATTTCCCTTCCCTATTTTTGGCAATTTAATTAATTAAAAGCCATGCCTCTTCATCTAATTTGGACACCCAAGTCTGCATGCTTCTGATTGTTTTTTTATGAATTTATTTTATTTATTTTTAGCATGCCTCCTTGAATTCTCTTTAGGTCATCCACTTGCATTGCATTTCCTCCTATTTATGGCGCCAAACTTAGCTAGAAATACCATTAATAAATATCATTAATTACATGTATTAATGCCAAGGTGGGTCGCACTTTTTGGCAAGGGTGACTACTAAAAATAGGAAGTCAGCTTGATGGGAATTTCCACCCTGCACTGCAGCTCTAAAAATCCCCTCTTCCACTTAAGTAAGTTGACTTTCAGAATGGGAATTTTCACCCTACGTTGTAGGTAAGAAATTCCCGCTTGTCTGCTACCTCTAAAATTCCCATTGCAACTTAAGTGATTCTGACTTGATGGGAAAAAGTAACCTACTATGCAAGTGAGGAATTCCCGCCTACCTACCACAGCCAAAATTCCCACTGACAACTTAAAGAATTTCTTCTAAAAAGTGCAACTTGCATGAAAGATAGCTCTTTCCAAAAGTGTGACTTGCATGAAAGATAGCTCTTACCAAAATTGTGACTTGCATTGTGACTTCTGCATTTAAAATAGCGTGAACATTCATCACTGAAGGCAACGTGGAAATTTGACGCAGAAGGCAACCTTGAAAATTGTGACAGGCATGAAGACAACATTTCTTTCCTTTTTTGGATTCTTGGTGAAGACAAGTATAGAATAATTTTTTCCATTTTTGGAAAGGGTCTGTGAAGATGTAGTAGCAAAAACTTGCATGTGCCATAACTTTCATTTTGTGGCTCCGTTTTAGTTGTCGTTTTCTCTAAAAGTGCATATTTTCTCGAGCTCTACACATTGATGGAAATATTTTTATTATTTTCATAAAATCCATTTTTGCACCTTTTTGGACCAAGCGATTTCTTGCAATCTTCTGAAAGAAACCTAAGATCTGATCACCTTTAGATAGATTAGTAACTAAAAATATTGGATAGCTTTTCAAAACTGTAGGCCTGGGGAAAGATCTGGTAGGAAGAATGGATAGGCTACAGGAATTGCTGAAGAAAACAAAACAAAACACAAACAAAAAGAAATAAAACAAAACAAAAGAACTTGCATGTAATTGCTCGAAAACTTCTCCAATTAGCTGATCTCCAAAATTTCTTTCCCCCGAGTGAATGTTCTATGGTAATAATGATGGGGTGAAGTGCTTAATATAACCTAAATCCTCCAATTTTAGCTCAATCTATTTTTAAAAAAAACTTTATTTATTTAATAAATAAATAAATAAAATTCTCTCAGACAAAACCTAACGAAGGGATAGAGTGAGTTTTAGCATGTGGGTACTTGGGGAATTTGGCTTATATGACTATCTGAGGATACCTTAGAATAATGAAAACAACTGCAGGAAAAACAAACACAAAACGACCCGTTACTTTGAAAAGAATGATTTTTTTAAAGGGGTAGTCCCAGATTTCAGGGTGAAATCTTGGGGACACCAGGGTTTAGGGTTTAGGATTTAGAGTTTAGTTTTTAGGGTTTAGGGCTCAAGGTTTATGGTTTCAGGCTCTGGGTTATGTTTTATGATTTAGGGTTTAGGGAACAAGATTTGGGTTTAGGGTTTAAGGCTAAGGGTTTAGGATTTAGATTTTAGGGGTTAGGGTTTAGGGTTCATGGTTTAAGGCTTAAGGTTTAGGGCTCAGGGTTTAAGGCTTAGGGTTTAGGGTTGATGACTTAAGGATTAAGTTTTAAGGTTTAGGGTTCATGGTTTAGGGTTTAGGGTTTAGGTTTTAGGGTTTAGGGTTTAGGTTCTAGGGTTTAGGGTTTATGTCTTATGGCTTAGGGTTTAGGATTTAGAATTTAGGGTTTAGGGTTCATGGTGCTAAAAATAGGGGTTAGGATTTGGGGTTTAGGTTTTGCGTTTCAAGGTTTAGGATTTAGCATTTAGGGATTACGGCTTAGGGCTTAGGTGTAGGATCAGACGATACCTCTCCAAGTACAACTCCCCTCTTGAGGATCATATTCATATTCGATGTATCGTTGTCGAAGAGGGAAACTCCCCTATGAAATCGTTTATTTAGTATGACGTGGAAGATGAGTAAATAAAATGAAAGTTGGAGAATTATATTTCACTGGTAATTAGTACTAAGTATCAACAAAACTAATATGGCTTCTGATTACTCGAATAGGAGGGCATGACAATATTAGGACTATATTTCCTAGTCTCGTGCCTAGAACCATCATTGAGTCTGCTTATGCAAAATAAGCATAACAATATGGGAATGACTAAGAACACAAAGGAGTTATCAATCACCTAGTAAATATTTCTTGTTTAGTTTTGAATGGGAGTCAATTAGCCTATGGTTTAGTGACCTTCCATTCATTGGTAATTCCTTCTATGATATACCCATGAGTGCTTTCAAAAGTGCTTTAAAAAAGATAGGGGTAGTCATCAATCCTAATGAAGGGTGTGATGTGATGTGTCAAAACTTTATATTCACAAGAATCTCTTCTTCCTTGAAAGTGCCTGGTTTGTCCCAATAATGATGTCTCCCTGTATCCAAGGATTAAGGAGTATTGGGGTCTATGGTAGGATTGGACATTTAAGAATCGTCGAGTGTCTGAATCAGAATGTCATTGCATCTGAAGAAACATTCTCAAGCATTGGAGTAATGCATCTTGGAAAATAAAATTGAACCTCAAAAATTCTCTAAAATTTCCAGTCTTGGTCTAGGTCGTGTTCCTGGTCATGTTTCTATTTCTGTTTCTATTTTTGTTTCTGGTTCTGGTCGTGGTCATCGAATATGGAAGTTTTAGGAAAGTCATCCACACTTGAATAATTATTCCCATTTAGATTGTTTGTAATTCCAATAGCAGTGGCAATGCCTATGGAATTTAGTTGGCGGAATACAGGGTTGTGTCGTTGTTGGTTTTTCCCCATGCTTGTGTGATAAGTTTAAAAGTCTCCCTCGATTCATGGGAACTTATTTTTATCAGGATGCAATCATAAGGCTAGTTTTAATATGTATTAATAAAAAAAGAAAATAAATTTGACTAGAATTACTTACTAAATGCATTCCTTCGCTTCGAGCGTATCTTTATAAATGTAATTCGTCTTTCCAAGTTCTCCATATTTTCCAAATTTGGGTGGAATTGACATTTTGGACCTTTGAAGGCGTGAAGAAAATGACGAGTTCATTTTGTCCAACCTTTCTTGAAGTGAATTTAAATGAAATGAAATTTTGAATTTGGAGGTGGCACGTGGTAGACATTGATTGTCCTGCCACCGATTTTGAGTGACAAAACTTCTAACATGAACTTTAAACCCTAAACCCTAAACCATCAACCCTTAACCCTGAGCCAAAAACCCTAAACCTTAAACCCTAAATTGTGAACCCTAAACCCTGAGCCCTAAACCTTAACCCTAAACCCTAAACCATAATTGAAAATGAATGATTTACTCAAGAAAGCACCCAAAAAAATTAAAATGTCTTGCCAGTATTCAGTTAAAAAGCAACATTTGTTCAATCCATATGATTCTCTTGAATGCTTTTAAAATTTATTATTACAATGAAATGAGAAAATAACAAGGGTAGTAGAAAAGACAAATCATCCAGTATTATGTGTTGCCGTTAAATGATAATACACATCTGGCATCTAAACAATAAAGACTATTATTACTTTTGGTATTGAGTATAATATGTTCACTTTTTCATGTTCAGCAAATGTTCTCCATACCCATAACTTGTGTATAACTGCACCCTCAAACCCATGTAACTTTTGGTTCTCAATAATAACAAATTACACATGACCAACAGGGAAATTTCATAAAGATGATAACTATCATAGCATATAGAAGAATCTATATGACAAACTGCAAACATACAATATTTAACAGAACACAGTCCATATTAAGGTCTATAAAATCCACAACAGAGAATATAAACCTCATGATTAATGGTGAAAATGATTGCTAACTAGAAGATAAAATGTAGCATATCCCACTTCGTTGAAACATAAATTCTTGGGAGAAGCGAAAAAAATAAAACCAATTCTAGAAACTAAACTAAAGAATATAAATAGTATAGTCGATTGAAATGAGCCTAAGTGGGGAATCATTGGGGTTTTTCATAATTGACTTTAGGTTCAAATCCTGAGGAGAGATGTTAAGGGTTAAAATTGGGTAACATATCACAGTCAACCTTGGATGAGTCTGGGTGTAAATTTCAATCATTACATCTATGCCTAAAGTTACCTTGTCAGGGAGTTTACTAAAATAAACAAAATGTCAAAAACTCTGTAGCCAGGAAATCTCCTGTGAACAAATACAATTAGAAGAAAGTTAACCAAGCAACTTCTTTGGGTTAAAGCACCAGCTACTCTGGGTGTACACTACACAACCGTACTGTATCGCTACCTGGTATTTGGATACTTGATGTGCTTTTGTTATAGATTACTAAATTTCATTTCAATTCTTCTTTTTTTGGTATTAAATTTTTCAATTTTTTGTTAATAAAGAATTAAACACTTATCAATTGTATACAATTGATTTTCACCATGCTAATCATTGTGTCAATTTCTTGTGTTTGAGTTCTTGATCACATGATGTGTTTAAATTTGGTTTTAAGGAAATGAATTTTTATCCAAGTTTAAGGTTTGTTTGAAAACCTTTACAACACATGATCATTCAGCCAACTGTGTTTAGTCTCAGATATAAGTTGTTTAATACTTCGAAGCAAATTTTGCAGCCGAGTTACATTACAAAAATTAGGATTTCTTTTCAAACATGTGTTTGATATTGTAATGGACATGATTATCACTTATTAATAGTGTTGCTAGAAGTTACCATGAAGAGTACTAGCCTGAGAAGAATTATAAATATTGTGACGTGGGATTCAATAGCCACATAACAATCTTTTTTTGTTTGGTAATGTTAGGTACTTATATGGGTCACCTATAATGTGGTGCTACGTAACTTTGAGCTGCTTTCTGAATATTTGTAAATGTGGGTCACACTTCACCCCATGTACCCCTTGATCATTACCCCACAACCTAGGGAAATCTACTAGAGGCATGGGCTGCAGGTGAGTAGGTTTGAGCTTGGTTCACTCTCTAGTGCCTATGTTACCATTGCATTTAAACCCTTCGGACAGCCAGAAAAAAAAAATTCTCTGAACAACCGAAATGTTTTTATAGTCTATCGAACCCCTTTACCTCTTAACTCTAGAGATATATAAGTCAACTCAAAATTTTGTGAGAAACTAAATAACGAAATAATGGATGTCCAATTTGTTTAGCAAACATTTAATTACGATTTACCACAACAACATTTAATCCATATGTTTATGTGTATTTAGATATAAAAATAATTCACTATTTTAGGTTATATTAGAAGCAATTCTATTTAGAAATAATCATATACATTTTAACATAAGAATTTCTAACATGCCCAAATTTATGACAAAAATCCCACTTTGTTCTCTACGATCATCCACTCATTTTACAAGATTATCTTCTTCATTCTCAATAAAAAGTTAGTACTCCAGAGAAATTTTTACCTTGTAAGAAATCGAGAAACCGAGAAACCGAGAAATCAAATATTTTTAGACCGAAAAGAAACCAAGAAATTTGTTAATTTATGAGAATCGAAAACTAAGATTATAATTTTTCCAATATTATGTCACACCGAACATATTCTGATATGACAATAACTTATTTGGACATGTTTTGCTCCATGGAGATAAATTCCATCATTGTTTGGATTTTGTTTAGGAGGTCTTACGCTTAGTCAAATGACTTGAATCTCAGAAGAGTAATTTACTGCGAGGTGCATTTGCTGAGTATTGACAAATTGCAAGTTCGCCACCACAACATTTGTGCAGTCCACAATAAACATTGCTTGAAAATAGTGAAAAGTATACAGAGTTTCAATTTTCAAAAGACTATAGAGAAAACAATACATTTTATTACATAGAGATATCATAGAAGTTGTCTTGTGAAGATTTATCATTTTTTTTTGCAAACCCGTAATAAATCAATACAACTTGGCCGGATTTTGTTTATGCTCCTTGAAGGAATTTTTTTGGATGGTTAGTGCATGTTTGTGCACTATCCCATTTGCTTATAACAAACTTATATATTATGGAATTAAGTTCATTGAGGCATGGTTTGACGACATGTTTTGTATGATGTTGTTAGTAGAGGTGTGTGCACAAATCCCATTTGCATATGATAAACATGAATGCAATAGAATTATATTGGTATTCATTAATTTATTTAGAGAAACTATGTTTTGGTTATGATACGTAAATTTGTTTTTTCCTCTGTTGAATTTCCTTCCATCTAACATAGCCTGTTTTGACTTTTAAAAGAAATGTTGAATGTTTTATGTCTGCATTAATTTAGTTTATGACACAAAAACCCTTCTAATATTTGGTAACTTTTTATGACATAAACAATTGTTGGGTTGTTGTTTCATTGACGGTAACAGTTGCTAGAAAAGTAATTGAAGTGCATCTATTACATCATTTTCCTGGATTAAAGTGATTTAAAAAATTTTAAGCATTTATAACAATGTCAACTTCTGAACTATATCGTCTATATTATTCTCTGCCTCAATACAAATAATGTTCCTCAAAAATTGTAAAGCCTAAGAAGAAAAACACTAACGAAGTATGTTGTTTGCATTTTTTTGTTGCAGTGATTGCAAAAGACATCTTTAACTGGGCCAAACACTATTTCATTTATTCTCAAATCGCTTGCACTTGGAAAAAGGTAACTTTCTAAGGTCATCAAACAATGGGTTTGCTTCTCAATTACTCAATAGCTTCTTATGTACCACGTTCAAATTGCTTCCAATTTGAAAATATAATTTATCTATTTTCATACCATTCGGTCACTAAATTTTAAGGGGCACCCCATATTTCAAATTCATAAGCAAGCTCGAACTTGCATTGAACAAAATAATAGTCTTCAATTGTTTTCGATATATATTCCATTAATGACCATTGAATAACTATAGTAAAGTAAAAAATATTAAATATGTACCAACTAGTTAATATGCACATTTAATATTAAATAATCATATCTTATTAAAATTAAACAAATTTCAAACAGGATTGCAACGTTCATCAAAGGTTAGGTAATCTTACACACAATGGAGATAAACTTGATTGAAGGAGGTGTACTAAGTATCATTAAAGGATCCCCCCATAACGGCCTGACACTACAACTGTTGAACTTGTCTCTGTTACGTTCATCATTAAACTCTGCAGTTCAGCACCATGTGGACCATTCAGACGGAAATCATATTCAACCTACCCTACTTCCCTCAAAATTTGTAGGCCATGTCCTCGACAAAATACTGCAAAAAGGGTCCATTGTGCTGCTCCGAAAATATGTTTGCAGAATTTGTAATAAAGACGTATAAGTTGCATCTTGGTCATTCTTTGAGTTTTACCAAGTCTTATTTTCCGATTTTCTGATGTCGATTATTCTTTCTCTATGTTGTAGAACAATTCTTATTAGTGACATGGACAACATTGTCTCCACCTAGCCAAGTCAAATAACACCTATTCCCGTTCCTGAACACATTTTATGAGGGAAAGAAACAATATGTGAATCAATGCCCCCTGCACACACCTGGTTGTCTCCAAACACACCTACATGTGATAGATCCACTATTGCAAACAATGAAAAGAACTACACAGACATTTCTACTTTGACTATAACGTCAAGGGTGTGGACTATAGAAGGCAGGGCTCTTGCTAAAACAACTCTTAGAGAGTACCAAAATACAAGGGGTACTGGCATCATTTTTGCCTTTGATTTCATGGACAACAAAGGTGGGGAGATAAGGATCATTTCTTTCAATGAGGCTGAAAACAAATTCCATGCATAAATAGAAAATGCAGGCTTATACAGTATATCTAATGGTAGAGTGGGTAAAGAAAATCGTTCTTACAACCATTTAAACAACAAGTTTAAAACTTTTTTTCTTCCCTCGTCTATTGTTGCTCCTGCAATTGAACTACAAAATGATGTTCCTTTCCATCACTTCCATTTCAAAGAGATAAAAGATATACCATCCATCCCTGCATGCTCAATGGTGGACTTAATTGGTGTTGTGATGGCCATTTCTCCTTGCTCGACCATTCGTCGCAGAGACAAGTCTGAGGCTATAAGGAGAACATTGCTAATGTGAGATATGTCTGGCTTCAATATCTCCATGACCTTATGGGGCCAACATTTACATGATCTTTGCAAAGAGTTATCAGAGATACTCTCAGTTCCATATTCTCCAATGTTGGCAATAAAATATGGTCATGTTTCATATTTCAATGGCCCCATTGTTGACACCATTTCTGCTTCAAAATGCTACGTCAACCCTCTGATTACTGAAACATAGGCTCTCTGTGATTGGATATCTTCACCAAATTCACATGTTCTATGCCCGTTAGTCACCAGTAAAGATGGGCCTCCACAATCTATGGTTGTTAATGCTAATTTGTTGCAAATTTTAGAGATGGGAAATCTCGAAACCAATGAGTGGGTGACTATTGAAGCTGAAGTATCGAACATCAACATGGATAATTTCTTCTACATGGCTTGCCCAACAATGGTGGATGACAAACAATGCACAAAAAAGGTTCAAGAACAACCAGACGGTAAATGGTTTTGCAAAAAATGCAATATTCATGTTCAAAACTGTAATTACAAGTACGCTCTGCGTATGGATTTGAAATATGTTACAAGGGAGCTTAAAGGGGTTACTGCATTTGATGACACTACAGAAATGATAATGGGAATTATAGCTGCAGACTTGCAATTTTTGTGCATTGATAATGACGCCACATAGGAGATTTTCGATCACGTCATTGGACATGTGTTCCTCTTCACTCTTTCTCTTAAAAAGGAAACATACAACGGAAAAACCCAGTTGAAATGTGTTATTCTTAAGTCGAAGACAACATGATATGTCCTACAAACTCCAGCATATGAATGTTCTATATTTTGTTGATGCACAAATCCTCCCTTCACAGTACTCTCTTCTTATATTTCTTTTTTCCCGTAGTACCTTTTGCAAGTTTATCTTTTTAATAGAATATTGTAACTTCCTTGTTGCATGTATTCCAACAATATAAAAACAAATATTATTTACATAAATCAACTATGGTCGTCCACAAACTTCTAATTCCTCTGTAGTATTTGTCGTATCTCCCTCATACATGATTATGAATGAAATTATTTCATGTTGCTCTTGTACAAAATGGATCATTTTTTGTCATTGCCCATGTGTACAATTGCATTTATTGCTATCTTCTCAAGAAAAATATAATGTTTATATCTTATCATGTATGCACATTTATATTTACGCTTCAATAATTAGCTATACACTAATTACTTGTTATTCATCGAATTTCTTGCAGAAAACTCCAACATTCAATTTGGTGATTTCCAGATGTCTCCTCCTAAAAAGGGAGCGTAGACATGAGTATTACGCAAGAAATAGGTTATGCATCACTAAGCAGCAGCGTCACAGATACCACGCTCACAGACTAGCGGGCTCACCTCGGACCTTGCTTCCTTCGCACCAGCCACAAATTTAGGCACCCCCACCAAGTATTTCTGCTTCCACTTCCTATTCCAACCCGCCTTGCCCCAATCTACATCGCCCAAATGTTTTGAATGTCGGTTGTAGTTCCAGTCCACAATCTTCCCCGTGTCACACCTCGGCTTCCACTTCAGCCAATAACATTTATACATATACTCCCTTGCCTTCTCTTCCACCAAAAATACCCTTAGCACTTCCATCCTTTAATCAAGCACAATGATGTTTCCGTAAAAGAATAGATACCTTTGCAAAGATGGATACTTGCTCAGTTTGTATGGAAAGCTACCCAGGAATCAGTGGGGAAAATGAGTGAAGAGAAATACGTATGCAATAGATGTTTGGCCGAGAAAAATGGTCACCGCTTCTCTGCATGGAACAACATGAATCTAGGCCATCAACCTACAGTTCTTAAATGCCTTACACAAGTGGAGGAAATGCTTATCGCAAGAGTCAATCCAATCTTACAGGCTTAGCCAGGTTCGTGGGGGGAAATACAAATACACTGGCCACACTATCAGTTTCCCACAAAACATTTAATCTATTGTTAAATACCTTCCACGACGTCTTGGCGAAGTGGACATCTTGCTTTTACAAAGAAAAGGGCAGAACCAAACAAAGTATGATTTCTATGTCAGCAGATCACATGTTTGGGATGCACTCCAATTCAAAATTGCAAATGACCCATATTACAAAGATGTTCTGATCGACTACGATGCCTTGTCCTCTTTACCGGCTGAACCAATCGATGTTTCTTCCATCTTGCAAACTGTTGAAATAGATAATCCCCCTATCAAGAGGACATTCCTATTTTATCTGATCCTGAGGAATTTACATCACCCAATAGTCAATCCCTTCCATCATCCTTTGTCCCAGTTTTCCCTAATTCAGGTACTAAAGAGGAAGAGATTCAACGGTTCTTGTTTGGTTCAACAAATGGCCCACCATTATCTTTACCTTGGCCCGAAATCGGCCTTTCCCCAATCAATGAATACAACACAGAAGGCTTGTTTTCAATGGCATTCCCAACTTTGTTTCCCACAGGTTCAGCCATGTTTAAACAACCTCACATGAAAGAGGTCCAACTTCATGAATACGCACTGCACCTGCTCCATTACTTTGACAACCGCTTTGGAGGGCACCCCAGGTTCAGGTATTTTTTTCTCAACCTCATCATGTGTCATCGCAGCCAAGCAACAACTTTTGTCTTCATGAGACAGGATATCCTTCAAAACATTCCAACAACTATAGCCGCACTACGGAAACGCCTTCAAGATAATCCAAATGATGCACTCCCAAAAAATCTTATGCGGTTTGGCATGAGCACTTCGCGGAACTAGGTATTTCTGGTCAAAAAGTAGAGGTGAAGTTTTAGATATGATTGAACAACTAGGAACACCAACTTTGTTCTTCACTTTAAGTGTTGCTGACACCAAATGGTTGGACCTCCATAGTGTGATGCCCGACACTAGCCCTGTAGATCCTCGAGTGAAGCACAACAATGGAGGAACCATAACATTGTCTCCAACCCTCATCGATTTTTTGCATACTTACACCAAAGATTCACAATATTCTCACAAAGAAGTCTTGCAAAAATACTTGGGAGCAACAGACTATTGGTATAGGTAAAAATTGTCTCTCTTTTTCTTTCCTCTTCCACAAAGCTTCCTTGTACTTGTTCATCTCTTTCCATGTATGCATGACAACACAAACCTTCCTCCTACTTATTCATCTCTTTCTAGGTACGAATGGAAACATAGAGGATCCACACACGTGCATGGGTTCCTTTGGCTTCTAGAATCCCCAAATGTGGAGATAATTGACTGGAGTGACTCATCTGTTGTCAAGCAAGTTAGAGAGTACTTTGAAAAAATTGTTTCTGCATGGAATCCCCGTTCTATTTCATGCATAGGTCAGAATACATTCACTATCCGCTCCAAGGATGATCCCTACTTATTAAACACATCAGAAATATTGGTGAATGAACCCTCTTTTAGACTTGGAAGAAATTTTAAATCGAGTGCAAAGGCATACCAAATGCACTGAACGTACGTGCCTGCGAAAAAAACAAAATGGCATGGAATGTAGGTACAAATCACCTTGGGAACTACTTCAACAATCGTCACTAGGACTCAATGACACACACAAATTCTAATACATGCCAGCTAGAAATGATGATAGATTGAACATCCACAACCCCACCATGTTATCCATCTGGAGAGCCAATGTTGATTGCCATCCCGTACTCTCTAAGCATGCAGTACTCAAGTATATTGCTAAATATGCTTCCAAAGCAGAGCAACATTCTGAATCATACCACCAAATGCTCTCAAGAATATCTTCGACAACCAATCCCCAATAGCTAGCCAGGGTGGCCTTCCAAAAAATGCTTACAAATAGTGTCGTTGATCATGACATGAGCACCCAAGAAACATGTCACATGTTGCAAAAGTTTCCTCTTGTTCTTTGTAGTTGATCCTTTGTTTCCTTGAATGTTGGAAAGAAAATTTTGTGTCACATCTCTAACACAAATCATCCAAACTCTGAGCCAATGAATTTCATAGACGCATACATGAAACACCCTAGCCGTATGGAATCAGTTACACTTATTGAAGCAGTTAGAGGATGGTCTCACAACAAGCTACAAGCAGGTGCAAAATGGAAACAACGGTCAACATATGTTATTGTGTGTATCCCCTAGATTTTATTCCATCCCCAATGATCATTCCCCTTCCTTTGAAATCTTTTATTGGAGTGAAATCCTCCTCTACAAACCTTTTTGCAACATCCCCGCAAACATTGGAACCACAACTGAGTAATTCATTTCCAATTGGCTATTACTAAAATACTTTTATCATCCTTGGCATGTCAAGCACATCTCCGTATCAAATGATTCATCTTCCTCTGATGACTCCACTTCAGAGTCTGAAATCTTAGGGCCCACTCCATTGTAATTTGAATGGGAAATTTTATCCCAGTTACATCCAGCTAAATTCTGTATGCCTCGACAAGTTCAACATACTAGGCCTTCAAGACTTTGACCTGCATCACAATTGGATCCACAATGATGTTCCACTTTCTTTGCATGATGTTTCCCCATCTTTCATTAATATGTGCAAGAGCACTACAACTATCCCTTTCCGAATGCAAAATTCCAAGTCCACCACAACACCTTTCTCTCTAGAACAACACCAGGCTTTTAATACTATACTCAACCATTACAAGCAATGAAATTATTTTTCCCCCTCTAAAAATGATTATACAAGGTATTGCAGGAACAGGTAAATCTTTTCTCATAAACAATATCTACTCCGCAATTCCTCTACATGCCCACAAATAACCATCTCCTCTCCTAGTCCTCGCACTTACAGGAGTGGCCGCATTCAACATTTCTGCATCAACAATACACGTCACATTGTGCATTCCAATAAAGGAAATAAAACCACTCGAAGGCATGTCATTTTCCACTCTCCAACAATCCCTGCAACATGTTCATTACATTCTCATTGATGAGATGAGCTTCATAGGGCCCACACTCCTTGACAAAAATCAACTTCCATCTTTCGTGAGGCCTTCCCTCACTTCAAATCAACCACTTTTGGTAATAAATCCATCATTCTCGTTGGTGACCTTAGCCAACTACCCCTATCAATGACATACCACTCTATGTCAGTCACTCCTATGGAACAAACCTTTGGTATAGCTTCACATCATATATCATGCTTACTACAATCTTTAGGCAACAAGGTTCAGATGATGCCTGATTTAATTTTTGGCACCTGCTACTAAATATCAAAGATGGAATCCCACTCCTCCAAGATTGGAAAACACTTATCCAATTAACAGACTCCCAAATATCTAGCACTGACATTGCACCTTTTCTTCTAGCTCCACATTTGTTCACAACAAATGACCTTATCAAACAACACAACCTCAACATGTTAAAATCCCTCAATGCTCCAATCGCATGCTCCAATGCTGAGAAAACCAGACAAGGCTCAACTATTGAGAGGAACATGATGAAGAGCAATTGGAACCAATTATTCTCCTCTGTAAACAACAAAACGTTATGCTCACTGGCAAATTTGTGGGTTGAATCTGGCCTTGTGAATGGATCCATTGGCACCATCATCGACATTGTCTACACCCCATTTTCGGCCCCTCCAAGTCTTCCACTTTTTGTTGTAATCACCTTTAACAAATATAACGGTCCTCCCTGGAATCCACATTTCCCCACCCATGTCCCCATACCCCCCAATCTCAAGAGGAAACCGCAGACAACTTCCTTTAAAAATGTCCTGGGCACTTACAATCCACAAATCTCAAGGCCTTACTTTACATAAAGCAATTGTGGATATAGGTTCTTCAGAATGACCAAGGCTTACATTCACCACAATGTTCCAAAGTCCCCTCCTTACAAGACTTGTTCATTTCACCCCCTTCTCTTTCGAACGCTACTCCAGAATGTCTCTTTCCTAACACCTCCTCAAAAGAAAGGAAGAGGAATCACGACTACAAAATCTTCAGTTCCCCACTCCATAACATAAACCGCCCCTACCATTTTCCCCCCTCCTCCCACCATATTCATTCATAGTTTCGTTCCCCATTCCTCTTCTTTTTCTCTCATGCACATAAGTATTCTTTTAAAAAAACATTCATGACAAATACAAAATTAAAAAAATACACAATAAATTACATCATGCTTTACTTCACATTTTTGCAATCATGACTGCAGGTTTTGGTCGGGTTGTGGAGACGCTAAAGGCTATGGAGAGGTGACTTGCAAAACCTTATAACAAATAAATTTGTCTACTATTTTTTGAATATTCATTTTGTAAATTAACTTTCATATTGATCAGTAGCAGTGAGACCTAAAGGCTGAAGAGGATATAGGATCAACTATGTACAAACCATGTTACTTTGATTGAAAAACCTAATCGTTGACAATGTAAATTGAAAAAATGCAATGGGTCTTTCACTTTGTGCATTTCATAAGTCCCGTGTGGTTTTAAATATGTTGCTTGCCTGTTTATAATTTCAGTAGCAATTCTTAACAGAAGGGGATACATTTTAGTTCATTCATAAACTCATACATATTCATAGATCCTCAGTAATCAACCCGTCCATCTACATAGACTTATACTAGATTTACTACTACATTATGTTCTTACTCTCGATGCAAATACAGAAAGACAGTATGGAACGCCTACACTCCTTTG
The DNA here is from genome assembly GCA_019776745.2 of Taxus chinensis. Taxonomy (NCBI): domain Eukaryota; kingdom Viridiplantae; phylum Streptophyta; class Pinopsida; order Cupressales; family Taxaceae; genus Taxus; species Taxus chinensis. The sequence continues at coordinate 553,925,217 of CM034156.1, read as the reverse complement.
TGTTTCTCAATTTACGATATCCACATCGCACGTCTTCCATCTTTCCCCTTCTACCTATAACTTATATTAATTTTTCCCTTCTCTTTTCCATCCATATCTCATAAATTTTAGCTTTCATCCATACTCTTAACAGCAAAGTTTGCTATCTCCTTAGTTTTCATAATTTTCATACATAGCCTTTTCAAAACGGTTCATGTATATGATTAAATATTTGTTGTATCTAACATAGTTTTACGAAACTAATAAAGTGCTTCAATACATTATTACTTGATAAGTTCATGTTTAGTGTTATTTGAGGTCTATATTGATCAAGCATGCCCCCATAATGTAGGTCGTGCCCTTCCTCACTCCCCTAGCTTACCCTTTATGTGATTACTCGTTGGCAAGTTACTCACAAGAGACCATGATATATAATATGTTTGTATTACCACTCCTTCCCCCCCACACACCCAGGTCCTTCCCAAACCAAACACACTGGTCCCCCCTCCACATTTGTTAACTTCTCTATCAATCGCATAGGGGAGTTAGGGGCCAATTATTCTCTGAACATGGTCTAATAGTTGCCTACATCAAGGGGGTAAATTTGACTTGACCACCTATGGGCTTGTCAACATCAATTTAGATATCCATGACTAGTAATTTTCGAATACCATAGTCACCCTATCAAAACCTTAAAAAAATTCCTCTACTTATACACATACTAATAAAATCATATAAAAGATTGACTTGTTTACTCATTCATAGTCTTAACACTATCATTTATTAGTCATATTAGACCTATTTCCTCCATTATTTATTTTCAAAATGATGATCACATTTGTAAATATGCAAGTCGAGTGTGACAATTATTTCAAAAATTTGCAAGTATTTAACGGCTACACAATCGACAAAAAACATGGTAAATCGACCGTCAAGATTTTTTTTCCCCTATGGTTGACAGGAGTCTTGATCACACGGTACCCAATCATGTTGATTATATATACCACTGTCATATCTTATCATAATACTATCAATCATTGCTATTTATATTTGACATAATACTTGCATGTAGAGTAGCCAATCACATCATTTGACATATAAACCCTCTCACCCATATACAAGTTGTTAAAAATTCAATTTTCAGAGCATTATCATCCATATACATTTCCATCATTAGTGAGTTGGGACTTTAAATCAATTCAAAATATGATCTTTCCCTTTTCCACCCATTAACACATTCCAAAGAACTCAATATAAGATAGACAAATTGTAACCTAGGGAGGATTAATAAAAAAATAGTAGACCCCACATAGGTAAGTGTCAATCTAACCCTTTTGTGGACCCTCAACTCAAGATTAGTCCCACTGTGTGAACCCCTCTCAGTCATACATTGCAACCTACTTCTCCATACATGTTTGCTTTAGTCTATTTGTCACATCCCTCTTGGATAGAATTGAACTTACCTGATGTAATAATTGCGCAAATGTGATTGATTATGTTTAAGCAGTCAATTATCATTATTATGCATAAAAGTGTGGTTAAAATCCGGGCTTGGAGTCCGCAAGAATTGCTATAAATAATGTTAGCACTGACCATTCTCATGACTCTCACTTTCTCGCTTATATCTACGGCGATTTTTAGACCATGATCCTAAGTTTTCCATACTTCTGCGAGATCTGTGGAGGAAGGAAGTTGTGTAGCAGAAAGATCTAAAACAGGCTTCCATATTACATGTAAGCACTGTATTCTTTTCTGTGTAGATTATCAGTAGCATGACAATACTTTCTTGTTAAAATAACTATTGTGCTGCCACTCTGAAATATCTATACGCCAGATAAATTAGGAAACTGGCTTTTTGTTTTACCATCGGTGGGCTTCAACAGGGTAAATTCTTTTCTAGTCGTCATGTTACTCGAATTAAATCTTAGTCTAGTGACACTATTCCTACTCCTAATCCCTTATTTTCTAGACAATACCAAAGTAATAATTAAATGACCTCGTTAGAGTATGAGTCTGCATACATGACTTATAGTCTGTATAGGTCCCCCAAATCCAGATTTATCAATGCTTGCCTGTGATGCTTTCGTAATTTCTTAAAAAGATAAGGTGTACTTATGGGCATACAAAAATCTAAACCATCTGCAGGCGAGACACGTGTCCATTTAAAAATATGACATTGATAGCAATAGCACTAAATCCGTAGAACTGGCTGCGTATTATTAAATAAATGACATGGAACAAGTAAACCATTATTTTTATATGAATCTTTATTTAAAAAATGAATCCGCACGTTCCTCAGAACGGTAGATGCTTCCTGTTTTAATGGTTCTGGCGTGCATAAGTCGCCGACAGCTGGATCATTGGATGCTCTACTAATGAAAATTCTATATAGAAATTGTATGTAGACATAGGTAAGGGGATTGTGATTTAGATACTTTCAAATTACCCAGTTTTCATATTTACCAATACATCACCACCATGTAGCTATATGTTTTTTTAAAATAATGGCTAATAACCCTGTGCTCTGCTTTTAATAAATAGACATTGACTAGTTTTAAATGTTATATACTAGAAGCTCATTAATATAAATAGATTCCCATAAATCTGTAACTTATATAAGAAATAGTTGGTCCCAGTAATGTACTTTGTAGACTCTATGCCTTACCCGACTCCCTGTAGAAGCTATCTTTTATGGCTGTTAAATTTATGAAACAAATAAGGAATATAGGACCATGCGGTTACTTTTTGGGGGAATTTTGCAACAAGCTGAGGCATGTTGATCGGAGGATTATTCTAATTCGTAATTTCTAGCATTGCTTCAACAAGATTCAAAACTGCCACATAAGCACTCCTCATTTAGCTTTTTATTTAAAAAGTTGATTTTGAATTTTAAATTTTAAATTTGTAAATTTTAAATTCTTACATATTAATATTATGAAAAAAAATTGATATGCATATTATTTAAAATAGGGTGTGATTGTTATTAAACAAATTTTAAGCGTAATTCCTTTTCTCTATAATCAGTTTGGATTAGAAGAGAAAAAGTTGTGGAACTTTTACTTTGTAACTTATTTATTATCAAATTGTGATTTGGGAATTAAATTATGAACCAATTTTAAACATTAGGGATGACTATGATTGATTTAGTATTTATGAAGGCATTCCCCCTCAAACTATCATAATAAGATACTTTTTTGTTTTGTGAAAACCCCTCCATAATTGTCTATGTATGGTCCAACTAATAGTTGTACATTACTATTTTTTTTATATTATAAGCAACATTTATGTTGCTCCATACAACACACATTGGGTTCTTTAAAATGGTACTTGTCATAGGAGTTGATCCGGTAAATTGTAGCTCATTTAAATTAAAAAAATTTATAAAAAAATTGCATATACCACTACTGTATGCTTGGACATACCGTACATACCTTGCTTAAAATGATGGAGTTTTATGTAACAATTTTTATTATTACCTTTTTTTTATAAGGTAAACGCTTTTGACTGGAGCTATGAACCGGGGGGTTCTTGAGTCCCCTCCCTTAAAAAATATAATAGTAAAATGATATATACATGGTGGTTTACAATAGAAGCAAAGAGATTGTCCCACCCTGAAACAAAAAATAAAATTCTAAGTATACTATAATAACTGGTTAAGTGCCTACTATTATGAAATTTCAATAACCTCCTCCTTAGGGCATTTAGGGCCCTCTGCACCTGATTTTGCCTTCCTCTTTGTGGAGTTACGATGACGACCTGGATCTTGCAGATTGGAGAGTTACAGAAGGAGGGCATAAGCTGAACCACCTCAGCTCCTGAGTCGAGCCACCCAAGAGGGAATGGGGCCTATCGGCTTGTCCAAGGCTTCTAGGCCAAGCTAAGAGATGGAGCCTTTTTCCTCCCCATTCAACCTGCACTTCATGTGAATCATCACCGCAAACCTCCATAAGATCATGTTCCTCTTTTCCAATTCCTGAACGTGCTCCTTCGCCACCAGGTTTAAACCTCCTATCTCATCGACCAACAAGAAACTGACAGACATACAAAAGCTCCAAATTGTCTCCTCAAGGCCAACTATGTGGCAAGGATATATGAAGTGCTTTTCTAGTCTGGACTACCTCTGCTTTGTCACCTCCAATCAGCAACAGATGAGTTACGAAAAGAGAAGCTAGCTCCAAATTCACCTGCGAGCGTCCAAGACTTTGTAGGTAATCTTCCCCAATTATGCATTTGATAGCCCTTCAAAGTTGGGCAGAGTCGAATTTGAAAACATTCTTCAGATGCAGATACCATCGAATCACCTTTAATGCAGAGGTGAGTATGTCTGCTTTGCATAGCTAGTATCGAATTCCATCTCTTGAGTCTATCCACACAGATACATGCATGGGAAGGGCTCAAACTCCATAGCTAGCATGCGTCGAAGCCCTGGAATGGCAAAATGCAGAGAAGAATCAAATTACGATATGGAGTTTGCTAGGGCCAGGAAAAAGGAGTTTCCCACGTGCCGCCCGTTCTTTTTAATCATAATTGAGGGGCATCATTATTTAAAAATGGCAGACCAAACCTAGCCAATTGGAGATATCATTGGAAATTAAAAAATACATTGTCCTATGATACCCCAAAGTTAGCTAGTAAATCTGCTGCAAAATTTTCCTCTCGATAAACGTGACAAGCTTCCCAAGATTCCAACTTAGCAATCCAATAAACGGCGTTGGAGATGAAAAAATCAAGATTCCAATTTGGGGCCTTGCCTGATTTGAGAGCCTGAAATATAACCATCGAATCACCTTCAATGCAGAGGTGAGTATGTCCGCTTTGCATAGCTAGTTTGATGCCAAAGAGTAGAGCTTCAACTTCAGCTTGATTGCAAGTGCCTACATGTATATGGAAGGAACCTGCATTTACAATCTTGCCCACTTCATTACGAATGACACACCCCGCCCCCAAAAGCCCAGGGTTCCCCTTGGAAGCCCCCATCAAAATTCAAATTGCAAAATCTAGGGGGGGTGAAATTCATCTAACCTTCCTTCTGAGAGATCTCTTTTCAAAGTTTGATTTGCTTTGAATATGTAGGGAACCTGGAGGAGGCAACTTGATGAGCGGCCAGGACTTCCTAATAGAGATGTCCCAACTAAAGAAATTAGACAAATTGTTGCAACGGGAGATAACATTTTTAGAGATTGTCACTTCTAGGTTTTGAATGACATAAGGAACATCTGACGAGGAAAATATGGAAATGTGGAGGTTTCTTCCCCACCATATGTGCCAGATAAGAAGGAAGGGATTGCAAACCCATATGGAACCCAAAGAATGACCTTTCTTTAAAATTGGCCATGATTCTTAAACAAATTTTATCGTTAGCCCTGGAACCCAAGATAGTTCCAAATTCATACATAACCAGTTCCAAACTTGTGATGAGAACGGAAAATGGAGGAGCAAGTGGTCTATGTCTTCTTCTTCATTCTCACAGAGCAAGCATCTGGTTGGACCCTGATATCCCCACCACCTCCTTCTGACCTGAGTAAGGACCTTCTCTTTATAAACAAACCAGCAAAATGCCCCTGCCTTAGGAATACAATTGGTATCCCAACAACCCGACCAGGAGATGAAACCTCTACCTTCTCGATACAAAAGAAAATCATACCTAGATTTCACTAAGTACTGCCCAGTGTTATTGCTAAGCCAAAGAACCCGATCTTCAAAATTGGAAAAGACTGTTCTTCACAAGCAGAGAATGCTTTTGAATAAGTCTTTTGTCACTTGAGGGGCATCGAGCTCATCCAATTATTTCCAAGAGAAATAAGGTGGTCCATCCTCCGATTGGACGCCATAATCAGCTACCCGATCTGCCCCAACCACTTTAGTAACTGCTTTAATCGGTTCTTGTTCAGGCATAAGCTAGAGGGCGGGATGGCCGCCCCAGAAATCCTCCTAGAGTTTTTCCTTTTCCCCATTCCCAATTTTCCAAGAGGTGAAAGCAGTGAAGAAAATTCTACAGGAACAAATGAAGTTCCAAATATGAGAACCCCTTAGGAGGTCTTCTTGGGACAAGATACTTTTCGTACAATGTTATGGGAGGTATTTATGAAGTAGGTTTCCTACTAAGCAGACTGGAAGAATTGGAAAGAAGGTTCCAAATATGTTTCACACCAAGGGCTACATTCTGCAAGCCAAGATCTAGGATCCCAGCGCCACCTAACTCCTTAGGAAGCTTGACGTCTTCCCATTTGATGAGATAAAACTTTCTCTCGAAACTAGTGTCTTGCCAAAGAAAGGTTCTCAACAATTTCTTGATCTTCTAGAGGATTACCTTAGGGATTTGCAAAATAGACAACATATAGATTGGGAGGGCGTTGAGATTCGATCGGATCAATAGAATTCTTCCAGCAAAAGAAAGCCACTTCCCTTTCCATGAGGTAAGTTTTTTCTTGAAAGCTTGCAATAGATCCTTTCCATTAACCAAGACTGAGAAAGTAGGGACTGCAATGCAGTATCTGCGACAAGAAGAAAAATGAAAGGAGAGAGGGGATCTCCCTATTTGATCCCTCTGTTGCTTGAAAATTGGCCTTCCGCGAAACCATTAACCAAGACTGAGAAAGTAGGGAATGCAATGCAATTGATGATCTAGGAGCAAAAGGCTTCTCTGAAACCGAGTTTTAACATCACTTGGATGAGGAAACGCCAATTCAGTCTATCATATGCTTTATTGAAGTCTAGTTTCAACATCATTCTCGGACGATGACTACAAGATAGAGAATGAATGAGCTCATGAGAGAGAATTACACCAGCAAAAATGGAACGCCCTGGTAGGAAGCCGCTCTGCTCTTAAGAAATCATGGACTCCATGAAAGGCCTGAGCCAGAGAGCTATGGCCTTAGAGATGATTTTATAGGTAGTGTTGCATAAAGAAATGGGACGAAAATCATCCAGAGAATCATCAAGGAGTTTCTTGGGGAACAAGCATATGAAAGTGTGGTTCATAGCACTAAGAATTTTCCCTGTAGACCTAGATTCTTCAACTTCTTCCCAAATATCCGACCCCAGAATCTCCGAAAACTCTTGAAAGAAGGCAGCGGGGTATCCGTTAGGACTGGGACCTTTGTCCCTTTCCATTGAGAATACAATTTCTTTTATTTCTTCTTGAGAGAAGGGAGCCATAAATTTGGAGTTCCCTGCCTCATTGATCAGAGACAAGACCAAGGATAACAAGGAGTTTTGGGAAGCGCGGTGAAAGAGGATGTCCCCGGATAAAATATCTTTTAAAAAGGCTATTGCGGCCTCCTTGATCCTATGTTCCTCTGAAATCCACTCCCCATTGGACAATTTGAGTTTGGAAATATAGTTTGCACTACGTCTAGTCTTAAGGGAGGTCTAAAAGAACTTCATATTTTTATCCCCTTCTTTCAACCACATTTCCTTGGATTTTTGTTTCTAGAAGATTTCTTCTCTAGGGAGAAGTTCCCTGTGCTCCGAAAGCAAATCTTTTTCTTTTTGATACTCATCTTGACCCATCCTATTTTTGAAAATAAACTTGTTGAGATCTTTGATGTCAACTGTTACCCTTTTCTTTTCCATGAAGATATTTTTTGAAATGAGAACGGTTCCAAATTTCCAATCAAGTAGCATACCCTTTGAGCTTAGTAAGCTTCTGGGATAAGATGAACATCTTAGTGCCTTCAACGTGAATGGAGGACCACCATTCTTTGACCAAATTGAAAAAGTTCAGGTCCCTCAACCACATGAGTTAGAATTTGAAGGTTGATTTCTTAGGAGGGATGTTCGAAAGTGATATTCAAATATATTGGAAAGTGATCCGAGCTAGAGAGAGGAAGAACTGCGCCCTCCATTAGGATGTTATGATGAAGCTAGAACCCATTTGCTAGGAATCTATTGAGCCTTTCCACGATCCTACTAAAACCAAATCTTCTATTCGTCCAGGTGAACCAACCATGTTTGGGTTCCAGATCCACAAATTCTGAGTTTTGAATGAATGAGCCCCCCCTTCTTGTCTCCGTCTGAGGTGATAGCATTAAAGTCTCTGGCCAACAAGATCAAAGTGTCATCATAGGCTTCAATGTCCACGGAGAGGGCAGACCAAATAATCCGCTTGACCAACAAGTTCATAGGGGCATAGACATTGCATAGATAGAAGGAGATGTCAAAATGCAGAACCTGAACATGACACCACTGAGAATGATCATTGGACTTGGCGGGGGAAATCGAGACTTTATTAGATCTCCAATAGATCTCCAAACCACCCAAGGCCTTATTGGAATCGACAGAAAGCCCGAGCCAACCTTTCAAATTAGAAATGCCACGACTTACACTATCAGCTGATGACATCTTAGTTTCTTGTAGAAGAGAAATGTCCACTTCCTGCTCAAGCATACAACGCTTGACTTAGCGTTGTTTGTTAGGGGAGTTGAGTCCCCTAACATTGCAAGAGAAGAGCCTCATTTGTCCTTCAGGAGGGATGAACCCTCCCTACTTACTCTGGGAAAGAAATTACTAACTGGAATTTGCTTACCTTTTACAATTTTCTTGTTAGTTTTTGCCTCATTGCTGGGTTTTCCCACCTGAGCTGAAGAGCCAACATTAGGAAAGATCGGTGGGCCAGCTGTGATCGCTAAGGAACAATCCATGTCATGGTTGTGTAGAGGAAGGGTATCTTCCTCTAATCGCTTGGAATCCGTAGGAGATGGAGATTGATTGGCATCCCTGAGCTGCTCCCAATTGTCTAATGCCTCCATAGAATCACCATGCCCTATTTGAACTCCCTCTTAAACAATGTTAAAAATCCTAGCATATTCCTCCATGAGCTCTTTAGATTCCCTCAGAAGAGTATGAGGGGTAAGGGACTTATCTGACTCCAGGACCGGTTGCTTTGGTGGTGCTTGGAAAGGAGGGAGCTGAACAGGCGGCTCAACTAAGGGAGATTTGGGGATCCATTTTGATCTGAAGGGCTTTGTTGAAGTTTTAGAATCCATCTGAAGGTGTTCGGTATTACCACATTCAAAGCACTTCTGAGAGATGGTTTCTAATTCCACCTTCTGATCCACATTCCCGAAGATCCCTAAATGGAAATGGACTCGGGCAGATGCCTGGATGAGTCGAAGAAGATACAGACCCTTCCGAAGGCAGTAAGGGACCCTTCCAGCGTCCTGGGATCGATATAAGTGACTTTGCCTAGGCTCCCGCAGATTTTGGATAAGATCTTATGATTCCAATATTCAATTCACAAAGCATAAAGACGAACGCATACCTGATGAAATTTGGTTTCCATCTTGAAAGAGTCGAGATTCGGAACCCTACATTGGAGTAGGAGGCCCCATTTGGAAAGAAGGGAAACTTTATTGGGAATAACTTCATCCCTTTTCGCTTTACTGCGGAAGAGAACTAGAAAGAAACCTCTGGCAAGGAAGCGAACGCTCAATCCAGGACCCCATTGATCTTTGCACCAGGAAGTGATTTCACCAATGGAGAACCATTTCCCCATAAATTTGCCAATTACGGCTCTACTTCTGAAACTATTTATCTGACCATCCAGACCGTCCTCTGCCCCAAACACAAATTTTCCATCCTGAGCTAGACACGAAGGGTAGAAACCCTCTGAAGGAAATTTCGGACCCTCCCATGCATATTCTGAGGTGTCAAAGTGCAAAGAATCAGAGCCCCAAGATCCGGGGCAGAGTGGTTGGTTTGGTTTCGATTATTCTGCAACCTTAAGGGAATAAGAGAATCCCGAGCGTCCCGATGGAATGGCAGAGTCTTCTCATTGAGAAATTTAAAATTCGCAAAATTATTTGACGGGAGAGAGGATTGTTGCCAATTGGGTTGGAGGAATCGAGTATGCACCCAAACGCGGACATTGCTCATTAGAACGACGCGACAAAATTTTTCCAATGCGCCACGAATTCACTCTGCGCCAAGTCGCAGCTTTAGGAATGGAGTTTAGGCTTCCAATGTATATTTAATCTGTTATGACAAAAGTATGGTTCTCATTTTAATTAAATAGATTTGGATAATGATAAAAAAGAAGAGGAAGAAGAAAATGGGCCAAACCAAAGTAATGAGAAGGCCACGTAAAGCTATGGTAAGTGGTTATGTAACACTAAAATAAAAGTGAAGTTGAATTTATTTGTAGGTGAAGTAATAAGCTAATTTGGATATTAATATCCACACTTTTATTTATACTAGCAATTGCATGTGTACAATGTAATGTGAACACCGAATGGTATATGTTTTTAGATTTAGAAAGACAGTTATTCCTTTTGTAGTTGATGTTGATAAGGGGTGTGATTCAATACTTATTTTCTATTAAAGCCAGAACAAATGTTGCAAAATACATTAGAAGGGATATTAGATACTTGTTAATTGTGTCATAATTGAGTACAAATGCAAGTGAGACATGTAAGTTTGCTAATACTCACTCTCAAGAATGTAGTGAATGTGAAGTGTTGTTGTCAAAGTAGATTGAAAGAATGACGAAGTGCTTTAACATATTATCTCACCATGAAACTAAAATGAGATAGCATATATAATTATATATAAACAAATCTGAAATGGTTATGGTACATTCCAAATTTCTTTATTACCTCAAAAAGTTTGAGAGCATCATTGTCAGATCTAGTTTGTGCATATCTTACAAATCATAACATTCCATGAGGCCACATTTCTTTGAGGCAGTTTGCAAACAAAAAACGGTATATGTTATTTGTGTTATAGGGATAGTTTTTACTTTTGTAGTTGTGTTTGTTTAAACTATGGGTGATTGATTTTGTATGTGTAGAAATATAGATGAGTTACTTCATTTAAAAATCACAAACACAAGGTCTAATAACCCTTAAAAATATTCAAAATGCAAAAAAGTGATATAATGTACAAATCTTTGGATGGAAGCAACTATAAATTGCATTGTTCTTTCTCAGCATTTTAAAATTGTAGGTATTTGCGTGCAGATGAAGACATTAAAAATGTGTTGTTGTTGGTTAACATAAATAAACGAGTAACAATAAAAAGGAAAAATTGAACATGTATGTTGAAAAGTGTAATTTTGTAATTGTAGATGAACCACTTCATTTAAAGGTTTCATATCTTCATTTCAAACTTGTTACAAATTCGTACATATACATTTACAAATCTCATATCATGAGTGGTATCGTTTTGCGGGCTGTTTTATTTGAACTTAACATGAGAATAATTATATCATGAATGGTAGCCTTTTGAGGGTAATTTCATTTCTGGTAAACATGAGTACATTTGATACCCCTTGAACGGAAATGTCATCTAGGATAGAAGAAGTGTTGAGTAAAGTAGTAGTGGAGGTGCTATCAAAGTAGAGTGTAATATTTACAAAGGGTTGAGTCATAGTAGTCTTGCTTCCTCCTTTCTTATTGCTCCAAGTGTTGCTACGTGCGCTATTTTTGAGTACCTTTCGAATGAAAAAGAAGGTGAAATGCGTAGATTTGCAAGCGAGGCAACTCTGGAGAAAGTTGTGAATGCCAGACCCTGCCTTTCATTGGTTCTAATGTCGACAGTTGTTATGCATAGTAAGTCCCTGAGACTTGTGGATAGTTAATGCCCAGGGCATTTCAAGCAGCAATTGTCTTCGATTCCCTCTCGAAATAGGGGGTATCGAAATATTTAATGGGTTGGAGGGATCCCAACATGGGCCGTTGTATCTATCAAATTTGACAACAACAAATAAAGGTAATGTTAGTGGTGGCATTGATGCGTCGTAGATAATGTCGGTGATTGTTCCTATGGCACCATTTACGAGGTCTGCATTAACCCATAAATTTGTAATAAGCATGATTTTTTGTTGTTTGCACAACAGAACTTTGTGCTCCAACTGATCATCATCAGGATTTTTTGGTCCAACCTGCCTGTTACATTCAGCAATGGATTGGGCAATCGAAACGTTCAATGCCTTCAACATCTGAAGGTTGTGGGAATCCATGAGGTTGTTTTTTGCAAACAAATGTGGTGCATCCTTAAATTTTTTGAGCTCTCCCAACATTATTACCCTTTGCATGCATTATGGCCGACGTAGCTTTCACATTCAGAAGAGTCGCATGTTTAATTTTGAATTTTTATGACACTATTCAGGTAAGAGGATTTCTCCATTCTCTTTTAATGAAATACTGAGATCATTGCTCATATTCCTTTGCTTTGGTTTTTCCTCAGCGGAATCTATTATGTTTGAATAAAGGTAATGTTGGCGGTGGAATTGATGCGTCGTAGACAATGTCAGTGATTGTTCCTGTAGCACCATTTACGAGGCCTACATCAACCCATAAATTTATAATAAGCATGATTTTTTGTTGTTTGCACAACAGAAATTTGTGCTGCAGCTGATCATCATCAATATTTTTTGGTCCAACCTGCTTGTTACTTTCAGCAATGGATTGGGCGATCAGAACATTCAATGCCTTCAACATCTAAAGGTTGTGGGAGTCCACAAGGTCAATTTTTGCAAACAAATGTGGTGTGTCGTTAAAAATTTTGAGCTCTTGTTGAGTTAGGTGTGTGTCTGTGTGAGACATTAGGAGTTCCCAGTCCTCAATAAGAGGGGTTGAATCTCACATGTTCAGCAGTAAATTCCAGAATGAAACTTGTGCATCGGTTGTTCCTTTTTGCCAAAATGTAGTTTGCAATGTAGTGGAAGAATGAAATCCCTTCCAAAGGGTGGCTTCATAGGATTTACTTGCATAAAGAGGATTGTCCAAAACCGATGGTAATTAGTCGAGGTCACTGAGGAGGATGAATGATTTGTTCCCAAATTCAGACGTTTTTTAGTGTGGGAAAGCTTCGCGTAGCCTACTGTCAATTTTGCTTAGCAACTTTGGGCTGATGAAACTCATTTCATCAATAAGAACATATTCTATATGTTTTAGTGAGTCTTGAAAAGACGATAATGCATGGCCTTCAACAAGTTTCAGTTGTTTGATTGGAATATGGAGGGCTGCATGGATTGTGGATGCGGAGATGTTGAATGCTGAAACACCGGTAGGGGTGAGCAAAAGGAGAGGTGAGGGAGATGTGGTTGATGTTGTTGTGAATGAATTCCGGATTTTATTTCCTTATAAGTGGTCGGTGTTCCATGGTTACAGGGAAAACTCTATATGCATCCAAGAAAGTATTGATGCAAATATACAAGGCTTTCCAAATTCCACTTTCTATGTCTTAGTTATGGATTACAAACATTAAATTTCTTCAGCAAGGACCACCAGCACAATAGAATTTTTCATAATAGAAGTTTTTGTTAAATATATGGTCCTACAGAGGAGTACTTGAAGAAGGCTGGTTGGGTTCAGAAACAACAAGCAAAACATATCAAGCTTTTCGAATCTAAAGAGTATGTTTTAATTTCTTAAGATTGAATGATTAAGTGAATCATTTTCCTATCAGATATAGTAATAATATAGAATCCTATAGATTTCTTCATTTACAATCTAAAAAAAATAAAAATATATGAGCAGAGCGCTAGATGAAAAATCGGACTTGAATCAAGTTGAGTCTTGATAGAACAAGGTGAGGTGCACAAAAAGTGATCAATCAAGAGCCAAAATAGATGGAACCTCATTCTGAAGCTATGAATGCTTAGGATTTAGACTCATTTATATCCCTCGCTGGTAAACCTCACTCCATGCAGCCCTCCAAGCTAATGTTTTCTTGAGTAGGCTAAGAATTATTTTATTGGAACTCTTTCACATGTGTCTGTCCTCTGACCTTGGAAATCATGGTGCTAAAAATAGAGTGAATAGATATGACTACCCTCCTAATTATTATCTTTTGTGTTCTCTGTGAACTTGGGAACTTCTCCGTAAACTAAAGTAATAGGAGATGCTCAAATTTAGGCAAAGATCTGGATAGCATTCTGATTTGGACATTTAATAATTCAAATTTGTTAATCCCTTGCTGGTAAAACTCACTCAATGCAGCCCTTCCAGCTAATGTTTTCTTGAGTAGGCTAAGAATTATTTTATTGGAACACATCAATAAATATATATTAATAAAAAAAAGATAAAAGTACAGATGGTTACATTAAGGGGGTGGCTGGTTGGTATAACCACACTGGTAAAAATGACTCAAAAGCTAAATAGATACAACACAAAACAAAACCTCATTGACCAAGAACCAAAATTGTAGAACTGGGCATAAGAGGAGGCTAAGAAATATAGTTCTACTGCTACATACAAGTATAAACATAATTTAAATACATACCTGTAGAATTCAATTTAACGCAGGGGATTGACTGGAACTTGGAGAGCATGAAGAATGAAATTATAGTGTTAGTGACCAATATTTAAAGGTTAATACATGAAAAAGCTATAAAATAAAATTTAAAAATAGTAAAGCCAAAGCAACATGCAAAATTGTTGAAAATAGCAAAAGCAAAATTGTTAAAAATAGCAAAATTGTCATTTAAGCCGTCAAATTTGACATAGTCCCATAAATGTCCGCAAAGCCTTTTCCCATAGGGGTAACACCTTCGACGTAATTAAACTTTTTCTTATCTTATTTTATTTAATACTAATTTAAAAGGTAATATAAATAAAATTATGATTACTATAATTGTAAGTAAATTTTTAATTATTTAAGATTTGGTGTTTGGGTGTGAACTTACATTTTGGCTTTTATATCATAATGTTTTGGTTTGTCAATAGGATACGTGATCACCCACACATCTATTAGATTTTGTTCATTTGTTAAGTCTTGTTTGTTACGTGGAGATCAAATATTGTCAAGTATGGGGTTAGGATGGATGAGAAGAATCAATAGCCAAGAGTTAATGTATATTGAACATTGAAAGTGAAACTAAAAGCATAAGGGAATTAGTTTAGTCTTCAAACATGACTCGATAGGAACGAGTATGGGTCTTTCTGTGGGGTTACCAAAGATTGGCTCAATGTTTGGGTTTACTAAGCATGCCTCGTATATGAGTTAGGATACATTAGGGGCAACCTTTTGTAATCTAAGTCTTATGGCCATAAGCAATTAATACTTAGTATTAATAAGAATGTAATTATTCTTTTCTAGTTCACCATCCTATATTACATCATGATTGGTTAGGTCGTATGCAATAGGGATTTATATACATGGAACACTCTCTTTCGGTATTAGTTTTCATATCTACCATCCTCGTGAAGGGTAGGGCCACTCTCGGGATACGAGAGTTGTGTGGGGGAACCAAACTGGCTTTGTGGTTGGAGGAAAAGCGTTATGATGATGCTCTCCCTCTCCTACTTCATTACTGCGACCTCGACATAATCTCTGGTGTTATCTCAATGGTTCTCACATTGAGAATAATCCTTATGTTCTTCAATATCAGTATCTCTCAGCAAAATATTGTATTCCTATTTGTAATTTATATTGTAAAGCAAACAAGAGAATCATGTTAGAGCATGATTATTATGTAGTGTACTTGAAAAATAACATGTACTAAGTTGAAAACACAACACCTTTCATACCATTAGTATTTGTATTGCCAAAATAAATGGGTAATGAATTAGCTCTCATGTAATTACGTTCATATGCTAGTATGATCTCTATGCTTAGTGAATTTAACAAGGTGGAATGCATTCATTTTCTTATGTAATTATCTTGTCTAATTACAATAATATTAGTCAATTGATTAATTTGCAGATAAATGATGTGCTTTGATTATTGTACTTTCCCTTCTTTCCTTTGGTTTCTACATCGTGGATAGTTTAACTTAAGAACAAGGGATTTGATTCTCATCTTTGGTGGAATTGTGTGGAAATTCACCTGAAGGAATGTATATAAATTAATAAAAATAAATAAAATAAAATAATAAAATTAGGGGTGTTTTTCTAGTATTCTACCAAGGGGTTCTTACACTATTGCTTTTTCTTATTAATGTTATACCCCTTGGTTGTATCCATATTTGAATTTTCCTTTACTCTTAATCCTAATAGGATACCTCTCTTTACTTTAGGTATAGGCCTTGGAAACATATACTATCTTAGGGTTAGGACCATTGTCCTCTAGAACTGTGATCCTTGAGCATATTTGGTATCTATGTCTTGTGTGGAGACCTTGATTTGATCCCTAATAGAAAGAGAATAGGCTATGATACATCTTATCCCATCATAAATTCTAGTGAACTAAACGTGAATCTTAGTTTGTCATAGATCAAGCCAGATTCATTTTCATTTTTCATTTTTCTCTATATTTCCTATGCAATCATCCATTATGCAGATCCCTTTACACAGTCAATCCTGTCTATGCCCCAGTTTGTCTAACCTTACACCATCAGCCTCCATGCAAAACCTTTATGGTCGATTTTGATTGGTGATTTCTCATACTTTCCATTCTCTCCATTCTGACTCCATAAGCCCCTATAAAACTTTTACACTGTTGATCCCACCTACTTCAAAACTCATTTTCTATATTTCTACCTAGATTCCATCTACCCCGATATATTTTCTCCTACACAGTCGATCTTATTAGAAATATCTTTCAAGAACTTCCTTAGGTCAATCACTCTTGACTCTAAAAGCTTCACCAATGGAGTGTTTAACTGGTGATTTTGATGATAAATCTTCAAAGTGGTACTTATACAATGATATTCATAACGAAACTAACACTTTTACTAAGTTCATCCCGTATTACATTAATTTTTTGGCCATAAGAATTATTAACAATAAAAAGTAAAAATAACCAAAACATAATATGGACACCATGTATATCATTCGTGATTTTGCCTTTGATTTATAAGAATAAGGAGAACATGAAGTTGTTCTTAGTTCTAATTATTGTCCTTTCTATCCAACACATTCTTAACAATTCCTTGATCTTATAGTCCAGAGACACCTAATATGCTATAAAAGTGCATTAAAGATTACCTTTCTATTTATTGCAAAAATACTAGGATCAAAAATGTATATTCATTCTATATTGAGTTATTTCAGTGCATGTTCTTATTTAATCTTCCATTCGGTATGAACTCTATTGATTCATGTTATTTTTTCCATTTGTACACATTTCTACATAGGGTTAATCATTTTACTTTGTTTATCCTCCCCACTACGAACTTAGCTAATACTGTGTAGTAAATGTCCAAAAAATGGGGTTTTTTCACACATGCGTTTTACAATTTCAAAATACAATGTTGTTATTGAAGATATAGTGATATTATTCAATATACACTTACATTTTATGTATACTTTTCAATTTAGTTAATGTATCAACTAACAAACAAGTTCTGTCCTGACCTAAGTTTTTTTCAGTTATGCACGTTGACCTATGATGTTTCAGTTTATATTTTTTTATTTTAGTTTTTTTTGTTTATCCACCTGGCCACGAATTTTGCTAATACGGTATGTAAATTTTCAAAAAAGATTTTTTTCAAGCATACATCTTACAGTTTCAAAATACAATGTTGTTATTGAATATACATTGTTGTTATTGAATATACAATGTTATTATTAAATATACAATGTTATTGTTGAATATACACTTACATTTTCATATATACTTTTCACTTCAATTACTGTATCAACTGAGTAACGGGTTCTATTCTGACATAATGTTTTTCAAGAATGCATGTTGAACTATTATTTTTTAGTGTATATTCACTTATTTCGGTGCATTTTTTTAATCCTCCGTTTGCCACAAATTATGCCAATATTGCGTAGTAACTATCTTGTAGACACCTATTTTTCTTCATCATCCCGCGTTAGCATCTCCTCCCGCTTTTCTTTTGTTCTAAATCCCATCCATCTACATTTTAATTAATTCATGGTTTTAATTAATTAATGGGTTCTACATACCCATTTAATAATCCAAATATTATCACATCTCAAAAATAATGCAAAACATGGGCAATAATGCACCCATATGACATCCCACTCTAAAAATTCAAAAAGAGAATACTTTATTTCACCTAATATCCCCACCTCTTATCACATCCTTACCTTTTTCTTTACTTTAAGTCAAATTGTGAGCCCCGCTAAATCACATCACTTCTTTTAATCAGGGTTACTTTACTCACCCTGAGTATCTTTTACCCTGTAGTTTAACCTCACCATTAAACTATAAATATGGGTTTTCCCTCATATTTGAAAGGAAGAAAAAGTTAGGAAATTTGGGTGAATGCTGAGAAATTTTAGCCATTTATCATGATATCATTATTACTTTGTCTTTGTGATAGCATGTGGAATTTCCACGGTTCTCTACTCGTGAATTGATTCATGTAGTGAGATTCATGTTGCACGCTTTTGATCAATAGCACCATCTTCATACTGGCATCTTTCAGGTCCTTTTGTTTATTAACTTGCATGTTATCTGTTTGGATTCTATTTTATCATTATTCTCTAGTGTATGTGAGCTGCAGGTTTGTTGGGATCACACAGAGGAGTTCGACATCAACTTTGCGTCCGCATTATCCATTGTCATCTCCAAGGTACTAAGCGCTTGTATACTCGACGTTGTTTTGTGTTTGTTGATTTCTCATACACTCATCTGGACAGGAAGCGGGAAACTCCGATCAACATTTGGCACGCCTAGTGGGACCAGATCCAAGTTTTGGTCATGTTTTTGCTTGCTCACTTTGTATAGGTGTCGTATGTATAACAATTATTGTAAGTATAACATCGCGGCAGTCTAGATTTATGTTCTGCAGTTTTCGTTTGTAGACTCACCCGCTTGCAGGATCTTTAGTATTATTTTCGTCCATGTGTTGTGGTGCGTACAGGTAGTCGTTTATGTCACCATTAAGGTACATCGATTTATCATTTGAAAATATTTGTTATTGATTTTTTTATAAGAAGCACCCGGGTCATCCATCTTAAACCCCACGCGAGAAAAATACAGCTTATACTTTTAACTGTTTTCAGCTTCACGTCCAAGAAAGCTTTGTAGACACCAACTGTAGCAATTATTATCAGCCAATATCACAACATTACCATTCTTTAGTACAGTTTGTAGCGCAAATTCCAATACACGCAAGCGTTACATCTCATAACATTTGATTCATAATTATTTCGAATACATTTATAAATAACTCTCGCAATATCATCCTCTTCTCGTTTAGATTGTCTGCAAGCAGAGTACTATATATTTCCCGTTTACATTGTTTGTGATTCTCATTATGAACGAGCCACATCCCGTTTAGATTTTTTTGTGATTCTCATTATAGAAGTACCATGTCCCGTATGCTTTAAATACCACAATTGTTACAAATTTTTTGTGATTTTCATTATAAGCGCCACATCCATGTATCATTTCTCATCTATGTGTGAAGATTCAACCAATTTTGAAGGAAACAACTGTACAGTCTCTCTAGAATAATTGACTACCAATTTTTTTAGAATACCCAGCACCTTTGATAAGCAATTCCGCTGAAAGTCTAGCGATTGGTTTATAATTCTTTAAAACATACAGTAGATAGACAATATTGTTCAGCATTGAAGTAAGGTTCAGCGATGAAAATTTCTCTTTTCTAAATCGGCTCCATTGTGGTCGATTCACCAAATTTCCATCGTTGAATGCTTTCATTTGTTCCTAACACTTTCAAATCCACGCAAGCTTTACATTTTATAGCAATTAATTGACAATTATTTAGAACACATTTACAAATCTCGCGTGGAGAACCCATAGCCAATTATATATATTTATCATTTATATTTTCTGTGATTCTCACTATGTCATCGTACATATGAAGTGCTATATCCATGTGCAGTAGGACCAACTCTGGAGTATCTAAAAGTAGATAAGGAGGTGTTAATAACGAAGTTAGATAAGATATTTCTTTTTCCCGTCCCATCGATTAGACATTTTATCTCATTGTATCATCTATTGACATCGGACGTTCAAATATATTTTATTTTGTTAATAAACATTTGTTTATGAAATTTATTTAGATTTTGATAAGTTGTTAAATAAATAAATGCATATTCACATTGGTTTTTATAACGTAGTTTATCGTCTAGGAGCTTAATTATTATCTTATTCATTTATCGTTCATTTTTATAAGTCTAAAATGGGTTTGTCATTTATATAGTGTGTGTCGTTATTTATTATTTTGATTTGATTATCACATTGTCATGTCTATCATTTTGTATTACGATTCACATTATTTTCATCATTAGATCATCATTTATTTTATTACTTAATAATAGTCATTGCATTATTTAGTGTCTAATTTAATTTATATTCGACTAATCTCAATAATTTGTTTATTCTAATTTATTTATTTTTTTATCTCTTTTGGGTCATATCCACTAATTGTCATACTTGCTTTTACAGGATTGTGCTATCAAATATTAAATCTTAAACTCAAACCACATCACAATCGTCTCTTGTCAACCTCATCTTGCAGTCATAAGGTCCTTGGACGTTCTGATCATGATTATCATTTTCAAACATCATTTACTTGGATACGACAAAAGGTGCTTTCTAGATTGCTTAAAGCTTACACTTGGCTCAACTTGTTGTCAGATAAAAAGGAAAAGTGATATACAAGTATTCTCCAGTTTTCCCTATTTCCTCTTTTTTGCATGGTACTGTCATTTTTTTGGGTGATTTTCAGCATCGAATTTCATCTTTCGAATTTGGAGTAAAACGAACCCGTGCATTCTGCCTACTCACATAGTGTAACTAGGGGTTTAACTTTTTGCATCACACCTATCATCACACACTGCCTAAAATTTCACAAACTAATCAACACATCGAAACATTCCTTGCACCTAGTTCACTGATTGGGATTTGATCACCCAACAAAACCGTTTCAGACATTTCCTAGCCATAACTTACCCGAAACCAAACATAGTTCACCTCCTTCTAGGTCCTCTTACAACCATTTTTTTAAATCTTTTCTTTTTAATCAAAATCAAAACAAAAACAAAAAAAAAAAAATATGTTGTGTGCCTCACTTGTTTGGCTCGTATAATAACAACTTTCATGCCAGTAAGCACTCGATCTAGTACGAAGAAAATGGAACACAACCCCACTTCACATAATGCTTCATCTCAGCTGATAAGCATCATAGTGGCTTCATCCTCCATGTCTCTCCCCACGGCCCCCATAAATACCCATTCTCTTACCAATATATCTTACCCGGTACCAGTCAGTCATGCTTCGATGTTAGACCAATCCATCCCATCCAGGCCTACCACTCCACCCTCTGTCAGATCAGAGCCTATTGGTACTTCCGTCTTCCCTCTTGGGGACCCAGAATTCAGAAAAATTCTTGACACCAACCCTGTGGCCCTTCAAGATTATCTCTTAAGAAGATACATACACCTTCCTCTGGATGGCCCACCACTTCAAGTAGGTCTATCCTTATAGTACTAGTTCTGAAATTCCTCAGTCCGTGGCCTTACATGATTTTTCTTCATCCTCCACCAACCCATCGGCACACCAGACCACCCAGGTAGTCACACCCATTCCACCCAACCTTCCTCACATCAACACGACTATCGTGACTGCCATCCCTATCACTATGACAACCCCAATTGTCACTGGTACTTCATTCAACCATCCCATGTGTCAAATCCCTTATCCAAACAAAAATTCCTTTTACATCACAGGTCTATACCCTTACTTCTCAACTTCCTCCAATGATACCTTTGCAACATGCAGTGTCACTTCCAGTCTATCAACCCATCTATACCCATATCCCCACTCAGCAGTTACCTCAACAACCTGCACAATCTCAACAATCATACCATGCCCCTGTTTCCCACCAACACACATTCTATCAACCTCCACCTCAACCACAACCCATAATTTACACTCACCCATACCAAGTTCCTCAGACACCCATGCATATGCAAGTCCAACCACCACCTTTCATTTCTCAACAGGAACTTCCTAATGATCCCATGCAAATCTTGATAGGTCGGTTAGCCAACCTAGAGGCTATATACGTTAGGGTCCAAAGTTACATTGTCTTATGAACAAATATGTAACGAACCCATCCATCCATCCGTGCCCATGAAACCATATCCTCCACACTGGGAATTGCCAAAGTTCACCAAATTTAACAGCAAGGAGGACCCTCAACAACATCTCTAAGCATTTAAACATGTGTGTTATCTCATTGCACATGACCAAGATTTGATGCTTCATACATTCCCCATGTCTTTGGCAGGCCCTGCCTTAGATTGGTATAATAATATTCCCCAGTACTCCATATTTTCTTTTTCCCAGCTTGCACAATTATTTCTTGAGCACTTCTCCATTAATATTGCGTGTAAAAATAACCATCAATGATCTGTATACCATCCACCAATTCGAAGATGAATCCATCACATGGATTTCATCACATGATGGCACAATATTATAAACCAATTATCTTTTCCACTTCCTCAAACTGACCTCATTGAGCTCTTCACACGCACTCTTGCACTAAGCATATTTCATCGAACTCTTACAAATCCAATCATTTCACACTTTTGAAGAAGCTTTCACCATGGCCCGCAAGCTTGAGACACGTGCCCTAGAACAGGGGCATTTAAAATTAAAGACAAATAAGCCCAAAACAGAATTTTTAGACCATCCACATCAAATGATAAGTCAAAGACAACTGCCAATGCTGTCATTGTCAAATCATCTCCTACACCGACATCTACTACAATAACCCAACAATGATTCACACGACCAATGCCCACCTATACTCCTCTGGGAGAATCATACAACACCATCTTTGACAAATTAATAACAACACATTTGATCAAGTTGTCGCCTATCCAACCAGTTGACGAATCTAGACCGAGACCTACGTGGTATCATGAGGACCATTACTGTAAATACCATCAAGTCTGAGGACACGACATAGAGAGATGTCAGACTTTCAAGGATTCAGTCCAAAGACTCATCAATCAAGGAGATCTTCAAGTAGATAATCCAAATGCCTCGCCTAATCAACCACTAGATATTTTTAAACAACCATTTCCAAACCATACACCCACATTCAATAAGTCAAACCACCACTGCTTCTACATCGCAAGTTCCCAATGCCCACACCATAAATACTATACATACTGTGGGTATAAATTCAGTCCCATCCACAGATATACCTTCTTCATCAATCACCATATCCACCTCACTAGAAGCTCCCCCTTTCTTCAATCCATTAACCCTCACCCCCACACTAACCTCGGTCCTATCTACATTCACCTCAACACCTCTTCCCACATCCACCGTTGATTCCACATCTGAATATACCTCATACACTACATCATCCACATCTATTCCATCTTTACCCATAATGCCAACCATAGACCCAATCCCAGTTCCAGGACTTACCATCAGTCCCACATTGTGTCTTCCCCCCTACATCATTTGAAGAACCTTTGAAAGAACTTCAAATGGATTCAATTGCAAATAATATTTCTACCTCATCAGCACAACCAAATCAATTTCCACCTTCCTTAGATTCCAATGAACAAATATTCCTTCCTACACCTCTATCAATACCACCTCTAGATCCTCTGGTAGAAATTATTGTCATTCCTCCCAAGGACAAAACCTCTCAAATATTACCTCAAAATTCCCTTATACAGGAAAATAATATTCCTTCTTCTAAACAATCCAACCCCAAATCCCTTCAACTAAAATCATCCAACACTATGAAAATCACAACTGGATTCCAACCATCAAGACATGAACATACTCAAACTTTTCCTCAACATCTGAATTATCTCAAACATCCACTCCTTCCAAAAACCAAGAGATTCTACATAGACACAACACCTCCGAATGTTTCAGTTGAATCATATATGGAGGTCTTCCGACATTTGTTACAAATTTCTACAATCACACTTCCACCTATTAGGGCCTTTGACCTCGGTAGTAAGAAGCCACCGTGGTTTAATTCTAGCCTTGTTTGCACATATCATCATACCCCTGGACATGATATCAGACATTGCAGAGCATTTCAAGCCATTGTTCAGGACTTCATTAAGGAAGGATACATCCTTCCCAAACCAAACCAATTTATTCCCTCCACTTCAACATCTGCACTGTTGACCTCATCTATTCAAATGCAAATGTCCCCTCATTCTTCACACACTTCCACAACCATGTCACCTCCAAGTGAAGAATATTTTAAAGAGGATCCTTCATTCTCCATCAAATTTATTCAAGTACCTCCTCAGTCTGGTTCAAGTGACCCTGAATCATCAACTAACACTAAAACTGAAACCAAAACATTAAAACCGCAACGCAATCCATCCCCATCCTCAACATCTATACCGGTTTATACATCGACATCCCAGATTTCCATGTCTAAATCCAAGCCAAAACATCATCTTAAAACTCATAAGAGTTACCTTCTTTTTGACACCTCGATTGGATCCTACGCAGACATCCTTCAACATCTAATTCAAACTTCTACGATCATGCTTCCTCCCATTAGACATCAGGATCCTTATAGCAGTAAACCTCCATGGTTCAATCCCAATTGCATTTGCACCTATCATCATGTTCTGGGTCATGACATTGAGCAATGTAGAGCCTTTCAGACCATCGTCCACGACCTCATTCAGGAAGATGATTTCCTCAAACAGGGGGAACATACTTCCCCATCCACAACAAATATAACTCATCTTTCTACATCCTCATCCATCAGGTTTTCTAACACTCCCCCATCCACATCTATTCCCTCTTTACCTATCATACCATCTATTGATTCTCTCTCAGTTCCTCTTTCCACCCTTCTAATCATGCCAAACACATCATCCTCTTCTTCCACATCATTTGCAGAATCTTGGACAGAACTACAACTTACAACAACTTCAAATAACCCTCTCATCTCATCTACCGATGCCTCCACAACAAACCAACCTTCTTTGGACATCACCATGAAAACACTAAGATTGTCACCCATATCAACTACAACACAACCTTTAGATCCTTCGACTAAAATCAATATCATCCCTTCCAAGAATGCTCCTTTTCATCCAAATCTAAGATCCTTGGTACAATTCCACAACGATCTCTTGTGTGTCCCCAAAAGAAGATAGACATTTCACCAACAAATACCAAACATGCATCATCTGTTTTGGGGCAACATCAATCTCCATCTAAGGCATCACAATCACTCAACCAAACAAAAAAAAACATCCAACATTTCCTTGAGATTCAAATCAAAATTGTGGAATGACATGAAGCAATCCTCCAAGACAGCTCATACAACCACACCCCAAGCAATTTCATCAAGATCTACATTAAAGGATTCCCAAAAAAATACATATACTAATGTATCAATTGAATCGTATGCAAAAACCCTTCAACACTTATTACAAATTGTTGCCATTACGCTTCCACCTGTCAAGGAATTTAACCCACATAGTAAGAAGTCATCGTGGTTTAATCCCCACCTCAGTTGTGCCTACCATCATACCCCGGGTCATAGCACTGAGCATTGTAAGGCTCTTCAAACTGTCATCCATGATCTCATTGAAAGAGAAGACCTTTTTGAGGATTGTCCCTCTACCATTTTATCCACAACTAATTCCACATCTATCGAAGTCTCTAAGTCTTCTCCTCCATCCTTCATTAACATCTCTCCTTCACATGTTATTACTCATACAGAAGGTCCTCCCTTATTCATCAACATTGTTTTCCTATGATCCCCAACACATCTACCTAATCATCCACATCTAATTTTCCTACAGTAATACAATCTCTTTTCGCTAGGGAGTCACCTCCCCTCATCCTTATCCGATTAATGCATTTCATATCTAAACAACTCTCCTTTCACGCTGGGAGACTTTAATCCTTGACATTGTTTTATTTACCTCATCCAAATACATCCAATCTAAACTAACCCCATCCAAATATTCATCTCATTTGAAGCCCACTTTTGTGGCCATTTGCATCGATCCCTTAGAGGACCATTTATTTTCATCTTAAGCCCACTATGGTGGCCATGTTTGTCTCTTCGTTAAGAGACTATATTTATCTTTTTCATTGAAGTCCACCTTTGTGGCCATGATTGTGTCATCAAAGTCCTCCTTTGAGGCCATGTTTGTCCTTCCAATAAGGACCATATTTTTCACCAAAGTCCACCCTTGTGGCCATGTTTCGTCTCGATGTGATGCATATATTTCTCTTGTTTATTCACTTTTAAAAGCAACACATAGATTCCATCTCATCTATCTCACGGTGTTCTATTTAATCCATTCCATCTTATTCAAAATCCACCATTGTGGTCATAATTACCCCTTCTTCAGAGCACCATCTATTCGTCTCATTAGGGACACATATTTTTGCTTCCTGAAAGGGTAGCGCATAGTTCTACCTTCACTCATCCTCCCAAAATTCTTATCTTATCTCGGACGCAACATTAATCAAGGAGCCAACGTAGGAAAATTTTCTCCCAACTGGATCAGACCATATATTATCACACATAAGTATGGGTCTAGGGCTTATCACTTAGCTTCTCTTGATGGTAAACCAGAGATCGAACCCCTTAACGCATTGCACTTACGGCCATTCTATTGTTAGTACACACACTTATGAGCATAGTCTTATCTTTAGACCATGTCTCCACCATTATCCACTTCCATCTATCATGGTAATGATATGAATTATGTGGTCTACCATCACTACTTTGATATGACCTTGAATATGAGTACCACGGCTCTACTTATAGCATATTCATTATGGATAAGTTCTCCCATTCGGTGAGAACCCCGTAATCATTACATCCATCACCCTCTCATTCTCCTATGACAGTCATGTAAAGGGTATCGGGGTGTCTCCTGTACCATCATTATCCCCTCCTAAGTGGTTTACTTCACTATCCCCAGCTCTCCCCCATGTAAAGCTAACATCCATGCATGCAAAAATAAGTCAAAGTTATCCAAAAATAGACTGATCCCTCGAAGGACAGCTGTGCATACAAAACAAGAAATGCAGAATAAAAAGAAAACATGCAAATTAAAATTAAAAAAAAAAAAAAAAAGAAAATAGACCGATCCCTCGAAGGATGGCTATCATTCTCACCATCTATGTTATATATATAGTAGACCATACCCTCAAAGGATGGCTACTCTTTTGTTATGACATTCAGAAAGCTTCCCACATTGATCAGCTTTCTTCTATTATTGTTCTTTCCCTTTCCCAGAGCTGGGGCATAGATTTAAGGAACACCACCTTTGGAGAACCTTCTTCCCACATACAGGTTACATCTCAAATCCCTCGTCATGTCGATATTAAGATTATGAGAATATTTCATCCATATCTTCCTCTTGGTCTTTTGGTATAATCAAATCTCATTAGTTATGTACTAACACCTGTTATCGGCTGCAAGTGCAATGCTTTGAGTAGTACCTTTTCTTGTTTACCTCTTATCTGGTTAAAAGCATAACTTTCTTACATGGCCCTTGCTATGGTTATGTGACACCCATCTCATCAAAATCATCTTTTATTACAATTATGTTTTTAAATCAAATTTCATATCATTAAATCTGCATCTATATTTTTTTACTCTTAAGGATGTCCCCTATCAATATCATCCATAAATCTATGAAGTCTGTTACTGTTTCTACACACTCTCTTTAATACACTATTCAGTTTGGGAATTATACTTGATCTCCATTGCAGTTTGTGAATTCTACTTGAGATTATCTCTCAAGTAGCATTCATTATCTGGTAGCTTCTCATCCTCCACCATGACCAATGTTATCTTTCTCCATCCATTCTCTCGCATCATCCTTCTCTTCTCTACAATCATCCACCAATTTTCTTTCCCATCGCTCTTATTTTTGTTTGTCATCTAGTGCTGACATCATCTTCTTCATCATCACAGACCTTTCATCCCCAGCTTGGCACATCTGCGTAACTCCCCACGTAGCACAAAAACCCTACTCGAGGTAGACCTGTCATTCTGGACAAGGTCTCATTCGTGATCATGTTTGTTGACCATTCCTTCCTCCTAGTCCCCTTTGTCAACCCAATTTTCTCCTAAAATCCACCTCATCTCATTCTCCACTGCTCTTCTCACCCACTTCATCCTTCTCCGTTGTTTCTTCGATACTTCACATGTCCTCCACCCGGGCCATTATTTTTGTGTTTTTCTCTTAATATCCTTTTACTGGCATCTATTTTATCATTCCATTTCCCTTTCATTCTTCTTTTGGCTTGACGATCCTACTTAACCACCCATTTCACGCATAGGCTTCTTAATCACAATGCATCTCTTTCTTAAGATCCTACCACTGTAGAAACTCCTCCATTGTTTTCTATTCCATTCAACACTAGAAACATCTTCCTACTCCATAACTTCTGCTTAACACTCTGACATCATCACTCACACAACATAGGCATCCTAATTAAGAATTCCCCTTACACTCTCCATCCTACACTTGCATACATTCCTCCATCCACTCATGTCACACTCCTTTGTTTCCTTGTTATCACCTCCTTTCATTTCCTGTTCCATTTTGGTATACACCACTCAGTATTTTCATCATTCTTCTTCTTCTTCGGCTTGGTGATCCTACTTAACCATTCCTACGGCATGGCGATCTTACTTAAGAGTCTCTCTTAAGAATGATCTATGTCTTCTTTCCTTTCCCCTTTACTTCACATTCCCACCATCCGTATTTTCTCTTCATTCCCCATAAACACATCCTCTTCCCTTCTCTTTTTTCCTCGCACAAAATATCTCAAACTTCCTCAAATATCATCTCCATCATCCCTCATTCAAAAATCTAACTTAACCACTTCATACCATTTCTTACTATGTCTCGTTCCTTCATCTTTACTTCCTTCATCTTCATCCACATCCTCATCCATTACATTCTCTCCCCATCATCCTCTTCGCACCATTCATTATCCCTCCTTTCTTTACTCTTTCCAGTCCATTTTCTAGAATACTTCCCATATCTACCACCATACTTACTCGTCATTATCATTGTTCATCTAACATTATGTCATCGTCATCTTCCATTCTCGTGCTAAGAATTATCGGTGGACTTCTCCTAAAATTCATTTATCCCCATTCTACTCATACCAGTTCACTCCTTTTTACCTCCTCCATTTTCTCTTCCTTCCTTTTTTCTTTTGTGCCCTCTGATCATTATCAAAGGATTTCTCCTAACATCCCTCCACTGGTATTGCCTTTCCATCTTCCCTTCACCTTCTTTAATATCTCTATTGTCTTCATCACATACTACCTTTGCATCATTTTCTCTGTTGTCCTCTCCTCCTTTCTACCCCTAGTTTTCTTTCATTTCATTTGTATCATCTTCATCCCCTCTTCTCCTTACACTTTCATCCTACTTCTCCATTGATAACCTGACTCACCAGCGTTGTCCCATATTTTTAATCATCCCACCATCCACATGCATTTCCATGCATTCTGTTTCATATTCTTTACCTGGGTCTTACCCCTAACACGGGGATTCAATTCCCTTCCTGTTTCGGCTCTATCATCTCTTCTTTCCCTCCTATTTCCATTTCCCCCATTACTGAACTTCTTTCTCTACCACCCCTATCTTCCTAGCTCCTCATAGTTCCTTTCTTTCTCTTTTCTATTCTACTTCCTTTCCCCATCTTCTTTAACTTCTTCATCTTCTTCATCTCCTTCATCTTTCCATCCTACTATTCCTATTCATCTCTCCAATCATCCTTCTCTCATATTCTTCACATCTTCTCTTTCTCAGCTCTGTCATCTCTTTCATGATCCATTCTTTCTCTCCCTTTTTTTTTGATCTCCATCTCCCTTTCATCCTTTCTTCTGTCATTTTCTTGTCTTCTTCTTTGTCCTTCATCATTTATTTCTTCCACCATTTCTCCTCTTTATTATCTTTGTTGCTTCTTTACTATGATATATCTCTATACATTCACCTTCCCTTCTAATCTCTTTTCCCTTCTCATCTCGTCTTCTTCTTGTTTAGACTTCCTCCCTCCCTTCTTCTCCTGCTCTCTTTCTCTATTTTCTTTTTCTCCAGGTCCCTTGTACCTTACCTATTTATTTCCCCCTTATCTTTTCCCACTACCTTCTTATTAACTATCATTCTCTCTCTTTTGTGCTTTCATCTATCTTCTCACCTCTCTTATCATCCTTCTCTACTATTTGATCCCTCTCCTCCACCATGTCCTTTCTACTCCAACCATGTCCGCTTTCTCTTATCTCTATCATCTATCATCCACATCTTTCATCCCATCTTCCTGGAACATTTTTGTCTTGGAGGATACCATAACGAGCCGACACCTATCTGATCTTGTACTCTTCCATGAATATTTGCTTTGCTCTTGCTTTGTCGTAAAAGTATCTTGACTTCTTATCCTACTTACTGAACAAGTAGGACTGCTTTTTCATCTTCTAATTTGCTAACACTTATGCATCTTTCCTATGAAACATGATTACCATCATATTTATCACCCCTTTAGGGCATTTTATCTCACCTTTCTATCCTATCTGCTCATCATGTGCACATTTATGATTATTCCCCTTGGGATTTTTATTTACACATCCATCTCTCATTATGTCATCTTCGCGCCCTATCTTGGGGCACCTTTTCATCCTTGTACTTGTCGGCACATATAACTCACTTTGTGTCCTTCTCGTGCCCTGTGCTGGGGCATCATTATCTTCATCCTCGTCCCTTTTGTAGACGCATGATTTTTTTTACATGATTCCTCGCAGACAAAGGATTGCGCATATCTTTTGCATTCAGTTGCACATATTTCGATGTTTTCCTATGACCCATTGGTCATCACGGTTTACATCCATACTGCAGTGGTCTTCACCCACTCACTGGTCTATAGAACATTGTCGTCTGTCTCCATTGAGACCGCAATTGTCCTCTACCGATGTGATATTGGAGTCACCGCCATACTTTTTTCATTGTTATTGCGATCCTTTTTTTTCCTGGGGCATCTTACCTTTGGTCATGTCTTCATCCATCCTCAGACACATATTTCATCTAACCCTTTTTGTTTTTGTCTCGTGGCTTGCTATCGCAAACCACTCAACAAAAAGGGGCAAATGTAGATACCTATTTTTGGTGTAACCCCTCTCCATCATCCCACATTCATGACATCTTCCTCCCGCTTTTCTTTTGTTCTAAATCCCATCCATCTACATTTTAATTAATTCATGGTTTTAATTAATTAATGGGTTCTACATACCCATTTAATAATCCAAATATTGTCACATCTCTCAAAATAATGCAAAACATGGGCAATAATGCACCCATCTGACATCCCACTCTTAAAATTCAAAAAGAGAATACTTTATTTCACCTAATATCCCCACCTCTTATCACATCCTTATCTTTTTCTTTACTTTAAGTCAAATTGTGAGCCCCGTTGAATCACATCACTTCTTTTAATCAGGGTTACTTTACTCACCCTGAGTATCTTTTAACCTGCAGTCTAACCTCACCATTAAACTATAAATATGGGTTTTCCCCATATTTGAAAGGAAGAAAAAGTTAGAAAATTTGGGTGAATGTTGAGGAATTTTAGCCATTTATCATAATATCATTATTATTTTGTCTTTGTGATAACATGTGGAATTTCCATGGTACTCTGCTCGTGATTTGATTCATGTAGTGAGATTCATGTTGCACGCATCTGATCAATAGCACCATCTGCATACTGGCATCTTTCAGGTCCTTTTGTTTATTAACTTGCATGTTATCTGTTTGGATTCTATTTTATCATTATTCTTATCACACGGGGGTTGACAGCCACCAAGGGAGTTAACGCTTCCCAGATCTGCTTTGTCAGGAAGCCTCCGCATAAAATCTCTAATCAATCTTTCTCTAGTGTATGTGAGTTGCAGGTTTGTTGGGATCACACGGAGGAGTTCAACATCAACTTTGCGCCCATATTATCCATTGTCATCTCCAAGGTACTAAGCCCTTGTATACTTGACATTGTTTTGTGTTTGTTGATTTCTTGTACACTCATCTGGATAGGAAGCAGGAAACTCTGATCAACATGTCTATAAAATAGGTTTTTTGTACATGCATCTTATAGTTTCAAATTATAGTCTTGTTATTGAACATACATTGTTATTATTGAATATACAGTGTTATTATTGAATATACAATTATATTTGCGGATATACTTTTGAGTGTAGTTACCATAACAATTGACAAACGAATTTTTTTATGAACTAATGTTTTTCCAAACATGCACACTGAACTATTATTTTTCAGTGTATATTCACTTATTTCAGTGCAGTTTCAATGATCCCTTCACCATGAACTTTGTTAATAGTTAATGTAAAAAAAATAAGGTTCTTTCACGCATGCATCTTACAGTTTCATTACACTAACTTTTTTCATTGCATGTTATGAAAATATAGTGTTGTTATTTAATATACAATGCTATTATTTATAATATAACTATATTAGCAGTTGTATTTTTTAGTTCAATTACTATTTCACCTAGCAAACATGTGTTGCTCTTAATAGTGTGTAGATATACATTATATGTGTTAAAATACATTGAGTGTCAGTCATCATTACAACTAAAGAATATCTGAATATACATAAGTGTTGTGTTTTTTAGACAGTTAAAACCTTAATATAAATAAGTGGTATGTTTGTTTTTGCAGTTAATATTTGAATATTCACGGTTAACTTTATATTGACTAGTTGAATATACACTAGAATTACTAAACATACTTTGAATATATTGTTGTAACTTTTTTATTTTCTACTATGCATTCAAATTTTTAATGTGCACTGAAATTACTAAATATACATTGAATATATTAGAGTTAGTTCAGTGCATGTTCTTATTACACTGTGATTATTGAATAAATACTTATATTTCTATGGAGCCCACATATTGAGGAGGTAAATAAAAATTACCTTTTCAATATTCAAAGAATGTTTGTATATGTGAAGAATGTTCGAAAATATACATAATGTTAAATATCTTAAGAATATTTGCATATGTAATGAATATGTGAATCACTTAGCTTAACATCAGAGGAATACCTTACGTTGCCTTGTTGCTAAGAGATATCAATTCAGATCTTCTCACATCTAATTTGTGATGTTTGACCATCCATTTGGATCTTTCATCCTTGAAGTATGTTTTAAATGGTGAAAACACGCTAACATATAAAGGTTGCATCTTATGGCTAGTGTGCACAGACAACATGATTAGATCTATACCTAGTGATCTCTTCTCTTGGATTATCCCATATGCCATATGGATGTCATGGCCATTAAATATGAGTAGATGTCTATTTTATGGTGAAACACTACCTAGAACTGATCTAACAAAGTGGTGCATCCAATTCATAAATAATTCTTTTTTCATCAATGTGTGTGATTGGGTTGTCATACATGCAGTAGGATCACAAATGGAAATGTAGTTAGCTAATTTTTGTTGCACTTTAAATAGGTAGAAGCACAATATACTCTGTGATGTTGTATTAGCACAACAAAGTATTGTGATTCACTCTCTACTCTTTGGGATTATGTGGGGTGCACTTCTACTACCTGTATTTGCAATCACCCTTATCCCACAATTCCTATTAGCTTGCACACCAGTTTCATCACAAGTCCATATCCATTATGGTCCATATTTCTCAGTTGTATACATTTGATCCAAGTTTTAATAAAATGCAAAAACTATGTCAAGCCTAAACATGATTTCCCCTATCATGATCAAGTCCTTTTACAGTCTTTAAAAACAAATATGTGTGCCTCTTTCTGAACCATGCCCACTAAGATCTTCCAGGAATATAATCAGTGAATGGAGTAGTCCTTGTCTCACATATGTGTGTCTGTTGAGATTTTAATGAGTTTATTTTTAGACCATGACCCATATCAGCCACATATTTACAATATTTGACAATTTCATACTCTTATTGATATGTTAAAATGGTTGGGGGATCTTTACATTTCATAGTTGTGATACCATTCATCTTGTTTGATAATGAACTCGCTGAGACACCCCACTTTTCAGAAGCAACCCTAATGGAATACCCATTCTCTTCAAAATCTCTTGTTGCTCCAGTGATGTCTTCAATCATCCACTTAATTCTAAAGAAAACGTTTTTAGATGTTGTTGTGTGCTTCCCACTAACATTATTAGTTACCTTCATTTTTGGTGTTGGTTTTAGCTCTTATTTGTAATTTGAACTAGTCTAAAATTGTTGTTTTTTATTGGCTTTACCTAACTCTTCCTCTGAGCCAGGTATATAATAAAGTTTGACACCCCTTTTTGAGGGTACATTCATGAATTCCTCCTTCTTTCTCTCCTCTTAAATACCATGTTGGCCTACAATTATTTCAAACAGTGTAAAATGAATAACCCTATGTAGAAATGTGTACAAATGGCTAAATCAACACGAGTCAGCATAGTTCATGCCGAACTGAATATTACACAATAACATGAACTTAAACAACATAATATAAAATGAATATACATTTATAGTCCTCGTATTACTTTAGAATGTGCTCATTGCATGAAACCTGCAGAGAAAAGATCCAAACAACTATGGAAATGGGCTATCTAGATTGTCAATGTTAAGAATTAGAGCATAATCTCTTATACTAAATGACTGATATTTAACCTAGGGAGGACCTTTTTCCATTTTGACCTGGAACATATTATTTTGAGATGTTGGCTTCTACAAGGCTAAATATTGATAAATCTCTCTTTTTAAGGCTTTTACATGGCCAACTTACTGAATATATATTGATTATATGCCTATAATTTTGTCTTTTAATACATTGTTTGAAATTACACAAATATTGTTGTATATTCAATATATATTCAATAATTCATGTATGTATATTGATAGTAAATATAATACTAACTTGTAATCTTGGTATTACTTGTGTATGTACTCATTTCATGAAAGCCATAGAGGTTTGTTGTAAATGACTCTAAAATCAAAGCTCACCTAACAACCGGCTTAGTGATTCAAAACATATAGCAATATATTGAAAGGTGTATATTTAAGGTGTGTATGCATAGTATCAAATGGAAATATTAGTGATCATTACATATGTTATATAACTTTATTCATTTTATGTATACATTTATGTAATAGTTTAGTGTGCATGCATGAAAACACCCTATTTGATGACATTTAGTACAATGTTTTAGGTAATTTTGAGGCGAATGGAAGGTTAAATAGGCACATCTATAGAAATAACTCAATGTGGGCTAGAAATACTATATCTCATGGTGATTTGAACGTTAAATAAGAATGTGCATAGAAATAACTCAATGTAAACCAAGCATATGTTTGTAATCCTGATATTGCTTACAAATGTGCTCATATAAACAAGAACGTAAGTATATCATTATATTTTCAGTTATTTCAGTGTACATGGAGGAAGCATTTTTTACTGATATTTAGTTACAATGGGGTGTATTCAGTTGACATATAAAGTGTATATTCATTTATTTCAGTGCATTTACAAATTTGTAAAATTTGAATAGTCGTATATTCAATGTATAATCAGACATTCAAGTGTTTATGGTAGAGATAACAATCAGTGAGCATGGAGTAGTTGTTAAACTAATTTATGTTAGGTTGGGGTGTATTCAGGTATTGTATTGAT
Source organism: Taxus chinensis (assembly GCA_019776745.2). NCBI lineage: Eukaryota > Viridiplantae > Streptophyta > Pinopsida > Cupressales > Taxaceae > Taxus > Taxus chinensis. Next base: position 553,889,707 of record CM034156.1, on the reverse strand, counting down.
AGTATATTCACATTTTAACAGCCTAAAAAATCACAACACTTATGTATATTCAAATGTTCTTTAGTTGTTATGTTGACTGAGACTCAATGTATATCTAGAACATGGCATGTTTGTCATTTGATACAATAACTGAAATGAAAAGTATATCTGAAAATGTTAGTGTATATTCAATAACAACATTGTATTTTGAAATTGTAAGACACATGCGTGGAAAACATCTTTTTGGGACATTTAATACATTGTATTATCATATTTCATGGTGAATGGAGGATTTAAAAAATTCATTGAAATAAGCGAGTATACATTGAATAACATTAGCTCATTGTGCATGTTTAAAATAACACGAGTTAAACATCCATGGTTTAAAAGGCATTAGTTCAAAATAGAACATGTTCGTTAGTTGTTATGGTAACTGAACGCAAAAGTATATTTACTAATACAAGTGTTTTTCACTAATAACACCTGCACTTTGATAACATGCACTGAAACAAATCAATATATATTAAGTATAAGAAAATGCATTGAACTAAATCTAATATATTCAGTAATTTCAATGCATAATAAATAGTTTGAATGCGTAATAAGAAATAGTTTGAGTGCACTGAACAAAGTTACAGTTTGTTGATTTGTGGAGCTTAATTTCTTCACTGGCATGCTTTTGCAGACTTGCTGGAATACACAGTAACCAGCGTCGGTTGACAAACTATCGTCGGTCACCCATGGACTGATATCGGTCAGGAAAGGAGGAACCAACATCGGTTAGGGATAACCAACATCAATTTCCTATGCGTGACTATTATAATTAAGTTGTGGGAATTAGATCTATCTTTAGTTGTAAAGTGAATCTAATGGTTGTAATTGCATAGCTAAAGTTCCCTAAGATTGTAGATGCATATATAAGCATAAAGCTAGGGTTTAGAAGGTGAGAATTCAATTGAGAATTAGAGAGAAGTTTCCTTTTGAGAGAAAAGAGAAATTTGTAGAGAAGAAAGTACATGACATCCAAGAAGGTGTGGAAGATTGCAAATCTTCATTGTATTTCCTCTGTGATAATAAATTGGTTGTTTCTTGGTGGATGTAGCCCACACTGGGTGAACCACGTTAAATCTTGTGTATTGTTTCTTCTTGTTTATTTCCGTATTGATTTATTTTATGCTTAGATCTAAGATTAATATATCTGTACAACCAGTGTGCTAACCCCAACAACTGGTATCAGAGCATCTTTGTTTGAGGGTTGTGTGTGTTGACATATTTACTCATAGAGGGATTTCTGATTGAGTGGGAGCAAAGCAATGGGAGAAGAAGGAAAATTCAGAGTAGATAAATTTGATGGCCATGACTATCTATTATGGAAGATGTAGGTGGAGGATTATCTGTATCAGAAAGATTTATACTTACCGTTGGATGAGAAGGCAAGACCTGCAAAGATGACTGATGAAGAATGGAAAATTCTTGATAGAAAGGCTCTGGATCTATAAGATTGAGCCTGGCAGCATCTGTGGCTTTGAATATTACCAAAGCAGGATCTACGTAGAGTTGATGAAATCTTTAGCAAATCTATATGAAAAACCTAGTGCTTCAAATAAATTTTATTTGATGAAAAAATTGTTTAATTTAAAGATGCAAGAAGGTGGATCTGCATCAAGTCATTTGAATGATTTTCAATCTATTGTAAATCAATTAAAATCAATTAGTATTCCATTTGAGGATGAAGTGAAAGCAATTTTATTATTATGCTCTTTGCCAGATAGTTGGGATAACTTGGTAATGGTTGTTAGTAATACAACGTCTGCTACTAATGTTTTAAAGTTTGATGATGTGGTTAGTATAATCCTGAATGAAGAAATACGCAGGAAAAGTACAGGAGAATCATCATCTGGGAATGCTTTGAATGTAGAAAGTAGGGGAAGGTAGAAGGAGAGATCCAAGAGCAAGAATAATGGGAAATCAAAGTCTAAGAATGGTAGATCTAAATCCAGAGGTAGAGGTATAATCTGCTGGAATTGTGGAAAGAAAGGTCATGCAAAGAAGGATTGTTGGTTCAAGGAAAACAAAGAGAATGTACCAGAGAAAGGTAAAGAGGAAAATGTTGCTGCAAAAGAGGTAATGCAAGATGCCCTAATTCTCTCCTTGGATAATAAAATTGAGTCATGGGTTTTAGATTCAGGAGCTTCTTTCCATGCAACCCCTAATAAGGGTTATTTCAAAAATTATGTCCAGGGTAATTTTGGGCATGTTTATTTAGGAGATGATGAACCATGCAATATTACTGGTAGAGGTGAAGTTCATCTTAAATTGCAGAATGGAAATACATGGATATTGAAAGATGTGAGGCATGTTCCAAGCCTTAAAAGAAATCTAATTTCTGCAGGACAATTGTGTGAAACTGGTTGCATGGTTACACTCACAGCCAAATCTTGGAAAGTTACCAAGGGATCTCTTGTTGTAGCAAGAGGAAAGAAGGTAGGATCATTGTATTTGTCTACCTGTATTACTGATTCCTTTTCTATTCTATCTACTTCAGATTTAGATACAAGCATGTGGCACAATCGGCTAGGCCATATGAGTGAAAAGGGAATGCAGATCTTAAAGGAAAAGGGTAAGTTATCAGATCTGAAACGTGTAGATCTTGATTTCTGTGAGCATTGTATTTTTGGAAAGAAGAAGAGAGTGATATTTCTCAAAGTTGGGGCAACAAAGAAAGAATCATAAATTGGAGCTTGTACACTCAGATGTGTGGGGACCAACCCAGGTAGCTTCTCATGGAGGATCCCAATACTATGTTACTTTCATTGATGATGCCACAAGAAAGGTATGGGTTTATTGTATTAATCATAAATCTGATGTTTTTGAAACTTTTAAAAGATGGAAATCCCTTGTTGAAAATGAATCAAATTCAAAGTTAAAGTGCCTTAGATCTGACAATGGTGGTGAGTACTGCAACAAGGCTTTCAATGATTATTGTTCAGTAAATGGAATACACAGAGAAAGGATGGTTCCTAGAACACCACAGGAGAATGGTGTTGTAGAGAGAATGAACAAGACAATCATGAAACATGCTAGAAGCATGAGGATACATGTTGGATTTCCCTTACAGTTTTGGGCGGAAGTAGTAGACACGATGGTTTATTTGATTAACCATGGACCTTCAAGTGCACTGAATGGTGGAATACCAGAAGAAGCTTGGACTGGAAAAGAGGTAGATCTTTCTTTTCTTAGAGTATTTGGCTCAGAAGCTTTTGTGCATATTGATAAGGAAAATAGAAAGAAATTGGATGCTAAATCCAAAATATGTACTTTCATTGGTTATGGCTCTAGTGATTTTAGATTTTGGTTTTGGGATTTAAAAGGTTCTAAGATAATTAGGAGTCATGACATTGATTGGAATGAAAAGAGAATGTACAGGGATCAAGTTTTGGTACCCAAAGGTGAACTGGTGGAGAAGTTTTGTGGATGAAAATGAACTCTCAGATTCAAAATTAACACCTACAGGTTTACATAGTAACTGGTATCGGTTTACCCTTGACCGGCATTGGTCCCCTATACCGGCATCGATTACAGAAGAGACAAACCGGTTTCATTAGGCTGAACCGGCGTCGGTAGAAGGTGACTAGATGTTCGGTCACTATCAGAAGTAGATACAAATCTACAAGATGAGAAGATTGAGCCTCCGACACCCCAAATCTCAGTGAGAAGGTCACAAAGGGTAAGTAGACCTCCAAAAATATTTTCACCTTCCTTGTCTTATTTATTATTGACTGATAGTGGTGAACCAAAAATCTTTGAAGAAAGTAATGTAGGATAAAGCCCACAAGTAGTGGGAGCATGGCATGAATGAGGAGATGGACTCCTTAGAGTAGAACCAGACATGGAATTTGGTTAAGTTGTCAGCAGGTAAAAGAGTATTACAGAACAAGTGGGTTTACAGGATCAAGGAAGAAGAGGGTGGACAGAAGAGATACAAGGCAAGGCTTGTAGTAAAGGGATTTACATAGAAAGTAGGTATTGACTTTGGTGAAATCTTTTCTCTTGTTGTTAAGATGACTTCTATTCATACTGTATTGAGTTTAGTTACAGTAGAGGATTTGCATTTAGAGCAACTTGATGTCAAGATGACATTTCTTCATGGTGATTTAGAGGAAGAGATTTATATGAATCAACCACTTGGGTATGAAGTCAAGGGTAAGGAGAAACTTGTGTGCAGATTGAAAAAGATCCTATATGGGCTCAAGAAAGCTCCAAGGAAATGGTATATGAGGTTTGATAGTTTCATGCAAGAGCATGGTTATTTGAGATGTGAATCTGACCATTGTGTTTATTTCAAAATGCTTGGAAATGGGAGCTATATTATTTTGTTATTATATGTGGATGATATGCTTATTGCATAGGATCTAGTATGCAGGACATTGGTGAGCTTAAAGAAAATCTAGCTCACACATTTGCAATGAAGGATTTGGGAGCTACAAAGAGAATCCTTGGCATGAAAATTCACAGAGACAGGAAAAAAGAAGTTGTATTTGTCTCAGGAGCATTATATCAATAAGGTGTTGGAAAGGTTTAATTTGAAAAATTCAAAACCTGTAAGTACACCTATGGATGGACACTTCAAATTGAGAAAATATCAGTGTCCTACATCACACAAGGAGGTTGAGTACATGGCACGAGTTCCATATGCTTCAGTAGTTGGGAGCTTGATGTATGCTATGGTTTGTACCAGACCAGACATTACACAGGCAGTGGGAGTTGTGAGTAGATTTATGGCTAATCTAGGTAAAGAGCATTGGAAAGTAGTCCAATGGATTCTCAGGTATTTGAGAGGGACATCTGACATGCAGTTATGCTATGGAGGGTCAGATACTTCTTTACATGGCTATGTGGATTCATACATGGCTGGTGATTTGGATGGTAGGAGGAGCACCACTGGATATGTTTTCATAGTAGGTGGCACAACAGTTAGCTAGATTTCTAGATTGCAGAAGGTTGTGGCCCTGTCTACTACAGAGGCTTGAGTATGTTGCAGCTACAAAAGCTAGCAAGGAGATGATATGGATGAGCAGGTTCATGGAAGAGTTGGGAAAAGAGCAAGAGGATTGCAGATTATACAGTGATAGTCAAAGTGTGATTCATCTAGCAAAGAACTCAACATTTCATTCTAGAATGAAACACATTCAATTGATATATCACTTCATACAACAGGTATTGGAGGATGGGCAGTTGAAGTTGGAGAAAATTCATACAAAGGAGAATCCTACAGATATGCTAATGAAGCCGTTGGCAAAGGAGAAGTTGGAGCTACACTCCACTTCTGTTGGTCTTCGAGTTTGAGACTTGAAGAGGGAGAAACAAGCCAAATGAAAGGATCAGAGGATGGATTTGTATGGTACAGTGTAACAATTTATCTCCAAGTGGGAGATTGTTGAGTTGTGGAGCTTAATCGCTTCACTGGCATGCTTTTGTAGACTTGCTGGAATACACAGTAACTGGCATCGGTTGACGAATCTGTCGTCAGTCACCATGGACCGGTATCGGTCAGGAAAGGAGGAACTGAACATCGGTTAGGGATAACTGACATTAGTTAAGGCTAACCGACATCGGTTTCCTATGCGTGACTACTATAATTAAGTTGCGGGAATTAGATCTATCTTTAGTTGTAAAGTGAATCTAATGGTTGTAATTACATAGCTAAAGTGTCCCTAAGATTGTAGATGCATATATAAGCATAAAGCTAGGGTTTAGAAGGTAGAATTCAATTGAGAATAGAGAGAAGTTTCCTTTTGAGAGAAAAGAGAAATTTGTAGAGAAGAAAGTACAGGACATCCAAGAAGGTGTGGAAGATTGAAAATCTTCATTGTATTTCCTCTGTGATAATAAATTGGTTGTTTCTTGGTGGACGTAACCCACACTGGGTGAACCACGTTAAATCTTGTGTATTGTTTCTTCTTGTTTATTTCCGTATTGATTGTTTTTATGCTTAGATCTGATTAATGATTCACATATTCATTGCATATGCATACATTCTTCATGTATTTAACATTTTGTCTATTTTCTGACATTCTTTCAATACTTTGAATATTAAAAAGGTAATTGTCATTTACTTCCTATATATGTGGGCTCCTTGCAAATCTAAATTTGATCTTTGTTTACTCTAATGTGTGTTAGTTATGTGCTCTATCAATTGTTGAAACAAATGGATTGATACCCTTATTCATCCAATATATAATACTACATCCCATTTGAATTAAAATTACGAGATTTTGGAGGGATTATTCAAATTTTGGAGGGATAGTTATTACTTTTCATTAATTCTACATTTTTGGAAAATGGTGAGTCTAATACGAATTTGTTGTTGGAGCTACATTTAATGAGGTGAAGGTGGCAAAAGAAAGGGCAGTTGTGACAAAAAATCTGAAGGAATTTATTTATTTTTAAAATACAACTTGAGAGGTTGTGCATAAATGTGGACTTATAGTACTTAAATAGATGTGAAATATTCTAAATGTGAACAACTTTGTCCCTATACATGAAATGGTGCACATGTGATTAGGTACACTTTTGTACTTATGATATTGATGTTGACATTTTAATGTTTTAAGATGGTTCTGAAATTGAAGCCTCAAAACACTTTTAATTATAGGTTCATGTTCCCATTGTGTCCTATCATCCATGTTTTCAATGAAAGAATGTACTAATTATGCAAGTTTTATTAAAAAAATTACGATATCAAATTTGTGCAAATTTACACACTTATTGGGTCCCTGTAACTAGATTAATGTAGGAATATTTGTCCAATGAATGGACCCCACCCTCACAAAAAAGGTGCTCATCTATTGGTGCATGTTCACCAATCATTGCCTTTCCCCTAGGTAGTGTAGTATTATTGGGTTAACTTTCTTAGTTACTCCTTTGATGGGATATATTTGGTGCTTCATTTAATATGCTAATCAACTAGACTAAAATGCTTATTTTATCTTTTGATAGAGTATATTGTACTCACTTAGCAAGTAGATAATTTTAAATAGAATAATTTATTGTATGTGTTTGATAGTCAAAGTTTTAGTATATGTATTTTGTAGATAGTCATAATGTTGTTCTAATAATTCAATAGGTAGTTCAAATCCTTATTTGTATTACTTTTACAGTTAGGTAAAATACCATTTTATATCCATTTGATGGATAGTTCAAGTGATTGGAGGTTGTTTTTGTGTAGAACAATCTTGTGTTATTATGATTCATTTTATAAAGTAGACCAAATGTTTGGCCTTGTGGATGAGTATATCAAGAAAACATTTTGTACACTAAGATAGATTTAGGGTTACTTGTTTAGTTTAGTACTATGTTGCTAGAGAGGCCACTTTTACTTGTTGTGAAGCTGAAAACATCATATAGGAGTTTGGTGAGTATAATTATATGGGAAATGATGTATAGAAATATGAAATTTGTATTCATTCAACCAATTAAGAGGACTCAATCAATCAACCTTACACCAAGCTCAGTAAATGAGAATATTTTAAATAACCTAAAATGGCTCAAATATGCATAAACTGACAAATATTCGTCTAAGTGGATTGATCAAAACCCTATACCTTGTTTTTATATCCTCATTTAATTTCCATTCATCTCCCAAGATGATCATACTTCATGAAATTTCACTTTTCACTTACCTTGTTCAACTTTCTCTATTGGCTCTTCACCCTTCTTCTCTAGCTCTTCACTCAAACAAGCAACTTTTTTCATCTTTTTGCACTCAATGACATTTTTAAACCTTTGTAACGTGTTCCTCATTCAAAAAAAATTGTTATATCAATCACTAATTTGACTTCAAAAGGATAAAAAACTCACTTTTAACTTATCTTACTTAAAACTACCAATTTGTGCTCTCAAGAACAAATAGTCTACAAAAAATTTTGTCATGTATATCTTTTGTTGCACAAGGCCAATTGCTCTAAAAAAATTATATATTTTATAAGCATCTACAAGTAACATATTTTCTAAAATTCATCCCATTTTCATTATGGAATTTAAAAGTTATGACTATTTTCTCTGGCAAACATTCTCAGTCCAGATAGAAACTACTTCGCAACTCCAAAAATACTCAGAATTAATGTAAAATATTAAAAACCCATCTGTATAATGACCTTTTTCAACTTCACACCAAATTTTGAGTCATTTTTGAATTATATACAAAATTTATCATTGTTTTCCCCAAAATAGATCATTAAAACTTGCATACACAGTCACTGTATCAGTTTTCAAGCCAAGAAACAATTAGTTCAACTCATCCTTTCACAAATACTCATACAAGGATTCAATAATGACTCTCCAAATTCAAATAATGAAAACATATAAGCTATTTAATCACTAAATTTAGAGACATTCATGACAAGGTAAGATATCAAACAAAAAAATAGAGTTTATTATGTATATATTGTAACTTTCTTACAAAATTATGTTTTTCTCTTCCATTTCTCCTTCATCTGATCTCCTTCTTCCTTCAGTAATGTTCTCTACACTTCATCTCTCCCTCTCTAATTCGAATCCATCACCTTATAAGTAACTTCTTCTTGAAAATATAACTAACTTCCAAGACTCATGGTGGCTCTTCATATGCCTTCCCACCTATTATGATGCATTTTACATATTTTCAAAATTTTACACCTCACTCATACATTCTAGGACTTACTTCTATATGACTATACCCTTACATATTCCCTCAAATCATATAGACCCCTTGAAAACCCCACTTAGTCTTTTATATGTTTTTTAGAATTTGAATTACATTTTGGAGGGAATTGTCAAATTTGAATTTCATACCACTTGAACACCTAACTATCTCTCTCTCTTATGACCTCATCACACTCCAACACACTCATTAAAACCATGAAAAATGAGGAATTCCCATGTTTTATGTCAATTGGATTATGCCTCTGCATCAAGCCATAACTTAACATGAAATCCCACATGTATGAGAGATAGAAAGAGAAAGAAATTGTATGATGGGGAGTAGGTCATATGATAATGTAGGATCATCTATGTTCACTTGCAATCTTGCATCACCAAAAACAAGATATATTGTTATAAAAATAACGGGTTGTACAATTCTTGCATAACTTTTGTGTGGACTTTATGCAATCTTGTGCATTTTTTTGTTTGAATAAAAAAATACAAGTCTGAAAGAGTTTGAGGTTGTGTGTAGACTATTATAGTTGTTCTCTACAATATTTTACATAGGGGTTGTGACAATAATTCACACACATTATAATGGAATTTTAACACTTATGGATACTCATGCCACTAAAACATTTAGATCATTTAGAGTTATATACCATTGTAGACACCGAAATTTCACTTTTGTAATATTATTGCCAAAACGCAGACAAATCACTATCATTCTTATCAATTTTGTTATAATTAGTGATTTTCACTAATTAACTAACGTTTCTTGCCACTTTAGCCAATTAATAAGTGCATTGTTGATTGCCAAATCCCTTTCGTATTCAGGATGCCACTTTATGATGAATCATAAGTCAAAATCCTCTTCAAAATAGAAAATTAGCATTTATTAGCTAATTAAGCCTATTTTGCCCTTGTTTTGGTCAATATGCCCTACTATTGGCTCAAACCCCTCTTCTAACCACTCAAAATCACCCCACTTTCCTCCACAATGTCTCAACAAGCTTCAAAAGCTATTATCCTAGCCTCCTAGTTGACCCTAAGCGATATGATTAAGGCTCCACACATCTTAATCACTTGTTAATTCACTAATTGTGATTAGCACAATTTAATTATGATTAGAAATTCTAATCTAATTTGTGAATTTTAGTCCCACATGCACCAAAATACAAGTTTTCACCCTAAATGGAAAACTATAAAAAGGGACTCACCTCATACCTTAATACTTTACACCATGCTTTGATTTACATCTCATATAATAAATATGATTTATAGCCGAGTTCAATCCTTGCATAAAGTATTCAACAAGGTTAGTAGATGGATATCTAAAGTGACTTTGTAAGTCATTTGGAGAGGACATTTCACCTAATTTGGAGTAGCAACCATACCCAATTTGATTGCCATCTAAGGTCTATTTAGGCCCATGTTAAGTAATTGAAGCATATTAGTAGGCATGATTAGTTAAATTTTGAATTATATTCATGTTAGTTAAGCATTCCATTAAGCTTTTATCTTAATGTTACATTCCTAGACTTAGAGCCTTGACTAGAGGTGGCAATGGTGCTACCCTTTCTTAGTTAGTCATGCAATTTTCTTTGTAAAGTTTAGGGTGCCTTCATTCATATTCGCTCTTTGGTCACCATAGTGTTCACATTGACCTATTTGACCATGACTAGGCTATGTTTATAGTCACCTTTTTTATAGTTGCATTAAATCTTAGGGTGATTGTTAGTCTAACATTATCAATTAAGAGACACTAATGTGTCATTTTTAGTAAACCTTAGATGGAAATACATGGAGAATCCTCCTATCTCGAGCATACCTATGACAAGTGACGTTAGACATGGCTATGGTAGGTAATGTTACCATGACTAGGTGATATGATTTTGAGTTAAAACCCTCTGTGTTAGAAGATAGGTTATAATAGGTTGAACATAGTGGTGGAGTCACCCTAGGATTCTTCTGCATACCTGGATGTTACAAATTGTCATTTTCAACATACAATTGTTTGAATTGTGTATTAGAAATCCATAATTTTCAATCGACAAACATGAGGTTCTTATGTGTGTTGTGACATCATCTAGGAAGTAAAATAGTTACCTTGTGAAGGATAATACACCTAATCTCATTATTGTACATATATTCGAGGCTTGATTGAAGCCCCAGTATGACCAATTTGGCCTCATCATACTGTCTAATGAAATATTTAAACCCAAGTTTATGCCTACACTTCTGCTCGAAAAAATGGCCAATGAGGTCAGAATACACATTCAATTGTCAAATGACAGTGTACTATGGGGCATACGACCTACTGTTAAATGTTCACTATCGATCCCTAGATACACCTGAATGACCATAGCTACATCATGCACAACCTCCTCCTAATAAAGATCTTCACGAAGTACCTATTCAAGAAGTAACATTAGAACAATAAGTGTCCAAGCCCTTACTCACCAATTTGGAAAGTTTGGATTCTCATATACAAAAGGAACAACCAAAAGTTGTGAAACAAGTTATACCAAAGTCAAAACCTAAAGCTTCATTTCATGAGCTCCCAATAAACACTCCTCGATGGGAGACACAAAGAGATCCTTATGAAGAAATTTCTCGCAGAGAATAGGGGTGGGAATACATCTAGATTTAATCCTATCGCATAGACCTACACCACCTACACAAGATCCCCTCTTCAATCAAGAGTGGCCCACTATCAAGAATGCCCTTCTAGCCTTACAAGAAGGTAAAACTGGTAACAGTAAGAAATACTAGTTTGATGAGTTGTGCCCTTATCCATTTGATAGGTCCATGCTACAGGTACCTTTCCCATGACACTTTGATTTTCCAAAATTTTAAAATTATAAGGGAGAAGGTGACCCTTGTGACCATATTAAATATTTTTGATATGGCATGCCAAGAGGTTGCATTTAGTGACAATTATCTTATATTCCTCTTCCCACTGGAGTTTAGGAGGGCAAGCGTTAGAGTGGTTTGTACGCATCCCCAAGGGATCTCTATCTACATGTCTGCAATTAGCTGAACACTTTTGTACAGTCACTTTTCATTTTAATATTGAGAGTGACATGTCACCATGTACAGATCTATGCAATGCCAAATAATGAAACAATGGAAACTTTGTTGCATTTTTACAATGATGGAGAGGATAAGCTAGCCGTTTTCCTTGCTCCATACCCAAAAAATAGTTGATAAGCATATTTGTTCCCAAACTCCATCCAAAAATTACATTCCACTTGCAAATGTATTGTGGCATCACATGTTCGAAGAGGTAATCGAAAAAGGGAGTCAAATTGAAAAAGTCATTGTTGGCTAGGGGGACTTTAAAACCTTTCTCCTGTGATCACAATGATTCCAAATGTAACGAAAAACCAAAGTTTCATTCATAATAAGAACAAAAATGTCATTAGTGATGGGATAGTAAACTCTAAGAAAGTACAAGACATTCAGAACCACACACCTTTGAAGCTTGCAAAGGTAAATCCACCTACGAAGTATAAACACCGTACTTTCACACCTCTATCTGAATCAATATCATCCATACTAAAGCAATTATAGGCCATTAACATGGTTAAGTACACTAAAATACAAACCATACAGGTACGATGCACTTAAACCATCATGGTTTAAAGATAATTAATTTTACGGGTTTCACCACGTAAAGGGTCACAAAACTAAGAAGTGTTTAAGATTAAAACAATACATTCAATACCTATTCAACAGTGGTGATATAGAATTAGACTACTGCTACTCGCTTACAAATCTCCAAATGACAAACTTAGGGATCTTCAAAGATCATTTTTCCAATCATGAAGAAAAGAAAAATTTGGATCGGGGACAATCATCTCAGAATAAGAATGCTAATTATGTGTCAAACAAAGACCATTTTGATTCCTTGATAGGTTATGTTGATCCACTTGTTGAGAAAATCAATATGATTAGAATTAAAACAAGAGAGTTCACCATGGCAACGCAATGGGCTCACCTTGTTATCTCAGAACCTACTCCCCCTCATCCTCAAGAGAGTCACTATGATGTGTTAGATCAACTAGAGAAGACTACAACTAAGATTTCAATCTTAGATCTTCTAAATATTTCTAACGTCCATAAGGATATACTTTGCAAAACCTTACAGGGATCAGGAACATATATTGATGTTGACCCTCAATACATTTACAGGCCATGGTAGCACAAATTGCTCCTGCAAGACACATAACCTTTAGTCTGACAGAAGCCTTAACTAAAAATCCCTCCCATAACCTACCCTTACATATTGAGGTAATAATCAATCGTAAGAAGGTCAAGAGAGTGTTTGTGGATAGTGGATCTATGTCTTAACATTTGTACCCTTAAACTAGTTCGTCAACTAGGTTGCACAAAAGCTTGATTTGGAGACAAAGGTCATCACCATAAAGGTGTATGACAATGCAAAATGACAATCAGCTGGAATGATCACTTTCTCATTGGAAGTTGGTCCCATAACCCATGATATGAAGTTCCATGTCTTGGACCTAGAACTCCATTACAACATCTTGCTCAGTCGCCCATGGATTCACGACATGTAGGTCATGCCATCAACATATCATCAGTGTCTAAAGTTGCAACATGAAGGATAGAAACTTACTATACAAGGGGATCCCCAACCATTTTCTCATTGCAGAGCATTGTCGGGACATATTTTCCTACCATCTACGAGTGTCCCTCTAAGAAGATATTACTGTCCCTATTCAGTTGGAGGCCCTCGTTTCACAAGTGGATCTGGGCACCCTAGACTCCCAATGACAATAGTGCATCTACATTGGAATCTCCATTTGCTACATGGGAGATGAAATTCATAAACAATGGTTGTGGAGAGTATAATCTTCAACAAGCCCTTATGGTTCAAAACATTACGCATATCAGCCCAAGCACGTGGTAGACCATGTTATAAATTCCAGAGATCAAGGGAGAATTACCCCTTTGACAATTTCACTTCATGTGGCTTGCTAGAAGATGAAATAATCCTTAATGATATTATATTCCATCCTCAAGATGATGAAATGGATTTGTGTTACAAGTCATCTAGGTATGTTATTCCTAACAAAATCATGCTTACTATGAGATATCAAGGACGTGGTTGCAGCCACCAAGAACAAGGTCCATTATAAGCTCTTCCAATACCTCATCGTATAATGGTAAATCAGGTATTGGCATCCATTTGTATGAGTCTCAACCTTTAGATAACGAGTATGCTTATTCTGAGAGTGAGGATAGTTTGTCTGAAAATGAAAGCAAAACAGATTCCCGGTGTAGTCTTTACGAATACCTCACCTCTACGAACCTATTCTCTAACATGGCTATCCTTACCATAACCCTATTACACCCATAGTATCCCCTATAACTCAAACATTAAACCTCATCTACCCATCACTCATGAATTGGGATCAACAACAACACGTACCTATTGACATGTTTCAAAATGATGAGGCTATTGGTGAGTTCCTGGGCATCAGAGATAACATTCCAAGAAATGATCACAAAAAGGATTCTCCATTCAGCTCAACGCATGTGCATACTTCAGAGAGGAGGTAGAATTGTGTGGAAACTTAAGTAAAAAAGTGAGCAAGGGAAAGAGTCCTAAGAAAATCCTTGTGGAAAGAAAAAAGGGAAGTCCTATAGCGAAAACCTCTTCGAGGTACTTGTGGATAAACAAGCAGAAAAAACCTATGGAAAAGATAGTGTACCCATATAAAGATGAGGATCTCCCTAAACCACCTTTGATAGAGGAGGATCTCAATATTCCTCCCAATCCTACATGCATGGAGGATGAGTCAAAGCTACTAGTGGAAGATACAATAGATGTTAACATCGGCATGAAGGAGTTTCCTAGAATAGTTAAGTTGGGAGCTTCACTCTCAGCTCAAGAGAAGAAAACATTTACAAGAATTTTGAGAGAGTATGCAGATATCTTTCTTGGTCTTATGTAGACATGCCAAGACTTGATCTAGACATTAGTGGTGCACAATCTTGTTGTGCACTCGGACACCAAGCCCATCAAACAAAAGCTCCAGAAGATGCATCCTTGTGTCACCTTACTGGTAAAGGCAGAGCTAGAAAGGTTATTAGAAGTAGGCTTCATCAAACCTATTGCTACTTCAGAGTGGATTTCTAATGTGGTACCAGTTCAAAAAAAGTCTAGTCGGTATCAGAGTGTGTACCGATTTAAGAGATATTAACAAAGCTTGTCCCAAGGATGACTTTTCCTCTCCCTAACATCGACATGATCATTGATTCTATTGTTGGTTATGAGATGCTATCACTCATGGATGGCTTCTCAATTTATAATCAGATAAATATTGTGGAGGAAGATCAACACAAGACAACTTTCACAACCCCATGGGGGAAATTCTGCTACCAAGTCATGCCCTTCGGCCTTAAGAATGTAGGTGCTACATATCAGCGGGTGATGACTGTAATATTTCACGACATGATAAGCGACATCATGGAAGATTACATAGATGATATACTAGCTAAATCTAGGACTCAGGAGGAGAACCCAAATATTTTGCGGCGTATCTTTCAGTACCTAAGAGACTACAAATTCTACCTTAACCTGAAGAAGTGTGTCTTCGGTGTGTTATCTGGTAAATTACTAGGATTCATTGTGTCAAGGAGAGTGAATAGAAGTGGATTCCACAAAGGTCACTGTTATCACAGAAATGGATCCTCCTAAAAACATTAGACAATTTCGTAGCTTATAAGGGAAAATTTAGGCCATCAGAAGGTTTATTTCACAGCTAGTAGACAAGTGTCATACATTCACACATCTCCTTAAGAAAGATTTTAACTTCACCTAGGGGCTAGAACAACAAGTAATTTTATTTGCTAAAAGAGTACTTGGCTAAACCCCTTGTTCTCATGCCACCCATGGCAGGAGAACCCTTGTTGCTCTACATTTATGCTACACATTTTACAATTAGGGCACTATTGGCCCAGTATGATAAAGAGCAGAGAGAAAAAGTTGTATACTACTTGAGTAAGAATGTTGATAACATATGAGCTCAACTATCCGCAGATCAAAAAGGATTTCCTAGCCATAGTGTTTGCTTTCCAGAAGCTACGCCACTATTTACTCAACAATAAATTCAAGATTATTTTGAAGGTCGGTCCATTAAAATACTTACTGTCAAAACCCACCCTAACTCGAAAGATGGCTAATTGGATCATCTTGTTAAGTGAAATTGACATTGAGTATGTGCATCAAAATTTAGTAAAAGGACAATTCTTGGCAGATCAGCTAGTAGAAGCTCCACTACCAGGTACCAAACCTTTGAGTTTGGAACTACCAGATGCATCTATCATGTACCTTGAGGAATCTATCGTTTGGAAACTATACTTTAATAGCTCCTTTACCTTTCATGGTTCAGGTGTCGAGAGTTGTGTTAATCACTCCTACGGGAGACTTGATTCCCCAAGTGTTCCAACTTGGGTTCCCATGCATGAATAATATAGCGGAGTATGAAGCTCTCATCACAAGGATGAAGCTATCCATCAAGTGGGATATCAGACGAGTCAATTACATTGGTGATTCAATGCTCATTATCAAACAGGTCACAGATGAATACAAGGTCAAGGATGAGAAAATTCTTCCATATAAAAGGATGGTTGATTCTCTAAAGGAGTTCTTTGAGCAGATAACATTTGAGCAAAATACCAAGAGCACAGAAGAAAACAATTGATGTACTATGGCTACAATAGGATCCATGTTGAGTATTCCACTAGGGAACAATGATATGCCATTCTTTGTAAAAAATCTCAAAATGTCGGCATATGACATACCAGATTCTTGTATGGTGTGTTATGTTGTTGGTCCCTTTTCCCATGGTACACTGAAATATTTAATTACCTCCATGATGGAACCTTTCCCAATAACATTTCCCATGCTAAAAAATGCACCCTCATCCAGCATATAGCCCGCTATACCCTACTTGGGGGCACCCTCTTCCGCCAAGGCTATGACAGGAATTTGTTGCGATGTTTAAGTTCGAACGAATCTATCCAAGCAATTAAAGAGGTGCACTGAAGGCATATGCGGGGCTCATACTAATGTGATGGTACTTGCAAAGAAAATTCTCAGCGTAGGCTATTATTGGCCTACCATGGAGCATGACTGTTGTAACCATGTGAAGAAATGTGTGGATTTTCAAAAGTACGGCAACTTGATACATGCACCGGTGCAATCCTTACAACCTGTCACAACCCCTTGGTCATTCTCAAAGTGGGGTCTCGATCTAATAGGGAAACTTAACCCTATCTCTTCAGATGGTCATAAATTCATCATTACTGCAACTGAGTACTTTACAAAATGGGTAGAGGTTGTTCCTCTCACCTATGTTGAAGGTGTCCAAATCTCTAAATTTATCGTGAACCATATCATCTTTCAATATGGTATCTCTTCTTTTATTATCACTGATAATGGTAAGCCATTTAAGAATAAGACAATGAAAGCACTCTGCAAACGCTTTCAAATCTCCCTTAAGTTCTCGATCCCCTATTACCCTCAAGGTAATGGGCAAGCCAAGGCTTCCAATAAAACCCTAATTCACATTATGGAGAAGATGGTGAACAAGATAGGTCGTGACTGGCATCTATGAATTCACCCTACCCTCTGGAAATTCATAACTTCTATCTGCACCCCCACATGTGCCACTCCATACTCCTTAGTATTTGGCACATAAGTCATACTGCCTTTAGAGATCGAGATCCCTTCTTTGTGTATTGAGCTAAGGGACTACCTGAATGAAGAGGAGGACTACAAAGTAGCTCGAACTGACAGAGATGGAACTATTAGATGAGAAAATACTTCATGCTCTCAATCACCTTAAAGTGTATCAGGATTGTGTGTGGTGAAGCTATAATAAAAGAGTCATACCTTGTCAATTTGAGGTAGGGGACTTGGTGTTAAAAGAGAATCAGAAGAACACCAATAAGGACTATGAAAAGAAAGGGAAGTTTGAACCCAATTGGCTAGGACCATATGTTGTGGTTACTAAGTTCGGTTCAGGTGCCTATAAGCTAGCCCATTCAGATGGCCAAGAGCTTCAAGAACCCATGAATATAATGCATCTTAAGTGCTTCTATGCTTAAGTATGGGGTCTCTAAAATATCAAAAAATCAAAAAAGTATAAAAAAGAAAAAGAAAAAGAGAAATAAATAGGTGCATCCAATAGTGAAAACCATACAATGGTGGCACTTTGGACAAGTCCTTTGGTGAAAACCGGTTTCCAGTGCCAAGGGAGGGTTCGTTGTTCGCAAGAATTTCAGGTTTAGGAGTATGAAAAATTTTTCCTAAGTTAGTCTTTACCTTCATCTGGGTCCCTTATGAGTCTATCCCTCTTTTCCCTAATCCAGTTGATCCAACCTTTTGAATGCAGAGAATTTAACTTTGAATGAACCCATCTCACGTTGGGGGAAACTTCACACTGTCACTTCTAGCATATACCATGTGGCATTACACCCTTGTACATCCCATATAACGCTGGTGGCATCCACATTTCTTCATTTCCTTGCACATTCACTTAGGAAAACTGTTTAGAAAACGTCAAAAACATTCGTATAACTTTTGAAAACCCCCAAAACATACATATATGTTCCTTGGAAAAATCAAAACATTCAAATACATTTCGTAGAAAACTCCAAAACAATAGAAAATTGTCTTAGAGATAAAAACTAAAAATAGTGAAAAACGTCCCAAAATTGTCCCACAAAAACAAAGTAGTGGTTTGCTTACTTTTAGTTGTTGGTTTGTATGGTTTTAGTTGCATTGATTTTTTGTATTGTATGCTTTAAATTGGATTTACTTGCTTACTTAGATTGAATGACACTTTAGTCTATAACGTACTACATTGAGTTCATTTTATATTGCATACTTGTAAATAAATGTGTTGCTTTGATTAGATTTGTTCAACTTGTACTTGTTAAATTTTACTTGTACATTGTGTTATCACTTCATCATCATATCACATATAATCACATCATACATCATATATCAATAAATGCTAAGTTTACATCATACATGTATGCTAAAGCTAGTCATCAAGTATTGTATCATCAATGGGGCAAGAGGGGTTGCACATGATCACAAATCTATCCCCCTAATACCAATATCAAAAATAAAAACATGTTTTACTCAAAGTATATCATCAACATGCAATATGACATCAGCTAAGGCTGTCTCATAATCTAACATGTGATATAAACATAAAACATACAAATGAAACATGGTATCTCATAATCTAACATGTGATACAAACATAAAACATATAGATTAAACATGGTATCTCATAAACAACATTTGATACATCTGTAATCCATTTATCATCATACATCATCAAAAATATAAATTTCCGTGTACAAAATAGGGTGTCTAAAAAGTACATACGATATAATGAGCCATCATAGGCGTCTATACAAAAAAGTGCCTTCATCACGAGGCATGATAAAAATAATACATATACATCCATCCAAAATTATGCCTTCATATTGAGGCGATACACCAAAAAGATACATCTAGTACATCAATAAGAGAGTCAACCACGACTCTCACCCTTTCTGGGACTACCTGGTCCAGGTCCACCGCTAGACAGGGGCATCTGAGGTGTTATGCATGTAGAAGGTGTTGCACCATCATTGAGTAGACAGAGTATGAAACTAAGGAGAGGGCACACAGAAGATTCGTGTGTGGGAACAAGGTGCATTTGAAGGCGCGGAAGGATAGGGAAGGAAACACATGTCATGAAAAGTTGATTTGGGACTTAGCCATTTTTCATGGTTACGGGCTATTTTTGGAGATAGCGTGTGGAGCACACAATGGGATGGAGACTTGTGTGACACGTAAATTTTATTTTGGGGATGAGTGTTTACTAAGCACCATGCATGAGTTCGGGATAATAATAGGATTACTACTGCCAGTTAACTGTAGGAGATCTATTATTAGCGCACTTACATGTGTGCATATTATTGTAAAGGTGCATGGTTATTTTCAGCATGCGACCTATTTTGGGAAGTGTGTAGGTGGTGAAGGGAAAGATTTCCCACCCCTATAAATATGTATTATTCTATGTAGTTAGAAGACAGTGATGATTATTGTAGAGTTGTTGTTGGATCTTATACACACATAAACTTATGGAAATATTATTTAATGTAAGAAGCTTATATGTTTACATTGTTTAATATAATGGAGTATATTGGCTGGATAAAGGTGTTAAACATGACTATAATTGGTTCTTGTATGGTTGATTTCATTATGATTATTGTTTAATTCATGATTCTTTAAGATCTAGATCTGGAATATGCTTGGTTATGTTATGGAATGTTTGTGTTTATTATGGTTTTGAATATGCTCTATCTTCAACACGCTAACATCTTGCACAAGAAACTCTAAAGAGGGGCATGGTACCTTTGCACACTTTGGGTGAGCACTCAGCTCAGGCTGAGTGATGTGTCAACACACTTGGGTTGTTCATGGTGGATTCTAGGCTGCATCATTGGTTCCATTGCCAGGACCTCTTTTTCAATTGTTTTCAAGATGGTTCATGATGAAGATGTACCAGTTGACCCTAGAAAGTGTTGAGGAGTGGATAAAATATCTGGAAAGAAGAGTACGCACTGGAGGTTCAACACTGGATCTGAGTTTGATGCACACGCACGTGGGTGGAACAAATCTATATGACTGTTTGTATGAGAGCTTCTTTGTTATCTTTCTGGTAGAACTGTATGAGTGGTTGGTTGCTTATGCGTCTAAATGGAATTAGAGGTATCACACACTTGTCTGGATGCAGGAAGAATTTCAGGACCTTTATGATGTTGATCTGATTTGGACACGCACCGTGGATACTTGGTTTTTTGGTGTTTTGAATAATTATATTCTGGAGTACTCAATTTCCACTTATTCTTTCCCGAAGGTAGTTGAGTTCCAATTTTTAGGTTATCCCAAGGGAACTTACTTAGTAAGGCATTCCACTGGCGATCAAGATCTTGATGGTGACCCTGAACTTGGAAGAAAAACCAATGGCTAGCTAAACCCCACCATGTGCGGGGGCAGGAGCAAGTTTGGTGAAAGATGGCGGACCTAGCGGTAGAAAGGAAGAGAGAAGAAAGGTAGCTTAAGTATAATGAGGCATGTGAAAGGAGATATGGAGAAGTAGTAGGATATTGCAGAGTGGATGGCATTGAGGAGAGAGATGGCTCATGAAGGATTTGGAGCTCACACGTAGAAGGTGTGGAGCCAGAGCATCTAGAACTCCCCCATTTGGGCAAGCATGACAGGGAACCCTCCTCGGCCTCACAAGGGAGCACCAGTCAAGATGACCTCGGCCACGGGTCCACATCTGAATCTACCTGGAAACCTAGCCCTTGCGCTTGGTTTTCTAGTATCTAGTACATCCAATAGTCAGCAAGCTAATTTGGGCAGTAGGGAAGTAGGAGTAAGTCACATAGCAAGTACATCCATGGCAGGGAAAATGTCTTCGTTGTTTTTTGGAGGTACCTTTTTAGGTGCATCATCAGCACAAAATTCAAGCACGTAAAATTTTGGACTCACTTCTGGGAGTAGTACCACCACTCAAACTGTAGGAGTTCAGTTCAGTACTACTATTGGGACATAGGTAAGTACATCTTTTGGTCCACTTCCGGATACAGGTGGAGGATCAGGGGGTATAGGTGGCTCTAGTTCTAGTGGATCTAGTGGTTCTAGAGGCAGAGGTAACATAGGAGGTTCTGGATTAGGTGGGTAGGATCCGCACCAACCCCAGAATATTTACATGGAGATGTCTCTATCTTCCAGAGTATAAGGGCATAGAAGATGTTGCTGAACACGTGCACATGTGTGAGATATTATGGCATGCAAAAGGGATCATAGATTTTGAGTGCAAAGGCAAGTCAATTTGCAACTACATTACATGGACACGCACATAGTTGGTACAGGAAGTTTGAACCTGATCAAACTTGTGTAGATTATGCCGCATTAAAAGATGCTTTCCTTAAAGAGTTCTATATCCCTGAATTTGAGTAGAAGAGTATAAGCATGCACTCAAGGATATTAAGCACGGCACTACTGAGAGTGTCTAGGAGTATGATGCCCATTTCAAAACACTTTTTTCTAAGATTTCTTATGATATTCATGCAATCCAGCATGCATAATGGTTCGTTGGAGGTCTAATCACACCTTTTAGAAGGGCATTATCACATAAGAAATATACACATCCATGCAAAGCACTTGAAGCATATTTGTGCGCTAAGGAGTTGGAAGTATAGACACTAGAGTCAACCCATTCCTGGAAGCATAGATTGTAGCTATGACAAAGCAGTTGGAGAAACTATCATAAAATTCAGCACATGAGACACACTGGGATTTGGTGTATAGACTGTGAAGTGGAAGGGCACACCAAGGATAGTTTTCCCCACAGTCAGTGCACGTTCATTATTGCTAGACTGTGAGATATGTCATTTGAACCATGACGCCAGCCACTGCCCATTATTACAATGAATGATAAGGAAGAATGTATCTTGTTATTGTAAGATTTTTGGTCCATGACTCATGATACAGAAAGACTGCATGTTAATTGGTCAGATCCATGATACTATAGATATTGGTGTGTGATAGATAGGAGTATCAGATAACTCTAAGGGTAAAGGTGAGCACCAAGATTGGGATCACAATCAAGTGCACGCTATGATTGGAATGAGGGGCACTATGAAGGAGGACATGGTAGAGGTCGAGGATATCCATGGTGGATTCAGGGGTTGAGGTTGTGGTGGTGGACAAGGTGAGTTTCCTCACAGAACATGCTTTACATGTGGATCTCCTTACCACTACATGCGTGAATGTCCTCAAAATATTACTTGTTCTTTTTATGGGAAGAGTCATAGCTATGAGGAATGCCTAGACCTATATGAGCATCTTAGCAAGCAGCATAAACAGGAAAACAAGGGCGCATGGATGGTTAGAATACAGCATGCTGTGGAAAATCAGTGGATGCCAAAGTTGGCACCAGAACCTGAGGTATTACCTATGAAGATTACTACACGCGTTGAAGTTGTGCGTGTCAGAGAAGCATTACAGCAGAAGCCTACCATCACTAAGGAGGACATTTTGCATGCAAGGTATCTGGATCCTGCGCACTAGAAGGAGGTTTATCATGAGACCATGGAGGTACTCAGAAATCTTCAGGGTGAAATACAGCATGTTTAAAGGAGAAATCATAGAAGATGGAACAGAAGAAGGCAGTAGAGATGGTCCAGTCAGATATTGATGACTTGAAGGAGGTATGCAAAATTTTGTGCCAGGAGAATATCATTCCATTACTAGGGAATTGGCTAAAGGGAAACACTCCATGCACATGTATTGAGAATGGACGTCAGATCCTGCATGCAAATCTTCCCCCTCATAGCTTAGATTACAACAAGGAGATCACTCTGAATGTTGTTGTGGATGGATGGCTCTTGAGTAATATATTGATTGACACAGGTGCAGAGGTAAATGTGCTTACTTTAGATGCATGGGTATAGATGGGGAGACCTCCATTGCAGCCATCTTCTAATGTATTGTTTATGGCTAATCAAACTAAGGCCACTCCCATCAGAGTTTTAAAAGATGCATCCATTACTATACAAGGGGCCAAGTTCACTGGGGATTTTGAGGTTTTAGCACTTGTAGAAGCAGACAGTTTCCCAGCTCTTCTTGGGCACCCTAGGTGCTACATAAATAATGTTTATCTACGGTTCAACAAGGGATATATAAGTTTTGAGAACAAGGAAGAAAGAGTTATTATCCCTTTAATAGATGGGAAATTTGTGCCTTATGTTGAGCCTTTGAGTGAGGAAGATCTGAACAGGATTTATGTACACGTCATTCGGGACCCAGAAGTACTCGAGCCATCTAAGGAAGGAATCCTCCAGTGGGAAGATGCACAGTCTATTAGTGATACCACAAGTATTGCTTGTGATAATTGGGCTCATGGCACTTATGAGATGGTTGGGTGCATGAAGTAAGGAGCACATTTGTGTGGAGAAGAAAACCTCGTTGTATTAGGAGGATAGGTAACAACTTTGTACCTCGGTACACTAGAGAAGGAGACCCTACGGTATTCCTGCATGTGCCATAGAGGAATAGCGGACAGACCAATTTGAAAGAAGAAATATGTTAGCATATACCCTACATGGGACAATAATGCACTGGTTGGGTGGCTCACAGGGATAATCTTGTAGAATGGAATGAAGTCAGGATTTCTCTAACAACTCAGTTTTTCAAGGAGCAATGCACCTACTCAAATCTGCACATATCATGGTAATCAACCTGTTTAGCACCACATTCAGTAGTGTGAGAGGCTCTGGACAGAGGGGCAGGAAGCTTTACCACCTTCACTATGGGTGCACAAACTTTATTCCACTTTACAAGGCTGTGCACACGTGTTGGTATGTATATGTGGAGCTACATAGAGAGACTGGAAATTGGTAGGATTTGATTGTAGGAATGGTCCAGACTTTTGACTACTTCTCTACTAAACCTCCAGTGGAAGAGGCATTAAGGGTTATAAAGCACTTAACTATGGGAGACAGTGCAAAGGTGGAAGAACTCATTCAGGAGTTATTTGGTGAGACAGACTCAGGAGCACGCTTTGATGAAGAAGAAGAGACAGATGCCACGCTACTTAAGCATGCTTACTTTGAGAAAGAAAAAGGAAAGATGGTCTACATAGTGGATGATGAGGAAGTAGAAGATCTAGATATAGATCATTCAGTGGGTACGTGCGAGGTGTTAGACAGTGCGGATAAAAACACGTGCGCCTATCATGAACCTATGAAGACAAAGAAAGTGAACATTGGTACATGGATGTTGAACCTAAGGAGGCAATAATTGGGGATTATTGGTCTGAATCTGAAGTGGCAAAAATCATTGAGTTACTACGTGATTTTCAGGACTTATTTCCTAGGGGCTACCATGAATTAAAAGGAGTGCATGAATCATTAGGAGAGATGAAGATTAAGCTTAAGGAAGGTGTGCACACCCGGTCAGGAAAAGACCCTACAGAATGAACCCTAACCTGCGTGTAAAAGTTAAGGAAGAAATTGACAAGATGTTGAAATCTGGCATCATCAAGCCCCTAGAAGAATCAGAGTGGGTTAGCCCCATGGTCATCAGTATAAAGAAAGATGGTCAGGATTAGGATTTGTGTGGATTACAGGGAACTGAATGTTGCATGTGTGATTGATCCCTTTCCTACACCTTTCACAGAGGAGATATTAGAAGGCGTTGCAGGGCGTGAAATCTATTCTTTTACAGATGGATTCTCTGGGTATCATCAGGTTAGGATTGCACAGGAGGATCAAGAGAAAACAACTTTCACCACTGAATGGGGAAGTTTTGCATATACTGTGATGCCCTTTGGTCTGAAAAATGTGCCTGTTGTATTTTCGTGCATAGTTGTTCAAGCATTCCAGGATTTTATTCACAACTTCTTACAGGTTTACTTGGATGATTGGATGGTGTATGGACTTGTTAAGGATCATTGTGACAATTTGTGCTTAATGTTTGAAAGATGTAGACAATTAAGCATCTCTTTAAACATCAAGAAGTGTGTTTGCTACACCTTTTGGCACTTTGTTAGGGCACATCATCTGCAAGGAAGGTTTGTTAGTGGATCCAGCTAAGGTTGCAGTTATTGTAGGCCTGGAAGAGCCTACCAGTCAGAGTGAGGTGCGTGGATTCTTGGGTCACACTGGGTATTATAGAAAATTTATCAAAGGATATGCTAAGATTTCCACACCCTTGGAAGAGTTACTAAAGGGAAAAGGGACATTCTATTGGGGAGAACCACAGCAGTGCACATTTGAGGCATTGAAGGAGAGACTTACTACAACGCCTATTCTGTGTTTTCCCTCATGGAACCAACCATTTCATGTACATGTGGATGCCTCTAGCATGCCATTGGTGTGGTGTTAGCTCATCCTGAGAAGGAATTATAGATCATCCTATCTGTTTTGCTAGTAGAAAGTTGACTCCTGCAGAGAAGAATTATACAACTACTGAGCGTGAAGCCTTGTCAATGATCTACGCACTGCATAAATTCAAAACAATACCTGCTAGCAACACCATTTGTATTTTATATCGATCACATGGCATTGAAATACTTGGTAAACAAGCCCATTTTACAGGGGCGCATATGTCGATGGGTGCTCTTATTCCAAGAATTTGATTTCACAGTTGTGGTAAAACTAGGTAAAAGTAATTCTGGCCCAGACCATTTATCAAGAATTCAGTCAGGGGAGGACACACAGACAATTGAAAGATACAATGTCAGATGCACAGTTGTATAGGTTACAATGCACACCTTCAGAATTGGAGGATATTGTTGTCTTTTTACGTACAGGTATGGCACCAGAAGGAATGAAATCCTTAGAGAAGAAACAACTTGCAATTCAGTGTGACACCTTTTATGTTGATCAGTGGTGACCTATACAAGTTAGGCTGAGATGAAGTATTGCATCGGTGTGTACTAGAGCATGAGCACATGGATATCATGGAAGAGGCTCATGGTGGTATTGCAGGTGGGCACTATGTAGGTGATGCCACTGCATGCAAAGATTCTACTCACTGGATTATGGTGGGAGACCCTCTACAAAGATTGTAAAGCATATTGTAAGGCGTGTGATCACTGTCAATGCCTTGGTAAACCTAGGCAAAGAGATGAAATGCCTTTAAGACCTATTCCTAGTGTAGAGCCATTTGAGAAATGGGCTATAGACTTTGTGGGTCCTATTTCACCAGCCGCGCGTAGAACTGGATCACGCTACATCATCACTTGCATAGATTATCTTACAAGGTGGGCAGAAGCAGCACCTACCAAGGATTGTACAGCAGCTACAACAGCCAGGTTCTTATGGGAAAATGTTCTTACAAGGTATGGATGCCCGCTGAGCTTGACAAGTGATAGGGGTACACATTTTTTGAATGAGACAATCAGGATACTATTGGATGAATTTATGATTGTGCACCATAAGACTACACCCTATCATCCTCAAGGAAAATGGGACTGTTGAGGCCTTCAACAAGATTTTGAGCCAGACATTGACAAAAATTGTGATGTTGGAAGGAAAGATTGGGATGATAAAGTTTTTGTCATGCTTTGGGCGTATAGAACAACATACAAGAGGTTGAACAAGGCCACACCCTTTCAGTTGGTGTTTGGCACAGAAGTAGTTCTTCCTATGGAATTCATGTTACCTTCTTTGTGTATTGTGTGCGCTGGAGGTCTAGCCGATGAGCAAGCATTAGAAGAAAGAATTGATAAATTGATACAGTTGGATGAGAGGCGTGTCATAGCATGTTGGAGTCAGAAGCAGGAAAAGGCCAGGAAGAAGGCATGGCATGACAGGCACATCAGGGACAAAAAGCTTGAGATTGGACAGATGGTGCTTCTTTATGATTCTAAGTTTTTGCACCATCCAGGAAAGCTTAAAGTGCATTGGTTGGGACCGTATGTTATCACTCATATACTTGAATCAGGTGCTTTCCAGTTAGAGACACTTGATGGAATACGGTTACCCGGTTACTTCAACAAGGAGTAGGCTGAAGCCCTACTATAAATAAGTCTTCTTGGTGTTTGTAATAAGGTAGTATTTCCATTTAGAATAGGTTTTCCTTTCCTTGTATTTCCTTCTTCATCACTATGCTTTGTCAATTTAGTTTGGTGTTTTGTGTAATAAGCATTTGCGCATTGGAAGCTAATTACCATCTGAAGTATTTTTATGCACAGAGGACTGCACATACCATTGGTGTGGGGTGGTTATTCACAACTGGGTACACATGAGAACAAAATTGTTACAGGTGCTAGTTAAGTGTGGAAAGGAGCTGTTAGAAAGGAGATTGCTTCTAAAAGATGACCATAGATGGAGATAAATGAGGGAATAATATAACGCAAGGTAAGCAACGGTCATGGAAACTACCAGGGGAAGGCACAGTGGTGAGGTACTCGGCGCATGGAAGCACACTGAAGAGAATTATGTAGCCAGAAGGTAGGAAGGTGCACTAGAAGGTTATAGCTGGGGCAGTGAAGATGTACTGCACGAGATTGTGAAAATGGTCAATTAATGAGAGGATTGTTGGTAGGTGAAGGAGCAATAAATGCACTAACTTTTTGAAAATCTATATAAGGACGTGATGCGGGTTCATTTTTACCTTTGCGATCACAAGTATTTGAGTGAGCTAAGTGTGACCGAGCCAAGTGAATCGTGTTGAGGTGCAGAGCATTGTGAAACCAGACATGGAGAGTAGACTATTGCATGGAAGAGGCTTGCATCCCCATTGGTGAAGGGTTTGAGTGAAGCAGAAGCATTGAGAAGGAGCTAGGGCACATGGTTTCAAGCTAGGGCATGCATATTCAGCTAGGGTTTGAGTTTACTCATTACAGACAACAAAAGGTGGGATTTTTATGATGGCACCAAAGAAAGCACCTGCACAGCAGGCACGAAAGGAAAGAAGAAGGTAGAAGTTGAAGTTGAAATTGCTCCCGAGAGTAATTTTTCAGAGATGCAGTACCCGGAAGGAGTAATAGTCAGACAAGAGTGGGATTCCCACATCCACAAATGCAAAATAAGTGACTACAACCACCGTACCACTGAAAACAAGGGAGAGTTGGATGTTTTTGAATAAGAAGACCAACAAGTGCACAGTGGAGGATATGCCAGTGTATGACGATGCTGGGGAAAAATTACTGAAGCAGGTAGGAGTTTATCAGTTGTATGAGCTCCCATATTTTGGAAAATATGAACCCTTATACCAATGGCTTATGAGCCGAGTCCATGAGGACTTATTTTATTTTTCACCAATGAAGGGTTAGGATCATAGCGGCCCTAGTTTCGACACTAACAGGATTGAAGGGCACAGGGGTAGACCTTGTTAGTGATCTGACTGATAAAGCAATGGTTATAGAAACAAGAAAGGAGTTGGGGTATACCAAGGGTCTGCACGGAATGGACATAGATAAACTGAAGAAGTTTCCTGTGGTGCAGGAAGCCACACATCTGCTCACCAAGTTGAATGACCAAGAGAGATGGTCGCAGGTAAACACCATGTGGCTTCATATTGCAAAGAAAATGTCTCAGGGAGTAGTATACAACTTAGCAGGCTATATTGCAGACACCATTGTTGAGGAAGTGCGCACAGGAGAAAAGATAAGTTTTGGTGTTATCCTACTTTCTCTTGTATTTTTAGAAATTGGAGTGCCCGATGGGCCAAAGAACAAGATCTGGGAGTACCCCTTAGAAAAGAAGTCCCTCGCAGAGAGGTTTGAAAAATATTTATGTGAAGGATCAATGAGTGGGTCATTTAAGCAGAGGGTAGAAATGTGGTATGACTGACTTTGTGCATGGCATTTGAGGAGGAGTGGCGCATTCCCAAGGAGCTACCTTCGGTAGTAGGCAAGGTAGTACAGTTCACGGTGTACCAACACTTCTGCATCACAGTTTTCCATGAGGGATGGGACATGGAGCCCATGGTGCAAACTACCCTATGCCTTCACAGTGCGCTACTTCCAGGCCTCAGTTCACATATTTACTGATGCACACCATCTGAACTTCAATGCAGACAAGGTAGACTGTGACTACCACACCCTCAGAAGACATATGTGTATCCAGGCCGGACTGCCTACATTGAGAGGCTCATTTCAGACATGTCATAAGTATGAAGCCAGTAAGCTTGGCTATTGGGGACAGTGGAGTCCACTCATATATCTTCAGCTTAAGCCTAGGCTGGAGAATAACAAGTATGTGGAGAATGAGTTCATGCTCCCAGGGCTGCCTAAGGGAAAACATACAGTGGAGAATGTGCCAGCTCCAAATCCTACAACAGACTATAGAGGTAGACGAGGAGGAAGAAGAACACAAAGATAGTGGAGGCTTGGATCATAGAGGCTGGAGGTAGCCCATAGACAGAGTGGAGACTGAGCATGTAGATACTCCACCTCAGGTGCAAGAAGGAGATGAGGACTTGGATGTGGAAGCAGTCCATGAAGAGCACCACTTTAAGAGGGTATTTAGAAGAACAAGGACCCAAGGCATGGGAACTCCACAATCTATAAGAAGATCACCATGACTCTCCCCTCAGAAAGAGGCAACTGAGAAGAAGAGGAGAAAGCTAAAGTTGAATGAGGAGGTGGAGGAGTCTGCAGAGAGCGTGCACCTGGGACCCCAGTGTAGCCAGAAGATGTGGAGGAGCCTAGAGATGAGGACATGAAGGATGAAGAGGAAGGGGTGAAGGAGGTAGAAGAAACAGAGCATGAGCAACCTCACACACATGATACTACTCAGGACATCGAAGGGCCAACTCCAAACCTTGGCACTCAGGTTCCTAAGGGGCCAAGAACAAAGAGAACAAGTGGAGAATACATTGTGCCAAGTATGGGCTATGCTGAGGACACAAGAAAAATCATCTGCGCCCATTTTCAAAGCACAGTGGACCTGAAGGAGTTATATGGGTGGGAGCTGATGGACCCAGACATGGCCACTACGCGCACAAGGAAACAATTGTCCTGGTCCATGCAGACTCACATGGATGAGCCAAATTTTGATGTATGTGAGGAGTCTTGTGTGTCAAGAAGAGTGAAGAAGGCACCTCAGAGCAGGCACATGACTATAAATCCCACTCTCATGTCTGATGAGCAGGTGAGAAATGCCTTGGTTAAGGTATCTATAGAGGTGGCACAGAGGAATATCGATAAGGCTGCCACTATTAGAGCACTACTTGAAGATAACAAGGCAAAAACTACAGAAATAATGCATCTAAAAGGAGAGAAGGATCTAGAGCAGAAAAAGAATGAGGCCTTCATCAGCATGGCAGAAGAAATTGGTGACTATGTCTTGAAAGCAAGACCGCATCTGGAGTCTAAGGTACCTGAGAAGTTTCCTTCGGCTATGCATTATGTGCACACATTAGTTGATTTGGTGCTTGAAGATGGACCGATTCAAATGCCAATGCCAAAGGATCCTGAACAGGAAGCAGAGAGAGCAAGGGCCTCTGTGGTTAGGAAGATTTCATCTTATGAGGCATTACTCCATACTTTACAAGATGAGCTGAAGAAAGCAGATCAAGCTCTGAACATATGTGCAACACCAGAAGTGGTGATCAGGATCAGGACTATGATAGAAGATAATGAAGTTCTGAAGGCAATGAAGGATGAGACTTTAGGGCACGCAGAAAGATTGGCATTAGTAAAACAAAAGCGTGAAGCCCTTGTAGCAGCACAAAACCCACATAAGGAGAGGCTAGATGAGATTGGAAAGCTCATAGCGCAAAAGATGGATCTTCTGGAGGGAAGGATGTCTGTTATGGCCAATGTTGTCCTAGTACTGTAGAATGAAAAGGAAGAGATAACCCAGGACGAGTTGGAAGCCATAGCCACAGATGTTCCAGAGAAGACAAGAACCACACGCGTTGGATGACTGGAAAACATTGGAGGCTGAGATTAAAACAGAATATCCAGAGTTGATCCTCCCAGTTGAAGAGGAGGGTGTTGCAGAATAGAAGTCTATTCTTTGTACAATGATTCTTTACATTCTTTCCATTCTTATTCTTTATTCTTTGGGAACAATCAGGAGAAACCCCATTTTCGGGATGACAATGTACATTAGTGTGGGGTAATGTTGAGCAGACAAAGTATGACACTAAGGAGAGGGCACACAGAAGATTCATGTGGGGAACAAGGCATTTGAAGGCACAGAAGGATAGGAAAGGAAACGCGCCAGGACAAGTTGATTTGGGACTTAGCCATTTTCATGGTTACGGGCTATTTTTGGAGATAGCATGTGGAGCACACATTGGGATGGAGACACACAAATGTTATTTTGGGGATGAGCACTTAAGTGTTATGCATGACACACAAATGCTATTTTGGGGATGAGCATCTACTAAGTGTCATGCATGAGTTCAGGATAATAATAGGATTACTATTGCCAGTTAACTATAGGAGATCTATTATTAGTGCACTTGCATGTGTGCATATTATTGTAAAGGTGCATGGCTATTTTCAGCATGCGACCTATTTTGGGAAGTGCGTAGGCAGTGAAGGGAAAGTCCCCACCCCTATAAGTATGTATTAGTCTTGTGTAGTTAGAGAGACACCGAGACACTATGTATGAGTTATTGTAGAGTTATGTTGTTGGATCTGATGCACACATAAACTTATGGTAATATTATTGATTGTAAGAAGCTTCTATGTTTTACAGTGTTTAATATAATGGAGTATATTGGATGGATAAAGGTGTTAACATGACTGTAATTGGTTCTTGTATGATCAATCTTGTCATAGTTATTGTTTAATTCATGATTCACTAAGATCTAGATCTGGTTATGCACTATTGAATGGTTATGCTTAGTGGAATGTTTGTGCTTATTATGGTTTTGAATATGCTCTATCTTCAACATGCTAACATCCTGCACAAGCAACTCTAAAGAGGGGCCTGGTACCTTTGTGCACTTTGGGTGAGCGCTCAGCTCAGGTTGGGTGATGTGCTAGTGCACCTGAGATTTATTGGTTTTATATAGTAGATTCTAGGTTGAATCTCTTTATCTGAGCCTGATCTTGCTATATCACAAGTTGATCCCCTTCTGCGATAACCTGGTCTCTCTAGGTAAGGACCTAGTCCCTCTCAGCTTCCATCTGAAGCTGTAAAGTTGTCACCTGTTGTAACTACTGCTGCAAGGCAGCCATTTTCCCACCATCCTTAATATTTTGAATATCCTCCTCCATGTCCTCACCACCCCGCCATCTCATCCACCTCCTGGTGGACTATGTCGTGGACTCACATGAGGGGGTGATGGGGGTACCTGTAATGGTGCCTATAATGGAACCACCTGTGGCTGCACTACTACTTGTTGTTGTACTAAGACTTGATGTTGTACTAGCACCTGACGCACTGGTACCCCTATATGTCATCCTCCATATGGTCCTACCTGTGCCTGTGCTTATGGATCTCGGCCTTGTCCCACCTACGATGTTGCATCCAATACCTCTTGTGGTATGGTCAATCTACGTGGTAGCACTATCACATACCATGCTACATAATCCAGGGTAGTCCCTGGATCTACTATCTGCGCCCATTGTACCCAAGGCTGTGAAATTTCCGAAAAAAATCTAGCAAAAGCTCGACCGAGCCTAATCCGGGGCCCCATGTGGAAGACCTCTTTATATTTGTGTGCATACCACATCTCATCACGAGGAATCCCCTGGATGAGACTAAACTGACGCTAGACCCTTTCCACTTTTTACCACTCCAGGACATAACTCTTGCTCCCAATAATGAAATGGTCCACTACAGTTATACTCAACTCAACTGCATCTTGAGGCTAATGGTATAGATTGTATGGTCGTCATGTGATCATATGGGGTTGTACCTTATCGTACTCTCGCCTGTAGTAATATATGTCCCCCCTATGGCTACGAATGTCATCTCCATTTGGAACCCATACCATGACGGAAGGCTCTCTAATAACTCACGCTCTCAAAGCTCCTGCATGACGGCATATCACAATATGATCCCAGGCCCATATCTATAATAAAGTGGCAAGACCCACTGACCTCTACCCATGATAAACTATCAAGTGTAAATCAAAGTATAAATGAGCCAGTATACACTTACCCTAGCAATACACTTCTCCTTAAAGCAGGTCGTGAATCACTCCAATGAGACCCAGAGGGAATTGGGCACCAGTCTTGTCAGAAAAACAAAATGCCGCTGACAAGAGCTAATAAATATATAGGGATCCTTCCTAGCCATGGATCGGCCATGCACCTTCTAATGAAATTTTTCATACCCCGACGAGGTATATCTGTCACTCCAAATATCATGGTTGTGTATCGCTCAATATGGTCTTGACGATCATCGTATGTAATCAAGTGACCCTGAATAAGAACTTGTAGGATCCACCAAACATCCTCTAGTGTAATACTCATCTCACTAGTAGGTAGTTAGAAGGTCTAACTCTCACTTCGTCATCTCTCAACTAAGGTTTTGAGCAAGCTGTGATCTAAGGTAATCCATGACATATGAGTTATGTAGGATAAACCTATCACATCTAGGGTAATCTCTAATAAAATTTGGTGGTGTCGGCTAAATTTCGCCTCATAGGCTTAGAGCTACCTCTGTCATTCCCACGTCACTAACACGTCCAAGTCCTCCTGTGGAACCAATCAGGTCATTTATTATGATCTTTTTCTTCTATTACTACCATTTAATTTTTCTAAGTCTATTGTCCAATTTTTCTATTCTATCACATTATTCTTCTAGTATATCATTAAATTCTTCTATACTTCACCTATTTCTTCCACCTAGGGTTTTCTAAAACCTTATTTTTCTCCTAAAAGCAATTTAAAATTGGCTTTTGTGCATGGGCGCACCCCTGGGTGCGTGAATGCACTTCCTCATGCATGAGCACATTTTCCTAAGCATGGGCACATTTTCCCTAGCATGAGTGCATTTTCCCTAGTATAGGCACATTTCTCTTCACGCCAATGCATAGGTGCCCCCGCATAGCTAAAAAATTAACATGTTAAACCCAATTTAAGGTGTAGGTGCATTGGTTTGTGCATAAGCGCATTGGTTTTCTTTCCTTGAATATTTTTCCCTCCTTTATTTTACCATGTTTTGTGTAGCTTGATCTTCTCTTGGTTATATACTTGGATACTTTGAATATGTTTTCCCTAAAGTTGTATTGATAAATGTCTCTTATATCTAACGTGATGATCCTCCTTATAGGTAAACAAGTTCAAATCTATACTGATGTTATTGCTATGTTGACAACCCATTGTACTTGGGAAATGTATGTTCAATGTTATGTGAACCTTATAAACCTTGGAAGAAAAACTAATGCATAGTCATGAAGTTAAATAAATTAGGAAAGTAATGTATTTAGTTTAGAGTTTTGGAAGCAGGTAACATAATTCTCTTATCAAGTTGAACAACGGTGGTCAAAAAACAATTTCCGTCCCAATTTTGATTCCCCGCAAAAGGGATGCTACATTTTGGTATCATATATTAATGTTGTAGCAATAGGACCTTATGGAATTATCATGAGTATTATTCCAACACATTAGTTAAATTGGACTCTAAGAGTGGATCCCTTATTGAGTGAGCAACTTCTGAGCTTAACAAATTAGTTAGGCACCCACTGACTCAAAGAGTTGAATTATAAACCTACAATTGTTTATGGCATAAAGAAGTGCAGGTTGGATCCTGTTAGCTCGAATAAATAACAAAAGAGGTGTTGGGACATGATTAATAAGTACGCTTAAATTTCTTAATTTAACAATGAAATGGTAACACAATTCTAATTGCTCATGAAGGAATTGTAAATGAAATAATAATTTGGGAATTTGAAACAAATTGTAGGGATGAAAACTCAAATGCAATATTTGAGTTGAACATAGAAAGATACATAGATGTTGTAGTTATATGTTTGTAGCATGCTTAAAAGTAGTGTGCACACCACTTGTATATCTTGTTAAGTCTTTGGCCAATCATGAGGATGTTGTGAATATTATTTTCCCAGTCATTTAATGTTTTTTATTTTATATTTCTTCTTATAATAGAATACTGGTAGTGAAAACACAACTTGGTTATATAGTTTGCCAATTCTTATTGAATACATATGTTAATAGTGATTAACAAGTTTTCATGTTGTTTACCCTTTTATTATTCTAAAATTCCTTATATGCTACTTTTGTAACATGGATATGGTCACTCCTAGGTAGAGAAATTTATGACTATAATGTAATATTTGTAAATGTACTCAAGTCAAAACCTTGTTACAAGATTTTGTAAGTCATCTTGGTGAGGATGTTACAACTAGCAATTGCACATGAGTTGCAAATTACTCCGGAGAGGATAACAATGTTAAGTTTGTTGGAGTTGTATTTTTCAGTGAAATGTATGCTATTTTAAATTGTTTTAAGTTTTTTTGTAATGCGTAGGAGAGACCAATGTAGTACGACTATAACATTTGATAAAACTACCTCCCATTTTAGTCTAATGGATGTCCATACCCTGCTCCCAAACTCTTATCTTGCCACCGCCTAGAGATAAAGTAGAGTAGACTAAGACATCAAGTCATAAAATATTTTATGTCTAAAATCACAAAAAACATCTAAACTATTGTCAAAGATATGATGTAATAAAAAAAAGAGCCATTCACAGAAGCAACACCAGGTTAAAAAGTATCAAATGTTAGTGAAAGGAGAAGATGACATTGCCGCTGACGTGTGGAATCTGATCAATTGTGTAAGGAAAATTCATATAATTCTTGATAAAAATGAGCATCATGGGCACAAACAACGATCACTTTTATGTTTTTTGCTTTTATTTTAATGTATAAGAAACTATCGCTTTTATTGTTGAGATGGGACCTTTAATTCAATGTGGGAGTCATGATTACACAGCTTCATGGAAAAGAGGACTGAATTGATGAAAGGTGGTTTGTTGATTGAGAAAATAGGTTTGTTAGACCCGTGGAGTCACCATATGTGTTACTTTGAATTACGTCCAAAGTATGGAATATCACCAAACCCCCGAGACCTCCACACATTCTAGCGCTCCATCGAAATATGCTCACCAACTTGTCTAAAGAGCACTTTAAATGCATGCATGGACAAATATTTGTTTAAATCAATGTTACGCGGGGACATGTACCCCTTGAAAAACCAAGCGTCCCTGGGACGACGGGACGAGAGGGGAAATGTCCCCCCGC
The DNA here is from genome assembly GCA_019776745.2 of Taxus chinensis. NCBI lineage: Eukaryota > Viridiplantae > Streptophyta > Pinopsida > Cupressales > Taxaceae > Taxus > Taxus chinensis. The sequence goes on along the minus strand of CM034156.1, from coordinate 553,853,253 downwards.
ACCCGAATATATTGAATTACAAAGGCATATCAAGAATCAAGAGTGATATATAAATATAAAAAAATTTGAGCACAAATACACATGGTGAACTGTAGCAACATGCCCATTTTTTGCAATGAATCTCATAGAAACTGCAAAAAACAACCTTATATGAAAACATTCACTTCTCAAGAGCATTTCAAAGTAAATAGAGACACATCAAGAAACCAAAATACACATCGAAGGAATGATAATGAAATAAAAAACATCTTCTAAAGGATATGCAAGCGAGCACTATACCATAACAACTAAAAACACAGATTAAACCAAATTTCCCCAGTACTTCCATGTTCTCAAACCAACTTCAACTTTTATACAAAAAACATGAAATATTCCAACCATATTCCTTAGCAGATTTGAATACTAATATTACAAATAAATAAAAGTAAACAATTTTCTAGTGACTTGGTCCCAGATGAACACTACAATGAGTCATTAAGTGTAGCTCTTAGGTTTTACTGAATATAGCCACAATAAATGATAGGAAAAGTAATAGAGCGTGGGACGAATTTAAATCTTGAACAGGAAATGACGGAAAACAAACCACCAAGTAGACAACTCTAGCAAGTTGTAATGCAATAGGCACATTTGGCAGTGTATTTATATGTGAAATTGTCTTAGGCATCAACCTCTTGCACAAACAAGGGATAAATCCTCTTTAGAAAATGGACGTGCATACCCCTGTTCCTAAGCTCCCATTTATGCATAGGAAAGGAGGATGCTGCCAATGGGTGTGGATTTTAGCCTCGCACTGTCAGACGCATTTGTTTGACTGATTCTAAGGCATTTACAACAAACCCATTTTGTGCAAAACCTGCAGCCATTATTGATGATGAAACGCAAACTGCAATTTCTTGTAAGGCATTTTTGTCAAACAGTTAACACGCCTGTTGTGCATAGCACATACCCTGCTGAAAGCTTGCACATTACATACATATCTACATGAGCAATGACTACAACATCAAGCCAAAATCTCTCTTAAAAATGCTTGTACACGTCTATTTCCTATTTCAAACGTACCCATCCGACGCAAGCATGGAGGAAGCTAGCAAAGATTGTGGGTTCTAGTTTTAGACATGTCCATTGCATTTTCTTTGAATTATATGTAGGTGTTGCCCAAAAGCATAAATTTGACCCCTCCAAAGATAACAAAAACCAAATATAAAAACAAGGAAGCCCTAATCCCAAATTCACACAACCCAAAAAATGGGTTTGTATTATTGAAACCTGTTTTTTTCTGGGAAGTAGAGGTGCCAGAAATATCTTCGTGAAGAAACCTGTAGGAATTTGACACTTTCCAGCGAGGGCTTCTTCAAAGAAGGACTCCTTCGAAGTAACAAGAATGATTAAGTAACTTGGAACAATATGTGTTGATACCTTTTAAAACTTTGAATTTGAGTAAAACGAGTGGGGTGTACTTCCAAGTTTTATTTGTATTTTTTTGACATAATTGAGTTGTGGATGAGAGGGAAACAGTTAAGACCCATTGGTGACAATGAAAGGGTGACTTGTGTTTGTAAAATCATTTTGTGAGTAGGAAAATGGCGAGTGGATATGTAATCTCTCACATCCTCTATACGTGCTTATATGAAAAGGAATGTGTACAACTTAAAATTACAAATGGTTCATGTGTACATATTTCCAAGGCCTACACATAAAATACCCATGATATGCACATTGAATATATTATGCTTAAACCACTTTTAAAAGAAAAACAAACTACTGATAAAGCAAAACCTCCCTTTAGGGTATTCTTCAAATAGAAATGCATGTGTATTTTGGAACTTCTCCACATGACTTTCTTCACTAACAAACACACAAATACAATCAATATATCATGTTTGTAATATATTTCAAAGGAAAATATATAGAAACAAAACAAGTGTTCACTACTTTAATAAAACATTACAGCTCAGTACTACAACCATTGGAGAATGCATGAAACTAAATGGAGGTGCAACACATCACCAATGCTCTTGCTATGTTGGAGTCTTTTGGTTTTGTCTTTTGAACCATCAAAAGTAGTGCTATTGAATGCATCAAATGACGTGCCTAAGCTATTCAATACAATATACACATATCTTAAGCACATATGCACATGTTAGTGTAAATGACGACATGCATTAAACACATTTACATGCTTAAAAACAATTGACACTTGTAACAATATTTTGATTAATAAAATCAATGAAAAATTACTTTTTAAAAATAAAATTGTTTTTTTCCCCCCTAAAACATTACTGAGATCCAAATATTTTGTTTATATTGTGTTCTTATCAGACAATGTAAAAATCCCCATTTATCACTAATTAAAGATAGCCCATATACCTATTAAATTATTTCAACCAATAAAATTTACAAAAAGTCTTTTTTAAAATATAATAATAATTTTATTAAAAATTACATATACCAAACTTAATACTAAACACATGGTGCATTATTATTAGGCACTACACAAAAGTTATTTGCTACATTATGATAACTTACTTTAAAAAAGATGTCAACCATTATACACAAAATAAAAAATAAAAAATAATAATAGAATAATATATCTCTTATACCAATTATTATAATAAAAATAAAAATAACGGAATAATATATCTCTCATACCGTCATTAATTTATACATCTAATATTAAAATAAATATCTATAAATTAAATATTAAAATAAGGAAATAAATATCTATAAGTTCTTTGACAAGGTTTCTATTAATCATATTTTGAGGCAAGGAAATAAATGTGCAGACAAGATGGCTAATATGGGAGTCCTTTGTAATGAATACAAAATCTGGCACAAAGGGGAGAGATTACCCTCTAACATCAATGATGAAATCATTAAGGAAAAGAGGCGCCAAGTTTCATGATGCCGACACGAGTGGGGGTAGATATTTCAGGAAATAAGATAGTCTTTACAAAAATCACTGGGTCTTTTTGAATTTGGTTTGGAAATACAGTTCGAGGATTGTCTCTAGTTCCAATTAGAAAATCTACTTTGATAGAGTTCAGATGGGTGGTGATAGGATCCGCGTGGAACCCGCCAGCCAGAATATGAAGGAGGGCAACAGGGATCTGTGGAATAAGTTAAAAGTTGGGGGTTTTAGCAATTTTATTGCTAAACTGCATGGTCACGACCCCTGCTCTCTCTAAGGATTTTGGCCAATCATGGAAAGATGGGGCTTTTACTGTTCATGGTGTGGAGGTCGAGGTCTCGGAGGCCAACATTGCTAGGGTGATAGAAATGAAGATGGAGGGCTTGAAAATCTATAAGGAAAGAACTCACAGAGATCTTGAGATTGAGTGGTTTTTTGTTGGTAAGGAGACTTGTTTTTTCTTCACTGATGGCATTTCTCTATCGTGTATCCCTGGTATTTGGAAGGAGGTCTGTCTTCAAGTTATGAAGTATATCACTCTGGAAGGGAAGTATAGAAAAATATATACTCACCATATCACTTTCGTCAACATGTTTCGACATAAATTTATGGTTAGAATTCCCTTTTTCTTGGCTACTTCTCTCTCTCAAATTCACTGATAGAATTCCAGAACAAGAAGGTCGAGCTGCCCCTTCATGAGGGTTTGATTCTTCTGCTGTTTGAAAATGGTAAGCTTGTTCTGGATCATCCCTTGGTCTCTATTCTGGAGGAACATGAAGAGGAAGAAGATATTACCTTAGCGGAATGTCTTACAAAGATGAAAGAGGGCAAAACTATTCCCAAAGGGGGAGGTATTGACAGAAATTTCATGGAGGGTGATGTTGGGGAAGCCAGTGCTTCCAAGAAAAATGAGTGTGTGGGTGATCCCACTGTTTTCGAAGAGTGGAACAGAAGGATGGTTTACTTAGAGGGGGTTCTCAAAGCTATGGAGGAAACAAATGAAGGGCAAAGGGAATCCATCTTAAATATTATTAATATCTCGAAGAAAATGGTTTCGGACCAGGTTCAGACTAAAAATCGGATGTAGGAGCTTGAGAAACAGGTCAAAGGGCTTCTTGATAGAGCTGAGGAGAAAGATGGAGAGAAGAAAAGAAGGAGATTCAATCTTTGTATTAGTAGCTCGGAGGAAGATTAGTTGGTGATCTTGCTGGGGTCCTCGTGTGGTTTCCTGTCTCTCCTGGAAGACTTGTAGCTTTCTGAACTTTTTGCGAACTATGGGCGAACTGTGATGTCCTGTTTCTTTCTTGGTCTTTTTGGTCCAGTCGGGGTCTCGTTTCCCACTCTGTAAGAGTTAAGTTTGTTTAACTCTTTTTTGTGTGACCTTTTCTTTCTGGTTGTGCCTATCTTGTTTTTCCAACTTTGGGCTTTGATCGCCATATCTTTCGTTTGTATAGGGTTCCTGATCCCTTCAAAATTTGTTTTTTACCTAATCTAATAAAAAAAATATTTTTAATAATAATGATTATTTTTTATTAATTATTATTTTTTGAATATTTTATTAATTAAATTGGCTGTAGTCATAATGATGTATATAGCAGTGTAGAAGGTATTATTTAATCATCTACCAAAATATAAATCTCAAAAAATATCGAATAAATTGGTTGTAGTCAGAATGGTGTATATAGCAGTGTAGAAGGTATTATTTAATCATCTACCAAAACATAAATCTCAAAAAATATCAAATAAATTGGTTGTAGTCATAATGATGTATATAGCAGTGTAGAAGGTATTATTTAATCATCTACCAAAACATAAATCTCAAAAAATATCAAATAAATAATAAAAAATAATTACGCCGAAAGGTGTTTCTAAAATGGGGAAAGCATGCCAGGGCTTTGAAAAAGACAGAGATATTAACGCCCAGGATTGTCTTGACAACACCCTCTCTGACAACATTTGCAAATGGAGGAACGAGATTAAAATGTTGACGAATTACAGCGTAGGATCCGGCCTACACGCGGCAGCGAAAGAATGGATAGGCAGCGAGATGTGGTGGGAGAGAAGTGCTGTGACCGTATCTTTTTTCGGGCATGGGAGGAATTAAAATTTGTCACAATAGTGTTGTATCCCCGCGCAGAGGTGGGTGTTCATGTCAGATTGCCGTAATTTCTAGGTGAGGGAGAGGTGGTCTGTAAGTCACAGAGCAAAAACTAGACTCATAAATATGTGCATGTGCATGTCCAGAGATTTGATCTAAATACAAAGATTTATAGTAGCAGCAATTATTTGCTAGGCATTTTGAACAACCAATGATGGTTATTTACTATTGCCATGTACTAACATTTTACCAACATGCAGACATTTCATTTCAAATGGGTGAGCACCTAGTAAATTATTTGGTAAGGAATGAGAGTAAATGCAAACGGTTTAACATTTAATAGTTCTAGCATCTTCTCATTTGTTGGGCTGAGAGTGGGCAAGGAGGCATACAAAAAGCACCATGAGAAGTTGGGCATCAAGTTCCTCCACATTGTCAACATCCACGACGGCATGACCAAGGAGCCTGGGATCCTTGTTCAATGAGAGGTTTAAGATTGGAAACGAGTGGATTGGAAAGCTCCCTGGAGCTACTGCCATGTGGGTGTGGAGGTGGCTCTGAATCACACCTTATCGCCCTTTCATCGAGCCCACAAAAGATCCTTCCTATTTTCACAATTTTGGAAGTGCATCTACATCTCTTGGACTGCTACCACGACCCAGTTCAACGTTTCACCCACGCTTCCGTCAGGGACCTTGCCCTCGTCAACAAAATCCCTTTGTTAATGATGCATTTCTTGGCAGTGTTGGTGATTCTCCTTCGAACATGTGTGTTGTATGGGAGAATACCTAGGGTCTACCAGCCCAGGGCCTGGATTGAATCACATGCTACAATCTATGGAGGAGTGATGCTTGAGTAATAATGAGTAAGAATTAATTTTGCATTTGTTGTTAGATCTGGGTATTTGAGTTTCTTCTTTAAAATGTGTAGCTCTTTTTCTAATATGGGGTTTTTTACTTTTGTTTTTTGATCTGGTGGATGATTCAGGGGGTGCTTGTGGGTATGGAAATATGTACTCGTAGGTATATGGAGTCCAAACGGCTACACTGAGAAAGGCCTTGTTTGACGACTGACTTAAGTTGCATAGGTTGCTTTGAGATCAAGTGTCCCCATTAAAAATGCACTCATGTTTTACATATGTGAAATTTGTTGACATGTAGGACTTTTTTGAAGGTTAGATTGTAGGAAGTAATGCTCATGACATGGATTAGGTTTTAACATATGATTTTTTTAAATTATCTGCACTTGAAACTTACAGGGAGGATGGATGTGTGGATGAGCATCGTCCAAAACTACTTCTATAAATGTACACTGTCAATTTCATTAGTACATAGGTGAGATCCAGATGTGGTGCTCTTCTTTTGAAATGCCAAAAAAAAAAGAAATTCCTTTGACCCACGTGATGCTAATTTGCAGGAAGAGAAATAGCTTGTACTTCTTTGACTCCATTGAAATCCTTTGCGGAGATCCAATCTGTTATGCCTTTAACCTGCAACAGTGGAAGACACGCACTTCAAAGTCCTTGACAATCTAGAATCTAGGTGTTAACAATAATGTATATTAACGTTTTTTTTCTGAATCTAGGTGTTAACAATAAATGGCCAGGAAAACATTCAATGTATGAGACATAGATGCCAAGTTTTTTTCCTCTTACTATGTGCATTGGGAGATATTGTAGCTACATGTCTGTGTACAAACTATTTTTTGCAATTGTTTCCTGAGGCAAGAGTTTATATGGCATTATTGATATAGTTTACATCTTTGTGCCTCCACTATGGTATGAATTAGATAATTCGGCTCAAATGAGAGGAAATTTTTGGAACAAAGGCAAAACTTGGGGCTTCTGAAAAGCTCTTGCAACAAAGTGAACACCCAGATCTTTTCCTTAGATGAAGAGACCACTGAGGACCTTATTCAGATAGTATTACTGTTAGCATAGTTAAAATTGAGATGTTGTTTACTAGGATTATCCTTAATTTACCAAAAGTAGGCTCGAACATAACTACCTGAATCTCTACCACTATTGATCTTTGTGTTGAACCGATCTTAGCTTTATACCACACAGTCACACAAAACATTAAAATTCAATTTGAATCATCTAATTCACAATTTTAACTGTTGTGACTGATATTGTTATGTCTTTTAACAAATGGAGAGAAAAACAAGATGACTCTTTGTTAGACCTTAGCAACTTGATGCATCAACTGAAATATATGGTTATTGACATGGGGCAGGAGATAAGAAGGTGAGTGCGACTTATATGTTGTAGTTGTAAGTAGAGTTACGATCTCCCCAATGATAATGGCTAGTGGTGCAACCCCTCTCACCCCCATTTTGATCTCTCCCTGCCCATTTTCCTCAAGTTTGTAGATTACAGGGAGGACATTGCCCCTATTCTATAGAGAAGGTGAATAAACAACAAAAATTTATGTAGTAAACTTAACAATGGCAGAAAATGTATTTATGTGTGTTTTTGCAAGGTTCTATGTTCAAGGAAAGGGGTTGGGTGCTTCACAATAAATGGATTCACCTATTTCAACCTGATACTGGTTAGGAACATGGCAGGAGTAGGGGACATCATGAATGTGAGCTCCAACAGGGTAGATGTCATTGTTTTTAATTAAGTGGTGTTATTCCATACTTATTTCATTATATCATTTTCGACTCTTGAAAGATTCTCTCCTTATTTTCTCTACAATATGGAAACTATTTAAAGCATATCTCTCAAAAATAAAAATAAAACATTAAAATTGAAAACTAAACCAATCCATCAATGTTAGAATATTGAAGTGTTAGAGGTTCTAGATAATGGAGGCCATTTTCATATGAACAATTTTGTCTATTTGGTAGCTAAAGGAAATTGAAAAGTTATTTTGACCCTTTTAATGGCAAATTGCAATCACCTAAATAATGCAAGTAATTTTCACATTTTTTATTTCCAACTTTTCATTCATATCTCCCTTTAATAAATTAGGCAACAATTGAGAATCTTTCCACTAAAATAATAAGAAAAAACTATTTTCACCATATTTTCTCAAAATATTTTGTTCCATTCAATTGTCTATGGATAGGTTAATGGTAATGAATGAGTGACCCCTCGATATAGCTTAAAATAGAGGTGGTGCAACATTATTCTTAAGGTTGATACTATGAAACATGTTTCATATGTGTTACGTTGTAAAACAAAAAATATTGCACATTGATTCCCCTAAACATTTTCCCTCCCATTTACTTCTCCCTCAATTCACCTCTTCATCACCCCACTTCCTTCTTGGATGTTTCACTTCCCTTAAATTTAACTTCTTTGGTGCATCCCCTTCAGTATTTCCGCTCCTAGTGAGATATGTGAATACGAAATTATGATAAGTAGCTTAGTGTGGACCACAATGATTATTTTGGTCGTTGAAGCATGACTAAATGGCATTCGTCCACATGTTACATATTCATTCACAAAAGGTTGTTAAATCAGGAGACATGTTTTCAATTTATGGATGAATGAAATCCCTAATCGCCTTAAGTGGTGTCATGTTTTCTGCCTTGTTGTGACTAGGAGAAACAAATGCATAAAAATAAAAAAGGTGTTGCACTCTGATTGAACTACCCCTCCAAAAATGTCATTTCCATCATTGCCTTTGCCAATGCCCCCATAACACATTCTTCCTACATCCTTGTTTACTAATGTTGTTTCTGTCTGCAACACATTTTTTATATTTTAATAAGCTTTACATGTATGTAAAAATGTCTTCCAAACATTTTCACCTCCCATTTTCTTGTATTTCAATAAAACGGTCTATCAAATTTAGTATATTAAATTCCATATTAGAAAAGTGCTTGAGATGATTAAGTGGAACACATATAGTAGATATTGTTCAGGGTGGGAATAATCTACATATGTTATTTGGGGGGAATAATCCGAGCCATGGAATAGCTGTGGGTTGTACAAGGTTTTAATTCACACCTTTTTATTTTTGACTTTCCTCTTGCCTTCACCTTATCTATCAAATAAAATGTTGTGTACTAAAAAAAACTCAATGCCATAAATATTAAAATAGTAAAATAGAAAATATCAATAAATGGACAAAATCTTCCTTTCGCTATTGTGCCTAATCCTTGAAGGCGATCAATTATTGATGGGTGGTCCTTGAAAGAGTTTGCGAGAATTGTATCAAAAACTGTGCACCATGATGAAGTTGCACTCTAAAGGAAACGTAATAGCTCCAGCATAATCACAAGGAGGAATCGATCAATCAATGGAAGAACTTGCATAACAGAACAAAGCTTGCACATAGAGAAAGACAATGGAGTGTCTTGGCATACTCATAAATGTCAAATGAAGGGATACATATAGGGTGTTGAGTAACCCTAGTGCATGACACACAAGAAAACCCTAAACCTAACCCATGTGAGATGACCCTCCATATGTGAGTGGAGGACATATAGGATCCCACACACCAACACCCCCCCTTCATCGAAGCTGGGGTAGTGGCTATGATGAGTCAGACAGAAAAAGAAGACACTCCTAAACAACTAAGAAAGATGTGTCAATGGGGCCCGACAACTAAAGGCCTTGATAAGGTGCCCATATACAAACAACATCTTCCTAGAAGAAGAAGAAGAAGAAGAGAAGGACTATATAGCCCAAAGAAGATGAGCAGCTGCATAAGACCTCACCCCAAGAAGAGACCGCAAGTGAAGAAACTTCACCTCAGTGAAGGGCTTGGTGAATATATCTACAATCTGATCAGTTGTCTGAATGTACTGAATGTTGATGATACCATCATGAATAAGCTCTCGTATGAAGTGCATATGGATCTCAATGTGCTTCATCCGCTGATGCTGAACTGGATTTCTGTAAATTGAGATAGTGCTCGTGTTATCACAATAGATAATGGTAGGCCACCAAAAGTGGATGCCAAACTCTGTCAGAATACCCTGTAGCCAAACAACCTCTGTGGCAGCATTAACTACTCCTCTGTATTCTGCCTCTGTAGAAGATATCACAATTGCATTCTGCTTCTTGCTAGACCAACTAATAGGACCCAAACCAAGAGAGAAACTATAGCCAGAGGTAGATTTCTGATGATCTAAGTCACCAGGCCCAATCAGAATCTGTGAACCCAATCAAGTCAATATCCACCCCTCCATAATAGTGAATGCCATTAGTATAGGTGCCACGAACATAATGAAGGATCCACTTAGCTACTTTCCAATGCAGCTCATGTGGCTCCTGCATGAATCTGGACACGATCCCAACAACATAAGATAAATCCAGTCGAGTGTGAGTCAAGTAAATCAAGCTCCCCACCAACTGTCGATAAAGGGTACCATCAACCAAGGGAGTAGAGCAATCAGAAACCAACTTAACCCCAAAAGAAAAGGAGTAGGAGAAGACTTGCAATCAGACATCTGAAAATGAGCAAGCAAGTCAAGAGCATACTTAGGTTGCAAAATCAAAATTCCTGAGTCAGATTGTGAAATCTGGATCCCAAGAAAGTAATGAAGCAGACCTAAGTCAGTCATGGAAAACCTATTGGCCAAGGCGATCTTCACAGAATCAATGATAGAGGAAGAGCTTCCTGTGATCAACAAGTCATCAACATAGAGAACAAGAATGAGTATGGAGTCATCTTGCCATAGAATATAAACATTTGGATCAGAGTGACACCTAGTAAACCCTGATGTAAGTAAAAAGGAGTCCATCTTGGCATACCAAGCCCGAGGGGCTTGTTTAAGGCCATAAAGAGACTTCTTTAACTTACAAATGAGGGAGGGATCATGGACATAACCCAGAGGTTGTTCCATGTAGATCTCTTCCTCTAGGTCACCATGAAGGAAGGCACTCTTAACATCCATTTGATGGACTTTCCATCTGTTTGTTGTGGCAATGGAAAGGGTCAGTCGAATAGAAGTCATCTTCACAACCGGAGAAAAGGTTTCAGTATAATCAACCCCAGCTATCTGGGAGAAACCCTTAGCTACTAATCATGCTTTAAAATTTTTGACATCTCCATCTACTCCATACTTTGTTCGAAACACCCACTTACACCGAACGATTTTTCTTCCTTTCGGAAGAGGGGTGAGATCCCAAGTATCATTCTTCATGAGAGAGGAATACTCCTCATCCATGGCAGAATCCCACTCAGGAATACCAGAAGCCTCCCGGAAAGACTGTGGATCAGAAGTAGAGGTGAAGAAAGAGTGGGGTCCAATGAAATCTGAGTGAGTACGTCTCATATCCAAAGTATCTCCAACTAAATCTCTAGCACTTTGCAAAGTTTTCCTAGCCCAAAGAGGACCAGGAGGATCAGGCTCTGAGTCAGAAGATTCATCACTCGAGTGAGAAGGGACATAGTCCTCATCATCACTACTGTCAGAATCAGAAGACTCAAGGGTCTGATGGTCGGGAGGATCAGGAAGAGGAGCACACTCAACAACATCATCATCTGATGAGTCAGAATCTGAATCAGCAAGCTGAAGAACCTCAATAGGTAGAGAAGTAGAAGTCGAAGAAGACTCATCAAACTTAACACTTCTCTCAATATAAATCTCATGAGAAGTAGGATTCAACAATCAATATCCCTTCACGCCATCAGGATACCCTACAAAGATACAAGGTTTGGATTGTGGTTCCAATGCCTTGCATTTCTTCTTGGGAATCTGAGCCATAGCCTTGGATCCGAAGACTCAAAAGTGCTCAACATCAGGCTTGCATCCAAACCAGGCTTCAAAGGGTGTCATCCCTCTTACTGCCTTGTGTGGAACATGGTTCTGAATGTAATTAGCACAATTCACTGCTTCAGCCCAATACTGCGGAGGAAGAGACTTCGAGTGAATCATACAAGTGGCCATCTCCTTAAGAGTATGGTTCTTTCTTTCTGCTACTCCATTCTGCGAAGGGCTATAAGCAACTGTATGCTGCAAGGAGATCCCTTCAGAAGTACAGAAATCCATGAACCTATTGTTTACATATTCACCTCCATTGTCGGTTTGAAGAACCTTAATAGACCATTCCACCTATTTCTCAGCAAGAGCCTTAAAGTCCTGAAAATGTTCAAAGACTTCAGACTTAAGCTTAAGAAAATATACCCAAGTATATCACGAATAGTCATCAATGAAGGTCAGCACATAAAGAGCTCTAGTAAACGAAGGAGATGGAAATGGACCAGAAATATCACTGTGAACAAGATCCAAAGGACGAGTAGCTCTCTAGGATTTTCCTTTGTCAAAGTTCTTTTCAGGATGCTTTCCAAGGGTACAACCCTCACAAAGACCCTTAGAAAACTTGATGCGGGGTAACCCGTTGACCATTTCGTTTTGGCTCAATTGTTCAAGGTAGCGATAATTTAGATGTCTGAAATGCTCATGCCATAGCTTACTAACCTCATTTGCATGAGTGAGCAAGGTAGTGGGCGTAGAATCAGAAGTAAAGTGGGAAAAGGTATACAACCATGAATGGTGATCCACCTTTCCCTCAGCCACTGTAGTGTCATCGTTAAGCTCACAAATAATCACCGAGTTAGGACCAAATTCCACTCGCATTCCTTCACCAAGGTGAGTAATTTGGTAAACCGATAGGAGATTGGTAGAGAGATCAGGAACACTCAACACTTGGTTGAATGTTCCCCCATCCATCTCTACCGATCCACTACCAGAAACCGACACTGTTGTGTCATTACCCATCGTGATTTGGGACATACCACAAGGCTCGATGTTGGAGAACTCAACATGCAAAGAAGCCATGTGGTGCAAGGCACCAAAATCTATAATCCACGTCGATGAAGGAGAAACTTTGGCTACAAGGGCCTTTCCTTTCTTCTTATCAGATTTAGAACCTTTTGCAGTAGAAGACTCGGCCTTCGGAGCATTTTGTTTGATAGACTCAGGAACACCTATTTGATTTTTCTCAAGTAAATGAGTAAGGTGATCAATTTGTTTTCTCATACACATATGCTCTTTATGACCAGGCTTCTTGCAATAGGAACACAAATACTTGTCTTTCTGTGCTCTAGGCTTAGAAGTCGAAAGTGTTCATGTTAAATTTAGTTTTGGTCTTGGTTTCCTTCTTAGGTTGATCCTTTCTTTCTTTCTTCTTTTCAGTCTTCTTTTCCTTACTAGTACTTGCTACAAGGGCATGTGACTTGGACTTGAGAGACCCCATTTGAATGAGTTTTTCTTGTTCTCGAATGAGTTGGGATGAAAAATAGTCAAAGGAGGGCATATTCCAATCCTTGCCCAAGGCAGCTTTTGTAGCATAAAAAGTTGACACAAAGACAGAATATTCAGGACCTAACTTAGAGAGAATCAACAAGATCAGTTGAGAATCTTTCTTCTCTACTTGACATTCCTTTAACAACAATCTAGTGTGGACAAACTTAGAGAAGAATGCTTGTAGGTTTTCAAAATCACTAGGATTTAACCCTAGTAGTTCATTTTCCAACTCATGCGCTCTCATGTCATCTTGTTGTCCAAACATTCCATCTAACATTTCCATGCAGAATTAGGTGTTTCAGATGACTCAATGTGGAAGAGCAAGTCAGGAGAAACAAACATGCAAAGAAGACCTAAAGCTTCATCACTACGGTTTAACCACTTAGATTTTTCAGGGTCGTCATCTGGTTTAGTCTCAGTTCCCATGGTGATGCGGAATAACCCTTTACCCCTTAGTTTCATAATTATTTTCAATCTCCATTCGAAGAAGTTGAACGGTGTAAGAAAAGGAATTGAAAGTGCATCCATAGTGAAGAGAGAGAAAGAATGCAGAAAAGAAACACAAGAATCACAACCACCCAGGACAATATAATAACCCCCTACTTTTGGCACTTTATAGTTTAGTGTGTTGAATACAATTGGGTCCGAGTGTGCATCTTGAAACACTTGGTAACTCACCTTGCAATCAATGCGTAATAACACGCAAGAGAGGAGACCACAATCATGTTTCATGGAGCACAACAAAGTGACACCGTACACAAGCACAAATTGTAAAAAACTAGGAAGGAGGTGAAATCAAATCCTGGTTGTGAGAAAAAGCATCTCACGTCGCAAAGGATACCCCCTTGCTGCAAACTGTGGCAGATGCGCTCACTAGTCACAAGCAATAATAAGGGTAAAATACAATGTTTTAAATGAACTCAAGATGAGTCTGAGAGATCTTTAGAATGCCAGAAAAGCACGCAAAAGACAAATAGGAGCTTAGAGTGTTACTGCACACTTGAGCGCATGATTAGTAAAAAAATCGACAATAACTAGCTTAAAAAATTATCGTTTGGAAACGCCTAATTTAGCTAATTTTAAGCTATGGGAGTTAAAAAATGATAATTAATGTTAATTTAAAGGACTTTTTTAAAATAATACTAATCGTAAATGAAGGTCAATTTGAAATTAATAAAACTAGATTTAATATAATTAAATCTAATTAATTTAACTAAAAAAAATAATTAAGATCTAATTAAAATTAAATCCTAATTAATATTTTAAATACTTTCCTTTTTAAAGAAATCAAATTTAAATTGTTTCCACTTACAATTTAGAATTTTTCGGTTAAGATCTATTAAAGAAACTAACTAAGATCTATTAAATTTAAATGACACTAATTTCTATTACATATCTATTAATAGAAATAGATTTTTGAAAAAAGACCGTTATTTAGAAAATCACCCAAAATAATGAAAGAGTAATTAACTTACAGAAAAAAAGAGTTTGAGTGGAGTGCAGTCGGTGGAGGGAAATCGTGTAACGGTTAGGAGTAGTGGGAGCTTGGGCAGAGCAAGAGGGAAGAAAGGTCAGGTTGGGAGCAGGGAGAGCTCGAGGAGGAGCTCGAGGTGTTAGAAACTTCATTCAGGTAGATTGAGCCAACAGAAAATGGCAACTTGGCAAAGCTTTGACCAGAGTTAAGGCCTCGAGGACCACGACCATGTGGGAGGGAAACTCACGGCCAAGAAATTCTTGCAGACCACAACCATGGAAACTAATGAAAAATGGATAGCCATTGTAGGGAAACCTAGCTCCATCACCAAGAGGAGTGTTGAGCTAAGGAAAAAATGATGAGATCTCAGAAGAGAGTTAAAACTGTAACCGGATACAAGAAAAAAAAACAACCTCAGAAATGCTCTACAACCAAAAAACGTTAAGGGGAATCTCAAAAGTAGAGTTGGGATGGCTTTGGAGGAGAAAGCTCTTGGTTACAGAGCACAAAAACTCCAATTCAACTAATTTTTTTGACCTGAATTGATTGTAAAAAACAATAGCAAAAACACGGAGAAAAACCAGAAAGCAGAGTTCTAAAAAATAATTTCCAGTTTAATAAATGATTAAAAAACCAGAATAAATAACCTTTATTTTAGCTGATCTACTAGATTTAGCTGCAGCTAGCTAAATGTAGCTGTAAAACCCCTGAAAAACTCAAGGAGATCTGCACATGCACAAAGAACATAGCAAAAACCGAAACTTTCCAAGAACAATTTGTTAAGAACGTTAGCAATAAAATTCCAAAATATAATGATGCAAAAAACTTGCACGAGGAGCTAAAAAATAATGAAACCAAGAGTGATCGCAACTCAAGATGATGAATGCACGTTTACCTTGATCTCAGCTCTGATACCATGAAAGAGTTTTGTGAGAATCGTATCAAAAACTGTGCACCACGATGAAGTTGCACTCTAAAGGAAATCGTAATAGCTCCAGCATAATCACAAGAAGGAATCAATCAATCAATGGAAGAACTTGCATAACAGAACAAAGCTTGCACATAGAGAAAGACAATGGAGTGTCTTGGCATACTCATAAATATCAAATGAAGGGATACATATAGGGTGTTGAGTAACCCTAGTGCATGACACACAAGCAAACCCTAAACCTAACCCTAAACCTAACCCATGTGAGATGACCCTCCATATGTGAGTGGAGGACACATAGGATCCCACACACCCATTGTCCTACATCACCTACTTTCTCTATAATTACTAGAGCTTAAAATTATATAGCGTGCTTGAAAAGTGCTACAAGAAGTAACCATTGCACGAGTGGGTAGTTAATTTTAGACCTTTTAATTTCCAACATTCCAATCATGTCACTATCTTACCTATTAAATTAAATGTCGTCCTTTCGAAATCCTTGGTG
Organism: Taxus chinensis; assembly: GCA_019776745.2. NCBI lineage: Eukaryota > Viridiplantae > Streptophyta > Pinopsida > Cupressales > Taxaceae > Taxus > Taxus chinensis. Next base: position 553,837,132 of record CM034156.1, on the reverse strand, counting down.
ACATGAAATAAAAAATCTATCAGGCTTGCTTGATGGATAAAATCATTTTCATATACACAATTTTGTCTATTTGGTAGCTGAAATAAATTGAATAGTTATTTTGACTCTTTTAATGACAGATTGCATTCACCGAAATAATGCAAGTAATTTCCACATTGTTTGTTTCCAAATTTTCATTCATGTCTTCCTTTTCTCTATTAAATTAAACTTCAATTGAGAACCTTCCCACCCAAAAAAAAATTAAAGTCATTTTTGGCATATTTTTCCAAAATATTTTGTTTCATTCAATTATTAATGGTCCGGTTAATGGCAATGAATTAGTGACCCCTCCAAACGGGCTAACATAGAAGAAACATATGCAAAAGCATCGAATATAATGTTTTCACCTTGTTGTAGCTGGGAAAAACATATGCACAACACATTTATTTATATTTTAATTATCCTTACATGTATGTCCAAATATATTCCCAATTTTTTCACCTCCCATTTTCTATTATTTTACTAAACTGATCTACAAATTTAGTATATTAAATTCCATATTAAAAAACTGCTTGAGATGATTATGTTAACCACATATAGTAGATATTGTTTGGGTGGGAATAATCTACATATGTTATTTGGGGGGAACAATCTGTGCCATGGAATAGGTGCGAGCAATTCAAGGTTTTCATTCCCACCTTTTTATTTTCGACTTTCCTCTTGCCTCACTTTATCTATTAAATAAATTGTTGTGCACTTAAAAAACTTTATGCCATAAAAAATTTAGTAAAATAGAAATGCTTAATCAATGGATAAAATCTTCCTTCTGTTACTGTGTCAATCCTTAAAGGGTGTTCCTACATCGCATTTTTTCCCTACAATTAGTCGAGCTTACAACTAAAAGTGTGCTTGAGAAGTGCTAGACGAAGTAACCATTGCATCCTCGTCTAGCACAACATGCCTTTTCTACTTCAAATGATTAACAACCTCTTGTTTAGTTATTTGTGTGTAAAGTTTCAGATTGCTTCCCCAATTTCGATTTCCCCACCTTTACACATCTCCGCCCTCATACCCCTTTTTTGCCCATCTTCCTCTCCCATTGTTCTCTCTCTCCACTTTGACTTCTTCACAAGATAGCTTTCGGCGTTTCCATCATACACTTCATGTAGGATTGCTAGTACCTAAATGATGTCTCCTAGCCTCGGGACGTTAAAAGTTCTTCAATCAATCAATCAATTTTTTTCATAACACTTAATTGTTAAATTCTATTTTAAATTTGAAATAAATCTGTAAAGTCCAATTTCATTACAACGAGATTTTAATTAAAAATTCAAATACAGTAAACCAGACTAAGACTAGTCAAGCGGGGTTTTTTTATATAACATTTTTTTTTCAAGATATGTACAAAAATCCGGGAGATCTTTGTTCTACAAATAGAACATAAATGTCATCCCACGTCACCATTCATGACAGGCCCATCTCCTTCAAATGTCTTATTTCACACAAGGTACCTATCTTAGAACCCCAAGACAGAAGCTTCCATTGATAATCACATTATATTTATATTTAAATCTTGTGTGAACGATTTTGATTGCAAGAACACGTGTATGGCGATCCAAGCCGTAACTGTTATTGCCCGACATTTTTTTTATTTTGCCACATTTTCCGTTCTTTTAGACACGTACATCATACTCAGCCGACATCAGCATCCATTGAAAGTTTTGGACATTTCCGGGCGCATAATTTCTTGTAAAATCCCCAAAGTAATGAAAATAATGTTTTAAAATTATTTTTTATAAGCTTTTGGGTATCGACTATAAGTTTTTGGAGACATTAAGGAGCCAGGTTTGGTGCAGGAAATCTTTGTACACATGTTTTCAAAGTCCAGGTTGATTTGAATTGGGCTGTGTGAGATAGGTATCGAGGAGGAAGCAGTGTATCTGCTGCAGAACATTCTTGTACATATGTTTTCAGTTACAGGGGTTGATTTGAAGGGGCCTATGTGTGATGGGTATTGTTGGAAATTGATTTGAAAGGTTTTTCGTGAGATGGGCAGTGAGGAGGAAGGATGGGCATGGCAGCAGCAGGTGATGGAGGTGACAAGGGTGTGTCAGGAGCAGAGGGACACCCCTCTTTTGTGGGCAGTTGAAGTGAGCAAGTGCCTCAAGGGAGCAGCTGTCACTGTTCCCTGTGTGGAATTAGGTCAGACGCTCGTTTCACATCTCTGTTGGAGCAACAATGGACCAATTTTGTGGAAGTATATTGAGCAGGCTATGTCATCTCAGATGGTGCCTTCACTGCTCATTTTGTCCTTGTTGACTTCCAGGTATTCGTTTTTACCACTACCCACTTTGTGTTTTCTTTGAATTTCAATTTCAAAAATAGGGCTTCTACGGAATTATCATGAGGTCCAGCTACCCAAAAGCAACTGAATACCATAACAATCGACTGACCCATTATGTTCAAACAGAAAGGACCATTTGAAAACAGGTTTTTTAATTGGCACTCAAATAAAGTCTGTCACTATGCCAAAAATCACACGTCCAAAGTCCAAGGGTTTGTGGTGTAATGGTAATGGGATAAACTCGTGTGATTTTTACCCGGTCTCAAATCTCACTTCCTACACTAGGGTAGAACATGACTCGGTGCATGTGATGAGGAGCTTCAATGTTTTAAAAATTGGAACCAGACTCGGAACTGGTCGAGGGTTAGACCGGGACCGGCACCTGGCGGAACTGGAACCGGACCGGTTGAAACTTTATGAACCGTTTTACTAAAGAACACACAAAAATTTATATTTTTAATGAAAACAGTATATTTGAAAGATTAAAAACTATGATTACAACAATTACACACAAAATATGCAAAGTTTGCTCATGTATATACTATATAACATGTAAGAAAAGTGTTTTATAACAAAATTAGGGTTTAGGTCAGCTAAAAAGATGAAAGATCCCCAATAGATCTCTTACCCTAAATCAAATTTGTACTGAATGGCAAATGATAAAAACAGTTTTTGAAACCCTCGGCAAACAACCCAGGGCACAGCTGAATTTATTACAGCAATTGTGACTAGGGTTTTTTAATGGATCTTCATGCAAATGATACCAAAAAATTATAAACTCTATCCCAAATGATTGCCATCAATTTTAAAACCCAAGATATGATAAAAATCAGATTTATTTGCAGCCAGATAATTCAGAAAATTCAGATCTAAATCTGATTACAAACTGCCTGAAAAACCCTCCAAACTTGCTCAGAAAATTATGAAATTGCAGCTCCTTTATTTATAAAAATTCAGAGATATATGGCAATAATGTTGAGAAGTAAATACCTCTAGAATCATACTCAAATAGCCCCAAACTGGGTCGATCCAACTGCTGCAATATGCGACCAAAAAGATCACCAAAACACTGCTGGAATTTGACTGGAAAATCAGCATTAAACCGTTGGAAATTTCTGAGTGAAATCCCCTCTCAATCCCTTGGGGTTTTCGTCCGCAAGAGATGAAATCCACAAGGGTTTTCGTCCTTGGAATCTCTGATAAAAGCAAGAGCTCTTAACAATGCAAATAGTTGATAATAAAAATCTGGAATGCTTCTAAGCAAGTCGACTTGCCCATATAAAAGCAAAATAGCCCAACCACCACCTCTAGACCAACCAATCGCATTTTTCCTCTTCCCTATGCTAGTCGTATTTTTCCCTATGGGCTTGATGTCACATTTTCCAACTTATGACTCCCATAAGCAAGTCGCACTTTTCCTTTTTTAATACAATTAATTTTAATTGTATTTTGACATTGACAATTTTAATTTATTAATAAGCCTTATTATTTATTATATGTGCAACTTATAATGTTATTTTAAAAACATTAGCACAATATAATAAAATAATAAAAACTTAGTCACCCTAAAACCCTCCTTTGGCCGTCGGGTAGACAAAAAGGGTCAAAGGTCTTCGCCCAAGCTCATTCGGAAAGAGGGGACATTACAAAAGATGAACTTCTAATTAAAAAAATGTTTTTTTTTGCAAAATTAGCACCATATTATAGTGCTTTTTCTGGCTTGGCCGGTTCAGAGGGGAACCCGACTGGTTGGACCGGTTTGGTACCGAACCGGCTGGTTCCTTAGCGAAACCGACTGGTCCACCGGTCCGGTTTGTATATTGGTTTGAAAAAAAAAACATTGAACCGGTTGAACTGGCCGGTTCTGGTTCTGGTTCAACCGGTTTCAAAAATGCTGGAGCTTCTGTTGTAAGCTTTATGGGGTACACATGAACATGACTCATGTTTAGAAATCTTAAGAATATTGTTGAAACTAGTCCATTCTGAGGTACACATGATAAGTTTATAAATGATTACTCAAATAGAAAATAGGATATATAGTCTGAGAGGTTAGTATGAAAAAATGCATGCCATAGATTATTAATATGATTCAAAGGATCTATACAAATAGCCTAATAGGTCGTTTCTAAGATAGCAACTGTTGATAAGTAACCACACAGAACCTCACCATAGAATTACCATGCAAATCTGTCTCAAGATAGAGACAGTTGATAACTAACTACACTTAATGATGTATGTGTTGATTAGAAATGGTATTTGTGTCCATGATCAAAGAATATAACCAGAAGTTCTTGTGTTTTAATAAATAAAAAAAACATTTGGAGAAGGGCGACTCTTCTATCACAATGCTACCTAACACTTCACAGTGAAAAGGGAGGGCAGAAATATTGAAAGCAGAAAAAGGCAATGCGCCAAAATGGATTTGATAATCCACAGAAGGAAGGAATAAGTAATAACACAAACTAGATATTATTCTTTCATAGCACAAACTAGATCCTTAACTCTTTGTAGTGAAAAGGGAGGAGAGAATATTGAAATCAGAAAATGGCAATGCGCCAAAATGAATTCGGTCATCCCCCAAAGGAAGGAATAACACACTGGATATTATTCTTTATTAGCACAAACTAGATCCTTAACACTTCACAGCGAAAAGGGAGGAGAAAATTATTGAAAGCAGAAAATGGCATTGTGCCAAAACGAATTCAGTCATCCCCAAAAGGTAGGAATAATGCAAACTAGATATTATTCTAAAAAACCAAAAACTAGATATTATTCCTTGGGTTTAAGGTAAACAACACAATTAGCTTTACGCAAGAGGCAAGAAATTTAGTGCTGAAAGCTAAACTAACAGGTTAAACCATCTACTTAAAACTCAGGCCAAAGGCAGAGTATTAACCGCAAAACCATTATTTAATGTTTCAGAAAATACACAGTTGCATACATTCTCGAAGGCTTCAGAAAATGCGCGGTTGCATACATTCTCAAAGGCTAAGTAACATTGAACTTGCAGAAAGTAAATGTTAACTGCTTAGATTTTTCACAATGGAGAATGACCAGCAGTTAGAAAAACCACAAGCTAAGCTAACATCTAAATTTAGAAAAAGCAGAAGGAAGAAGCCCCCTCACCAAAGAGCTGTAAAATTTTAATCTTAAAACTAAAGGCGGTGGAAGAAGATGCGCCACATGCACAAATCCTAGCTACTCAAAACAAATAAAAAACCCTATCTAAACACATGTTGAATCCTCAGAACAATCTTGGCTGTATTATCTTCCTATCTTCATCAACGAACAACATCCTTTCCTTAAGACATCCCATAAAATATCTTCCATGATCTGCTCAACGAACAACATCCTTTCCTTGAGACATCCCATAAAAATATCTTCGATGATGTCCTTATTCAAAAATAATTTCTCCACCTCCAAAATATCTCTGTCAAAATGAAAGGCACACATGCCCTAAAAGATAAATGTAACTATTGAAGGCAATACCTTTCATCTGTATTATTAAGGAATATTCTCGTTTTTGTCTTTAATGAGATATTACCTTTTATCTTTTATTTTTTCCATGAGAAATATCCTCACATATCTTTTAAATAAGGCCTTGCTTTTTTTCCTTTATTTGGTTTTATTGAGGCCTTGTCTCCTTACTTTCACGTGAGAACATTCTCATCTTTTGTGCATTTTATGCAAGGCATTGCCTTTTCACTTCCCTTTGCTCCCTTTAGGTAAATATGAGGTACTGGACGATAACATTACATGAGAGAAGCAAATCATTGTAAAAATATTAGGGGGTGGGACCCCACAATTTTAATCATAAGGCATGGATATACGGCCTTCAGAATATTCAAATACAAAGGTATAGCTTTTTATTTCCACATGCACTTCATAAAACTTTATATTTTCGCCCACAATATAAGTTGGGAATGGAAATTATCTTTTACGGGGGAAATCAAATCATTTAATTTTGAAGTTAGTGAAAATTCACTATATTTCTTTCGACCTCTCAAGGAAGCTTGCTTGAAAGAGTCAAACTCAAAACCATGCTATTCTCCATTGGGTGATGAAGTTACATAAATAGCTCATCAGCCCAACAAAGTTCTTTGTTTTTATTTTTTTTGCATTCAAAATTAGAGTGGGGTTGGGGGTGGCAATGATTACAGGGTCGACGGGTAGTGATCCTCACAGGGTCTTGGGGCACCGCACATGCCACATGGCGAAATAAAGGCCTTCAAGGCCTATGAATTTGAATGGCATAGCTGTTCCAATTGGACGGTCGACATACACTTGTAATCTTCAAATTAGATGGCCGGTAGGCTCTTAAAATACATCTTGGGCAGAAATCCTTTAAAAATTGGGATCTTTTGCCATGTGGCAATATGGATGCATGATATTTGAGGGCCAACCCACTTTCCAACAAAATATTAGTTGTTGGGGAAATTGATTTGATGACCAGGGGAGAATCAAGACTGACAAGCCTTTCAAAAATTTTCAATAGTTGCAATCTTCTAACACGTGGAACACCATACTTCATACTTTGTTTAGTGTATTATGCTTATGTCACTTTGCAGCACAAAGCCTATAGCTTCACTTTATTTTCATTCGACATCCAATGGCGAGTGGGAATCTATATAAAATCAATCCAATGATGGGGGAACTTTGAGACTAGCAAGCCTTTCTTTGCCTCCAAAATCTGCAATCGTCTATCAGATGGACGGATCAACAATGGGAAATCTTTAAGGTTGACAAACCTTTCTCTGCCTCCAAAATTTGTGATTTTCCATCATGTGGATGAAATCAATGGTGGAGAAACCTTCATTTTGAATTTCCCCTAAGGAGTCGGGGCCCATATGATTTTTTTATCAAGGCATTGTCTTATTAGATTGTTTGCCTTCAAAATGACACTTTTTTTGTAATGAAATTACTTTGGTAAGTAGAAAAACAACAATAGTTACCAAATGATGGAATAAAGGTCAAGTACATATGATTTAGCCACTTCGAGGGGGCAACCTCCACAACCTTACAACAAGATTCAAATGTGTAATATGATCCTAAGTTGGTAACTACTATCTCGTATATATACCCTACTTATGCTTTGAAAACCTTCTAGGTTGGCCCTACTACCAATATGAAGCATGCGAAATGATTATATGACAAGGAAAGGGATTATGTTAGCCACAAGTCGGCCATACACATCCCGATACATGTTGTAGCTTAAGGGCGTAGCATGTCTCTCCCCTTTAAACCAACGGCGTTCTCAACATTTCCCAACTTTAGATGCCTTTGCGGAAAAACTTTATCCTCCCATACTGCATCCTCGCTATTCAAATTCTTCCATTTGATCAAATACTCCTGAATTACCCTTTTTTTGTAGCTCTGTAGTGCATGTTTGAAGGATCTCCTTAGGTTCTAGAACGACTCTTCCCTCGTTAGCCAATGTTGATATCTTTGTCTGGGCTAATACTCTTTGTCTAATGACCTTCAAGCAGGAGACATGAAATATCATATGTATTTGTGCAGATTGCGGTAACTACAACTTGTATATTACAATGCCTATTCTGTACAAGACTTGATAAGGACTGCAATACTTATAAGCTAACTCGTTATCCTTCTTTTGTTGTTTCTAAGAAATTTTCTTTTATGGTTGAAGCTACACAAAGACCCAATCACCAACTTCAAAACTCCTTTCATCATGTTGCTTCATGCGATTGTGTGCCAGTGTCAACTTCTCCCTAAGACTGGCTAATGCCTCATGTTAGTGTTGAATGTGATCTTCCACTTCTTGAACCTTTGGTTGTACCATCAAGGAAGAGGTCGATGGTGGTTGGTACCCATATCATGCCACAAATGGAGGCATTTTGGATGTGGTATGGAAGTGTAATGTCTCCATTTCTGAAGACCCTTAGCTTATACTTCCCCGTGGGCTTCGAGATGTTGCAAGGGGAACATTTTTATTAAATAATTAAATATTATTGGTTGGAGCAATAATTATTTAATTATTTAATTTAATTCCCAAAATATAAAAATTAAATAGGGAATTAATTAAATAAATATTTAGGTGGCTTTTATTGATAAAATCACCCTTTGAAAAGGGGACGCCACACCTAGGGAAAACAAACTGTTTTTATTTAATAATTTCCCTCTCCTAGGGATTTCGAATTTTGTGCCTTCTTGTTTATAAAAGGAATGCTAGGATTATTATTATCATTATGTTATGATGATATTTATTTTATGCTCCATGCTTGGAGTTGGGATGCATGCCCATTGATGCTTTCTCTCTCTCTTGCGTGGGAGATTGTATTGAGTTGGTTTGAGATTCAATTGAAGCATTTGTTTGTGAAATTCATGTCCTTTGCTTTAGCGAAGTTTTAGTTGAAGTTTACTATCGAAATCTGCATGTTTTACTGTAGCGATTCACTGTAGCAACTGGATTTTAATACCAATTTGAAGATTTTTGTGAATGCTTTTGCAAATCGACTTGGGTGTTTGATACCTCTAAACCCTGGCGACTTCTTCTTATGGTGTTTTGTGGACTGTTTGAGGTATTATTTGATACAAATCGACTGGTTATTGCATGGTAATTGTGTCCTTGGCAGCGACCTGGTGTAGGGCAGGTTTTGCAATAAATTTGTATGATTAAGGATCTGATTTTTAGCAAATAAAGTCTATTGTTTCCTCTTATACCAGTGACCTCATAGTTGCATAAAAAACTAAACTGTGGGCAACGACTTCTATTTATCATCCTTTGTGGTTGAATTAATTCTGGGAATGGCGATCTGATTTATTGCATATTTCAGTGGTGTTTTGTGCCCCTTTTTAGCAGCGAACTGTAGAAGTGAAATAATCTGAGTTGGAAGCATGTTTTAACCTTCATTTTGACAGCGACTTGTAGTGGATTGCATACCAACTGATGGCAGATTTTATACTATGTATAGCGATCTGTTTTTAGCATGATTTAAGGGGGCATTTTAACTATGTTTGGCAGCAAATAATAGCTCCTTTGTGACTGAAAACATTCCAGTGCATTGGCAACTTGTCTGAGGTTTATAATCACATGAAAATCTATGCTTTGGGGGCAGCGACTCCTATTGATCTCTTGTGGTTGGTTTGGTGATCTGTCTAGTGCTTAATTGATGGTATTTCGGAGACCCTTGTAGCAGCGAACTGTATATAATCTGATTTGTGACTAGAATTTGCTTGCAATCTACAGTTGGATCAGATTAGCATTTTGTATTAAAGGTTTGATTGGGAAGTCATTTGTCGCTGAGTTTGGTCTTCGTATTTATTGGAAAAGAAATATGATTTTATGAGTTCATTAGTTCAGCTGGAGTTGTATGTTTGTTTGCTTAAGTACCAAATTTGCAGACTCACTAGTCTCAGCTGGAAGTGAATTAATTGAGCCATTCGATAGAGGCTATTAAACTCTTGTTTTCGGGTTTATTGAGTCATCTGCTCAAATGATTCAAGTGGTTTTGACTAAGCTTTGCTATTTCCAGTTGATTGGTGTTTTGAAGAGTTATTGATTGGCATATTTTCTATTGATCCTGGAGAGGGGATATTACAGGAAGGGTGTGTTATACCCACCATTCTGCTAGGGGCAGCCACTGAACCCATCTTTCCTATTCATCTGAAGCAAAGTAGCGAAGACAACCTTCTAGGCATTTCTTGACCATCTTTGTTTGCCCATTTGATTGAGGATGATACGATGAGCTATGTGCCAATTGAGTACTTAGACATGAAAATAAATGAGTCCAAAATTTACTGGTCAGGATAGGATCTTGATCACTTATTATGATCTCGAGGGTAGCATGTAACTTCTGAATGGTGTTTATAAAATTAGATTCCACTTTGCTTGCGACAGATGGATGTGATAAGACAAAATGGGCATGTTTGGTGAGCCTATCCACTACCACCATGATGACATTTTCCCCTTCTAACTTGGGGAACCTTGTAATGAAATCCATAGAAACCTTTTCCTACCTTTGGCTTGGAATAGGCAGGGGTTGCAAAAGACCCAGTGTCTTAATTGTCTCACTCTTCTTTTGCCGACATACCTTACATTTTGCCATAAATTTCTGGACTTTCCCCTTGAGGCCTTCCCAAAAGAAATCTTTCTTGATACTCGATATGCCATCAAGAATCCATAATGCCCTCTATTGGAGATGCATGTAGCTCTAGAAGAACCTTTTGCTGCAGCGCAAAATTCTTGCACAGGGACAATTTAATGTCCCTTTCGGGCTCAAATTTGAGGAACTTGGATTTTTCCCAAAACCCCAATGGAACATTGCAGGAATGATGACAACCACATGTAGGAAAACTGATTTTGATGGCAAGCTGATTTTATGCAAGAATTAGGGCAACGACCTGTTTTAGGTCCACCAAACCCTAAGCGACCTAGGTTAGATTTAGGTTTTAGCCTTTCCCACACAAATTTTTAAGAATACCTCATCAACATGAAACCCTTGATGAAATCATGCAAAATAAATGCTTCAACCATAAATTACATACTGTTGGAATTAATTATTGCTAAAAAACAGCTGAAACTTCAAAATTCCATATCTTTATAAATACTTGGAGATAAAATGCAAACGATAGCTCAAAGTGACCACAAAAATGACAGCTATCCAATAAAATTAGAATTAGATTTTTCCAACCACGAAAACCCATTGAAAAGTGATCCCAAAATCTCCAAATGGGTAGATCAAGCTGGAAATAAATGTGGCAGCCCCAAAAAAACGTGCCTTAGCTGGAATGTGTCCTAGCACCGATAAAAACCCTTGCTGTCATGAAATTTTGAATTTTGAAGCTCCACCGTGACTCTCAGATGAAGCCACCAATGCAACAAATGAGGGTTTTTGTCCCCAAGTGTTGTGACTATTGAGGGTTGTCATCCCCAATAGGATCCAAGGAGGGTTTTTGTCCTCAAAGGGTGAAAATGAGAGCTCAGTGCTCCAATTTCCAAAAGAGAAGTATATAATTCACATGACGATGATGATGAAGGGAAGTAATGGAATGCTCATGAAAATAATTGAAAAACATGTCAATCACTTCCCTTGCTCATTTCCTTCTTGCCCACGGAAAGTAGAATGGGCTCAAAGTCTTCCAATCGAGCTAGTTTGAAAAAGGGGACATTACAGTCCTCCCTTCCCAAAATTGCTTCACAAGCAATTGCAATCTCTCATGCTCCAGTATCATCATGCCAAAGTGAAGAAATATGTTGTAATGCTCCAATAATCTAGATCATGTACCTGTCAAATAAAAGAGCTCTTGCCAAAACAAGCTCATATATTTGCTATCCCGTTTCTTATTGATGTGCTTTGGCATCCTGTGAAGTTTAACAACTTCCTTGAAAAATAAATCAGCTACTACCTCAATTCTACCTTCTTCACCTTCACCTTTCAAAATAGCATTAACAACCTTTCTCCTTGCATACTCAGCTGTACACAAAGCCTTCCAATCTGCTGTAACCTTAGTCATAAAGCGAAAAATTGAGCAATAATCAGCAGCTTGACAAGCTAAAACACACACCAATGTGGCATCTTCACTTCACGTTTCAACCTTGTCAACTATGGTGGAAGAGCATTCTCTAACCATAAACATGAATGCAACTAAAATAATGTGGGGGCTGCTAAAAATGATGACAACTACATTAGTAGTGGCAATTTGATGCATGACTGTATTGGAAGCACTTCTTCTAACATTTGGAGGTAACAACACCTCATTGCGCATCCCTTCCATGCTTTCTTGGAGACCTTTTGCTATCACAAACTTGTTATCTCTCATTATGTCATCTACATCTTTAGTTGTGACCTCATATGCTCCATTATTTGCTTGGGGGGAAAATAAACTCAAATGCTCTTTCTTTTTCATACCTGTACTTGCACATGGAACAAACACATTAAAGAATACAAGAGTTTCCCTCATCATTGCTTCTTCATGCCTCAAGGATATGATAGCCAACTCTCTCCCATTGCTTGCAATCATCTCATATCCACTCAAGTGATGGATGTTCAAGAATTCAACCTTGCTGCCCCAAACTAAGCTCTTCAAAATTTGGTTCGGATCTGAACTTATGAGTGCTGGTATGTAAGTCTAACAGTCATACTTTGCCCCAAATTTCTTCCCAAACAATACCAAATATGTTGGGACATTGGCCTTATTTGATCTCAATGAGTGAACCCTTTTACACACAATATTAAATGAAAAGAATGTCTTCAAACCTGCCCATCTATTGCCGTCTAAAGAAGATATGCACAATCCAACACATGAAACTGGGAATAACATCCCATCGTGGCTGTAGCATTGCATTTCATTGCTCAAAATTGGAATTGCAGTGGCTGGAAACCACCGTGTGCCCGATGAAAACACCTCATCAATTATCGTGGGTGGGAAATGCATCTCCCTTGTGATCAACAACTCTTTTATGGCTGCCACTAGAATGTGGGGAGAGCTGGAAATAGAGGTAACAACAACCCTAAAATTGGAGGTAGTTCCCATAATGATCCATGGATCATGGCTATTGTTACCCAAATTAATACCATGTTAAATTGGTAACACATAGCCAAAAGATCCCCTTTTACCCATGTCTCATTTGGCATTCTTGCTAAGTGTGTTTTAGGAAACCAATCCCTCATAGACCAAACAATAGCATGATATGTTACTTCACCTTGGGTCGTTGAAACCGAATTATTGCATACCTTGTTTCCCTGCCAAGTTGTGGGAGTTTGTTGTATCTTCATGAAGTAAGGAAGGGTGAAGTCTTTCGGTGTAATTCCAACCTTCTTGAAATCTTCCCTTATGTAGTATCCCATTCCCTTATTCTGAAAATTTTGTATAATCTCTTCCCCAACACAGCCACTTAATGCTTTAACAGTCTTATGAAGTCCCCTTTTATTATCCATGTAGCTGAATTTACATTTTTGGTAGATGAATCATCCATAACTTTCATGTACACCCAAGAGTGGCAATCTTGAAAGTAACTTGAGTCCCAGAAAACTATAGCAAGTTGATTCATACAAATTTGACTATCAAAGTAACATCTAGTTTGCTTACCATTTTTACACCTCAAGTATCCGATTGGAATTATCTTCCTTTGGCCATTCCCTAAGATCTTGTCTTCATGTGTTTTACTTAGCCCCCAAGAGTGTTCTATTAACCGAGAACATGGATCCTTCACAATGTGGTTAGAATGCACAACAACCTCTCTATGATTGCTCATAAGTTTCCTTTCAATCCAAGTGCAAGAATTGATATTTACCTTGATCTTCAGAGGACCACCCATGCCAAAGCAATCTTGGTCTTGAATAGAAGAAGCAACATGCCCATAGCTGCAAGTTGTCTCTTTGGACCTATCATGCTTCTTAAAATATTTTGCATGATGACAAAAATAGGGCAGCGACATAGGAGGAAACAATTGGTCAATATTGTCAAACCTTGGGCTGCCCACAAGGAGCTCACCCTCCTGTGCCCTTTCTTCTTCAACAAGCGAAGATCTTCCCGCTTTGATTCCTTCCAAATTTTGTTGACATATGTATGGGACATCATCATGGTTCCCACTGAAGTCTAGAACACTGTCAATTTGCCTCTTATTGATTGTTGTTTGGAAAATTCCAGCAAGTTGATTATGATCATTATCAGCCAAAGATTTGGCCTCAACCACCAAATTCTCTCGACAAATTTGTAAATTGAATTTTTCTTATTTCCTTGGTTCGTGCTCCATGACTTCTTCCTCTTTCTTTGGAGATTTTGCTGTATGTAAATCTTTTTTGGGTTCTTCATTTGGCAACACCTCTCCATGTCCTTCAACTGTCACTTTCCCCAAAGCATTTTGAAGATCCCTCTGTGGCGCTTGAGGTTTAGGCTCCTGCCTTGACCTACCCTTGCTTATCCCTATTAATTCGGCAAGTGAAATAGCATTACGAATCTCATTTGGAAGAGCCCTATATTCTTCATAATTGTCTGCAATTGATGCAAAAATGGATATAGAAATACCCAATTCTATGTATTCTCCTTACCGAGACTTGTAAAACATACCTCAACATGTTCATTGTTTTAGGAAAATGGTTAAGTTAGGCTGACGGTGATCCATACACCTTCGAATGGCAAAAGAGACAATTTCTTGTTCTGTTCTATGTATTAACTGTGCAACGACTGCAAAACTGCCATGGAACCGCTGCGACTTCACAGAGTAGAGGGTGCGTAACTGCTGCGCGGTTCTGCCCCAACAATGCCAAAATGAGGAATCTGAACAGTTGCAAAAGTTTAGGCTTCTCAAAATGGTTTGTTTCGCCTTCTTTCCATCCTTGGGCAGAGAAACTATAAATATAAGTGCAGTTACTCATTCTAAGCAAGTGATTTGAGTGAATTCAAGTGTGAGCATAGGAGTAAGTTGAAATTGTTCTTGTTTTGTTACAAAGAATTCAGTTCTTTCTTGTTAAGGATTATAAGCAAGTAATGCACGTAGAAGGAACTTGAATCCTTCTTGAAGGTCATAGTTTGACAGTAAACTTGTATTGTATTGGAGATTTACGTAGTGAAGGGAAGCAATTGTTTACCCAACTGGGGTTTTTCCCACATTGGGTTTCTCTAGGATAAAATTGTTGTCTCCTTGTCTTGCATCTTTCATTTTCACTGGTGTGAATAATTCTTGCATAATAAACTGGATATTAAGAATTTTATCAAATTGTTCATTCATTATCACAAAATAGGATCTGTATATTGCTTAAAAGAGGCAGTTTATGGATCAGATTGGTATCAGAGCAATTAAGATCAATTGTTTTATGTGGTTTAATTTGTGTTGACATTTTTAGTTAGATGCCCCTTACTCGAAAGGGAAGTGAAAGCGGTGAAGGTATCCTCATTCCTTTTGAAGCAGAGATTTCCACCAAGAAATGAAATCATGGAATCCAAAACATGGCTCATGGTGAAGATATATGTGAGATTGAAGAAGAACGTTTCTACAAGTTGGAGGTGGATGTGGCAAGTTTGTCCAAAGATGTGGGCAATATTTCCTTGTCTATGGGGAAGTTGGAGTCCATCATGGGATTGCTTATAGAGAAGCTTGGTGTTCCAAAAGAAGCATAAGGAGACCATAAAGAAGGCACTCATGAATATGAGGAAGAGCAGTCCCGTGCAACCTTACTCCTCTGTTCAAAGCAAAGGTGAAGATATAAATCCATCCTTGTGATGGGAACGTGAATGTCGAAAAACTAGACCATTGGCTAGCTCAACTTGAGGTATATTTCAGTTTGTATCAAATCAATGAGAGTCAACAGATTTCATTTGCAAGGTTAAAATTAACCAATCATGCTTTAACTTTTTAAAAGCTATGTTCATACTTTGGTTGTTAAGAAGCTTTCTCCTATTTCTAAGTGGGATGGATTTAAGATGCTAATAAAGAAGCAATTCTATCCTATTTGTTATGAGAAAGAGAGGTTCATGTATTGGCAATATCTTAGGCAGAAGCAAGGCCAAAATGTGCAAGAGTACACCAATGAGTTCCAAAAGAAAGTTGTCCAAATGGGCAAAGATGTAGCGGACTGAGACATCTTAATGAAGTACATCAGTGGCCTCCATAGCCACTTGAGGAGACTAGTTCTCTTGGCCAAGCCAACAAATGTAGATGAGGCTTCTTCTCAAGTCCACTATCTAGAGATGGACAAGAAGAAGAGTTTATCTACCTCTTAGCATGCTTCAAACAAACAAGGTGACACCAAGCAAGAGGAGAATGAAAAAGGGAAAGGTAAGAAGAATGCTACTTCCATTTTTAAGAAGGATACTAAAGTTCATTCTGGTCATTGTGATGTTGACACTCATTTCGAGGATAAATGTTGGAAGCTCCATCAGAATTACATCCCTTCAAGAATAAGAAGAATAAAAAGAAGGGCATGGCTGCCCTCTAAGGGGAGGAGATAATTTGCAGCGAAGAGGTGGATGAGACAATGTGTTGTACCTTCGTCCGTAGAGAGGTATGTTTGGGTAGTAATAATGTTGTTCAAGAAAATGAACTTGCTAAGTTTTTTCATATAAAAATACAAATGAAAAAACCAAAGTGGATGCTCTTTTTGATGTTTGTTCTCAAGCTAATTTGATAAGTAAGGAGTTAGTTGATAAGCTGAAGTTAGAGACTTACAATCATCTAGATCCATATTCATTGGGTTGGGTGAAGAAAGGCATAGACATAAAGGTTACCAAGCAATGCAAAATTAAATTTGGTATTGATAAGAAGTTTATTGATGAAACTACTTTGGATATTGTTCCTCTTGATGTGTGTGGTGTAGTGTTTGGCAACCCATACTTGTATATCAGGGATGCCATCTTCATGAGAAGTGCCAACCAATACCGCTTGGTAAAGGATGGTAAGAACTACCTCATTTCAGCCTTTAGAGGAGACTCAAAGATCTCTTTGGTTAAGTGCCTAAGAAAGCTTATTAATGCTAGTGGGAAATTTGCATTGCTTCTTTTGAGAGATATGTAAGAAGAGGAATTTTTTGCATCTAAAACCACTTGTAGCATGTTTACTAACAAAGAACAGAAGCAGATGAAAGAGTTGGTTCAACAGTTTAGGGAAGTTTTCCAAGAGCCTTCGGGGCTACCTCCAGTCAAGCCAATTGAGCATGAGATACACTTGCTAGCCGATAGTTTACTTCCAAACTTGGGATTGTACAAGTAGTCCTTGAAGGATGCTAACGAGGTAAAACAACAGTTACAGTTTTTGATTAAGCCAGGTATGACTAACCGGTTAGTTGATATGTTCTCTAGGTCTCCTTTACTTTTAGCTATGGGCACTTTGACACTTCTTGAGCCTTTTGTATGTGAAGCATATCAAGAAGGTTATGAAAAAGGTCCGGATTTTGGAGAAATCTTTGAGTAGAAACATCCAAGTAAGAGCTTTGCACTTAGGGGAGAATACTACTGCCAAGATGGGCTGCTCTATAAGAACGAGAAACTTTGTGTTCCTAAGGGGGAAAGAGTTCAACTGATGAGGGAAGCACACACTTCTAAGGTGGATGGTCACTTTGGTGTGACAAAGATTGTTGTGCACTTATAAAGGTATGTTTATTGGCCAAACATGCAAATTAAAGTTGCCAAATTTATCAGGGGTTATGTTTTATATAGTACAATCAAGCTTAGTAATAGAACGTTGGGTTTATATATGCCATTACCAATTCCTTCCCAGCCATGGAAGAACATCTCCGTGGATTTTGTGGGCAGTTTGCCTACCTCCAAGAAAGGACATGATTATATTTTAATGGTAGTGGATTGATTCAGTAAAATGTGTATTCTCATTCCTTGCAAGAAGACCATTAAAGCTAGTGATGATGTTGAGTTATTTTTTGTTAATGTGTGGGTTCATTTTGGTTTGTCTAATTCTATTGTGTCAGATAGGGACTCATGGTTCATAGGAAAGTTTTGGTCTACTTTGTGGGAAAAGATGGATACTAAGCTGAAAAGGTCTACCGCTTTTCATCTGTAGACAGATGGGCAAACAGAAGTGGTAAACCGTACCTTGGTTTAGCTCTTGAGAGGGTACAATAGGAAACATCCTAGGACTTGGGATGAGAATTTGGTGTATATCCAACATTCTTATAATAGGGCAGTTCATGCTTCTACCAATAAAACTTTTTTGGAAACATGTTTTGGTTATTTGCCTAAGAGCAAATTTGATGTTGTTTTGAGATTATCATGTAGAGACATTGGGAAAATGGATCTGGAAGTCCACAAAGTTGAGAAGTTCATTGGAAAAATTCAGTAGATACACCTCTAGGTACATGAGAGATTGAAAGAGTGTTAGGTCAAGTACAAAGCACGGTATGATCATCATAGAACTGAGCATTCTTTCCTTGTTGGTGACAAGGTATGGTTGTACTTGAGCAGAGAAAGGCTACAAGGTAAAGTTAAGAAACTCAAGCCTCTTCGATATGGCCCATTTGAAATTCTGGAACAAGTGGGTCAAAATGCATTTCGCTTGGATTTGCCTACCTATATGAGAATATATCTAGTTGTGAATGTTGAGAATTTACGTCTCTTTGAGCCCTCCATGTTGGATTAGGAAGAAGAGGGATTGTTACAACCATCTATTGTGGATCTTGCTCCGGACAGTCAGGTGGAATTGGAGGAAGATGTGGTATTGCAGCGGAAAGAGAGGACAACACTACGGAGAGTGCAAGACAGGTGGTTGATTAGGTTGAAAGGTCAATTGCCTACCAAGGCCAAGTGGTGTTGCAGAGAAGATGTGGGGAAGAAATTTTCTCACCTCACTAGTCCTTGAAGCTTTTAGGGACTTAAAAGCCTCAAATTGGGGAGGTATAATCCAAAAATGGATCTATAAATACCCAATTCTATGTATTTTCCTTATTGAGACTTGTAAAAATACCCTCAGCATGTTCATCGTTCTACGAAAATGGTTAAGTCAGGCTGACGGTGATCTGGACAACTTCGAATATTCAGTGGCAAGTTTCTTCAGAAAGAGGAACAACCAATTAAGCTAGATCCACCAAGTGACATTGAAGACATAAAGGCGTGGGGTGAAGAGTACGCTGCCCTCAATTTCAGATCGAGAGACATGTTGTCTTGTAGGGATTACTGCCAAGTGAAGAATAGTAAAGACACATAAAAGAATAGAAGAGTTGAACAAGAGTAGCCAAGAAGAGACATACAATAGAGGTTGGGAAAGGTAACTCTTCCTTCTTATGATGGATCAAATAAGTGTTTAGCTAAAGCATGGTTACAAAAGTTAGATACATACTTGTTATTGAATCCCATGTATGAGGAGGAAGCCCTCAAATTTGCTGCCTTACATTTGGAAGGAGTAGCACATGAATGGTGGTACTGTGGATTGATTCAGTCAATGCCTAACAAAAAGGTTTGATAGAATAGATTTAGAAATCCATTTAAGAGAATTGGCTCAACTCAAGCAAGAGGGACTATTCGACATATACATTTACGAGTTTCAAAGACTTGTAGTAATGGTAGTGGATGTAAGTAAAAGAAGGCTTGTCGTTGCTGTTCATCGAGAGACTAGCGTAATCACTTAGAGGCCTAATCAAAGCATTTAGTCCTCCCTCTCTACAAGGAGCTATAAAGAATTCTTTAGACCTTGAAACTTCAGTTCCAAAAAGCAAAAGTCTGCCTTATGGACAGCCTAGGACTATACTTTATGAACAATAAAGGACAACACCTTTGGGGCAGCCAAAGGGATCATTTGGACAGCCAAGACCTACTTCAAATAGCGAGCAAAGAACTCCAAATTTTGGGCAGCAAGGTAAGGCATTTCAAGGTAAATCTGATACAAAAGAATGGATGAAAAACAACAAGGAAATAGAGGCAAGGAATGAGCTAAGAAGGAAAAAGTTTTGTTTCACATGTAAGGATCCATATACACCCAATCATCGTTGCCTTGGAAAAGGGCCAGCCCATTACATTGAGGTAGTTTTAGATAAAAAAGAACAAGAAGAGAATGCTGATCCGGAAGAAGTAGAAGAGTGAGCAAAGGAAGAGGAAATGGTTGCCACGGATGACACACTAATTACTTTATCCAGAACACCTAAATACTATGCATTCCTTGCGAGAGTTGTCCTTCATAGACAAAGGATCACCGTGTTGATAGATAGTGGAGCTACCCATAACTTAATTGATGAAAGCTTGGTTACTAGAACGAGATTCAGGATGGAAGATTTCCAATGGTTCAATGTGACCATAGCGGATGGATACTCACTTTCATGCACAAAGAAGATCCCACAACTTGAGCTCACTTTACGAAGACATAAGGTAAGAGATGATTTTTATGTCATTGGCATTGGTGAGACAGATGTAGTACTTCGTGTGCAATGGCCGCAATCTTTGGGTGAATTCACTTAAAATTATCAGACTATGGAGTTGAAATTCAAGGTACAAGACAAAGAAGTTATTCTATACAAGGTATGAGGAATGGTGTTCCCCAAGTTGTAACAACCAAGAGTATGGAAAGATCTTTCAAAAGAGGGTGGATTGCATGGGGTGCACATTGTTTGGTATGAAATACATCTTTCTTATCGCAACATTCCTATCATGTTGATATTCAACCTATTATGGATAAGCATGCTATGGTGTTCAATAATTTAGCTCATGGGCTGCCATCGGATATAGGATTTCAGCACATTATTGATTTAAAACCGGGTTTCACTCCGGTAATATCTGCTCTTTACCACCATCTAAGGGCCTTCAAGGAGGAGAGAAAGAAAGTAATCAAGGAGTTGTTAGATATGGGCCTCATAAGACCAAGTTCTAGTCCTTTCGCTTCTTCGGTTGTTATTGTGAAGAA
The DNA here is from genome assembly GCA_019776745.2 of Taxus chinensis. Lineage (NCBI taxonomy): Eukaryota > Viridiplantae > Streptophyta > Pinopsida > Cupressales > Taxaceae > Taxus > Taxus chinensis. The sequence goes on along the minus strand of CM034156.1, from coordinate 553,816,511 downwards.
GGATGGGACCTTGAGGATGTATGTCGATTATTGGTTGTTGAACAAGAAGACAATCAAAAATAGGTACCCCATACCAAGGATTGATGAGTTGCATGGAGCAGTGTTCTTTTTCAAGATTGATCTAAGGTCCGGGTACCATCAAATCCGGGCAAGAGAAAAGGATGTCCACAAGACAACCTTTGGATGTCATATTGGTCATTTTGAATTCCTAGTAATGCCTTTTGGGTTAACCAATGTCCCCGCTACATTTCAGTCATGTATGAATCATGTTTTTAGAGAGCATTTGAGGAAGTTTGTGTTGGTATTTTTTGATGACAATTTGATTTATAGTAAGCCATGGGAAGAACACTTGAAACATTTGGATATGGTGCTAAACATTTTGGAACAACAATCTCTCTTTGCCAAATTATCAAAATGTGAGTTTGGAATGGAGGAAATTTTATACCTTGGACATGTCATCAATGCTCAAGGAGTACAAGTGGATCAACAAAAGATCTAAGCCATCTTGGATTGGCCTCCTCCCACCACATTGACTCAACTACGGGGATTCTTGGATCTATGTAGCTACTACCGGAGGTTTGTGAAAGGATTTTCACAACTTTCAGCCCCTTGACAAATTTGACAAAACATGGAGCTTTCAGTTGGACACCTTCAACCCAACTAGCATTTGACAAGCTCAAAAAGGTAATGAGTTCATGCTTGGTATTTGCTGTTCCAAAATTTTCAATTCCTTTTGTTGTTGAATGTGATGCATCTGGAGATGCTATTAGGGCTGTTTTGATGCAAAAGAAGCATCCCATTGCATTTGAGAGTTGAAAACTCAAAGATGTTGAGAGGAAGTATTCCATCTACGACAAGGAAATGTTGGCAATCATGCATGCCTTGGTGAATTTCCGACAATACATAGTTTGTGGTAGATTTGTGGTGAAGACGGATCACAATAGTTTGAGGTATTTTTTCAACCAAACTAATTTGAATGAAAGACAACAAAAGTGGGCAAGTAAAATTCAGTCTTTTGACTTTGATATATATTTTAAAGATTTTTAAATGCTTTTTTACGAGAGCTTAGAACCCAGGGATTGACGGGATCCCACCCTATAATAGTCTTAGAAGATATTCAAATACAACCCATAACAAAACAAAACCCCCCAAAACAGCGAAATGTCCATCAAGTACTAACGAGGACATGAACTAGGACGAAGCTACTAACCGAAACGCAAAAAGAACCAGAGCCGAACCAGAAACTACGCCAATTCAATGGAGCAACTCCCCACCGACGCCTTCTTCCCACCCAAGGAAACACCCGCTCTAGCCGACCGCAACAGGAAGGTAAAGGTAGAACCAAGCTGTTGACGAAGACCCACCACACTCGGTGAGTTAGGAACCACTGGAGCTGACAAGCCAGGCAAATCCAACTTCTCCAAGCCCCTCCACACATGCCTAATGAACATTGGATGACAAACGCATCAACACAAAATTATGGGCCGACAATTCTGGAATAACCAGCTTAGCCTCCGCAAGAGCCAAACCCTCATGCACTGCCACTGGCAACGGACGACCCCTACCATACTCCTCCAGAGCTTCCACAAGATTCGCCCTATGCGGTGACTTGATATAAATCAACGCAATGTCCCTCACCTCCTCCACATTTTGACGAATCAACAGGAGCTTGGAAACAAACCATGAGGTCACTTCAGAATTAACACGGGCCCTCTGCGAATCCCCCAAATACTCTTCGCCCAACACACTTGAAATAGCTTCGCAAATGGCTTCTGCCTCAGCCCTGAAGATGATACAGATACGAGCCTTAGAGACGCTACCCACAAAGGCCATCTCCCTCTTAGCACCCTGTAAAAAGAGGAATGGAAGCGGCAGATTCGCAATACTCAAACCCTACAAGCTCCTCTACAAAACCACTCCAATGAAGAATGAAAAGACTTCCCGCTACATTGCTAATTAATGACTTCCTTACTCGGGATTTGAGAGAGATCTTCCCACGCATGAGCCACCTCGGATGAAATTGCCCCTTCCCTTCTAATGATAGCTTGATTGGCCAAGTAATCCGCTGCCCCTTTTGCCTCCCTAAACACGTGTTTAATATTCCACTTAGGAATTTTGCTAAGCCAATAAAGAATGTTGCAAATGAAATTGTCTAGCTTCCAGGACATAGTTTTTCCTCTACGAACATTGTTAATAATAACCTGGGAGTCTCCTTCAATTTCCAGCGCTTCACATCCTAGCTTGACCGCGATTTTCAGGCCTTCGAGAAGTGCTTGAGCCTCCGCCTTATTACACAAACCCGAGACCAACGGAAAGGATCTCGCCATTAGTAAACCTCCACTCTCATCTCTAATTAAACACCCCGCTCCCGATATACTCGGAACCTTTTGACTTTGATATTGAGTTTAAGAAATGGAAAATAACATAATAGTTGATGCATTGTCAAGGAAGCCATATTATTGTTCCATGATAGAGATTACAACATATTAGAGGGCTGTTAACCATAGTTTGCATACTTGTACTCGACAAATACTCGACAAACCCAAAAAAATTTGAGTCAGCAAAAGCTCGGCAAGTCTCGGCGAATACTCGGGAATACTTGGCAACTTAAAAATATGCAAATTTCTTTAAAAAACTTAAATTTTAAGCAACATATAAATACAAAATGTATCAAATGAGTACAGTCCAAAAACTCGGCAAAAACTCAGCGAGTCCTTTTTGGCGAGTTTTGCTGCCAATACTTGTTTGGGTTTTTCTTTGGCGAGTACTTGCCTACTCAGCCAGTACTTGCCGAGTATGCTAACTATGGTTATAACAACTGCATATGCAAAAAATCAGTTTGCTAGTACTCTCCTAGAAGGGGAAATCGAAGATGAAAGGTACAAGGTGGTTGATGGCATTATACTCTACAAAAATAGGTCTATTTGATTTCGGAATCCAAGGTAAAACATAAGATTCTGGAGGCTATGCACGACTCTCCTTTGCTTGGTCATCCGGGGTACTTTAAAACATACAAACAAATTAGGGAGAAATTTGTTTGGAAAGGGCTCAAAGGAGAAGTTCTTCAACACATACAAGAATGCCTCACATGCCAACGAAGTAAAGGGGAACATGAGTTTTCAGCAGGCCTTTTACAGCCTTTGCCTATTCCAAATAAAAAATGGGAGAGTATTTTGATGGATTTCATTACCGGACTTCCCACGGTTCAAGGTAAGAGTGCTATTTATGTCGTGGTGGATAGACTCACTAAGTATGCACATTTTTTCCCTCTTCCCACTAAGTTTGATGGACTACTAGTGGCTGAAATATATTTTAAAGAATTTTTTAGACTTCATGTGCTGCCAAAGAACATTGTGAGTGACAGGGACAACAAGTTTATGAGTTCTTTTTGGTAAGAACTCTTTCATCTTTCATGCATTGAGTTGACTCCTAACACAAATTACCATCCCCAAAAAGATCAACAAATGGATAGAAGGGTACCTAAGGAGTTTTGTAACAGGGCAACAATCAATTTGGATAATGTTGTTATATTTGGGGGAGTTCTGCTACAATACTTCCTATCACATGTCTACTGGTATGTCACCCTTTAAAGCCTTGTATGGTTATGATGCTTTTTCTTTTGTGGATATTGTCATTCCGGATAGTAGAGTTCCAGGGGTTAAAGATTTGGTACAACAAAGCTAAGACATCATGAAGGATCTCAAGGATAACCTACATGCTCAAAATCAACAAAAATTGTATGCAAATCAGCGGAGAGTTGAGAGGTCATTTGAGGTAGGGGATATGGTTTTTTTGAGGTTGCAACCCTATAGACAATCTTTCCTCAAAGGGAAAGGAGCTGAAAAGTTAAAACCAAGGTTTTACGTTGCTACAAAGTCATAAGGAAGGTGGGAAATGTTGCTTATGAACTAGAACTTCTGACACAAAGTAAAATTCACATTGTCTTTCATGTTTCATGCCTCAAAAAGGCAATAGGACAGCACATCACTCCTATTGAGCTGCCCCATCTTGATGATGAGGGCAAATTAGTTCTAGAATCAGAAGCCATAATGGAGGTTCGTGAAAAGAAGTAGAGGAACATGATCATAAGGGAATATTTGGTTCGATGGAAAGGTCTACTCTTTAAGGATGCTACATGGGAAGGTTCCGAAATTTTGGAGCATCCAAGCTTGCAATTGCTTGAGGGCAAGCAATTTGGGGAAGGGATGATTGTAATATCCCCTTCTAAAAAATAACAGGTTGAAGACCCTTAGCCTTTTCTTTATTCCTTGATGGCTAAGGGGTAGAAAATAAGGGAAACTAATCCTAATAAATTAATTTTAGTGCATAGTGATTTTATTGTAAGCACTTTAATTATTTATTAGTGGTAAAGTAATAAAATAAATGTTCACTTTATTTTTATTTTCTCTAAGGAAAAAATGCGATTCATATGAGGGAATAAAGCAAGGGAAATAAAAATATTAAAATAAAGTGACTTTCCCGCAAGTGGAGCAAGCTGATTGGGCCTTTGTATGGGCTCATGTGCCATCTACAATTATAAAAGGAGGTCGTCACACTTGGGAGAGACATCTTTTTGACAAATTTTGATGACTGATTTTTGGTTTGGCTGATTGTTATTCCGTTTTTTATATTGAAGGATGAAAACCCTTTGATGTATTTGCATTAGAGGACGAAAAACCTTCTATTGTCAAGGTTGAAGAACGAAAACTCTTCATCCTTTGTGTGAAGAATATTTATTCAGGAGTTTCTATTGATTTTTCAAGTACAAATTTTAGAATTCCAGTAGTGTTTGAAGACCCTACATTGCAAATTTATGGCATCTCCAGCCAAAATTTGATGGGAAAGGTGTTGTAGCTGATTTCTATCTACATTTCCAGCTGTTTTCTAGAGGAGCAATCCACTTGTGGGTAAAATCTGATCACCCTATAGCACGACTGTTCCGAATTTGGTCTCTATCTGCCTTGCCATAAGTTTAGAGATCATTTTCAGCTTGGTTGCATTTGATCTGGGTTTGGGAAACCTCCTTTCCAGCCATTTCTATTTTACTACTGTTCCTTTGAGGTTATTAATAATGCCATTAGGGACATTACACCATTCTTTAGAATATTTCATTTTGAAAACAATACTTTGACCATGTAGAATTCCATCAACTTGCCTCATAACCTTCGTAAAGGTATACCTCCCGAACCGAATTCGCGAGTTCCTGAATTCCACCTCTCCAAACTCCCGAATTACGAACCAGTCAAATTATTGGACAACCATCGATGTTGAATGTAACGCCTCGTTCGACGGTTATTTCAGTCCTCGCTTCAGCGACCCTGTTTTAGGGATCGAATGTTTGTGTGAGTTTCCGCGGGTCGTTAGTTGGCTTCGACCTTGGCACAGGGAAGGATTAACATCCTTCCTCCCCGTTTTGTCTTTTTGTGCCCTGGTCGGTGTTTCTTGTGGAGGGCCTCCGTAGCACCCTATTCGATTACCCTGTTAAAGGAAAATCTTGTTCTCGTTTTGTCGAGCTTGATTGTCGGTCGTTATTAGCATGACTAACAATTATTTTAGGTTGTAAAAATAATAATAGTAATGATAATAGTAATATTATTACTTAATTGTCGATTGACGGCTATTTTATTTTAGTGTTAATTTTTATCTACATTATTATTAATTACCTCTAAGCTATTTTATTTAATTATTGATTGTTTATGTAGCGTGGGCCTCGTCTGGCGAAAAGGAAGAGATTTCCGTTGTGGCGCCATGCCTGGTCATTGTCCTGCGTTGCTGTCGAAACTCCAACCACTAGTGTTTCCTCTTTGGTCGTTCAAGCCTTCATTCATGTTTTTTTTTAAATTATTTAATTAAAGGGGAATTTAACATTTCTTCCACCAACCTGCCATTAATTAAGAGAATTTAATTTTCCTTGTTGGGCGTATGTCTATTGTTTTCCTTCCCTCTTGGTCTTCTGGCATGTGGAGGCGTGGATATGCCTTGGAAGTGGGGACACCTACCTCGTTATCTTCTTTATGGCCATTTAATTGGCTTGTCTGGCGTGGGAGAGAAGGAAGCTTTGTTTTTTTTTTCCTTTTGTTTGGGGCCTTGTGTTAGGCATGCTGAGGCATTTCCTTTCCTTTTGCTGTTGGCAACGTGGGGTTTGGAGAGTGGTTGTGGGTCTATGTAAGATGGACCTTCTCTTCTACAATGTTAGACTGAAGACTCATTTCCTGCGCGCATGGGTGGATGTCCATACCTGTTCCAAACTACCATTTGTGACCTGGCTGCGTGGGGTGCTTGGAAAAGGCGAACTATTCTGACTTGATACCTGGTGATGGTGTGGGGGTCAAGTAGGGTTGAGTTTCTAGATTCCTTTGTTCTGTGTGCGTATCCTTATGTGATGGCGTTTCCTTGAAGACCACATCTCTTGCAAGAGTTAGTCAACAATTTTTCTTGCCACGTGCTTTCCTCCACGCATTGCTTACAGGTCTCTAAGCTTTTGCGACTGCATATTCTAAAGTCTCCTTCCATTGTGCGCTGATGGATGTTCTTTCCTGTTCCAAAGATCCTTTTTTTCACCCTTGGCCGCGTGTATTTCTGTCTAGGGTGATCAGACCAGGATGTTTTTGTTTCCTCTTTTGTGCTTGCCCTGCAATCGTGGCATACGTGTGACCTCATCTCCTTGAGGCGTGTTGCAAAGCAGTTTACCTGCCTTGTGGTTTCTTGCACTTTTTGCATGCGTGGACTCTTTTGCTCCTGCTTCCACGGCTGTTTAGAAAATGTTTTTCCCTTGTGCTCGTTGACAGTTCTTGCCCTGTCATAACTGTTCCTTTCTGACGCAGGCTGGGAGTATTTTTGTGAGGTTGTGGAGGTCTGGTTTTTCCCCTATCTCTCACGAGCTCCTGGGGCCTTTCCATTAAACCCATTTTTGTGTATTCACTGCATCAGGGCAGTCCTTGGGACTTCATTTCTTCGGACAGATGCATTCATGGTTTTGAGAGTTCCCTGTCGTGCCAACGTGGGAGTATGTGGAGGTTTTAGCGCCCGTGATGTTTGTGGACAGAGATTCAACTGTTGAGTGTTGCTGTTGGTCGGTGAGATGTCTATGCAATGGGTGGAAGCGAATTTCAGGCATGATAAGCCCTACACCTTAATTCTTCTGCTTTTATCTAAACGTTTTTTTAAATGAACTTGCTTTTCATGAAAACATTTCTTGAGTGGAGTTATAGTGTGTGATTTTTTTTTTAACTGTGAACTTCTGTAATTATTTGTCAAAGGAAACATTTTTTTTATCCTTATAACTTGGATCCTGATTTCTATCATGAGAAGGATGTTTTTTTTTTGTGATTTTTGTTGATTGAATTGTTGGCATCCTTGATCCTTTAGACCTATGTAGAAATTTGCTTGTGTATTCAATCTGTAGCTTGGTCACTTGAAGTGCATGTTGTGTTATAATTCTCTCTGTCATCTTGGCTATATTAGTATGAGTTGATTAGGTGGATTTTTGATTTCAGTATCTTGGTGGACCTTTCTGGAGTTCCCTATCCTTATGCTGTTGTTTCTTGTCAATGCTAGAATAGACCTCCTATAGGCATGCTCAATGACTACATTTAATTCCTGTGGAAATTGTTTATCTGTTTGATGGCATCAATAGTTAGACCGTGAAAGGGACTTGGTTTGAAGGGACATAGGTGACAGAATTCCGTTCATGTTAAGCCCTTTTTGATTGTATACAACTTCTTGTAGATAGCTGATAGGATGTGGATGGTAGTATAATGGAAAACTTATGGTATGATTGAATTGACGGAGATTGTTAAAGAATGATGAGGAGTTCCTTTCTTGTTTTTTTTAAAAATTTAATTCCCCCCTGTAAAATAGGTTTGTAGTTTTAAATATCATCATATTGGAAATGACTCTCATAACGAACACACCGATGAAATTAGTAGGGTTGAAATTATTGACTTCTTATTTAGGAAATTGTTGCCTAATGAGTATTAGTGATTTCTTTTCCATTGTTGGCATGATTAATTTTGAAGTAGTTTACTTAATCACCCTTACCTTGAAAGCTTCGTATATAATTTATTTGGTCTTGTTCCAACTGACCGAGTCTTCCTCACCTTAGTGTAGGAGCTTGTTCTGGATCAATCCCATTTTTGACTCTGCATTGGGCCCTAAAATAGTATAGTAGTTGAAGAAATGTATTTAGATTTTGGTTCATCTTGCAGTGCTTCCAGGTCACAAAATTTTGAATAAACATTTCTATACTGATTAGAGAATGGTAGTTGTTCAATACTTGTGCTTTTTCTTGAAAAGGTAGAATATGTTTAGCTGAGGGACTTGGGTTGTGATTTGACTGGAAGGATAAGGTTAGTATAGGACATATGAATTCCTTCCTAAATACCCATGTTTAAATGATTAGCAATTGGTAAAAGTGCATATTGGTGTTCGAATAGACTCAATAGGATTGAATTGATGAGATCATATTTAAATACTACTCCTTGTTGGATCTGTGAGATTTCTTTTTCCTTATTATTTTACTGGAAAGTCTTTTCGCAAAATTTTAACCTGCGTTTCTGGGGTTGTTTCTTTAACAACGGTTTTCTTTCTATAAAACAGTTAGGTAACAACACAATGTCTTATGTTGTAGCTCTTATCATGCTCAGTTCTCGCGAACTGACTCAAGTTAATAGTTGTGCAGATGGCTTATGCGAGTAGATAAAGGAAATATTTGTAAAGGTTTCATTGAATTGTTTTATGTGGTTCCTTGTACGAAAGTCAAACGAGTTGTAATTCTTGCATTGGTGCTTGCCTTAGATTGTTCGGTAATTGTGAAATAAAGTTGTCTTGTTCTTTTGTAGTTAAACTAGTAATTACCTTTGTGAGAAATAATATTCAATCTTGACCTTGTTATGAGTATTTTTTTGGAAATATCATTTACAGTCATGAAAATGTTGTAGCATGGCTTGGCCTATTTTATTACCTTCTTGTTCTTAACCAAAGTGAAATCCAATCTCTTGCCTCCTTTGGTTCATGTGCCATGTTGAATGGAAATGTTATAACCGTGTTTTGTGTTCTCGGTAAATAACGGTAATTTCTTCTTTCGGGTCATAAGACTTGCTGGTTTAGGAACTCTCCATGGTATTGGTATCAATGTTATTCTAGGCATATTTTAGTGGGTTCAAAATCCCTTTTTCTAAAGATAATCAAAGATAAAATAAGACGAATACATAGATGAATAAATAAAAAAGATAATAATGAAGTTGTACTTGGTTGATAAAATTAAGAGTTTTTATTTGGAAAGAAAGTGTTTATCTAATGATGTAAAAGAATGTACCCTCGCTCACCTTAAACTACGAATTAAACTTTATTGTCTTGGTTGTGAAATGGTAAGTATTAAAAAAAAAAGTAAAATCATTGTTGGTTTTTGGGTTATAGTTAAGTCTTAGTTAGTAGGGGAGTTTGAACAAGCACACTTTAAGTCTTATACTTCCATTTTGGGAACCCCTTGTGCATTCTTTAGCGAACTTAATCAAGGAATGCTAACTGAAGTTTTTTACCCAAATCCAATTGAACTCTTAGTCTCAGTAAAAGACCGGTTAATAACTAAAGAGATCATGATGATGAAAGAGATTGATCTTCTCACTTTAAATCTTGCCATAGAATAATGTAATCTTCTTTTAAGCATGGTTAATAGTTGATTCTTGCACAAGGAGGCTGTACTTTTGAAACCTTATACACTCCACTTCAGTTGGACCTTACGCTCATCGCCTTGTGGAAGGGAGGTCTAAATCAAGATTCTATAGCTTGTGTTGGTTTAAGATAATCTTGTGGGGATTGGTTCACCCCACCTCCCTTGTAGTGTTAACCGAATAATTGATCAATCCAATATTGTTCACATTAAAGATGATCCTCTTTCGGAAAGTTTTACCCAAGCCTAATGTCTCTGAGTGTATAAGAAAGGATTCTGACCCTTGTAAAAAGAATTTTTTCAAATCAAACCTAAATCTCCTAGAACGTAAGATAAAGTTTGAAGGGCGTGTTTCACTAAACAAAAAATAAAATAAAATAAATAAATAACCTTAAGAAGATGTTCACAGTGGGTTGTCCTGAACTATAACTATGTACTGTAGTTGGGTTCTTTGTGGTGTCTTGTCAAAGAGAAATGTGAACTGTCCTTGATGGGTGTTGGATGTTCCGTGTTGCTTATGTGGTCATAGTTGTGTCAGGTTGTTCGAAAAGTTAGTTATAACCTTTGTGTCCTTTTGTAATGTCGTTATATACTTAGAACAAGTCAAAAAAAATTTATCTTGTATTTTTCTTTGTTGTCTTGTTTGAAATAGTGGGTGTTACACTGAACTACATCCACAGTGTTCCATCAAGTTGTCTCTTGACCCTCATAAGGGTATCATTCCCAAGGTCCAAAAACTCTTGAACTAACTGGGCAACCATCCATGTTTGAGCTTCATCTACACAAGATTCCTTCTTGTTTTTAAAGTTTAGGCTTGTTAATATGTGTATTTTGTATCAATGAAATTTTTATCCGTTTGGTTTGTATTTAAGCTTTTCCTTGTTGTATTTAGAAGATAGATTATTTAACAAAATAACATTGGCATCCTTTCATCTACCGTAGCTTTGACTTCTACTAGCTGCTTGATAATTGACCTCAAATTGCTTATGGGGCTTGTCATAGGGACTCCATTATCGATCTCGGATCTAAATAGTTGAAGCTTTAGAGAAAAATTGGCATCTTTTGCCTTTGCTCCAAACAATTGATTTAGTGTATCCCAAATTTCTTTGGATGATTTTTCTAGGTCGACATGTTTTAACTTAGAATTGAAGAGAGTAAGATCTATAATGGCTTTATTAGCTCTGCCCTACCAATTGAGTAATTTAGTTGCATTTGTAGGTGATTTCTCTTTCCCATTTACTATTCCCCAAATTTTTTTATCTATTAGTTGCATTTGTATTTTAACTTTCCAGGTGTGAAAGTAGAGGCCAAAATATTTTTCCAATGGAATTTCCATCCTCAAATTAAAACAAAAAATTGGCTTTTTCACCAAAAATAAAAAAATAAAAAATAGAATACTAAGCAAAAGGCTTGGAGTAGTATTGAAATTCGTGCCCCATTCGACAATTGGTAAGTGCAAAATATATTATATTCCTATGCTCCAATCGCAATGCGTTTTTGGTTATACTGTATTCCCATGCCCTAATCGCTATGTTTTTTTGGCTATACTGTCACATCTGCCTCTTTAATGTTGAAAATATGCCCTCATGCGATTGAAATGCCGAAAATAATGGTGGCGACAATTTTGTGACTTTGTCATTGCAATGACGACGATTGTGTCTTCAAAAGACCTCTCTTACTTGGTGAATCTCCATTTCGTGCCTTTTGAACTTTGTCATAGTCTACACAAATCACAATTTAGCAGAGAAAACTATCGTGGGTCATGATTTAACAAGAATTGTGCCTTATGTGGCCAACAATCATATTTTCCTCTCAACAACTGTATTTAGGGTTCACGAGTGTCATGCTGTATTTTCCTTTGAACAGGACTGATCTTTACATTTTGTTTCAAGACTTCATCGTTGAGTGACCTCCACAATCTTCTTCTTGACTTGCGAACCCTTCCAGCACCAATGGCTTTGATACCAATGTTAGAAGATGTGAACGAAGAATGAATGAAGAGAAATTGGAATGCACACATAGTAGTTTGTGTGTCCATCATTTTACTATGCTAGAGCTAATTACAAAATGGTTGAGGTGGTTGCAACCGCACATTAGTTGATACATAACTAGTAGCGGCTGAATGAAGAGAAATTGGAATGCTAATTAATCAACCGACATTAGTTGATACATAACTAGTAGCGGCTTTGTAATAATCGATAAGCCTTATATTCTAGTACTTAGTATGTTTTTAGTTTTTAGGTTGGTAAGACTGGTCTTGAAGCAGCATGAGTTATACGCTATACATATTAATTTGCATGCAGTCTTCGAGCTGATATTCAGTCTTTTAGTTACAATTTTGTTTAGCTTTATGCGCATGTTATATCTATATACATGATCTACTGAAATGTGATATTTTCCGCTCTTGCCATAAGGAAAAGTACGTGACAGGGATGAGTACTGATCATTCCTTTTTTTTGAAAACTAGTTGGTCCCATGGGTGAGATCAACCATTATATAAATTCTAGTAATATGATAAGAGTTCCATTCCCTATGTATAAGAGTGAATGCATGCATAATTAGTGACTAATTTTTTGTGGCCAACGTTTTGATTATTACCGCTATAGGATTGTTTAGCATATGCAATTCCTTCTTGTAGTGGGAATATGGCAGTTTATTGGATCCTTAAGACACATTTTGTTTAGGTTCTTTGATTGGGAAAACATGGTTTTGCTTGGCTTTACACTTGAAATTGGTTGAGATGCCTTATGAACTACCTTGATTCATGTACAATTGTTATGGCTTTAAATGCGAATTCAAATCTTGTGACTTACACTTTGCCTTGTTTGTTTGTCACAAATTGTTATTAATTTGGCTCAATGCCTAGTCCTTTTTTTGACCAATATTTTGTGACTAAAATTTTAATTAGTACTTATAGGATTTCTTGGTAAATGTACATTTATAGTTTATCGAATGCTATAGATTTTTTTTTATTGTTTTTGACTAGACAAATATGTTTTACTTAGCTTTAGATTTGGATTAGGTTGAACAGACCTCATGAAGTCCCTAATGTATAATTGTTGAAACTTGTAGTGCCACTAATTTTTATAAGGCTGTAATTCTACTATGCTAGAGTATTACATGCATGTAGGGTTAAGTGCATCCAGTATTCATTTTTTTGCTCTATAGAGATGCTACATAGTAATTGTTTTATTGGATTACATGTAGACTTGTAATTTTAAACACAATATAGAATTAAAGCATACAACATGTTAAATAGCTTGTCTTTGCAACTTTCCTTCTGCTCTGGCACAATTTTCAACCACAGAGTAATTATTACCACATACAATTTTTGTTACTCACAATCCTTATGTATATATGTTTCTAATTGAACTGCAGGGTGGTTCCTTATCGCCAAACTCAGCCGGAGGCTTTTAGACTTTATTTGGAACTTCTTAGCAGATATTCATTTTCATTTGCTTCAACAAATGCTACAACTTATAGTAAGAAGTGAGTAGAAGTTTCAAACTTTATCACTCTTTGATGATATTAATAAAAGCATGGTTTGCTCTTTAATTCTCATCGTTCTTAGTGGAAAGAAAGATAAAATTTCATAGATAAACAAGAGGTATGAAATATTTTTTGTTTAATATGATCATCCTTTGTACAAGTCAACTCTTCATTGTTGTTTTGATTGATGTTATGTCCCTTTCTAGGGCTTAAACCCAAAATAAGTGTTAGGCCACAAACCCTAAGAATCAGATCTTAAAATACACCAACACCCAATTGAAAATAATCTGATTTTTTTGTAACAGCAGATCCAACAATATTAGAAACCCTAGCAGCGGACTGGAAATTACACTTTTAGGGTATCAAAATCAGCTTAGAACATTAATTAATATCCCTTTAGGGCAGCGAACTGTACCAACACTTAGGAACAATCATTCACATGCAATATGGGCTGAAAATTAACATAGAAATATCCCAAATGCTCAATAAATTCAACAAGATGAAATCTTGAGCAAATATGTATTTTGTAGATTTATTTCAAGTGCAAATACATTTGAAACTTCAAAAATTCATTACTCCATTTATACTTGGAGTTTCAACACAAACCAATGCTCAAAATGATCTTGAAGAGACTAGCTATCCAATGAAAGTGAAATCACAATTTTCCAACCATGAAAACCCTCCGAAAAGTGATCTTGAAATCTCCAATGTGTAGATCAAGCTGAAAATGAATGTGGCAGCCCTCAAAAGCATGCTCTAGCTGAAGTAGGAGTGCCCTAAGTGTTATTGATAAAATTTTACATACCCCCTTTTTTCTTTGAAAATCATTAAAAACTTTCCTATTTTCATTTTACTAGATCATACCTACATGCATTCGTGATAAGTCAGGCGGGGGACACTTGATATTTAATGCATTATTTAATTTATATAACATTAAGTGGTTTTGTGGCATTTTTTACTCTGTCGGCTGACTTTTGATTTGTGGAATTGATATATATGTCATCTTGATTCGTCAAATGGGATTGTATGTTTTCGACAATGGAGATCAAGTTTCGTTTTGTGATATCATTTTTCGGTTTTCAAGTTCGTATCATGGTATATTTATTCTTTCCATTGTAGAAATGCTTTGTTTAAGGAGGCATAATGAAGATGTAGTGGTTTTGAATTGAGAATTGTTTTCTTAAATTCATTGATTGGCTGCTGTTTTGCATATTTTGATGAAGACTGGTTTTCATCATGGTGATAAAGATTGTTGAAATATGATATAATTTTGATCACATGATTTGTCACTGCTATACCTGAGGTTTGATATTCACATAATATGAGCATATGTATTCCAAATGATAGGTTTGATATCACCTTGCATGGATGCTAAACATTTGATTTGATAACATTAGTGATTAGGAGGCATATTAAAATAGTCACCATATATTTCGACCTGACTTGGACTATGGTGTACACTTTGATGTTTGAAGTTTTGGAACATTGGTAATTGCTAAGTTTGAGGTGGCGGTTGTATAGTGGTTGGCCCGGAGTGGCATATTCAATGTGTACGTGTGCATTGATTTCGCCTCGTTAATGACATTGAATTGAGGAAAACTTGGAGTTTTGGGTCATTTTTGTGGTTTGTTGCTTGCGAAGGAAGTCTGGTTTTGGTGCCCTATTGAGGAGTTGGTTGCGTAGCTGTTCGTTTTGGACTCCACCATTGAAAGTGAGCACATGTCAAGGTTTCACAAGTATGCTTATCTTGATTAAAGCATATAAGAGTCGCTCCATCTGGGTTAATTTTCTTTGTTTTGCATGCATGCATTTTTGGAAGTTTGCGAATTCTTAGCATTCGATGAAGCTTATACCATGAGACCATTGAAATAGTCTGCTCGTTTTTGCTTATTATTTTCACTAACCGCCTGTTAAAATTTTCTATTCGTATAAATAATAAAGTGGGTAAAATTGTATTGAATAAAAGAGCATTTTTCTGGGTAGTAAGTTTGTTTTAGTTGCGTATGGTCGGTATTTTAGACCCAGTTCGAGCTCTGGCTATTAAAAAAATGAGAAAAAACGTGAAGTGTTATTGCAGTATGCTCATCGAATCTTTTGTTTTAATGAGTTTGATAAGATTCTTTGATGGTTTTCTTTTGAAGTTTTTTTTTGGGAAAGCCGTGTTGTGTGCATGCGTATGTCATTTTGATTAAAATGTAAGTTTGCAGATTGGGTGAGAATAATGTGATATGCCCATTTCATATTTCTGGTTGGTATAAGATTTGTCTCCTACAAGTCTTGTGAATTCGTAACAAGGAAATGAAAGAATGAAACAGTTGAAATGGGTTGTGAATAATGGTAAACCAAAGACAACGTTGTTAGTCTTATTATACATAAATATTGTTTTTTGTGCATGGTTCATTGCAATATGTACTTTGTTTTTGATTATTTTAGTATAAATACAATACCCAAAAGCAGAGGTTAAGTTTGATTTTGTGGGAATACACTGATTTTTTGAAATAGGCCATTTCTTTTGGGTATATATTGACTGATAAGATGTGAATTTTGAGGATGAATGGAAGTTGGAAGGAAACTGTATTTCAGAGAATGCAAGAATTTTGAAATGTTGATTGAAGTATTAATGAAGCTTTGCATTTTTTTGGAATATTTGAGTTTCAGTGTATGGTCAATATTGGAGTTGCTTGTTAAAGATTCATTTGCTGTTAAATGGAGTTTGATTAGCTAAAATGATTGTCATCTGTTATGTTATTAATTGGGGCATTTTGGTCTATTCCGTCTTGAAAAAAATTGATGAACTTGTTGAGTTATTTTCAGTTGAACCTGTTTTGTAATTTGTCATTTTTATCAGTTTTACAACATGTCAGGTTGGAATGGATGGGGGAGTTCTAGAGAATTGGATTCTTGTCATTCATGGGGTCATGATAGTTTTCGTGGTCGATCACAATGGTAGAGATGTTCATCTAGGGGTGGTCGAAGGGGAACTAGTACGCTTCGAGGTAGGAGACCTTTTATAAGAGTTGGTCCTACTCGTGTCTCCATGCATTTTGAGGCCAATGAACTATGTTTACATGAGGTATTGCAGGTTATTGAGTCTTATCCTCGTGTTCAACCCTCTTGCAATGTTCACAATGTTCCTTTTCATCAAAATGTTGATTGTACACAGGCAAATTATAACCCTTCTTCTAACCGCTCAGTCCAGTCTGCCCCATCACACTCGCCTCCACATAATGTTTAACCATTTGCTAATTTACCACTGCTACTTGGAAAGACCTAGCTTTCATGCACGCATGACTCACACCCACCCCTTAAGCGTGCTAGGTCCTCTTCTGCTGTTCCTAGGGTGATTACGATATTGAACAGGGTGAAGTTGGAAGTAGAGGAGACAAGAGCTATGATCCATACTACCCTTCTGGTTGGACCTTATGAATATGTTGAGTTGATGACAGACGCTGGGACTCCATTACTTGATCTTACTGGAGTGTAATGTCCCCAAATGGGACACTTAGAACCCCATTTGGATTTTTGGTAAATCCAAACACCACATGCAACTTCGAAAATAGATATCAATTTTTCGATGATGCAAATCTGAATTTTTATTGAAAAATGCGACTAGGGTACGATGCAAAACTCATAGCCAATTGCCCTAATGTTATGAAATTATTATTCCAATATGACTTCTTGTATTTATAAGGCCAAAATATGCAAAAACATACAGATTTCTGATGCAAAATAGATTTGAAATAATTTATTAAATATGCAGAAAGAAAATACCAGTTATGAGCTCCACACATGGCTGATTTTATTTAGTAAAAATCTGTAGGACTAGATCTGCAGTTACAGCTGAAACTGAGGATATGGGACCCTAGAACACACTCAAAATTTGTAGAAAAGATGTCTGAAAATCAGCTCTATATAATAAGTATCAAATCTGTTTTTTTATACCCTTTATCTATGCAAAAACAACCTATAATTGGGTCACTCCAGCTTGACAATATATGATACTTCAGCAAGTAGATCTCTTTTGAATATTCAACAAAAAAGATGAACCAAAAAGGAAGAGTTTTCATTCTTCCTTCAACTTCTCAGGAGGGTTTTCGTCCTTAGAGAAAGCAACTACAAATACTCAGTTGACAAATGATTTCCAGAATTTTTGATGATCATAGAATGCCTCCAACACAAGTCGACTTGCCCCTTTAAAGAAAGAAGTGACCCAAATAGCCACTTTCCATGACCAATCAGCTCTTTCAACATTAAATGCTTTTTCCCCTCCAAAAGGCCTTCACAATGCAAGTCACATTTTTCTAGAGTGAATAACTTTGCCCATATGCTCTCACATTATTTTTCCATTTACTTTTGCATTCCTAGTGCAAGTCGCACTTTCCTAGAAATAAACAATTTGGCCCAAATGCTTTTCATTATGTGTTGCCTTTTTCTATTTTTAAGTTACTAATAAATTATTATAAGTGCATCTAATGTTTTCTTTTACTTTATTTTTATTTTGCACTTTATAATAAAATATTAGAATTTAATTCACCCTTAATTTCGTTCCTTAGCAGTCTGGTAGACAAAATAGGCTTAAGGGTTTTTGTTATGATTAACCTAGGAAGCCAGACATTTCATGGAGATGACTAGTTTATCATGATATGACTTGTTGTTTTCAGTTTGGATATGGATTTGACTAAATATTTGCAATACTTAACATTTTGGATTTATATTTGATGGTTCTAGATTTATAATCTTATATATATTTGGTTGGATGATGACAACAACCTTGGTTTCATTGTGTTTTGATGATTCCTTTTAGATGTGATGGAGAATTTATTTTGAAATGATTTGAATGCTGTATGGATGTGTTGTGTATTTTATTTAATGCGTTAATATTAAGTGGGCCTCTAGTCTTTTTTTTCTCATACCTCATATTTTAAAATTCATCTTTATTTAAAGAGATGGTTACTCGAATCCTCTCACTTTATATTTAATATGACATTATAAAGTCCCACATAAATTGGAATGTAACGTTTTATTATTTTAATTTTATTATTTGGAGTCAAATCAGTTACAACTGAGTTTGCACAAGGGAATAATTATAAAAGAACTTGGAGGATACAATTTTGATGATGAGAAATCCGATATTGTAGCATTTGTGAAGCTTATTTCATAAGGAATATTTCTGTGCAAATGCTTTTCTGGGATAAGTGATCTTACAGGTGTTATGATGACATTGTTTTGAGGTTTGAGTATGAAGTTCTGATACAACAGGTATATCTAATTTTAATTTTACTTTACTGATTATCTGATTTTATTATTTTGTATCTCATCTATAAGCTGATTGCAAATTTTAATTTGTCATATCCAAAGTAGGCCATGAATAACATTTTCAATTTATCTTCAGGATAAATGCAAATTCATAAGCCATGTTGACATTGATTTGAATCATGACTCTTGTTAGAAGTTTTGCCAATCATTGTATATTTCATAAATACAAATCAGTTTCTCTTTAACATGTCTATTTTTATTTTCATCTTACAAATTGTGTAAATATGTCATATTTGTGAATGATGTGTTTATGTTTGTTTCATTTGTTCGTTGTTTTGTTTTGTTTTCAAGATCATTACACCACTTGATAAATAAATTACGAATACGAGATCATTAAATCATCACTTATAATTTTCACTTTTTAAAGAGGTTGTCTAATCAATAGGCTTCACTCTATTAGATAATAATTTTTTTTTATTAAAGGAATCAATTTGTCAAAAAGAGATTTATCATTTTATATGAAATATGATGGAAAGTTCCCAAGATATTCAAATGACCTCATTATCATATCTGATTAAATAATAGATGGTCTTGACTTGTTTTTTCTTGCGTGTTCTTTTGTTTCTTCGTTGTTGACTTGTATAAGCAAAGATAGAAAATTTCTCAGAATCTTAGGTTGGTCCACGATTAACCTATACTTAAACTACCCACGCTTAAGCCATTCTTAAGTATCATTACAATTAAACTGGTTTGATTCCATCTTGACTTTTTGCGTTAGGCAAAAGGGTTGATTAGTTGTCAGTCTACTTTTTGTCGACAACACTAATCACAGATAAACACCTTGTTCTTGAAATATGCCAATTAAGTCCACTTGTGACATTAAGCATGGATAAACACCTTATTGCACTAGAAATATGTCAATTAAATGCACTTGTGACTCCCTGTTGTCGATAAAAAGTAGACCGACAACTAATCAACCCTTTCGTCTAACGCAAAAGGTCAAGATGGAATCAGACCAGTTTAATTGTGATGTTACTTAAGAATGACTTAAGCGTGAGTAGTATAAAAATAGGGTGATTGTTTCCAACATAAGAATTTGGGAAATTTTCTATCTCTTAATAACAAAAAGAATATATAAAACAATAAGAAACAAAGAACCCATGAGAAAAGACAAGACAAGACGAGACCATATATTGTTAAATCAGATATGATGATGAGATCATTTGGCTATCTTGAAAACTTTCCATAATAATTCATATAAAACGATAAATCACTTATTGACGAGATTGATTTCTTTAATAAGAAATTATTATAAACTTTTATTCAACAGAGTGAAGTGTATTGATTAGACAACCTCTTGAAAATGTGAAAATTTTAAGTGATGATTTAATGATCTCGTATTTATCATTTATTTGTCAAATGATGTAATGATTTTGAAAACAAAATAGAACAACGGACAAAAGAAACAAACTTAAACACATTATTCACAAATATGACATATTCACACACGATTTGTAAGATAAAAATGAAGCTAGACATATTGAAGAGAAACAAATTTGTATTTATGAAATGTACAGTGATTGCCAAAACGTCTAACAAGAGTCATGAGTCAAATCAAGGCCAACATGGCTATCAATCTGCATTTATCTCGAGATTGAAATGAAAATATCATTCATGCCCTGTTCTGGATATGACAAATTAAAATCTGCAATCAGCGTAGAGGAGATACAAAATTATAAAATCAGATAATCAGTTAAATAATATTAAGAATGGATATATTTGTTGTATCAAAACTTCATACTCAAACCTCAAAACAATGTCATCATAACACCTGTAAGATCACTTATTTTAGAAAACCATTTGCACAGAAATATTCCTTATGAAATAAGCTTCACAAATTGCTACAATACCTGATTTCTCGTCATTCAAATTTGTATCCTCCAAGTCCTTTTATAATCTTCCCTTGTGTAAAATCAATTGTAACTGATTTGACTCCAAATAATGAAATTAAATAATAAAACATTACATTCCATTGATACTTTATAATATTTTATTAAATATAAGTGAAAGGGCTTGGGTAACCATTTCTTTAAATAAAGACGACTTTTTTTAAAATATGAGGTATGAGACAAAAAAGACAAGGGTCCCACTTAATTTTAAAGCACTAAATAAAACACACAACACATCCATACAACACTCATCATTTAAAATAAATCCTCCATCATAATCTGAAAATTGATCATCAAACATAATGAAAGCAAGGCCGCTGACATCATCTGACCTAAAAATATATATCTAATATCATAAATCCAACATCATCACATGCCATCAAATATAGATCCAAATGTTGTTAAGTATTGCAAATATTTTAGCAAATCCTTATATCCAACCAGAAAACAACAAAAGTCATGTCATGATAAACTAATCATCTCCTGTAAGATCAAGTA
Organism: Taxus chinensis; assembly: GCA_019776745.2. Lineage (NCBI taxonomy): Eukaryota > Viridiplantae > Streptophyta > Pinopsida > Cupressales > Taxaceae > Taxus > Taxus chinensis. The sequence continues at coordinate 553,795,649 of CM034156.1, read as the reverse complement.
ATGGAGTCCTAGCCTCTGTCATCGACTCTATATATTCATAAGGTTCAACTAAAAGGGTAGTGTGAGTGATGACCCTTGTCTATTCCTCTACTTCCAATTTCACCCTCTTCAATGCTCCCGTCACCCTAAGAACTGTGAAAGAGGATCTTGCATGCTTAGGAGGTGGGTGTGAATCATGTGAATGTGAAGGTTGGGTCTGTCCAAGTAACAATGGTGAATTAGCGGATAGTTGGACATTGAGTGGAGGCAAGTGTGATGGGGTAGACTGAACTGAGCGGTTAGAAGATGGGTTATGATCTGCTTGAGTACGATCAATATTTTGATGAAGAGGAGTATTGTGAACACTGTGAGAGGGTTGAATATGAGGATAAGACTCAATAACTTACAACGCTTCATGTAAACATGGTCCATTGGTGTCAAAATGCACGGAAACATGGGTAGGACCAGTTCTTATAAGAGCCTCCTACCCCGAAGCGTACTAGTTCCCTTTCGACCACCCCCAGGTGAATCTCTCTGCCACTGTGGTAGACCACGAAAACTATCATGACCCCATGAATGACGAGAACCTGATCCTGTAGAACTCCCCCATCCATCCCAACTTGACATGCTGTAAACTAAGAAGAAATGACAATTACAAAACAAGCTTAACTAAAACAATTCCACAATTCATCAATTTTTCTTAAACAGAGCAAATTAATGCCACACTTAATAACATGACAGTTGGCAAACATCTTAGCTAATTAAACTTTATCCAACAGTAACTGAATCTTTTAAACAATTTCAATACTGACCATGCACTGAAACTTAAATATTTAAATAAAATGCAAAGTTTCATCAATAATTCAATCATATTTCATTTTTTTTTGCATTTTATCAATACTGTTTCTTTCCAATCATCCATTCATCTTCGAAACTCGCATCTTAAAAAATGACACAGGTAAGGTATATTCAAAAGAAATGACTTGCTTCACAAATCAGCACTTAACTTCTGCTTCTGGGTAATGTGTTTATATCAAAATGATCAAAATAGAATGCATATTAAATGACCATGCACAAAAAAAAACATTTCCATACAAAAGCCGACAACACTGCCCTTGGTTTGCCATCATTTCAACTGTCTCATTTCTTCATTTCCTTGCCATGAATTCACAAGACTTGTTTCTAGAGAATAAATCAAATACCAATCAAAATATGAACTGGGCACATCATATTTATTCAATATAGTCTGCAAGCTTCCATTTCAACCAAAACGAGATACACATGCATACGACACGACTTTCCCAAAACAATTTCATCAAAAAAATTCTATCAAGCTCATTAAAACAAAAGGATTTGATGAACAAATTGGGATAACACGTTGCATATTCTTTTCCATTTTCTTTTAACATCTAAAGCTCGAACTGGGTATGAAAAACCGACTGTATCAAAAATCAAACTAATGCCCAGAAAACGCTTTTCGTTCAATGAAATTTTTACCCACTTTACTATTTATAAGAACGAAAGTTTTTAACATATGGGTAATGCAAATAATGCCCGAAATGTGATTAAAACTTTCAATGGCTTCATTGTAAAAGCTTCAAACAGCTAAAGCTTGAATTGAGCATGAAAACCCGATTGTATGTGATCAAAAATCAAACTACTGCCCAAAAAATGCTTTTCGTTCAATGAAATTTTTACTCACTTTGCTATTTATAAGAATGAAAGTTTTTAACATATGGGTAATGAAAATAATGGCCCAAATGTGATTAAAACTTTCAAGGGCTTCACTGTAAAAGTTTCATCCCGTGACATGAACTTAGAGACTTCAATATTGCATGCATGCAAAACAAATAGAACCGACCCAGATGGAATAACCTCTGTGTTTTAATCAAAGCAACATACTGTAAGACCTTGACACGTGCACGCTTGTAATGGCGAAATCCAAAAACTAACAACTACATAGCCTCCAGCTTAACAAAACACTCAAAAACTAGACTTCCTTCGCAAACAACAAACTACAAAATGACCCAAAAATCCAAGTTTTCCTTAGCTCGATGCCATAACGAGGCGAAATCAATGCACACATACTCATTCAATACGCCACTACGGGCCAACCACTATACAACCACCACCTCACTTAGCAATTACCAATGCCTTCGAAAATCAAAACATACACCATAACTCAAACGTGGTCTAATAAATGGTGACCACTTTGATATATCTTTTTCTCATCAACTAATGCCATCTAAATCAAATGTTAGCATCCATAGAAGGTAATATCAACCCCATCAAGATACGTATGCCCATATTATGAGGATATCAAAATTCAGGTAAAACAATATATCAAATCATGTGATCCAAATTCTATCACCTTTTTAACGATCTTTATCCGCATGATTTAAACCAGTCACGAGAATTCATGAAAATATGCGAAGTGGCAATTAATCAACGAACTTCCACAAAGCAATGATCATTTCAAAAACATCACATCTCCATCATATCTCCCTACACAATTCATTTCTAGAATGGAAAGAATAAATATACGATGATGTGAGCTTGAAAACCTAAAAATGATATCACAAAGCGAAACTTAATCTCCATTGCTAAAAACATACAATCCAATTTGACAAACAAGATGACATATATATCAATTCCACAAATCAAAAGTCATCTGACAGAGTAAAGAATGCCTCGAAACCACTTAATGTTATATAAATTAAATAATGCATTAAATATCAAGTGCCCCCTACCTGACTTATCACAAATGCATGCAGGTATGATATAGTAAACTGAGGATAGGGACGTTTTAAATTTTCAAAGAAAAAGGGGGTATGTAAAATTTTATCAATAAATCTCCCGTATGAAGCCACAATGCAACGAATAAGGTTTTTCGTCCCCTAGGTGTTGTGACTATTGAGGGTTTCGTCCCTAATAGGATCCAATAAGGGTTTTTGTCTTCAAAGTTGAGAAACACCAAAGGTATCTGTCTTCAGTGGAGAGTAGGGCACGCCGGTGCACAAACCCAAGATATCAATCTTTGAAATTAACATGCATAACCTTTCTTAGGCCACTCAATCCACCTTTACATACCCCTTTTTGGTGTCAATGATGAATTGGAAGCCCAATCGTCATGGCCGACCTCTTTAATACACTTTTTAATCTTCACTTAGAAGATCGACCTCATAAAAGAGTATTTAAAAATGCTTTTTATTTTAATAATAATAATATGAAGTTGTCCCAAAATAAGAATTGGCCGGGCCCAACTTAAAGTATTATTAATTATTTTTAATTTAGAAAATGGGGCATTGCAATCAACTAAATTATTGAAGGATTTTGGATTTTGAAATTAAGGTAAATAAATAGTGAACTCTCTGAATTAGGGTAAATTCAATTGAAATTGAGAAGGGTGAAGTGTGTGGGAGCATGAGTCCTTACCTTAAAAAGTGTATTTCGATCGCTTATACAAGACTCAAAATGCTTTGTAAAGGCTTCGAAACAAGTGCGAATTAGACTCAGAAAATTTCACCGCCTATAAATGTGTGTGGGACAATTTCGATGAGGACAATTTCTGCTACCAATTCTGATTTTGTGCCGTCGATCTTGTTTTGTGTTAGTTGTGTAGGCTCTGAATTCGATCTGCACTCTTCTTGGGTTCTGCTTTGCAAATCTTTGATCTGCATGACAGTGTGCAAATCTATGAATATGGCTTCTCCCTTGCAAAGCAATCAACAAATGTGAAGAAACAAACCTAGACGAGGCCCATACAACCCTCCAATAGGTTCCAAAGGTGGAGATGCTGTACATATCCAATGTGAATAGGGGATTATTTAGTTTCATGTAGATATACTTCCTGTTCGAGTGAAGTGTTGGTCCTAAACTCTTCTTATATACTCATTCAATGTGAATCCTTTTCTTCGTACAAGATAGTTGACAACACCAAATTTGGATGATGGATAGACTTTAGATTCGATTGGATGTTTTAGGATTGCTCTTGTGTACTTTGGAGTGTTTTAGGATATGTATAACTCGAGTAGAAATGATCTCCAAGTCTTTCTTTTGAGATTGATTGTGATGAGAGATGAGATAAATGATCTCTAGGGTTTTGTATATAAGGGCATCTCTAGGTGATTGCTTTTTAAAACATTAACATCAACATCCATAACAATAACAATGACGTAAGATATAACATTTGCACAACACAGTATTTATGTGGAAACCCTTTTGGAAGAAAACCACAGAGAAAAGAGTGCTTGGATCTACCATCCAAATCCAGCCCCAAAATATCTCAATATACATTCGTAGGTACCAACCTATTGGAGACGCACTAATCCCCAATCCTGAGCACCAACTCAGCTAGTTCATAGAACACCAACCTACTGGAGACACCAATCCCCAATGCTGTAGCACCAACTCAACTCAATTCGTGAGCACCAATCACTAGAGACGAATGACCCCATGAATCATAAGGCTTCGACACAAAGATACTGGAGATCTTGCACCTTCTAGAAATCTGCCCTCTCAACCTGATCATGAAACTCTGAATCTTTCTTTTTACGCACAAATCAGATCATACTCCAACATGGATGCTGGTCCAATTTTATGAAATCAGATCTCTTTATATTTCTGCTCCTCTGTCTGTTCACACCTTCATCCACTCGCTCCACTTGCACTTGTGCTTTACTTCTCTTGCTGGCTGCCACAAATCTGCACTACTCACTCTTCCTTCCTCTTCAACACTCCGCCATTCCAAGCTTGATTTTATTGTTTCTCCTCTCTGGCGCATCCTCTAACCTCATCATCTTCTCAACAGATTCTCTATCTTCATTCTGGTTCACTCTTCTTTTGAAGTCAGCTTAGGCTTTTATGATCATGTTCATTTCTAAAAATTGTTGATCCTCTTCATTTTGCAATGTTCTCCACTCTATACTCTTACTTCCACTTCCCAAGATCTACCTTTTCAGCTTCATCTACCTTTTAACTTTGATTATGTGATTCTTCACTTCTTGGGACTTACAATATGAGTCGGCTCTTATGAAAATACCATTACAAAGTGTCCGTTGGCTCTTCACCGACATCAATTCGCTTCTCACGTTGGCGTATTCTGCTGGTTACATTCGCCGAGCAATTAATGACTTTTCGTGGCTCTTCTCTACCACTTCCGACTCTTTAACATTTCTGTCCATGCTACAGTATCTGCTCACATTCGCTGCTTTCTCACATCTTGACTTTCAGCCAGTTAAGCTGTCTTCTCTAGCATAGCTCACTCACACTTATATTCCATGCTCTCCAAAGCCCGCGAAACACTACTCAATTGATTTCAAACCCGCAGTATACACTTAACAAACCCGCGAATTTGCATCTCTTTTATATCATATTGATTTGTCAAACCCACGGATAGCACTACAAAATATTTTCACTTTGTTGCGCGGCTACGAATGCAATTCAACTTTGATCATAGATTCAAAGGCAAATTCCATGGATCAGCCATATTCCTGCAGAAAACATAGGATTTTTGGCCAAATCGCGGCATCTCAACTACAGTCGACTGTCGGGCTTTGGACACAATGACTATTGTCCATCGTAATGATTCCATAATGACTTTGCATCCTATGTGAGACAATTTACTTTCATAATGTACTTTGACATCAATGACAATTATTTCCAACAATCTCCCCCTTTGTCATTGATGGCAAGCAAGCTACCTATAGAAATCATAAGTATATAACTTGTAAATGTATCAATTACGTGAAAGAATAACAAGAACACAACGCTCCCCCTTTGTAATGCTAGCTGTACTGCTCCTCTTTGCTTGTAACTCTCCCCCTTTGACATCAATGGCAAAGGAGTATAAAATATCAAGACTCTCCACCTTGGAGTATGCATCTGCTGATCTGTTTCTAACTTATCAATTGTCTTCACTATGGGGCTAAAAAATGATAATGAAATGATTAGCTCCCCCAGAGTTTATGCTTCCCTTTAGTGACTAGATGAAGAAAGATATCACACCCAACTTTTGTTTGAGATATTCAAACATTTCTTTTGGAAGAGGCTTAGTGAAAATATCAACAGTTTGTTCTTTTGTGGCAATATATTCCAACTTAAACTGTTGTTCTGTAACTTGCTCTCTCAAAAAATGATACTTGATGGGAATATGCTTTGTTCTAGAGTGCATAACTGGGATTCTTTAAAATATTGATTGCACTAGTGTTATCACAAAGTATGGAAATTGGAAAATCAAACTCTACCTTGATGTCCTTCAATGTTTGCTTCATCCATAAAACTTGTGTGCAACATGACACTGTTGCAATGTACTCTGCCTCAACTATAGATAGAGAAATAAAAGCTTGCTTCTTGCTTAATGAAGATACCAAACTATTTCCCAAATGAGAATGCTCCTCCACTTGTACTCTTTCTATCATCAACACAACCGGCCCAATCTGCATATGTATATGTTTTTAGAGTGAAATCTTTCATCCTCTTGGATACCACAAGCCATAACCCAACGTACCTTCCAAATATTTGAATATTCTTTTGACGACTTGCACATGAGTTTCTTTTGGAGCAACTTGAAAACGTGTACTTACTTATACCTACTGCTTGCATCACATCCGGTCTTGATGCCGTCACATACAATAAACTTCTAATCATTGATTTATAAAGAGTCTGATTTGCTTCAGAAGACTTGTCATCCTTGCTCAACTTACATCCTGTGACCATAGGAGTACTAACTGGTTTGCAATCTTCCATTCCAAACTTCTTCAACATCTCTTTAACATAATTTGCTTGTGAAATAAATATGCTTTTGTCTGATTGAGAAATTTGTAAACCAAGAAAGAATGATAACTTGTCAAGCATGGTCATTTCAAATTCCTTTTGCATTTCAACAACAAAATCTTGACACATCTTGTCACTGCTTCCTCCAAAAATGATATCATCTACATACACAACAATCAACTGATTCCGGACATTCAGTTTTGATGTATAGATTGTTATCAACAATTCCCTTTTAAAACCTTGTTGTAGATAATTCGTCCAGTCTTGAATACCAGGCTTTGGGGGCTTGTTTCAGTGCATAAAGAGTTTTCTTCAGTTTGCATACATAATCCTTATCATCTGATAAAATGAATCCTTTTGACTCCTCAAACTTCTTCTTTCGAATTCCCATTTAGAAGTGCTGATTTAACATCCATTTGATATACCTTAAAGTTTTTAAAACAAGTAATGCCAAAAACATTCTAATAGCTTCTAAATGTGCAACAGGAGCAAATGTTTACCTTCAACTTGGGCATACCCCTTACAGACTAACCTTGCTTTATTTCTTACTTGTCCATCTTCATTCAACTTGTTTCTGAAAACCCACTTGGTGCCAATCATGTTTTTATCTTTTGGTCTTGGGACAAGTTCCCATGTTTCATTCTTCTTAATTTGATTTAGCTCTTCTTCCATTGCTCCAATTCAATGCTTGTCTTCTCTTGCTTCAGTAAAATTCTTAGGTTCTATCTTGGATAGCAAAGACAGATTTGCATGTTCAGTTGCAATTGCCAATCTTCTAGTCTAAACTCCAATGTTTTTGTGACCTATAATCTGTTTTCTGAATGGTTATGTTGGACTGATCTGGATGGTGTTTTTGTATCCTTTCTTTAAACTTTTTTATCTTCATCCTCTTCTTCATCTTTGCTACTTCCTTTGAATAATCGATTTCTTGTGTATTGTTCTTCTTATACTAGATATCATCCACTTTCACATTTGCACTTTCAACAATCTTGTGTGTTTTTATATTGTAGCATCTATACGCTTTGCTTCTTGAAGAGTAACCAAGAAAAATACCTTCATCAGATCTAGAATCAAATTTACCCAAATCTTCATGATCTTCGAAACACCCTGAAGTACATGATTGTTTCTGGTCTGCCCTTCCAAAATTCATAAGGTGTCTTGCTGTTTGCTTTTATTTGCCCTCTATTCAAGATGTAAATTGCTGTTCTGATTGCTTCTCTCCAAAACATATTAGACAACCTAATATCATTTAGCATTGTTCTTGCTATCTCCTGGACCGTTCTATTCTCTCTTTGCAACGTCATTCTGCTGAGGAGTCCTTGCAGTTAAGTAATGTCTCTTTATTCCATGATTCTGACAAAATTCTTCAAACTCATTTGAGGTAAATTCTCCTCCATGGTCAAATCTTAGGGATTTGATTCTTTTACCAGTTTCATTTTCAACGAAAGCTTTGAACGCCTTAAACTTCTCAAATGCTTCATTTTATTAGAAATGTAATCCATGTTATTTTAGAATAATCATCAATGAATAACATGAAATAGCTCTTAATAAAAATTAGGTTGTCATATAGAAATGCAAATCAGATTTTTAAGTACCTCCAAAGCACCCAAATCTGCAAGAAAGTGGGTTTCTCCAAATATGATAAAATAGAATAATAGTTGATGCAACTAACTCCACAAACCATTAAACAATCTGCTTTATTCACTTCTGCAAAATTTCAATAAACACAGTTGGAAATAGCTAGAAATCTTTGCAAGCTCTATGGAAAATCCTGTGGAGAAATTCCTCTCAAACTCTTGAAGTTTTCGTCCACAAGAGGGAAAATACTAAGGGTTTTCGTCCTTAAAATATTTATGCAAAAGCTCAAGGCTTGAGACACAATTCAGAAAAATTATCAAGTAATTATAGAATATAATGCTTTCCCCCTAAGTTGACTTCTCCTTATAAAGGAAGAAGAGACCCAAAGTGACCTTCTTTCCATCCAATCAGCAGTAATGATTCTTTTTATGCATTTTCTACCCTCCATTTCTTTCTAGGCCAAGTTGCATTTTCTTTGGGAGGATACAAAAGACATTTAAAATATATTTTTCCCTCCTAAAGCTGGTCGCATTTTTCCCTAGAGGGAATACACAATGAAATGGCTTTTATCCTTTCTAGGTTCCATTATTCCCCCCTAAGATAAGTCGCCATTTCACCTAGGGTGGATAACAAATTACATTCGGACTTTTTCCATCATAGATTTAATAATTATTAAGTCATATTATTATAAGTGCTCTCTCTCTATATTTTTTCTTTTATTAATGACACTCTATAATAACTTACAATTGGCTTAAGTCACCCTTATGTTTTTCCCTTAGCTGGCAGGTAGACAAAATAGGCTAAGGGTCTTCGATTGGGAAGGGGATATTACATCCTTCTTAAGGATCACAACCTCTGATTCTAGCTCAACACAAATGTCGTTTGTCTTCAACTTGGTTCTTACCTCCTCTTCCTTCTTTTTCACCTCTTTTAATTGAATTTGTAGGCTGTTGATAATCTTCTGGGATTCTTCAAGGTCTTGTGACAACTTTGTCTTTGAGGCACCATACTCATTCTTCAAATTTTTGAAACTGCTGTTTTTGTTTCTTATTCTTCTTCTTTAGTATCTTGATCTCATTTAGGGAACTAATGACCTCACCTTCTAGATCCACTTCTATTGCCATGAACAATGATTCTTGTTGACCTTCCATTGTGTGCTTTTGATATCTACCTTTTAGTGGTCAAATTATTCTGAGGGAACCTTCTCTGATACCAATTGAAGAGCACACACTAATACTGAGACGGGGGGTGATTCAATATTATATAAACATTTACCTATTTAAAACATCAACATCCATAACAACAAATACATATGATATAACAATTGCGCGACACAAGATTTATGTGGAAACCCTTCGGGAGAAAACCATAGAGAAAAGAATGCTTGGATCTACTGTCCAAATTCGGCCCCAAAATATCTCAATATACATTCGTAGGCACCAATTGAATGGAGACACCAATCCCCAATGCTGAGCAGCAACTCAAATAACTTTTTGAGCACTAACTCATTGGAGACATCAATCCCCAATGCCAAGCACCAACTTAGCCAAATTGTGTGAGCACCAACTCACTGGAGACACCAATCCCCAAATCGTGAGGCACCATCTTCAATGGATGAATTACACATGTCCACCTTCTGTAAAACTGCTACTTCTAATGCTGTATCTTGGTACTGCTCCTCAGGTTCTACTGTTCATACTTCACTCCTCTTGATCATGGCTTCACACACACCCCGCACGTTAGTCACACTTAATGAAATCAAATCTCTTTACTCATGCTTCTACTCTTCTCCTGTCCTCTTCATTACCTTCATCCATTCACAGTTGTGCTTGAGTTTGCTCTTCCTGGCTGCTTCACATAATCTGCACTACTCTACTACTTCATAAATCCTGCTTGAACACTCAAAAGAATGTCCATTCATTACATCACTTTGTTGTCTTCTCTTCTCAGGTGCAGTCCTCCACAGCAACTCTCTATCTCCCATTCTGCGCTCACTATCTCTTTCAAACTTCATTTTAGACATAATCACCAGTAGATATTCTTCTGGCAAATAAGCTTATGGGTATCCACTCTATAACTTAAATGTAAAAACCAGAACCTTTTTAGGGCTGCATCTAAACAAGGATACTTCAAATACTAGTGCCAAGATTGACTTCATGAGTCAGCTTAAAACATGAGCTAGCTCCAGACCAAACAAAACAACGAACTTCAGACCATTTATACCTCCAATTCAACGGCACAACCAACACTATAGCATAAGCTGCTGGACTCGCTACGCACTCCTAGGCGAGCTCCGGACGATCAACATTTGGTTTTCCTATCATGTTCCCAACGGAATAATTTCTTAGTCTTCAAAAGGAACACCTTGGTTTTGTGATTTATAACAAATTGTAACTAATGCGAGATATATGTCATGAAAATCAATGCGGCTTTTCATTTGATCCTCGTTTTGTTATGCGACATGTCATAGTAGATGATTCCCCCGACTTGTCCTAACCTCTGTTAGGACCACATTATGACCAAATCTGCGGTCTATTTTTGTCTTCCACTTTGAATCCGACGTCATTCAAAGGACCTCCGCAACCTTTCTTTGACCTCCGTGGTCTACCTCATGACATAAGTCCTTTGTTACGTGGCATTTTTGACTTAAATACCATTTGCGAAACCCTATGAACCACTTCCTGGTGAATTCCGATGGCATAACCTTGTTCTGCGACATTAATCACCTCAAAAACCCTTGTGACACTAAAATTGTCCCCTTTTGTTGTGCGGCTTTTGGAATAAATGCACGTGATACTACCTGCAAAGACCCCGCAAAAGACTACAAAAGTGAATCGTCTAATATTGTTCCGCGGCTATCAAACCAATTTCAACTGATTCATTAAACATTTTTCTTGCTTGTTCCAGCAAACTTTTGATCAACAATACATATTTGCGAATATCGGCCTATCCTCTTGACTCCCACGATAATCTGAATACTGTGTCCATCATAAGTCTAACACATACAGCTGAAACTTTGCAAATCCATAACTGAGCCCATTTACTTCATCATTCCTTTGACATCAGTTCCAATAAAATCCAGACTATATATATATATATTAAGAGCTTATATATATATATATATAAAATATATGCATAGTACTCATTTTCAAAATTTTAGTCCGATGGACTCATCCAAGAGATAAACCCCGAAATCCCCAAAGCAATATTTTTGTATTAGCATTGAAGCATCTAAAGATTCATCATTCAACATAGTTACAACCCTTCAATGTACTCATATATACAGGCATAAGTTGCTCCTCAATGAAATGTGCCAATACTTTAGACAAGTTTACAATGCTAGAGATGAATAGTTTAATGCATAAACTGACATTTAGGACAAGAGAGCAAAATGAGAGTGTGATTTAGAATGGAGTCTTCAATAGATGTTCATTATTATAGCTTGAAATAGGAGAGTGTCTTTGCAGGAAGTTTGGTTGGGTAGATCTCATGTACTCCATGCATGGAGCAACAAATGTTAATAATTTTTCATTTTTATTTTCGAATGTTTTTTGAGCTCCTTTAAAATTAAAACTAACCGGCCGAAATGTACTAGAAACGTCCTGGATGTTTCCAGGACGTTTCCGTACCGGAAAACATACTCTCATTACAGGGTTTAATGACGAGGACTAGGTGCACGTTTCTTGTAATATCTATAATAGTTCTTCAGAATGTAAGATGATTGAGCTATTTGCACATTCAATTCAAGGTAGGATGTAGAAGACTACCACTGGTAGTGCTAGGCAGTTCTCGAGTTGTGCTTGTTACAATGCAACATCACAAATAAATATTAGTAATATCCCGAAAAATGAGACATGGGCATGGTGATATTTTAAAACTGTTTTAAAATTACCATTGCAAATACCTTACACTAGGAAATCATAGGGGGTTCATGAATGAAACATGGAATACTTGCAAATATCACATGTTCTACACATGCAATGTGCTTAAAAGCTGAATTTTTTAAATCACTAATCAAAGCATATGTAATGAATAATCAGCTTACAAACATGGCTGGATAAGAGGAATCCCATCCCTCAAGGATCCTTATTGAAACAAAGTTGAATATGGGATTAATAGAACAAATTGATGGCAAAGCTACTGGTCTATCAGATCCGGGACAATTGATGCCCAAACAATTTTTTTGGCAATACTACGACCCACATAGGGTATTGAGAGCCCTAGATCTGGACTAAAACTAAAAGGATAGAAAGGTGATCTAATAGCAACTTGAGGGATTCAAACCTGTTTTGTTGCCATTTGATGATGCCAATAATCATATAGACTAGTTTCATCCGTGCTGCCTTGTGTGGATGTTGCAAGTGATGTACACAATTATATTCAAGGCAGAGGATTAAGGATGGTCCCTACTCCTCCCGGGACAGTGAGTTAAATCACTTGAAATGTATAAAATACTAATCATTTGATTATTTACATTTGCAGACTTCCCATAATAGACGATATTTCTTTCTTGCATTAATTAGGAATGAATTTTCTTTTTTTCTTTTAAGAGTTGATTTTCTATGTTTAAGAGAAGTGGACGCCACACCTAGTGAAAGATAAAGGGCTGTTACTAAATCAATTCCATCTCCTAGGGATTTTGAAAGATGTTGTGCATTGTTACTTTGTGAGAAAGAATCGCTAGTGTTCATTGTTTGGCTATCTGCATTTTATGATGAGATCTATTTGATACTCCATGCTTGCAAAGGTTCAGGATGCATGCCTATTGATGGATTCTCTCTCTCATGCTTGGGAGATAATGATTGTTGGTAATTGAGCCAAAATCCCAAAATGGAGCTAAAATAGATTGAGCTATCAATCATAGATCTGATCCATATCTAAACCAGTAGCAGAAATAAGTTAAAATGAAGTTTGCACATTGAAAGCTGCATTGATGAGATTTACTGTAGCAGAAATTCAATATAATAGATTAAGTGTATACCTGGGAGTGCAACATTGCATGCTCTCCCCCAGTGCTCATGCTCTCTTTCCCAGCCAAACCAGACCTCAACACCCCCCCCCTTCAACCAGCAATCCTGTCCTCATTCCAGCATGATGGCTGATGTGGGTCGACCAGTTGGTTGCATGATATTATCTCCAAGTTAGGCCATGGGACTCCTCCCAAGGCAACCTTGGTGTTACTATAAAATCCAAGAATAACTTCAAGTCTGCTGTCTCGAATGACACCCAGATCAGACTTCATGCGAGGAAGGGATCCACCACTTTCTGCATGTATCGTGTTTGGCCAGGATCATAACCAGGCCTGAACTATTTAGTGTATCTTAAGAAACCCTAGCGAATTGCATCTCACTGTTGGGTGACTGGATTTTGAATGATTGGTAAACAGACTTGATAGCTCTGTGTGACAAGGAAACTGTATGGGGGTAATAATCTGTAGGTTCATGAGGCATGATTCCTAGGCCATAATTTACCAACGATCTCCAAATTGGCATATCCCAGCTTGAGTGGACTGTACGTTACAGGTTATTAAAGTCTAGATGGCCAAGGAAGTCTTCTTTTTGCCTTTTGGTTTTAATTAGGAGATATGAACTGAGTCCTCGTCAAGTGGACTGATCGGGGTTTAGCACATGTAATCAAGGAATGCTCTTAAGGTAGCAGACATATCTGAGGGGTCTATATCTGAGTCATGTAATGCTGTATCTTCCAACAATAACGTTTGAACATTCTCCTTGAGGTTAGTGCTATCCCAGGATTAGACGACCATGATTACTTCCATGGTTGAAGGGATGTCCCAGTAGAGCATCAAATAACATCCAATTGTATGAGGTGATGTCAATAGAATGACTTTCATACTCCCTGAAATTAAAACCATTGCATATGGGATTGATAACATGAATCCCTTGGGTAGAGAATTATGTCGCTGCCCTGACTTTATTGCTAGTCAATGCTGTATTCAGCTATAGGGTACAGCGCATCATTGGTGTAATTACTTGACCTCTTTGATAGAAGCCATATGGAGACCCCTATCATTGGGTCTTATTGACTAACAACATCCTTAATTGAAATGAAAAAATGTCCTTGTATCCTCAATTTTTTACTATTTTCGAGTTGACATTTGCAGTATTGAAGGGTTGTTGACTTAGCATGGTTGCTATTTGTCCCAGAAGTGGGATAGGTTACAAAACTTCCTAGTTGAACATTTTTTTTCCAATCTTGGGATTGGACTGCTGGCACTGTAAAACATTGCATATAAGCTATCAACACTTTATCTTGTGTGACTTGTTAGATTGCAATCCGCGACTTGTTAGATTGAGAATTCCTCTCACAAAGGCTTTAAATGTTTTGAACTTCTCTTCAACCTTGACATTAGAGGGTTTTCGTCCTTTAATGTCAAATTGGAAAGCAATTAACTCAAATAAATTTCAGATATAAGAAAATATGCAAAAGTGATACCTTCTCCAAGTGTGGCGACTTCCTTTTATATTTTCCTTTGGTATATTTGCCTACACAAAGGCCCAATCAGCTCTCTTCACTTTATTTAATATTTTCCTTTTGCTTTAGTTTATTTAATATTTTTATTCCCTTGCTTTATGTCCCCATATGGGTCGCATTTTCTCACTAGGGGAAATAAAAATAAATGGACTATATTATTATTATTATTTTATCACTAATAGATAATTAAAGTGGTAATAAAAATTTATTATGCACTAAAATTATTTTATTAGGATAAGTTTCCCTTATTTTTTCCATTTCCTCAGCCGTCGGGAAACCAAAAATAGGCTAAGGGTCATCTACTTGTTATGTTCGAGAAGAGGGTATTACAATCCTCCCTTCCCTAAATTGTCTGCCCTCAAGCAATTGCAACTTATATGCCCAAGTGCCATGTCCAAAAGGTAAAACATGTTGTATTGCTCCAAAAGTCTAGATCTCGTGCTTGTCAAATGAAAGAATTCTTGCCAAAATATGTAACCCTTATAATGCTCATAATCAAGAATTTAGATCAAGGGTTCCACATTCTTCATATTGCAAATTTTATCCTTGATTTTATCATGCTTCTCATGATGAACACAAATCTGAAATGGTTTAATATGCAACAATAAATATGACATGTTACCATTCTTTTCATGCCTTGGAGTGTCATCAAGATCTTCATTCCCTTTTGCCTTTATGATATCTTGGCTTTGCTGTACCAAATCCTTAGCATTCTTGCCCAAAATAGGCTGAATATCATCATGATAGAACTGCTGTAATAAAAAAGAGGATGTATCTCTTACCACACAATCCGCAGTCATCATGATAGAACTGCTGTAGTAAAAAAGAGGATGTATCTCTTACCACACAATCCGTAGTCCGTACAATTTGCCCTCTTTTGAAAGATCTCTCCATACTCTTTGGGCCCTCCCTTTTGGACACAGATTGAGCTTCTGCTGAGAGGATTCAAACTCTCCTCTTTCGCCATTTCATCAGATGCAAACAGACGGTCCCCCAGCATATTATTTTGGCAGAGTTCGGAGCCTGACCTTTTTGTCTGGAGACTATATTTGACATCATCCTTTCTTCACCGTATCAATAGGTTTGGTGATCTCTCCGATGAGCAGGACAGGTATCCATATCTTGCCTATTGTTCCTCTGTGAATATTGCCCAGGCTGTGGGTTGTTGTTGGTTTGCTGAGACTTCTGCCTTGTTGTACTCAGTTGGTATCCAGATTGATCGTCTCCCCCCCTTTCAGTATTCTCTGAATGCTTCCAGTCATTTCTTGCCCACCAAGCAAGTGTTGAACAGGTCCATCCGGGAGGATATCTACAGGAGATTCATTCAGACTACTTGGGTGAACCCCCCTGGGGGTTTGTGCCCTAAGATGTCTTTTTATGCAGAGCACTTTCTTGAAATCAGAGATGGACTCATCATCCGCCTTCAATACACCTATCGTCACTGGGTGCATGCCCTCCGTATACCTCTGGGTCAGTTTCGAGTTGGCTCCCACAGGCTTCGGTGCGAGACTGATCACCACCTTGATTGGGAGGATAGACTTTGTCGGCTTTGTAGCCTTCATGAGGTGGAGACAGAGACTCATTTCATCTTCCGTTGCCCCATTTATTATGAGATCAGAGGACGATTTCATTGTCTCTTTAGTGGGATTCAGACTCTCCCGGTCTTTTTCAGATGTATCGACCAACGGTGCCTTGCCCTCTATATCCGTGAGTCTTTGCTGTTACAAGACCAGATTCTTCATCCCCCTCCGAGATTCGTCCCCACGAGACGGATTACGGCCTTCTTTCCGGTTCTACCCACTGGTGGAGGTATTAAACGACAGAGCCTTTCTGACCCAGATACAGTGCATAGATCAGTTCGTCCCCGGTTGGACCTTGACACTTCTCTCGATCACCGCCAGCGGAATCGGATGCACACACATACCAGAGGGCAGTCCAGCTCCATTCGTCCTCCTGGCCGTCATGTAAGTCTCAAAGCTCAGCAGGGAAGGAGGCTCCTGCCCCCCTCGTCGGGTTGCCAGTCCATCAGGAGCTTTTTTTCATCGGCCTCTAATGTTAGGAGGGGTGTGGCTACCATCCGTGATTAGACCATTGGTCCTTGTTTTGTCCCCCCTGTCATTCCCTTTTTTGCTTCCCTCGTTTTTCTCCCCCTGTTGCTCCATTGCCCTCGCTTGGGGGTATTTGGCTTCGGGTTTCCTTTCTGCTGTATTTTCTCTTCTTTTCTGTTCTTGGGAACTTGTTTTGAATTGTCCCTGCTCGCACTTTGTATATTGTTTGGGCTGCAGTCCCATTGACCTACTTTTGTGGTCATTCGTTGGACATTAATATATTTATCTTATCTTATCTAGGCTGTCACAACTTGAGGAGTACCATTCCTCAAATTTGATTTTTCTCTACTAATATTCAGCTCTATGCAATCATTGGACATCAACAATTCATCATCAAACAATAATTTTTTTTTACCTTAGCTTGCATGCTTTTTAATCTCCTTCTTGTGCCGCATGATTTCTCCAAATTCTTGTGTATTTATGGTGCTATTTGGAAAATCAGTCAAGGGATCTACTTTGGCAATGGTAATGGGGGCTTCTAGGGCTCTTGTTGAGATCTTTTATTCTTTTGTGGTGCCTTTACTATTCTTCAACTCGCATAAATCTCTGAAAAACAAGTTGTCTCTCACTCTAAAACCGAGGGCTGCATATTCTTCATCTCATGCCTCTATGTCTTCAATGTCACTTGGTGGATTTTGCTCAATTGGTTGTTCCTCTTTCTGAAGGAACTTAGCCTTGGATATTTGAGGTGGAGGTTTGATGGAAGTCTTTGCTGGTCTTGCTAAGCTTCCTTCACCATTGTTGGTTGCTCCTTGGTTGGCTGATATATTATGTCCATGTAGAGCCTTAGCTAGGTCCATGATTGATCCTGTTAGTGTATCACACATTTCCCTTTGAGATTCCCTTATAGATTGCTGCGACTCCCTTTTCTTCCACAACGTTTGCAAAACAAATTGTGTCTATCATTTTGTTACCTATTGTTCTTGTTGTTTTTGCTTCCTCATTCCTTATTCTTCACTTTTCCCTCATTGTTTCCATTTTTTTTGGAATACAATTCCTTATAGGAGGAAGAAACCTTGGAAGAATTACCCTTTTTGATGGGCATAGCAAAGGCTTTCTTTCGTGGAGTTAGTTTTTCTACTAAAAGCCTTTTCCCTTTTAGTCATCTTTTCTACCAATTGGTCAAAGGCAAGAGAGTCTTCAACTGATTGCTTGTTTGTAAAGATTCCAAATAGGTTTTATATGTTGGAAGGAGGGCTTTTATAAATGTTGTCATGTATATGTCAATTTTTACATTAGTAGCATCAATATCATGCTTGATAACATGGATTTCTGAGGCTAGACTCATCACGTCACCATTTTTCAATTCAAATTTGAACAAATTCAGCTGCAACTATTTGAACTCCAATTTTGAGTGCGAATCATAGTAGTGCCTCCCATGGAGTATTGTACTCCTAAATATGACAGAAAACTTCTTTGTCAATTGAGGTCCTTATCAAGGCCCATGCTTTCAAATTCTCGTGCTTCCAGGCTTGAATTTATTTTGCATCTTTTGGTTTCACTGGCTCTACTTTCTTGTCACAAATGTCAAACCACAAATCATTGAAGATGAGAGTGTTCTTCACTTGCCAAGACCATTGTAATCACATGTCTTTTCGGTTAGCGTCATGCCAACAATTGATTTTGAGTTTATTTTGTAACAAAGGGAGGTGGATTGGTTACTTATCACTCCAAAAGGTTACCTTTCCTATATACCGGTCTGATATACCAAACCTCTTAATATGATCTCCTGTCCTATATGCCCATTGGTAGGTGGAAGAAGCTTGTCCTTTCAATATACCCGTATGTAGGTGAAATAGACGTTAAATTACATGAGAGCAGAATGGTCCATGGTACTTAGGTAGTACGTGAAAATGATTCGTTCTATCAATGACACTTGCTAAGTAAGAAAACCTCATAGGTGGGCATAATTTCCCTTTGTACTTGGCATTCCTTACTATTGGGATTTACGTACAATGATAGATGCGAATGGGTATTGGAGGAAATGGGAAAATGAAAATTTTCCTTATCTCTTCCCGGTGGTTTATAGGGACAATGCCACAAATGTTGTTGTTGCAGCTATATTAGGCTATAGATGCAGTAGTTTGATCATGAGACATTACTCGTAAGTGCAAACTAGAGACATTGTTGATACCAAATGCTGCTATTCATTTGGTTTTGTAGGATAATTTTAAAAATCTTTTTGCTTGATTTTGAAAAATAGAAATGCTTTGGAATTGATTTGCACGATAAAAATGACTTATTTAATATTATAGTAAGTCAAAAATGAAAATCCTCCAAATTATATGCTTTTTCAAGATTAAAAGATGCATTAAAAAATGTTCCTTCAATATTATTTTACAAAATTAAATGGAAATGTTTAATGGACTGTACCAATGTCAGGGAATAATGGAGGATGGTGTGGAAGGGAAAGTGAGTTTATGAGCTTTTCTTCAAACTTGCACCTCAATGTCTTGATACCATTGTTGCTCACATTACCTGACACCTTGCTGGTCTGAATGTCTTTCCCATAAATCAATGTCAGATGAGCAGGGCTACAATGAAACACCAAACACAGGTTTGAAATAGGATGCACTACCAAGCAAAAGTTGCAGACAAGTGCACAAATCCAGTTCTTCAATAACCGCCAAATTCAGGCCCAAAACACAGTTCCAATGCTTTGTAAACTTCCATGTCATGCTGAAACGCCATGGCAGACGCCCTTTGAATTGGTGTTTATCAAACAGAAGAAGGTGCAACCAATGTATGCGAAGAGGAGTGCGGTAAATAATGACAAGTTACAGGCAGACCAATAGCATATAATGACAAGATGGTTGACCAAAGGTCTGGGCGCAAGTCTTTTATGAAATTTTACAACTTACAGTGGACAGGCATTCATGGATTGATACGGTTCAACTAATGCAACCAACAGACGTCTAAGACGACTGGTTCATATTCAAACTGAAATGCTGCCTCTTGATCATGCTGCAACAATTGTGTGGAGGCTGTACAGCTGAGAGCTAGGAAGGAGAATGAGAAAAATAGAATGAAAATGTGTGTTTGTATGGCAGGGAATGAAAGAATGGAGGATTAAAAAAATGAATGGATAAGCCTGTGCTCTGATGCCAATGTCAGGCCAAGTATATTAGAATGACAAGAGAACATTGTTGTCTGCAAACTGCAAACCAAAATTGAATTCACGTTAAAGATTACAAACATATTTAGCCAAAGGATGGCTATTCATTTCACCTCCCAAGAAGACTCTTCACATTCTTACAATAACTATTCATCTACCACTACAAGAGAAGAGCTCTCCTACATTTTACACTTAGGATTAATTTATATTTTGTACAATAATATTACACAAGCTGCCAACTTCTCATCATATGCTCAAGCTGTGAATCCATAACCAACTATTACCAGACAGTATGCTTGATTTTCAGGACCATATGCCCATTTCCAAGCGTAAACTCAATTGTAGGGCCTCCTCAGTACTTTTGAGCTGTACGGCTCCCCCTCCCATGCATGGTATGCCCAGCAACATCCTTGTATAATGTAAGCCACTCAACTGTATGCTCAAATGCTGCACGCATTTGCTGCCCGAATGTATGTTGTTGATCTGTACGTCAATATCAGGTTGTATGCCCCTCCTATTGAACCGTACAAACCTTCTATTGCATTGTATATCAAAACAAACATTTCATTCCCGTACGCCCCTTTGCACTTTTTTGCAGTGTTTTACCTTAAGAGTTAGAGGAGAATTGCTGGAAAAATTTGCATTTTTATTTCCTGAAGCATAATGTGTTCCTAGAGAGGAATTGTTGTTGGGAGAGTTGGTATCGGAAAATATCTTAGGCAGACAAAAGCCTTTTCTGCAGTCTTTTAAAGATCAGAGAAAAATCCTCATTCTAGAATTTGCAGTAATGAGTTTTCAACAGATATTTAATAGTTGAAAATATTGTATTTTTTGTGGCCGTAATGGATGAAAAATAAACATTTTCCAACTGCAGGCATGGCATCCTCTTCCATTTGGCCAAAAATATGGAAGATGGCTTTGGATAAGGATTTCAAAATTTCTGGTACTACTTGTGAAGGAAGCATATTCCGATGACCAACCTCTACCACAAGTCGTCAGAAGATTTATGCTTCCATTGCATCTGATACTAGTTCCAAACAGGCATTTAAAGGGACCAAAAAGCAGAAATCTGCAAAATACTTGCAGCCAAAGATCAAATCCAAACCACTGCCTACACTTGAGACATTGAGTTGCTGAAGTTTGCCTTCCCTTGAATCCCACACATGGTGGGCAAATAAACTTGACGATCTTGAGCTGAAGGTGGCATTGCAAAAGGCTAACATTTTAGTAGTCTAGTAGTATGCGGGGACGTGTCCCTTAGATTTTGGTAACGTCCCGGATGTTCCGAATGTTTCAAGGACTTGGAGGGACGTCCCCTTTTTTAAAAACAAACCTTCCAAAAATCTTCTGATGTTTTTACTTTAAAAGAGCTGTTATTCTTACCAAAAACATTGAATTATAATCTCAAACGTACCTAAAATACATTAAATACAACCTAAATCCCTAAATTTCATTTTATCAAGTTAACATATATATATATATCCGTCCCCTTGCTGTCCCCAAAATATGGGATTTTATGTAGAATATGGGACTGTCTTAATTTATGTAGAATATGGGACCCATGTCACAGGCTCTCCTTGACATTTCCAAAGTGGTTCAGAATACAGATGTTAGAGTTTGGAAATCACAGGTACAACTGATTTTGGATGAGGTAGCGCAGATCGGAAATTTGTTAAAGTGGTGTGTGATTTAGAGTTTGTGGGGATGTTTGTGAACCAAGGATGGGTAGAGCGTAATTGTCCAGAGATGTGGCAGCAGTTGCTTCCCACTTGGGCTTCACGTACCGTTGCCCCACCAGTCCATAGCGTGTTGGGGTCCTTACACACCATTGAACATACTCTTTGATATCAGTATTTGATGCTCCTGTTGATCATGCGTGAACATTATCAACATGAGAATGTGTAGGATAACGTTATCCTTGAAAACCTTGACTTAAGGAGCCGAATGGAGGACCAATGTGCTCTATTTCAGGAGTAACTCAGCCATCGAACCCAGCTTACACAGACTTGACTCAGAATTGCTGCGTATGAGCAAGAGTTGACGTATGGTAAAGTGTTCCTGTGTGCGTAAACTCCTGACAGACATGATCTGAAGCAATGCACCAAAGAGGCTATGTCACAAGGTTCGCCTATTTTTTACCTAAAAATTCAAAATTTGGTGATTAAAATCCGGAAATTCGTTGCAATGTTCCTGTGTGCGTAAACTCCTGACAGACATGATCTGAAGCAATGCACCAAAGAGGCTATGTCACAAGGTTCGCCTATTTTTCACCTAAAAATTCAAAATTTGGCGATTAAAATCCGGAAATTCGTTGCAATTCGCTGAGGGTTTTTACAGGTGTATGGGTCGTATGACACGGAGGTAGTCATGGGTGACACTGTGACAGCATGTGGCCCAACTTAAGGAGTTACGTGGATGTCTTTGTTCACACTCTGCGTTCCAGGGAAGGGTTTCTTTTTTATGCATGTCCCATCACAACACAGCCCACAGGAGACTGCGACCATCATCATCCCACAACCCACAGGACTGGGCCGAGCTCAGGGACTGCGACCAACATTGTAGAACTGAGCAAATCAGGAGTTCATCGTTCGACGTCGTGGAAGAGCTTTTCATCGCTTTCGGATTATTGTAATTTGTTTTTTATTTTATTTTTTATTCATTCATTATTCTCATTTTATTTTAGATGTTAATTATGATATTTTAAAGGTTTTTAAAGTTTAGTTTTTATTTGATTTGTTTTATATATCTTTACTAATACGTATTAATATTTTATCTCTGTTTTTTATTTTTTTATTTTTTATTTATTTGTTTTTAATCTTTATTTTATTTATATTTATATTTTCTATTTATTTTAATATCTATAATTATTTTAATTTTTTATTTTATATATTAGTTGAACTTAAAGGCCAATTTTTTTCGAACTCATCTAATGACGAAGTTCAACCGAATTTTACCCCCCGTCGAACTCGAACTTGAACTCGAACCTTGTGACTTAGCAAGGAGGTATATGTATGATGAGCCGGACTGCAGCAGCTGAAGTTACAGGGAGCAGCACCTTCAGGATCACTCTCAGTTGGAGCCACAGTACCTTCAGGGAGGTCTTCCTCTTCCCCTCCTCATTCTTCTTGATTTTGTATGGGTGTTGTCCAAAGGGAATCATACTTATTTTAGAGGAGTGATGAAAGTCTACCGTTGTAATTAATTAATAAAAGTATTGTGTTGTAGCCGACCTTGTCATGATTATTCTCTTGGCAGCTTAGGTAGTGTGATAACGACTCTTTAGCTATGGTTGGATGTAGTTGACAGTTGTGTTCTAACCGACAAGCGTCGAGTCTTTTGCCATATATATAGAATGATGCATGTTGGGGTTAGAGCATGGATCTGACAGCTCCTCCTTGTACTGAGCAATTGTACTGTACACTACCTTATGGAATGAAGTTCTTATTCTCTCATGTTATTCTATGCTATTTTGTGGTACGTATTTATAACCCTACAATCGATATTCCTTTATACTGTAGCTTTTGAAGTAAACATATTACACATTATACTGCAGCTTTTGAAGTAAACATATTACACGTTCTACAAAATATTTGAGACTAGAAATTTGTGCCAACAGCTCTGCTTCACTATTTCTTTCTACTCACATTTTTACTGCATATAGATTCTGGAGCCACAAGCTCTCTCGCATAGTTCCTAATGATTACCTCCCGCACCTGACTTTCCTGAAGACCCCAAGAATTGTGATTTTATTTTTTAATATAAAATCTTTAGATAAAAGACAATTTTTTGGATGTACATCTGAACTCTAAATTTCCTTTAAGTCTAAATTGTCCTACTTAGGGGGAAATTTTAGTTCGCTTAACTTTTGTATTTTGACTAGCATACCTGCACATGTGCGTAACAAATGGATGGTTCATGGTGCAATTCTGCACGCGTTAGGTAGCTCAACAATACGTGCAGGAGGCATCTAAACTATCAGTAACTGTGTCATCACTGCTAGGTTTCTCGTGTGTCAGGGTCTGCGTTGTGCCCTAATTCACAAGGTTTCTGTGTAAGGCTATTGGGTCATTTTGTTTATAAGTACATGTTCTCTTTGTGGAGAAAGCTGTTAGAATGTAAGTTCCTAGTTAGATTGATGATGGTAAGCTGCAAGATATTGTAATTAGACATATAATATATGTTATGTCGTTGCAGACTTGGGTTTCAGATGTGTGTTTTTTGTTTTACTTTCTTTGGCTTGGGTATTAGTTTCTTTCTTAAGATCAGAAGCTTCTAGATCTAAGGTGTGCATATGGTGGATTCAGTGACCCTTATTTGCAACATTCTGTTTTTGGTTGTAAATGGTAAACTTTTCATGCATTGGCACTTGTTTTTTCTGTTTATCTGTACCTTTTGTTTCTTAATTGTATATGCGCATGTTGCTGAAAGTAAGTTTATTAAATGAAGTGAATAACGCTAATGGTTAGATGCTTGTCATGGAATCCCATTGAATATATTTTCTGAATAATCATTGAAGACAATTTTAGTCAAAATACAATGAAATCATTCTATACTTTCAGGGTTTGGCATGAGCAAAATCATAACATGTTAATCGGTGGAAGGTTTTGTTAACAAATATTATGAGCATATATGTTCAATGGCATACCAATCGAACTATCTTGAGTAGGAAAGTTACCAAATAAATTGGCATCATGTGCGAGTTAAATCAATTATACTTGACCGAGAAAAAATAAAAGAAAGCATATCATGAAGATGGTTGATGCCCTGTCTCGTCTCAAAATACCTTGGTCGTTATTGTATAGTTTTTTGAATTTTCCCTTTCTCAATTCCTTTGCCACCTGAAGTGCAATATTTCCAGCCTATTCTATTTCAGTATTTCCAGTTTGAATGTTTGTATGTTAACTTCTATATTTTTGCAGTCCTATTTTCTACTTATTTTGATTCTTCCCATTTTTTACAGCTGCTTTACAAATCTATTTTTTTTGCTCAATATTTATGCCTTTCCATGTAATTTCATTTTTTTTGCTGCAAGTCTCTTACTGCAGTAGCTTGATCTTAGTTTCAGCTCATGCAGTAATAGTTTACTCTAAACAGATACTTGTATTTAATGTTACATTATTTTAATTCCTTTTTCCTATATGTGAACATGAATCATGATTTACAATTCTAGACATGTAACATCTGGGAAAGAGGACTTAATATTAACTTATTTTATGGTTTCCAAAATATTTTCAGGACTGTAGAGGCTGTGGATGATGCTCTTCATCTTTCCAAAACTTATGGCATACCGGTGATCGATCTTGGGAAAACTGCTGTGCTATTTACTTTCACAGTGGTTTCTACTTTGGTTAATGCAATAGCAGAAGATTCAGGTCTGCAGGTTAGATGGTCAGAGAAACAGTACATGTTGGGTGGGAGTGTGGGACAGCATGACATGGCAATTGGTGCAGATGAGGATATTAACGAGAAACGACATCTTCATCGGGAACATTTACGGAGAACAAATATTGTGACGGCCATTGAGATGGTTAGAAAATTTATGGAACACAAAAGAACATCTACGTTTTTCCGTCTTGCATGTCAAAACATGTATTTTTCTTCATTCTCATCTTGTTTAGTCATTCAAATTGTAATTTTTTTCCTGCTTGATTTTAGAGGTAAACAGGAAGTAGATCAAGAGGTAGATATGCTTAGAATCTTTTGGTAGGCAGCCGTGAAGATTTTAACGTGCAAAGTCTGGTGTTCATAATTACTATGCAAAGTTCATGGCTGAAATTTTTGCAATATCTGTTCAGAATGACCTCTTTATATTTTGCATGTAAAACCTAGGCAAATACTTAAGACACGTAGATACATAACTCTATACATAAGCAGACTTTTCCATGTTAAAGCACAAAGCTTTCAGATGGATTCAGACATAGACCCTAACATGGTGAAGCATTTCATTATATTCATTTGGACATACCTAGAGCCCTATAGGATCCTATAGGATCAAGGTGTCCCGTTATATTCATTTGGACAAACCAAATCTCCACGGGGTCAAGGTGTCCCAATACTGATCACTATAGGGTCATCATATTTTCTTTAACAAAGAATTTTTTGAAATATTACTTATTAGATGCTTGTAGATTACTTAAGGCAACATTTGGTTTGAAATCCAAACATGTGAGCCTTGCATTTTAATGAGAGAGTGATAATGAACATCAAGCATCACCTTTTTTACATACAGGTTTAGTATTGGTCACATCCTGTAGTAATACTTGCTGGTTTAGTGAGAGACCTGGAATCATCTGTCCAAGGTAACATATTTGTACATGTACTTGTTTCCAATTCCACCATGTTTATACGTAGACAAGGTGTTTGTAATAATGGTATCCTAGCCAAAGCCAATCCTTCCTTGTCCCCACAGATTTATTAATCACCCTTTTGCATTTTCAATTCTTCAATCCGCTTTCAGTCTATTTCCCTTAGTACTAAGTTAAAATTTCCTCTTGAATGTTTTTAATTGTATGATGTGATCTTTCACTCTTTGGAAAGGAGTGAAATGATGAGGATGGTGCAGCCATTTATCTCATGCACAATTAATTCAACACTCATTGTGTAAAAGTTAAAAGTCAACTTTGTGCTTGGGTATGTGCCAGGTACTTTTGTTCAGAGGACCTTGGCATGCATGCAAATACAACGCATATATAATAAATACGTTTGGTCAAAGGTTTAAGCATAAATAAGATGGCCAATTATAGCCATCCTTTGACCAAGTTACAAAAGATGTTGAAAACCAAATTAAAAAATGCAAGACTTAAATCTGATCATCGAATTAAATGAAATGTGCTGCAATGGTATAGGCATTGAAAAACATTGGTACATTGAGAGTGATTAAATTCCTTGAAAGTAGGAGTTAACAAGATAACTAATTTGTACTACAACAGTGAACTGAACTGAACTAGTCAGTAAGAGAAACTAAAAGCTATATATGCACTACTCTTACAGGTGTGCATTATTATTCATATGAATAAACTAATAAATTGCTAAATTAAAAACTAAAATGTTAATTTATCATTCCCCCGTTAATTTTGCATTGATTACATTGACTGGAGAGGAAATCTCTAATTTTGTTTATGCACAAGTGTTTGCAATGAAAAGTTTTGCACACAATTTAGTCGGTGAAGAAAAGTGGAGTTGTTAGATGTGCTCATGATGGCTGGTTCTTATAGAATACGCAGTCCTTCATGAATGCTACATGATTCTTTCTTTTTGTTGACAACTGATTACTTTGTTGATACCTCCACCCTTTTGTTTTGTAGTGATTACACATATCTCCAGATGTGCTTAAGATGGGTTGTTGTTTCACGAGGATTCTTTCTTTTTGTTGATATATCACACCCTTGTTGTTTGGGGTTGATATCACCTAGGACTCTTTGGAGATCCATTGTGCTTAAGATGCTCTTCAATCTTGATTTTCTAGACTTTGAGAATCCTATTTGATCCTTTCCCTTTGCTTGTCAATGGTGGTATCCCTGTTGCATCCTAATTTATTTCTTATTTAATGAATATATTCAAGTTGTGGTTTTGAATCTTGTGATTCTGTAATTGTAGATGACTCAATTTTACTCATTAAATCCATATTGGCCTCCTCTTGAGATTTTCTGTGAGTATTTGGTCCAAAAGTAGATGTGTCTGGGACTCCATCTATCTTTGCATCTTTAAGTAAGATTGGCACACCATTTTGGCATACTTTGAGCAATGGTGGTGGATTTTAACCAAATTTCCCATTATTACAGTCACCATTTTCATCATCAATTTATTCAATCATCACAAGTCTTTCTTTTGAAATGTTTCTTTGTATGCGAGTTTGTAGATGGTTGGCTTGAAGCACTTGTCTCATCAAACTCAACATCCTTGTTGATGAAGGCTTTTTTGGTCTTTGGATCAATTAACCTTGTATCCCATTGAATCTTCACTATATCAACAAAAGATGTAAGGTAGTTGACTTCACATACAACTTTTTCCTTTGTGACAAGCATACGGGCCTTGCTTCCGAAAACTCAAAGATGAGCAATTGATGGTTTCTACCCTGACCATACTTCATGTGGAGTTATGTTATCAAGTGAAATTTTGGTGACCTGTTGAGAAGATATACTACAATTTTTTTGGCTTTCTTTCCAGTAGGAGTTATCCAAGCCTGCATCCTTATATCATGCACCACACCATTTCCATGATTGTGTGGTTTCACCATTCTACAACACTATTATGTTGTGGAGAGTAGGGTGATAGTCAATTGATGATGATTCCATTGTTCCTCAAGGTATGTTGTGAATGCATTACTAGTGAATTCCCCCCTCGATCTGAGTGGAGGACCTTTATATGATAACCAATATGTTTCTCAACAAGAGCCTTGAACTCTTTAAAGGATTGAAAAGCTTGATCCTTGGTCTTAAACAGGTATATCCACATTTTTTTAAGAATAATCATCAAAAAGAGGTATGAAAGTATTGATAACCTGAATAGGTCTTGACATTTTTCCCCATAAAAGTATTAGTATGAACCAAGTCCAACTTGCCTTTGGCTCTATTCAAATTCTTTCAGGAAAAAGGTTGCTCAATGTTGTTGTCCTGCTAGACAACTAGTGCAGATTTCAGTATGTTTCTTTAACTATGGCAATCCTTGAACCATTTCCTTTTGGATGAGTGATACTAAGAACCCAAAATTGTGATGCTCATATCTTTGGTGCCATAGATTTGTAAAATTGGTGTCCTTAGCAATGAGTGCTTTGATCATTACACGACACAAAAAATTCCAATTGAAACATTTTATTGATCCCTAATGCTCGCGCAACAATTTGATGATTCTTTTATTTGTCCCTAATGAGGCACATTTTCTTGCCACTTGTGTAATCAAATTCAACTCTTTTGTGATCCAATAATTGATTGACTGAAGAGAACATTTTTTGTGAGTCCTTGGACATATATGACATTTGTGAGTGTGCAGTTTCTTATTCATTGAGAGGAAACTTGATGTCTCCAATACCCTAAACTCTGTAGGAAAGAATCATCCCCCAAGGAAACTGAATGTTTTATGGGAGATGGATTGAGTGTGGAGAACCAATCCTTGTGTTCTTTTCATATGTCATGGTTGTTATGCCTGAGTCTACATATGAGATGGAACTTTGTGAAGGATTCTTCCATTGTTTGTGCAATGATTGCAGTGATCCCCATCAAGTGATCATCTTCTTCATTGGTTTTGTTGCCATGATCTTGTTGCTTCTTCTTCCAATTCTTATTTTGTTCCATGGGATTATTTTTAGAAGATTGTCATTGTTGTTGTTGGATTACTTTTGTTGATTGGGCTTGGAATTGTTTAACTTGTTTTTCAACTTCATTATACCAGTAGTTCTTTATATCATGCCCCTTATTGAAATTGGACATTTTTTTTGCTTCTAGATGCTTGGGCATTATGATTTTGTCTTTGAACCTTTCTTGGAAATTTTGTTTGTTCTTACCTTTGTAGTTAGAAGCAAGTGCATGGTCATCATCATTTGCTTCACAGTTGCATGGAATCCTCTTGTTGCAACAAGTTAACCAACTTTTGGAATGTTGGTTTTTGTTATATGACATTGAGTGTTGTCACGAACATCCTGAATGAGGGTGGAAGACCTCTCAAGACAATGGGTATGAGAGATTTGTATGACACTTCTTCTCCAAGTGCTAATAAGGAGGCCCTCAATGTTGCAATTCTCTGTAAAAATAATGCTTCTACAGAATTCCGAGGATTTCAACTTCAAACTGTGCAATTGACTTTGCAAGTGGAGAATGGTATTCTGATTCTTCGCCTTCAAAGATAGTGTTGAGCTTGTCCCACATTTCTTTGGTGGTGTTGGCATCTCTTATGTGAGGTTGTACCTCATCTATGACTCTTGAACATGATGATGATTAGCTTGGACCTTTGATTCACCTTGTCCGCACTTTCATTGTAGATCAATTTCATTTGCATCTCGGACAAAAGATCCATTCACAACATAATACATGCCTTCAAACTCCAAACAAGTCTTCAATTTTTTTCATGCAACATAGTTATCTCCTCTTAGGAGCTGTGAATATGGAAGGAAAAACTTAGGACCATTTGTCATTGAACAAAAAAAAAACTGTAATATGGGAGATGAATTGGTGCCTTATCATTCCAAAAAAGGTTCCCTTTCTATATATTATCAATCTGATATACCAAACCTCTCTAATATACCCATGCCTTTTGATATACCCATCGGTACGTGGAATAAAGCTCGTCCTCTCGATAAATGTGGCCATATGTGAGAGAGATGTTAATGCACATGAGAGCATAGTGATATGTCCTACATAGATAGTATGTGAAAGGGATTCGTCTAATCAATGACACCTACTTACAGGGATATCTTTTTATGTGGGTGAAAAAATCTCAATATAATCAGAGTTTTTCTATTATAATTTACATATAACTATCATAGCGAATGGGAAATGGATGGGGTGGATGTGAGTGCAATGCCCTTATTTCTCTTGGATGATTTAAAGGGATGACGCTACATATATGTTGTTGTAGCTATATTAGGTGTTGGATGCAGTAGATGTAATGTCCCCAAATGGACATATAAATGCTTACAATAGATTTTCCCAAATTCTGACTTAGAATACACCACAATTTTTTTATGAAATTGCAGATCTGGTATTAATTCCAGAAAATACGACTTGCCTAGGATATAAAAATTATTCAAAACTGAATAAAAACAACACTTTTAACCTTCAAAATGGAATAATTGATTTTAGAATGCAAATACACAATAACAAGTACCAATTTGAGACTCCAAAGATGGCTGATTTATTTATTAAAAATTTGCAAACCCTTGTCTTTAGACACAACTGGAAATATGATGTTTTGGAGCCAAAATCCACTCCAAAAAGGCTGATTTGAATGCCTAAAAGTCAGCAATTATAACAGCAGCCCAGATCTGATTTTTTGTCAACTCCCATCACCTCCAAACAGCTCGCAAAGTAGGCCGCTTCAGCTAGAAAAGGCTGGAAATAAAGAAGAAACACAACGACAATTTTCTCCATCAAACCCTCCTTTAGATCAGCCTTACAAAGTCCTCAACTACTATTGGAAAATACTCAAGAAGAGTTTTCGTTCTTCTCCTCAATCTCAAGAGGGTTTTCGTCCTTGAGAGAGAATATCTAAGGGTTTCCGTCCTTAGAATATTTTTGATGCAAGCTCAAAGTTCAACATGCAAATGCAAATTTTATAAAATAAAAAAGGATGCCTTCTACAAGCAAGTCGACTTGTTTTTATTGATGAATTTGGCCAAATAGCCACCCTCAACTTCCAATCAACTTTCACCTCCCTCATTTAATGCCTTTTCTACTTTATTTCATCCACCAAGGGGGTCACATTTTCTATAGGAGAAATAAACATTAGAAAGTGACTTTTCCCTTTTCTTATTATATTTTTATTATTTAGCCTATAATAAATTAATATAAGTGCTTTTTATAATATTTCTGTTTATGTGCACTTTATAATAATTTATTATGACTAAAGTTCCCCTTTTGTGCATCCCTTAGCCGTCGGGGAAAAGTGGGCTAAGGGTCTTCAATGAGTTATATTAGAAAGAGTGACATTTCAATCCTCCCTTCCCCAAATTGTTTGCCTTCAAGCAATTTCAAACTTGGATGCTCCAAAATTACTGTACCTTCCCATGTTGCATCCTTAAGTGGTAGACCCCTCCATTATAGTCTCTGATTCTAACACCAATTTTCCCTGATCATCAAGAGGGGGCAGCTCCATGGAAGGAGTGATATGCTGTCCTAATGCCTTTTTGAGGCATGAAACATGGAAAACAATATGATAACTCTATTCCTCAACTTTCTTTCACGAACATCCATGATAGTCTCTGGCTCTAACACCAATTTGCCCTCATCATCAAGAGGGGCAGCTCCATGGAAGGAATGATATCCTGTCCTAATGCCTTTTTGAGGCATGAAACATGGAAAATAGTATGAATTTTGCTTTGTGCCGGAAATTCAAGCTCACATGCAACCTTCCCTACCTTCCTTATGACCTTGTAGGGACCATAGAACCTTGGTTTCAATTTTCAGGTCCTTTCCCTTTGAGGGAAGATTGTCCATAAGGTTGTAATCTCAAAAAAATCAAGTCTCCTACCTCAAATGACCTCTCAATTCTTCACTGGTTTGCATATTACTGCTAGTTTTGGGCTTGTGAAAGGTTGTCCTTGAGTGCTTTCATGATGTCTTGAATTTGTTGCACCAAATCTCTAGCTCTTGACACTCTACTATCTGGAGTAACAACATCGACAAAAGAAAATGCGTCATAACTGTACAAAGCCTTAAAGGGGGACATACTGATAGACATGTGGTAGGAATTGTTGTACGAAAACAACCCCAAATATAGCCATTTTATCCATGCTGTTGATATGTAACAAAGCTCCTTAGGTACCCTTCTATCCACTTGTTGACAATTGTAGTTTGTCCATCAGTTTGTGAATATAATATTCTTTGGAAGCCCATGATGTCTGAAAACTTCGTTGAAAAATACCCCAGCTACTAGAGGTCCATCAAACTGTAATGTCCCCTTCTCAGGACATCTTCCATATTGAAGATTTGAAGACCCTCAACCCAATGGGTTTAAGGATTGAACTCAAAATTTGTCCTAAGGTGTCTGTTATCTATTATGTAACCCCTTGGAGGGCTTTTTAGTTGGTTAATGTGCACATAGGCTAGCTACTTTTATTATTTAATTAAAAATAATAAAGTGCACATAGTCTTAGTTTATTAGAGACTTTATTTTATAATGAGAGTTTATGTTTTCCCTCCAAAAGAGAAAAGGTTGGTCATTGGATATTGCACCCCTTAACTCTATAAAAGGAGGTCGTATTTCCTCTAGTGGGGTTATGTTGATTGATCATTTTGATTTCACTCCATGCTTGGAGTAATGAGATGTATGCCCTAGTTCTTGCATTGTGCTCTCTCATTGTAAGCTTCATTTGGATTCATTGTTGGAGATATTGAAGACTCCATTGTTCTCTTCATTGTGTTCTCTTGCGTTGAATGCATTTTTACATGGTTTATCCTTTCTAAGTGTTGGCGACTTGGATTGGGGATTGTTTAAGCATATTTTTGATGTCTCAAAATGTATTTATGTTGCAGATTTGATTTTGCATAATTTTGTGATTATGTGTGACCAGATTTGAGGGTTTTGGGAGTAATACAAGTGCTGGAATTAATTTATGTGCAAGCAACAATTTATTTTGCCCTAGGCGACTTGCTATTTTGGCCATTTTGGGGGTTTAACAATTGTTCTAATCTGGTTTGTTCATCTTGTTCCTTGTATTTTTCCGAGCCCGGGCATATCTTATTTGCCCAAATCGGAGTAGTTTTGAGGAAGATATGAATTTTTAAAAATTGCAACAGACTAGGGTTTGATTAGCAATTGTTTTCAGATGTGTATAATTAGATCAAAAATCTGATTCCTCTATTAATTATTTCTGAGCAAGGGGAGTTGATTTGGAGTGTTTGGAAGCTTGGAGAAAGGCTGAAATATTTTTATTGATTTTACTCTAACCCTAACAACTTGAAATCAGATTTTTGGGGCAGATTTGAAGTGGTTTAGTTGCTCAGAAAATTCAGATCCATAGTGCATTGGAAAGGTCTTGGTTTCTAGTTTATTATGCAATTTATTTCATGCAAAAATACCAAGTAATGAAGGAGTTATTAATTTTTGAAGTTTCAACTGTTTTGGGTGCTATATTAATTAATTAATTGTTGTCAAAAATTAGATCTAGAAGTTGTTATCTTTCTAATTAGTTCTCCTCTTTGGCATACTCCAACCCCATTTTGGGTTGTATTATTGCCAACATTGGGTTATTTGAGGTCGAATCAAGAAGATATAATTTTCCTAGGATCGATCAAGTTAATTAATTTTCAGATTTATATTTGTCCTAAAAGTGGACATTACACAAACTTAGTGGGGAGAGGAAAAAAATGTGCATACTTGGTCAATCTATCCACCACAACATAAATGACACTTACCTTGAACTGATGGAAGACTAGTGATGAAATCCATGGAAGTACTCTCCCACTTTTGATTTGGAATAGGTAGAGGCTGCAAAAGACTTGCTGGAAACTCATGTTTTGCTTTACTTTGTTGGCATGTAAGACACTCCCTTATGTGTTAAAGCACTTCCCCTTTGAGTCCTTTCCATACAAGCTTTTCTCTAACCTATTTGTATGTCTTAAAATAACCTGGATGACCAGCCAAGGGAGGATCATGCGTAGTTTCTAAAATCTTGTGCTTTACCTTGGGTTCTGGAACCAAAGTAACTATTTGTTATAGAGTATGATGCCATCAACCACTTGGTATTTTTCATCATCAATTTCTCCCTCTAGAACAACACTAGCAATCTGATTTTTTGCATATTCTGCTATTATAACAACCCTCCAATCTGCTGTAATTTCTGTCATAGAACAACAATATGGCTTCTTTGATAATGCATCAACAACTATGTTATTTTTCCCTTTCACAAACTCAATTTCAAATTCAAAGGATTGTATTTTACTCACCCATTTTTATTACCTATCATTTAAATCAGTTTGGTTGAGAAAATACCTCAAACTATTATGATCTGTTTTCACTACAAATTTGCCACAAATTAGATATTGTCTGAACTTCACCAATGCATGCATGATTGCTAACATTTCTTTATCATAAATTGAGTACCTTTTTTCAACATTTTTGAGTTTTCTACTTTCAAATTCTATGGATGCTTATTTTGCATCAAAACAACCCCAATTCCATCCTCAGATACATCACACTCAACAACAAAAGGAACTGAAAAATATGGAACAAGTACTGGGCTTGAACTCATTACCTTTTTGAGGTTGTCAAATGCTTGTTAGGCTGTTGGTGACCAATTGAAAGCTCCTTGCTATGTCAAATTTGTCAAAGGGGCTGAAAGTTGTGAAAATCCTTTCACAAATCTTCTGTAATAGCTACAAAGACCCAAGAATTCCCGTTAATGTGATGGGATGAAGCCAATCCATAATAACTCGGATCTTTTGTTGATCCACATGCACTCCTTTAACATTGATGACATGTTCTAGGCACAAAATTTCTTCCATTCCAAACTCACATTTGGATAACTTTGCAAAAAGAGATTGCTGTTTCAAATTGCTTAAGACCATGTCTAAGTGCTTCAAATGTTCTTCCCATGATTTGCTATGCACCAAGATGTCATCAAAAAATACCAATACAATTCTTTTCAAATGCTCCCTAAAAACATGATTCGTACATGACTAAAATATAGCGGAGGGATTGGCTAACTCAAATGGCATCACTAGAAATTCAAAATGACCAAAATGACATCTAAAAGTTGTCTCATGGACGTCTTCATCTCTTACCTTAATTTGATGATAGCCGGATTTTAGATCAATCTTTGAGAAGAATATAGCCCCATGCAACTCATCAATCCTTGGTATAGGATACCTGTTCTTGATTGTCTTCTTATTCAATAACCTGTAATCCACACACATTGTCATGGTTCCATCCGTCTTTTTCACCAAAACAATTGAAGAAGGAAAAGGACTAGAACTTGGCCTTACGTGGCCCATGTCTAACAACTCCTTAATCACCTTCTCTATTTCTTCCTTAAAAGCTCTTGAATGACAGTAAGGAGAAGTTATAACCGGGGTTGAACCTAGTTTCAACTTAATAATAACCTGAAATCCTCTACCAGGAGGCAATCCATGAGGTAAATCTTGGAACACTTTACCATGCTTACCCAAAATAGACTGAATATCAACATGATATGATTGCTGAGATGAAAAAGATGTGTTCCTTACCAAACAATGTGCAACCCATGCAATCTGCCCCTTTTTGAAAGATCTTTCCATACTTTTGGCTATTACTACTTGTGGAGTACCATTCCTCATACCCTACAAAATGGCTTCCTCGTCCCGTGCCTTGAATTTTAATTCCGTGGTCTGATAATTTTGAGTGAACTCACCCAAAATTTGCAACCATTGTACACCCAAAACAACATTTGTTTCACCAATACCAATGACATAAAAATTGTCACATATCGTATGCCTTCCTAGAGTGATTTTTAGCTGGGAAATCTTCTTTGTGCATGCAAGAGTATATCCATTTGTCATTGTTACATTGAATCCTTGGAATTCTTCTACCTTCAATCCCATCCTTGTCACTAAGCTCTCATCAATAAAATTATGGGTAGCTCCACTATGAATCAATCCTATGATTTTGTGTCCATAAAGACCCTTCACATGAAAAACATAGTACCTTGGTGCTCCAAATAAGGTGGCTAGTGTTCCATCCGTGGGAACTTCATTCTACTTTTGCGTCCTCTTCTTCATCCTCATGATCAACACTCTCTTCTTCATCTTCTACATTTGAAATCACCTCAATATAATGGGCTGCCCCTTTTCT
This sequence comes from Taxus chinensis, assembly GCA_019776745.2. NCBI lineage: Eukaryota > Viridiplantae > Streptophyta > Pinopsida > Cupressales > Taxaceae > Taxus > Taxus chinensis. The sequence continues at coordinate 553,759,124 of CM034156.1, read as the reverse complement.
AAGGCAACGATGGTTAAGAGTCCAAGGATCTCTACTTGTGAAACGTAACTTTTTCCTCCTAAGATCATTTTTAGCCTCAATTTCTGATAAAAAATGCACAATAATAAAACACCGAATAATAATAATATAGAAACTGAAAATTCATTCGGGATATATTACATAGAGTAGTGATTACATTATATAGAGATAACAACTCCTACAAAGATGGTGTCAACACCAATCCCTCAATTCTCTCTAGTCTATCTCCTAGAATCACTCCTTATCCCTTTATTCTCTCACCTAGAATATCCCTAGTAAGTTGTACGTACAACTATAAAATACAACTCAATATGAGATTGTATTTTATTATTTACACACAATACAATATTAATATTGTTACAAACAATATATTCGTAACAATTTCTTTGCTGTTTTTAACCCAATCTTTTGCATCAGATTTGTTTTGAAAAGACTTACCTTTCTGTCCAAAAATTGGTGTCTTTGGCCCACTTGATGAAGAAGTATTTGGCTATCCAAATAATCCTTTTGGCTGCCCCAACGGTGCTGATTTTTGCTGTTCAAAAAGTGTTGCTCTCTGTTGTCCAAACTGCAGATTTCTTCCTTTTGGGACTGAACTTTCCAAGTTTAATGCCTTCTTAAAGGCACCTTGTAGAGATGGGGGGACTGAATGCTTTGACTAGACCTTTTAGTGGCTCTCCTAATCCTTAAATAAACAATAATACAAGTCTCCTTTCACCAATATCAGGTACCATTACTGCAAGCCTTTGAAAATCGGAAATATACTTATCTGAGATCCTTCTTGCTTCAGTTGGGCCAACTCTTTGAAATACATATCCGGATCTATTCTATCAAATCTTTTAGTCAAGCATAGACTTAATTATTCAACGGTGGTGATAGAACCATGTCTTTGGGTGATCAACCCATGGTACCACCATTCATGTGCAACTCCCTCCAAATGCAAGTTTGCAAACTTGAGGGCCTCTTCTTCATACATTGGATTCAAAGAAAGATATGTATCCAATTTTTGTAACCAAGCTATAGCATAACACTTATTTGATTCATCATAAGAAGGAAGAGTTACCTTACTGAACCTTTACTGAAATTTGAATGTCTCTCTTTGGTTGCTCTTGTTGAACTCTTCGATTTCTTCCCGGTCCTTTGCTATTCTTCACTTGGCAATAATCGCGGAAGGATATCATCTCCCTAACTATGTAACTAAGGTTTGCATACTCATCACCCCACGCTTCCACATCATCAACATCATTTTGGGCTTCCTCCTCAACTGGTTCTTCTCTTTGGAGAAACTTAGATCTAAAAGTTTGACATGTAGGCTTGGATGAGGTCCTAACTGGTCCCGTAGAGCTTCCTTCCCCATTGTTGGTTGCTACTTCATTGGTAGACACATTGTTCCCATGTAGTATCTTTGCCAAGTTTCTAGTAGAACCGGTCAATGCTTCACACATTTCTCTTTGGGAATTTTTGATAGACTGATACAGCTCTCGCCGACTTCTTGTGATTACTTCGTGCATGTAGCTAAGCTTATCATTGGGAGGAGCTCTTTGATCATGCTCTTCCATTGTCACCTTCTTTGGGGTATTCCTTTTTTGATAGACTATATGCTGTTTCCTGATGCATTCAATTCTGATTTTCTCAGAAGATGGGAGGATACATTGCTTTGATACCACTTTATTGTCTCCAAATAGACATATAATGCTTATAATGGATTTCCCCCAAATTCTAATTTAGAATACACCACAGTTTTTATGAAATTGTAGATCTGAATTAATTCCAAAAAATGCGACTTTCCTAGGATATAGAAATTATTAAAACCTGAATAAAACAACGCTTTTAACCTTCAAAATGGAACAACTGATTTTAGAATGCAAATACACAATAAAAATGCCAATTTGAGACTCCAGAAATGGTTGATTTTTTATTGAAAATTTGCAAACCCTCGTCTTCAAACACAACCGGAAATATTACAGTCCTCCCTTCCCAAGATTGCTTGCCCTCAAGCAATGCCAATGTGTGCATCCAAATGCAATGAAGTAGTTTTCCCACAATCTTGCTCCCGTGCCAATCAAGAGAAGAAGTCTTTGTAACAACTTGTGTTGCTTCTTCTTCTGGTAACTCGGGAGTGTCTTCAGTTGCACTTTATTTTTTAAGCCTGTACATGGAACAAACATGTTAGGAAAACAAGTGTTAAAAAACACTTTTCCAACTTCCTCTGCATATCCCCAAGGCATGAATAAAACACCACCCCTCTCCATACATGGGTTGTTCCCAAATGGCTTAAGAATACTTCTCTTTTTCTCACAAATATAACCACTACCATCTGCCCTTACTTTCCATGCAAAATCTGAATTAGGAGAGTAAAACAACCATGCATAATTCCATATAAAATTCCGTTGGGAGTTTAAGAGCTTGTAAGTCATATGAGAGTTTGAGTGGAGAACTTGATTACCCTTCTTATTATGTGGCCCAAAATCATAAGGAATGCCGAGTGCAACTAGTGCCAACAACCATGAATCATTCTTTTCCTTACCATAAAATGTGCATGTGACAGAACCAGCTGGGTGGCTGTCATAAAAGAGTGCAACAACAACTATAATCAATGAAAATATGTTCGTGGCTATCCCAGAAGACTCAACAGTATATATTACTTCATCCCTTATTTAATTATCCAAACTCAGCCCTAATACTCCATGTAAAGTATGTCATATAAGTGCACAAAAAAGTGAAGCAAACACAAGATGTTACCTTGTTGCATGAATTCATCACATGGCAGCTTATGCTTGCTTGTTCCCATCTTCCACTTGTGTTCTCCATATTGCAAGTAAACAGTTGCAACTATCTTCAACCCATTTGACCATCCATTCAAGTGTTATTCCAAAGGCATGACTTTGAAGTGTTAGCATTCTCTCATTAAATACAAATATGTGAGTAGCTGGAAACCTACTTATAACAACGTTGAGGTGGGAGAACTTTCTCTTGATCCCAAAATTGGATTGCTTGGATCACCAAGAAGAGTACCCCGGGCTGATTACTCGCTGTTGTCCATAACCCCCAATCAAATGCCCAACTGCATGACAAAAGATGTGTGTCCTACTATCCAAGAAAAGCTAACAACAACTAGACATTCATCACAAGTGATTAGAGTAGGCTTAAAAAATTGAAAATTACCATTCTTTATGGCTGCCTTCATGATGTGGATGGCAAGAGGAATAATGGTGTTGCTGCTATGATATCCATAATCTATTCCTGTAGCTCCATAATATCCAGTGATGCTTAGGCATTAAAAGAGGAGTTCATAATGTGACCCACCAAACTTCATACAATTGGGCTGCCCCTAATTCTTCTAAACCTGCTATGATATTCCTTATATGTATGGTGGCAAACCAAGAGTAGGGCTCCACAAAAGATATCCTGATCCATAATACCTATTAATTTTTAAGTCAACCAATGTGAAAAGTCAACTCACCAAAAACAATAGTGGGTACTTTGTGAGACCATTATGGGACTTATGCCTTCTTTTTGTTCCTTAAACAGCTCATGGTGGGACCTCTAATCTGATTTTACAAAGTGCATATCTGAGTCTTCCCTTTGTGTCTTCTTTATGACTCCCTTTTTTGTCACTATATCCTGTATGCGAATGTTAGAAGAAAAAGACATAGTTTTAATCAACAAAGCATTTTTACCTTGCTCTTTCTTCAATCCTTCATCTTCTTGTCCATGGGAGGTAGGTGACTCTATATAGCCATTGACCTCTTTGATGAGCTCATCCCAATATGCATCAACCGGAGTCATTCTTCTTTTTGATCCCCTCTCTTTTTCTCTTCAAGTTACATAATCCTTTGAGGGTCAAGAGAGCTTGGGTCTCTTGACTTAGTGTAAAGGACTCTTGGCAATATGAGTCAAGATTATGCTTGATCTGTTCCTTCCATTCACCATCACTCATCAACTCCATGATCTCTGATTTCGGCACTCAAATCTGAAAACACAAACCCTGCATACACAAAGTGACCCACACGAATAGAGGAGGGAAGCTCTGATACCACTGTAATATCCCACTTCCGGGATCAATGGAAAATATGCAAACAACCAACTCTTTAACACTCTAATCAACTGGGAATAGCAAAAGCTCAATTGGCACTACTTGAACCAGTTGAGTAGTTGACTCAATAAACCCAACGATAGGGGTTTAATGGCCTCTAGCTCACACAATTACTTCCAACAGATCTTAAAAACCTGATCACTTGTTATTGAGCTTCAAACAAAGAGTAACACAACTATCACAAATACTTGTAATCCTCCCCAAAGATCTTTCTACAATTTCCAAACAACCATCTACTGTTTGCCTAGATCAACCACAAGTGGATCGCTGCCAAAAGACTTCAATTGATCCTACATCACATACTATCAATCTGCTGGGCACATGGAGCTCGAATATACATTAATAACATTCCAGATTTATTTCCAAATAAATAGTTAGCTCTCAGGAAAGAACAACAAACTGTTACACATCCAGGATCAGTCCCAAACATGCCCAGGCTGGTCGCTGTAAATAAGAGACTAAAAATCATGCACAAATATAGTGGATCCACTTCAACTATTACCCCAAATCAGTCCCCATACAAAGTAGAAGAAGTCGCTGGCCAAGAGTGACTCAATTGTGCATTTAAATAATTAATACTTACTTCAACTGGGTTGCTGCCATGAAAGAAAGAACAAATATATTTTATTCCAAAATCAGTCCATACACATCCAACTGTAGTTGCTGGAGTTATCAAAATAGTAGCAATCAATTTGTAGTATACATATAACTCCACTTTTGCCTCAAACACTCAATATGCACACCAAAGAAGTCGCAGATTTTAGAGAAGGCTACAACAACTTAAATCCAATTAGAACCAACCCAAAATATACCAATATTTTGCGCCAAACTTGTCTTACATGTAACCGCTTGAGCAAGGACACTAAACACGCATGGATCTTGGACGATTCACTTAGAAAGTCGTCCAAATCAGTGCACACCCATAACAGAGGGAATCACTGATCAGATTGGACATGAAAATAGACTAAATGCTGGTCGTATCACACTCAGAATGGCATACAAACAACTTATAAATATAATAAAAGGAATCGCTGTAATAGAAAACCAATACACCAAAGTCGACTTGCCAAAGGTACTCCCAAAAACTCTTATTTTTGATCACAAAACCTAGCTGCTACAGTGACGACGCTACAGTGATGCGCTACAGTAAAAACATATAGATTTCTACTTGCAAATTCAACCAAAGCAAATAACCTCTTCAATTTGATATTCAAAGATCAGCTACAAAGATCTCCCAAGCATGAGAGGGCGAAAGAAAACATCAATGGGCATGCATCCCAACTCCAAGCATGGAGTATCAAAATAAGTTCATCATAGCATAATAATAATAATGACCCTAGCACTCCTTTTATAAGCAAGGAGGCACAAAATTCGAAATCCCTAGGAGAGGGAAAATATTAAATAAAAGCAGTTTGTTTTCCCTAGGTGTGGCGTCTCCTTTTCAAAGGGTGATTTTATCAATAAAAGCCACTTAAATATTTATTTCATTAATTCCCCATTTAATTTTTTAAATTTTGGGAATTAAATTAAATAATCTTCATTATTAAATAATTAAATAATTATTGCTCCAGGCAATAATATTTAATTATTTAATAAAAATGTTCCCCTTGCAACATCCCGAAGCCCACGGGGAAGTATAAGCTAAGGGTCTTCAGAAATGGGGACCATTACAAAAGGAATGGCAAGAAGGCCCAAATATTAGCTCCCAAGTGGAGAAAAAGGGACATTACTGTCCTCCCTTCCCCAAAAATTACTTGGTCCTCCTAGCAATTGTAAGTACCCCGAATCCCAAAATGAATCTCAACTGCTCATTCATCTTTGTACTTGCCCCAACTCTCATTCATACATTGGCTGTCCCAAAAGATCATCATGTTGCCCCAAACACTGTTGGAGTCATGCATTTTCCACTCAAAATTTAGAATTAAAGTGGCTGGAATCCACCTCAAAATAACCTTGCATAAATCCCCCATCAAGTGTCAACAACAATCCCTTCCAATGTATGGCCGGTAATCCGTGGAAGTGATAAGGGGGGCTGAAATTTTTTATAACAATAATGAAAATAACATGGCAACAATTGTCATACTTCAAAATTATAACCAAATCAAGAAATGATAGCAATCTAGGGGCTGAAAATGACCATATAATGACCTATAACCTTACCCCCAACTTCAACAAATTGAAAATAACTCAAGTGCACAACCACAAAACTCTGTATGTAGCTCAATCTGCAATCCATTCTTGGTGAATGATGACCACAAATCAACTTCGTGGCAAGATGTACACTACTATGTACTAGTGATCCTTAAATAAATTCATTGGTTGCCAAACAATGTTGTATAGGAAACATTCGAAAGCCAACCATCAACAAGGAAATCATATGGCCTTACCCACTTTATACAATAAACACCTTGCTGCCCCAACAATGATGATTGGCCCTTATAATATTGTTCTTTGCACTCTAGTCCTTTAGAATGCTTGACTGATCCTATGGATTCAGTATTTCCATGCGCCATATGCACATTTCCTTTTGTGCGTCTGCGTACTCCCTTACTTTGCGCATTAGGACACTCATATGCGTGATACCCTACTTGTCTGCACTTAAAACACATTATAGGGAATCCTCTTCCCCTTTGTCAATTAAATCTTTCGAGGTCCATGTGATAGGTTGTTGGCAAGATTTTATGTTGCTTTGGTGTACTCAATCTCCTCACGGCTTCGCCTATATTATCCGACATAAAACTTGCAACATTGGAGAGATCACCTATCGACAGGGTGATCTAACCTCTATGTTTTGAGAGGTCCAACTCCCTCGTATGATGGGTTTGTGGGGGTTTTGGATATTTTTAACTCAGAAAGCACCTGTAATGACCCTTTCAAGGGGTTTTAAACCACACACACAAAAAAATGCAGAACTGAATTTTTATATTGCAGCAGACTGTTATTGCAAAATCAACGACTATGTTCTACCATGAAATATGCCAAAAAAACACCATGAAAACACCTTGAATCCACTTGCCACAATTTTATATGTATTTTATCGAATATTAAGGAGCCAAAAACACAAAGAAATACTGAAGAACTCACTGCTGGAAATTAATTATGAACTGAATATTGCAGCCACAAGAAAATTAGATATCTAGGGCATAGAAAACCTAAAAATCAACCAAACTTCAGATTCCGGCCTTATAAAATATTACAAATCAGATTATCCAAATAGTTCAAAAAACTCAAAATTCTACCCAAGGTAGGTCGCTCCACCCTTAATAAATCACTAACAAAGCTGGAAATAAAAGATATCTCTCTAAATCAACCTCAAACACCAATCCCAAGCCAAGGAGAAGGGTTTTCCATCCTTACTTTAACCTTTGGAAGGGTTTTCATCCTTCTAGGCAAATACACATGAGGGGTTTTTTTGTCCCCAAGTGTAAGAACATGGAGCAACTAGCTCACAATGCCGAAGTAGAATAAAATGCGCCAAGTTTAGATGCAAATGATGCCTCTAATTTTTTTTTATATCCTCCTTTTGGCGCCGAGGCTTGGAATAGCAAGACCGACCTCTTAAAGATGTTTTTTTCTTTCCGTTAGCTTCCATTAATTAATTAAAAACCCAGCCGGCCTGTTATAAGAAAGAAAACACTAAAAGAACATATTAAAAATTAGTAAAAAACATATCAAATGGAAGCTCAATGTTCTCCTCCATCTTCTTCTCTCCCTTTGCCATGGAGAAAGGAATGACAAAAAGACCAAATAATAGCTCTCAAGTGGGAAAAAGGGGACATTACAGTCCTCCCTTCCCAAAAATTGCTTGTCCCCAAGAAATTGCAACCCCCAATGTAATTTGCTGATCTGAAACTCTTCATCCCCTTCACCTTTGAAGTTCCACATCCTCTAATGAAGTAGGAAGTGGCATCTTTGACAAAGCATCCACAACCACACTCGGTTTTTCCCTTAATTTCTGTAGTGCTGCCCCCATAAGAGTTGTAATCATGCATTGTTCCTTCAAAAATCAGAATGTTCAAAATCTGAAAAATATCATACCATGATCTGATTTTAGTCGTCCATTCAACTGAAAATCTTCCTTCCTTATTATACCATGATGGAATGCACATAGAAAATGAAAATACACCCGCCATTCAGGACTGTTAGTGGGCAGCCCCAAAATTTGATTCTTGCAAATTCAATCCTGTAATCGGTGGTATAATAACTATCAAAACTGAATTTTCACAAGGAAAGACAACTCCAGAAATTAAGGCAAGGACTGAAATTTGATTTACATATGCTTGAAAACTTATTAACAACAGACCTACAAATAAAATCAGCATTCATCTTGGCCTTGAATTTGAGAAAATCAGCCTCCCTAGCATTACCCATAAGTTCTGATTTTATTATTTTTCAAGTGGAGCTCATTACTCCATGTGACTTTTGAGGGAAAAATTCTCGAAAGTTTGGATCTCTAGATCCCCCCAAACATTGTGGTGACTTAGCTGAAATGAAAACAAGGTAGTCTAAGCAAAATCCATACCTCATCATGGGATTACGAAATTGAAAGATAGGACCATCATTCTCCTCTTTGGTGACCATGTGAACAACTGCAAGTTTTTCATGATTGTTTCCCTTTACCCTTACTTCCATTGGTTTTGTCATGGAACCATGGGTTAAAAATCCATAGAGAGAAAATTCAGAATTCCCCTTCAAAACTTATGCTTCCTTAAACATGTCATATTAGCATCCTCTTTCAGCAAATTTCCACAAGCAAGGGAAAAAAAATGAAATTTTTTACCTTCAACTCATGTTATGCCTCATGAAGTGGCCCCGGATGATCAGCCCACAAAGTATCATGAACAACCCTCCAAACTTTACTCTTTACCTTAGATCCAGGCGCCAAGTAGACCCCGGTTTTTCGTAGGAGGATAAGCCCATCCACCATCTTGTACCTATCATCACTTATTTTTTCCTTCAAGGGGCATCATTAGAAAAACTTATTTTTTGCATACTCAAATGAAAGTAATGATTCCCAATCTGCTGTAATTTTAGATAAAGAATAGAAAGTATGATTCACACGAAACGACTTCTTCCACCAAATAATTAATTTGGGGGTGTCCGGAAGTATACCTTGATGACCTTTTTTCCCTTGGTTCATGATACTTATCTCCATGCCTTGATAGTCTAGAGTGAACTCCTCCCCAACAAGCATAACCATTGAACCCCAAATATGTTATTCATATCAGCTATGTTAACGAAATGGAAATCAACACATACCTCATAATTTTTCCAATGTATCATGGAGTTGGAAATTACTCCTTTGAGCATGGCCTAGAGTAAACCATCCATTACCTTTCCCGTGTATCCAATCAATTCCAAGCACTCACTAATGGAATCATGAGTGATTCCACCATTAATCAAACCCATGATTCCTTGTTTTTGGATGGTAAGATCCTTTATAACCTTGTTTGCATACATAATGATTTCAAAATTATCCTTAATTCAAAATTTTTTCTAACCATGGTGCATGGGATGGAGAATATCAAAGACTTCCTTTCTACAATGCAAGAGAGGTCAACCAAAACCATGTACCCTTACAAGGAGATATCTAAGTTGCCATTTTTCATCCCGCAAGTACTTCATATCATCATCAAAACTTGGCATGTGATCTTTAACAACTTTCCCAAAAAGACATAATAAGTATGGCAACAATATAAAAAAACGATAAAGTGTGGTTTCCATCATACCTTGGGTTTGTCCGTCACATATCTACCTTCCCATGCCGGATGAGGAGTGATCGAAACATCCTCCATATTCCCAATCTTGTGACTCAGAATTTCTGAGTTGGAATCAACTTTCTTCTTCGATTCAAACTAATGAAGCTCCTTCCCGCCTTGACTTCAACAATATTTTGCTAACACTTGGATGGGGACACCTTCATGGTTCTTGCCAGAGTCATGTATACCATTAAAATTGCCCTTTTATGACTGCTGATCTGAAAATTCCAGCAAGCTCTTTGTTACCATAACTATGCAAATAGAATTCCCATATTCCCAATCTTGTGACTCAAAATTTCTGAGTTGGAATCAACCTTCTTCTTCGATTCAACAAATGAAGCTCTTTCCGCCTTGATTTCAACAATATTTTGCTAACACTTGGATGTGACACCTTAATGGTTCTTTCCGGAGTCATGTATACCATTAAATTTCCCTTTATTGACTGCTGATCTGAAAATTCCAGCAAAGCTCTTCATTACCATAAGTATGCAAATACTATTCTTCTTTCTTTGATCCCATCTTTGGAATGTCTTGAAGATGGATAGGGGCTTTTTGGAAAAGATTATTTTTTTCTTGTAGTACCCTTCATCCTCTCATCTTTGTAAGAATAAAGCTTATGATGATCAAACCCTTGCAAACACATATCGTGAGGGTGATGCAATAAATTAAATTGCTTATCATTTGCCCACTGATTTGTAAATTCCGGTAGATTGAAAACCCTCATAAGTATCAGGTGAGACCTCTTGTTGAAGGGCATGCCTCTCAATTAAAACATCCCGATTCTTAGCCGCAAGAACCTCGTGGAGATCTGATTTTATTTCATCAACTTGCTGCTGCATGCAATCATTAGAAACCACAAAAAAACATCATTTATTTTCCAAGAATCTTTACTTTTATGCTGAAATATTGGTCTCTCCCTTGTTCTTGTTCTTTGAGCTCTTCTTGCTCTGCCATTGCAATTTGAAAGCTCTTTTCCTCTTCCTCTCTAACGACATGTTGAAAGTCCCTTTGAGGTGTTTGAGACCTAGGTGCATGCCTAGCTCTTCTTTTGTTCACTCTTATGAACTCGGCGAGTGAAATAGACCTCCTGAATCTCCCTTTGTAAGGCCATGTATTCCTCATAAATCGCCGCAATCTTCCGTCCACCCATTGGCCTTGCTTCTTTCTCCGAAATAACCTCCTTTTTAGGAAGGAAAGTGGGGCATCAAAATCAATCCTCAGGCTGATCCCCATAGGTCGCTTGGCATTATTTTCTCCATTTGAGCATCCTTCACCACTTTGAACCCCTAGGTTCAATCATCCTCTATAGAGATAGGGCAAGAAAATCCATGGTGTCCGCAAGTCTTTCTTAGCCAGCAATTAATTTTGTCCACTAAAACCCCTAGGGCCCTTGAGAATCTGTGCTCTGATACCACTGTAATGGACCCTTTCAAGGGTTTTAACCACACACACACAAAATGCAGAATTGGATTTTATATTGCAACAGATTGTTAATGCAAAATCAACGACTATGTCTACCATGAAATATGCCAAAAAAACACTATGAAACACCTTGAATCCACTTGCCACAATTTTATATGTATTTTATGGAATATTAAGATCCAAAAACACAAAGAAAATACTAAAGAACTCACTGCTGAAAATTAATTATGAATTGAAACATTGCAGCCACAAGAAAATTAGATATCTAGGGCATAGAAAACCTAAAATCACCAAACTTCAGATTTCAGCCTTATAAAATATTACCAAATCAAATTATCCAAATAGTTCACCAAAAGCTGAAAACCCTACCCAAGGTAGGTCGCCTCCACCCTTAATAAATCACTGACAAGCTGAAAATCAAAGATATCTCTCTAAATCAGCCTCAAACACCAATCTTGTAATGTCCCCTTTTGAGGGTTTCAAACAAAATGTAGATCTGAAAATAAAATTGCAGCAAATTGTAGAATAAAAATCAATGACTTATACTTGCATAAAAAACTACCAAAATCACCATAAAACAACACCAACCAATTCGCCAATATTTTATATATGATTTACTGAATTTTAGAAGCCAAAAATAATAAGAAACACTGAAGAATACACTCCTGGAAAATAAAATAAACCTCTGGAAATTGCAGCCACAAAAAAAATAGATATTTAGGGGCATAGAAACCCCAAAAAATCACCAAACTTCAAATTCCAGCCTTTAAAAATAGTGCAAATTAGATTACAAACTCGGATTTATCAAATTCCTCTTTAATGTTCCCAAACCCTACCCAAGGTAAGGTTGCTCCAGCCAAAAATAATTACAATAATGGCTGGAAAATTACATAAAGATCTTCAAATCAGCTCTTCTCATCAATACCAAAGGATGATGAAGGGTTTTCGTTCTTCACCTAAGCCACCATGAAGGGGTTTTTGTCCTTCAAACGAGGCTTCACAACAGGGTTTTCGTCCTCAAGTGGATGACCAAGGAGTAACTACCTCTCTTTGCCCAATTGTAATAAAATGTGCCAAAACTAGTGTGCAAATGATGCCTTGACTCCTCTTTTATATCCTTCATTTGGCGCCACAGTGCAAAAAGGCAAGGCCGACCCCTTAAGGAGGTTCTTTTTTTTTCATTAGCTTCCATTTATTCATTAAACTCAAGGGGACCCTGGCATAAGAAAGAAAACACTAAACAAAAATATAAAATATTAGTAAAAAACATATCACACAGAAGCTCAATATTTCTCTCCTTCATCTTTTCTTCTTTGCCACAGAGAAGGAATGACAAGAAGACCAAATATCATCTTCTAAGTGGGGAAAAAAGGACATTACAAATCCCCAAGCCCAGGGAGAAGGATTTCCGTCCTTCCCTTAACCTCTTGAAAGGTTTTTTCGTCCTTCTAGGCAAAATACACATGAGAGGTTTCGTTCCCAAGTGCAAGAACATGGAGCAACTAGCTCACAATGGCCAAGTAGAATAAAATTCGCCAAGTCTAGATGCAAATAATGCCTCTAATCTTATTTTATATCCTCCTTTTTGGCGCCGAGGCTTGGGAATAACAAGGACCGACCTCTTAAAGATGTTCTTTTCCTTTGTTAGCTTCCATAATTAATTAAAACCCAGCCGCCCTGTTATTAGAAAGAAAACACTAAAAGAACATAATAAAAAATTAGTAAAAAACATATCAAATGGAAGCTCAATGTTCTCCTCCACCTTCTTCTCTTCTTTGCCACGAAGAAGGAATGGCAAGAAGGACCAAATAATAGCTCTCAAGTGGGAAAAAAAGGAAATTACAGCACCCGAACGGAGAAAAGAAAGGAAAGTGAGAGAGGAATAGTTTTGAGGAAGATAGTGGGAAAGAATGGAGAGTGGTAGCATGCGAGAACAAACAAGTGCAGATCTCATTCTTACATGCTAGAAAGTACACCATAAAACTAAAGAGATTGAATATTAATACTTTGCATGAAAAAGGAAGAAATGAAGATTACGTTTGACATAAGAACAAATATGACCAACAATAATCTCAAGACATAAAGTTCTATAAGCATTCATGTATTTCTTCTTTGAAAAGGAACACACAGTTTCCTTGTCATTTCTTCAACAAAGTCTTCACAATGATCAATCTCCATGGAAAGTATCTAAACAAAAAGTTTTATTAACTTCCTTGCCTTGAGACCATAGGACACAAAGTTCTTCCAACCTCCAAGATCCCTTATAAATATAATAATCAGCTAGTGGTGTATTGACCTAGGGAATCTCTTAGCCTTCAAAGAAAAAATATAATAACCTGCATGTAATGTGTTTTCCTTTTGGGCGGAAAGCGCCAACCCCAACTTATAGTTTGAAATATCAACCCTGGTGGTATGGGGATGGTCCCCTTTGAGCTTAACCTCGTTCCTTATTCTATAGTGTAACCGAACACCTTTTGAGGACATCTCTATGCCTTAGGAAATGGAAGTGTTTTTCCTTATCTTTTGTTTATAGGAACACCGTTGAGTTTTTGGAAGTCTTGGGGGATTAAGTTGTTTGAACGCTAGCTTTGGGTCCGTGGGGGCGTAGATCCCCTGGGGTATTTGGAATAAACTCTAAAACTAATTGTAGGACCTTTTTGGAGGGTAATATGCGGACATTTTTGGTATCTAAACCTTAACAGATGGGTTTGTTTAATGGTAGGACGTTGATCCATTAGAAAGGTGAGGATTGTGACTTGTTCCTTGCTCCTTGCTAAGTCCTCCTTTTTTCTGACATTAAAGATATTATGAGATATCTCCTTCGAGAACATGACATTCTAGAACTTTAACTTTTGACTTGATCACAATCCATATGTGACTCTTTTGTATTTTATAAATCCTTCGAATCATCTCTATCTTCAAGATGTACCGTGAGCATAAGATTGGATTAAGATTCTCCTCGTATCGTCATGAGATCTTTTCCCTCGGAGTGAAGACTTTATTAAATGTCAAGCAAACCGTGCTCATTAAGGAAACTAACCCATAGTCTAAGAACAAGTGTAGGGTGGGCGTATATGTGTTCAAAATGTCTAGAACTAACATTGGGGTTTGAAAATTTAATGGCTATTGAAATGTGAAACCAATTAGAGTACTTGTTATAAATTAAACCTGAAACGAATTAAATAATGTGTATCGTTGTGAATGAAACTACATGCTCTCATGATTAATGGAATTCAAGACGTTTAAGGTTAAATAAGGAAATGTAAATGGTAGTGAATTGGAAATCATCTTAAATTAAGTGTCAAAAAAGTAAGGGAAATGCAAGCTAGAGAAAAAGGAAAATGTATGTTCGTCATGCTATATGCTCTACATACCCTTAAGGCTTGAATTAGATTTTGAACATGACAAAGATTGAACCCTGAAAATGTGATGAAGTGGAAAGATGCCAATTTGTGAGGTTCATGTCGTGATTTGTGATGTAATCTCATACTTGGTTAGTTATCTAAGTGTGATGTTGGTTGCACATTGTGTCATGTTGACATTTGTGTTTTTTTACATGTTGGTGTAACATTTCCCGCTTCTTAGGATAGTTATGATGAAGACCCTTAGCCTATTTTGTCTTCCCGATGGCTAAGGAGAATTTTTAAAGGGAAGGCTTAAGTTCTATTATTTTATTACAAAGTGCAATAAAATAAAATAAAACATTATAAAAAGCACTTATAATAAATCAATGGACCAATAATAAATTAAACTAGGAAAAAAAGGCAAATAAAAGAATAATGTACTTAGCAAAAATGTATTTCTCATGAAAAAGTGTGACTAGCTTTGAGAGCAAAAAATTAGTGATAAAAAAAAGGGCAACATAAAAAGGGAAGCATATGGGCCAAATGATTATTCCTAGGCAAATGCGGACTTGCTCTAGGAAAGGGAAATGGAGGGAAAAAAAACATTTAATGTTGAAAGGAGCTAGTTGGTCATGGAAAGTGGCTGCTTGGGTCACTTCTTTAAAGGGGCAAATCGACTTGTTTTGTGGGCATGCTATGTTTATCCAAAAATTCTGAAATTGACTTGTGAAGCTGAGTACTTGTAGCTGTTTTCTCTGAGGACTAAAACCCTCATGAGAAGTTTGAAGGAAGAACGAAAACTCTTCCTTTGGGTTCACCTATTTGTATGTGGAATATTCAAGAAGATCTACTTGCTGAAGTATTTTGTATTTACCAGTTGGAGTGACCCAGTTTCTGGGCTTTTTTTTTGCAGTGATAAAGGGATATAGAAATCAGTTTTGGCAACTTCCTGTTTGGAGCTTATCTTTAGGTATTTTATTCTACTATTTTGGAGCATTTGGTTGGGCCTTCAAACCCTCCTTCCACTACTGTACTTTCAGATCAGATCTGCAGCCTGATATTAAATAAAATCAAACCTTGTTGGAGCTCATTATTGGTACTTTCACTCTGCTGATTTAATTAATTTATTTCAGCCTTATTTAGATCAGAAATCTGCATGTTCTTTATAATTTTTGGCCTTATAAAATCAGCATTTTAGTTTTGAGTGAAAAGACTTAAGTGTAATGGTTTGATTCCTTTGGGCTTTATACTTAACCCTAGTCGCAATTTCCATTATAAATTCAGATCTGCAAAAATAAATTTGAAACTTTGTGTTACAAATTGTGATTTGGGGTTGGGGTTGGCCTTGAATCTAACTTGGGGTCAAATTGTCCCATTTGGGGGACATTACAGTGGTATTAGAGCAGATTAGAAGTGTCCTTTTTCAGTCATAATTTACTGCAGATTTAGGAGAAGTGTTTTCAGCATATTTTGCCTCTATAAATCTGAATTATATTATATGTACGGGCTGTTAAAAATCAGGGAATCAGTTTAGAGTGGGACTTATACAAATTTTATTGTTGATTTGTGTGTGGGTTCTTCATCCAACCCTAGTCGCCATTTTTAAGCTAATTCAGGTCTGCCTTAGTATAATTGCTATAACATGTGGAAATCTGTTTCTGGTGAGTTGGGGTTTTGCCTAAAATCCAACTTTGGGTCATAGTGTCCCATTTGGGGACATTACAGTGATTGTGATGTAGTCTCATACTTGCTCAGTTATCTAATTGTGACGTTTGTTGCACATTGTGTCATGTTGACATTTGCGTGTTCTACATGTTGGTGTAACATTTCTTGTGGTGTCGTGAAAACTCTTGCGAGTCTTTTGGTGTTGCGTAGTTGTATCAAGTAATTTGAAAGTCAAAAAAAATTTATACCATTATGTTTGATCTTGTGTTTGGGCCCCACATGGGTGGGCGCTACACTAAATGTTTGTAAGTTATTTGCAGTGCAAGATGGGTGGGTACATGTGAGATTTTCAGAAATGAATGACCAAAAGTGTATTTTGGTCACACTATCTTCATAATTTCACCAAAAGATCATTTATATCTATCAATATAGCAATATTTGTGTGCATATATGATGGTGCTCCTCATCTTTTTTCTCTACTTTGAAAGTCAGCTAGTCTATGACCAATCTGAAGAATGGCGCCTTTGTAAGGCATTTCCTTTCCATATTCATCCATTCCATATTTTGAACCGTTTTCCAAATTACCTTTCCTCTTCTCGAATATTTCTAGCATTCCAAAATAGATAGAAAATCTTACTTGGACTATCATAGCAAATCTTACTTGGACAATCATATTTGAAATTGAAGTACTTCTAGTAGGTTTATACGCTTGATTTGCTACCGAAGTTAACATGCCCAATCCATTAGTCTTCACTTTTCAGAATTTTAAGAAAGAAATACTTCTTAAACGTTAAGACCATAGAATAAAAGTACACTTTCAAATACTGTAGGACTGAATGTTGGAGTGGTTTATGTCAATGCATGTAAGTATTAGAAGGTCACTCACGAACCCCGAGTTTTCTGATAGATGGTTCATTATTTACACAGTTGACTAGCAATACATGAAGGTCTTTTAAGCCTTAACAACCTAGTAAACACAAGGCAATTAGGGAACTTGTTGGTTCAGGTTCTTGGACATCAGCATTTGGTCACAATTATGGAGCACATAGAAAATATTATTAGGATTATTGTAACGCATTTTAGTTTCTTTGAAAATGATGTACTACTTGTAGGTTTGTTCTCTGGGTTTGTTACCAAAGTTACACGCTCAACTTTTATTTATGTACAATAATTTTCAGAATTTTAAGAAATAAATACTTACTAAATATTAAACACCATTAAACAGTAGTTCTTTTTCAAATATTGTAGGACTGAACAGTGGAGTGGTTTATGTCAACGCCTGCAAGTATTAGAAGCTCACTCGTCATCGCCAAGTTTAAAGATAGATGGTGAATTGTTTACACAGTTGACTGGATGTATTCAAAAGTCTTTAAGCCGAGAATATCAACCAAGCCAACACCAGGCAATCAGAGCACTTATTGGTTCAGGTTCTCGGACATCAGAATTTGGGCACAGTTATGGAGTAGGTCGGGCTTCCACATGGCTCCCTTTTGATTTGTTTATGGAGGATACAATGGATGGAAGACAACTTCCAGCTAAATCTACCATTGAGATCCTTGCAGGTATGAAATCAATATAACCGCTGTCATTTATCTTTCCGTATTTTTATATGGCATGCTAATCTGACGGCATCAGAAGGCAATCGAACAGAAGCGTGACATAAGAGGTTTATTCTGTCTTGCTTTTAATCTACCATTTAACAAGGTTGCTCTCTTTACCGATGTGTATTGACTTGGACAATTTGATGTTCAGAACTGACGAAATCTCTTCTAGCGGTCAATGGTGCAAGTTGGCAAGAGACATTTTTAGGTCTCTGGACTGCAGCCCTTCGGCTTGTCCAAAGGGTATAAAAATATATTCCTCTCCTAAAGTCTTAACATTTTCGAGAAATTTCAGTTCAGAAATTTCAAACAAACAAAACCAAGTACATTTTACTTAATATATAAATTTGAGAATAATTTTAACTTTTATTTCATGTGCAGGAACGGGATCCCATTGAGGGTCCTATACCCCACCTGGATTCAAGGTTATGCGTTCTACTGAGTATCACACCATTGGTAATTGTTTCTATAATTGAGGAAGAAGATAAAATTCTTCAAGCTGCCAAGAATAATGTATTAGGAAATATTGCACACGCTCGTGAACATGACAAAGAGAGGAAAGTCATGGGTTCAGGTACAAGGCGTGCAGCTTTAGTATCAAGTCTTCAAATTCTGGGGCAGTTTGATGAGCTTCTAAAACCCCCTGCAACTGTAGTCTCGGCTGCCAACCAGGCTGCTCTTAGAGCAGAAAGCTTTGTTTCTAGCCTTAAGTGTGGAACTGGGAGTTTTGATGGCCTTAGCAACAATGGTATTTCAGGTGCAGTAGGTAAATTGACAATTCCTAACTAGCCATCTTTTGCATACTCTCCATCTTTGTTCCATCCCAGCATTTTAGTTGGGTCATTGTATTCGGGAAGGGTGGTTTGATTCTAACGGTATCAATATATAATTTGATGATCAAAGATTCCACCAGTCAAATCTTCAAATATAAGCTGAATATAGCATTTGCTTTGGTTGCAGTGGGAAACATGCTGCACCTAATT
The DNA here is from genome assembly GCA_019776745.2 of Taxus chinensis. NCBI lineage: Eukaryota > Viridiplantae > Streptophyta > Pinopsida > Cupressales > Taxaceae > Taxus > Taxus chinensis. Next base: position 553,740,236 of record CM034156.1, on the reverse strand, counting down.
GTTGAAGCTTGCATTGCCAGAAAATTAGTAGATTCCTCAGCATATTTATGGCCAGGCTATATTGAAAGACTAGTGAATCCATTATCTCACTCGATACCAGTTCAAGAATCTCCATGGTCTGCTTTTATGGAAGGAGCCCCTTTATCTATTCCACTAAAAGATGCTCTTATTAAAACTCCTGCTTCAAGGTATTTTTACAACTGTATATTAAATTTGTTTTTTTGTTAGAATCTTTTTCCTAAGTGTTTCCAGTTTTATCTGCATGATTTGTTTGTATGTTGCCTTTAGTTTCTAGTAAACAGTCCATTGTTAGGATAATGTCATTGAACTTTACATGAAATGATGAATCTGATGGAAGCTTAGTAGAGCTGGAGAAGGTGTATCAAATTGCAATGAATGGACCAGAGGAGGAAAGGTCTGATATGGCTAGCATTTTATGTGGTGCGTCTCTTATTCGTGGATGGAATGTCCAGGTGATGTATATGCATTTGTGGAGTTGTATAGAACAATTCAGTCAATGTTATAATGTTTCACTGATCTAGAGGGCCTGATTTCCTTTATTGTTGATGGATATGGACATATTTTTTGGACATTCCAATGCTTTACACAAACTTGGATAATCTATATGTATACATGTTAGATCTTATAACCTTGCTACCTGTTTTCTCGAATTTTTTGCCAGGGATTGTTTTTCTAAAGGGGTACCAAAAGAATTGAGAAAAAAAGGACTAGCTATTTTGATAATCCTCTTCTTTGGTTTCTCATGATTGACTATTTTCTACAGGAGCATGCAGTACGCTTGGTAGTAAATCTTCTTTCACCTCCTGTTCCTGCTGACTATCATGGATCTGGAAGTCATTTAGTAGCCTATGCACCATTGCTTAATGCTGTCCTTAAAGGAGTAACTACTCATGATAATGTTCATGTTCTCTCCTTGTATGGAATGGTGAGTTCCGTTAACTGGAGATACACGTGGAACCGTAATATGATTTTGTTGGCATGGATTGCCAAGTAGTTGTTTAAAAGTATCATTTTCATTGATTGGTCTGTTCGTGTGTGTTTAACATGATTAGCATCTTACATCTATAATATTTCTTAGCAGGTTCCACAGGTTGCAGCTGCTCTGATGCCAATTTGTGAGACATTTGGATCCATTTCACCTACCGTGCCACTGACATCATACACAGGGGAGGAAGTTTCTGTTTACACAATGTTCTCAAATGCTTTTCTTTTGCTGCTGAGGTTGTGGAAATTCTATGGATGTCCTCATGCACATAGTTTATCTGGACAGGGAGCTCCAGTTGGTTCAGAACTTGCACTTGAATACCTTTTACTCTTGCATAACAGTCGGCTGGCCAAAGACAATGAAAATTATAAAGTTAAAAATTCATCATATTTAGATACCGCCTTGCCGCAAGTACTAATTTCCCCAGAGGATCAAACCTTTGGAGCAACTTCAGCTTTTTCCAAGCCGTTGTTTATTGATTCATTTCCAAAATTGAAAGTTTGGTACTGTCAGCATCAAGCTTGCATTGCATCAACACTGTCAGGGCTTGTTCCTGGGAATCCTGTGCATCAAATTGTTGATAGGCTTCTGACGATGATGTATTGGAAACTGGGTAAAGGAGTACCTCCACCTACTACTTCTGGGGCATCTGGGAGTAGTAGTTTGAGCAGCTCTTCGGGAAGTGCAGGAGGAGACACATCTCGGAAGCCTTTGCTACCAGCGTGGGAGATTCTTGCAGCTTTGCCTTTTGTGGTTGATGCCGTGTTGACTGCTTGTGCACATGGAAAGCTCTCGCCACGAGACCTTACAACAGGTTGGCAGTAAATTTATTTTGAAAAATGGTAATTTTAGTTTAAAATATTCTGTTTTGCTTTCTAGACCATGTTTTTGTATTGTTTATTTGCCATGGCCATTCTGTAAAAAGATAGTAAATAATGTTTTAGTTTTGAGTACATGGATTCTTATCTTTATAGATTGTCTTTCCTACTTGTTTGAATACATCAGCGTGTTATACAGAATTGAATGGTAATAGAGGTGAAGTTCGAACCATAAGACCTTATGCTCAGAGTATGTGGATGTCACTCTCAACCTTATGCTGAATTTATCTAGGAACTTGTCTGTGAAGATGGAAAATGTCTCAAGACAAAGAGAGTGGACAACAAATTATGCTTGGACAATGCACCAAGGAACTCTCTGTTTACAACTATCATACATTGAAGCATGATACTTTGTGCCCTCTTAATGTATCTCCAGTTAGAAGACCCTACATTATGATACCAAACCTTTTCCTTGTAAAGAGTAGCGGGTTCAATGATTATGTTGAAGAAACATGTCTTTGAAGGGATGCAATGGAAATATGCATGAGAGCACAGACACTCCCAAGACCAGAAGGAAGCATGTCCTTGTTACACTCCTAATTATTTTCTTGTCATTGTATGTGGTTATGGAGTAGCAGACTTGGGGTGCACATTTCCTCTCACCAGTCATTAGCTGATTCTAGAATTGATAGTTTATATGTATTCTCCTTCACTGGCACTTTGGGCTGACCAAACCTAATGATAGCTATAAAAAGGGGCTAGGTAAGTCTTTGTGTGGCCAGTTGGTAACAGTCATGGAATTATCTCTTCTTTATTCGTAGTTTTGTAATTCTGGAGGATGCCTACTTAAAAAGTGGCCTGCTTTCATGTTTCAGTTATTTTTGACCACACGCCAACAATATAATTTATATCTTCTTTTCTTTACTGTTTTGTTCCAATAGCAGATTGGATTGGATTACTGCTGTTATTGTGGATGAATGCATGCTGTTTGATGAACTACTATTTACTATTCTGGTTTTTGTGCACTTCTATTGGATTATTATTTTATGGTTGATCAATAAGGGTTTTTCTGCAGACCAACACCCTTGGGACACATATAGGGGCCCAGTCCTTGGATGTGAGTTTTGTACTGTCCATGTGCTTTGGGACCCACACAAATCACCTGCCATGCAAGCTTGTGTCCATCGGATCCCATTATTTTTGAACCCGAGTTTTCATTGTTGCAATGCTCAGCCTTTTCCTGCTTCTACTTTGTATTTTTACTTCCTTTTGGCAAATCTGTTCTTTTACAATATATTATTATCATAACAGCCTCTTGCATAGTTGCAACCGAGAAACATGCTCTAGATTGAGAGATGGACTTTGACACCGAGCCCCCAAGTAGGTGTAGGTCATTGCAATCTCCACAAGCTCGTCTTTGTAAGAAAACTGGAACCTAAAAGTTTCTCTGGAGGTGTTGCGGATCACAGCCTTAGGTTTACTAAGGTTGACCACTAGCTGAGAAGCTTTCAATATTGAACAAGAGCATATAAATATCTATGCAAATCTCTTGGAGAATGAGCAGAGATGACATTGTCATCAACAAAAAGCAGTACAGCAATCAGTACATGATGTAAGATACAATTTTCATCAATAAGAATGCTCTTTATAAGAAAGTACAGAAGCTTAGCTAAATAGATCCCAAAGAGATTTGGCTAGAGAGCACCCCTGTTCGACTCTGATTATACTCTTATCGAAATCAGAGAGTATGCAGGCAGTTTGAAAACGACCAACAAGTATCTCATAGAACCTCATGATGCCAGTAATAAAGATATACAAGATGCCAATAGAATGCAACATCTATAATAATAGATGCTAGGGTATAGGCTCAAAGGCCTTTTTAAAATCTGCAAACCAACAAGTGGGATAATGTCCTCACTATAACTTCAGTGGATGCTGGTTATCTCACTGAATCTTGTGTTTGCATTTGTGGAAGCTGCAGGTGATTGCTGCCACTTGATCAGGAACAGTGTTTTAAAAACCGTTCCAGTTTGACAGGTTCAACTGGTTCATTAAAAAAAACTGCAAACCGTTAGAAAAACCCAACCAATGACCATTTCCACACGGAACCGACCTTTTTCAGTACCGGTCTAGTACAGAACTGTCTGGTTCCATACTGAACCAGTCTGAACTAGTTGAGGGGCAGGTTTTGCGTTAAAACATTTTTTCCAATTTTATCTTTTATGTTACCTTTTTCCAACCCTAACCCTAAAACGATGTTATATAGTCCCCGCTTGGAACAACAATGGTTAAATGATCTCATCTTCGTGCAATACAACCTCCGGTTAAGGCACAACCAATTATTGAATAAAATACCTAATACAGATCCTTTTGTCTTGGATGATATTGATTTAACCTCAGAATGGGTAGAGGAAAGTCACTTGGCAGAGTTTGATCCCGATGACTTGGGGTGGATGGCTTTGGATGATGAACCACTAGTAGCACCAAACATGGCAAACACTAGCCCTGCCACTACAACTACTGCAGATGTCCCTGATGAGTTTGATGTGTCTGAGCCTAAGGAACATGATGGCATTGACGAGGATGAGGATCCCATTCTTAGCAGTGGTGTTGAGTTTGATGACTGATATCAAACATGTAGTAGCTTGTAGCATATTGTTTTTTGGACTCTATAGGCCATTTAGAGCCTCATTGTTTATGTATTTTGTTTCGGATATATATTGCACTTGGTGCCATTTTGCTATATTTACCCTTACATGGTATACACATGAGCAAAATTTGCATATCTTGTCTCTAATTGTTTGTAATCATGGTTTGGAATCTTGAAAATTTCTTGTTTTCATTAAAATTGTAATATTTTATGTACATTTTAGTAAACCGGTTCATAAATTTTAAACCGGTCCGATTCTGGTCCAATTCCAATCCGACCCTCGGCTGGTTCCGAGTCTTGTTTCCATTTTTAAAACATTGATAAAGGTATAGCGGAAATGATCTGATAGTGCCTGCTTGAACACCATTCTTTGTTTGAGTCTTTTTGGTACATATTTAATATCTTCTGTAGCGGAGTACGCCAGCACTATTAGTGAAAACTAACAACTGTACCGATAACATGCCTTTATGATAGTTGAGAGAGTAAAATTGCGGTCAATAACTTCAGAAATCTCTCTCAAGGCTATGTCTATCAGTTCAAATCCCCTTGCTTTGAAAGAGGAGATAGCATGCTCTAATTCCTCAGTAAGCTCCATGTCTAATACCATTACAGCTTAAAGTTTGGAAACATGTATGGCCAATAATAATAGTTTTGTAGTTATTTGGGTATAGACAATTTATTGATTAGTGAATTTGTATAGGTTAATGTGTTGTAACCAAGAAATTGGGGAAAGCTCAAGAAATACAAGCTCATTAGATTGCATACAGTTTGTGATAGGAAAAACAAGCTGGTTGAGATAACTCAATGTGAAGCTTGACACTAAGTCTGCAACTCTGTTAGTGCATTACTCTTGAATATATATCGAAATAGTTCCCCTTGGTGAAAAATAAAACATAAATGCAATGAAATAGACTATTGGGAGCAATGTTTTGATCAAGAATGTCATACAAGAGAACGGCATGGGAGAATGAGGTTTGGTAATTCATTTCTAAAGAGTGAATTTGTCTCGGGGAAAGGACATTCCAAAAGGTCTTATAGGAATTACTGCAGGGCATTAAGGAACTCGTATTCCATGCAAATATGCGAGAAACTCAATTTTCAATTACCTCTAAGGGGATATTAATACTTTGTGTGTATGCAAGGAGATTTTAGAAATGTCATGACTAGGGCTAAACATAGAGTCTTCTATGCATGGCTTTAATTTGATCATCAAATGATTAACATGTAGAAGTATTGGGATTACCTAGCCTATTCTTAAAATGGTGTGCTACTAGATGAAAGGAGTCAATAGGGCGGCCTCTTAGAAGACATTGAATATCAAGAAACATTTGGCTGTGAATTTAGAAAGGGAACTATTAGTTGGACCTGTTGAGAGAGACAAGGAGCATAATTATCAACAATACCAAATCATGAAGTTGAATGAATCATTAGTGTGGAGGGTATTGGATTTTTTAGTCCAAACTAGATTGAGGGAAGACTTATGGAGATCCCCTCATAAGATAGGATAAATGTATTAAAATGTCCATTCGAATTACCACAAAAGGAGGTACAATGTCTGCAACCATACAAAGAAGGTGAACAAGATTCCAGCTAGAGGACCAAAAGGTCCCCGAGAACAACCAATAAATGAGCCAAGGAAGAGAGGAACGGGTAATAAAAGAGAGGCTTGAAGAAAGCCTGTAGAAAAAGTAGAACCCGAACATGCGGAGGAAGGAGGAAGCAAGAAGAGGAAAGAGATGAGACCCCTCTCAACTAATATCCAAGGCCGACTGAAAGAAGCTAGTATTGTGTTGAAGCCCGATGTTTGGGGTTTTGGAAGAATTGGGGTGCCGATGCCCGGAGGATTAGGATGAACTCTCCGTGTAATCGTTTGGTGGATCTTACAAAGGCCATGTATGTAGAGGGTGGCCTTGATGCTCATATATGTTTGGACGTCCCTGGTTTGAGAAATAGTGCCCTGAATTCGGAATGAAAATAGTATCAATGGTAATCAGGATTGGTATGACCATATCTGACTCGCTTAGTGCCCCTCCCAGGGGAGAATGTAAGTAAAAAAGGAAGTGATCTACGGAGTAGTCGCTTGCCTAGGCATGCTAACGGGTTTCCTCCCGAAGCCTAAAGAGTCTCACGCAGATAAAGAGCAAGACACCTTTGATCAAGTATGCGTGAAGAAGTTTGTGCAAAGTTGGACGCTCTTTGAATAGGTAGTGGAATCTCCCTCTGATCTCGTAAAGATGGGGCACCGAAAGATGAAGTGCTCTTCTGTTTCGATCTGCTGGAGGGAATGTGAGATGACAAATCCGCTTTGAGTATCACACTCAACATGGAGCATATGATCGAGCCAACCCTAAACTGACCCAGGGAAATGCGAATGGCATGTTCCAATGCCTAGAGAAGTATCGTAAAATTTAAAGGGGGTAGATGATAAGTTGACATGGAATTCTTGAATGCGGGGGATCAAAGAGCATATGACAAGGACATAAACAACCACACTGTACCCACATTGTGAGGGATGCAAAATTTTTTCATGAAGTTTGAAATCAAGTAGGAACCCATTAATGACAATAGATGTTGAGAAATATAATTAATTAAAGATGATGGCTTCCATATGTTGTGATTGGAATCTTCCCATCGATTGAGGTTCTCTCAAACACAATATCTTGCAAATCTAACTCGTGGAGTCATAGCTTGTTCTTAGTTAGATCATTAATATGTGCTTGACAAAGCTTGTTGGTTTTATCATTGCCAAAAAGTATGCCATGCTAAGGCTTCAAGCCTATAGGCACAAGGTAGATACGAGTCACCATAGTGTGAACAACAAAAGAAGATGAAGATGGAGGTAAGTGATATCATATAAGGAATTGATATTGAAGGCATGATGATAGTCTCTTTAGGCTTGAAATTACATGATGTAGAGTGAAGGCTCACCAAAGGAATTTAGCTGCCTTTAGATTGGAAGTGGTAAAAAATGAGACTAAGCCATACCGTTGGATCCACAAACTTAGAAGCATTCTATGTAATGTCCCCTTTTCCAAGCTAGTTCATGTTGAAGACTTCAAGCACATTCCTCTTCCCATGGATAAGAAGAAAATGAACAAGGGAAGTAATTGCCATATTTTTCAGTTATTTTATGTGAGCATTTGCATTCTTCTTTAATAGTTCTCTACACAAGTCAGATTGGCTGGGTTAGAAGGGTGAAAAACCAAGAGGAAATAAAAGAAAGTATCCTTATGAGGTCGGTCTTAGTTTGGAGACACTTTAATCTGTTTTGGCGCCACAAGAAGGTATAAAGAGGGTTCGCTTGGCTCATTTGAGGATCATCTCTTGTCAAAAAATTATAACTTGCATGGTTTTTGGGCTGATTGCTCAATTACTTTTACTTAAGAGTGAAAATCCTTTGGTGTGTAACAAGGAGGACGAAACCCTTCCTTGATTGATTGAAGAGCGAAAATCCTTTGGTGTGTAACAAGGAGGACGAAACCCTTCCTTTCAGGATTCTCCTTTAGGGGTTTCCAAAGTACTTCAAGAAGATTGATATTGCAGAATTTTCAGTGGGGGTAGAGGGGTACGACATTGCTTGGAGTTGGAGTTAGGGTGCCATCTAAGGAACATTTCTTCATTTGGAGTTGATAACTTCATATTCCTCATAATTTTAGAGGTTGATTGCTATCACTTTTATGAATTTTTGGGGTTTGGAATCTCCATTTCTAACCATTGGTGTGAACTGTAATTCTGCTGTCATAAATTTAATTGCAGCTGTGTAGAATTTCCAAATTTGCATATACTTTGGAGTGTTTTGCTTGGTGTTTGTTCCATTTGTTGAGTATAATATTTTGGAGAATTTATACATCCATTTCCAGCTTCTTTGGAGGGTGTTTGATGCCCTAAAAGTGCATATACAGTTCGCTGGTAGGGTTTATAATATTTCTTGGTTGGCTGTTGTAAAAATCAGTTTACTCTCAATTGGGATTTGTACTATTTCCTTGTTTTTTCAGTTTCATCCCTAAAAGGGACATTACATTCTATTATTGATTGCAATGCTCATAAAATTCCCTCTGGAAAACAAGGTAAAAATAGGGCATATGTTTCTAACAAGAGGATAAGAACACACAACACTAGATCAAGGAGTGCAAATCACATGATAGAAGCATGAGGCCAATCTTCAATTTCCTTGGGTTTATATTTAATCATAGGATCACAAAATTTCCTTTGGGAAACAAGGTAAAAATAGGGCATATGTTTCTAGCAAGAGGATAAGAACACACAACGCTAGATCAAGGAGTGCATATCACATGATAGAAGCATGAGGTCAATCTTCAATTTCCTTGGGTTTATATTTAATCATAGGATCACATCGTTCCTAAACATAAGTCCATTCCACTCAATTGTTTAATGTGAATACTCATGCGTCAGTTATAAGTTTGGTTTAGATAAAGTATCAAGGGGCTGCTTTTACGTTATGACATTACTTAAATAGGGATGTGACTTAAGTGACATCCCCTACGCACGACCCCTTTCCAAAAAGAACTTAGAATTAAAAGAATAAAAATTAACTAGTTAAGTTGACTTGTTTGAAAAGATTCAATTCCTTATAAAAGGCATTGGATTAAATCCCCACCACTGGATCTTTTCAATGTCATCCCTTCGTCTCAACTAACCCTAATGAATTGTCTGGGTTTCTTTGTTCAATTTGTAGGTTGAATGATGTAGCAAAGGGGAGGAAGTGTGAGAGTGTAATGTCCAATTTTTGAAGACCCTTAGCCTAACTTTCCCCGTGGGCTTTGGGATGTTGCAAGGGGAAAACTTATATTAAATAATTAAATATTATTGTTTGGAGAGTGATTTTTATCATTTGACATTATAAAACAATAATTATTTAATTATGTAATTTATTTTATTTAATTCCCACAATGCAAAATTAAAAAGGGAATTAATTAAATAATATTAAAGTGGCTTTTAATGTCATAAATACCCTTAGAAAGGGGACGCCACACTTAGAGGGGGAAATTAAAATTAAAAGGGGAAATAATAAGCATGCCTTATAATTTCAAGTTATGGTTTTCCCTCCAAAAGTGAGTCACTCCACCCTAGGAGAAATCTATAAATATATGTTTTGACATTGAGGGAAGGGTTATGTTGGATTGATCATTTGATTTTCACTCCATGCTTGGAGTAATGGGATATATGCCCTAGCTCTCTCTCTTCCACTGTAAGCTTCATTTGGAAGCCATTGTTGAAGATATTGAAGACTCTCTTGTTCCATTCATTGTGTTCCTTTGTGTTGAAGTATCTTTTATGCATGATTTATGCTTGCTAGCATTGGCGACTTGTGTAGATGTGTGGCACATTTATTTGAGGGGAATATTTGAATGTTAGTGGTGATTATTGAATGTTTTATGATTTGATTTTTATACTGCAATTATTCCAACCCTAGCGACTTGGATGAGTGATTGATTGGCATGTTTTGTGATGTTTGAAGTGGTTAACAAATCTAGTTTATTTTCATATATTTATTCCAGCTATGGTGACTTGATTTGGGCATTATTCTAACATGTTTCAAGGGCAAATCATCTACATTCATAATCTGATATATATTGGCTTGTTTTGCTGAGTTTGAGCAATTATTTGGGGTGCATTGGAGGGTTACAAAGTGCTGAAATAATTTAGTAAATTTATTCTAACCCTAGCGATTGGGTTTAGGATTTTGGTGCTGTTTTGGAGGGTTTTCAATGGTCTAAAAATTCAGATTTTAATATCCTTGGAAAGCTCTTGAATTATAGATTAGTCTGCACTTTATTTCACGGAAAAAGATGAAGTATTGAGAAAGTTATGAGTTTTCCAAGTTTGAGTTGTCAGTGTGAGGGTTTTATTTACACAGTTTCAGATTTCGTGGGTTGATTTGCATGCCTTTTACGTATCCAAAAATTATGATCTATAGCTTGTTGAAAAGCTAAAAATATGAAGAATCTTTTGGCATTAATTTGATAGAAAAATACTAGATGGTGAAAGAGTTATTAATTTTTGAAGTTTACAACAGTCCGGTGCATTTATTAATTAATTACTGCTGTAATTAATTTTAGATTGGAAGAGATTAATTTCCCAACTGGTTCTCCCATCTAATCCACCACCTTGGCTCACTCCAACCCCATTTGGGTTGTATTGAAGCTAACATTTGATTATTTGAGGTCGAACTAGGAGGGTTTAGTCCTTCTAGAGTCGATTCGATAAATTAAATTGCATATTTGGATATATCCCAAAAGGGGATATTACACAGAGGGGTACAATTGTTTTATGATATTTGCTTTGTTTTTAACACAAAGGACTTTTAAAATTCCATTCTTTTTTACTCGTTATATTTGAGGCAAATGGGGGACAGTTCGAACACCTTCCTTCTCCTCTTGCTCTTATCCAAGGGTTTCACTTTTTGTTTTTAAAAGAACAAGAATCAATGTGGGCTCGACCTTGACTGCCCCCAAAGATTAAAGTGCGGGGTATAGGGGCTCATCCTTGTTGGCCCCCATCTAACAAAGAATTGAGGGAATTCGGCCTTGTTGCTTCTCACATTCCTAACACTTATGTCGGCAAGACCCTGCCCTATTGACTCCCTCACCCCTCATCCCCTTTTACCCTTAGATAGGGCCTCAACCCTGTCTCTGCACTATCAACCCTGACGAGATTGTGTACCCAGTCCCAAGTTACACGCACTCACACATTCTTTTATTTAATGTAAGGTCTCAACCTAATATCAAACATTGATTTATAATTTCATACACACACACCACACACACGTCTATTAATGTTGAATTCTTGAACTACAAGATATATAGTGTGTGTGTGTGTGTGTGTGTTATGCGAGGATGTGTCCCCCCCAAAAAAAAACGTTATGGGGATGACAGGATGGGGGGGAAATGCCCCCCCACATTTCTTGTGCAACGATATTCATGGGGGACGTCCCTGAATATCAAGAAATGTGTTGGAAACGTCCCCTTGTTTTTTCCAATTTTTGGGGACGTCCGGATGCCCCCGACATATTTTATGTTTTTTTTGACGTTGTCTTTAAAAAATAACATTTTAAAATAAATCAGTAAAGCTAATACTGTTATTTCAGATGATGATTATGATTTTTGGGACATTTCAAAGGTGCTTATCTTGAATTTGTTACATAGTTTCGCCCATTGAAGGGTTTCACGCAACTCAATCACCTTCTCCGCAAATTTCCCGATGTCTAGTCATAGATGGCCTTAATCTAGGTGCACCATTGCATTGGGATCAAATAAAATTGAAAATGAAATAAACTTGGGAAGGATGGGGATTAGTTGTACTCTTGTATTAAAGTTATAAATCTAATTAAAATTCACTTTGGAAGCTCCAGTCACTCAACAAACTTACAAAGCCTATATGTATTATTTTATATGAAGAGAAAGGTTGTGTAGATGATAAAAGTAGTAAGGCATAGATCAAAATGTTTACCAATTAACCATAACCTGACTGTATTATATTAAAAAGACATAATAAGAATCAAGAGTGATATATGCATATAGAAAGTTTTGTGCACAAATGTAGTTGCTGGACTGTCATAGGCTACTATTTATAAAAAAATCAAAATTTATTGTATATTTTTTATAGTTATAATTTTATATATTATTTTAACAGTCGTGCCTAATAGTCGTGCCGCCACCATCCCCCCATCCACTCCATCTCCCCATTGTCCCAAAATTTTGGAAATTTTTTGCCGTCCCTGAAATCTCATCTTGCTGTTCCACCATCCTGAAGTCTTAGGTATATATATATATATATATATATATATGGATATTCAATCACCTTTATATATATTAAATCCAAGACCAATGCAAAGGCAACTAAGCTAATAGGATAGGTAAGCATTTTTTATTAGGAAAAAATCATAAAAAATATGTGTGTGTGTATGTATGTATTTATATATAGTTTGGAATATACAAATTTGTATATCAATGTTTTAAAAACCGGAGCTAGACTCAGAACCGATTGAGGGTCGGACCAGAACCGAACCGAAATTAGACCGGAACCGGACTGGTTTAAAACTTGTGAACCGGTTTACTAAAAAATACACAAAATATTAGAATTTTAATGAAAAAAAGAAATTTTCAAGATTCCAAACCATGATTACAAACAATTAGAGACAAAATATGCAAATTTTGCTCATGTATATACCATGTAAGGGTAAATATAGCAAAACGGCACCGAGTGCACTATATATCCGAAACAAAATACATAAACAATGAGGCTCTAAATGGCCTATAGAGTCCAAAAAACAATATGCTACAAGCTACTACATGTTTGATATCAGTCATCAAACTTAACACCACTGCTAAGAATGGGATCCTCATCCTCATCAATGCTATCATGTTCCTTAGGCTCGGACACATCAAACTCCTCAGGGACATCTGCAGTAGTTGTAGTGGCACGGCTAGCGTTTGCCATGTTTGGTGCTACTAGTGGTTCAGCATCCAAAGCCATCCAACCCAAGTCATTGGGATCAAACTCTGCTCAGGTAACTCTCCTCTACCCATTTTGAGGTTAAATCAATATCATCCAAGACAATGGGATCTGTATTAGGTATCTTATTCAATAATTGGTTGTCTTAACCGGAGGTTGTATTGCACGAAGACGAGATCATTTAACCGTTTTTCCAAACGGGGTCTATTTAACATCATTTTAGGATTAGGGTTGGAAAAAAGTAACTCAAAAGATAAAATTGAAAAAAAATGTTTTGAGGAAAAATCTGCCCCTCAACTAGTTCAGACCGGTCGAGTATGGAACCGGTCTGTTTGACTAGTTCAGTACTGAATCAAACAGTTCAACATTGAATTGGTATTGAATTGGTCGGTTCTGTACGAAACTGGTCATTGGTTCGGTTTTTCTAACGGTTTGGAAATTTTATTAATGAGCCAGTCGAACCGAACCGGAACCGGAACAGTTTTTAAAACACTGTGTAGATCTCTAAAATACGCTACAATAAAAAAAGGAATTAAGACCCTTTTTTTTAAAGGATAAGGACACATATATGCATTGTATACATATCAACCTCAATTTATTTCAAACTCTATGCAATGTCCAAATAATTAGCAGTATAAATAGTTGCAAAATTCCCTAAAAAATCTACACTTTCCACTCGACACATCATCGTAATTGAACAATTATGCATTACTATAATTTTTCTACCACTAAATTAGCTACACCTCTAAACTTATCATACATTTACTATTTATAGAAGAATGTAACAATCAACAATAACTATGATAATCATTTACAATTGCACATAATAAATGCAATTCCACGTAAGGAGCCCTTAATCAGGTCCAAAACCCCACAACCTTAATTCGACAAAGGTGGACACTTAACACATTTTGTTAAATTTTGCTGTTAGCCATTCACAATGAACAACAATAAAGAATGTACACCAAATAGGATAAACCAGCCTGTAAACTTTCCTTCACCAATTTATCCACGTAAATTTTCCACCACCAAATCTAGACCTTCCCCAAAATTAGAGTGGTCCAGGAGTATAAAGAGTAATCTGCTAAAGGCGACTAGAACTATTATGGGAGCTCGCTTTTTGTATGTCATTATGACATTATGAACTTAAAATTGAAGCCAATGTCAACCCCCAGATGCATAGTACTTAGCTTCTTGTTATGGACAAATGTGCTTACACCTTATCACTTCTTGTTATTGCCTAGTATTTTGGAATATAGACAAAATTAGTCAGCCTGGTTATATGTGTACATGTTTAGTGATTTTAATGAAGGTTGGTGGTACCAACATATAACCACCATTTACATAGTGTTGGTAGGGAAAAATTACAGTGTTGTGGGCAAATCAAGACCAACAGTTGAGAGGACCACAGTCCCATAAATACACTCTTTGTAATGGGGAGGTTTACCCATATTCAAACCAGAATTGATCCTACAATATTATACAAATGTCAACTATTGCAGATCTTGTGTGAGGACACCAGCTTCATTGTGTAACGATAATGGGATTGAATACATGAGGAAAGGATGTCTCAAAACAGCAAGAAATGCGTCTGCGATACGGGTACGTGGGAAAAGTAGGAAGAGAAACACATGGACATGCTTCCAATAAGGAGGAATCAGAGCTTATGTTCTACCATCTGCATTGCCTTCATGAGATTCAGAATGCAAACATTGCGTCATATCTAGAGAAATTATCCCTCTTAAACTAGCATTATCATCGACACAAAGTTTAAAATAGGATCATTTGACTTGTTAGAAGGGTGACATTGCAAGGGCTTGCTTCAAAGTTCTTTCAGTATGCTAAATAGGCACAGAATGAGACCATTGAAAGAGAGAAAAGGAGAGAAAAACTGCGTTGTGAACTTAGGTATTTATATCTTCATTGTAAAATCAATATACTTTAAGTTCTTACATCAATTATGCTGGCAGCCACCCCTTACAATTACAAATCACGCCTTTTATGGGCTCACTTGATCAAGAAGATAATTATTTTACGGACTACCCCTGCACGCTGTAACTCTGCTATGTAACCTTTGTGTTTACATGACTTAGAGTTAGAGCCCTACATCAAATTGCCGACACAAATATTAGTATTCCATTATATACATTCCAAAACCCAAGACTAGAACCCTTCATTTACACGCTGCTTGCATTAGGTGAATATTTGGAAGTTGCCTGTGAAAATCATGCACGAAACAGTCAGAATCCAGGCAAATTGGCCTCCAGAGTGCCTAGAGGACGCAAAGGTATGGATTCTTACCTAGGCCTTTTTTAATCACCGATGCTATCCTTTACTTTAGCTATTAGGTGTAGAACCCTTCATTTACACCTCTTCTTGGCAAACATTTGGAAATTATTGTGAAAATCAGCAAAACAGTCGATCCAGGTGGATTGGTGGAGAAGTGGAGGAACAGAGGAACATTCCTGTTGGGCCTTCAATCACCTAATCTTTAGTCCTTTACTTTCCTATTGGCAGTCTGGGCAACTATCGGGGAACAGTAGGGAATGAGGGATTTAGTTCCCTTTAGTTCCAAGTATTAACACCAACTTAACCAATGCACTACTTACCTTTAAAATAGTCTTTGTCAGCTTGTGCGGTTGTCTCGGGGCACTATTTGAAGGTAACAGCATAACAGTTTAATGAGTTCCATCAAATGCCAATTTAAACGACTTTGTCCCCTGTGCTTTTACCTTTAATTTTTGTCGGTGTTTCGGCAGAACAATGGAACATGTGAACTATTCTAGGAATTTTTGAACCAGCCGGCATATCTGATCCTACCCATTGCGTTTGTCTCGGTGAATGCAGAGTGTTCGAGGCAGAGGTAGAGACTATGGGAACCGTTCAAGTTGTTCCAATTGCAGAGTCGAATGATTGTACGATTTGTATTACTTGTATTTTCCTTGATAGGGTCCAAATGCTTTCGGAAGTGGACTTACAAAAGGGTGATGGCCCATGTTTGTGTCAGGTATATCAGGCCTTTGGGGAACTAATGGAATGGTGGAATAGTTCCAACGTTCCTTATGAAGTGCGATCGGCCGATGCGAGTGACAAATGGAACCATTCATGATTTTACAACAACGAGCATCTCAGGAAAAGTGAGTTCCTTAAGCTCTCATGCTTCAAAAACATAATCTGCATACAGAGTCATCCTATCAGTGCCTAACACGGGATGGAGATCATTTTAGAGCTATTGGGTGATGTTATATTTGGATATGTGGTAGAGGGTGAGGGGTATATCTATGTAATTACAACTAAAATGCCATAGCTTTGGGGCCCATCACAACAAATGTTCATTTCCATGGTCGTCATGCAGTTGACCTTTGGGGAATGAATCACTTATTATCCAAAAGGAGTTAAAAAGACTATTATTGACAAATGCTTACGGGGATTTTACAACCGATTACGAAGCGATGAAATTTAGTGAAATATTCCTTGTGGGATACCACTCAAAAATACACCAAATATAGATAAATTTGCAGCAAACAAAAGTTCTGATTTTTTTGCAGAATTATAACCCAGCTAGGGCAGCGAACTGGTTTAAATTTTAAGATAACTTGCACAAAGTACTTGTTCAAATCACTTGAAAATTTACTAGAGAGCTTGCTAAAATGGATAACTAACACTAAGAAAAATATTTTTGGAATTTGTCGAGTAATATATAACTGCCAGAAAATTACAGAATGCCCTAGACAGCTGAAAAACTTCAAAAAATTATATCTTTCCAAATAGAAGTGCAAAAATTCTGAAAATTTGGAAATAACATCTACCAACAATGCAAATGAAAACCCAACCTCCAGATCTGGAAACGGAACACTAAAAACCCTCCAAAAATCACTGCAAAATCCCAAAATAAGTCACCCCCTTGGAAAGTGGCCAAAAACCCTCAAAGATGTCTCCAAAAGTGGCGCCAAACCCTCCTCTAATCGCTGCAATAGATCAAATCTGAAAACCCTTGATTTTTCTTCACAAAAAAGACCCAAAAGCCCTCAAAACCCTTCTCTGAAAATTTTGAAATTAATCTCTACAAATCAGTCATGAATCAACTCCAAAATGACAAGCTAGGGAGGATCTTTCACCACCGAAGAATGCCCTACTAGCTAGGAATGGATCTCAAACCACCGAAGCTAGGGATCTTGTGGGATCTTGCTCCACAAGCTAGCGGATAGCAATCAGCAGTTGCTCAATGGAAATCATAAGTGTGTATGCAAGAATGAGCTCTCTTTCTTCCCAAACTACTCTTATATCATTCTCCCAAGCAACAAGTGACCCAAAAAGGCCCCAATCGACCCCCTCTAGAGATAATCAAAAATCATAAACTTAAGTTACTTTTCCCCCTTTTAGTCGCCATAGGGACATAAGTGACCCCCCAATGAAGAATTATACCATTAAAGTGTTATGAGGTCCCCCGTAATGACAAAACAAAACAATCTATTCCCTACCAAGCCACTTCAATTCTAATGTCAATACGGAAAATATATAACAAATAATCAAGGTGGTAAACAGACCATCCATACCCAATAGCCTCCAGACGTCTTTGGCCCCTTGGGTATGACTGAGGCTAAGACTGAAAATTTGGCCCTTAAGACCTTCGGCGAAGGAAATGAGGACATTACAGTCCTCCCTTCTCGAAATTTGCTTGTCCCCAAGCAAATGCAAACTAGAATGCTGTAAAACCTACTTTCTCCCTCCCAAGTAGCATCCTCAAGTGGCAAGCCTCTCCACCGCACTAAGTACTCTTTGATCACTCCTGCTCTTGAGCTCTCCTTTGTCTCACCCCAATAATAGATTCTAGCTACTAAGACCAGCTTCCCCTCCTCGTCCAATGGTGGCAACTCCATAAAAGGTATAATATGTTGCCCAAGTGCACTCTTAAAGCACGAAACATGGAGAGACATTGTGTATCTTGTTGTGCTCTGGAAGCTCCGGCTCATAAGCAACTGCCCCAACTCCGTCGAGCTACCCTGTATGGACCATAGAACCGTGGTTTCAGCTTCTCTGGCACCGCTTCTTCTTAAGTGAGGACTGTCTTGTATGGCTACAAATGCATAGGAAGACTAAATCTCCCACCTCAAAGGACCTCTCTACTCTGTGCCTGTCTAGCATACATCTTCTTGCTGATTTTGTGCCTGTCTGAAGGTTCTCCTTAAGAGCTTTCAGAATATCTTGGTTCTCCTGTAACCAATCATAAGCTTTGGGAGCTAGGTTATCAGATAAGACCAAATCTGCAAATGACATAGCATCATACCCGTATAAAGCTTGACAGGGAGTCATGTCGATGCTCATCTGATAGGTGGTATTATAGCATAGTACTCACCCATGTGTAACCATTTAATCCATGCACGTTGATGACCTATCACATAACTATGTAAGTAGCCCTCTATCCACTTATTAACTACCTATGTCTGTCCGTCAATCTGTGGATGGTAGCTAGTGGCTAGGGGTCAACTCAATACATGCAAGCCTCAAGATCTCCTGCCAAAAGGTGCTCATGTAGATTTTATCCCTGTTGTTGACAATGATTTTTAGGCAAACCATGAGAGCCTAAAAACACCTGTATAAAATACCTGAGCCACGTATGGTGCACTTATGCCCCTTGGGCAAAGAAAAGAAATGGAGCATACTTAGTCAACCGATCAACTACCACATATATGCTATCATGCCCATGTACTGAGGGATGCCCTGAGATGAAATCCATGGATATACTCTCCCATTTCTGCTCGGCGAATAAGAAGAGGCTGAAGTAGTCCCTACTGGAAAAGAATGCTCGGCCTTGGTTTGCGGGCAAACCACACACTCTCTGACATGATTAAGGACATCATCCTTCATCCCCTTCCATGCAAATCTCTACTCTGAAATATCTTGTATGTCTTAAAATATCTAGGATGTCCAGCTAGATGGTGTATCATGCACTGCCTCGAAGGATTTTCTCTCTTTCGTCTTGGACCCTGGTACAAGGAAAATCCTATCCTTGTAATATATGAGATCATCCAATACGCTTGTACCTGTATCATCCTGTATAATACCATCCATGATCGCACATGCAAATTGATTTTTAGAATACTCAACAAGTATGTGAGCCTTCCAATTTGCTGAAATCTCAAACATAGAACTAAGCATAGAGGTAAGGTCTCCTAGATAAAGCATCAACAACAACATTGTTCTTACCTTTTGTGTACTCTATGTCGAAGTCGTAGGTTTGTACCTTGTTCACCCATCTCTGTGGCGGTCATTGAGATCCTTCTGCCCCAGGAATAACCTCAAACTGTTGTGATCCGTACGAACCACAAATTTGTTGCCCACAAGGTACTGTCTAAATTTGGCCAAAGCATGCATAATGGCCAACATCTCCTTGTCGTAAATTGAGTACCCTTTCTCCACAGGGCTCAATTTCCGACTCTCATAAGTAATGGGGGTGCCTATCCTGCATAAGGACTGATCCAATACCCTTTTCACTTGATGCATCACACTCAAGTACAAATGGGCAAGAGAAATCTTGACAATGCAAGAACGGGGGACATGAGCTTATCACCCCCTTGAGGTGATCAAAAACATGTTACGTGCTGCTTCGGACCAAGCAAAAGCCCCCTGTCTTGGTTAAATTCTGTCAATGGAGCAGACAAGCTAGAGAGATTTCTTCACAAATCTCCTGTAGTATGTACATAGTCCCTAAGAACCCTCTCAACTATGTCAACGTCCTGGGTGGATGGCCAATCCAGTATTGCATGTGAATCTTCTCCCCATCAACCTTCACTACCCCTCCACCAATCACATATCCCAAATATAATAGCTTTGTCATGCCAAACTCACACTTAGAAGCTTTTGCATATAGCGAATTAGCTTCTAATATCCCCAATGATCTCATCAAGGTGCCTGATGTGATCCTCCCAAGTCCTGATTGTAGACCAATAAGTCGTCAAAGTAAGACCAATACAAACTTCCGCAAGTGGCAATTGAACACATGGTTCATGCATTAGATTGGAAGGTAGCTGGTACATTAGACAATCCGAATGGCATCACTAGAAACTCAAAGTGACCATAATGGCATCTGAAAGTTGTCTTATGCACATCCTGCTCTCTAACCTTGATCTGGTGATATCCAGATCGCAAATCTATTTTTAGAAAAATACATTGCACCCTGTAGCTCATCTAACAACTCATCAATATGTGGCACTAGATACTTATTTTTTATCGTCTTCTTGTTCAAGGCATGGTAATCTATACAAATCTACATGGTACTCATCCTTCTTCTTCACCAACACTACTGAAGAAGCAAAAGGACTGGAATTCCAGTTCTAATATGCCCCATCTCAATGAGCTCATGTGTATAGTTCTCTCAATCTCATCCTTTAACCGTTTGGGGTGATGGTAAGGAGTAGTAACCACATGCTCTAATGTCCTCAAGCTCAATCACATGCTCAAATCCCCTATCCGGAGGTACACCTAGAGGTATGTCGCCAAAAACTACACTATGCCTATGTCAAGTAGGCCCTGGATATCCACATGATACTCTGGTCATGCCATCCTCTGACCCTCTTGGTCGAAACCAATCACTGTACACTGCCCAAGCAACCCCATTGTGCCTGTGAATCCTCTCAATCCTCTTATTAGCTATAACAACCCTAGGTGCATCTGTAGATAAACCTCTCAAGAGTCACATTCCTCCCCTCGGACTTAAACTTCAGCTCCATCGTCTAAAAGTCAGTACGGAATGTCACCAAGAGAAATGGAGCCATTGTACTCCAAGCACAAGGTTAGTCTCTTCAATACCAACAATATAAAAGTCATCAATAAGTGTATAGTTACCCATCGTGATGCTCAACTGTGGAACTCGTTGTGTGCATCTCATAGACTCTCCATTGGCTACAACCATGTTGAAGCCCTCAAAATTCTTCTACCTGTAATCCTCGCCTCTCAACCAATGATGCATCAATAAAGTTGTGGGTTGCCCCACTATCAATGAGTACCACTACTCGCTGACCCTATAAAACTCCCCTAACTCTGAATGTCTTGTACCTCAGGGTACTAAACAAAGTGGCAATAGTCTCATGAGGAAAAAGTCTCATCCTCCTGCTCAATCCCTGCACTATCCAAAGTCTCTCCATCTCCATCCTCCAATCCCTGAGTATCCAACTCCTCATCTTTACCACTGTCACTCTACCTCAAAGACCTCAATGAATTAGGCCTTTCCTCTACATCTGCAATCATGTCCTCGAACCCAAGGCGTGCGGCAATCGAAGCATAGTTTCTTTCGCCTCAACCCGTCTCTATTGTCTCAGGATATGAATGGCTTCTTAGCCATATCCTTTTTGGGTTGAGGCACCTTCTGCTAAGAACCATCCGGTCTAGATCGAGGTACTCTACTAAACTCGAGGTGGAAACCTCGACTTTGGAGTAGATAACTCCAAATCCCGTGCTCTCCTAATAGCATCATGCAATGAAGAAGGCTCAAATGCCTTCACAAGTCCTGCTAATGTTGTTGTCAACCCGACTATGAAGAGTGAAGTCAATCTCATCTCTAAAACATCAGGAACCATGACTGACAACCCCTGAAAGTTTCCAATATACATGTCCAAGGAACCTGTTTGTCTTAAACGAGTCAACTCTTTGAAATACCTGTCAGGATCCCTCCTGTCAAACCTGCTCATCAACGTCTTTGTGAACTCCGTATAGGTACAAATATGCATGTGCCCCTGTGTAACAAGACCATGATGCTACTAGTCATGTGCATCTTCCTCAAGGTGTAAGATTGCAAACTTAATTGTATCCTCTTCGCGCATGGGATTCAAGCCAATTATGTCTTCAACTTTTGAACCTAGGATTGTGTTGTACACTTCTTATACCCATCGAAGTGTAGAATGGAATTTTTTCCCAATCTCCTTTGTGACTTTGGAACTTGAGTAGTGTGATCCCTCTTGGGTCTACTGATCTTCATCTTGCAATACTCGGTAAAAGGCATGTTAGCTTTAAACCCTTCACTCAAGGATTCATATTTCAGCCAACAAATCTTCTCATAAAAAATCTCTGATTGTTGTACCATTTGTGTATTTTTTGGATCTTTCAAAAATGCGGGCTCATGTATGCTCGCATGTGTATTATGGAAATGGGGAGTGTGCTGCCTGGAATCGCTATTTTCACCTCTTCGACCCTGCTGCCCTATGTTACTATTTTCTCCTCTTTCCGCATGATATTCAACTCTGCCCTGTGCTAATCTTTCGCTGAGCTGGCTCAAATAAAGATTAGTGGTCTCCTGTTTAACCATATTGATAAATAACTTCTCATCATTTATTTGTTCAACTCATCATTGTCACCCATTTTCTACCCTTATTTTTGCGGTGTATTTCTCTTGGAATAAACTTTCATTCACACCCAACAGGCTAGAGGAAAGCCGACTCTGATACCATTGAAATATTGCTTGTGGGATATCATTTAAAAATCCATAAAATATATAAAAATTTGTAGCAAATAAAATTCTGATTTTTTAAAAATTAAACCTACTATGGCAGCGAACTGAAATTTTAAGATAACTGGCAAAATACTTGTCCAGATCACATGAAATTTTATAGAGAACTTGCTAAGACGAAAACAAAGACTAGAAAAATATTTTTGGATTTTTCGGAATAATATGACTTCTAGTAAATTTCAGAATACCCTAACTGTTGGAAAAAATTCAAAAATTCATAACTATGTGAATACAATGGATAAAAATCTGATTTTTCGGAAATAACATCTACAAATTATATGGAAATGAACCCAACCTCCAGATTTGAAAACAAACATTGGGAAACCCTTGAAAAACTTGCTGCAAATCCCTAGGGTTGACGTCACCCTTTAAAAGGGCTGGAAATTAACCAAAATGCCTCCAAAAGCTACGCCAAACTCTGCTTTAAATGTCGATAATATTCTGATATGCAAACCCGTGAAATTTCCTCTCTTGTACTAAAAATGGCCTCTAAAACCCTCTTGAAACCCTTCCTGAAACCTCTGTAAAATCTGCCTGAATATCTAATCTGAATACGCTCCAAAATAGGAAACTAGGGTGGATCTTTCACCACCAAAGAGTGCCCTATTAGCTAGGAGTGGATCTCTTACCACCGAAGCTAGGGATCTCGTGGGATTTTTACTCCACAAGTAAGAAGAATGCAAACAGTTGCTCAATGCCAAAATATATGTGAGTGTAAGAATGAATCCTTTTCTCCCCCAAGTGTTTCCTGTTATAACTTTTCATTACCTTTTTCCAAGTTGGGTGCTCCATGTGGAACTAAAAGTCACTTAAGTGACCCCAACGAAGAAATATAACAATAAAGTACCATGAGCCCCCCTTAACGATAAAACATAACAATCATTCCCACCAAGTTGTTTAATACTATTGCAAACGGAAAATTTTAACAAATAAGCAAGGTGGTAAACAACCATCCATACCCGATAGCCTCAAACGTCGTTAGCCCCTTGGTTATGTGTAATATCCCACTTCCGGGATCAATAGAAAATATGTAAATCAACCATTCTTCAACACTCCACTCAAATGCAAATAGCAGAACTCAATAAACCCTACTTGAACCAATCGAATAGATGACATAAATATTCTCAAACATTCTCAAAAAGCCTTCATACAGCCCTCAGTCATGCATGTCCATTCAAAGTACCAACTCAGATTCAAACTTCTAAGATCAGTCACTGAAACATATATGAGATATGAGCTAATATTTCGTATGTGGATCATGTGCAAGATCAACAAATATCATACACTAAACTTAATCAGAATGAGTAGATCGCTGCCAGAAAACCAGGGAATCATTCAGTCAACACAACCACTGCCTACAGGGTTTTAATTATCATTAAATCATGCCCTTACTCAAAACTCCATAATCAGAATCAATAGGGTATAAATCGCTGATCAGAAAGGGGTTCTAATTTGCCCTAAACAACTAAATATTTCCCCAATAGAGTCGTTGTATTAAGAGGTAAGATGACAGACTTATATCAATCATAGTTCAGTCCCATAGACATCAATTATCATTATAAACCAGCCTTATATGTAGTCGCTGATTTTATGGAGCAGCAGCTATAAAGAAGACAAGGATCCCGTATTTCTGCTGTCAAAGCATACAATATTTTATCCAAAACAAACATTCCCAGAGCGCTGCCTCAAATGGTCACAAACACATGCCTACCCTAATCGCTTCACTTCAGTTACGGATCACAACTATAAATGCAAAAGAAGACTTCAAAAACATGCCATTTATTATTGCCTAGACTGGAATTTAAAGCCACAAGGATCGCTGTCAATACATTAAATATAACCCTCAAGTGAAATCGCAGGAACAACCAATAAATCAGATCATGAAGCATGGCAACTTGCCTTATAGAAGTCGCTGTACAAGGGCATAATAACTAGCAACCAAACAGTTGATTCACATCAAGCAAAACCTCTAAAATAGTCCGTGAAACACCATGGAAGAAGGCGCTTAGGGTTTAGAGAGATCACACACCCAAGTCGATTTGCAAAAACACACAAAACAACTGCTACAGCGACGCTACAGTGATGTTGCTACAGTAAAAGAGCAGATTTCAATAGTAAATTTCAACTAAAACTTTGCTCAAGCAAAGGACATGAATTTCACCAACAACTGCTTCAATTGAATCTCAAACCAGCTCAATACAATCTCCCACGCAAGAGAGAGAGAGAAAGCTTCAATGGGCATGCATCCCAACTCCAAGCATGGATTATCAAAACAAGTTCATCATAGCATAATGATAATAATGACCCTAGCACTCCTTTAATAAGTAAGGAGGCACAAAATTCGAAAACCCTAGGAGAGGGAAAATATTAAATAAGAGCAGTTTGTTTTCCCTAGGTGTGGCATCCCCTTTGCAAAGGGTGATTTTATCAATGAAAGCCACCTAACTTTTTATTTAATTAATTCCCCATTTAATTTTATATATTTTGGGAATTAAATTAAATCATTTTTATAAAATAATTAAATAATTATTGCTCTAGGCAATAATATTTAATTATTTAATAAAAATGTTCACCTTGCACATCCCGAAGCCCACGGGGATGTATAGGCTAAGGGTCTTCAGAAATGGAGACATTACATTATGACCAAGGCTAAGACTGAATAATGATCCTTAAGCCTTCGGTGAAGGAATGGGGACATTACAGGAGATGGTTCGTGCAATCAACAAAGGGCCAACAGGGTATAAACCACCTATATTTGAGAAGCTTAACACAACTCTTATTGACAAAGAGAAAATAGGGATAGGGCAACAAACTACACCAGTGAAAAGAGTGTGGTCTTGTAATGTCCCTTTCTAGGAATGAAGATAGTAATAAGGGTTTGGCTTTGAATCAAGTCTGAAATTCCACCTTCAAACACACAAACATGAATTTAAAAAAAATTGAGAATACTCTTCAAACAATCAACACACAATATCAATCAACTCTCTAGGGCAGTGAATTGCATATGAGGTTCACATCAACATTTAACCATGTAAAGAGAGTTGAAATGCCACCAAATAATTTATGCAACCACGACAATATTTATCAATCTCAAATACATCAAAAGTATGGAGAAACAAATGATAAATCACAATTGTAATTAATTTTTATGACAACCATACAACCAAACCGAGAGATGGAAAAAATAGATAAACTTCTCATAAAATCACCAAAATGTAGATTCTAGCCTTATAAAATATGAAGAACAAGAATGCCAGTTTAAAATACCAAAATGTGCCCTTGAAGGCACCAAACTCAACCCTCAAGCAAGTCACTTAGGGCTGGAAATGAAGATCAATTACATAAAATTACTTTGAATTACCAATGTGACCTCTGTGTGTGATCACCCTTTCACATAAGAGGGTTTTTGTCCCCTAGTCTGATCCTATTGAAGGGTTTTGTCTTCAACAGGTGACCAAGGAAGGGTTTTCGTCCTTAAATGGTAAAAGAGAAGCTACTTGCTCTATCTCTAAGAGAAATCATCATCAAAATCAACATAACCCTCCTTTAGCAAGTCGAACCACCTTATTTAGGCCTTAAAGATGTCAATGGGCAAATAGAATCCTCTAAAGAGGTTGACCCCTGCCTTAATGAACGAAAAGAACATTAAAATCACCATGTAGGCATCCACAAGACCGACCTCCATAATGAAGAAATAGAAAACCTCCTTACATTGTTTGACAAGTCTTCTACCACCTAATCAAACCATTCCAATGCCATGATTAGTAAATAAAATAACTAATTACTAAAGCACAACACTTACAATCATGGTCAGTTTCCCTCCCTTGCTCCTTCCTTGATGCCCACCGAGAAGAGGAATGAGCATAAGGTCTTCCATATCGAACTAGCTTGGACAAGGGGACATTACAGGTCTGTGGAAGGATGCAACATTGTGATGGACGGTTGGATTGATACTACAAACGGTCTACTTTTGAACATTATGGTAACTTGCTCTAAAGGCCCTATTTTTTTAAGGCAATTTTTTGTTTGGGGAAAGAGAAAAATGCAAAGTTCCTTGAGAAGCAACTTTGTGATGTAGTTGAGGAGGTGGGGGCATCACATGTTTTCCAAATTGTTACAAACACTATGGTTTGTAAAGCAACTGGCTTATTGGTGCAAAAAAAAATGCAAACATGTATGTTGGACATGTTGTGTACATGTATTGAACAATGCATTCAAAGACATTGGTAGGTTTTAGTGGATTGTTGGCATGTGGAGTTCTTGAGTGTTGTCATCGATGTAAAGGTCAATTAATGCTAAAGGAGGATGTGATAGGATGTCATGATGATGTTCTAGGTGCATGAGCAAATATATGATGATGTGGTACAGTCAGCATGGTGTGCAAAAGTGTGCATGAGTGGCAATAGCACAAGTCTCTTGGTTTAGTAGGCCTAATTATGAAGTCTAGTCAGCCTATGTGATGGAATGAACGCATGAGGCAGATTGATGAGCATGGTCAAGGCATGGAGAGCATGAAGAGAGTGTGTTGAAGCACTCATACAGGTTCAAAGGTTGTTTGCAAGGTGAAAGTAGGGTTTGCATGTGTTCATCTAGATCTAGTCTAGGTGCTTGGTGGCCCAATGGAGCATGAAAGTGAGGTACAAAGCTATGTGAGCCCATGAGAACATGTAGAGGAGTGAGACATGTTGTAATGTTGTTAGGTCCTTTTTGAAGAGGTTTCAAGTTGAGGTATGAGGTTCTCTTACTCTGTTTTGGTCCAAACATGACTTATTCCTATGACCTAGCTACGCAACTCTTAGTGGTTGAAAAGATGCAGAGTAAACCAGGGAAAGATGATGGTGCAGAGAGGTGTCCTAAAGGCGTGGGCAAAGTTTTAGGTCCAGGCACGAAGAAACGTACAATTTATGAGGTTTTGAGCAAAACTGAGCTCAAGACAGTGCATTTTTAGGCTCGATATGAAAGGTTGTGTTGGTTGGCACATGCAAACTTTGCATGGGGACTTGAGCCATTCAGGGATGATTTGACATAGAGTTAAGAAGGTTTCAGAGGTGGAATGAAGTAAAATAATGTCCCGTGCTTTATGAACAATCATTAAGAAGCCAAAGAGGTCAAAAACCCTAGTTAAACTCTAGTTTAGTAGCGATGGAGGAAATATTCTTGGTATGAGCCCATAATGGATTGAATCATCAAATGTTATGATTGGAGGATGGAGAGGACTCTCCCAACTTTTAGATGGTGGTGGTTTGGTGACTTGATTGTAGGTGGAGCCCACTCAAATTTGCTAGTTTCCAGGAAAGTTTGTTTTGCTCTCAGCTTTTCCATTTGACCTATGATCTAAATTGATGTTCTGAGTAGTATGGGAGTCATGCTACATGTTTGAAGTCATTTGAAGGTCTGCACAGGTCCAAATAGCAAGACTGATTTTTAGGCCTAGAGGGCAGTTTTAATAGTCATGGAGAATGGATGTTTTTGAGCATTTGTGGACTTGGTGATAATGGTTGATGGCCTTAGGGGTGCTGTACACATTCCATATGACATGATTCAAGCTTTAGTTGAGCTCTAAAAATGGGTTAATGTGGCATGAAGAAGGTCACAAGTTGACCTAGTTTGACTGGTTCGAGACAACAATGTATTGATCTTAAGATTGGACTGGAAGACCAATATTTTGGATTGGGTCATGATGCTTATCGATTGGAGAGTGAAAATGGATGAAAATTGATCTTAGTCCATGCATTTAGAGATCTTGAAAGTGTCAGCAAGTGTGTTAGAAGGTCAAGATTGCAAAACCGGTTTCTGGGCAGTTCAAGTTGCTTGAAAGTCAAAGGGGTGTGGATGGATTTATGGTTTGATTCATGAGGTCTAACATGATTAGATGTGTTCCTTGGGTTAGTGGCTTTCTAATGAGTAGTTGCATGCCATGGTTGAGGTGTTTGGTCTTCATC
The DNA here is from genome assembly GCA_019776745.2 of Taxus chinensis. NCBI lineage: Eukaryota > Viridiplantae > Streptophyta > Pinopsida > Cupressales > Taxaceae > Taxus > Taxus chinensis. The sequence continues at coordinate 553,711,843 of CM034156.1, read as the reverse complement.
TTTGAAGACTGGTCTGCTAAAGGTGCCTAGTTTGAGTAAGAAACAATCCTACTTGATGGTGTTATGAGAAGAATGGATGATGCAAAGGTTTGTCAGAGGATGAAATATGTTGAGAGGATGTGTTTGAGTTCTGTGAAGCCGTTGGAGCCTTAACAATGGAGTGTGTCCTTGGAGTCCATGGAGTACTCAGTGAAGGAGGATTTGGTCTTCTTGGCCTAGTTTGTACTTGTTTAATATCTTGATGGATTGCGGACCTATATGGGTCCGCAGTGTGAATTTATATGAGTGTGTAGGTTTGTTTTGATGTTGGTACGACCGACCTTAATGGTCATGGCCGACCTAGTAGTGTTTAAGAAATGAATCAAGTATTTAAGTGAGTGTTCTTGGTCATTTGTGACCAGTTGTGTGAGAGGGAAAAGTGCGAGCCTAGAGAGAGTGTGATAGAGGTATAAGGGCATCAAGACAAAGCTGAGAGAGGGTATGAATGTTTGAGGAGAATTGAGATGCAGAGCAACAAGGGCAATTGATCTAATCAACCCATGAAGAAGCAAAATTGAGCGAAGTAGGAGAGAGTGTGTTTGAAGAGGGTTTTGAGGCGTGTGAGCTGAATTTGTGATCACTATGAGTTGTAGCAGCAACATTACTTCAGTGGTCTTCATCTTGAGGTGGTTGAGTTGGTGCTTGATTACCTTAGGGGGTTGTAGCCTCCTTGTAGGATTGGTGTCTCACTAAACAAATCTTGTGTGATGTGTCATATTCATGCAAGTCTTTTGGTTTGAGTAATATAATCAAAAGTTTTAGTGGGTATTCTTCCCCTTGAGAGTCTTCCACTTTACATCTTGTGTTCTTGTGTACTCTCTCTTGGTTATGCTCATATGAATGATTGTTTCATGTTGTTAAGCTCACATTAATGGATGGTAGAATGGTTAATGGTTTGTGCAAGTTAAAGATAATTGGTTTTGAAGGACTAATTCACCCCCTCCCCTCAGTCCATTGTGCTTCCAACATGGATTTCAGAGCTTATTGAAAAGTGCAGAAAAATACAAATTTTCACACACAATCATCATCAAATGCAAGCTATTTAATGAAGATATGTTAAGATTGAGCTTCTCAAACTTGCAAACATGCGATTTGCATCTTTCATCATACTTCTTGATTGTCTTTATGATGTCAAAGGTTGTAATGAACCTTTCTAGGGCTAAAACCAAGAGTAAGGATTTCACCTAAACCCTAATGAACCAAATCTGAAAATACATCATCAACCAACAAGCATCAATCTTAAAATGATTGGAAACACACTTTAACCTGATATGAGCAATCAATAATCAGTACTTTAGGGCAACGAACTGTATAGGCACTTCAAATTATCATACAACCATGCAATAACAGTTGAAAATGCTTCCAAATAATTATTTCAAACATGACAACATTTATCCATCCAAATTACATCAAATTAATAGAGAAGATCAGAGATTACACCCAACAACAAATAATTTTATGACAGCAAAAGGGCAGCCACAATGGCTAAAAATAGCTCATAAACCTCTCCAAAAATCACCAATTATAGAGTCCAACCTTATAAAATATGAAGAACAATAATATCAACTCAAATTGTTCAAAAATGGCGTAGATGATATCAAACACTTCACCCAAGCAAGTTGACTAGGGTTAGAAGGGAAGAAATACATATGAAATCCTACTTGAAGCTCACTTGTGACCTCCATATGAAGCCACCAATGCACAAATGATGGTTTCCATCCCCAAGTGTGGTCCTATTGAAGGGATTTGTCCTCAATAGGTGACCAAGTAAGGATTTTTGTCCTTCAATGGCAAGAAGATAAGCCACTCTAGCTCCAACACCAAGTAAATGTCAAAATAGATGAAAGATGATGATCCTCCTCTCCATTCGAACTTCCTTAAGTATCCCTCCTTTGGTGCCAATGATGAATTAGAAGCCCCAACTTCATGGGCGACCACCTAATGCACTTTTTAATCTTCACTTAAGAAGACCAATCTCATAATGAAGAAATAGAAATTCTCCTTGCTAAGTCTTCTTTCCCCTAGTCGAACCATTCCAATGCCATGATTAGTAAATAAAATAATTAATCATGAAGGTATATCACTTACAACCATGGCGAGTTTCCCTCATTTGCTCTTTCCTTGATGCCCATAGGAGGAGGAACGGGCATAAGGTCTTCCATAGTGACTAGCTTGGAAAAGGGGACATTACAGTTCTCCCTTCCCAATTTTGTTTGTCCTCAAGCAAATGCACTTGCTCGGATCCCAAATGAATCTTAACTGCTCCTTTGATGTTCCTGCACATGAAGCAAACATGTCAAAGGAAACAAGAGTGTTTAACAATACTTGTACAATCTCTTGATCATGTCGTAGGGAAATGAAAGTTAGCTCCCTTCCTTTGCTTGTCACTATCTCATAATTTCCATCCAAATTATGGATTCCCAATACTTAAGTAATGTTGTCCCAAAAACAGTTGTAACCATGCATTTTTCTCTCAAAAATCAGAATGTAGGTGGCTGGGAACCATCTCAAATCAGCCACAAACATGCCAATATTAGTAGTAGCTTGGAATTTCTTCAACCATATGATTGGAAGATATTTTTCATGTGTCTTATAAGTAATAAAGTGGCTGGAAAAGTTGTGAGTGGCAGATGAAAGGAAAGTACAACAGCTATAAGCATGACATCTCTCCAAAACTTTCCACACTATCAATGATATGGTGGCTCGAAACGAAGTATGACAGTCATAAGTTGATTTTTGTAATATCCCCTTCTCGGTCGAAGACCTTTAGTGCAATTGTGTTTCCGATGGCTAAACTTGTAATATGCCCTTCCTAGTCGAAGACGCTTAGCCCAATTTTGTTTCCTGATGGCTAAAGGGTGATAAAAACAAAATCTATAGTCTTAATATATTATTATAAAGTGCATAGAAAGAAACTTTATAAAAGTACCGTTATTAATTTATTATTGACTTGATAAAAATAAAAGAGAAAAGATAAAGTGAAATTAGAAAAAAAAAGAAAAAGGAAAAAGGTCACTTTATGTTTTTATTTCCCCTAGGGGAAAAATGCGACCCATGCTGACCATGAAATAAATGCCAAAAACAATTAAATATGGGAAAAGGCATTTGATTGGTAGTTGTGGGTGGCTAGTAAGCCAAGATTGCTTATAAAAACAAGTGTACTTGGCTTTGTAAAGCATCTCTTTTATTTTAAAAAATTATGATTTTTGTCTGAGCTTTGTAAGCTTTACAAATAAACTTCTAAGGATGAAAACCTTTAAAAATAATCTCTTGTGGACGAAAACCCTCTAAGAGATCTAGTAGAAGAAGGAAAACCTTTCTCCTAGTTGAGAGGATTCTCCACACAGGGGTTTCCATTGCATACCAAGGAGTTAGCTGATTTTCCAGTAGTTTTCCAGCAATATTGAGGGTTGAAATTACAAATTTATACAACGGTTTTGAAGAAGAAGAATTGTTGCCGAGCCTTCCCTTCATTTACAACCCTTTCTATATGGAGTGACGTATCTAAGGAGCTGGTTATGGGGTTCTGAAGCTGTTTATGATCAGATTTTTAGTGCTGTCCATATGTCTGATTTTTACAGATCATTCCAGCTATTTTTCATTATTTTTGGAGTGGAGGAAGTGGTATTTTCAGCTGTGTCTGAGGGCAACTTTCTACAATATTATGATAAATAAATACAACCTAGTTTGAAGCTTAAATCTGGTATTTTTCTCATGATTCTAGCTTTGTTAAAATTGCTGATTTGTTTCCATTCAAGTTTCAGTGATTTTAATTCAGATTTTGGGGATTTTCATCTCCATACCAAGTCGCCATTTATAGATAAAATTCAGATCTGCACTATATCATTTTGCTATAATCTCTATAATCTGTATTTTGGTTTTGAGATTTTCCTTAAATCCGTTTGGGGTCAAAAGTGTCCATTTGGGGCCATTACAGGTATCAAAGCGATGTATCCTCCTTGCCTGTGAAAAAAGAAAAGAAAAATCAGATCTGAATGCAACAAGGAAACAATGAAGTGGACTTAGGTTCTTTTTTTGATGACACTAATTAAATATCTGCTAGATCGTGGTTGAAGGAATTTGAGACGTTTTTGTGTTGTAATCCTATGTGTTAGGATGATGCCCTCATGCTCATCTCTAGATACATGGATTGAGTAACACATAAATGGTGGCACCAAATGTTGAAGACCTAAGGGGTTGAATCCATTGCTTCACTTGAAGATTTCTCACATAAGTTTACAGAAAGATTTGATATGCAAGATGGCAAGGATGAGCAAGGAAATGAAACCATGGAGTCTAACCCCATGAAGAAGGAAAATTTAGATCTACATGTGGATGTTGAAATTCATCTTGTTGTCCCTTCCAGAACAACAATTCAAAGGGAGCATAAAGACAAATTAGATCTACACCCAAGTGAAGAAGCCAAAGGAGACGTTATGGAGGAATTTGCACATGAGGAGGAGACTTCCATGGACACTTGCGTGAGGTTGCAGCCTGTTGTCATTTCCAAAACAACATCCTTTGATCAGCTTTCAGATACATTTAACAGGTGTGTAATGTTTCCTACTATGCCACTTCCATTTGATAGACGCCCTAGCGGTTACCCCTGCAAAGGGGAAGGGTACCAGGCTGATCTTAGTAATGAGGATGCAAGTGATAAGGAAAGAGAAATTGCTGCTCCTATTCTCGGAGATCTAAGGCACATAGTCAGTGGTGTAGAGGGGAGCTCAACCTATGTCTATCCATCAAGTAAGGATGAACACTCAGAGGATCTTGATAGTGTTGAAAGGTATGGAATAAGCGAGATAATATCCAATTTATTGCTGCATATTCAGAAAAAAAATGATGAGTTAGAAGATGTTCTCCTACAAGAAGGTTATGTGGTAAGAAGTATATCTTCTCGTTTATTACAACAATTAGATCGTGAGGATATTAACAGAGGTATATGGTGGCAAGATCTATCTCACTTAACAGATACATGACTTTGGATTTTGGAACACTATAGTATGTTTTGTCTCGTGCACTTGGCACTTGGACAAATGAGTTATAATTGCTTGAGGGCAAACAATTTTGGGAAGGGAAGATTGTAATATCCCCTTCTTGGTTGAAAATCTTTAGCCCAATTCTGTCTCTCGACGGCTAAAGGGTGTTTGAAAGGGAAACTTATCATAATAAATTAATTATAAAAGTGCAATATAAAATAATATTATAAGCACTTTTATATTAATTTATTAATGATAAAGTTAAGTTTAAAATAGAAAAGAAAAATAAAAAGTGAAAGTTAAATAAGAAAAATAAAATATCACTTTATGCAGATTATTCTCCCCGAGGAGAAAATGCGACCCTTTTGGAGGAAGAAAAGGGTGGAAAAAACATTAAATGTGGGAGGTGAAATCTGATTGTGAGGGTGGCTATTTGGCCAAGTTCATCTATAAAAGGAAGTTTACTTGCTTGTAGAAGGCACGCTTTTCTATTATACAAATCTGAATTTTGTTTGAACCTTTGAGCTTTACAAAAATATTTCTAAGGACGAAAACCTTTAGAAATTATCTTTTGAGGACCCCTCTAAGGGATCTAGTATAAGGATGAAAACCCTTCTCTTAGTTGAAAGGATTCTCCACACAGGGGTTTCCATTGCATACTAAAGAGTTAGTTGATTTTCCAGTAGTATTGAGGGCTGAAATTACACATCTATACAAGGATTTTGAAGAAGAAGAATTGTTGTTGAGCCTTCCCTTCATTACCAACGATTTCTATATGGAATGACCTATCTAAGGAGTTGGTTTATGGTGTTTTGAAGTTGTTTATGATCAGATGTTCATTGCTGTCCATATGTCTTATTTTTACAGATCATTCCAACTATTTTTCACAATTTTTGGAGTGGAGGAAGTGGTATTTTCAACTGTGTTCAAGGGCAATTGGTTGCAAAATTATAATAAATAAATATAGCTTGTTTTGAAGCTCAAATCTGGTATTTTTCTCATGATTCTATCTTTGTTAAAATTGTTGATTTGTTTCCAATCAAGTTTTAGTGATTTTAATTCAGATTTTGTGGATTTTCATCTCCATACCAAGTCGCTATTTATAGATAAAATTTAGATCTGCACTATATAATTTTGCTATATTCTGTATTTGGGGTTTGGGATTTTCCTTCAATTTTTTTGGGGTCAAAAAGTGTCCATTTGGGGACATTACAATTTCCCCCCAATTTGGAGCTATGTTGGCTGAAGTAAATGTCTTCTTTAGCTGGAACCATCTACTACTATTTTCCAATGATTTAATGACCTCAAAATGATCACTCTTGCAGTTCAAGTCTGAAAACAATAACTCACAATTCGATTTTATCAAAATCAACAACCTAAAAATGGAACAACTATAAAATTGAAACCTCCTTGCAAAATTAGGAATTGTGAGCATGGAAATGACTAAAAACACCTATCTAAAGGCTGAAAAATTTCTCCCAACATTCATTAATAAAAAAATGCTCCATCTCTTGACTGAAAATACTTGCCTACCCATTTGTATGTATGCAAATGAAATCATATGGTGGTTGATATGGATAATGACAACACTAAGTCTGAAATTTTGAGCTATAGTTTTCCCAGGTACATTTCTTTTATCACTACTAACCACCCACATACCTTGTTGGTGATCTCTTGCATGAATATTCAACCTTGAGGTAGCTCCACCATGCTTATGTAATGCCACTCTGACATTATACTTGTCTGGAAGCGATGTTTTAAAAATTGGAACCGGATTGGAAACTGGTTGAGGGTTGGACCGGACCAGAACCAAAACCGGACTAGAATCGGACCGTTTCAAACTTTATGACCCGTTTTGCTAAAAAACACAGAAAAAATTACATTTTAAATGAAAACAATGCTTTTGCTCACAAATGCTCAATGAGAGAGGTGCCAGGGTAATACAAGGGGGGCATATAGATAAAAATTAGGGTTTAGATCAGCTAAAAAAGATGAAGTTTTATTTAAAAAATTGTTTTTTTGAACTTTAGTGCCATATAAAAGAGCTTTTTTCTGGCTCGGCCATTTCAAAGAGGAATTGGGCCGGTTGGACCAGTTTGGTACCGAACTGATCCACCAGTTCGGTTTTGATGTCGGTTTTGTACCAAAAAATGAACCGATCGAACTGGTTGGTTCCGGTTTGACTGGTTTTTGAAAACACTAGTTGGAAGTGGAAAAAATTGGGAATATTTATGAGTCTATCAATCACAACTTATAAACAACCCTTACCTTGAACAATGGGTAGCTCAGTGATAAAGACTATGGAAATGCTTTCCCATTTTTGAGTGGAAATAGGAAGGGGCTGCAATAGTCTAGCTGAGAACTCACGCTCTGCCTTGTTTTGTTGGCAAGCCAAACATTCCCATATGTATTGGAGCACCTCCTCTTTAAGACCTTTCCAAAAGAACCTTCCTCTCACCTTTCCGTGTGTCTTGAGATAGCTCGGATGACCAGCCAATGATACATCATGAACAACCCTCAATATCTTGTTCTTCACCCTTGAGTCGAAAACCGAATAGACTCCATTCTTGTAGAGAATGAGCCCATCCATTATTTTGTATCTTTCATCCACAATTTCTCCCCCAAAAGCAACATTAGCAAAGTTATTCTTGTTCATACTCAACTCTAATTAAAGGTTCCCAATCTGCAATTATCTTAGATAAAGAGCAAAGATATAATTCTTTGGAAAAAAACATTTTCTACCAAATACTTGATTTGAGTGGTTTCCAAAATACGATAACATTTATCCATCCAAATTACATCAAAATAATAGAAAAGATAAGAGATTACACCCAACTGTAATTAATTTTATAACATGTCAGCCATAAACAAGGGATAAAAATAGCTCATAAACCTCTCCAAAAATCACCAAATTGTAGATTCCATCCTTAAATACGAAGAACAATAATATCAACTCAAATTGTCCAAAAGTGCCCTAGATGATATCAAACCCTTTACCCAAGCAAGTTGCCTAGGGTTAGAAGGAAAGAAATAAATGTGAAATCCTCCTTAAAATTCACTTGTGACCTCTGTATGAAGCCGCCAATGCACAAATGAGGGTTTCCGTCCCCAAACGTGATCATATCAAAGGGTTTTGTTCTCAATAGGTGACCAAGGAAGGTTTCCGTCCTTAAATGGCAAGAAGAGAAGCCACACTAGCTCCAACTCCAAGTAAATGCCAAAATAGATAAAAGATGATGATCCTCCCCTCCATTCGAAATTCCTGAAGTACCCCTCCTTTGGCGCCAATGATGAGTTAGAAGCCCCAACTTCATGACCGACCTCCTAATGTAGTTTTTTAATCTTCACTTACGAAGATCGATCTCATATTGAAGAAATAGAAATTCTCCTTGCGAAGTCTCGTTTCCCCTAGTTGAACCATTGCAATGCCATGATTAGTAAATAAAATAATTAATCATGAAGGTACATAACTTACAACAATGGCGAGTTCCTCTCCTTTGCTCCTTCCTTGATGCCCATAGGAGGAGGAACGGGCATAAGGTCTTTCATACTGACTACCTTGGAAAAGGGGATATTACAAAGGGGCCTTATATTCAAGGGCAGCTTGGATACACTCTACATTAAAAACTGCAGTTGAGGTGTGGAGGATGGTATGTAATGACCTTTTTTGGGCTGATGTGAAATTTATTGTTGACTTCATTCAGCCCATTTGTGAGGTAATCCGTTTTGCTGATTCAGGGAAGCCTTGTTTAGGAGAAGTTGATGAAGAAATTGATTCTGTGTGAAAGAATAAGTAAAATCACAGATGCAAAGGATCCTTCTCTACATCCTTTGATTAAGGAAAAGATACATGGAAGATGGGTCATGCTTAACACACCTCTACATTGTGCTGCTTATGCTTTAAATCCAAAGTGATATGAAATGTCCCTTTTTGGGGGGGGGCTTGGAAAATGACCAAAAGCTAAGGTGTAACTCGACAATTAGATTATGGAATTGGTGTTAGATGGCTGTTATAACCCTGCAAATCTGCAAATTAAACCCTTCCTAGGGCAGCCACCTGATTTGGGATTTCAAACCCACTTTTGTGCGTTTAAAACTCTTCGAATTAGCTCCAATTAAATCTCTAAAATTATTATATATCACCAACAATCATCTCATGCAAGAAAACTGATTTTAATGCCCTAGATTTGGAGATATGAATTTCGATAAAACCCTTGTCTGCAGAGTTACTTCAAAAATTCATAACTTTACTTAGGAAGCTCCAAAATTCATGAAACTCAAGATATTGGCCTCATAAATTATGGAGAATCTAATGTCCCTTTTTGGGGGGTCTTAGGTAAGGGAAAAAAGCTGCCAAATCTGATTTAGGGGCACTGCTGTTTTTCCCTACCAAAACTGAACTCGAACCCTTTTCAGGGCAGCGACTTCCATAGGTGAAAACAACCCTTTGAAATTGAGTTAAACCTTGCAAAATTCCTTCCGAACTTATGTCAAAATTATTGGAAAACCCTTAGCAATCACTTGCAGCTGTTAAAAATCAGATTTGCATGTGAAATAAATGAAATATGGAATCCTAACCAACGAACATTCCTAAGCTTGCTAAAAATACTAGAACATCACCAAAATTCACCAAACTTGACTTAAATAAAATATAGAGAATAGGATGATAATTTCATATTTTCCAAAATGTCACCACACATACCAAGTTACCACCTCAATATATGTCGCTCCACTTGAAATAAAATATAGTTTTGCACCACAAAGACAACACATGCAAGAGAAAGATATGTTGCTTCCTTTCAAACGAGCTTGCACACCAAAAATCATCATTAAGGGTTTTGTCTTTCACAAGTTCCCTAACCAAGGGTTTTCATCCTTGGATGAGATCCTCAACCCAAGGGTTTTATGTCCTTGAGAGAGAGTAAAAGGGCTACACTAGCCAACTTTCACCAATATAAGAATAATTCTCCAAATGGTAAAACATAATAACATAATGCCTAAACAATGTCCTTAAATAAGCATAAGGAGTGCTTAACAAAATAAGAAATGATGGCTGACCCCTTAAAGTAGGTGCTTTTAGATATTTGGAGCCTACGTGCTCTTAATACCTTTATTACTAAACTACTTAAGTTTCTCTATTGGAGCACAAGGCTTCCAATTGGATAAATGATAATAAATGAAAACAATTATCTAGAAAAACATAATTCGGATCTTGCCTTCTTTTTCTCCTTACATCCACGGGGAGAAATTGGTTTAAGGTCTTCAAAAATCATCCTCCAAAAAGGGACATGACAGGAGATCAAGATAACAATTTCAGATTACTAATTACTAAAGTACAACACTTACAAACATAGTGAGTTTTCCTTCCCTTGCTCCTTGATACACACAGTAAGAGGAAAAGGCATAAGGTCTTCCATATCGAACTAGCTTGGACAAGGGGACATTACAGGTCTACAAAAGAATGCAACATTGTGATGGATGGTTGGATTGATACTACAAACCGTCTACTTTTGAACATCATGGTAACTTGCTCTAAAGGCCCTAATTTTTTGAAGGCAATTGATTATTCGGGGCAAGAGAAAAACATAGAGTTCCTTGAGAAGTAACTTTGTGATGTAGTTGAGGAGGTGGGGGCATCACATGTTGTCCAAGTTATTACAAACACTATGGTTTGTAAAGCAATTGGTATGTTGGTGCAAAAAAAATACAAACATGTATGTTGGACACCATGTTTGTGTGCATGTATTGAACAATGCATTCAAAGACATTGGTAGGTTTTAGTGGATTTCAGAGCTTATTGAAAAGGGCAAAAAATAGAAATGTTCATGTGCAATTATCATCAAACACAAGCAACTTATTGGAGATATGTGAAGGCTGAGCTTCTCAAACCTGCAGACTTGCGATTTGCATCTTCCATCATACTTCTTGATCGTCTTTATGATGTCAAAGGCTGTAATGAACCTTTCTAGGGCTAAAACCAAGAGTAAGGGTTTCATCTAAACCCCAATGAACCAAATCTGAAAATACATCATCAACCAACAAATATCAATCTTAAAATGACTAGAAACACACTTTAACCCTATTCGAGCACTCAATAATCAGTCCTTTAGGGCAGTGAATTATATAGGCACTTCAAATTATCATACAATCATGCAATAATAGCTGGAAATGCTTTTAAATAATTATTTCAAGAATGACAACATTTATCCATCAAAATTACATCAAAACAATAGAGAAGATAAGAGATTACACCCAACTGCAATTAATTTTATTACAGCAGCAAGGCAGCCACAAACAATGGCTAAAAATAGCACATAAACCTCTCCAAAAATCACCAAATTGTAGAGTCTAGCCTTATAAAATATGAAGAACGATAATATAAACTCAAATTGTCCAAAAAATATCGTACATGATATCAAACACTTCACCCAAGCAAGTTGACTAGGGTTAGAAGGGAAGAAATAAATATGAAATCCTACTTAAAGCTCACGTGTGGCTTCCGTATGAAGCCACCGATGCACAAATGAGGTTTCCGTCCCCAAGTGTGGTTCTATTGAAGGGATTCATCCTCAATAGGTGACCAAGTAAGGATTTTTGTCCTTCAATGGCAAGAAGATAAGCCACTCTAGCTCCAACACCAAGTAAATGTCAAAATAGATGAAAGATGATGATCCTCCTCTCCATTCGAACTTACTTAAGTATCCCTCCTTTGGCGCCAATGATGAATTAGAAGCCCCAACTTCATGGGGCGACCACCTAATGCACTTTTTAATCTTCACTTAAGAAGACCAATCTCATAATGAAGAAATAGAAATTCTCCTTGCTAAGTCTTCTTTCCCCTAGTCAAACCATTCCAATGCCATGATTAGTAAATAAAATAATTAATCATGAAGGTATATCACCTACAACCATGGCGAGTTTCCCTCATTTGCTCTTTCCTTGATGCCCATAGGAGGAGGAACGGGCATAAGGTCTTCCATAGTGACTAGCTTGGAAAAGGGGACATTACAGTTCTCCCTTCCCAATTTTGCTTGTCCTCAAGCAAATGCACTTGCTTGGATCCCAAATGAATCTCAACTGCTCCTTCTTTGATGTCCTTGCACATGAAGCAAACAGATTAAAGGAAACAAGAGTGTTTAACTATACTTTTACAATCTCTTCATCATGCCATAGGCACATGATAGTTAGCTCCCTTCCTATGCTTGCCACCATCTCATAATTTCCATCCAAATGATGGATTCCCAATACTTAAGTAATGTTGTCCCAAAAAAAGCTGTAACCGTGCATTTTTCTCTCAAAAATCGGAATGTAGGTGGCTGGGAACCACCTCAAATCAGCCACAAATGCCAATGTTAGTAGTAGCTTGGAATTTTTTCAACCATATGATTGGAAGCTCTTTTCCATGTGTCTTATAAGTAAAACAATGGCTGCAAAAGTTGTGAGCAGCAGATCAAAAGAAAGTACAATAGTTGTAAACATGGCATCTCTCCAAAAATTTCCACACTATCAATGATATGGGGGTTGGAAACGAAGTATGAAAGTCATAAGTCACGTAATTTCCCCTGCAGTTTGGATCTATATTGGGTGAAGTAGTCTTCTTCAGCTGGAACCATCTACAATTATTTTCCAATGATTTAATGACCTCAAAATGATTACTCTTGTAGTTGTTCAAGTCTTAAAGCAATAAGTCACAATCTGATTTTATCAAAATCAACAACTTAAAAAAGGAACAGCAGGTAGAAAACAAAAACCTCCTTACAAAATTAGGAATTGTGAGCATGGCATTGACTAAAAATACCTCTCTAAAGGCTGAATTTTTTCTCCCAACATTCTTCAATCAAAAAATGCTCCATCTCTCGACTGAAAATACTTTCCTACCCACTTGTATGTATGCAAATGAAATCATGTGGTGGCTGATATGAATAATGACAACAAGTCTGAAATTCTGAGTTATAGTTCTCCCAAGTACATTCCTTTAATCACCACTAACCACCCACATATTTTGTTGGTGATCTCTTGCTTGAATATTCAAACTCGAGGTAGCTCCACCATGCTTATGTTGTGGGACTCCGACATTATACTTAGTTGGAAGCAATGTTTTAAAAATCAGAACTGGACTCGAAATTGGTCGAGGGTTGGACAGGATCGGAACCGTACTAGAATCAGATCAGTTCAAACTTTATGAACCGGTTTACCAAAAAACACAAAAAATTACATTTTAAATGAAAACAATGCTTTTGCTCACAACTGCTCACAAATGCTTAATGAGAGAGTGTGAGGTGAATAAGGTGCTATATAGCAAAAAATTAGGGTTTAGATCAACTAAAAAACTGTAGTTTTAATTATTATTTTTTTTCAATTTTAGCACCGTATAAAAGCTTTTTTTTTCTAGCTCGGTTAGTTCAAAGAAGAACTGGACCGGTTGGACCAGTTTGGTACCGAACTGGTCCACCTGTCCGCCGGTCCGGTTTTAATGCCGGTTTGTGCCAAACAATAATGAACCGGTCAAACTAGACAGATTCAGTTCTGGTTCCGGTTCGACCGGTTCTAAAAACACTGGGTAGAAGTGGACAAAATTGGAAATATTTTGTGAGTCTATGAATCACAACATGTAAACAACCCTTACCTTGATGGAAGTGGACAAAATTAGAAATATTTTGTGAGTCTATCAATCACAATATTTTGATGGAATTTGAGTTCTATGGCTACGATGGCTCACGACGATGCCCTAGCCTGCGATAACAATGGCTCCACCCCCACCCAACTGTAATGTCCCCCTAGATACCCCAGCCTTTTGCAACGTTTTTCGTGAATCTTTCTTGCCCTCTCTCAATAGCCACTGTCTCTTCTTCATTCCTTTGTCTGTTTGCGATTTTTTGACTACAGATTTCGTGGCTCAAGGTTCATTCACTGTTCATGGTTTGTGGGCTCGTGGTCTTCGAGGCTCATGTTTCCAAGGTTCGTGGCTGCTGTTTTCGTCACTCGGTTCTTCCACAGTTTCGTGTTTGTTTGTGGGCTTGAATCGTGGCTTTTCTTTGGCTTGATTCATGGCTTCTCTAGCTCGTAGCTTGTTGAAGTATACCTGTTGTAATCGTGGGTCCCTGTAACTTCATGGCACGTGTTTTGCCTATATTCGTGGCTCGTGTTTTGCTTGTTTGTGGCCTCTCTTTTCGTGGCTGTGGTTAACCTGCAACTTGCGTGCCCTCCTTTGTAGCTCGGGATCTGTAACCCTTGCATTCCTTTCGAAGCTTTTGGATTTTTAGTTCAAAATACCCTAGCAGGGTCTTAGTTTTTGGTTCAAATCATATGCAATTCTTCTCCCACAACCATGCCTCTTATGCACAGGTACTCACCCAACAATATGAATAAGTTGGGGGATTCCCTCAGCTCTCTCCTCGTCCTGACACCATTAAAAGCAGTTCATCCTTCACCGATGTCTCCTTCCACTTCCGTCGTTGCATTAAACCCTTCTGTTGGGAAGAACGAACAGGGGCAACAAGATTTACCGAACATCATAGCGGAATTACTACATAGGCTTGAGATAGTGGAATCATCTAATAGAATGCTATAGACAGAGGTATTTGAACCAACATCCCGAATGGAGAAAGCTGAAGCAGACAACATCTCACTGTGCAGGCAACTTATAGATATCACGATCCAGGCCATTCCTACAGGTACTAACAATCAATTACATGCAGAAATTTTAGACTTGAAGCATAAATAGGAAGAGATTCAAACCCAACATGAAAATCTCAGGAAACAATCAGATTCATGGGCACAAATAGTGAAAGGTAAGGACTAAAACACCTCTCCTATTACAGTTGTGGAGGAAGTTGTATAGGAAAAACTTGTGGAAGAAAGAAACAAATGAGCAAGAGAGCTTAATCTCAAGGTAAGAGGGCTGCCCACACCTCCTTCCGATCCTTTAGCCATCACATCAGATTTCATCACAAACAAGTTGGGCTGCCGGAAATGCAAATTGATAGAGCATGCCTTGGTCTTGATTCTACCCTCTTCCCTCGCTTCAAATCAGCAGAAGACATGCTTCGGGTTTTTAGGGCTAAACGAAGACTATTCTCACTCTCGGATAAGATCTTCCTTGATGAAGATCTCACTAGAGTCAAAGTGGTAGAACTCAAACAGTCCTAGGAGATAGTCATGGCAGCCAAGAAGACAGGTAAATGGGCGGTAATTCGGAACCTCAGATCAGTGATTCGAGACACCTTCCCTCTTGGTTGGGCTCCTGGGTCTAAATGACGGTCCCGTAGGGAGAGGCGTCGTAATAGGGGCATTTCCATTTCATGTTTGAATGGAAACGGGTCTTACTTGTCCTCACCTGGTCTCCTACAGGATGCATTGGGTCACTTAGATCTTCTTTTTGTAACAAAAACTCATGAGAGTCCCGTTTGTCCTCTCCCGGACATTAGGGGGTACTACTGGCTCTTTGTTTGCAGGCAAGATACTAGGAGCTCTGGAGGAGTTAGAGGTTCTGGCGGGGTCGCTTGTTTGGTTAGGGACACTCTTCAGGGCAATATTTCTGTGGCGGTCGAGGACGAGTTTTCCCGTTTTCTGTGGATCAAGGTTAAAGCGGACCCACCACCTCACACGGGACATTTATATTGCAGTTTGTTACTTCCCTCCTGTCTCTTCTTCTTTTGCCATTGAGAATGGCCCGGATGGGGACTCCTTCTTTGACCTTTCTACTGGCATCTCTCAGTTCTCTGCAATTGGTGAGGTCATCCTTTTGGGTGATTTTAACGCTCGAACCAAAAACTCCCAAGTTTTCTTGCATGACTGGACTATTGATGCTCTTTGTACTTCTGAGGTGGACCCGGGTTCAGTTGGTCTTCAGAGGGAGTCTGATGATGTGGCAGGGCCCTTG
Source organism: Taxus chinensis (assembly GCA_019776745.2). Lineage (NCBI taxonomy): Eukaryota > Viridiplantae > Streptophyta > Pinopsida > Cupressales > Taxaceae > Taxus > Taxus chinensis. The sequence goes on along the minus strand of CM034156.1, from coordinate 553,695,940 downwards.
ATGACATATGGACGACACCTTTTGTAGTTGGGGGAATCTTATGACCTGTTGATACTTAATGGCTTATCTTGTTTCTCGGATTCCCAGTTCTTCACTTGCAGACCTCATTGTGGTGGCGCTAGTGTGGTTGATTATGTCATGACTACCCTCGACCTTCTTCCCTTTATTCACCACTTTTCCGCCTCCCCCATTCCCCTTGCTGACCACACGGCCCTTTCCTTCTCCTTGGAGGCTACCCCCCAGGCCCCTAACCCCCCCACTACCCTCCACGTACCACTCTGAGACTTGATGAGGGTGACCCCATAACCTTCTCCTTTCATCTCCATCAGTTTCTCCCCTTCTTGTCCCAGTTCACTATGTTCCCCATTGACAGGATGTACAACCTTCTTGTCACTGCTATTCACGAGGGAGCCTTGCTTTCCTACCCCCATTCCACCTCCAAGCCCCTAAGTATGAGGACATGCCCCATGAATCAATGGTATGATGACGACTGCAAAACCCTTCATTGCCAGCTTCGCCTGGCCTTTACCCATGCCCTCCCATCCTTCCCCTCCCTCAGAATTTCCTATCGTCATCTCCTTTGTCACAAAAAGCATACATTTATTGCCCATAAGAGAAGGGATCTCCGCACCTCGCTCTTGCACTCCCCCAAACGCTTTTGGTGTATTGTCATTCCTCGATGCTCTCCTTTACCCCTGGACCTTGACCCCCATAATATGTTCACCCACACCTCCACCCTCTATGATCCCTGCTCAGCCCTAGATCCAAGTTGTGTCCCCACCCTCCACCTACCACATCTTCACCTACACAAATGTTAAGAAGGTCATATCGGTAATGAATTGCAACAAAGCAATAGATGAGGAAGGCTTCGAGGCAGAGTTTTTCAAACATGGGATCAACACCATCAATAGTTATTTGGTAAACCTTTTCAATCAGGTGGTGTGCAGTGGTTTCTCGCAATCTTGGTCACACCATATTATCCATCCTATTCACGAATCTGGTCCTACTTCTGATCCTAATAATTATAGGACAATTATTGTGGATCACACTTTCTCCAAGCTATACGCCACTGACTTCCACTTGCAGCTATCCGAGTTTCTAGAGCAATACCAGCGTAGAGCCAGGGGACAGACAAGTTTCGAGACAGTGCACCAGACTATTGATCACATTCTCACCCTTTGTGCTATCATTGAGGAAGCACGTCACCGTTCATCTAAAGTCTTTTGCTGCTTTGTTGACTTTCAGAAAGTCTTTGACTATGTTCCGTGGGAAGTTCTTTTCCGCAGACTTAGAGACATTGGTATTTTTGAAACCCTTCTTGCCGCCATCACTCGGTTGTATGAGGAGGTCTTGGGTCGCCTTCGTACTGTTGTTGGGTTTTACGACTTCATCAAGAGCACCATTGGGGTCAAGCAGGGCTGCCTTCTCTCTCCTACTCTGTTTGGTATTTATATTGATGAGTTGGAGGTATTTTTCCGGGTCCACATACAAGACAAGGACGGTTGTCTTCTTCACCAGGTTTTGATCTACATTCTTCTCTTCACGGACGATGTGGTCCTTCTGGCTTCTTCAGCAGAGGGTTTACATAGACAGTTGGATGCTTTAGCCCTCTTCTATGATCATAGACAACTTATAGTCAACCTGGGTAAAACCAAGGTTATGATTTTCAATGGGCTGAAGACCTTCGATTTCCATTTCTTCTATAGGGGGAGGAGTTGGAGATCACTAGCTCCTACGCAGTCTGCGCGACTATTCAACCCCGCATCAACAAGGGGTATGGTTCCCTGGCGGTCTTGGAGAGGCAGTGCTTCCGCCACCATTTTCAGGATACATTGTCCAAGTTGTCCCTCTCAGACTCTCTTGTGAGACCCACTGTTCTCTATGGTTCTGAGGTTTAGGGTCCCTTCCTTCTCGAGTTGGATTGGGCTGCTATTGAGCGAGTTCAGATCCTTATGCTCAGACGAATCATTAGATTTAAAGAGACTGTTCCTCATAATATCATCCTTGCCGATTTTGGGGCTCGACCTTTCAAACTAGAGATCATCTTTGGTCTCTTCTCACTCTTGCACCGCATCCAGGGACTTTCTGTCTCTTCCACAGGCAGAGACAGGTACATCTACCTTGCTTACCATTCTTCTAAGGCCATTTCTCTTTTTGACCGTAGTGGCTATGCTTGCTGCTGGTATGCTGGGGCCTCATGTCTCCTTGGATCCCTTGGGATCAACATGGACCGTCTCCCCCCTTTCAGCTACTCCATGGATGCTCCTACACACCTCCCAAGCAAGGACTTGCACAAAATCATTAGAGATGATATTTGTAGACAGTTCATCCAGAGTATTTGGACCAACCCTCGAGATGAGCTACGTCCGAAGATGTCCTTCTACGACAATCACTCCCTTGAAGTCAACAATGGACTCATCATTCAACCCACCTATATCTACCGTCATTGGATGCATGCCCTTCGCATATCCCTGGGCCAGTTCAGAGTTGGCTCCCACAGGCTTTGGGTCGAGAGCGATCACCAATTGGACCGGTTAAAGAGGATTTGCCAGCTTTGCTCCCTCCAGGAGATTGAGACAAAGGAACACTTCATTTTCCGGTGCCCCATCTACTATGAGATCAGAGGGAGGTTTCACGGTCTGTTCCGTGAATGCCCAACGTTCATTTGACCTTCTTCAGGTATTTATGATCAGAGGTGTCTTGCTCTCTATACTTACAGGAAGCTCTTAAGCTTCGTGACGGGACCCTCCATCCCCCTGCCAGGGAGACTACTACTCGACGGATCACATCTTTCTTTGTTGTGCTCTTGGGTGATGAGGGGCACCAAGCGAGGATCCTGACCCTAGTGGAGAACCTCAGATATAGGCAACCAGATCATAGGCACTCCTAGACATCTTTCCAGTTCCTGACACTAGATATCAACACATCACCAAGTTCTTTCTGGCTGGCATTGGATGACAGTCGAGAGGGTTGGTGTCAAGGCCTTTCCCTTCACCTTCTCTCCTTCTCCTTGTACTCTCTTTCTTCTTCTTCTGTTTTCCTTGGAGACTTGTTTGGGTTTCCCCGCCGCTTCTGCTTTGCTTTGTATGGTGTAGTCCCATTGACCTATTTTTGTGGTCACTTGTTGGACATTTAATATAAGTCATCTTATCTTGAACCACAGGAAACCCGGTGATGAAGACTATGGAAATGCTTTCTCCATTTTTGAGTGGAAATAGGAAGGTGCTGCAATAGTCTAACCGGAAGTTCACACTCCGCCTTGTTGTTTTGGCAAGCCAAACATTCCCATATGTATTGAAGCACCTCCTGGTCAAGACCTTTCAAAAAGATACCTTCCTCTCACCTTATTCATGTCTTAAGATATGCCCGGATGACTAGCCAATGGGGGCATCATGAACAACCCTCAATATCTTGTTATTCACCCTTGATTCGGAAACCAAATAGACTCCATTCTTGTAGAGACCATGAGACCATCCATTATTTTGTACCTTTCAAAGAACACAATTTTTTTCTCAAAGATTTATTATCCACATTAGCAAACTTATTCTTGTCATACTCAACTATAATTGAAGGCTCCCAATTTGTTGTTATCCCTAGATAAAGAGCAAAGATATAACTCTTTGTACAAAACATTTTCTACAAAATACTTGATTTGAGTGGTTTCCAGAATACGACAACATGTTATCCATCCAAATTACATCAAAATAATGGAAAAGATAAAAGATTTGGGCACCACAACTGGAATTAATTTTATAATAGCAGTAGGGGAAGCCATAAACTCAGGGTTAAAATAGCTAATCAACCTTTCAAAAAATCACCTTCATTGTAGATTCCATACCTTATAAAATATGAAGAACAATAATTATCAACTCAAATTGTCCAAAAGTGCCCCATTTGATATCAAACTCTTTACCCAAGAAAGTCATTGCCTAGGGTTAGAAGGGAAGAAATAAATATGAAATCCGCCTTAAAGCTCATTTGCAACCTCCGTATTAAGCCACCAATGCACAAATGAGGGTTTCCGTCCCCAAGCGTTAATCCTATCAAAGGGTTTCGTCCTCTTAAATAGGTGATCAAGAAAGGGTTTCCGTCCTTCAAAGGAAATAAGACAAGCCAGACTAGCTCCAACTCCAAGTAAATATCAAAATAGATGAATGATGATGACCCTCCCCTCCATTCGAACTTCCTTAAGTACCCCTCCTTTATCACCAATGATGAATTTAAGAAGCCCCAACTTAATGGCCATCCTCCTATGTGCACTTTTTAATCTTCACTTAATAAGATTGATCTCATCATGAAAAATTAGAGTTTTTCCTTGCTAAGCCTTCTTTCCCTTAATCGAACCATTCCTAATGCCATGGTTAGTAAATAAAATAATTAGATCATGAAGGTACATCACTGTACAACCATGGCCAGTTCCCCCTCCTTTGCTCCTTGATTTCCGTAGGAGGAGGAACGGGCATAAGGTCTTCCATAGTGACTAGCTTGGAAAAGGAGACATTACAAAGGGGCCTTATCTTCCACCACAGGTAGTGATTCAAGGGCAGCTTGGATACACTCTACATTAGAAACTGCAGTTGAGGTGTGGAAGATGTTACCTAATTAGACCTTTTTTGGGCCGATGTGAAATTTTTTACCGACTTCCTTCAGCCCATTTGTGAGGTAGGTCCATTTTGCTGATTCATCACAAGCCATGTTTGGGAGAAGTTGATCGAAGAAATTGATTTTAGTGTGAAAGAATAAGTAAAATCACAGATGCAAAGGATCATTCTCTATATCAAGTCCTTAAGGAAAAGATCAATGGAAGATTGGACATGCTTAACACACCTCTACATTGTGTTGATTATGCTTTAAATCTACAAAGTGGTATGTAATGTCCCGTTTTGGGGGGGCTCAGGAAATGACCAAAAGTTGAGACTGTAACTTGAAAATCAGATTATGGAACTGTTGTTGGATCAGCTGTTATAATCAATGCAAATCTTGCAAATTAAACTTCTTCCTAGGACCAGCGACCTGTTATTTGGTGTTTCAAACCCAGACTTTTGTTCCTTCAAAACTTTCTGAATCAGCTCCATTTAAATCTCTAAAATTACTATATATCTACAACAATCATCTCATGTACAGAAAACTGATTTTTAATGCCCTAGATTTGGAGATTCTGACTTTCTATAAAACCCTATATTGTCTATAGAGTTACTTCAAAAAATTCATAACTTAACTTAGGAAGCTCCAAAATTCATGAAACTCGAGATATTGCATCCTTATAAATTATGGAGAATGTAATGTCCCTTTTTGGGGGGATTTTAAGAAATTGCAAAAAGCTCCCATATACAAAATTTAGGGCACTACTGTTTTTTCCCTAAGCAGAAAACTGATCTCAAACCCTTCCCAGGGCAGTGCACTTCCCTAGGTGAAAACAACGCTTCGAAATGGAGTTAAACACTTACAAAACTCCTTCTAAACTAATGTCAAAATTATTAGAAAACCCTTAGCAATCGCTTGCAGCTATTAAAAATCAGATTTGCATGTGAAATTAATGAAATTTGGAACGTCTAACCAACGAACATTACCCAAGCTTGCTAAAAATAGTAGAAAATCTTCCAAAATTCAGCAAACTCGACCTCTTGGCTTAAGGAAATATAGAGAATAGGATGATAATTTCAGATTTGCAAAACTGTCACTGACAAATGTACCAAATTACAGACCTCAATATAGGTCATTCCACTTGAAATAAAATATAATTTGCACCAATGAGACAACACATGCATGAGAAAGACACTGTGTTTCCTTTCAAACCATCGTGAACGCCAAAAACTTTATGAAGAGGTTTTCATCTTAGTCACTATGAAGGCCTTGGGCCCATTCTCCCTTATTGTGGGCTTCGAGGTACCAGAAAAGTCAAGGGAGGTGAACATTGCCATAATTGTAAGTGATTGTAACATTTCCTAATTTATTTTATTACTAATTATGGCTTGGAGTGATTCGACAAAACTGAAAATCTGGGGTGAATGACAAAGCAACATAGGAATTTCTATCTTCTTCACATGTTAGGCCGTTCTTCTTGGAGGACCAAGTGAAGATTAAGAGTACACTTCCCCTTCATTAAGAGGTTGGCCATGGGAATTAATCCGCTAATTCATCCTTGGCCCAAAGAGGGGTACTTAAAGAGAAATCGAATTTCCTGGTGGCAAGAAGAATATCATTCATTATTCATCATTTGACATTTATTTGGATTTGGAGCTAGTGTAGCTGGGTATTGCTTGCCATGAATGATGAAACCCCTTCCTTGAGGTTGCCTATTGAGGACGAAAAGCCTTCAATAGGATCAAACTTGGGGATGGAAACCCTCTTGTGTGCATTGGTGGCTTCATTTAGGAGTCACAAATGGACTTCATTGACGAATTTCTGGAACAAGGTGTTTATCCGTGCATAGGGTACTTCTACTCCAAGTTGGGCACTCTCAAGGGTGATGGCACCTGACCTCCGTTTGATCTACCCACCTGGGAGGTTCGGAAGATCACTTTTGGAGGGGACTTCTATGGTTGGGAAATTGTGATTTCACTTTTATTTGATAGCTGATCTTTCTAAGATGAACATTTATTTGTGTTGAAACTCCAAGTATTGACGGCCTTATGAATTTTCATTCAGTTGTGTTTGCACTTGAATTAAAATTATAAAATCTATATTTGCTCCATATTTCAAGTGTCTCGAAATGGACTTATGAAGTGTTTAGCTATATTATAATATTGATTTTCAGTCTATATTGCCATGAGAATATTGTCTTGAAAATCCCATATAGTTCGTATGCCGTAGGAAATAGAAAATCAGGGTCATCACTTGGGCTAAGATGGTGATTTTGTTGGCTGTCATATGAATTCCTTTACTATCATAAATATTCATATGTAATCTTTGTTGCTAATGTCATTTTCAGTTTGTTCCTCTTAATTAGTTACAAGTGATTGAATTTTATTGGATGGAATAAAAACCCTAAGAATTTTTCATTTGGGTTTGAGCCAAAACCCACGCATATTTCAGTTTCAGCCCTAGAAAGGGACATTACATCTGTATAAAGGCTCCTTTATAATGCCATTTTAAACAAGATGGTGGTATGGCAGCTTGCATGGGTGACTTAATAGAGGACGGGATTTTCTTCCCATTGTGTAATCTCTCTTTTTCAAACCCACCCTACCTCTATTTGGAACAACATATTGATTGTAACACAATGTTTTAAAAATTGGAACCGGACTCGGAACCGGTCGAGGGTTGGACCAGAACGGAATCGGAACCGGAACGAAACCGGTTCAAACTTATGAACCGGTTTACTAAAAAACACATAAAAATTTATATTTTTAATGAAAACAATATATTTGAAAGATTAGAAACCATGATTCCAACAATTACACACAAAATATGCAAAGTTTGCTCTTGTATATATGTAAGAAAGGTGTTTATAGAAAAATGGCACGAACTCCAAGTCCAACACACAATACAAATATCATATATGAAATTTCAAAACAAAATACATTAATAATGAGGCTCTAAATGGCCTCCATAGTCCAAGACTCCAAAAAAACATGTTATGATCATTGATACATTACAAATACAAGTTGCAAAACTCTAGAAGAAACTAAATGATATCAATGATCAATCATCAAACTCTACACCATTGTTGAGAATGGGATCCTCAAGCTCATCCTCATCAATATCATCACTGTCCTCTGGCTCAGACCCATCCAAATCCTCTGGTACATCTGCAACAACTGTATTAGCACTGGAAGTAACACGAGTGCGAGTACGACTAGTGTCTGCTATGTCTCGTGACGGTGGCAGTGGTACTGCTAGTGGCTTATCATCCTGATCCAAACCCATCCACCCCAAGTCATCGGGATCAAACTCTGTTGGTTGACTCGCCTAAACCCAATCTGAGGTCAGATCTATATCATCAAAAACAATGGGATCTGTATCAGGTCCTTGGTTCAACAACTAGTTGCGCCTTAGGCGAAGGTTGCACTGCACAAAGACAAGATCATTCAACCGTTGTTCCAAACAGTTTTTCTTCTTCGTGTGAATCTGCTCAAAGACGAGCCAGTTGTCCTCGCACTCAAAAGCACTATAAGTTTGGCTTAGGATCCTAATTGCAAACTTTTGCAATTGAGGACACTGACTACCAAATGAATCCCACCAATGTGCTGCAATAAAAAATGTAAATGTTTAATTATTAAACAATGACGATAAAAATAAAAGGTTAAAAATTAAAATTAAAACTTATAACTTAAAGCATAAGTCAACAAATTAGATTGTGTCATATGCTAAAAATTCATGATTATTCATTAAAATTTTTAATCAAATGAACTTCAAAAAAATGAGAATTGCTTACCTGGTTGGTCCACATCTGTTGCACTCTTTGCAAGGTTTTTTCCAAAGGTACATGTGGCTCTACTGAAGAGATTGATCTATCGATGAACCTCAAGTTGTTGCCTCTCATCAGGGACCATGCGCTCTAGGCACTCATACAAACCATCTTTTACTTCTCCTGTTTGAGCTTCTCCAAGCTGAGTTCTGTAATGATATTTTGGGTTCAAGAAATATCTAGCTGCATGTATAGGGCGATGGAGTTGATTGTTCTATATATTATCTATAATCTCCCATATAGGCCCATACTTAGTTACCCTGTCTTTGTATGTTGCCCTTATCTGCTCCTTTGCTTGATCCATAGCCTCATAAATGTAAACCCATGGCTAATTTTTCCCCATCCACCAACCGCAACGCCTTAACAAGAGGCTCAACAATTTTCACGTCTTCTGTTTTTTTAAAAATAAATTGTCAAAAACTTTCTTCTTTGTGTCTTTCCCATCTTGTTCGCGGCTCCACTTTGATGCATTCCATTCATCACGTGAAAACATCTTTTTCAAGCTCTGTTGTTGGGAAAGAAGAGATTGCAACACGTGAGGAAGTTTGTTGCAAATCTCGTGATGGCTAGCCTAACAAGTTCTCTGCCCTCAGTGTTTTTCCTCATTAGGTTCAATACCTATGAGTGATTGTAGATGTATTTTGTGATGCTTTTGGCATGCTCTACAGTGTTCTTGATCCAATCTTATTTTCTCATATCCTCAAGCTTGAGGCCTATGCAATGTGTAGCACATGGAGTCCAAAATATTGTTTCATGTTTAGTCTCTAACATCTTATCAACAAGAACATAGTTAGAGGCATTATCTGTTATGATTTGTACAACATTTTCTAGCCCCAGCTCTACAACAACCTCATCCGAAACAGAAAATTTGCATCTTTCACCCTATCAGACGCATCAATTGATTTCAAAAACATAGTACCTTGTGGACAAAAGGAAAGAACAATTTATTATGGTGCGGTTCTTACCATCACTCCACCTGCCTGACATAATAGTACATCCTATTTTGGCCCATGATAATTTACAACTCTTCAAATATTCATCTATGGATGCAATTTCTTTCTGCAAAAGAGATCCTCTCAAGTCATGCATACTAGGGCCTTTGAAGCCCTTACCAGCAGCAACAATGAAATCAAACATAGACTGGTAATAAGGTGAGCGGGCAACATTGAAAGGGATATCTGTATCACACCACCATCTAGCAATGTATTCAAAAGTTGTTTCTTTGTATAGCTTCTTCCAATGGTTATCTAAGGTGGGTTGATTTTCTGTTGGCATGGAGGCACTAGCAGGTGTGGAAGATGGAAAAAGGTTTTGGATGTTCTTGCTTTTTTGAGGTCGGTTTTCTTGATTATGAGTGGATGGGGTAGGCATATACTGAAAGGGGTCTCTAACATGGACAGAGGGGTCAGAGCAAGAGCCTTCAACACTTGTTTGGGCCAAGGCATGTTCCCTCCTCCCTATTTTAGCTTCCATCTCTTTTTGCCTAGCCTTCTCTTCTTTATGTTTCTCAAGCAAGTTTATCATTTCCAACCTAATGGCATCAATATCAGGTGCATCACATGGGAAAACTTGGCCTCTTTGACCAGCCAAGTGTTGTTTAAACCTATGACCCCCCCGCGCGATGTGTTTCTTACAGTATTTACAAAATACTTGATTATCAACTATGTCTGCATGGTTCTATGTAGGGTCTTTAACTCGGGGGGCCATTGCAAATGCAAATAATTTTATTTTTTTTCAGATTTCCTATTTAATAAAATTTAGAAATAGAGGAAAGTTTAAAATTTAACATACCTTTCAATTTGCACACAAATGAGGTGAAGAAACACTCCAAGCTTGTATATGGGTTGCACCCTCCAAATGTAGATGTGAAGACCACCACAAAGAGCCCACAAGAAATGCCAAACAAACCCCAAGCTCACTCCAAATCAACACTCTTCAATGCTGCCCCCAAGCCTCCAAATCCTTACAAATGAGAGAGGTGCTCACAAATAGAGGTGAGGAAGTCTCTATATGGATATCAATATCACCACAAAGAGCCCACAAGCAATGGCAAACAAACTCCAACTTCCAAGCTCACTCCAAAACTAAACTCTTCAATCTTTTGCTCACAATGCTCACAAATGCTCAATGAGATAGGTGTGAAGTGAATGGTGGGGGTGTCTATATAGCAACAAATTAGGGTTTAGGTTTTTTTTTTAGATAGGTAAACGTTTTTGACCGGAGCTTAGAATCGGGGGGTTCTTGGGTCCCCTCCCTTAACAATGTCCTGAGACCAGATATTACAATTAATCCAACACAAAGCGCAACCACTGAGGCCGCATCGACGATGCAATTTTTTTGCCACCACTGTATTTAGAGACACCAATCACTGCGAACACCAATGTCGACGATGCAAAGTCCACCATCGCCGAGAATAACCGCCAGCCATAACCACCAGTGATGCAACACTCGCCACCACTGGTAAACCACCCCGAAGGGATCGCGCCCAGCGGGATTTGAATCTGGGTGGATCTGGACACAACCGTCCGTCTTAACCGATCCACCCAAACCCCATTGGTGGGGTTTAGGTTTTAAAAATATAAATTTTAATTAAAAAAGTGAAATTTTCTAAAAAACCGCCATATGGCAGCGCTGCCTCACGACTCGGCCAGTTTTTGACGAAACAGGACCGGTTTGACCGGTTTGGGGCTAAACCAGCTGGTTACTGTACGGAACCTGCCGGTTTGGCCCCAAACCGGTCAACCGATCTGGTTTTTCTACCTGTCGGTGCCAAAAATAATCAGACTGGTTGAACCGGCTGGTTCTGGAACTGGCTGGTTTGGTGCCAAATTGGTCAACCGATCTAGTTTTTCTAACGGTCGGTGCCAAAAATAGTCAGACTAGTCGAACCGGCCAGTTCCGGTTCTGGATCGACTGGTTCTGAAAACATTGATTGTACATGGGCCTATGAAATATATTAATTCCAAATTAGAGGCTGTAGCAGATTTCAGATTTCATAGAACTAGAGACCAAGGCTGGAAAGTATCGCCTAGGAGTTCCCCATGAGTCATGAGCATGCAGCAGGTCACCAAAAGTAAAACTATGCAACTAATACAAGAGTATATCTGGCCTTAGCTTCAAAAGTATGTTAGGTCCTCTCCCATGAAAAGACAAACCAAGGATCGTTTAATTCTCATTTTGCAAAAAAATGAAGATTATACATATTGGCCAGTGTTTTAAGGTTAACAACCGTAAAGGATCACACATTCAGTTTTAGATTACTTTGCTGTGGAAATGGGAATACATCGACTATTACCAGTATCAAGGACTAAACTAATGGAAGCAACAAATCCCCTCACTTAGGGATGAAATCAAGGTTTTCAGGGAAATGTGCAAGCTAATACCAGATTTACCAACATACGACCCAGGACCCAAATTCAGACCTGGAAAATTTAGTTTCAAACCATAATGACGGATGTGGCTTTCAAATGGTAGATTTCATAAAAAACAATGTTTATGGAGAACTATGTTTTCAAAGTTTTGGCAAAAAAGCTTCCCAGAACCTTAATATGATGCCACAATTGTTGAAGACTTGCTGAAAAATACTATCAAGAATCTTCCCTGCTATTTCATCAGGAATGATTTTGGACGTAGTCTGAAATGTTTTTTTATTCTAGAATACAAATAATATCCCAGAGCCCTTAACACAGAAAAAACTAATCAATAGCTTTGATAACAATCATTATGCAACAATATTGGAAGAAAGATGCACAACAGTAGTTATTGAATAAAGAAAAGTACCACTTTTCCATTGCAATTTCAAGTTACAATAGCATGAGATCTTTGCATATTCCCTAATAGATTGCAACTACTGTAACGTGGTTAAATGTCTCCATTTATTTGTCAAATGCAGGCCTTAGAGACCTTGTGGATTTTCTTCCAGCTTCCATTGCAACAATAGTTAGCTACTTTTCTGCAGAGGTTACAAGAGGTGTCTGGAAACCTGCATCAATGAATGGAACTGACTGGCCAAGTCCTGCTGCAAATGTTTTGTCAATCGAAGCTGTGATAAAGGAGGTACTGGCTGCTACAGGTGTTCATGTACCAAGCCTTGTCATAGGTATCAGTTTTTATTTTCTGCCTTTGCATAATGTATGATGGATATACTTGTGAGTTTTGTTCTAAGAATCATGATGTATTATTCATCAGGTGGAAATACATCAGCAACCCTTCCATTACCATTAGCGGCACTTGTAAGTCTAACAATAACATTCAAGCTGGATAAGCATTCAGAATTAATGACTGGTATTGCTGGATCAGTTTTGGAAACCGCAGCAGCAGGAAGTCCTTGGCCTTGCATGCCTATTGTTGCAGCACTGTGGGCTCAGAAGGTCCGAAGGTGGCATGATTTTATTGTCTTTTATTCCTCACGAACTGTATTCATGCATGATAACCATGCTCTTGTACAACTTCTCAAAAGTTGCTTTGCTGCTACTCTTGGATCCACGGACTGTTTGATGTCAAAGCTGACAGTTCATGGTGGAATAGGAGCATTGTTGGGTCATGGCTATTCTTCACAGTCCTCTCCTTGTGGCACATCTCCAGCTGCACCTGGGATCCTTTATCTCCGGACTTACAGCTCAATGTATGACATAAAGTTTGTAGCTGAAGAGATTCTCTCACTTGTGGTTGGTGCAGTAAGAGATTTTGCCATGATGGGATTGAAATGTCAACATTCTGGCCAATCTCTTAGAGCTCCACAACGCTTAAAAACTCAAAATGTGTCATTGGCATATGCATTAGGAAGAGCTAAACAGGCTTCTACTCTGGGAGCTTCCTTACTCTGCATCTCTGGTGGTTTGGGACTGGTTCAAATGCTTTATCAAGAAACCCTGCCAACTTGGTTTTTGTCTGGAAACAGAACCAAGCCTAAAAATGCAACAAGTGTTTCTACCCTCGAAGGCTATGCAATAGCACAATTTTCCTTTCTTTGTGGAGCTTGCATATGGGGGGTAGGCACTTCGCCTTCTTCAAAGAAGAGAGCCCAAATTGTTGGGACCCACATGGACTTTCTAGCAAGCGCAATTGATGGGAACATTTCTGTGGGATGTGAACATGCAACATGGAGAGCATATGTATTGGGTTTCCTAGCAATGGTAATTAATTGTTCTCCGAACTGGATTTGTGAAGTAAATATAGAGATCCTCAAAAGACTGGCTACAAGGTTGAAATGGTGGCATGAGTCTGAACTTGCTCTTGCTCTATTGGAGAGGGGAGGCCCTCTAGCAATGAGTGCAGCAGCTGAACTTGTTTCTAGTTTTTAGGCTTCCCCTCTCTTCTGAAGATGCATTTCATAAGGTCTACTCTAGTGGTTCTGGTGCATTTTAATGCCGTCTAGGCAGCAGTTATGGTCTTGCTATACAATATTTTTGGAATTTAATTTTTTGATAGAACTACTTTAACTTTCAGTGGAATATGTGTTTCAGTAGGACATCATCTCAAAATTTGTTCTTTTTGAGAAAAGATCAACAATGGGTACTAAAAAGTGAAAGAAAAAGTACAAACAAAGCCCTGCAAATCACAACGGCAGGAGTCTGTAAATTAACACAATAAAATCATTTTCCTCCTCAAAAAATGGCCGAAATGTGAAACCTAGAGCAAAATGATTTTACAAATGTTCAGCAAACCTAGTGGTTCACATAAAGCAAACTTAAGCAGGACTGAGTCCAGTGTTAGAAATATACATGACATCTAAGTAATTCAAAAGAAAATTAAGCAATATTTCTTTTAACTGTCGTCTTGTCTCGAGCACCACTCTACTGATCTCTAAGACCCTTCGTAATCCACTGCATAACATTAAAATTGAGACCTTTTCCCCTTGGTCTCTGTGAATTGGCATCCATAAAAGTTGCATGGTGATGGTGGTTTTCAGCTGTCTCAAACTTCACATTTCAATGTTGTAATATGGCACTCGGTGCTTTTTGTGCTAAATAACCAATGAAACATTCAATTTTGCCAGGTCCATATTTCATGCGATCAACCACTAGCTCGAGTTTTAAATCATTCTATAAGTACTCCCATTTCTGATAACAAGAGTTTCCCTTGTGAACCAGAGCCTATGCACACAATTGTTGCAAAAGATTGATTTCTGCAAGGTGAAGTTACCTTACAAATGAAATTTACCCACGGTTTAAAGCCTTTGGAGAAAATTAGCAAGGGCATATAACAAGATGAATATATGCCTGTGATATATACAAGGTCCTTGTTTAGCAAAGTTGGGGACAACAAAGAATGACATAAGGAAAATTGTTGAGCACAATGTGTAACTGCAATGCAATGTCATTCTTCACAAAAGGAATGCCGAATGTCAAGAATATTTTGACAAAATTTAAGGCTAATTTCAGATCTCTGGTTTTTGGGTTTCTTAATAAGTCTACTCATGATTATTGTGCGCCATTAAGTAAATGCCCATGTTGCTTAAGTTTTGTAACAAGAAGTAATTTGGAAGGATTACAAAAGATTTTGAAGGAAAGAATAAGTAAACAACAAAAATAAGAACAAATTTATTACCTATTATATGAAAACAAATTTGAGATTTGTTGCATAATAAGCCTCGATTTGGTGGCAAGATGGTGTTATTGCCATGATGGTAACATGGTTTCAAGCTTTCCTTTGTTCAAAATGCGCACACACAAACTATTGGACTTAATAAAAGCAATGCCTTATCATAGGCAAGAAATGCTTAAATTTTGAGATATTATCAACATTTCAACTTATTGAAATAGTCACCACTATTTTTATATTTCAATATATATAATTTTCTCAAGATGAATTTAGGGGATTGCTTTAATAAGATTATTTTTAAAATTATGTGTCAAGTTTATGTAAGGGAACATGGTCAATATAACAATCCTCTTCCTATAATATAAGTAGAAGACTATATTAGAGCCAACATACAAACAAGTTATAATCAAGGGGTGTATGCATGAATATAAAAGAGAGTAATTCACACTCAATATTGAATGTATAGAGTTCTAAAGCTTACATCAAAGATACGTGAATGGAGTTTTACAAAGATCTTAAGGGTTTGTTTGCAAGAGCTAATTGTAAATTAAATGTTTTAATGCTATTAGGTTGTAATATCCCCTTCCCAGTCAAAGACACTCAACCCATTTTGTCTCCCCGACAGCTAATGAATAAACACAAGGGGAACTTAAGTTTAAATAATTTATTATAAAGTGCAAACAATAAAAGAAAATATTATAAGGCACTTATAATAAAATATTATGAACTTAAGAATAAAATAAAAATAAAAAAAGACAAAAAAAGGAAAAAGACATTTAACAAAAGTTATTAATTCAAGGGAAAATGCAACTTGCCTAGGAGAGAAGAGTAAGTGGGGCAAAACATCAAATAAGGGGAAAATTTTGATTGGGTGTGAGAGTGGTCATTTGAGCCCCGTTCTTATATTTAAGCAAGTTGACTTGCTTAAGGGGACATCACTTGTTTATTCTCAAATTTCATATTTGCATGTTGAGCATTTTTGTTTGTATCTTCACTCTTGAGGACGCAAAACCCTCCAAGAGTTCTAAAGAAGGACGAAAATCCTTCCTCTAGTTGAGAGGATTCTCCACCTTGGGGTTTCCATTGTGCATCATTGAGTTAGTAGTATTTGTTTCATTGTTTTCCAGTAGTAGAAGGCAATAAAGTTGCAGATTTTTGTCAAGGGTTTGAAAAGAGAATTGCTATAATTTCATATGCCCCTTTTCCAGGTGAAGTGACCACCCTATAAGTTGATGTATGGAGTTTGGTGACTTATTTTAGGGTTGTTCCAGCTGTTGCTATTATTTCTGATTTTTATAAATCAGATTATCTAATTTTCAGTGTTTCTGGTGTGGAGAAAGAACCACTTTCAGCGATGTCAAAGGCAAGTGTTCTGCAAAATTTTAATAAATTATTTTCATCCTCCTTTTGATTCCAAATATGGTTTTATCTATGTATTTGGGCTTCATAAATATAATGGATCAGATTATGATGCAAATGGCTTGATCTATCTCTTGATTTCTATAAGTTTCTCACTCAGCCCTAGTCGCATTTTCTTCATATAAATCAAATATGCAACATAAGTAATTCCTATATCATTTATAATTTGCATTTTTTTGTGTGGGATTTTCTTGAAACCCCCTTTGAGGGTGCATAATGTCCATTTAAGGACATTACATTGGTCTCAGAGCATTGAATCCTCCCGTCTGTGAAGAAATCAGATCTAAGTGCAAAAAAATGAAGTGGATCCAAGTTCCTTATTTTGATGGCACTAATGAAATATCTGCTAGATTGCGGTTGAAGGATTTTGAAACATTTTTGTGTTGTAATCCTATGTGTCAGGGTGATGCCCTCATGCTTATTTCTAGATACATGGATGGAGTAGCACATAAATGGGGGCGCCAAATGTTGAAGACCCAAGAGGTTGAGTCCATTGCTTTGTTAGGAAAATTTATTTAGTGCTCACATTATTGTTGGATTAATATTTGTGTTGTATTGAGTTATAACAACTCATATATTACAAATTAGATAATTCATAGTTAGATTTGGAGATTTGTTTAAACAACTCTCACTTATGGGTTGTAGGAGATATTTCAGGGTAAACAGTTTCCTAGATTATAGGGATACAAAGGCCTATATCTATGGAGTGCTCTCTATTGTATTGAATAGTGTGTGAAATAATTTATTGCGGTGTTGAAATTCACTCTACTCTTTCATATGGTATTGGAGCGAGACAATCTGTAACCTATGAAATGAGCTAGATTTTCTTATCGGAGCATAAATGTCAAAATGGGAGTCTTTTTACATGTATATCGGCATGAGGAGCAGTGAGAAATCTTATGCAAGCGTGAAGGATTAGTAGTGTGATTTCATGCCTTGACCATATATGTCATTCATCTACATGTAAATATACTTTTCCTAGAGGAAAGGCGTTAAGGACGAAATAAGTGTAGGGAGGAGCTTACTGTCGTAGCATTCCTAGTCCGTATGTGGATGCTCGTTTACCTACCACGACCCTGTAAACGACTCCTCCACGTTGATGGATCTTCTACTGCTTGTAAAGATTTTTAAAGCTATTTTTCCATGCGCTACACTGCAGTTTTAATATTTACAATCTTCACATTGATCTAGTTTCAACGATCAAGTCTGTGTTTAATTGTCATTTCAAAGTAAAAGTTCATTCAACACATGCATTATATTTGCACTCTATCTATTGTCTTTTTCAATTGGTACTAATCGGTTGTATCAAAGATCTCAATAAATAGACACGTTGTCAAAACCTGCGCTCACATCGGATCTGGTCTTCAACGTTGCCTAGTGTCCACTCTTCCTTCAAACCGCCCAAAGATTTATCCAAAATGGTCGACGTTTTCATGTGTTTTGTTTTAGTTTATTGTTTAATATTTCATATTAAGTCTTTGTTGCTAAAGTCCACGTTTTGTTAAGAGGTCAATTTATGGTTATAGGTTGTGAGTTGTTTAAATCAACATTTTAATACTTTAAGAGTCTTATTATCAATGTGGACTCAGTTGTGTCTATTATCATCAAATTGTTGTCTTTGTTATTTTATAGTCAATCAAATTTTTTGTAGTCGAGTATTGTGTTATTAGTGTCAAAAGTGTCATCAAAAGTTGTAAAAATAAAATAAATAAATAAAAATTCCCTTATATTTAGTCGGACACATTTTCGGTGTTACTCAACGTCCGAGTCTAAATCGAGGGGGAGCATTTCAAATTGGGCCCCATGATCAAATTCAGTTGAGTTAGGAGGACGGATGCAACGAAGGATGGAGGGCGATCAATGTCTCTCGTCAGTCACTAACGACGGGGTTGCGTATAGCACTGGTGACACATTTTTATAATATTTTCGGTTGTTTGCTTTGAGTGGTGTGTGCATAAATAAAACATGCTATACATTCCGTGCCAAAGATTGAAACGAGGAGAATGTGCATTTTGGTATTTGAGAACAGTTGTATAGGAGAGGAGCTGAATTGGAGCGATCCTCTGACTACTGAGATTCTTCGATTGTTGTACTTCTAACATCGATCAGTCGGTGAAAGAGCGTTCACTGGAAGTGAAAGCGGAAACTTTTGAGTTCGCATATGTAGGTGAATAAGTGGAAGTGTGATAATCCAGTATGGGATTGACTATGGTGAAGTGGATTGGTCATGTGCAACAAGATCCAAGCCAACAGTTTCCAGTTCTTGAGTTGTGTTTTCTTCCCATGTTCACACTAAGGGGGGGAATGTTAGGAAATTTAATTTAGCGCTCACATTATTATTGGATTAATATTTGTGTTGTATTGAGTTATAACAACTCATATATTACAAATTAGATAATTCGTAGTTATATTTGGAGATTTGTTTAAACAACTCTCACCTATGGGTTGTGGGAGATATTTTAGGGTAAACAATTTCATAGATTAGAGGGATACAAAGGCCTATATCTATGGAGTGCTCTCTGTTGTATTGAATAGTGTGTGAAATAATATATTGTTGTGTTGAAATTTGCTTTACTCTTTCATGCTTTACTTGAATACTTCTCACAAAAGTTTTAGAAAGATCTAATATGCAAGATGACAAGGGTAAGCAAGGAAATGAAGCCATGGAGTCTACACCCATGAAGGAAGACAAATCAGATCTACACACAAGTGAAGAATCCAAAGGAGACTTTATGAAGGAACTTACACATGAGGAGACTTCCATGAGCACTTGCATGAAATTGCAGTCTGTTGTAATTTCCAGAACAACAACCTTTGGTTATCTTTGAGATACATTTAACAAGTGTGTAATGCTTCCTACTATGTCACTTTCATTTGACAGACACCCTAGTGGTTACCACAACAAAGAGGAAGAGACCCAAGTTGATATTAGTGATGAGGGTGCAAGTAATAAAGAAAGAGCAATTGTTGATCATGCTCTTGGAGATATAAGGCACACAGACAATGGTGTTGGGGGCATCTCAACATATGTCTATCAATCAAGGAAGGATGAACATTCATAGGATAGATTAAGGTATGAAACATTGTTGCTTATGTGATGCCAAATTATGGATCATTATAGGAAGTGTGATAGAATGATAAATATTTTGATGCGAATTGGTGCATTCTTGAGAAAGGGGTATGGTAGCAAAATCTAGCTCACTTGACAGGTACATGAGCCATAATTTTGGAACACTATAATATGTTTTGTCTTGCGCACTTAGCACTTGAACAAATAAGCTACAATTGCTTGAGGGAAGACAATTTTGGGAATGGAGGATTATAATATCCCCTTCTTGCTCGAAGACCTTTAGCTCAATTCTATTTCCCAATGGCTAAAGGATGTTAGAAAGGGAAACTTATTATAAAAAATTAATTATAAAAGTGCAATATAAAATAACATTATAAGCACTTTATATTAATTTAGTAAAGATAAAGTCAAATTAAAAAATAGAAAAGAAAATTATAAAGTGATAAAGTAAAATAAGAAAAAGAAAAAAAGAAATATCACTTTATGTTATTATTCTCCCCTAGGAGAAAATCAGACCCCTTTGGAGGATGGAAAAGGTGGAAAAAAACATTAAATGCAAGGGGTAAAATCTAATTGGAAGTTGGGGAGGCTATTTGGCCCATTACATCTATAAAAGTAAGTTTACTTGCTTATTAAAGGCATGCTTGTCTATTTTTCATACATCTGATATTGTGTGAGTTTTGTAGCTTTGCCAAAAATATTTACAAGGACAAAAACCTTTATAAATACTCTCTTTGTAGTGCCTCGCCTTGGGGAATAGGAAACCACACCAGAAAATAGTTAAAAATTCGGGATTTTTTTTTTTATAAGTCAATACTAAACAATACTTATCCGACTCATGTCATTATTTATTTTGTACTAATTTGGTTTACCCAATTTAATTAACTACTTGCCTAATTTCCAACTTAATTATTTAATTCTATTCTAAGTTTGCTAGGGTCAAAAGGGAAGTCCACACACTCTTTTAATTTATTTAATTTCCCCCATTTTTTAATTCAATTAGCCCCCCACACCCTTCTTTTAAGTTATTTCCCATTCCCATCAAATTCCCATGACTTAAAAGTGTAGGGATAAAATTCAACCCTTGGATTCTTTTACTTTTAGCCCTTATATCCAAAAACCCCAAAGTTAACCTAAAATGTCTTTATGGTTTCATTTCCTTTTATTTCCTCTCCATTTGGTTTTATTATTTGTTTCTTCTTTGTGCAGGTTGAGGAGGAGCTATGGAAGACAAGGAGTCATGGTTTCTCAAGCTTATTTGCTTATTTTCTCTTCTTTTGTACAAAGATATATATATCTCTGGTTGGGTAAGGATTTTATAGTCTTTAATTTTTTTTTAAAGGGGAGGCAAATTTGCTTTTATATATATATTAAAAAAAAAAAAAATTTAAAAAGAAACAAACCGCAATAAGAAATTTTGTAGAGGTTACTACGTTAAGGGTGGCGAACAGACTATGAAAACCGCAATGGCAGAGAAGGGTTAGGGTTACGGCGGATTGGAAGAGGGTTGGGAGCCACGGTGGTTGGGGTGTGGGGTGAGGGGAATTCAAAGGATGCGTGGGGAAGTGTGGAGCCGCGTGGGTGAGGGTTAATGCGCAGGTTTGGGGGAGGGCTCGGCCCCTCCCCACATTACTTTCTTTTTCCTTAAAACATGGAAACTTCACGGTAGATTTTTCTTTTTTCTTTTTTATATAACTTTTATGTTTATTTATGTTTTAAACAATAAAACTTCCAACTTTATTTTCCACTGAACTTTTTGTATTAATACTTTGCTTTATTTTTATTTAAATTTCATTTAAATTTGTTTATATATATAAGTCCTACTAATTTAATATTATAAAATATATATCCATATATTTATTAATATATAACATATATAATATATATATATTATTATATATATTATATAATCTATTAATATATGCCTATTTTACATTTCTTTATTTGTAAAAATATGTAATTTTTGCATATAACTTTAACTTTGATATATATGATATTTTATATGTATGAGGATGCTAATAAGCTTCAAAAATTGTTCTTGCAGGTAAAAGGAGAGGAAGACTTTTTTTGAAAAATAATTGAAATATCATCAAAGACTTTACAAATGAATTCATTTCAAAAATATAAAAGAAATAAAGCCTTATTGCACTTCACTAGTCTAACTCAAGAGACTATTTTTTTTAATAACAATTACCAGATTTCTAAAGTGGTAAATAAATAACTTGAATCACGAAATAAATGTAAAGAAATAACATTATTCCTTTCTTACAACAACTTCTAATAGCAACTAAATTTCCCTTTTTATACATTAGCTAATTTATTTATTTTTAATCTTTTTTTTTCCAATGTTAACAAGAAGGAGACACACTTCCATCCAAGACTCTCAACATTTCATTTTACACTTCTATTTGATAAAACATGTTCACCAAGTATCTAGCTTTCGATTCAAAGAGAGATCTCTACATTACAAATAAGCTCTTTGGTAGGGGAAGATCTACCGCATGAAGGAATGCTTCCATCTTACCAAAAGAATATTAGTTACTCTATTCCTCGTTTTAAGCTATATATATATATGTATGTATGTATGTATGTATATATTTTTCAAACAAACAAAGAAGAGCATAACTTCTTAATACAACAAGACTCTCCCTCTCATAGAGAGTAGTAAGTTTTACATATTACTTACAACTTTCAACTATATTCAAGAGAGGGATAAACACCACTTTGAACAAAACATGCTTCCTCAAACTATACATACATTCGAAATAGAAGACTTACAAAGGAGCTCACATCAATATTTTTACAATGATCATATGCTCATCAAGAAGCAAATTTTTTTCCAAAAGTGAAGAGATTCATAAAATACCATGCCACCAAAATATACTCCGGCAATCCTCAAGCTTAAAGCTCCAACTATCTTCCACTTGAGTTCCAACTTCGAGTGTTTAACAAGAATCCAAGTCCAAGAGAACAAGGCTTGTTTAACCACCCAACCATAGATATCATTACATTCCTTTCCCAAGGATGGGATGCATGCTAGCCTCCCCCAATCCCATGGGAAGGAGGACAACTAACCAAAACTTGCACAAGATGGAGGGTGAACTAACAATGATACAAACACACAAAAATGGGATAAATACAAAACAAGACTCCAAAGTATACAAGGAGGAGAACCTATGTTCTTCCTCAAAAGTGGGGAAGAGAGGAGAAAGTTCTCAAAAAGTTATATTCCAAAATTCTTGCACAAAGCAAAAATCTCCCTACCCTCCTTATTGCTCCTAAATTCAATCAAAATCCTCCTTATTCCTCCACCCTTTCTCCAAGTCCTTCTTGGAAGGATTTTCAAACCCCAAAGGGGTTTCCTTACCAAGAATGGGGAAGGAGATTCAAGCCAAATGAATCAACTTCCCCACCTCAACCATTGAGGGGAAACACTAAGACCCTACAAGGTTTTTCCATCAAGCCTTGAGGATTAAGAGGGAAAATTCCCTCACTCTTCCCCCACACTCCAAAACTTCATCATGCCATATGATGGAGGGAGTAAAAACAAGCAAGCAACCAAAATCTACATACAACAAATAACAATTTCAAGCAACCAATCTAACAACTAAAAAGAAAGCAACACAACAATAAGACATAAGAGCCTACCTCAAGGAAATATCTCCAAAAATCTTTCCAACTTCAAGTTTCTCCACTCTTGACTCAAGAAAATCACAAGCTCCAAATCACCCAAGCATCCAAGCAAGAAGTTCCCAAAAAAAAGTTCTCTTCTTTTCCCATGAGGGAGAATTTGAAGAGGAGCAAGTAAAAATCCTCACAAATGAGGGGGTGACATGTGTCATCCCTCTCTTCCTTCAAGGTCAAAGATGCCAAAACAAAAGAGAGAAAGGATAAAATTCCTTTTAGCCCTCTTCTCCCAAATTACCTAAAATGATAACAAAACAATCTAGTGCAACTTTTAACAAGGCACATTAATCCATACCCCTTACATGGATGTGATCAAAAGGGGAGGCAAAAAAGGAGGGAAAACTCCCTCTAGCCTTGAAAATAAGCCCCCCTACCCATTAGGTAGGGTCCAAGGGCTCATTTTTATGTTAGGGGAACTCCCAAGCTAAAAAAGGGTCCCCAAAAATGCCCAAAATAACCTAAGTTCGGGTTTTGCATTTTTGGCACAAGGTAGAGGGTGTGGGGACCACCCAAGGGTCTCACATGTGACCCTAAACCCTTGTGATAAAGTGACTCAATAAACAAAATAAAAAAATTTAAATGAAAGTGGGATTATTAACTCCCTAAACAAGTTTACATCATAATTGACTACCCTAAACAAAATTAATAATTACTAGACATATTACATTACAAATGAGGGTCACCCATGGTGCCCAAAACAATAATGATAACGCTAAGGCCTCAAGCAATAAACATGGCTAGGGCTTAGCCCGTGGGTTGCTTGTGCAAATTTGTGTAGCTGGCCTGAATCCCACGTTCTCCTGTGACCTGTCACCTGCACACTCATTACACACATTAAACGCACCTGTCCAATACAAGAGTAAACTAGCTGCTCACTAAACGAATAGTTTCAAACATGTAAATTAATGATATCACCATCATCAACGTGGAATGCACAATCTCACACAATTCGTCGTATGTTAGGTTTTACAATACATACAAATGTCATATCATCATGCCATCATATATGCTTATCAGCAAAATGATTATGTTACAAAATCAATGTACATGACTAAGCTAATTATCCAACATAAAGAAATTAGGCCCAAATCGCATAGAAACGTGTTAGTATCCACAATCTCAAATAAAGAGTGTCAATCTATTAATCAAGTCAAATTGGTGTTTCATGCCCCAATTCACCATACATGTCCATGAAGGTCAACCAACATATCATAACATCAAAATTTATGTCAAAACCATGTTAAGTCACAACTATGGGTTAAGAATTCAACAGGTAATTGAGGCTAGAAAAAGTGGCACTACACTCTTGAGGACAAAAACCCTCCAAGAGATCTAGAGAAGGACAAAAACCCTTCCTCTAGTTGAGAGGATCCTCCACCTTGGGGTTTCCATTGTGCATAATGAGTTGCTGATTTTTCCAATGGTTTTCCAATCGTTTTGAGGGCTGGAATTATATAGTTTTTCATGAGGGTTTGAAAAGGAATATTGGTGTTGTGTTCTTCATTTTTTTCAACCTCTTTCATGGTGGTGTAATTTGTCTAGTGGATGATTTTCACAAGATCGAAGGTGCTAAAATCCCTCAAGGAAATCAAGGCAACAATGGTGAAGAAAGCTCCTTCATAAATATAATGGATTAGATTATGATGCAAATAGCTTGATTTACCTTTAGATTTATAGAAGCTTCATTCTCAGCCCTAGTCGCATTTTTCTATTTATATTCAAATGTACCTAAAATATTTTTTCCAGAAACTATATAAATTATATAAGGTGTGTGGGATTTGCCTAAAATCCCATTGGGGGTCAAAAGTGTCCTTTTGGGGACATTATAGTGGTATAAGAGCAATGATTTTCCAAGCACGTGGAAATAAAAATCAAATCTGAAGATAGATAAGGTGACCATGGAATGGCATGATCGGAGTGTTCCTTCTACGTATAAGATAAGTTATCTAAATGAAACAATCACTAGAGGCCACAAAGAATTGCAAACTCATTGGTTGGGCTGTTGAGAGAGATCTAAGAGACTCCGTTATAGGAGCCATGACTGATTTGAGAAGATCTATAATGGGAATAAATACTTTCATACCAAACTCTCAAGGAAATCAAGGCAACAATGGTGAAGAAAGCTCCAATGGACCAATCAAAACATCTGTCAAGCCTCCACATCAAATTTTCAGAACCAAGGAGGAATAACCAACTGAGAATGATGACATGGAGACATGGGGTAAAGAGTATGTAACACTCAGTTCCAAGGTAAGAGCTATGTTGACCTTTTGAAGAATTTTGTGAGTTAAAAGATAGTAAAGGCATTAGAAAAAATAGAAAATATCAACAGGAGAAATATACCATGCAAAAAGTGGAAGGAAATCAACCCATAGAGTATGTCCACCATGCCAAGTGAAGAAGAAGAAACTTATAAAGAAAAAGGTATGAATTCCATTTAACAAAATATTTGTATTATTGGGGAAGGAAAAGAGGAATGTAAAATTGAACAGGATGCTTTAGTCTAAAAGAAACAAACAACACCTTTGGGGGCAGCCAAAGGGATCATTTGTGCAGCCAAAGACTTCTTCAACTTGTGGGCAGCAAGGCATGAGGAATGGTATTCCTCAAATCATGGCAGCCAAGAGCGTGGAAGGATCAATCCAAGAAGAGAAAATTGCATAGGATGATGATAACGAATAAAGGAGCATGTTATTACAACTATTGTCTCATGAAATAATTCATCCCATTGTTGACCATGAAGACATCACGAGGTATGGGACAAATGAGATAATGTCATATATATATATATATATATATATATATATATATATATATATATATATTGCATATTTAGATTTGTTTTGAGAAAAAAAGATGAACTAGAAGATGAAATATGCAATCTGAATTACGTGATACCTTGGATGTAACATTGTACATATGATCATCTTGCGAGGGATAGATGGTGATAAGAATTATCTCATTTGACAAGTACATGTGCCAGGATTTTGGATCACTTCAACATGTTTTTTCTCTTGTGCATGGCACTTGGACAAACATGTTGCAATTACTTTAGGGCAAGCAATTTTTGGGAAGGGATGATTGTAATATCCCCTTCCCAGTTGAAGACCCCTTAGCCCATTTTATCTCCCCAACGACTAAGAAATAAACATAAGGGGAACTTAAATTAACATAATTTATTATAAAATACAAAAAATAACAGAAAGTATTATAAAGCACTTATAATAAAATATTATGAACTTAATAATAAAATAAAAATCAAAAAATGCGAAAGGCATTTAACAAAAGTTATTAATTTAAGGGAAAATGCGACTTGCCTAAGAGAGAAAAGTAACTGGGGGAAAACATTAAATAAGGGGAAAATTTTGATCGGGGTGTGAGAGTGGCCATTTGGGCCCTATTATTCTATTTTAAGCAAGTCGACTTGCTTGAGGAGACATCACTTGTTTATTCTCAAATTTCATATTTGCATGTTGAGGATTTTTGTTTGCATCTTCACTCTTGAGGACGGAGAAGGACAAAAAACCCTTCCTTTAGTTGAGAGGATTCTCCACCTTAAGATTTCTATTGTGCATCATTGAGTTAGCAATATTTATTTCAGTATTTTCCAACAGTAGAAGGCAATAAATTTGTAGATTTTTGTCAAGGGTTTGAAGAGAGAATTGCTACTATTTCCTATGCCCCTTTTCCAGGTGGAGCGACCACTTTAGGAGTTGATGTATGACGTTTGGTGACTTCTTTTAGGGTTGTTCCAGTTGCTGCTATTATTTCTGATTTTAATAAATCAAATTATCTAATTTTTAGTATTTCTGGTGTGGAGAAAGAACCACTCTCAGTTGTGTCAGAGGCAAGTGGGTAAGTATTCTGTAGAATTTTAATAAAAACCTCCTTTTGATTCCAAATTTGGTTTTATCTATGTATTTCGTAATAGAGATAGATATGGGCCACATGATGGTATGTATAGAGATCAAGGCAAATATAAGATAAGATAAGATAAGAAATATAGAGAGGGGAGATGGACGCCATATAGCTAGATAGGGCATCTAGATCTATACACGAAAGACAAGTCTTATGTCTATACACGGAAGTCAAGTATCGCGTCTAGAATGTATCAGTCGTATCACGTAGATAGACGGAATATAAGGGCTTCATAAATATAATGGATCAGATTATGATGCAAATGGCTTGATCTATCTCTTGATTTCTATAAGTTTCTCACTCACCCATAGTCACGTTTTCCTCATATAAATCAGATCTGCGACATAATTAATTCCTATATCATTTATAATCTACATTTTTTTTTGTGTGGGGTTTGCTTAAAAACCACATTTGGGGTTGCATGGTGTCCATTTGTGGACATTATATAGGTGGTAAGCATGTGCTATAAAGAAGCC
Organism: Taxus chinensis; assembly: GCA_019776745.2. Lineage (NCBI taxonomy): Eukaryota > Viridiplantae > Streptophyta > Pinopsida > Cupressales > Taxaceae > Taxus > Taxus chinensis. The sequence continues at coordinate 553,668,417 of CM034156.1, read as the reverse complement.
AATAATGTGATAGAAAAGGATATGTTATGTTATCCTAGTCAAATACACGATACATTAGAATAATCAATCAAACCAACATAAAGGAAATAATTTAGAGTCAGAGATTTTCACATTGAAAGATCCCCGATAGATCTTTTTGCCAAAAATGAATTTTTCTCCCCTCACAAATATGAACACATACTTTTCGATAGCTATGACAATAAAGCTAGGGAAAATCTGATTTAAATAGAGGAAATGTGACTAGGGTTTGGATGAGAAACCAATGCAAATCACTCTCAAAAAAATTATATTCTTTTCACAAATTGATTGCCATATTTTATGAAGCCCAAATATATTAAAATCAGAATTTTTGGAAGCCACAAATGATCAGAAATCAGATCTGAAATTTGATTATAAAATACGCCCTTAATGGTTAAGAGAGTCTTAAAAATTAGTGAAACTTGTGCTTGGAGGTCATCATTCTAGGAGGATAAGAATAAAAGCAAAGCTAGTGAGTTTTATTTGAATCTTTGAAGTCCCTAATTTTAGTTTAGTTGGTTCTTTTACCAATGACCTTCATGTGGACATTATTGGCACATTAATAACCCTTCTTGTTTTGTAACACTTTGTGAGAGATTTTCATGGTGGATTAGAAGAGGGTTATTGGTAAAAGAACTAACTAAACTAAAATTAGGGACTTCAAAGATTCAAATAAAACTCGCTAGCTTTGCTTCTATTCTTATCCTCCTAGAATGATGACCTCCAAGCACAAGTTTCACTAATTTTTAAGACCTCTTAACCATTAAGGGTGTATTTGTAATAAAAAAACAAAGCATACTACTTTCATATATTTGAGAAATGACAGTAATGACCTGTTGGTGAGAACAATTTTCAGTTGGGAAAATTAGGTGTCTCCACCAACATTCACGGCGTTACACCCCCTCTACATTGAATGGTGAAAATCCCATTATTGAATGATAACTAATCTAATCTTACCTAAATGATGTGGGTTGGCCAATTAAGTCGGGGAATTACATAGGGACACTCCACTGAACCTGTGGAAAAGTGCTTGTATGGGGTATAAGGGAGGAAATCACGGTAATGAGAGGTGAAGGAGGGGAAATTAGGGAAGGAAGATTAATGTCACGAGTAGGCCAATTGTAGATTTCACACCCAGTACTCGGAGTAGTTCAACATTCAATATAGATGAAAGAAACAAAGAAGCTAGTGGGACGAATAAGTTAAAACACAAAGTTCTTAGATTCATCTATCGAGAATGTAAAGTTCCTCTCCAATACTATACTTGCAAAGTGGATAAAAGAGATAAGTAGATGAATACATAAGAAAAGAATAATGAAAGAAATGTAATTTTTATTTCATGTGCATTTATGACACAAATTCCAACAACATATCACAATCCACTATTGCTACAAAGAACTAAAATTTTAGGATCTTTTGGAATGGAGAAGCCATCCCAATTTATAGCAATGTGAATTGACCTCTCATCTCCCTCACATGACTCTTCATGTTCCTATTCCACTTGCGACCTTTCATTTTCCATTAGAAAAAAAAAAATTAAGTATTTCTCTTATAATTTTGAGAAAAACACTTTTACAACTTTGAAAGTATGTCACTTTAGTGAATAAAACAAAATAAAATGATTCGTTCAATGAAGAATTTGAAGAGGGGGAGAAGAAAGAGGGATAAGTATAGAAAAAGGGGGAAGTTGACATTTATGATGAATAACTTGTCGATTCATACTTTGTGCTCTCATTCCTTGAATTCTTTATTGAATTGATTTATCCCAGCCGTCAACTTACCCACCTCTGCAATGCACACACAACCAAGCACCTTGATCCATGTCCTAGAGACATCACTGATCTTTTTGTATTGACTGATCCATACTTCATGATCTATTTCAATTGTAGGAATGTAACTTTTGATATTGGCCAGGAACTCTAGATTGCATTCATTAAAAGAAAGAGAGTCACTTGCCTCCCTTTTGACTAGCTCCTAGAATGAAATGGCAAGATCTTCTAATGATGAGTCCTTAGTGAGCAGAGGGAGCTCAAGTCTCTGCACAAAATTGTAGACATTGTTCAATATCTTGGAAGGCTCTTTCGCACAATAGTCCAAATCGGATATGGTGTTCTTGAACATTGCATATTTCATGTCTATGATATGAGTCAAAACTTGAGACAAGTTCTCTATGACAGATGAGAACATAGTCTTTCTTACGAGGATGTGAAGGTCGAAGGAGCTCATCTCGGATGCTAGTGGAAACATCTCATCCAAATGAATCACCTCCTTTACAAAATATTCCTTCACTTTGTTCACCTCTGACAATGTTGCAAGAACATACTTGATGAGAGAAACAATATCTGGAAACAATGCCTTTCCTTGATCAATGATTTTCTCAATCCAGTTATCACTCGATTTCCCCTACATCATGTAGCCTTGTGATTTCTTAATTTCCTCGGGATCAAGATTGCTGATTAGAGGAATATATTCGATCGGAAGAGAAGATGTTGATTCGGGTCCCGAGAAAGGTTGAATGTATGCACTAAGAGATTTTACCAATTCCTCTAATTTCATGATTGTTTTCTTGTAATATTTATTACAAGTGAGGATAGATGAAGAGGATTCCTTGAATGGATGAAAGTCATCCTTGTGTGAGGTTTGGTCTCATGAGATGTGGTTCAACTTATAATCTGGCGGAGTCATTTCCTCAATAGGATTTTCACCCTTCGGTCTGACAACTTCAACCTACCAATTACTTGTTGTCCCACCGAAGAAGCGAGATGTTTTCTGGGATTTATTTCTTAGTTTGGCATTCCATATCTCCAAGATTTCATTGATACTTGGCATGGTAACCTGCTGTGTTGTCCTTAGCTCACTGCAGATCATTTCTAGAATCGATGGGAATGACTCATCAAGTGTTGACATGATGTTTTTCACTGGAACATTCTCAAGAGTTTGTTATGGAATTAGTTCTTCATTACTGTGGGGAAGCTCTAACCTTTGGGGAGACATGATTAGACACTTGAATGTTCTATGATGAATTACTCTGCTTGATAGATCTTTCTCGTCTTGAGGAATTCAACATAGCTCACTCAACTAGCCCACCGAGTTCAACTAGTCTGGTTCACTTTCAATAATTCACCGAGCTCACTCAACTTTCTCATTGGGGGAGAGCGGATGCCTTCAACCTAATTGAAGATTTACAATGATGATATTCGTGGCACTTGAACCTTTTTGAATGTCGGATTTGAATTCATGATGCCTCTCGTTTTCCACTGTTACGCCCTATAGTGTTCTTCTTTGGTCAAGTATACCACCATGATGACAGTGATGCCTCAGGATCCCTGTGAAGGATGAACTATCTCATTTGAGCTATGCTCATATCGTACAACCTTGTGAATATGTCAACTGCAACTTTCAACACTCATAATGAAGAATTTCCATGTTTTAAAATTACCCTTTTTTCTTTTCTCATTTTGACCACTTTGTGTGTTCACCTGGTTGTTTCTTAAGGACAATGTCTTTGAAGAAATCTTCCCTTTTCACGAGTTTACTATTTATAGTAAGTGCTTGTATAGAGACTTACTATTGTTGAAAAGTGCCTTTCCATACCTTGGATTTCAATGAAACCAAGTTTTTTAAGATGGATTTTTTCTCTTTATCTCACATACAAATTTTTAGCTCAAATCTATGACTGGAATGGTGGAAAATAAAATTTTACGAAAAGAGGGTATGAAAACAGGGGGTTTCTTCATTGTGAAAATACAGGGGATCATTCAAAATTCCATTACTTTATCCTTTATGGCATTTTAAAATGAGGAATATTGTAAAAAATCCACCTCAATCCGTGCTCCAGTTTATCAGATATGAAGATTTTTCGATCCAGGGCACAAAGTCAATCAGGTGAAAAAGAAGAGCATGAAGCTTGGAAAAAATGCAAATTTTGTAAGATATTTCTTCACTACAATTAAAAACATGGAGAATTAAATGGAGTATAAAAAATGGATGCAAGAAATTCTAGAAAAAGTTTGCCAGAGTTCCAGGAGTATCTGGAGCACAATGGGGGGAGATGGAAAAATACACCAACTCTTAGTATTTATAAAAAAATTTCCTTGAGGAAGGGGTGGCACATTTTCTTGTCCCCTTGTCCCCTTGGAAAGGGATGAAGGGGACACAAAAGTGTGCCCCCACCCCTAGATGATAAGTGTCATGCATGCACAGGTTGAGGGGATAGCGAAAATAGCTCATTTTAAGCAATCGTGAGAATTTTTTTGGTCACATGAGGAACCTAGCGGGAGCGAGGTGGGGGAGGTGGAATTTTTTGTCTCCCTTTTCCCCTTGTAAAGGTACAAAGAAGACAAAAAATTTCACTTCCACCCCTAGATGACAAGTGTCAAACATGCGTACCTTTGAGCAAGAGCTTGAAAAATGTCAAAAAGTGCTTATCAGAGGTCTCCGAGGTCTCTGAGGTCATATGGTCTGTCCATGGGCTCTAAGGAATGGGGGCCACATTTTCTTGTCCCACTTTTCCTGTTGGAAGGGACTAAGGGGACAAAAAAGTTCACTTCTAGCATCATGATGACATGTGGCACTAGAAAAATGACTAAGTATCGAACATTGTACCTTGGGAAGCACCTTGAGAACAAAGTTGTCGGAGCTCTCAAAGGTATTTTTAGGTACTTATATGATTTTGACTGGAAACAACATTTTGAGAAGGATTGGGATTGGTTTTAAGGTTTTATTGAGCTTGAAAATGTCTCAAAAATGGACTTTGTTATCGGGATCGCCGGTTGTGCATGCAAAGAATGAGTTGTGGAAAAAATGCATGGGTGTTGTGAAAAATATGAGATTACCACCATGTAGGTAATTGAATCATATTTCCATTGATATTTTTTTACCTCCAACTCATTTTAGAGCTCCCAAAATCGTCCTCCAAAGCTCAGGTGCTTTTTTTTGTAGTGTATGACCTCAAAAACCCGCTTTTGTTGAACTTGCCCCAAAATCACCAAATATTCCCAAAAGCTTCCTAAATCACTTGCAAAATGATATTGAATCATGAATACAATTTCTTGATGGATTTAGGACATTGAATCCATTTCCAAATAATATACACCAACCTTATAAAGGCTAAAAATAACCATTCCTAAGCATGCTGAAAAGGTCTGCCTCAAAAGATACTACCTCAAAAGAACTTGTGAACTATATTTCCTCTTTCTAACATTTGGGTAAGGTTATAAAAACACATATGGAAACTAAAAGGATGGGATAGGCCTGACACAGGGGATGACTTGATTTGGGAGAGTGTTCGGGAAGGTTTACAATCAAAATTTTGACACTAGGGTCCGTTGTCATGTTTGAAAATATGAAGTTTTCATGTTCCACATTTGTATGAAAACAACTGGCTCTTGCTTGGTGAAATGTTGTAGATTGAGCGCAATGACGACATAACATTTAGGAATCCCAAAATCTCAATTCATTTCATGGACCAATGCCTTATCCATTGGGCTTATGGAGTCATTGCTTCCACGACACACAAACAAATACACCGAAGGGAAACAAACCAACACATAACTGAAAAGGGAAATTATATACAGGGGAGGGATATTTATAGATGTGGGGAATGAATATACACATGCTTGGTGATGGGTTGGGAAAAGTACATGCCATCATGGAACAATGGAGTGAAATTTTATCTTTGAATCTCAAAACTACTATCTGTTCATGCCATGTTCATGTGATGGCTTTGCATGGCTTGAGAAGAAGGAGACTAACCAATATTTCATCTTCATATTCATATTGCACTAAGAACATTCTTACATTCAATGAACACTTTTTTATCATTTTGGAACTCTTACATCTTGTGGCTTCCACTTGATGTCTTGTGATCATGAGCCACCATCCCTCCATGTCCTCAAGAGTGGGAAAATTGATTTTGTCATGGAAACATTCCTTGTCTTTGAATTGCAACATGAAGTCATTCCCTACATCAGTAAGGAACTTGGCAGGAGAAAAAATGAATTGATTTTCTTCCTATTCAACTGCCTCTCTGAACATACCACTTTGTTACTCTGAGTAATTACTTTAAAAAATGGAGGTGACATCATTGACTCAGAGGACTTCATCATCATCGAGTGAATGTTGCAGCATGGAGACATGTTCAAGACAAATCAGAGCTTTGAAAAAGGAGAGTGCAATATGATTTTGAATTCTTTTGCAAGAGACATGCACATTTTCATTTTGTTTTCTAGAACAATTATCGTCAATATCCATCCACTCAAAATTGATTTTGGCATCATTCTCAAAATTGTAATCCTTGATTTGGTCATAGAAGAATTTTTAACCCTTGAGCGAATATTGTAGTGTAGATTCATGTTCCACATTAGTAGGACATCCAATGGTGATGAGAACAAGTTGATATTGAACACATTCACAAGAATCCTACGAATTTTCACCTCATTATGAACCATTCTCTTCAATGCAAATCAGCTCAAAATTTTACTCAATATCATCCTCCATGGTGGAGATGCCTTCAAGATTGGGAATATTCATTGTGGATTCAATAATCTCATTCCTTTTAAATTCATATCTTCTTTGCAAAAGTATGAAGGAGAAAAACATATTTTCACATTTTCTCTCACCGACCAAGGCATTTGGTAGGACATCAAGTTCATCCATATGCTCCGTATCAACATAAAACATTGGTGTATCAAAATGGGAAGCACAAATTGACTCATACTTATCATGTATTTCCATATCCTGAGTTGGGATCTCAAGACTGAGTTAGGGGTATTCAAATGCTTTTACAAACTTCAAGATGTCTTGCACAGATAGCTCTTTCAAGTTTTCCATGTAGTCATCTTCATCATCATTGGAAGAATATTTGCATTGTTCCTTCAGGAGGTGGTTGAAAATATGATCAACACATGACTGAACCTCATCTGAAACCCCTTCTCTCTCTTGCTTGCAAGAATGGATATACTTGATTCTCAACATTTTATGAAAAGGAGAAGAGATCCATGTTGGGTGGGAAGGGAAATCCTACGAGCTCAAAATCCATTTCATCATCCTCGTGATGGGAAGAAGAGAACCATGTTGGGGAAACAACATGATAGGGATTTTCAACTCTATCTTGGTCATTCATTATTAAATCTTCATGCTCATATGGAAAGTGAAAGATTTCATACTCACCATGATGATCAACATTATGATCCTTGGGTGAGATTGGTGGATTCAACTCCTCAAAGAGATTATGTTTGAATTGTTCATTCCCCTTGGCTTCAAAAAGGAAGTTGGCCTCTTCCATTCAGTCATCCATAATTGAATTGGGGAGGGAACTTGTTTCTTCATATATCTCCATTTCATCATTAATTGAAATATCAAAATTTGAAAGGATATTATCCATGATTACCTCAAACTCGTCATCTTGTGTATGGGATGTAGGACAAGATTTATGTACTTCTTCATCATTGGTGGAGTCTTTGGAAAGCATTTGGATCTTTTGTTGTGAAAAAAAATAAATTCCTCTTTTAAATTCATCAATCCATCAACAGGTTGTGCTTCGAGCTGGAATGAATTAATCAATAGAGATTTAAACATCATATCTTCTACATCATAATCCACGTGTCAATTGGATTCTCATGAGGAGGTTCAAGGATATGATCTTCTTCAAAAGCGTCCAAGAATATTTTAGGGACGAACATCTTGTAGTGTGGACATTCATTGGGATCTTCTTGATTTTCTTCATCCTCGACAATGTGAAGTGCTTCAAGGCGTTCATACCTTATTTACAAAGCCAAAGCATGCCTCCAAATTTCATGATAGGCTTCGTGCTCAAAATTTCCTTCTGTTGTGCTCAGAAGCCTTTGGACATATTCTCTTATCAAAATGTCCATTTCTTCATCATCGTATGCAAAGAAATCATCTAGAGGAAGGGAGATGAAAGAAAATGTCATGAGTTTATTGGTCGATTGCGTGAAGTTGAAAAAAATATATTTAGTGGATTCTACACCATCCTGTCCTTCATCATCTTCCATGGTGTTGATTTGATTCTCATTAGAAGGTTCAAGAATAAGCCATTCCTTAGAAGTTTCCAAGAATCATTTAGGTATGAACACCTCGTAATGTGGAAAATCATCATGATATTCCTCCATAGGAAAAATATGCTCTTCTTCCTCCCTACTATGGAGTGCTTCAAGTTGCTCGTACATTTCTTGCAAGGATTCAACATATTTCAGAATTTTGAGGTAGATTTGGGGATCAAAATATTTTTGTGCAATGCTCACGACTCTTAGCACATCTTCAATCTTTAAGGTTTTCATTTCGTCATTTATATATGCAATAAAATAATCCCAAGAGAGAGTGATAAAATACATGGCTCGGAGCTTCTCATTCAATCGTGTGTAATTGAAAGTATTACCTTCAGTAGATAATTGGTCTTCGTGGGATTCACAAAACATCTTGTATCTTCTTTACATATTTTTCATCAGTTTCTTACCTTCTTCCTCATTGGAAAGTCATGTTTTATTTCCTTTGTCCAATTGCAGATTATTACTTGAAGTAAGAGACCATTTTACGATTCTCAAATTCTCCTCTTTGCAAGAACTGTCCAGAACCATGGATGATCAACAATTTGCATTTCTTGGCAATTCTTTTCTTCTTCTTCTTCACTGTCACTCATTGGTACTTCACTCCAATCTGGAAATTTCTTCATTGTGTTGTGGGAAATGAACATGACATGGATTCATTCTTTGATGGAGTTGTATTCAAAAATGATTTTCCTTTGAAATATATATATTTTTTGTTTTTTGTAATATATGATTTTTTAATTTTTTTGGGGCATGGATCTTTTTGGGTGCACTTGGGAAAATCTCTCTCCAGTGGAGTTGCCAAAAAATGTTGGTGAGAAAAAATTTTAGTTGATAAAATTAGGCGTCTTTACCAATATTCATGGGGTTATGCCCCTCTGCATTGAATGGTGAAACTCCCATTATTTAATGATAACTAATCTAATCCTACCTAAATGTCATGGGTTGGACAAATAGGTCAAGGATCACACATGGACACTCCATTGAACCTATGGCAAAGTGCTTGTATGGGGTACAAGGGAATAAATCACAACGATGAGGGGTGAATGAGGGGAATTAGCAAAGGAATATTACTACCACGAGTAGGCCAATTGTAGAGTTCACACCCATTAATCGAAATAGTTCAACATTCAATATAGACGAAAGCAAAAATGAAGCTAGTGGGAACAATGAATTAAAACACAAAGTTCTTATATTCATCTATCGAGGGTGTAAAGTTATTCTCCAAAACTATACTTGTAATGTGCATAAAAAGAGAAGTACATGAATACATCAGAAAATAAGAATGCAAGAAATGTAGCTTTTATTTCATGTGCATTGATGACAAAAAGTCCACCAACAGATCACAATCCATTATTGCTACAAAGAACTAAAATTTCAGGATCTTTTGGAATGGAGAATCCATCTCAATTTATAGAAATGTGAATTGACCTCTCATCTCCCTCACATGACTCTTCATGTTCTTATTCCAAACGTGACCTTTCATTGTCCATTACAAAAGAAAAATTAAGTATTTCTCTTATAATTTTGAGAAAATACTTTTACAACTTTGAAAATATGTCACTTAAGTGAATAAGAAAAAATATAACAATTTCTCTCGATGAAGAATTATAAGAGGGAGAGAAAAAAGAGGGAAAAGTAGAGAAAACGGGGGAAGTTGACATTTCTAATGAAGAATATTTATTGATGAAAAACTTGTTGATTCATACTTCCCGCTCTCGTTCCTTGAATTATTTGTTGAATTGAGTTATCACAGCCATCAAATTATCCACCTATGGAATGCACACACATCCAAGTACCTTGATCCATGTCCCAGGGACATCACTGATCTTCTTGTATTGGGTGAGCCATACATCATGATCTATAACAATTACAACAATACAATGTCTGATATTGGCCACGAACTCTAGATTGTCTTCATTGAAAGAAAGAGAGTCACCTGCCTCCTTTTCGAAAAACTTATGGAATGAAATGGTGAGATCTTATGATGATGATTCGTCAATGAGCGGAGGGAGCTCAAGTCTTTGGACACAATTTTAGACATCGTTCAAAGATCTCAGAAGCTTGTTTCCCACAAGAGTCCAACTCAGATATGGTTTTCTTGAGCATTGCATATTTCATGTCCATGATACGGATCCAAACTTGAGACAAGTTCTCTGAAGCAAATGAGAACAGATTATTGTTTACAAGGTTGTGAGGGTCAAAGGAGCTCATCTCGGATACCAGTAGAAACATCTCATCCAAATGAATCACCTCCTTTGCAAACTCTTCCTTCACTTTTTTCACCTCGAACAATGTTGCAAGAACATACTTGATGAGAGAAACAATATCTAGAAACAAAGCCTTTCCTTAAGCAATGATTTTCTCAATCCACTTCTCGCTCGCTTTCCCCTGCATCATGTATCCTTGTACTTTCTTGATTCCCTTGGGATCAACACTACTGATTGGAGGAATATATTTGATCGGAAGAGAAGATGTTGATTTAGGCCCCAAGAAAGGTTGAATGTATGCACTAAGAGCTTTTACATGTTCCTCTAATTGCATGATTGTTTTCTTGTACTCTTCATTATGAGTGAGGATATGTGAAGAGGATTCCCTGAATAGATGAGAGTCACGCTTGTGTGAGGCTTGGCCCAATGAGATATAGGTCAACTTATAATCTTACGGAGTTATTTCTGCAATAGGATTTTCAAATTTTGGTCTAACAACTTCAACATATTGATTATTTGTTATCTCACTGAAGAAGCGAGATGTTGTCTAGGATTTATTTCTTCATTTGGGATTCCATATCTCTTATATTTCCTTGATACTTGACATAGTAACTTTATACATTGTCCTCGGCTCACTGCTGATATTTTCTAGAATCCATGGGAATGGATCATCAGGGGTTGACATGATGTTTTCCACTGGAGCATTCTCAAGAGCTTGTTGTGGAATTAGTTCTTCGTTATTGCAGGGAAGCTCCGAACTTTGGGGAGACATATTTGGACACTTGAATGTTCTACAAAAATAATACTCTGCTTGATGGATCTTTCTCGTCTTGAAAAATTCAACACAACTCACTCAACTAGCCCACCAAGTTCAACTAGTCTGATTCACTTTGAACAATTCACCGAGCTCACTCAAATTTATCACTGAGGGAGAGTCGCTGCCTTCAACCTAATTACATATTTACAATGATGATCTTTGTGGCTCTTAAACCTTTTTGAATGTCCGCTTCGAATCCATGAATCCTATCATTTTCCACTGTTGCACCCTACGATGTTTGTTTTTTCTCATGTATATTGTCACCATGATCACACTGATGCTTCAGGATCCTTGTGAAGGATGAATTATCTCTTTTGAGATATGCCCATGTCGTACAACCCTATGAAGATGTCAACCGTAACTTTTGGCACTCAGAATGAAGACTTTCTATTTTAGAAAATTACCCTTTTTTCTCTTTCTCACTTTTGACCACTTTGCGTGTTTACCTTGTTGTTTCTTGAGAACAATGCCTTTGAAGAAATCTTCCCTTTTCATGAGTTTACTATTTATAGTAAGTTCTTGTATAGAGACTTACTATTTTTGGAAAGTGCATTTCCACACCTCATATTTAGATGAAACCAAATTTTTTGAGATGGATTTTTTCTCTTTATCTTACATACAAATTTATAGCTCAAATCGATCACTGGAATGGTGGAAAATAAAATTTTACGAAAAGAGGGCATGAAAACATGGGGTTTCTTCACCGTAAAAATCCAAGGGATCATTCTAAATTCAATCAATTTCTCCTTCATGGCATTTTAAAATGAGGAATATTGCAAAAAAAACCCACCTCAATCCGTGCACCAGTTTATTAGATATTAAGATTTTTCGATCCAGAGCACAAAGTCAATCAAGCGAAAAAAATGAGCATGGAGCTTCGAAAAAATGTAGTTTTTGTGAGATATTTATTTTTCTGCAATTATGGAAACACTGAGAATGAAATAGCGGAGAAAAAATGGATGCAATAAATTCTAGAAAAAGTTCGCCACAGTTCCAATTGGATTTGGAGCAAAATGGGGGGAGATGGAAAAATACACTAACTCCTGGTATTTATAATCATTTTGCCTTGAGGAAGGGGGGACACATTTTCTTTTCCCCATTGTCCCCTTAGATAGGGAGTGAGGGGAAAAAAATTACACCTCCACCCCTAGAGGACAAGTGTCATGCATGCACATGATGAGGGGATAACAAAAAAGAGCTAATTTTAAGCACCCGAGTGCTAGTTTTTGGTCACATGAGGAACCTAGAGGGAGTAAGGTGGGGAGGGGGGGCGGAATTTTATGTCCCCCTTGTCCCCTTGGAAAGGGAAAAAAGGGAAACAATAGTGTGCCTCCACCCCTAGATGAAAAATTTCAAACATGCGTGCCTTGGAGCGAGAGCTAGAAACATGGCAAAAGGTGCTTATTGGATGTCTTCGGGGTTATATGGTGTGTCCATGGGATCTAAGGAGGGGGCCCAAATTTTCTTGTCTCACTTGTCTCCTTGGAAGGGACAAAAGGGACAAAAAAGTGCACTTTGAGCGCTATGGTGACACGAGGCACCAAAAAAATGACAAAGTATCGAACATTGTACCTTTGGAAGCACCTTGAGAACAAAGTTGTCAGAGCTCCCAGAGGTATTTATAGGAACTTCACTATATGATTTTGAATGGAAACAAAATTTTGAGAAGGATGGGATGGTGTTTCAAGGTCTAATTCAGCTTGAAACCGTATTAAAATGGCATTTTTATATAGGGATCGTTAGTTGTGCCTGTGAAGAATGAGTTGTGGAAAGAAATACTTGGGTGTTGTGAAAAATATGAGACTACCACCATGTAGTTCATTGAATCATATTTCCATTGATATTTTTTTCGAAATACAACTCATTTTGGAGATCCCAGAATCATCCTCCAAAGCTCAGGTGTTTTTTCGTAGTGTAAGCTCTTTTGACCTCAAAATACCGCTTTTGTTGAACTTGTTCCAAAATCGCCAAATCTTCTCAAAATATTCCTAAATAACTTGAAAACCCATCTTGATGAATTTAGGACTTAAAATCCATTTTCTGAAGAATATGCACCAGCCATACAAAGGCTAAAAATAGCCATTCCTAAGCCTATTGAAAAGGTATTCCTCATAAGATACTGCCTCGGAAGAACCTTGTGAACTAGATTTTCTCTTTCTAACACTTGGTAAATATTGTAACAACACATATGGACACTGAAAGGGTGGGATAGGCCTAGAATAACGGATGACCTGATTTGGGAGAGTGTCCTGGAAGGTTTACAATCAAATTTTTAACACTAGGGTCCATTGTCTTGCTTGAAAATATAAAATTTTCATGTTGTAAATTTGCATGACAACATGACCCCTATAAATAAGGGAACATAACTTAAAATCAAAATTCAATGGAATTTATGATATCGTCTATGGTCGATGACATTGGGTGGTGTAATACAAAATTATGGTTAATTTAAATATGATTGATTACATTGTGTAAAGACGAACATAAATATAAAAAACACAAATCTTAAATTGTGATCGGATTAATATGGAAAAAGCGCAAGCTTAGGTGATCTAAATAAAGTAAGTACAATTTAGGGTTCTAAGATATTGTTTTATGTAATGGTTGAGACAAAGTGACAATGATCTAAAAGTGTTTAGGAACGTTGTGTTGTGTTGTCAAGTTCTCCTAAAAAAATTGACCCTGTAAGGAGGACGAAGTCACCCATGCTAGATAATTCACCCGAGTGATTTTCTTAGAAGGATGTATCCTCTGTACAGTTTAGTTAGATCTCACCTCCAACACAACCTTGTATGTGTTTTGTGATAATGATTTTGTTTAACTTGTGAGGATCATGTCTATACAACACATTAGGAATGCTTATATGTTTAGGGACTTAAAAAGGGGTTAGTTTGACAAGGTTGAGTTTCCATCGCAATGCTTACATAATAATGCTCTAAAAAGGTATCAAACCCTTGTAGTTTTTCATGGGATATATGTGTGCAAGATGTATATCACAATGTTTTTTGGAAATGAATACCCCAATAACATCTATGACACTTGGAAATGGTTTTTGATGTGGTGTACCTATCCAAAATGGTCGAGGGTATCCATGTAGGAAGTGTGCAAACTTAGTGTCAAGTGATGTGCTTAAAAGAATAGAGCAATTGGGTGTTTTGTAGTGATTTCATAGGCAGTCCTCAAAGTTATCAGATTAGATGACATTCAAATGGGTTGTGTGAATACACTTTTATAAGTTATTTGGGAAAGAATTTTATGCATGATTGACACTAGGAGGTCGGGATGATTTGTGAATTTGAAAATGTGACCATTATAGTTTTGGAGGACATAGTCATCAATGTAAGAAAAAGTCATCCAAACTGCTGAATATTATGGGAGATTTCATCTTGGTGAGGTGTGAATCACATTGGTAGTTAGATATGGTGTTCAAATGTCCAAAGATGTATTAATTGGGAAAGATGCATGCAAAAAATAGTTCTTGAAGTGCACAATGATTAATGGGATGAGATAAATGCCAAAGATTAATTACCAAATTTCATTGATCCAAATTTATGTATCTATATTTGCACCCATTTTAATCTACTAATTGGAAATCATTTGTTTAAAATAATAACTTTAAATGCAATCCTTCCACAGGGATAAGGCATGCACAAGACTGAAATGTGTGCTCTCTTCTCCCTTGTGTATAATTGTACATGTGAATCTATTTGCCACATGCAAAAATGTATATTAAAATTCATTCAAGATGCCTATACAAAATCATTAAATAACATAAACTAACAAACTAATATGGTACTAAGTGGGAAATAATTTCACCTTGATATATGTGCAACCAATCCATCCCATATCTTGATCTATGGCTTTCCTCTTTGCACTTTATCTATCTAGATATTCTCCCACCATAGGGATACATAACCTTTCAAATTCGTGTAGAATAACTTTAATCTATTGGGATATTCCCTGTATTTATGCTCAAAGTAATTCTTGAGCTCCATTATCTAGATGTGTTTTCATGTGAGCTAACTAGACCCGTGTATGTTGACAGAAACCAAAAATTTGTCTACACGACTTATCATCTTGCCAACAATTTTTGGTGACTCCGCTTAGGAGAGTTCTTCCCCAATGGACCCTTAAAGATATCTGTAAAATACAAAAAAATATACATATTCCAAAAGGAAAACAAAAATTAGATATCAAAGTAAAAATCAGATTTTGAAGGTTACTTTATCAAGGAACGAATCCATATCAAGTTCGTTTCCCACATCATGACGATAAAATTTTGAGATTGGTGTTCATCACCAATAAGTTAAAACAATAATGAAGAAGAAGATGTCCACCAAGATCTACAGATTTTTGGTCAACCATCATTCTAGACCAGCTCTTGCAAAGGTAAGGATTCTAGCACAACGAAGATCTTTTACTTCGAACAAAAAATAGAAATTGGAAAAAGGAAAAAAGGTTTGTAACATTTCTGTGGTAGTTATGAAAAGAATGTTGAGAATAGGGAAAATTGCTTCTTCTGAAGATTCTACCATCAAATTCGGGTGGCTTCAATTCAAGTAGATTGTTGCTAGAGGAAAGAAAGTGGGAATTACACCAATCGATGATCGAGAATCTAAGAGCTTGATGAGAAAGATGCAGAAGAGATGAAATTTTGTATGAAAATCATGTTGGTGAAGAATCCACTGAAGGTAATGTTTTTAACTTGACACATCTGAAAAAGAAACTTAAAGCTTTTTCTAATGTCTCTCTTCCTTTAGATGATTTTCTTGCTTATGGATATGAAGAAATGACAACCTTGAAAAGAGATTTTATGCAAAGGATTGTGAGTTTTGTAGCTTTCTATCCCCAAACCAATTTAGAGATATTGAATTATGCTAAGGATATACAAAAGAGGCATGGGCATCTTGAAGCACTCTGTAGTGATGAGGAAGAAAATATCCATCCTTCATAAGCATATTATGATAATTGTCTATATTATGAGGTATATGTCTCTAAAATATTCTTATGTGCTTCTCATGATTGTCCTCTTCTTAAGCCTTCCGACGAAATTCAGCTCAACACCTTGGATAATAATGAAGAAAGCATGAGAGTTGAACCTCCATTCATAACTTCATTTTCGCTCAGGACACAACCCTTGGAAGGAGTAATGTGCACAAAATATGAAGATTATTGGTCCATGATGGATGATCCAGTGCTTGTCAAGGACTCCAACAACCATGAAGATGTTTAAGAACTCAATCCTTCATCTTGGACTCAAGTTCTTGAAAAATATGACTTTGAGGTAATCATTGATGGTTTTCTTTCCAATTTCGCCCTCCTTTTGATTCACAAGTGGCCAATGAGGGAATGAAGAAAATGGAAGAATCCAATTTCCTTTTTGAAACAATTGTGGATGAACAAATTAAACATGACCTCTTCGAGGAGTGTATTTTCCTATCATCACCAAAGGAATATAATTTTGATCACCATAGTGTCAAGTATGGGGTTTTCTATTTTCCTTGTAAAGAAGAAAACTCTATAGGATATGTTCAGGATGGGAGTAGAAGATTATTCTCATGTTATAACCCCAATGGTGTATTTGTCCCTCTGTCATGAGTATGGTTTGATGAATCTGGAACTAAAAGGTGTACCCTTCTTATGTAACATTGACGACCTCTTCTCTCTGTTTGAAAATGATGAAAACTAGGTATGCCTGAACTTACAAGAAGGTGACCCATGGATGAAAAAAAATACGAATCATGAGGAATATAATTTTTCAAATGAGTTCTAGTCATATGAAGATCAGATCATATGTTCAGCCATATTATTGATTACCAATGCAGAGATTTTTCAAATGAAGGTGAAAATGAGTATGTGGCATCTTTGAAGGAGGAATCTATGAAAGACATATTGAATATTGCAAAAGGAATTAAATATCCTCAACTCAGTCTTGAGATCTTGACATATGCAAGATAAGTTTGATTTCAATTGTGATCCTTATTTTATGCATAAATGAGCAATAATGAGCTGAAACAAATATGTAATATTAACGTTCTCTTCAAATCCTTCGCAAATGTGCATGAATGTGAATGTAAGTCTTCCCTTTTCCCATTTTGGGAAGAAACTTGCATCCATGATGAACTGAAGGAAAAGGAAATTCTTGAATCTCATGTCCTCAATCATGAAGATAGCACCACCATCATAGAAAGTGATATCAAGGTCAGTGATGAGTTAATAGACACACAGAGAAATCATTTGGAACAAATGGATGAGAATATGGAAGAGTCTTGTGAATGGATTCGGGATCGAATTGCTTACACCATTTCTAAAGCACATGTTAATTTTGAACATGAATCCATGTTGCAACCTTCACCCAATGATGATTAATTCCTTCATGTCAAGAACATAGATTCCATGTTTGAAAACATGAGAGAATGATTGCTTATGGTCACAAGGCCTCAAGCTAAGGCTACAAAAGGAAAAAAATCCATTCAAGTAACAAAGTGGTCATTGGTTGCAAGGGTGTTTTCTATGCAGTATCAGTATGAATACAGAATATTTGTCTATCTCATTCTTCTCAAACCATGCAGATCCATCACGAGAGCATGACATGATCAAATGATTATTTTCAAGATTTGGAAGTTTGAATTCAAATCCACTGTTCCATTATGGTACAGACTTCTCTCAACCCATTTCTGGGTGTCCTCTGTTAATGAATTCCACCCATGTACTATAGTTTCCCTTTCTATTGTGTGCTTCATTTCGGTTTTTTGTGTTTCCCTTCCCGTTCGGTGTGTTCATTTGGTTTTCCCTTGTGTGTGTTTGTTGCTTGTGTTAGTAGTGACTAATTGAATCTATTGCCCAATTTGAACAAGGTACCAGTCTTCTCAACTGAGAGAAAGATTAGGTACTCTATTTCCCCTTGCGGTCCAATGTCCCTGAGGTAGATCCAACTGTTATCATGTGAATTAAATATCCCTATGACCGTTGGCAGAAACCAAAGATTTTACCAAAAGAAAAAATTATTTTGACAACAAATTGAAAAAATAATTTGGTTTTAAACATTTAGAATAACCTGGGGCATTTAATCTAGGGTTACTACCCATCCTACTAATTATACATACAATCTCTTCCTCTAGGCACTCGGTTTGCACACCTTATTCCTCATTTATGACCTCCAATCAATGTTGTGAGGGTTCCACCTCATTATCACTATGATCATCCACAAGAACACATCATTGTTGTGCATATTCCATAACCTTTATGTCTACTTGCATATTCCTCATCAATTCATCCAAGTCCTCAAGCCTTAAGCCTTGATCTCTTTGACCCCTCACAAAATTTCTCATGAGTGAAATTGTGTTTCCTCAAATATGTGGGATCTGTGACCTCAAAAACCTTCACACATTATACCCAACAACGATTATTTTTGGAATATTTTCATGACGATGCTTTTTCCATACTCCTAAATGTGAAAAACTACCAATATTTTTTGTTCAACACCCACACCTCCTATCCAATAGTAGTATATCCACAATAATTTTTTGCCTACTCATGAATGTGGAAAATTGCCAATATCCACAATGTCTCAATTTTAAAGAAAAGAAAACATTTCTCTAATACTAAATGACATAGACGTGGTTAAATTTCCCAATAAAGATCTATCTCATACCACACAACCCTCATAATTATGTGTAAAAAAACATAAAAAAGATATACAACTAAACATAATTGAAAATAAACAACAAAATACAACAACAAGCTTTATTCAATCAATAAAAGGAATATCACATATAGAACGATCACCAATGATGCATTTTGATCATTTAATGTTGGTTAAAATCATACCCAAATATTTGCTCCACTTTTTTTTATGATATTTAAGCTCTCATCAATCTACTTAACTTTCTTAATTGTATTTCTAAGGTACTTGGGTTTTGATTATATAGGCATCTAAGTCACCCAATGCTACATTGGACCTAGTTACTGAAATCATAAAATTATGGATTAACAAAAATACAAGACGCAAAATACTCCTTGCATGACTCAAAGCATAATTGTCTGGATTCTCCAAGATTTTCATAGCTTCAAACAAAATAATTCAATACTTTATGCATTACAAAACGTTTTTTAGTGTTTTGTGGCTTCTCTTAGGATTGTGCATCCCTAATAGAATTACACAACTTACATAATATAGTTGTGCATCTCTAGTGAAAATTTATAACCATAATAAACTTATGTGTCTTGTGTAATAGGATTGTGTAGTCCCCCCTCAACAATAACTACTCTAATTATTTTTGGATGATACAAGATATCCTGAGAACTCTAATGTTCCCATATCAATTTTGATTAATGTTTTCCAATACAATCTCACCGGTATGGCATTAGTATGGTTTCATATCTTCTCTAGTGCTTCATTTGATAGTTATTCATCATTTTCATCTATATTCCTCAATTATACCAATCTTTTCCTACTCATTATGATTTTGAGAATTTTTAAGAAACAAACTAACATCATGATGAGTAAATTAGATGTAAAGAGAATTAGGATCAACCATGCATTCACTATTCAAGAAAATTTCAATACCTACTCTACTATCTATGCAAAATGAGGATCTTGATCAATCCTAAAATTGATTACACTTGTGCTCATTGATCTAATTCACATAAATGGCTCAATGTTCACTATAACTTGCATTCAACCTTGCATTCCATATTCTAATCAACCATCACATTGATCAATTTTCATAAATACTTCACATACTCTTCCGATCTCCATTCACTGTCCTCTAGCTTCCTTTGTAATTACCTCCAAATGAGACCAAATTTGATATTTTATCATACTTTAACGCTTTCACCTCCTTTTTCCTATTCACACACTTCAAACAAACTTAGTTCATTCACTAAAATGATTCAAAATATCAAAATACATCATTTTTTACTAATGTTGTTAAAATTGTCTTCTAAGTCCCCTTAAGACTAGAGCTACCCATAATAATATGTAAACTTCATTAAATTCATTTCAACATCCCTATGGTGTATGCCAATTTTCAATACCTAACTCTCTTTTACCTTCTTACAATCACCCTTTTCTCAATTTACCTTCCATTAGGCCTACTAACTATGTATAGTTCATTTTCCACCATAACTTCTGATTCATGAGGTTAAAAAACATAATAAAGACATTTTTTGCTACCCATTAATCCTTTCTTTTTGCCCAAGACATTTCAAGGTTGGATTCTAATTTTTTGGCCTACTTCCTTTGTTAAATGGCTTCCTCAATTAACTCTCTCAATGTGCATGTAAAACGTCTTGTAGACTGTCATGGTTATCTGAAAATTTAATCTATAAAATATTTTAATTATTCTAGAATATGTTGAAGGACCTCCTCTTCTATATTTGTTTCAAATTGTATATCTTGACTTAGGGTTTTAAGGCTCCAAACCTAATTTCCTTTACAAACCCTAACTGTATGCTACAGTACAATCCGAGAACCTTCAAATGCTTATAAAATGATTATTTCTTGGGTTTACAACCTAAAAATTGGACTCAAAGTTTATTTCAACTCCATACATGATACGATTTTGATAGTGGAGGAAAATGATCAAGTTTTTTCATTCAATAGACCAAAACTGACGCACTTGCACGTAGGGGCATGGTGCCTTTGTAACCCTCACAATCTTAAATTGAAAATAATGAAGACTAATAGAGAAATATTCCTTAATCACTTGAAGTATAACTATAATATGTTATTAATGAAATATACATGTACTCCTTGCATCTATCATAGTGAAAAGTAATGCAAGTTTTAATCAACTACCCAATCACAGTCACAATATTCTTATTCCTACAGATTGCTCATGCATGCACCATGAAAGAATCGTAGAAACCTTTCCTCCAAACCTATATCAACCTTCATAATGTTCATATTACGTGAAAGTTCACAATATAATGAATCTCTTGATGTTTTTCCAAATAGACATATCCAAAATCCTTTGCAAGAAGACACACAGTCACATACACATAGTTAAGCTAAATTCTTCAAATAGAGCAAGTAATACTGAAAATACATCAATTATTGATAACATATACATTTTCTAAGTGCTCTATGTGAGTGATCTATGAGTGATCAAAAAAAAAATCCATGCACAAGTTCTAAATTCTCTTGATGATGACACTACACACAGAAATTCTCACAAAAACATGATCTTTAACTTATGACTAGTACAAAATTTTCATGTTTCTTGTTTAGTCTTATCCTCTCCTCAATCTCCTTCCTCAAGGATTTACCAACATCTCCCTTCTTCAAGTTTTCATTCATTATATCTCCCTCCTTTAACCCTAATTATTTTTCTTAATGACTCATAATGCCCACATATCACACATTTAGGCATATTTTCTTTATTTTAGACATTTTCCATGACTTATACCTCAACTTAAGACTTAATTCACTCCACCTATCCACTTCCTTCCATATAGGACCCATATCATCATGATTATACATCTAACACACCCTATCACATTCATTAAAGCATATTATCATCCATTTACAAGCCAATTTTCACTTTCTCAAGCTTTTACAATTAGAATCCATTTTTGGAGGGAAAATACAACAAGGAAATTTAAATGTTAATCCCTTTCAATACCTTGCAATAATTTACATTAAATATCCTAAGGATTCTATGATACTCCAATAACTCAAAATCAAGATAAGAAGGCCAATTATCACTTTGATGCTTATCATACCCTGGTGCTCCTGCATCATACTGTCAAGGTGGAGAAAAGGATCCATATACTGTCACTTGGTTTCTTCTGATGTCTCTTCTTCTTGACTTCTTCTTGCTCTTCTACTAGTAATCCTATTGCCTTTTCTTGAATTACATCCACATGGATCCCACAAAAGTTCATCTTTGTATTTTCTTTGACATTATTGTCTTTCTTCTTGAGTTCCACCTTCACTTTCATAATCTTCATGCTTCCACTCTTGGTATCTGCATACAAAATCAACATAACAACAAAAACATATTTCTCTTCATCCTTTTTCACCTTCTACATACATCTATAGTCAATATCCACCATGTTTTCATCATTTTCCTTGCCAAAATATTCATGTTCTTTCCTATTTGCTTGCTTATCCATCTTCTTCACCATGTTAAACTACTCTAAACCTATACCTTCTTCTTATTTTCTTACATTTTGATCATCTTGTACCCAAGAAACTATTGCATTCTCATCTATACCTATACTATTCTCTTTTCCATCCATCTCATCTAACAAACCTTGAAAAATATTATCCACCTCATCCATACAAAACTGCTTTTCATACTTCTTATGCTGATCATTCTTCTCAAATGCACAATTAGAATCATTTTCTTCTACAATTTCAAGAAATTCACCCACAAATGCGTCAATATCAATCAACAAATCATCCATTTTTCTTACCTTTCCTGAAGAGCAACGCTCATATTTTTACAGAACAATCATCATTCTTCTTCTCATTAGAATAATACACAACACAAACATGCCCATATATGTAGGCTTTTTCATGCCTAAAATATACGAAACTTCCTCAACTAAATATCTCACCGGTTTTCTATATTTTTGAGTTTTTATAACTCACTCACCAGTATACCTACGTGATTATAAATCACTTAAAAACTAATATGAATCCATAAGTGAGCACTAATTTAATTATTTCCTAATATTGCCTTCATCTTTTGCTTGTTTTTCTTGTTTGATCACTGTAACCTATTGGTTTTCTCTGAGTTCATCCTCTTCTTTCTTCATTTCATTTTGTATTTCCTGCTCCATGCTTGTACTCTTTCTTTTCCAAACCATTTTCATCTCTTTTTTCTTGGCTTGTACCTTCAAGAAGTTTGTTTTCTCTCTCTTATCTTTTATTGATTCACTTGAGCTTGTTATCACTTGCTTTGGCTTCTCATCTTCTTTCTATGCTATTGATATCTTCCCTTTCACCACTCTTATCACCATTCATGTCCCCTTTCACCACTATGTGTTCTTCCCTTTCATTCTTCCACTTTCATCTTGACAATCTTACTTAATCACCCCTTCAGTGTGGGATTCTTAGTCATGGTATACCCTCTTCCTAGAATCTTCCCACTGTAGAAACTTCTCCACCATCTCCTCTTTCATCAGATGACAATCAACACCAAAACCATTTTTTCTCTCCACCTATTCCACTTATCATTCTTTGCCTCATCCTCTCACCACGTGGGCATCCCAATTAAGGATTTCCTTCACACTCTCCATTCAACACCGCATAGGTTGCTCCATCCATTCATGTCACACTCTTTTGTTTCCTTCCTTGTTATCACTTCCTCTCACCTCTTGTTCCACTATCACATACACCATTCACTATTTTCTCATTATTTCTTGTATTTGTCTTCTGATTGATAATATTACTTACACACTCTCAGAGTATGAACAATTCACTTAAGGGTTCCCCTTTATTCCATCTTTTCCTACCCACTTCCCATCATTCTTCTTCTTCAGATTGGCGATCCTACTTAACCATCCTCCTTCACATGAAAATCTTACTTAAGAGTCCCTCTTAAGGTTTATATGTCATCTAGCCCTCCCCCATCCCATCATATTTCTTCCATCTTATTTATCCCACCCCTCACCATAATCATCTGCTCCAACCAAATATTCCACCCCTATACCCAATACATTCTTGTCCTTCACCTTCCATATCGTCACTTTCGGTTTGGTGATCTTACCTAACCACTCACGTAGCATGGTGATCTTAGTTAAGAGTCCCTCTTAAGGATGATCTATCATCTTGCACTTCCCCATCACTCCATACTCTCATTGTCCACATTTTCTCATCAGTCCCCATCATCACATACTCTCACCTCCTCTTTCATTCTCACAAATACCACATCATGTTTTCCCACTTTCCATCTCCATCATCCCTCGCTTGGCAATCTTACTTAATAACTTCTGTCACATGACAATCTTACTTAAAATTCGTTCTTAAGTTGAACTCGTAATTTTGAATTTCTTCCTCACCTCATCATTCGTTCCCTCAGTTTATCATTTCTTCCCCCTGGTCTCCCCTACCAACCACATTTTCCTCCTACCATTATCGTTTCTCAACCTATCATATCACAAAGTGCATCTACTATATTATATATGTAATCATGTTTTTTCCCCTCATTTTCCCCTTCTTGATCCATCATCATTCATACCATTTCCTCCCATTCTTTTCATGTCTTGTTTCTTCATCTTCACCCCTTTCATCCTCATCCTTCGCGTCCTCTCCTCGCCTTCACCTTGTCACAACTTATCACTCACATTTTCTTCACTCTTCTCATTCCATATTCTTGAGTTCTTCCACATATCCACCCCCCTGTTTACATGTCATTATTGTTTGTCTTCCCCTAACATTCTTTCATCATCATCTTCCATCTCCACACTAATAATTATTGGTGGACTGCACCTAAAATTCACTCATCCTCATTCTATGCAGCCTTGTTCATTCTCTTTGACCTTCTCCATATTTTCTTCATTCCTTCCTTCCTCTATGCCCACCAATAATTATTGGTGGACTTCCCATAACATCCCTTCATTGGCCTTGTCTCTTCTATTCTCCATTCCCCTTTTCACTTTCTTCAATTTTCCTCTCATCCTTCACTAATAATAATTATTTGTATACTTCCCCTAACATCCCTTTACTAGAATTTCCTCTTCTATCCCCCATTTTCTCCACCTCCACCCTTTCTTGTCACTTCTTCCCCATCTCTCCATATCCCCTTCACCCTCGTCAACATATTTATTGTCTTCATCATACATCCTTTGTCTATTATCTCATAATCCTTGTATCCTTATCTCATACATCTCCACATCTTTTCCAATTCATGTCGTTCATCCCCTCTTTCTTCTTTTTACATTCATGATGATGCCCAATCTACACCAGCTATACCCATTCTTGATTTCCTTACTTCTGCATCATTTTCTCTGTTATCCTCTTCTCCTTCCCACTCATTGTCTTGTTTCATCTTCTCTTTACCATCTTCTTCCTTTTTTTCCTCGTGCCTCCTTCATACTTCCCCATCAGTGGCCTATCTCTTTCTCTTTATCCAGTCTTTTTTACCCCATCCTCATCCACATGCATCTCCATGCAGTCTGTACCATAATCTCTACCTTGTTCTTCCCCATGACAAATGAGTTCCTTCAATATTTTCCCTGTATCCGCTATGTCATCTCTTCTTCCCCCATCATTTTCAACTTCATCCTACCTTATCCTTCTTTTCTCTACCACCCCTAGTTCAATCATTTTGTTCTAGTTTCTCTTCTTTTATCCGATCTCCTCCACATCTTTTTGGTCCCTCATAGCTTCTTTCTTTTCTTTGTTCTATCGTCTCTTTCGTCTGATTTAAATTCTTCATCTTCCTCATCTCCTTCATTTTCCCATCATTATCTCCCTTTCTCTCATCCCTCCCTGTTCATCTCATCTTCTCTATTCCACTAACTTCATTTTGCACCTTTCTCTCTCTTCTTCCTGATTTTACCCCTACCCTCATTTCGTTTTCTGTTTCTTATTCGTATTTCCTTATTCCCTTCTCCTATCATCCTTCTATATTATTCCCTTGCACCCTTTTTTCTCTCCACCTGCTCTATTTCATACCCTTGTCTTCTTCACTTCCTACTGTTATAGCTTATTTATTTTCTACGTTTTATCATCTCTTTCATTTTTCATCATTTACCTCCCTTTATCTCCTTCACCCCTTCTTCAC
Source organism: Taxus chinensis (assembly GCA_019776745.2). NCBI lineage: Eukaryota > Viridiplantae > Streptophyta > Pinopsida > Cupressales > Taxaceae > Taxus > Taxus chinensis. The sequence continues at coordinate 553,642,565 of CM034156.1, read as the reverse complement.
TATTCCACTCACTTCATTTTGAATATCTCTCTCCCTTTATTTTCAAAATTTCACCCTCTTCTCTGTCATATTTTATCATCTCATCTCATCTTCTTCTTGTTTGTCCTTCATCATTCCCTTCTTCCCCTATCATCCATCTCTCTTACTCTCTTTTATCTCTTTCATTCCTTTTTTCTCCTCTTATGTCTCTATCTGATTTATTCCATACCCTTGTCTCCTTCACCTTTGAATTTTCTTTCTATTATCATAATCAACCACTACTCCAATCCATTCCTTTTTTCTTCTCTTTCCACTCTTACTCATTACATTCTTTAACACATCCTCACACCTAGCATTCAAGGTCGATTAAATCCTTTCCCCATTTGTACACTACAAGTATTCCATTATCTTACACCCCATTATCTTCCTCCTCTCAGCAAAGTTGAACTCTCCTCTTTTTGAGAGATCCGTTGTCTCTTCCATTCTCGCCAGCCCTCTCGAGGGGGCATTACACAACTATCCATAATCACATCTTCACATGGCATTTTTTTCTTTGAGGATACCATGACATCCATCACCTACCATCTTCCACTCTCCCTAACAAACATTTGTTGCACTTTTTGTTTAGCAAAAGTAAAGTTAATTCTTCCCCCATTCTTACAAGCAAAAGTTTTTTCTACTTCTTGCTTAGAGAATGCTTTCTCTTTGCTTCCTCTAATAAATTCTTATCAAAGGAATGCTTTCCTTAAGAAGAATCTCTTCAAAACTTTCATTCATGCCACTTAGGGAATATTTATCCATCTCGTCTACTTTCTTTGAAAGGACACTACTTTTATAGTACCCTTCCAAAGAGGGGGAAATGTAAACACCCCTATTTCACACCTATCCTAAATCAATTAATTTCACCATTCCAATTCCCACAAAAATGCACATTGAATTAATCGATGTTAATCAATTAATTAATCCATTTTAACCCCTAAATTAAACCTAATCTTACTCACATGCCAAATACTCCCCATGTCCCCCTAGTTGCGAATTAAATATTCAACTTTAATTCCGGACCATTCCTAATGTCTCCCACTTACCTGATCATTCTTACTTTCCATAATCATGATTACTCTAAACCCCTGAATTAAACCCACTTCTAGGCTATAAATAGAGCCTCACCCCCTCCTTCAAAATATGCTTGAATATCATGTCAGAGTTCTTGCATCCTTTGAGAATAAAACATCCCTCCACCTTGTCGTAATGCCCAAATAGCCTCATTTTGATAATCCCAAATCCATTTGTAGACACCTAAAATATGCTTACACTTAGCAATTCATCCAATCCAATCAATTAACAACACTTCGTTAAATCGCTATACTTCACTTCATTCTCGAATACCTATTTACGACACTCTTTCAGTCGTATTCCTCCTATAATCAACTTATTTGGCTAATATCTCTCTTATTAGCTAAACATTCCTCCTTTCGACCATTCAAAACCTCCCTAGTTCTCTCTAGACCACTTCTATTGGCTTCGTAGGCTATCTATCAATCACAATTGGTTATCCAGACCCCTCCCAACTCTCAATGAGTCTCTAATCACTTGCTAATCAAGTTTAACTAGCCTAATCTTAGCTTAACTAAGCCTAAAACATGTTTATCCTAAGCTAATCTAAAAGTGATTTTTGAGCTTTAGTCCCACATGCACCCAAATTCCAAATTCTCCCAACTGGAAAACTATAAATACAAGGCTAAGCTTACGCATTCAAACCACAACTTTAGATAAGCTAAAGCCAAAACAAGCCTAAGAAAGCTTAAGAGCTCATTTGCATTAGCCAAGCTAATAAGGCATTTGATCTTGGGTCATCCACCATTAAAATAGCTTCATCTTGCACCCATGTTAGGTTAGTAATGAAATAGCTAAACTTGGCCATGTAGCCATTTAGTGAGATTCATTCACCCTCATGGAGTAAACAACCCATAATTTGATTGCTTAGAATCTAACTAGGTTCTCTTTCATTAAGATTTCATAGAGTAGAGAGCAGTATACATGTTAGTTTTTTATGTTTTTGTCAAAGTTATAATGATTGCATGTTAGTTTCTCTTGTTTATCTCTAATCTTATGGTGCATGGATGAGTTAGAAAATATTTAAGGTTCTTTAGCCGCATTTCATAGCTTTTACCACTTTCCATTGCACACATTTGGCACGCCCGGTGGGACACTTTGTCCATCCTCCATTAATGGAGTCACTTTGAAGCTTTTTGTTTTAGTTTCTAACTATTTCTTAGTTTTAATCTTTCTAGGATAGTTTCAAAGCTTTCTAGATTAGTTTCAAAGCTTTCTAGATTAGTTTCAAATTTTTTAGATTAGTTCAAGTTTTTAGTTTCACTAATATTTTTGTTCTAAATGGCAAAAAAAATCATGTTTCTTAACTAGTTTAGCTAGGTTTGTCTTTTTTTTTTTCTCTTTGTAGGATCAAAGGAGGTGAAGTGCTGCTAAAAATTTAACCAAATCGATAAAATTTTGATATTTTTTGAAAAATCACATGTTTTTTAGCCATCTACAGGAAAGGGGGCGCACACGTCATTCTGTGCGTGCAGGCGCAAATCTCACTATTTTTTTTACACAAAGACGCGCAGGCACCAAAAAAGGGGCACATGCACCAAAAAAGGGGCGCAGGTACACTAACAGTGGTGCAAGCGTCATTAGCAATCTTCCGGAGGCCATAACGTTTACTCCCAAACTAGTCAGTGTGACTTTTTGGGTAAATCGTTCAGCTCATGGATAATCTTTGTAGCACCTAGGATGAGAGAACCACCTAGGAAAATATACTTTGGCAAGGAGCCCACTTTGACCATTGTAAAAAACTGTGTTGAGTTGTGAGCCATCATTTTCATCACAAAACGTGTCATGCGTTACTCTGGCCTAGTTCTTCACTTACCTTAAGGTAAGGTGAAACTCTACCAAAGTAAAGCCAAAAATTTTCACCCCCCATTTTGATCTACCTCCTTCACCTTCTTTTGAAACTTTGTTGATCAAAGGAAGGGTGATTACCTTTGTGTTACCAATCGATTGCTTCTGCCACTTGTTTTGTCTGTTTACACCCATCCATGTTTGCGGCTGGGTAAGTTAAATGTCTAAAGTGTGCGGAGGCATATTTATATCATTGGTAGCCTTTGTGATCTTGATACCCACGTCAGGATCGTCATCATAGTTAGGATTGATTCATCATTTTATCTCCCTTTGACATGTTACCTCATCTACATTATCTCGACATAATTAAGATACTTATGTCATGTTTCTCGTAAACATGATATAAGTTTCCGCATTGTGGTGTTACGCTGCCCACGTTTTAACACATCCTTAGTATACTTTGACTTAGTTTGATTTCAAACATTTTCCTAAATCTTGAAAGGTGTCACTTACTTTGTTTGCATCGTTTCGATACTACTTTGACACTAATATCTCACTTCTCCACGAAGCTTGATAGACGTGTCCAATTGGTGTGGTTACCTGGCTTACATTTGTAAACCCCACCCCTTTAACATTTAGGTCTTGTTGGTTGTTGAACTTGTCATGGTATCCTTTTATTGGGAGTTGCATCTACCCTTTGTTAATATTTACGCCTTGTTCATTTCGAGCTTGACGTAAATATTTACATTGTGTTGATCACCTTTGCATCGAACTTTACACACACATTTTCATATGGTGTATTTCCTTATTGATTGGATTTGTGTTTCCAACTTGCATGATTGTTCCTTGTGATTATTCATTCAAAAAACTTATTTTCTAGGAAAATCCCTTTTTATCTCATCGATATTACATCATCACGATGTCTATTTTCCTTAGACCTTCTTCAGAAAATCATGCACGCATATCAATACTTACGAAATGTCTAACTGGTTGTCCTTATGCTACCAAAATCGACATGTCACTTCCTTCCCTTTGAAGGAGTTCCATCACACTATCTATATCTAGACATTGGTGCTTAAAACGACGCCAAAATGACTGGACTATCGCGTGGTTCCCCATACTTACAAAAATACGAAACCTAGGTCTAGCAATTCAAATCAAAAGATTCCCATTACAACTAAACCTCGTTTGGTTCTTCGTGCTAGAGAGCCCATATGGGTAAATCGTTCCCCACCTTCATCTCATAGTCGGTGGTATGATTTGGACACGTCTGATCCAAATTATTAGTCGAGTTTCCCCACTCTTCTTCTAATTCTAATCCAAACATTTCCTCTTCTTCTGAGGATTCCAATCCAAATATTTCCTCTGACTCTTCTGAGGATTTAGATCCAAACTACTATTCAGATTCATCTACTTCGACTCCTAAGTCATCTAATGCGACTCCTATGTCATGGTCCTCCCTATCTTCGCAGGAACCTCTTCATCATACATTTAATATGACTCATGTGTCGCAGTCCTCCCTTTCTTTGCATGACCCCTTTTATCAGTTGCCTCAACGACTTCTTCTTCCTTTAGAGATACGTGCGACTCGAAATCCCTCCAATCAAACATCTAATACAATTCTTGAATCGCGGTCCTCTCTTTCTTTGCGGGACCCTTGTTATTATTCATCCGATGTGATTCTTGAATCATGGTCCTCCCGTTCTTTGCAGGACCTTCTTCATCAATCACCCCTAATAAGTCTTCCTCCTTTGAAGATTCGTGTGACTCAAAGTTCTTCGAGACAAATGTCTGAATCGACCCATGCGTTGCAATCTACAGACTTTGGACTTAATCCTACTATTTTACATACGACATACCATTGTATAGGTAGGTCCACACCACCTTCTTCTACTCCTGAGACATCTAGCTACACATCTTCTTCATCCCCCACATCATCTTCTTCCATCAATCATCATCAAACATCTTCTAAGTCTTCCACACCAATTGGATCTCTTTCTTCTAATCAACCCCTTGTAGTTGATCAACAACTCATACCGATTGATCTCTTTCAGAATGAAGAAACAATCAGATCATTTATAGGGGCACATGAAAATATTCCTTTAGAAGATTACGAGAAAGGATTATCTTTAGACTTCAATGCGCCCGCATATTCTGAGAAAAATGTTGATTCCTTTTATCAAGAAACAGAGGAAGAGCCTCAAATCATGCAACTTGATCCTCCTCTTATTCTTCCAACTTCACATTCTTCATTTAGTGAGGAAACTCCTAGGTCTTACATTGATCCATGGCCTATCTTCTCATCACCCAATCACTCCTTGTCTATCATAATTCCTCAATCACAATCTCTTATGGGGTCAACGCCAAGTAGCCCTTCATCTTCGTATAGGTGTGGGTCACCTTCTAGTAGCCCTTCCTTTGCTATTTGTGGGACATTTTTGAGTAGCCCACTATCTTCTATTCTTGGGGTATGTCCAACTAGCCCCTTGTCTTCTAGGTATGGATCACCCCCGGGTAGTCCATCATCTTCTATTCTTGGGCCACATCCTAGTAACCCATTATCTTACATCTATGGATCATGTCCTACTAGCCCTTCTTATTCTATTCTTGGGCCACATCCTAGTAGCCCCTTCGTCTTTCTATCTATGAATCACATCCTAGTATCCCTTCTTCTTCTATTCTTAGGCCACATCCTGGAATCCCTTCATCATCTTCTCATAAGTAGCTCACCTCCTAGTAGCCCCTCTTCTTTAATCCTTGGACCGTATCCTTTTCATCCATCACATTATTCTTCTACCAAAGACGATGGCAAGCCCGATGGTCATTTATTGCATCAGTTCTAAACATCCACGTTCACTTTCTTCTCCTTCTCAAGATCAGACAAGTCCAATGCATTAGCTTATAAGAAACCAAAATAGTTTCTTAATCAAACTCAAATCAAAACTACAAAGAGATCTATAGCTCCCAACAAATCACACAATCTCAAAATTCTAAATTAATCGCAATTCAAGAATGGACACCAACGTAACCATCAAGTATGGCGGCAAAGTGCATAAAACTTTGGATGGGGAATTAAATCTCCCACATATGAAATCCATGTTTCAGAATAAATCAGAGTCAGTTATTGAGTGTGAACTCACCTCAATCATTGAGATTAGGGATAATATCACTCTCAATAAATAAACGCACCTAGTCTCCCTTATTAAGGAATTCACAAACATTGTTGTTGGATCTTACCACACAGGAGTGAGTTTGTTAGTCCCAACCTCTTAAAATTGGAAAAAAGTATAAAAATAAAAAAACAATTCAAATATACCAAAAGCATTGGGAAAACACAACAAAAAATCAAAGGTATCAAAGATCAAACATTGCAATCAGGTATTGTGTACACATGGATGTTTCCTTTCTTCCCTTTCGTGCTATTTTTCTGCAAGTCTCCCTACCATTTTCATTCCTTCGGTGATGTTTCGGTTAGCTTATTCACACGCATTTTGTGACATTTATCTCTATGGTATCTGTTTGACCCTGGTATTTCATCACCTTTGTAAATTAAAGAAATTATTAACCTCTTAGAGATCGTATCACATCCAATATCTAACAAACTTTGTTTGTGAAGAATTTTTGGGACATATTTGTTTACACTATTTGTTTACACTAGCCAATGTCATCATCACAATCACTTCCACCTACTTCCATCAAGTCATCTAGTGGTTCTTAACCCCTTGTCAAACAAGAGAGTTGAAATAAGTTTTCAGAAAGATCATAAGAAACAAAATCAATCAAAAATCAAAAGCTAAAAGCTACAAAGAAAAAGCAAATTGATATATTACTCTCTCCTGAGGTATTTCCAATAAACTCTACCAGAGCTATGGACATTCTGACTGGCAGTAGAGAAATGTTGTGATTAGAATCAAATAAATCTCTGTCAGGCCTATGAATGCTTGGCTGGCAGTGGAGAAATGTATGGACTATACATTCACCATCCACTCACAAATTCACCTTTCACAATCAATCATCCCTACACATTGGCTAGGGTGTATTCACTTGCACACACTGGATCTCTATGAGTAAACATGATTAGTATGTTACCAAGTGTATTTTTTTTGGACCTTGTTCAGAATCTTACTCTATTCCATGTCTCGTCTCACAATTTATGCCTTTGGCTAATCAATTCTTCCATGCGAGGCTTCTAAAATACGTTCATATCATTCATATCATTCTTCTACTTTGTTCAGAACATCATGTGTATAAGATTACTTTTTTCCATGTTTTTGGGCACCTTTATCCCCTTCCAAAAAAAAAATATTCTCCTTTATTTTTATCATGTGATTTTAGGCCAACTTACACTGGGGGCATCCTTGCTTCTTCTCAGCACTTCATTAGTTTACATTCACCATCATGTTGAACCTATCCATAATGGCCTTGGGTACCACTTCTACCTGTGAATAGTTTGCCTTTGAATACTCCCACCTAATCACTGGGACATTTTTACATCTTCACCTTTCTCGCACACATGTGGCCTTATGCCCTTGTACATCCCATCTATTGCTGGGGGCATCCACGCTTCCTCATCTTCCTGTACATAGTTTCAGAAAATTTTCAAAAAAATAAAAAACATTCAAATATGTTAGAAAAATCAAAACATTCAAATATGTTAGAAAAATCAAAATGGTCAAATATGTTTCAGAAAAATTCTAAACAATATAAATCGTCCTACAAAACAGCACTCTTTGGTTCTCACTTGTTCATGCGTGCGACTCGCGGATCATCTTGATCTACCTCCATTAACAAAAGTTATGCTACTTACTTCATCTATACTCTAGGGCACAACAAGTTGCCTGGTACTGTTTTGTAGTGCACATTGCTTTTTCATCAGACCGAAGTGTCCTCCATTTTCCCTTTGCATGTATCCTTGCTTGGGGCACTATCATTAACCCTTGTCGTTAATTCAAATAGGTTGGAATTGAAGCTTGATAACAAAACATTAAATTATGTTTCTCTATTAGGTTAGCTTGTTTACTTTCCTCGTATTGTATTGCATTATGTACGTTGCATTGGAGTTACACATATTTTACTTTCTCGTATTGCATTGCATTTTGTATGTTGCATGGAGTTGGTGTTTTTTAGAAATGGAAATTTGTTCGTATATGGATTTTTCATGTCATACGGACACTTTTGTTCATTCTATTTAATAAGGACCGATGATGAAGATCTCTAGAAATATGATGAAAAATAAAGTTGTTTAAAAGGCACTAGATGAATGTTAGCTCATTCCCCCTTTCTCATACGCCTTTTCTTCTATATCCCCTTTCCTTCTCTTCTTCTTCACATTATCATCTCTTCTATTATCTTTCTATCATCTTTTCGATCAGTCGATCGAGTTCTTCTATCACCCCATTGCTAATCGAGGGGGCATCCTTCATTATTCTCATTTTTCTTCTATCCCTTCAAGATTTTCTACTTGTTTATGCTTCTCTACTTTCTTTGAAGTGACTGTCATTTACATCACCCCAAAGAGGGGCCAATGTAGACACCTAAAATATGCTTACACTTAGCATTACATCCAATCCAATTCAATTAACGACACTTCGTTAATTCCCCCATAGTTTGCAATCCACTCTCAGAATGCCCATTTATGACATTCCTTCTTGGTCGTATTCTTCCCATATTCAGCTTATTTGGCTAATATCTCTCTTATTAGCTATACATTCCTCCTTTTGACCATTCAAAACATCCCTAGTTCTCTCTAGACCACTTCTATTGGCTTCATAGGCTACCTATCAATCACAATTGGTTATCTAAACTCCTACCAACTCTCAATGAGTCTCTAATTACTTGTTAATCACGTTTTAACTAGCCTAATCATAGCTTAACTAAGCCCAAATCATGTTTATCCTAATCTAATCTAAAAGTGCTTCTTGAGCTTTAATCCCACATGCACCCAAATTCCAAATTCTCCCAAGTGGAAAACTATAAATACAAGGCTAATCTTACCCATTCAAACACACAAATTTACATAAGCTAAAGCCAAAACAAGCCTAAAAAAGCTTAAGAGCTCATTTGCATTAGCCAAGCTAATAAGGCATTTGATCTTGGGTCATCCACCATTAAAATAGCTTCATCTTGCACCCATGTTAGTTTAGTAATGAAATATCTAAACTTGGCCATGTAGCCATTTAGTGAGATTAATTCACCCTCATGGGAGTAAACAACACACAATTTGATTTCTTAGAATCTAACTAGGTTCACTTTCATTAAGCATTCATAGAGTAGAGAGTAGTATACATGTTAGTTTTTAATGTTTTTATCAAAGTTATAGTGATTGCATGCTAGTTTCTCTTGTTTAGCTCTAATCCTATGGTGCATGGATGAGTTAGCAAAGCTTTGAGGTTCTTTAGCCTCATTCCATAGCTTTTGCCACTTTCCATTGCACACACCATTGATTCCTTCACCCATTGGTACAAAGTAAGTATATCTTGTTGCAGTGAAGGCCTTGCTTCGGTTCGAGGGAAGCACCTACATTTCAAATAATCGGGGCTCATCCACACTTCATTGCCCATTCTAAGGTTTGCAACGGAATCACGAAGGAGAAGGTATCTGGCTAATTTCTTTACTTTCTTGTTATTAGTGTATTTTCCTAGCTCATAGGTATATTCATATTTTTTAGTCATGTGATACCGGTCACATATGTATTAGTGTGATGCTTCATTGTTTGTTAGTCACATGTGTGTGTTGAATCTATGCTTGGGGCATAATTATTGAAAATTATATGTTATGTGGATGTTTTGTTGCCTTTCCATGGTGGAGTTAGAGGTCTTGTGATATGATTCAACCATGAAAATTTGCTAAAAATGTGTTATGTGGGTCGTTCATAATTTTCTTTGTACCTTGTGCAACATTGTGGGGTCAACTGTTTGGGCAACCTATTGGAACTTTGAAAGTTAAAATCCTTAACAAGTGATAACATTACGAACACTGAACAAGTAAACTAGACAATAAAAACAACTATTAAATGGTGAATAACCTTATGATAAAACCCATGCAAGTGTGTTTCAAAACGAATATCAAAATTTGGATCTACATCCATTGATCCAGACAAAGACCTGAGTGACCATTATAGTGGAGCAACTTCTACAAACCATAACTTTTGCACCGTAGCTCCAATTGACTCCGTTCAAAATGCAACGAAAGGATTGGAACGTGTATAACAAGATGGACATATTCCAAAAAAAAATTGGCAAATTTTGACCCTTGAAATCTGCATCTAAAGGCCTAAAAATGCAATTTTTGTAATGTTGTCTAAAAATAGTAAATTCACGAAATTATCACCTATGTAACTCACGGAATATGAACCACCTTGTATCCCTCAATATTGGTGACATTCCACATTATTCTTGGTGTCTTTTCACATTTCTAAAATTAGTATATAAATATATGTAACCCGAGAGGGAAGGGTAGACTTCTCCTCATGGAGGTAGCTATTATAATTACAAATTTTTAGCAATATTTACATCTCTTTTCAGAGATATTTTTTTATGATACATCTCTTCTCAGAGATATTGTTTATGTTTCATCTAGCACAATTATTATATATCCTTATAATTCTGAAACCCCCTTGATTTTTGGATCAGTGGTATCAAAGAAGGTTGTCTTGAGAGTGTATGATTCCTAGGATGAGGTCGAGATACAAAAATCTTAGATGGTCCACACAAGATCCCTCAAAATACTTAACTGTTCGTTGCAGGTGACCTCAAATGGAGGAAAACACCAGGAAAAATGATCCTCTCAAGAAGATGTTGAATGAAGCTCTTATGGAGCAAAGGAGTAGATGTTAAAACAATTCACCCAGATTCTTCAACAGCTACAAATGGGAAATCCTGCATCATCCTCTGTAATCTAGACCTTCAGTGCCCCAACACCCTTCAAGGTTCAAGTAAATTTTTCTATCCCTATTTTTAGGGTAAAATAAATTCTGATGCAGTAGAAAATTGGTTATATCAATTAACCTCCTATTTTTCTATCAAAAAATTCACTAATAAAGAAAAGATAACATTTTCCCTCCTGAAATTGTCACTTCCTATCAAAAATTGGTGGGGGGTTGTACAAGAAAAAATTCAATGGGAATGAATTGGGCATTATAGAGGAACCCACATGGGAGGATTTTGTGGATTCCATAAAGGAGAAATACTACCTTGTTGGAGCCTATGACGATCTGTATATATAGTGGCAGTAACTCCGCCAAGTTAAGGACCAGACGGTTCAAGAATATACTGACACTTTTCATTCTCTTTCTGCAAGATTGGGCATTCAAGACACATTACAAAATAAGATCCTAAAATATCACAGTGGCTTGCAATGGTACATACAGGAGGACATGGACCTCTTTCAATTCCATACCCTTGGCGATGCATACAAGTTTGTAGTCAAGATTGAACAAAAGCATCGAAAGAAAATACAAAGAGCCAACCTCTGAAGGAAAAAAGTGGTGAAGAATGAGGTCAAGATAGGAGACAAAAATAGAAGACCAGGAAGTGGTGTGACCTCCACAAGACTAATTTGCATTCCAAGGAGGAATGTCGAGACATCAAGTCTTTCCTCGCTGAGTCATCTTCTCTAACACCCACTGCTCCACTGGAGACACACCTCAAGGTCAAAAATGAAGAAGATGAAATTATAGATGTTTAAACCAAATGTAATCATTTCCACCACACGAGCCAAGAATATGGATGAGAATGAAATTATATTTCACTCTCATCTCTAGGTAAAGGGTAAGCCTCTACAGTTTATCCTTGATAGTGGAATTCTAAAGAATTTAATTTCTGTTGATATTGTGAAAATTTTGAATCTTCCTATAAAGCCACACCCCCATCCATATAGTGTTGGGTGGTTGAACCCAGGAATAGATCTCCCTGTCACGCAATAGTGCCTCCTCTCATATGCAATCAAACCCTTCCAGGATGAATTCTTATGTGATGTTGTTCCATTGAATGTTTACGATGTGTTATTGGGGCCAACCATTCATGTGGGAGAGACACATAATCGAAGGGTCATCATTACCATTGGGGATCAACACTATTGGATACCCGAGGTCATTCCCTTTAATTCTATTTTTCTCCTTGGTGTCAAGCAATATAAAAAGATAGAAGAGAAAACAAAGAAGCCCCTTAATCTGATAATCAAGTCAAAAACTTCCTAGGAAGTTGTTACGGCCACCTCAGACACACATCCAATACCACAAAAGTAGCAGATGGACCAAATCATAACTGAGTGTGATTATTTACCTCATGAAATTCAACAAAAGGTCCACAATATTCTACAAGAAGTGAATGAAGAGCACGAACAATGCCATGATCAAATTAGGTTACAGATACATAAATAATTTCTGCACTTCAGGGGACCACTTGGTGCAATGGGGACCATTGCTTCTGAAGGAGGGAGGAATGATCTAGACAAAGATCCGGGGTGGCCATTACAGTGGAGTAACTTCTACAAACCATAACTTCTGCACCGTAACTCCAATTGACTCCATTCGAAATGTAACAGAAATCTTGGAATGTGTATAACATGATGGAAAAGTGTGAAAATTTGTTGGGTAAAGTTTGACCCCTGAAATCCACATCTAAAGGCCTAAAATGCAATTTTTGTAATGTTGTCTAAAAATAGTAAATTCGTGAAATTAACACCTATGTAACTCATGGAAGATGAACCTCCATATCTCCCTTGATATTGGTGACCTTCCACATTCCTCTTGGTGTCTTTTCACATTTCTAAAATTAGTATATAAATATATGTAACCCGAGAGGGAAGGGAAGAATTCTCCTCACTGAGGTAACTATTGTAATTATAGTTTTTGAGCAATATTTACATATCTTTTCAGAGATGTTTTTTTTATAATACATCTCTTCTCACCAAGTTGGGGGGCCAAAAAGTGGACAAAAATCTCGAAAATGAACGAAACGTGTACGTGTTCTAATATAACGTGATCACATTATAATTTATTTGGTTTGGTAATTCCACGAGCCTATAACACATATGCATTATGTTAAGTTATAAACAAAAAAAAAGTCCGAGCCCTTATCATTTTAACTCCCCCCAAACGTGAGTTTTAAAGCCAAATCGTGCCCTCGCATTTCATTTTTTCAGTTGTATCTTGCTCAAACGATCATCTGAGAATCACCACAAAGATCTGAATCGATGATGGCGCCACAGAGAAGAGGTAGGCACAATTCTTTTCTCAAAATTGCATTGAAATTTGGTAATTATAGAGTAGAATTTGAATTGAATACATTTTTTTATTGTTACAATTTGAGGTCAACACAATCAACCACAACCAAACCCTTGCAATTCCTGTGATCCCTCCTAGCCCTCCTACAGTTGCTCAACATCCCCTGGGAAGTCAAGAAGATTTAGCAGCCCATATAGTTGAAAACAAGATTGAAATTGAGGATTTAATCAAAACAATGAGGGATTCACATTCTACAAACCCCCACCACACCTCTCTTGCAAACACATTGGAGGCATTAGTGGCTCAAGTTGATGTGGAAACAGGGTCAAATTGATCATTGGACATCTTATAGAGAGCGTTGTAGGGTTTATTATTCCAACAAATTGTCATATGTGGATGTAAAGAAAAAATAAATTACAAAATACCTCATATGCGCCTTATTCACGGACCCTTGCACCAATTTTCATGTTCTGTTGTCATGCAAATGGTTTCCCATCCACTGGTGCAATAATGTTTTGATTAAAAATAATTTTTGGGACCGATGGTGGATGGTGTTTGATTTTCCACCTTGCAATAACAACGAGGTGCCACTATACTTTTTGAGGAAACTCTATTGCAATTTTATCCTCAATGAGATCCCAAACTATTTTGATTTCCAAGATTTCCAAGGGCCGAGGAAAAGGCTCTACACAGGATCGACCAGGTGCACAACGTGCACCTATTCAGCAGGGTAGAGTTCCCGCACAGAAGCCCCCTCACCCTGAGTCTGTCCCTCCAGCAGTGAAGGATACAGTAGAGATTGATACACTCCACATGCTTCAGGGGCTATCTGATACCCTTGTTTGACATACGAGGGAGATTTTTGATTCAGATGCTCGTGGAGGTACACAGAGTATTCCCTCAGGGAGTACTAGCATGAGGCCACATCTTTTCTCCTCATGTGGTAGCATATGTTTGGGGCTCGAGGAGGACGATGCTTTCATGCATATTAGTTTTGGTGGAGTTGGCGCTGGGGGTGCACACAATAATGCCACTATGTCAGATGCCTTTTTGAGTGAGACATTTGGATTACAGTCATCAACGTCACCTTCTTAGGTATTTGTTATGTTTTATTATGTGTGTTACAAAAATATCAGAGTACTTGATTTACTTATATATGTTAAATTTTTGAAATAATTGTATTTGTACATGTATGCATTGATATTACAACATGCAGGGAGGGTCATCATCCCAACCACAGGCTGCGAGCACCATGCCTACACATACATTTACAGAGGTAATTTAGAATGTTAATTGTGTAAAATTTTCACGTATGCATATATATATATATTTGATATATATATATATATATATATATATATATATATATTTGAACTCAAATATATGTATGTTGTTATATGTTCAACTAACTTGACATGATATATGTTTGATAAAGATGTTGACTTCACTAGACACCCCACCATCTCTGCGACAAGTAGAGAAAGGTGTTTCCGCTGCAATTTCATCTACGCAACAACTCACTAAGGTATTCAAACAACATGTATTTTTGTTAAATTGCTCTCGTGTAATTCATATTATGTTAAATTACATGTTAATAATGTCCTTCATTGTAGCATTATTAAATTATGTTAATAATGTCCTTCATTGTGTATACACAGGAGTTACCTGTGACAAGTAGCAACCCTATTCATTTGATTCACAGGCATGGCGTGGTAAAAAAAAATAGTTGTATATTGATAAAACTAGTTAAAATATTGTCATTACACATACATGTACTTAGTTCTATTTTGGCTAATTTATGATGTTTATTTTGGCTATTTTGTGATCTTATGTGTATGTAGGGAACTTCAACCCCCTCCATTTTGAATTCGAGGGCACGGACTCCTCGATCTCATTGTCTTCATACCCCCTTTCATGCTCCAGGAGCTCCCGATGACTCATCTGAGCATGAGATGTAGATTCGGTGTGACTGAGAGCTTGCGGTAAGTGTGTGTATTTATGTAAATACTTTCATTAGCATGGTCTTAAATACATGTTGAAAACATATATAAATTAAGTTTTGACAAAAAAAATTGTTTGCATTTACAGGTTCAACTACAAGAGTATTCAGCGGAAGAGGACTCGTAGCATGGGCACAGATGATCTGAAGTCATCTCATAGATCTCCATCTTCGTCTAAGGGAGGGCCTTCTTCAAGCAAGGCCAAGAGAGGGATAGATTTTTTATGATTAGGAAATATATATATGTCTTACATGACATTTTTTTTGTATGCCTATGTGCATGACATTGTATGTACGCCTATATGGCATTTGAACTTGATAGTATATGACCTATTCGGGCATTTTTATATTTTATTGTGCACATTAATACTATTTGGAACTCGATATTTTTGTATGAGACCTTACATTTATGAGATTATTTTTGTATGAAACTAATATGATGTGCACTTGACAATATTTAAGACATTATGGATTATTTTTTCATTTATTGGTGATGTACATGTACTAGCATTTTCAATGTATAATATGCATCAAACTTTGGAAATCAATATTTATATAATGTATGTATATAAAGAGTTACCTAATCTGAGTAATTATTCATTCAATTTATCAATGTGTATATGTGTATTTACCTTACCTGTGATTCTTCTTGCTTATGGTCTCTTTGTACTTAGTTCCTATCTTATCATGCACCTATTGCATTCTTCAATGCTTCTTAGTATTCTCCCCTGTTAAAACACCTCAGAAAATCATTAGGACCATCACTAACTTGATTCATAAGGCTCCAAACACCACTGTTGTTCATCTTACCAAAACTGTCAACTATGCCCCTTAAGACAATGTTTTTTGCAACAAGCATGGATAGAAGGATCTAAGGATACCCACAAAGTCTTACAAGCTTCAATAGTTCACTTTTTCCATCCCTAAGGTGCTCCCAAAATCTAAGACTCCAACTCCTTATACAACTCCTTAGAGCTTTATCATTCACTTCTCTCAATAGTTCACACTTTGCAAATACTAGCTCAGTACGCCAAAAAGCAATAGAATATTGAACCATGATTGAAAAACTATTTCACTGTAATGTTTTGTGTCTTACCCGCTCTTATTAGTATTGAGAGAGAGTATTCAACTGAAAAGGGTTCATCTTCTTTGTAGGAAAAAAAGTCAAAGAGAGTCATCACAATTTGATGCCATTCATCTGCTGATATTTTGAGAATGTCTCTCCAGATGCATTATTCCAATGTTTGAGAATATCTCTCTAGATGCAATGACATTCTGGTTCAGACACTCAATGATTCATGATTTTCCAATTTGTCCAATTCATGTTATTACCTCTAAGTTTGTATGCATTTCAAGTTATTTGGAAATCACATCACACCCTTCACTAGGCTTGATGAATACCACTATCTTTTTGAAGGAACTTTTGAAAGCATCCATGGGTTTATCATAGCAGAAATTATTAATGAATGGAATGTCACTAAGTTGTACGCTAGCTTACTCCCATTCCGAACTAAACAAGAAAGATTTACTAGGTGATTGATAACCCATGTGAGTTATTAGTCATTCCCCTGTTGCTATGACTGTAATTTCCATGTCGCTTGAGGCCTTGGAATATTTTTGTGGTAATGGCCCTCTTGTTTTTCTCCATCACGCTCAGCTTCGCCATTCTTCCTCTACATCCACGAACACTACTCTCAATAACTATATGTCTTTACAACAGATGTATCAGAAAATCTGAAACAGATCTGTTAAGAAAAACATATCCTGCAAAAAGGAAAATGACCATGCAACATTACCAACAACAAAGTTCATACTAGTATTATGGTGGGATGAGGATTGTCTCTCGAGGATCATATTCATATTCATGTATTGCCGTCGAAGAAGGCAGCTCCCATGTCAAATCATTTATCAGTATGACATGGAAGATGAAAAAATCAAATGTAAGTTGGAGAATTAGATTTCATGGATAATTAGTACCATCAACAAGACTAATATGGCTTTTGATTTCCTTGTCAATGTAATCATTGTCCCTTAAGAGCCATGAGACCAAAAAATGCTATATCTTCGAACGCATGATTTCTCAAACTCCATGGAACCTAGAGACGTCTCATCAGATCCTACACCTCTGAGTAGGGACCCTCTAAAAAATCCTCTCTTATTTTTTTCCATCTTGATTCGGTTCTCTCAATGTCCTATTGTTGGTAAATGTGCCAAATACTACAGTTTGAGTCAGCTTAAGGCTGTCAGACGCAATATTTTGCTAATGGTAGCTCATGGCACCAAACCGAATGTGCCAACACATTTGGATGGCCTAGTGAATACTAGTTTAGTCTACATTTCAGTGTGGGGTGGTGTCATTGACTCCGGGCTACCTTGTCCGTGCATAGTCCCTAAAGATCCCTAAGACCAAAAAATGCTATATCTTCGACGGGTGATTTATCAGACTTTGTGGAACCTAGATATGTCTCACCAGATCCTACACCTCCTTGGAGGGACTCTTTATAAAATCCTCTCTCAGTTTTTTCCATCTCGATTTGGTTCTCTTCTTGTCTCTATTATTTGTAAACACGCCAAATATTGTAGTTTGAGTCAGTGTAAGGCTGTCAAACGCAATATTTTACAAACGGTAACTCGTGGCACCAAACCGATTGTACTAAAACATCTGAATATCCTAGTGAAATGATATTTTAGTCTTAATTTTGGCGTGGGGCAGTGTCGTTGCGTTCATGCTACCTCATTCAGGCATAGTCCCTTAAGAGCCCTAAGACCAAAAAATGCTATATATTTAACGGGTGATTTCTTGGACTCCATGGAACCTAGAGATGTCTCGTCAGATCCTAAACCTCCGTGTAGGGACCCTGTAAAAAATCCTCTCTTAGTTTTTTCCATCTCGATTCGGTTCTCTCGTTGTCCTATTGTTTGCAAATGCACCAAATACTGCAGTTTGAGTTAGTGTAAGGCTGTTAGATGCAATATTTTGCAAACGGTAGATTGTGGCACCAAACCAACTATGCCAAAAGGTCTGGATGGCATGGTGAAAGCTATTTCATTCTTCATTTCAGTGCGTGGTGGTGTCGTTGCTTTTGGGCTACCTCATCTAGGCATAGTCCCTTAAGAGCCCTGAGACCAAAAAACGCTATATCTTCAACCAGTGATTTTTTGGAATCAGTGGAACCTAGAGACATCACGTCAAATCCTAAACCTCCACGTAGGGACCTTCTACAAAATCCTCTCTTAGTTTTGTCCATATCGATTTGGTTCTCTCACTTTCCTATTGTTTGTAAATGCGCCAAATACTATAATTCGAGTCAATGTAAGGTTGTTAGACGCAATGTTTTGCAAACGATAGCTTGTGGTGCCGAACTGACTGTGCTAACATGTTTGGATGGCCTGGTGAATGCTAGTTTAGTATTAATTTTGGTACAATGTTGTTGCTTCCAAGCTACCTCGTCCGGCGTAGTCCCTTAAGAGCCTTGAGACCAAAAAATGTTATATCTACAACGGGTGATTTATCAGACTCTGTGGAACCTAGAGATGTCTCGTCAGATCCTACACCTCCATGTAGGGACCCTCTACAAAATTACCTCTTAGTTTTATCCATCTCAATTTGGTTCTCTTGATGTCCTATTGTTTACAAACATGCCAAATACTATAGTTTGAGTCAGTGTAAGGTTTTTTGATGCAATATTTTTCAAATGGAAGCTTGTGGGACTGACTCGACTGTGCACACGCATCGGGGTGGCTAGGTAAATTCTAGGGGAGGCGTTGTTTCAGAGGCCAAAGCTCTCAGTTCTTCTGGGCTACCTCGTCAAGGAGTTCTTGTTCAATGACTAGATTGGCTTAAGAATGCACATTTTGTTAAATTTACTTTGTTTGGCTTTCCAAAATCTACATTTTATTCTAAAATTTGATCCATAATCAAGGAAACATTTCACCATTATACCTCTAGTATTTGAATGAAAATAAGAAACTTCTAAGATTATGACAAAATTACCTTGAAATTTTCCTCTTCTTGGTGTCTATACACCTTCCTTCAATGTTTCTATAGTCATAAAATAGTGCATCAACCACTAAAGACCAGACATTCACTTTTTCCCTCCTACACTTACCTCATATGCACTTGTCTCCTTGCTTAGTTCATAGAGCTAGCATGCATGTGTGTGCTCATTGGTCTTCATTATGCTTCTTGAGGATTGAATCATGCTACAACATATCCAACAATGTTATAACACCCATGAAAAGTCATTTCAAACTTCTAGAACACTCTTTTCCATCCTTAAACAAAATTATCCTATTTAGTCCCTTAAGACCATGCTCTTGGAATGACCATGAACATAGACTTTCAAAAGTTCCCAGAATCCCATAATAGGTTCATTAATTAACATTCCACTAGCCCAACATGTTCCCAAAGTTTCAAATCTTGGGTCTACGACTCTCTAAATTTCCCTTTTTGTATTTTGTGCTTGAAACCTTCAACTAGATCTCCCCGAGGCAACTTTCATGAACTGGGTAATTTATATAAGGTTTAAAAAGGAATTAATGACCATTTTGAGCACTCATTAAGTTTTTTAAGATATCTAAAAAATTTCATGAGCTAGTTCTCAATATTCTTGGTACTTCCTTTGTAAAGTGACCCTTTAAATTAGGCCTTAGACTGAGTTGACTGGTTCTCTTTAGGATTGTTAAGAAAATCTGAAAATATAACCAATGAAAAATTAAAATCCCTTCAAGGACTCACCCAACATTTTTTATGTAAAATTTAAGGCCCACAAACATTGATTTGATGCTTCAAATCTCTTGCCCTATCATACTTTTCACTATGATTTACAGTCTAGCCTGAGAGCCTAAAATTGGCAATATCTTCTAACATATTGTGATTCAAGATCTCAAATTTCATAAGTAGGCATGTCTAATAATGTTGAAGATGATTCTTTTACCGGTGAGCTTGAAAGGATTGCATATCTTTCTCTTTTGAGGTATTTTCCTTGCCAAATTTGTACATGCAAGGGTTTCTTGGCATATAATAAGACTTTAGATGATTTATTGACCCTTTTCACTATGTAACACTTAACCAAGATTCATTTTAGTCACCTATAATCATATTTCCCTTGTGTCTAAGTAATTAGCTACCAAATATTACCTTTAATCCATGACAATGCATGTTAAAACCACTATCATGCCTCCTTAACTATGCACTTAGATTTCTTGAGGACTATGTTTAGAAACATGGCATCCTTCTTATCTTATTCACCCATAGGATACTCAAATCATCTTTACTAAGTAGATATCATTTGGATCTACTAAACCATACAAGATTCTTGGATATTCAAGGTCAAAACATGCACAAATACTTACTTGCATGACTAGTTCAAGACAGTAAAATCTTCACCATTTAGGAACATTGAAAATGCATGTATAAATGTGTATAATGCTTGCATAGACCATTATGGAAGAGATCCATTTCCTTTTTATAACTCTGCATACCTCTCACATAAATATGATATCACACCTCATAACAAGAGCCCTGAGATCAAAAAATGTTATATCTTCGACGGGTGATTTCTTGGACTCCTTGGCACCTAGAGACATCTCGTCAGATCCTGCACCTCCATGTTGAGACCCTCTACGAAAGCATGTCTTGGTTTTCTCCATATCCATTTTGTTCTCTCATTGTGCTATTGTTTGCAACAATGACAAATACTGCATTTTGAGTCAGTGTAAGGCTGACCGATGCAATATTTTACAAAAAAAATATCTTAGCACCAAACCAAATGTGCCAAAATGACGGGGTGGCCAAGTAAATACTAGGGGAGGTGTCGTTTTGGAGGCCAAATCTCCTGGTGCTTCTGGGCTACCTTGTATGGGCATAGTCCCTTAATAACCCTGAGATCAAAAAATGATATAACTTTGACAGGTGATTTCTCGGACTCTGTGGCACCTAGAGACGTTTCGTTAGATCCTAAACCTCCATGTCGGGACCCTCTACGAAATCTTATCTACATTTTCTCCATCTCCATTCGGTTCTCTTGTTGTGTTATTTTTTGCAACAATGCAAAATACTGTAGTTTGAGTCAGTGTAAGGTTGAGCGATGCAATATTTTGTAAATGAAATATCTTGGTGTCAAACCGATTGCGCCAACACATTGGGAAGGCTAGGTAAATGCTAGGGGAGGTGTCATTTTGAAGGCCAAAGCTCTTGGTGCTTCCAGGATACCTTGTCCAGGCGTAGTCCCTTAATAGCCCTTAGACCAAAAAATGTTATATCTTTGACAGGTGATTTCTCGGAATTTGTGTCACCTAGAGATGTCTCGTTAAATCCTACACATTTGAGTCAGGACCCTTTATGAAATCCCGTCTTGGTTTTCTCCATATCCATTTGGTTCTCTCGTTGTGTTGTTGTTTGTAACAGTGTAAAATACCAGTTTGAGCCAGTGTAAGGTTGTTCGATGCAATATTTTGCAAACGGAAGCTCGTGGGACCAAACCAACTGTGAACACACATCGAGATGACCTCATAAATGCTAAGGGAGGTGTTGTTTTGAAGGCCAAAGCTCCCAGTGCTTCTGGGCTACCTCATCCGGGCATAGTCCCTTAATATCTCTGAGACCAAAATATGTTATATCTTCGACAAGTGATTTCTTGGACTCCGTGGCACCTAGAGACGTCTCATTATATCCAAAACCTCCATGTTAGGACCCTTTATGAAAGCATGTTTTGGTTTTTTCCATCTCCATTTGGTTATCTCATTGTGCTATTGTTTACCACAATGCAAAATACTATAGTTTGAGTCAGTGTAGGCTGTCTAATGCAATATTTTGCAAATGAAATCTCATGGACCAAACCAACTATGCACACACATTGGGATGTCCTGGTAAATGCTAGGGGAGGTTTTTTTAAGGCCAAATATCCCGGTGCTTCCGGGCTACCTCATCCAGGCGTAGTCCCTTAATAGCCTTGAGACCAAAAAATCTTATATCTTTGACAAATTATTTCTCAGACTCCGTGTCACCTAGAGATGTTTCGTCAGATTCTACACCTCCATGTTGGGACCCTCTACGAAATATTGTCTTGGTTTTATCCATCTCCATTCAGTTCTCTTGTTGTGATATTGTTTGCAACAATGCAAAATACTGTAGTTTGAGTCAGTGTAAGGTTGTCCAATGCAATATTTTGAAAACGGAAGCTCGTGGGACTGCACCAACTATGCACATGCAACGGGATGTCCTGGTAAATGCTACGAGAGGTGTTGTTTTGGTTCCCTACACTCCCAGTGCTTCCGGGCTACCTTACCTGAGCATAGTCCCTTACAAGCCCTCATACCAAACAACATTATATCTTCGACGAGTGATTTCTCAGACTTTGTGGCACCTAGAGAGGTCTCGTCAGATCCTACACCTCCGCCTTGGTACCCTCTAGGAAATCCCATCTTGATTTTCTCCATCTCAATTCACTCCTCTCGATGTCCTATTGTATGCAAAAGCGTCGAATAGTCCAGTCTGAGTTAGTGTAAGGTTGTCCATTGCCAACCACGTGAATAATATAGGTGGTTCATACAATATAGGTGGTGAAATGAGAATTTTAATAAGATACTTTTACAATATAGGTGGTGAAATGAATTTTTTTTTGTTGTTTCTTTCTAATATTTAATTTCTCTTAGCTTCACTTGGCTTCGAGAATAATAAATTCTCTACTAACAGTGTCAACCATGTGAAGGTGGAAGCTTTTTTGGCACCATTAACCAGCAATTAAATAGAATTTTAAATCCTATAGAGTTTAAACAAAATCATTAAAGTAAATATTTAAATTAAAAATTCATGAAGAACATACCTTTGTAAATTCAATCCAATGAACCGCATGGATCAAATGTACTCTTGACAATAGCTATAATTGCTTTATAATCTAATTCATGAACCTTCCAAAAATTATTTTTTAATGGCCTACCTCGATATTTGATCAATTTAATATTTGTTGCAAGAACCAAATGTGAATAGTGAAATATCTTTCGATGTACTTCATAGTCTTCAAACAACCAAGTGTTTGATTTATTTATAGGACATCGTCGAAGCCAAGTTCCAGTGACTACCACTAACCCAATGGGATACTCAAGGCCTTCACCATCAATGACTGTGGAAATCAAAAAAATTTCCCTCTACACAACGAGACGAGAAGTAGTTTGTTCCCTCTTTGTTAAATTCTGTCGCAATAACTACAAAAACGTGCCCTACATCACAAAGTAAAACTCAAGTCAAATTTAAAATACATTAAAATTTGATCATTTAATAATTTATAAATATAAAACATGACATACATATATATATATATATATATAGCTTGTTGTACTAAATTAGAGACTTAGTCAAATTCAGGTGATGTTGTCATATGATCTGAAGACACTGCAAGTTGTAATGCTCGTAGAACCTCATATACATTGTCGAGTGGAATTAGGGGTCTAAAAATCCATTCGTCCACCCACTATTGTGACTCACATTCATTTCATGCAAAATCAATGCATGATTTACAAAAACATGTCATGCACCTAGTATAAAGAGTCCAAAAACTTGCATTTGAACTGCGGAACTAGTACATATCACTTGATCATGTAACTATCATACAATCTTCATAGCTTGCAAAATGTTGTTCCTCTATCAACTAGAAATATCTACGAACCATTAAATTGTCTTGAGATCCCATGTTCTTGACACACCAATCAAC
This sequence comes from Taxus chinensis, assembly GCA_019776745.2. Taxonomy (NCBI): domain Eukaryota; kingdom Viridiplantae; phylum Streptophyta; class Pinopsida; order Cupressales; family Taxaceae; genus Taxus; species Taxus chinensis. The sequence continues at coordinate 553,618,750 of CM034156.1, read as the reverse complement.
AATACTTCTTACATCTGTAAATTTAGCACCATCCTTGAACTTTAACTCTTCTCTTGCAAGTTCTTTTTCACACATGCTCCTGCACCATCCAATGTTTTAAAAATTGGAACCATACTCATAACCAACTGAGGTCCAAAAGGGAATCGAACCGAAACCGGACTGGAACCGGACCGGTTCAAACTTAACGGACCGGTTTACTAAAAAATACATATATTTTTATATTTTTTAATGAAAATAATATATTTTAAAGGTTAAAAACCATGATTCTAAAAATATGCAAAGTTTGCTCTTATATATATGTAAGAAAGGTGTTTATAGCAAAATGGCACGAACTCCAAGTCCAATACACAATACATATATCATATATGATATTTTGAAACAAAATACATAAACAATGAGGCTCTAAATGGCCTTCATAGTCTGAGACTCCAAAAAAATAACGTGTTATGATCATTGATACATTATAAATACTACAAGTTACAAAACTCTAGAATAAACTAGATGACACTAATGATCAATCATCAAACTCTGCACCGCTATCGAAAAATGGGATCCTCAAGTTCATCCTCATCAATATCATCATCAGCCTCTGGCTTTGACTCATACTCATCCAATCCTCAGGTACATCTGTAACAACTGTATTGGCATGGAGTTGGGGAGTAGCACGAATGCGACTAGTGCCTGTTATGTCTCGTGACTGTGGCGGCGGTGCTGCTAATGGCTCATTAGATTCCTGATCCAAACCCATCCACCCTAAGTCATCAGGATCAATTTTTTTTGGTTAAATATCCTCTACCCATTCTGAGGTTGGATCTATATCATCCAAGACAATGGGATCAGTATCAGTTCTTCGGTTCAGCAACCGGTTGTGCCTTAACCGAAGGTTGTACTTCACAAAGACAATATCTTTCAACCCTTGTTCTAAATGGTTTCTCTTCTTCATGTGAATCTTCTCAAAGACAGACCAGTTGCGCTCACACCCAAAAGCACTACACGTTTGGTTCAGGATCCTAATTGCAAATTTTTACAATTGAGGACATTAACTACCAAACGAATCCCACCAATGTGTTGTGGTAAAAAGTGTAAATATTTAAAATTAGTAAAGAATGTCGATAAAATTTTTAAAACAAAAAGTTAAAAATTAAAAGTAAAACATAAAATAATAACTTAAAAGCTAAAGCATAATTCAAAAAATTAGATGAAGATTGTCTTATGCTAAAAATTCATGATTATTCATTAAAATTTTTAATCAAATGAACTCCAAAAAACTTAGAATTTCTTACCTGGTTGGTCCACATCCCTTGCAATCTTTGCAAAATTTTTCTCAAAGTTACTTGTGGCTCTATTGAAGAAGTTGACATGTTAGTGAACCTTAAGTTGTTGCATCTCATTAGGGACCATGTGCTCTAGGCACTCATACAAACCATCTTTTATTTCTCCTGTTTGATCTTCTCCAAGATGAGCTATGTAATGATATTTTGGGTTCAAGAAATACCTAGCTGCATGTATAGGCCAATGGTGTTGATTGTTCCATCTATTATCTATGATATCCCATATAGGACCATACTTAGTTACCCTATCTTTATATGTTGCTCTTATCTACTCTTTTTCCTGATCCATAGCCTCATAAATATAGCCCATGGCTAATTTTTCTCCATCCACCAACCACAACACCTTAACAAGAGGCTCAACAACTTTCACAATCTCTGTTGTTTTTTTCCAAAATAAATTATCAAAAAGTTTCTTCTTTGTGTCTTTCCCATCCTTTTTCCAACTCCACTTTGATGCATTCCATTCATCACTTGAAAACATTTTTTCAAGTTCTGTTGTTGGGAAAGAAGATATTGCAACATGAGGAAGTTTGTTGTAAATATCGTGATGGCTGGCTTAATAAGTTCTATGCCCTAAGTGTTCTTCCTCATTAGGTTCAATACCCATGAGTGATTGTAGATGTATTTGGTGGTGCTTTTGCCATTTTCTACAATGTTCTTGATCTAATCTTTTTCCCCTATATCCTCAATCATGAGGTTTATGCAATGTGCAACACATGGAGTCCAAAATATTGTTTTGTGTTTAGCCTCTAACATCTTACCAACAAGAACATAGTTAGAGGCATTATCTATTATAATTTTTACAACATTGTCCACCCCCACCTCTAAAAACAGCTCATCCAAAAGCTCAAATAATAAATTTACATCTTTCACCCTATCAAATGCATCTACTAATTTCAAAAACCTTGTACCTTGTGGACAAGAGGCAAGAAAATTTATTATTGTGTGATTCTTGCCATCACTCCACCCATTTGACATAATAGTGCATCCTATTTTGACCCATGAACCTTTACAACCTTTCAAATATTCATCTATGGATGCAACTTCTTTCTTCAAAAGTGATCCTCTCAAGTCATGCATATTAGGGCCTTTGAAGCCCTTACCAACAACAACAATGGAATCAAACATCAGCTGGTAATAAGGTGAGTGAGCAACATTGAAAGGGATATTTGCATCATACCACCATCTAGCAATATACTTAAAAGTTTCTTCTGTGTATTGCTTCTTCCAATGGTTATCCAAGGTGGGTTGATTTTTTGTTGGCATGGAAGCACTAGCAGGTGTGGAAGATGGAAAAAAGCTTTGAATGGTATTTCTTTTTTTAGGCCAGTTTTCTTAACTATGAGTGAATGGGGGAGGCATATACCAAAAGGGGTCTCTAACAGTCACAAAAGAGTCAGAGCAAGATCCTTCAAAACTCAAATCATGTTCCCTCATTCTCCCTATTTCAGCTTCTATCTCTTTCTTCCTAGCCTTATCTTATCTTTGTTTTTCAAGCATGTTTTTCATTTCCAACATAATGGAATCAATATCAGGTGCATCACATGGGATAACTTGGCCTCTTTGACCATCCAAGTGTTATTTCAATCTATGAATCCCCCCTTGATGTGTTTCTTACAATATTTACAAAAAACTTGATTATCAAGTATGTTTACATGGGTCCATGTAGGGTCTTTTGTTTTGGGGGCCATTGCAAATGTAAAAAGATATGAAAATGCAAATAAAACCAAAATAAATTTCAGATTTCTTATTTAATAAAATTTACAAATAAGGGGCAAGTTTAAAATGTAACATACCTTTCAATGTGCACACAAATGAGGTGAAGAAATGCTCCAAGCTTGTATATGGGTTGCACCCTCCAAATGTAGATGTCAATGCCACCACAAAGAGCCCACACTTGATGCCAAATAACCCCCAAACTCACTCCAAATGAACATTATTCAATGTTGCCCCAATCCTCCAAATCCTTGAAAATAAGAGAGGTGTTCATAAATAGAGGTGAGGTGCTCATAAATAGAGGCGAAGTGCTCACAAATGGATGTCAATATCAGCACAAAGAGCCCACAAGCAATGCCAAACAAGCTCCAAGCCTCCAAGTTCCAAGCTCACTACAAAAATAAACTCTTCAATCTTATGCTCACAAATGCTCAATGAGAGAGGTGTGAAGTGAATAGAGGGGGGGTGTATTTATAACATCAAATTAGGGTTTAAAGAGAATAAAAATTCAAAAAAGTATTTTAAAAAGTGTGAATAAGGCTAAACAGGGGTCAGACCAACTGATTTAGGATGAAACCGGACCAATTTAACTAGTCTTAGCCCAAACCAGCTGGTTCAGTATGGAACCGGCCAATTTGGGCTAAAACCGGTCAAGCAGTCCGATTTTTTGAGCAGTTTGACAAAAAAATAAGTGAACTGGTCAAACCGGCCGGTTCCGGTTCTGGTTCGACTATTTTTTAAAACTTTGGCACCATCATGCTCTCCTTTCCTATGTCCTGCCTTAGTAAAACTCCAAATATGGTGTACGCCTATTTCTTTGTGCATCCTGTTTAGCTAATAAAACATCCGTTCATTCTTGAATTGTGATGTATAATTGTCCAACCAAATGTAATGTTGATTAAATAGAATGTTCCTCTCATTCAAGTTCACATAAGACACCTGGAAACACCCTTGCACATATTCTATAAAATGTGTCTGATCATCACTGATGTAGAAATGATACTCTCATAATATTTTTCGATCTTTCTCAGTGTGTTTTGGAGAGTGCATGAATGTTATATGCACAAAAATAACAACTTACACTGAGTTATAGTATTAAGACTGAACCTCCATTTGTGGATGTAATGTGTAATTCTCTGTGAAGTCAACTACTGAAACAATAGTGCCAAGTGGGAATGTGTCCTTGCTTAACTTGAATTTTTCATCCAACCATTGAGCTCTATGCGTGTGCCTTGCATACTCATAAACAATTTCCTCTCTGAATTTGACCAAATATTCTGTTACAGGTAATTGTTTTGTAACAAGCTCACACCTCTTAGATTCTTTTCCATCTTTTAATTGATATGCCACTTATTTATATTTGTTGAAACCAACCAATTTTTTTCCTATTGAATCTTTAATCTCCTCATGGATACAACTTATTGGATTTGACAAGCCACCACATATGTTGCATGTTCCATCCAAACATGATTTGTTATAGAAAAATGTCTACTTATTTTTTCACAAAATATTGTCAAAATAAATTCCCTTGAAGATTTTGGTGGGACATTTAACCCACACTCCTGCAACATGAAGTCAATATATAAAACACGATGTATTTGACAAAAAACATCATAATGCATTAAAAATTCAACATGATGTCTACAACAACAAGTGGTACGTGAGTGATTGATTTTTGCATAAAAGGGTTTTTTCATTTCAAAGAATCTTTGGCTAATGTTAATTTGTGGATTTTCATTTTTAAACTTAGAGAACAATTGTGTTTGATTCATATCTAAGAAATGTTTTTCACACCATTCATGATTATGAGAACATATTCTTTTTTTACTGTATCTCTTCTATTAGGTGACACCCTTGTGTTCTCATTCCAAAATTTTACAATTAATTCTTTCAGAATATCAGATGTATTTTTGTCTTTCCATGGGAGTCTACTAGAGAAAGCCCAATACTTAGTGTTATTGACTGACTCAAGACTTTTGTGTCTCCCTATTGCTTTCATTAATATTTTTGTGCTTAGCTTCAAAGCACTGCTTATTTTTCTAACCAATTATTTATTAATTGTTTTATCACTTACTATACAATTAGTATGTGCACGCCGTGTAGCATTACTATCTTTGGTGCGTCTGTCGGCACCTACAATTTGGTATGGTTTATGTATATTTTTAAAAATTGACACATTTCGATCAACAACATTAGAAGTTATTAACCCCATGTTCTTCATTTTAGCTCTCATCTTAATTAATTTCATCAATGTAACAAATAATTGGCATCTTTGTGTGTCATTTAAATTCGTAAAGTAATTATCCCGAATTTCCTTGGTTTTTCTTCTCGCATTTCTGTCAGACATTTTGTTAGGCATTAGTTTTATAATGTTTTCATCAATGTCAATTAAGTGAATTGGTTATCTTCGCAAAATTGAAGGAGATGTTCTAAAAGGTGAAGATTGATTAAGAGGGTTACTTTCTTCATTCAGTGTTTCCATACAAATTTTAGGATTAACATTTGGATTCTTAGGTAAAGGTTCAACATTTGGATTCTTAGGTAAAGGTTCAACATTTGGATTCTTAGGTAAAATTTCAATTATTGGATTCTCAGGTAAAACTTCAACATTTGGATTCTCAGGTAAAGGTTCCACAATTGGATTCATATCAATTTCTTTATCCATACCAACATTATCATTCAATTCAATAGCAACATTCATATCAAAATCATAATTGTCATATACATTAGATACATTTGATACAACAAAAGTACCTTGCCCTCCACAAATTTTTTACATCCTCTTGAATTTCCTAATTCTCAGCTACTCCAATTGCTCCAGTGTCTTGTTATTGACTTTCTTTACGTCCTTACATCATTTTTTGATGCCCATGATTGCAGAATAATATATTGTGGGGTAGGGGACAAGATGAAGTACTAAAAATTCACAAAGAATGTAAAGGAATCTGTAGACCAAACAAAAATATGACCAAAAACCCATGAAGGAAGTGAAAAAGACGTTGGGGGGGACCAATAAATATGTAAAGAACATAACGCATACACGTTATATTGTTTCAATTTTTCCAAGCCATGCCTTGAGGCTTGGACCCGGTTTGAATCCCTAAGCTTGAGGCATGGACCTACACAAACACAACAAACCACGTGTTTTTACAGAAAAATGCAAAAAATCCACTTTCACCATGATAAATCAACATAAATGATCAATTCATTTAAAAAAAATTATACCACGACGTAGAGCAGACTATCTACTTTCTAAAAATATTTTTTTTCAAATTTTCTAACTAATATAAGGTTCCATATTATTTATTTTCTAACAATGTCTTTTTATAACTATTTTTTAAAGTTTAAACACGTCTATCTTTTCTCGTATATCTTTTTTTTTGCGCATCGAAATTGAAAAAAAATTATACTAGCCCAAACTAGGCAAAATTCTATACACATTCAAAAAAAAATCTAATTTTCGATATTTTTTGAGGTAGTTAGGGGGGGGGCACAGTCAAAGCTCTATTATGTTTTTAAATTTAAAATTTTTGTACTATAAAAATCATTAAAAAAAAAAATACTCGCTAAAAAAGTATTAATAAAATGTAGCCCAAACTAGATGCTCCTAGCTATCTTTCTACCTAATGGTTTTCAAAAATACTAAATGGTGCTCAAAAAATGGTGGGGGCACGAAAGTCACTCTCTTATGTTTTTTAACAAAAACAGGAGGAGTTGTTGGTATTTTAGTTATTTGACCCACTTAAACTTATATGTTTTCAATAAAATTTAGTAGCTTAGGAACTAGACTCAAAATGCTACGATTCATGTTTATACAACATCTTCCAATTTTGAGTGTAACTATTTCAAAAAACTTGTACAAGTTGAAGTTTTCTATTTTCATAAAAATGCGTCCACTTAAGACCCCCTTTTGCCCCCCAACTTGTTGAACTTACCCAAAAGATAATTTGAGTAATAAAATAATGAGTAATGTCAATCATCATAGAAAATTAAGAATTTGGAGGAAATTTTAAAATATGCTAAAACTTGTTGGTGGTTAGGTTTTAAGCAATGTAGCCCTTTTCGCCAATCTCAATTTATCATTAAGTTTTCGTGCTTTCTCATCTCATTTAGTACTTGGAGTGTGTCGCATTATGGGCGAGAATTTTGTAAGGGAAGGGAGATGTAATGCCCCTCACGTTACCACTCTCTCGATTGTAGTTGCATGGGTTTGAGTTGGTCCTTGGTAGGAGTGAGTTCGTTGTTCTAGTGTCTTGCTTATGATATGAAGAATTCATAAAATGAAACAATTAAATGGAGCGTAAATAAAAATCGTACTACCTTTCCAATATTAGAATATTATACATTGATAAAGGATAAAAGTAATTATATGGAGATCTATCTTGGTTATCTCATCGCCCCTTTAAAGTCAAGAACACAATTATATTTAATTAAGGAAGCCCCTAAATTTCAAGCATCTGATTCATTTTCTTTTTTTTTTGGGTGGGAGTCAAGTATCCTAGCAATATGGTTTAAAACCACCTTTGTAGTGTCTTGGATGAATCTATGTGACCTCGTCGCGATGTGTGTTCATCGATATAAATGTCATTCTTGTTGTATCATTATTTCATTATTAAAGGCGATAAATTAATTACGTGATAAAAATAAGTGTCATTTAGGAAGCTATTAAGGTTCTAATTAAAACAAATTTTAAAATAATAAAATGAATCATGAAATTTGTAATAGAAGGGAGTTCTATCAAATTTAAATAAATAATTAAATAATATTATTTTCCTAAATATTCCCAAAGGTTTGAGGCCTACGCCAAAACACTTACCAAGAAGGAATTAATGAAAATTCTTCTTGTTATTGTAATTTGGTTTTTTCGTGAGAGAATTAATGAAAAACAAATCTTGGGTTTGTAAGTTTTCCTTCCGTGAGATGATTTTTGGAAAATTTTGGTCACAGAATGTAATTGCAATTTTGGGCATGCATATGATGGTTGGAATACCTCCATGAACCAACAAGATGGTGGAATGACATGGTTTCATGGGTATGGTTTTGTGTAGCTCTCGACATATTAGATCTATGTGTGTTGGTGCACATATTTTGTATATCTAAAGATAGAAAAATGATAAAAAAAAAAAAAAATACATTTGAGTACGAACAATCTTAAAATAAATATTGGATGGTATGGTATTGGAAGGGTAGTTGTGTGCCTAAGGAGATGGCATAGGTTTACAAAATAGTAGTTGATTTCTATATACTCTAACTTCCTAAAAACATACCAACAGTTCAAAGAAGAGGAAATAATGTTGAGTTCAAGTATTTTCTGCTAGATTCTTGTTAGCATATGGATTTGCACGCATGCAAATGACATGCAATAGTGTGGGAACAAAGTCCCTCCTCAATGAAGGTGAGGCTGCCTTTATTGAAAACCAAAACTGTATTTACACCTGTACATTCAAAATTGTATATGGGGGGGGGGTTTTGGAACATCAATGGAAAGAAAAGTGAATGAGGGAGATGGAAATGGAATGAAATAAAGAAATGGAAAGGAATGAATGGAAGGAACATGCAAGAGTTAGGTAAAAGCAGAGCCTAATATTGCATGGAGAAGAACAAACAATAACTAACACAAATAAAACGGAGTTTGCATTTAGCTAAACGAGAATGAGTAAAAGGGAACACACATGAGCAAGTAAATAACAGAGCTTGATCACTGTGAACAAGAACAACAACTTAATAACGTTGACAATAAGATCAAAGACAATATTTACATGCAAGATTTAAACATCTAACATCTAATGAACATAAGAACATCAAATGTTACAAGAGACAATGAATGAGACACAAAGTTCATATTTCATTAACTCCAAAATGTTTTCTCAAAATAGCACAAAGTTTCTTCCTTTGAAACAAAGCTTGCACACAAAAGTATTTTCTTCTCCTCTCTCAAAGTCACCCTTACAAATGAGCCCCTGACTTCCTTTTATAACCCAAAAGTTGGTTACAAAGTAGTTAGGGTTTTACATGAACATTAAATAGGGCACTTAAGTGACTTTTGACTTTTTCAACCAAATTTATTAAAAGACAACTAAAAATAGAAACCACTTAAGTTAAAAATTCATTTAAGGAAAAATACATAAATAAAAGAAATGGGTACATGTGGACCCCACTTAAATGACTTGGATGCACACCTAGACATCCTAGTCAACAATGTGCCACCTAGATCAAAACACCTAGGGTCAGTGCCTTATCCATTGGGCCAAGAGTCCGCCTATCCCGGTCGTACGGAATGAACTCATTGACCGTGCTCCGTAATCCTCCAGATGACAAGAGAGTCGATCTTGAAACTTGAGTAATTCATCCACCCCTCTGTTTGAGCAACATCCTGGTGTGAGCAAGTTCATCTTCATTCGTATTCACATTCACAATTACACACAATTCTCCACATGCTCCGAATAGCCTTTTATGATGAATTATTCATTTGTCACGAGACTGTAGTCGTTACACCACCTTGGCTTGTCAGAATCCAACTTTTGATCTTTCACCATTGAGAAGATCTTCCAAGAGCCAAAATTGCAATTCACTTCTTGGAGTTATGTATTTTGTCTTTGTCACCATCCCAAAGTGTTGGCATTTTGATTCGCTCACAATCGTCCAATTCGAGAACACTCCAACTTTAAGATTGGCCGATGAAGTATTGCGCACATTGCTAACTGAGAGCTGACAGGGACACACTTGAATGATGTGGCCTTGCTTGATGATCTGCACAATTGTACTTATCATTGGTCTTGGTTTTTTGATGAATAGCTTCCATACAATGATCAAGTGAAAAAAAAAAATTTTGTAGACAAGATTCTCCCATTATCGATCTCTGTCGATAATAATGGCTTTTGACTCTGAAGAGACCAATGCCAATAGCTACGACTTATACCGCATAATGAGGAAGTTAGAGGTTGCTTCCACTTCAGAGCCGTTGGATTTGAATCGCCACACTATGCAGGTTTCATGGTGCATCCATGCAAGTGATGACCAATTCAGAACAAGCGTCAGGAAAATTGTGACTCACCTTCGGTTGATATGCGATCGCAGAATCAACCTATGTTGACGTGTCCCAAGTTAGTATCGACGATGTTATCATACTCTGAATGGAGCGTCGAGGTGAGTAGAATGCCTAGGAATACATACCGCAACATCATTTTGTTTGAAGATGACATGATTGTGACAGAAGCGTGATTTCAGAGCTATTACTTCCATCTTACAAAACTGCACAAATCACCTGTAAAATTGCCCTTGGGAAAAATAACAAATCTTGTTCTGAGAAGTTCTCACTGGATGAGGGAGTTTATTAAGGTACCAAAAGTTTTTGTGTCAGAGAATTTTTTTTCCAATCAAATTATTTAGTCAAATATTAAAAGTCAAAGTTGACTCTTCTGAGACTGCTAGGAAAATGCAAGTGTAAAACTGCGAAAATCCCGTTTGGTTTTAGCCTGGTAAAAATACCAAACGTCACCCTGAGCATCTAAAACTTGGCAAGGGAGCATATGAAGGTGAGGATAATTGAACGAAATAATTCATTTCTCTTGACGATCATCTGAGTCTAAAATATCAACTCTCAAAGTGAGTCACCTTGACAGGCCTAAAAACTGTGCGCGCAGCGAAATCATGCAAACTGCATTTTATTTGACTCCGTGAAAAATATCAAACGAGGTGCTGTGAATTTGAAATTTGGCAAAATAGTAGATGAAGTTGAGAAGAATTCAACGAACTAAACTGTTTCTCTTGATGATCATTTGGGCTCGTGATACAGGATTCTCAAAATAGGCCTTCCGCCAAGCTGAAATTGTGCGCACGGCAAAATCGAGCAAACTGAGTTTTTCTTGGGTTCGTGAAAAATATCAAATGAGGTATTGCGCATTTTGAAATTTGGAAAAGGAGTACATGAAGTTGGGGAGAATTCAACGAACCAAACCTTTCTTCCCGATGATCATCCGACTTCGAGATATCGAGCTCCAAAGTTGATTACTTCAACAGATACAACCCGCGGCACGTTCTTTCCGCATCTATCGTTTTCTTTATTAAATTCATTTTTCTTTGTGCCGATATACATCGGTAATGCATTTGAATGCGTGATATTTTTTTTTTGAATACTTCTCACAATGCGAGAAAATGATTTAATTTTTTAATTAAATTCTTCCGAATTTTAATGATTTCGCAATGATCAAATTTCTTCTTTTTAAGCATGCGTAGTATCCGTTATTTTTGTCTCTCTTCTTTAAAAAAAAGGAATAATAAAATAAAATAAAATAAAACATTGGATTTTTGTATTCATGCGTGGGCTTCTTTTTGTTTGGTTATTCTTTTTTTAATGCATGCGTGGGCAGCCTATTTTGGATTTGTGTTTACTTATGCATGCATGTGTAAAACAAATTAAATTCCTCCTCACTGGTTGTAACTTGTGTGGAATTTTTACATATGCTAATTTCTCCTTCTCAAACATGCTCTTTTAAAAACTATTCTGGATTGCTTCTTGTTGCGTGAAATCTGACTTCAAGCTATTGGCTGCACGTGGGCAAGACAGAGTTATCCTTGTTCCTTCCTCTCACGTGGCACAAACTTCTACCAATATTTGTTTTATCTCTTCTGCAAGCTGCGTGGGAAAAATCCTCAACTACTTGTGTGGATTTTTGTATGCGTGGAAACTTCTGGTGACTTTCAAACTTGTTTTTCCTTCCCCCAAGCATGCATGGAAAATGTTTGAGCTGCTGGGCATGGATCTCCCTCTATTTCTTTTTCTCCTCCTAGGCATGGATTCTTTCCTCTTGACCTGCGTTTTCTCCCTCCTCTTTGCAGGCTGCGTGGAGAATGATTTTTATTTATTTTGTTGTGTGAGAATATCTCTTCTCCTTTCAATGGATGTACATGATGTTGGCTATATTTCCCTCTCTTGGTTGTGCACCAAATGGAAATGCTTGTTCTCAACCCTCATAGCTGTGCGTGGCAATAAACAACTTCCAGAAACAACTTCATCACGTGATCTTCCTCACCTTCATGAATGTAAATTCTTTTGATCAAATTGGCTATCCTTACCTGAAAGATCGTGGATATCTTCATGGATTTTCTTCTGCACAAATCAACAACAAACAAAAACAAACTACCAGCTATGTTGAAATTTCACCTTCTTTGCTGCATAAGAGATTCTTCTTTATTTGGGTTTCCAGATCAATCCTTGCATGTGCATGAAATTTCCTTCACCTTGCAAGCGTGGATCTCAGAAACTTCTTGCTATTGCTTCCCTCCAAGCGCATGATCTCCTAATGGATTTGTGATCCCAAAATGGAGACAACTACCTAGAACTCTTAAGGTTGCCTGGCTCTAGCTAATGCCCGTGCCAGGTTTCCGTGTGAAAGCCGGGTAGTGTCTGTAGAATAAGCTTTTCCTTCTTCTGGCTCTGGATATCTGCAATATTTCCTTGTTTCTCCTTCTTCCCAAATTCCTCTGCTTCTGCAACCTCTTGTAACCATCTCCTCATCAATCTCCTGATGATAGAAGAAAAATTAAAATTGTCTACCGAGAATTGGAAGCAGAAGAAAAATTGCCCCTGGCACTTACTCACGGCAGTTACGACAATTAATAAAAAGAAGAAAAGTTCTCCCAAGTTTTTTGAACAACTTCTATGAGTATTAATTAATATTTATTAATTAAAAACCCTAAAATTTAATAAATATTAATTTTATCAAATAACAGGGTAAATATTAATTAAATAATTAAAACACGGTTTGCATCATAACGGGAGGAGGGCTCATTCAAAATGGATGAAACGAAATCCAAAATTACCATGAGAATAAGAACATTACGATGAGGAGATATAAATCACACAAAATAACACTTTTGAAATTATTTTTTAAAAAAAATTCCATGCTTATTGATTTTGCGAAGTCAAAATTAGCTGTATACAACATGCATGTGTCCATTCCCCCTACTTTTGCCCCCACTTCTGTATCAACTACTACTATCTTGGCCTTAACTATTTATCCACCTTATCATTTTAAGAAGCCTTTGGTAAAATGGAGGTGGAAAATCCCCGACGAATATACCTGAGAACCACTTTCATGTAAAGGTGAATTTTCTAATTTTTGAGAACGAAATTTTCACCTGATATTATTTGAGTGAGAGTGAGCACCCTGAGGAAAAAAAATTATGCAGATGTAGAAAAATAGGTATTGTTCACTGTTGACACATAGTTGACGTTCAACCCAACAGTTTAGTGTTGTATGACTATTGTCTACATGAAAGTAAACTTTAAGAGTTGCTGATGTGTGACAACAAACACTGATGTCGTGACAACAAACCTTGCTGTCATGCATCAAAAAAAAATTTTGACGCACAAGAAAGGTTGCTGTCATGCGTCAACAAAGTTTGTTGACGTGTGATAATAAGCGTGCATCAAAGTTTGTTGATGCACGATAACAAGTGTTGCTTTCATGCATCAGCAAATTTTGTTGACGCGCGACAACAAGTTTTGTTGTCGCACGTCAAAAAACTTTTGTTGACACATGACAACAACACTTGTTGTCACGCATCAACAAAATTTGCTAACGTACGACAACAACCCTTGTTGTCATGCATCAAAAAAGTCTCATTGTCGTGTGCCCAAGTCTCAAGAAACCCTAATTTTGTCCTATAAATACCCCACCACCCCTCATTTTCATGTTTACACTTCCCAGCTCCCAAATTTTCTCTGTTCTCCTAGCACTTACTGCTACAGGAATCGTACGTCACTCCACCAGCTGTAACCAAGTTACCAAACACAAGATACTCCAATCAAGCTCAAGTACAATGGCTACTACAAGTGCATCCCAAGCTCAAGACCAAGATCCAATGAAAAATCAAGGTTAACGAGGCATTGGTCAACCCACAAGCCCTACCCAAGGGCAAGATACAATACAGGAACTTGTTGTGCCCCCACATTTAGACAATTTTGCAAATGAATACAGAATACAAGGATTTTCTAGATGCATGTGATTTTGATGGGCTCGTTAAGATGCCCCAGTTTGAGATTGATCATGACATTCTAAACTACCTTCTCTCCTCGTACAATACAGAAGACAGATAATTTTACTGTTACTGTGGATGATGGTCGTATATTCTAATTCAGTGTCGATCCAGCTGATATCCATCGGTTGATAGGCCTTTTGTTTAAAAATTCCCCCATAGTAACAACGAAAGCAACCCTCATCAAAAATGATAAGAAGTACCTCGAATCTACTTTTGGTTTCCATGTTGATTGTATGTGTAATCTATTTTCAATTTTCATTTGAAAGTTTTTTGTTTTGATAAATTCAAATTGATATTAATTCTAATGAATTTTTGCAGCTCACGTCAATAAATCAAGACGAGGTGTGGATACGCAAGGAATTACACACCACTTTCTTGTTGCCATGATTTCTTTCTTTCAAGCTAGAATTGTTTTGCAGGGTCGGAAAACGGATATACCAAACTGGGCTATTGCATACATTCTTGCAACGATCAGAAAGCTAAAATTTGATTGGTGCACCTTTTTATCCAATAAAATAAAAGATTGACATTACAAATGCATCACTTTATGAAAAACCAGTTATTCAATCCACAAACTATCTCCTTGGCCTTTATTACGAGGCTCTTTTTAATTTAAAAGACAAACCAATTCCTACTTGCACAGACGAGACAATGAATAATTTGTCAATTCCATTTCAAGAACAACATGTATATAGTTTATATTTTGACATTAGACTTTAGTATGGTTATTGTCTTGATTATGTACTTGTGATTGAATCTTTATGTAGTACTAACATTATGTACTTCTGAATCTGATTAAATCTTGACCGTATGCAGAGAAGATTTTTGGAGGCCCTTCCGTGAAAAAAGTGGCATCAAGAGGAAGAGGCCAACAACACATGAGGCGTCGGCAGATTCACAATCTGAAATGGAAGTTCACTCATCGCCGAACCCCCAAGCATTTGCATTAGTTAAACGACAGAGACGTAATACCCTAACATTTACTATTTACAAATTACCATTTTCTATTTACAATTTACCATTTACCATATTGAATTGACATGCAATTGACTGTTGCTGCACTTGCAGGGACTTTGGACTATACGCATGCTTCTCAACCGTCTTTGCCAACTCACTCAGTTCAATCACGTGCAATTGTCGATTCTCAAGACCCTACTCAGCAATCCCAGCCACACATAGCTCAAACACAACCAATTACTACTCCAACACGGCCACCTCAAGTACAACGACAGGTTACCCCTCAACAACAAGGTATGATTTTATTGCTTTAGTACAAGTTTTGAATAGTTTTTCATATAATTTCATAGTTTTTGCATAGTTTAACAATTTTTCATATGATTTAGTAATGATTTTTTTGATTTTTCTTGGACTTTTCAATACATTGCAGTTCCTTCGTCATCTATACAAACAGCGGCACCGCCACATCCTCCACCATTATGATTCAAAATGCCAACCAGAGGTTCAGGAAAAAATAACATTGGTAAACACATGCCAATTCCTCTGGCCCCTAGCGAGACACTAAACATTGCCTCCTCGTTTTGAATTCCAACCCTCTCTCTCGGTGGCTTGCCCAGCGCAACCGGCGTATCAATTTTAAATAATATAACTTTAGATGAAGATTACTTGGGCATTGATAGCAATGACCCAACATGATTTTTCAATACACGTGAGATGATTCAAGGCCAGCAGGTATATTTCTATTTCAACGTAATTTATTCAACTTTTTTTACATTTCACTTTCGATTTCAATATTTGAATATTGATTTATTTTATCGCAAATAGGATCAGGCATGAGAGGGCACCCAAAGGCAAAAAGAGGTAGTAGACGATGATCAACCCGAAAGCCCCCATACCTCTCCATCGACATCATCTTCTTTGGATACAGAAGGTGAACAAAAGGTGCCATCATTTCCTTTAGAGAACTTGATTGGTTATGATTGTCAATCCCATGTCCAAGAGTTTATTGTACCTCATATCAGTCAACTCATAGAATGGGAGAGAAGGGAAAAAGTACTAATCAATGAGATAATAAGTCGTTATGAAAATTATTGGCAAAGGGACAGTTTATACGTTGCAGTCCAGAATCAACCTGCGAAGATGGATGCCTTACTTACCCAAGCAAGAGGTGGGACTGTCACGTATAACAACAATTATAAAGACAATATTTTAGATAAAGCATTAAACAAATTGGAAAATATTAGTGCTGAAGCCCAGGCATATTTTAACAAATGGTCTAAGGACAAGGATCTGGTGGCAATTGCAAATGCCGAAAGAGATAGAGCAGGTCGTAAGTATTATCACTTTGAAACAATATTTTTTGTTAATTTGAAATTTTCTTATTTTAGTAATATGTTTAATTGAGCTCACTATTTTTTTGCAGTTGAAATATGAAAATTTGAAGAGTCAAGAAAAGGTGTTCCAAGTTCACTTGGAAACCATGAAGAACAGTTTATCCGTCAGCAATGAAGATGAAAGAAAATATTGTTTTAGTTAACAAACAAAACAATACACTAAAGTGGATAATTAAAGAGAATGGCTTCGACCCTGACATTTTGTTCAAAACAAAGGCAGTTAGATGCTAGTTTGGTATCCCATGGAGATGCGACAAAGGAAGAACAAACAATCGTAAAGAATCTAAACAGTGTTGCGGAAGATCTGATTAGTTCTGGGATTATTCAAGCAAAGAGTACAGGAGGGCAAGCCATTGGGGAAAGGGGTACAAAAGATGCCAGTTTGTCTGGGGAAAAATTTCATGATTGAGGGTTGAAAAATTGAAACTTTAAATTTGAAAATTTGAAATACTTTATATATTGAAGTATGAAACTTGAATGTGATGGCATTTGAAAATTTGATAATTTGGAAACTTGAATGTGATGGCGTTTTTTGAAATACTTTATATATCTGAAGTTGTTATATATTATATATAGAATTTCTATATTGTATATGGTGTTTATGTTTGATATGAATGTGATGGCATTATGATAATGGTTAATTATTTATTTAAGAAAATTTGGAATGTTATGATAAAGACATCTTAATAGAGTTAAATTTCTTACTTGTAAAATTCAAAACTCTGTATTATTTCTTCACATTTAAATTTTCTCAGAATCTTCTCTCTACTTGTAATGATGATTGCATTGGATGTGGATGATGACATTAGAATAGATATGGATGATGATGAATGTATGTGGACGTTATATGATATGATAATGGATACTTATTTTAAGAAAATTTGGAATTGGTACGACAGAGACATTTAAACCTTCTCAAAATCTTCTTCTCTCTACTTGTAATTATGATGACATTAGAATGGTATGATGAGAGACATCTTTGTTTTAATAGGAATGTGTTAGAACATACATCTTAATACGATAAAATCTTCTTCTCTCTACTTGTAAAATTCAAACTCTGTATCAGGTTTCTTCACATTTAAATTTTCTCAAAATCTTCTCTCTACTTGTAATGATGATTGCATTGGATGTGGATGATGACATTAGAATAGATATGGATGATGATGATGAATTAAAATAGTATATGGATGATGATGAATTATTTATTAGCTTCAAGCACGATCATGGAATGATGATAATGGATAATTGTTTTAAGATGAAATTTGTCTTAATAAGTAAAATGTGGTACGACAGAAGACATTTAAACCTTCTCAAAATATTCTTCTCTCTACTTGTAATGATATGATGACATTAGAATGGATATAGATGATGATGAATTATTATAATGGATGAATTAATTTTTAAGAAAAATTGGAATGTGTTAGGACAGAGACATCTTAATACAGTAAAATCTTCTTCTCTCTACTTGTAAAATTTGAACTCTGTATCAGGTTTCTTTGCATTTAAACCTTCTCAAAATATTCTTCTCTCTACTTGTAATGAATCAATGATATGATGACATTAGATGTGGATGATGACATTAAAATAGATATGGATGATGATGAATTGTGTGTGGACATAGATTTAGCTTCAAGCACGATCATGGATGATGATAATGGATAATTGTTTTAAGAAAAATTGGAATGTGTTAGGACAGACATAATACAGTAAACATCTTCTTCTCTCTACTTGTAAAATTTGAACTTTGTATCAAAAACCTTCTCAAA
The DNA here is from genome assembly GCA_019776745.2 of Taxus chinensis. NCBI lineage: Eukaryota > Viridiplantae > Streptophyta > Pinopsida > Cupressales > Taxaceae > Taxus > Taxus chinensis. Next base: position 553,600,543 of record CM034156.1, on the reverse strand, counting down.
ATACTCTTCTCTCTACTTGTAATGAATCAATATATGATGACATTAGATGTGGATGATGACATTAAAATATATATGGATGATGATGAATTTATGTGGACGTAGATTTAGCTTCAAGCACGATCATGGATGATGATAATGGATAATTGTTTTAAGAAAAATTGGAATGTGTTATGATTTGAAAAATATTCCTCTCTCTACTTGTAAAATTTGAATGTGTGATTTTTACATGTAATTTGATATTCATCCCACAAAGTTCAAACACTTCATCAAAGCATTTTGCAAATACAAAAATAAATTAAACATAATTGTAAAAACTCAAGCAATGTCATATGATAGGGTTTAGGCTACCTCTTGTCTTTTAGATGGCTGTGATAAAGCATATGGAAGGAAAATGAGAAATCATCCTTCGTAGCATGCTATACGACCTTCAATTCAAGAAAACTCAACATGAAAAAATGGATTAGTATATAGATGGGTGAGTTTCCTGACATTGTCAGTCCTGAGAAGTGAGAGCTTCCTCAGATGGATGTCAACCCACGTTTTCAAGAAAAAAAGATGAAATAATGATTGAGTGGATTAAGGAAGAAACATAAAGATTAAAGAAAATGTAAATGATAACCTGTACATGTCTGGACAATGCAAATCTGGAAGTCTCGAAGAGTATAACAGTGGAAGAATATGTAGATCTGAACTCTGAAGGCATTGCAAATTAGTATTCGAAAAATGCATGTAACAAATTTTTAAAACAAAAAGATTAAAAAAAATGCAAATGAGAACCTGTGCATGTCTGGACAGTGGAAGTCTGAAGAGTATAACAGTGGAAGAATATGCAGATTTGAACTATGAAGGCCTTGCAAATTAGTATTCGACAAATGCATGTAACAAACAAATTTTTAAAACGGAAATTGGTATTCAAAAAATCCAAAATAGTAATTATATAAATGTAAATATATATACATGTAAACATCTTTAATGATAACAAGAGCTGAAACAAAATATGTTAAAAAGCCTCCTCAGTCAATATTTGCATCTGTAGAGTTACAATTGTGTTCACTGTTACGTCTAACTACAAAACTATTATATTCAAATATGTTAATATGAAATTGAATAAATAAACACAGTTAAAATGTAAGGTGACAAAAAATAAAAGTAAGGTCAAGGAGATACCTATTTAAAGCTGAAACAATCCATTATCAATAGCTTCTTCAAAGTTGATGTTCTCTTCTGTAGAGTGTGACGACACACCAATTCCAGTCTCATCGTTGGGAACAATTGTACTTGTAGTTGTATTATTTACACCTCTTCTATCGGAAAGGGAATTCCAATGCGCAATTTCTCTGTCGAAAGGAAAGGTTTCCAAGGAGTAGCGAGAAACATAACACCTCATGCAACTTTCCATATTTTTATCCAACCTGTTTCTCAGTTTTGATTTTATAAATGATAAAGCACTGAAAACCCTTTCGTCCTCCACAGACCCCAAAATCATTGTTTGGCATAACTCATATAATCTGAAATATTCACTGATGTCTTCTTGTAAGACAATACTTTGATAGATTCCTCACCAGAGCCTTGTAATAGCACCACTCTTAGAAGGTTTGTCTAAATTTTTATATTGGTTCCTCATTGTTGTTGCAAAATTTTTGATTGAGACTTTAATAAATCAACATTCAGTATACCTTTGATTTCCATACCCTTGACCTCTGAAGTCTTTGTGAAATGTTCCATTATTGTACCCATGGATTTATGGAAATGCTTTCTTACAAAGTCTGCACGAGCACCTTCAGTATTCCAAAAATTAGGATTCATCACACCCATTGCTTCAAGAATTTTATCTTTGGAGAAACGTTCTCTAATTTCTGATGATAAGGATTCTGAAAATTTTTCTAAGCTTTATTCTTGTTTCAACTATAACAGAATCAAAGAGATTACATGTCACAAGAACTTCTTCTCTTTCCAATCCTGTAATAGCTTGATGTTTTTGTAAAATGTGCAGTGGTATGTCCCTCCCATTAACATTGATGCAGAGGTGATCATGGATATTAAATCTCAAATAGTTACTGGGATTCTTAAGATCTAATAAAGCTTTCCAATTCTCAAAAATAGGTGTATCAAAACTATCTTGGGAAGTGTACAAGATATCAAGATTTTGACATACCATTTTTCTCATCCGTATAAAATCCACAATATAGATTAATCTCCCATGTGCATGCTTCATCAATGTATTGATCTCCTGTAACATTGGAAGAATACCAACCAATGTAAGAAATGTCTCCAAATCAGTTAAACGGAACAACAAGTCCCTCGCCCTGTCAACTTCATGATGATATTTGTGCATGAAACCAACCAATGAAGGATACTCCTCACGAACTCTGCATGCAGGTTCATACAAAGAAATCCATCTCATCTCAACATCCTTCAAAAGTTTTTTGCCATCTGTAATTCCAATTGTGAATTTCTGGAACTCAAGAAATTGCTTTGGGTTGCTTGCCATATAGGCATGAAGTTCTCTTATAAGGTCTTCTACTTTAGCAACATTTTCGTAGTTGCTTACCATTTTATACGCTAAATTCATTTTGTGAGCCATACAGTGAATTGCTAGCATATAAGGGGCCACTATTGTTTGCAATCTAACACACAACCCTGTTCGGTGACCCTGCATGACTGATGCACCATCTTGCTCCAACGCATACCAACTTCGTAGCAATTTCATAATCAGTCATTCCAACAATATCTTTCAAATGAGAAACAACTATTTTATGTAGGTTTTCAGCATTACAGTTTTCAACCATTTTCATAACACCCAGCAGATGAGGTGTCCTTATATGATTTTCTAAAGTATAGACATGGATACATACCCATGCAGTGTTGTCGACTATTGTCACTTCATCAATTGAAAGAGAGATAAACTTTTCTTTTTTTACATTCTCTTTCAAATCTTCCTTCTCTATCATTGAAAGTCATTTTTCCATTTCCCATGCACTACTGTCAGACCAATGAGACTGAGGAACGTTGTGCATTCCATTATATTGATACAAAACTTTGAAATCGAGGAAATCCAAAATCGGTCTTCCTTTCTTAAGTATGTGAAATAAAGTAGAGAACTGTATGAGTTTTGCATGCAGATTTGATTGATTCATCTTACCAATTTGTGATGTGATCATTCCTCCCTTTTCCACAAGATGTACATTTTTTCTAATCTTTTCATACTCTGCTGTGTATTTAACATGCATGCATTCTTTTTCAGTTTTCCACCTGTGTGTTTTGATTTTCTGACCATCCTCCCCCATTATAGTCAAATATTGTTTTCCAAAGTGTTTTTCTATAGTGTCCAGCTTCAGTTGCATTTTTTGTTGCTTTCCCAATTTCCACGTACATATTATACATGTACATTCAGATGGGATCTCTTCTGAATTAACTTGGCTGTACAGGTTCGATAAACAAAAATTTGGCAGCCCAATCAAACTTGTATGTCCTCCCAAGTGTCCACATATTTTTGTTCATTTTCAATGTTTTACTTTTATGAGTAGAATTTTGAGCATTACCACAATCACCTTGCTTTCCTCTTTCTTGAACCAGAATTTGCATTTGATTTTTGAGTTCCATTTTGCTGAGTATTTGTATGTGTGATATCTTGATGCACTCCTACTTGCACCTCAACAGGAATATCTTCAAGCTCAGGCATCCCAACAGTATATCTTCAAGATCTGGCATGGTATCATCATAGGTGTCATTTGGTTGATACTATGCAGAATGCATGTCCACCTCAATATTACCTTCCACATAGTCTGTACTCTGATTCATTCCAGTGGCAGTTGTATGGGTGTGGTGTTTGCGGTATCTGTAGTAGCAAAGTTTCCAAAATACTTGAACAGGACTTCTGAGATTTCTTAGTTACTTTTTGGGTCTTCTCATTCTAAATGCACTAGCACCTTCCATTGTTCTGAACGGATAAGTTGAAACTATGTCACACATCAGAAGCTTTGTCAACAAGAGCTCTGCGTCAACAGTCATGCGTCAAAAAATATCCTTGTCACTCGTCAGAGAAGGAATTTGTCATGCGTCAACAAGATAACTATCATGCACCAACAATAGCTTGTGTCAGGCGTCAACAACAGTCTCCTTGTCGCGTGCCGGTTGAGTCTCCTTTTTGCATGTCCAGTCGAGTCTCCTTGTCGTGTGTCATCAGTTGAGTCACCTTAAATATTGTCACACGTCACAGAAAAAATTGTGTCACAACAATATAGTTGTGCGTCAGCAAATACAATAAGTCATGCATCAATAAATATCCTTGTTGCCCATCACAAAAATGTCAAAGAAAATACAATAATTGTGTGTCAACAAATATCATTGTTGCATTCAACAACAGTACAATCGTGCGTCAACAAGAGGAGTGTCGGCGTCAACAACCAAACCCTTGTCATGCATCAACAATATCTCCTTGTCATCTGTCCATAGAAAAACCTTTGTCACACGTCAGCAAATATTACTAGTCATGCATCAACAAATAGCACCTGTCACCCAACTGCAAACTACTAAACAGTAAACAAATTTGCACTGTGCATTGGTGCTTAGAGTATGCAAGTTCACGGTATTTGATATGCCGGTAACTCAACTAGTAGTAACTTAGTAAGGTACTGGTGGTAGTATACTACCCAGACGAATCACCTAGGTTTTTATAGGAGATGTTTTCAAATGTAGGTGAAGCCGACCCCTAAAAAAAATATACTGTAAATTTTAGGCGAACCTAGACCTTGAACTACATGTGGTAGCTTACAAAAGTGTGATAAACAAAGACTTGTAAAGCCAAATTATCTCACCCTTTTCCTATACGCACCCTACCTGCGCCATGTCAAGACATTTAAAAATAGATAGGGAGGTGTTCTAGCGTTTGAAGGAGGGGATTTTGTCAAATGTTGTTTAGTTTCTAGCGCCCAGGTAAATCTAGATGTAGATGTGGAAGCATATGCCTAACACTTGAACTATTTGACAAAATGGGCCAGGGGAAATGCGCCAGAGTCATGTGAGTATTGATATGGACGGGAAAATTGGAATGATGCAAATAATATGAGCTAATACCTACGTAAGGATTGAGATAATTTTTCCAGAAATGGTGGTTGATTAGTTATGCAAGCAAAATGTGGAAGCATACTTTGTTTGGGCAGAGCCAGTCATGTGCATTGTTTGATAAAATGCCGTAGAGAGGGAGGTATTTTCTCCTAGATTACATTGGTTATTATGTTGCACATATTTTAGTTGTTTTAAATGCCTTGGTTACTCAGGACAAATCCATTGACAGGTTTTAGCAATGAAACATCACAACCTGGCCGACATTCTTCTAGCCGTGTCATAGAGCCTAGAAAAGATCTTAGAAGTAACCATCAAAACATAATGGGTAGTGAATTTTTTTGAAAATTTTACAAGTGACTATGTTAGATTAGTCTGCAGTCAAAGAGGTTAGAACAATGCTCATGATTTTCTTGACAAAAATCCTCTTCATTGGCGTGGTCTCGTGGATTGCGAAGATGGATTGAAATTATGACTCTCTCGTGCCGCTTCTGATTCCCGAATAGGCATGGTTATCTCACTTCATCCTTGCATAATTTAAATGTTCTAGTTTTCTTAATTTGAATGGATTTGTAAATCAAAAAAAGAAGAGTAAATTTTGGGTGAATTAAATAAAATGTGTTTCCTATAGCAAATTGTACCTCTGTTTGACTATGCACTTACAAGTATCATGAATGTAAACACTACTCTCTTTTACCTCATAAGATGGATGGATAAAGTATGATACTAGATTTGGTTTTGGAAACCATGCAATTGGTAGGATAAATGGGAAACTTAGTGAAAACTACTTTTGACAACGTTGTGGTAATGTTAATAAAACATGTTTTCATGGAGGCACAAAATATCCTTACAAACCCCAAAATGGGAAAAGCAAACTTTAGCCGTGTACCTTGTCATGTGGAGTGTCCAACCAAACCCTATGTTGTTCCTTGGATGTTCATTTGACATTGTTTTGTAATGCATTTAGGAGTCCCAATGGGCTAGTTTACAGCTTTAAACAAATGTTGAAAGTTAAAAATGAAGTTTGGTTTTGACCTGTTGTTTTGGCCCTGGGTGTCGAAACGGATTTTGGCTTCTGGACATACCTCTAATATTTCTACGAGACAATTACTAAAAACCCTCATTTTGGATAAAAAAAATCTCCAAGCTAGTTTTCCTTCAATAGGTTTTGTAGGCCTCTGGTGTTTGGCGACAAGGCTCGTTTGGGTGCATTTACGATCGATAGCTCTAGAAAGAAGAGCGACATTTTAATCTTGTTTTCTAGTTTGGGGTTCCGTCAGCTCTAAGTGTTTCCTTGTATATAGGGAATAGGTAGGAATTTTTTCCCTTGTGTGTTTGAGTCTCGAAGATGGTTTTCGAATGTTGTTTTTTGAGCAACTTGTCTAAATTTGACATTTTTGGAAACTTGCTACTACTTGGCAAAAATTGTCATATGAACTTATCCAAGAAAATAACGATAGAAGAAACCTTGTAAACATGAATACATGACTGTAGGAAACTTTCTGTTGACACTTGCTTGAAAAGAAATTGAATGTGGAAAATGGTGTTTTCTCTCTCCTCTCTCTATCTCTCTCCCTGGCTCTGGAAACAAATTGAAATGGCATTGCAATTCTTACTCTTCTTGGAAGTGTGTTAAATATAGTTTCATTATTGTTAGAAAACTGTGAAATCACATATCATGTTTGGTTGTAGTTTGATGCCATGCCAGTAGTTGTGCTGACCATGCGGTGGTTGCAGGTACACGAGACAAGAAGGAAATGGTAGTGTGGTTGGTGTTTTTTATAATATGAAATATCATTGAAATATACATGTAATATTAAGTATATGTATCAACATAATATTATTATGAACATGAATGTTATTTATTAATTATTTTGTGATGAGTGAGAAATTGGGTTATATTGGTGTATTGGGAATAACAGTACATTCTATTTGGGTATGAACTTGATTATGAGTTTGTGCATTGTTTTATGGCTTAGATGTTTTGATACAAGCTTCTATAATGTCAATTATTGTTTCCTCCCTTAATACTTATGTTGATGGAAAAAACTTTCTATTCCTAAAGCTATCAAAAGGAATTGTGCTCTTAACCTTTACTGTGTATCTCTCTCTTAAAAGAGTCTTGTATAGTTTTACAATACCCTTATCACTTTAGAAAAGACTTAAACCTATCACATGTCATTTCTTGCCCTTCACCTTTGAATGATCTCATTGTGAGATCTATGTGTCGTGAGTGAAGTCGGTACTTGTTACCTTCATATCAAATCCTCATGTTTAACTCCTTTAACCCCTCTCACATCTAATTTATCTATGGGAGGTTTAATTTCTCCAAAGTTATCTTGCATCAAGTTGTAGAATCCTTTAGCATTGTGCTTACTCATGTGTTGGTCACCATTAAGGGCCTTTTTGTACATATGGAAATGAGTTTGTTGTCATAGTTATGTGTGCAATGTCACTTTGTGACATGATTGATGTAATGTTTAACCAACATTTTTAAATGGTTGTCTTTTATGCTAAGTCTCCTGGGAAGGGTTAATAATTATACATGTATTGGATCATAAGAGCAACACAGGAAGGTAATGTTTATTCTTTGAAAGGTGATCAAGTATACTTTGGAAGACCATAAAGTGAGGTGGTACCTCACTTAGTACCTCTAATAAAATCTTGAATCTTTGAAACAAGAGCGATACAAAATGGACACACAAGTGAAACTTGGAATTACCTTACATTTAGTTAGGCCTTCTTTTATTGTTGAAAGTTCATTTTAATTTCTCTACGTGAGTTTGACCATTCGAGAAACATAATCTCTTGCTAGAAGATGAAACTCATGACCGTGAAAAGGTTATAGTGACTCTAACTAATTATTGAATCATAACAACTAAGAATGTCAAGTAAATGTGTTTTAGGTGAGAACAAAACTATAGTTGGAGACCGAGAGCTAGGAAACTCTCACAGGTGCAATAAAATGTTTCAATCTATTATTGAGTTATGGAAATGATAGTTTATAGAGAAAGAACCCAAACAAGTGTATTTTTATAAGTTAATTTTAAATGAAATGAATAATTTCTAGCCTTGTGAATGAGATTATATGTTTGCATGTTAAGTTCTTTTGAGACTTCAAACCTTTAAGGGACTAAAAATGGAATATGAATACAATAAATATTTAACCATGAAAATGTAATATTGTGAAAAGTGCCTATTCGAGAAAGAGGAAAAAGTGAAGCTCAAGTTGTGAAGTTGATTCATGGTTTCATTCTTGTTGTGTATATAAGTGTGGCATTGGTTTGCATCATGTGTCATCTTACTAATTGCATGTCCTTCATGTTGGTGTAAACGTTGCAAGTGGTGTCATGCATTCTCTTGTGAGTCTTCTTGGTGTCACATAGTTGTATCAAGAAAAATGAATGTCAATAAAAATATATATCCTATGGTATATTTGGTCATGTGTTTGGGTCCCTCATGGGTGGGCATTACAGTTGGTATTAGAGCGAAGGTTCATACTCTCGAACCTCTGGGACATTTTTGTGTTGTGATGGATTATGCATGATGGTGGTTGGAGGAGTAATGTGTTATTATGTTGTGATGTGACAAACATGGTACTTGTGATTATGTGAATGCACCTGTTGTGCTTACCACTTGGTGTGGTCTTGTTATGATATTGATGTGTTTCTTGATGTGAGTAATTTCTATCTTTCTATTGTGAATTCAAGGTGAAATTCATGTGTATTACCACCTTTTTGTGTGAAGGGAATGTTTTGTGAACCATGAAAGTGTTGTGATGTTTCCATTTCTTTAGTGATATTGTATATGTGGAACAACATGTTGCATGACAAAGTGCTTCATAGTGAAATATGTTGTATCATGTTAACTTCCACTGTGTTGTGTTGTATTTTGGGGTTATGTCACCATGTTGCGTGGTATTTGAATGTATGTCATGATGTGAAATCTCTATGTTCGTTGTATATATGTATTCATACGTTATTGATAAATTTTGATTGTGAATTGGGGACATATGGTGATTTCATGACCCCTAATGTATTGTACTCGTACTCTTGGTAGTGCATTATGTGGAAACATTACGTGTTATAAGCCATGGAATATTGTTATGTTATACCTCATAATTTTTCCATGTGTAAGACGCTATGGTTGTTGTGTGTAAGTCATCAATGTGATTGTAACGTTGTTATGTGATATGTTGTGTACCCTACACTACTGAGCCCTACGGGTAGCATCCATAAGTGTATGTGTGGAGAGAGAATTTGTAGACCAGATGACCATAACCTTGAGCCAAGTACGAGTTTGAAAGTGGAGTCTCATGTAGACTGAAAACCCACTTCTATCTGTTTGGTATACCTATGAGCTTGCTTAGTATATTGTGGATGTACACCACCTTAGGCTCATGTTTATGCGAACTAGTGTCTCTGCTCTCTCCTATTTGGGTTGTCCATCAAACAATCCTATGTGATATTGACTATGTGGATCCTCGTATGTGTGATTTGGAGATTTGGAGTTATGCTTATTCTGGTTATATGTATTTTGCAAGATAAGGCTCGATATCCGAGTGTCGGCAACTCGATGAGTACCCCTTTGGTGGCCATGGAAATGCCACATAGTGATCATAATGTGATATTTCTAGGTTTGTATTTTATTCGTAAATTGACCATTTTCTCTATTCTCTGTAAGAACCAATAATTTTTTTGAGTGATGTATTCCTAAATTTTGGGCAATTTGAATTGGTTTTGTGCTAACAAGAGGCCTTTGCTTTACTGTGACTATTTAGCCATTTATTTTTCTTAGTTTGAAACTTGCTTTTGTGAGTTTAAAAGAATTTCTAGCCTACCCAAGGCTTGATATTTTGTTGCCACTTGACATTTGAATCTGGTTGATATTGTTCTATGTTGTTATGTGTTGGAATATGGTCATGGGATTCACCATGGAGTGGTTGGACCTATGGACCCGCTTCATTGTATGGGGGTATGCCTCAAGGGGGTCATGGGGTTGTGTAGTATTAAGCCACATGTTACTATGCCACTTGGGTGGAGGTGACGAGGGCTCTATGTGCCTAGGGCCATAGGGTGACCAACCTCATTAAATGGAGAAATAAGGTGATGATACTCTTTGGTGAGTGACCTGATATGGAGAGATAAGGAGATGGGGCTCTATGGTGAGTGACCTAACATGGAGAAATAAGGTGACAGGCTCTATGGTGAGTGACCCAAATTGGTTATGGCACTATGATTCTTTTTATATGGATGCATATTGGGAGGCATATGGAGTTGGTATGTATGATTCATGAGTTACTCATGTGAGTCTTGTTATTCATTGTTATGTTTTGAGGCTTAACGCTCCTCTTTGTTGGCATGTGCTATTGGATCTTAGCTTGACAGTGTGCGGGTACAATCATGGTTTTGAGTCATGTGATACCATATTGCATATGTATTAGTGTGATGCTTCATTGTTTGTTAGGCACATGTGTGTGTTGGATCTATGCCTGGGGCATAATTGTTGGAAATTCTATGTTATGTGGACTAACTGTTGTATTTCCATGGTGGATTTAAAGGTCTTGTGATATGATTCAGTCATGAAAATGTGCGATTGTCCTAATAGATTTCTCTATTCATCACAATGTGTTTACTCACTTCTCCAAGCATGAACATGATCTCTCGTTGTTTGAATTCTATCTAGTAAATGAGAAAAATCTTCATAAACCCTTCTACCAACCTCTTCAAACAAGAAAACAAAAACATTCCTTCTTACTCTGTTTTGTTCTCAATGCTTCCATGTCTTGGAAAAGCCTGATTTTCCTATCTCTAGTCAACTTTATTGATTTCATCAGATCTAATTTTCCTTCCACATTTTTCTATAACCTACAAGGTTTCCAATCATCATAAAAATTAGCATAAATCTTTTATTGTTCATTGTCCTTGATCACATTCAACTTTTTTCTTCTAGACTCTTGTACTGAGGACTGTTTAAATGAAAGCCCATTCAAAACTCAAAATCTTATTATGCCTTTTAAATATTTCATAAACTCATTTTTATATTCTCTTATGCAATAATCATACCTCTTGATCTACCTTATAACAATGATTTAATGTCACATGCAATACCTAACTTAGTAGTTTGTTTTGTGTTTCCTTAGGCTTGGTCATATAGTCTACATCCCACGGTCCTTGAAACTTTACTTGTCACTTCTCAAAACCACTTAACACATCACTCACTAATATTATCATATATGCACATAACTCTTTCAAGAGCGAAAAGAATAAAATAGATAGTAAGTAAGACTCTTTTCGTCTTAAGACTGGGTATACAACCTTGTATCCCTGTGAAACCTGAGTTTTCTTGATAAAATCTTGAAAAATTGGTCTCTTGAAGAACCAAAGAACTTTTCATATGGCCTTTAAGCTATTTTAACTATCTATGAAGACATGCAACGTGTTTCTTAAGGAAAATATGGACAATCCATAAAATTCTTCTACTCGTTAGGTCTCTTTAAAGCTTCAAACAAGACTATCAGCAAAAACATGGTCTCTACAACACCAAAATACTTTAAAACAATAAAATACTTCAAAACATTATGCTCAAATGCTATGTAGAATTTTTCAACAGGTTTCACCCATTAAATTTCAAGATACACTAATTTTAGTAAATTAACCCTAATCTAGGGTTTCTCAGAACCCGAGAGAGAGAGAGAGAGAGAGAGAGAGAGAGAGAGAGAGAGAGAGATAATCTCTCATATATTGCACAAAATTATGATTACAAATCATTAAACTAACTTTCTTATCTTTGTGTGAGCCTCCTCCATCTTTCATCTTCTTACACCAACTCTTGAAACCTTATCAATAACTCACAACCATGATGTTTTTTTATCTTTGCTTAAGAAAACATTGTTTTCAACACACATTCTATCAAATATTCACTCAAACTCAAATTAATATCATTATTCACCCTTAAAATGAACTCTTATACATGTTCATGCATGCCACAACTCACCTCATTATCTAATTCACTATTTCCTTTCTTATTCATCCAACACTCTTAAGAATGCATCAAGAAACTTACCTATTCTACCTCAAATTAAGAACTTCCTTTCTTCTTGTCACCTCAGAACTTAAAAGGGTTCATTCACACATTCAAAAACCTATCTCACATGTTCTAATACACATGTACCATCACTTACTCAATGCAATAACTCTCAACCATTATCAAATCACAATGTATTCATCGGATTCTCAAATCATTCATAACAAATACACTACTCAAACACCATTACCAATATTAAGGGCCTTCATACAATGAAATCTACCTTAAGACACAATTTCAAATTCATTGAATACACATGCATATAGAGATAACATGAAAATACTCATTCTTTATTCATATTTACAAGAATTTCCATCATTTCTATACAAGAAACCATGTTCTATAAGTTCTTCTTGCCCAACATCATAGGTTCTTTCCTTCTTAAGGTTGTTCACATTGTTCTTGAGCCTCTAATCCCTCTTTTTTACTATCTTCTGTTCTCATTCAAATATATCTATTGTCATGACCTAAAAAGGTGAGAGAAATGATTAATTTTTGAAACAAACCATGGTGGAGACTAACCACACATGATGACTCTTGTCTAAGAGATGACAATACCCTAGATACATCAAATGAGGTCCTTTATGGCCTTTTATAAATTTTTCATACAACATTATACATTTTAACTTACAAATTTAAATATTCAAATGTTCCTTTTTGGAGGGAAACTCCAAAATTCCCTCTTAATAGACATGGAGGGACTTAAGATGGCTAAGAACGATTCAAGAACACTTGAAAAGACTCCTAAGACACAACCCAAGTAGAAACTCATTAAAAACCAAAACATTGTATGTATAAGCTTGTTAGTCCTACATCAATTTGTTATTAAGGGGAATGTTAAGGCTCTCTCCCTAGTGGTTGGGACTTGTTAATTCTATCTTTCTATGACCTTCCAAGTAAGGGGGGATGTAAAGAGTGTAGAACACATCTTGTTGAGTTGTTGATTATGGCTAATGTCTACTTTGCATATTTTGCACTTTATATGTAGTGGCATAACATCTTTATAGACAAACATGCCCTTATATTACTTGATGTGTGTATAAATAGATGACATTTCTTCTACTTATTAATAATTTATTCAATCTATTTTTTCATGTCACATATTGTCATTCTTCTTCTCTTGTGGTTTCTTTTAAACAATTGAGTATATTTGTATTCATGTGTATTCTTATGGAGTTCATTATTTGTTTGCTTATGGACTCATGTCATCAATCTCACAACAAATTAAGAGTAAACAACAAAAAAGTGAAGAAAATTAATGACCATTTGAAGAAAATTTGAGATTTGTTTTTTATATAGCTTGGGTTCGATGATAAGGAATAATTATCATAATAATAACATGGTTTCAGGCCTTGTCACTATTGATGCAAAACTACACTTGATTGGTATAATCAAATCAATTTATTACAATACTTAATACATGCTTAAATTTGAGAGATCATCAAAATTGTAATGAATTATAATAACCACCATTGACTATATGGTTTGATATGACAAGCTTAAGATGAATTTGAGAATTTCCTTTGATAAAATATGACATTTTCCGGTGACTAATTAAGAATTAAAGGACCTCCTATTTTCCTTCTAGGGTTTTCTTCTACTAAGCTACAAATCATTTTGTTATTGGTGATTTTTGGTAAGCTCCTTATTACGATTCAAGTGTGGCGCATTTCCTTCAATACCTCCCCTTGATCCATGCTTCAGTTCTTGGGGCTTCTATTATAGCTTTCATATCATATTATTACCCATGAATCGGCTAAAACTCAAACCTAAGACATTTTGTTTGCATGTTAGGTCACACTGCCATTGATCTGTGAACCCTTTGTGATTGTAATTTTTAGTAGACTCGTTTCTAGAATTTAGGTATGGTTCAATTGCTCCAATGAGATCAATTCTTCATATTACACATCATAAGTTCTTTGATTTTTTAAAGAATTATCAAAATTTTGATTAGCTAAATGTCATCATTAATTTACATTACCATGATTATAATTAAGAAAAAACTTTGTGTATGCATGTGGTTTCTTATGAGTTCAACAATTTAAACTTTATTTTTTGGTGATGCAAGACTGTCCTCTAACCGAGGATGCTCTTGCATCACAATGTCTTGTGACTTTAATATGCAAACCATTCAACCTCGATACAAATGAGGAAATCATCATACATAACCCCAATAGCAAAAATTTCATTAATAATGCCATGTATTGTCATAAAACCATGACACACAATAGGACACTAATTATCACCTCAATACACATGATCACATCATAATGCAGAAACACAATGAAAACATTAATTATATACAGCTTGATGCCATGTACTTCCATGCCACTAAAAAATGCACAAGGACACTAACTACAACCTCAATGAACATGCTAACCTCACACACCACCACGCACATGCACACCATTAATTCATTGATAACACAACCCCCACTTGTACTTGATGTGCATGGATAAATGTCGCTCATTCTTGTACATGCACACCATTCAACTCTTACATCCTATGAATGTGATGTGTAGAAATACACCATCATAACCCATGCACATGCCTTGTGACTTGATGGCATTCATACGACTCAATGACATTTTTAATGCAATCTCAACAAAAGAGTGAATGATGCTAGTTCGGTACACATCGATCACACATCCACATATATACCATATACCACATAGTACTACCCTATTATGTAACTTCGATGCTCATTATCAACATGTTTGTATCTATGTAATCCTAACACATGTAAGCACACTATATTGGTTTATACCAACAATCAATTCCTTGTAACCATAACATGCAACACATTTGACCTCAATGTAGATGAATGCATCATACACCAACCACGATGACAAAATGAATACCATGTAATTTGATTCCATGTAATGAATTACTACCACAACACACATGAAGATATTAATCACAAACCTCAATACACATGTGAACCCCACATGCCACAAGTGCATTTCCTTGTAAAACTAACACATGCAAAAAACACTATCTCAATTTGTACCAACAATCAATTCCTTACAAACTGTTGGCTATATTTTATGCACAACATAAAACCTAGGCAATCATGAGATAAATCTCACTCATTTAATGGTGAGGCTCCCATGTAAGATGTTTATCAATTTAGTAAGGGTGAATCCTAATAACTATTTTCGGGGGTTTTAATTTAATTCCCACATCTTGTGAACTACAACTAGGCAATTTTGCAGCAAGTAAGCAGTTGTGATTGGAATATTTACAGAAGGGGGAAAAACCGAAGTGGAGAAAAGAAGAAAGGAATATGTGCTGAATCAACCAATAGTTAACAAAATTGGTCTCATCCACATAAATTAAATAAACAAATAAATCATAACATTCAACAAAACAGGAAAGAAATGACTTCTAACCTAGATATGAGATAATACAAAGTTTATCTAAAATCTTAAATAGAAGTGATCACCAAAGCACCGTAGACACAAAGTTCTCTAGAAAATCCACCTTTTTATTCAATCCAAATCCTTCGTAGAAATCACACCAAGGGTTCCAACACAAACTTTGAAAACTCAAGAATGTTCTAATTACAAAAGCTCTTGCTAAAACAAGTTATGATAAAATAATTTGTGATCCTCTAACCAGGAGGCTCTTCCTCTATTTATAGTGCATAGAGGGAAATTACAAATAGGAAACTTTCAAAGAACTGCCGCATGTGGAAGCCATAAAGGAAACAATTAGCAGTACTTCCCCTAGAATTCCTCTTTGCATGACATATATGCCTTACAACTGAAAATAGAACTTTCTATTATGCATGTCTGCCACCAATTCCCAAGTAATTAACTTCTTCCAGTAACTTGAAGTAACGGCTTTTAAATCCAATTACCTAAGTTTTACAATTTAATTGATTACTCAATTACTCTGTCGGAGAAAATAAGAGAAAGAAAAAGAATTTATTCTAGCTACAACACTCTTCGTTTTGTTCTTCTTGCATACTTTGCATGTTGATCCAACATGCATTGTACTTCTACTTCATCTGCTTTAGCAATGAATGATCTGAATGATATCTCTTCCTTGAATTTGAGATGCTTTTTTCTCCCATATGTTGTTGAATCCTTTCCTTTGATTCTCACCAAACTAGATCTGGAAGCAGCTGACTGTGATTTTCTTACGGGTGTTGCCTCTGACCTGTCTTCTCCTCTTATCCTTGAAGCTTTTGCAGTTCTTCTCAAGTATGTGCACCAATGAAATGTTCCTACAAATAATTCAAATAAACATACAGTCCATGGCATGAATATCTAATTTCTTCACCGAAAATCTGATTATAAAGCCTGCTACCATCTATTTTTAGACTTTGCTTGCATGTCAAGCAAGCTAAAAAATATTATTTTATTCACCTGTGTACTCACATCATCATGCAAATAGCCAAAATGATTTTAAAAAATTCTTCCAAATGTGCCAAAACTGGATGCTTCCCGGCAGTTAAAAATATATTTTTAATGTTCACAACCTCTTCCTTTGGCGCCAACACTTTCCAGGGCAACATGCTCCACACAAAAGAATTAATTGCCCCTCACTTATGGGGTGTCCACTTCTTATATAAGCAACTACATGCTAATTTTACTAATTGTTTCCTCTTATTTTTAGCAATTTCTAATAATACATTGTGTTTTTTCTCCTTCTTTGGCACCAACACTTGCTAAAAAATAATTAAAAGAAATCACTTTTTTAGCATGAAATTATGCCAAAGTGGGTCACATTTTTTGGCTAATATTTGTGTGGAAAACGTGAAGGCAAGGTAGTGTTAAATTTCAACCTACTAGGAAGCTTCAATTTCCACACTTTTTCTCTTAAGTCATGACACTAAATCTCAACCTGTCATGCTAGCTTCACTTTCCACACTTTTCACTTAAGTCATGGCGTTAAAAATCAACCTGGAAGGTAGCTCCAAAAAGTGTGACTTGCATAAGTGAATTAGCTAACTTTTGTGTGAAAAACATGAGGGGAAGGAAGTGTTAAAATTCATCCTATCATGCAGCTTCAAAAAGTGCGACTTGCATAAGTGAATTGGCTAATATTTACGTGGAAAACATGAAGGAGAGGTGGCGTTAAAATTCAACCTACGGGGCAACTCTAATTTCCATGACTTGCACTCTAAGAAGCATTTTTTTCCATTTTTGGATTTTTTGGTGAAGAAAACACAAACAAAGAACAAAAATTTCCATTTTTGGAAAGGGTCCATGAAGATGTAGTAGCAAAAACTTGCAAGTGCTATAACTTTCACTCCGTGGCTCCATTTTAGGTGTTATTTTTTCTAAAAGTGCATATTTTCTCGAGCTCTACGCATTGGTGGCAGTATTTTTATTATTTTTAAAAAATCCATTATTTCACCTTTTTTGACCAAGCAACCTCTTGCAATATCCTAAAGGAATCTTGAGCTCTGATCACCTTTAGACAAATTAATTAGCAATTAAAAACATTGGATAGCTTTTCAAAACCTTAAGCTGGAAAAAAGGTCTGACATGAAGAATGAATAGGCTATGGGGATTTCTAGACGGAAAACGGAGAAAGATAAAAACACAGACAAAAAGAAATAAAATAAAAATAAAACTCAAAAGAAGCTGCAGGCAATTGCTCAGAAAATTTCTCCAGTTAGTTGATCTACAAAAATTCTTCCCCTGGGTGAATGTTCGGTGGTAATAATGATGGGGTGAAGTGCTTTATATAACCCAATTCCTCCAATTTTTAGCTCAATCTATTTTTAAAATAAATTTATTTATTTAATATAAAAATAAATAAAATGCTTTCAGACAAAGTTTGGCGAAGGAATTGAGTGAGCTTCAACATGTGGGTATTTGGCGAATGGGGCTCTTATGACTCTCTGGGGATGCCTTTGAGCAATGCAAGCAACTACAAGCAAAACCGAACACAAAACATTACCCTTTACTTAAAAAGAGTGAAAAAATTTAAAAGGGGTAGTCCCAGATTTCAAGGTGAAATCTTGGGGACTCCAATTACTAAACAGGTATTGAAGACCTTTAGTCCATTCTTCCCCATGGGCTAAAGGATAAATTTGGGGAAAATTCTATTTTATTAATTTATTAAAGTTGTTTGAAAAGTGATCTTAATCATCGAAATAATAAGGCAATTTTAATGGGTTAGTTAAAATATTATTTTCATCGCTAATTTGGTGACTCCTTCTATGAGCTAATAAAAGAGAATTAAATTTACCTTTTCTTGATTTTAATCACAACATTATAAAGGATGAATTAATTATTAAGAAAAGGAATCATGTTCTAAAAGATAAAAGCCCCCTTTAATGATCACTTAAACCTTCTAAGTGAATCGTCATTCTAGGAGGGAACATTGGGCAAAGAAAAGGCATATATGGCTCGCCACTCTTGGAGGGAGAAGTATAAAGACACAGCGTGCTTCCATTGTTGGGCATGTTTATTTGATGAATTGATATTTCTTCATGCTTGAAGAAAGGGATGTGTGCCCAATAAATTTTTATGCTCTAACCAATTTTTTGCAACACCAGCATGTTCAAGGAAAATCAAGATCCTAAGCGAGTTTGTAGAGTATTGTTCTTACTTGGTTGTTGATCCATTAATTCAAATCTGCCCTAGTGACTTGATGTGGAGGTGATTTTTTAATTGTATGCAAAGATATCTCTCTCTTAGGGTAGTGAATTGCTTTGTGATATTTTGGTGATGAATGTATGCCCTAACGAGATAGTTTTCACATATTTTGGTGTTGATTTGAGCCATTAACTTGTTTTTGTATTTTTTTGCCCTATTCAACTGGGTAAGAGTATATTTCTAACATATTTGGTGCTTGAATCTTGCATATTAAGTTCAAATCTGGTTTTAGATATTTTTATGAGCTTGTGCACAAGGTTTGGTGACTATTGGGGTGTTTTTCCAGTAGAAGTCAACCCTAATTATGTTGGGAAAAATATGAGGAGGGTTGTTTCTGCACTTTTGGTAAAAGTTGGGTTAATTTTGGTTTTACATTCATAAACTTCATATTTTATAACCCCAATATCCAAATTTTGAAGTGATTAACATGGTTGGTTAAGTGGGAATTAATTTTTGAAGTTGACAGTAGTCTGGGGTTTGAATATTAAATTATTTTCGGTTGTGTGATAAAAAAAAATTTATTTCCTGGCGTACCCTAGAAATGGACATTACAAGTGGTATCAGAGCACCGATCTTTTGCACTTTTGAGGGTTTATGTTTGCAAATTTCGAAAACATAGTCTATGAATCATGGAGTTAATGAGTGGAGGTGAGTTGAGAACAAAGATTTGCATATTAGGGAAAGGGCTTGAGCATCTACATCACTCAAAAAAAAATCTAGATATTTTTGGAGGAAGCAGAAAAAAATTGTCCATGGTAAGACAATCAAATTATAAGTTTATGTTTTTATCAATGAGTCCTTTGGTGGTTCATTTGGCTAGACCCAAACTTTTGAGACATTTAGATTCGGATGTGAGACTTGTAGTTGTCAATTGAATCAGTGAAATTATGAGGATAAAATCTCTAGAACCACCATATAGTGATAACATCATGAAGGAAATTTTCATCTCATTGTGGATAGTTTTAAGGGTCTGGGTGACGTCACAAGTCCTTTTGCTAAGAGGGTCACTATTTTGGAAATTATGGAAAATATTAGATCTTGGGTACTAATGGTAGATCTTGAAATGTTATGAACTTATTTTCCAAATGTTTGATCATTTATTTACTACTATTCATAAGGATCATGAAGAAATTGTTGTTTCCTCAATGCAAACAATCATGTATTCGATTTTAAATGAGGATGAGATTTTGATTCCATTTCTAACGATTTTATTTGCCTATATGAGAAAGGAGGAGCAGAAAATGTCGCCAGCAGTAGAAGCACTAACTAAAATCATAAAAGATCTGTGTAAAGAGAAGTTGAGACTATATTTGACTAAGGAGAAACTTGCTTCTAGTGAATCATCAAATGTAGATGTAGTCTATTTTTATCTCTAACTTCTCTTCAAACCCTAAATGTGTTGGAATATCACCCCAACCTGCCTGGGAGCTCACCCGAGGCAAGCACAGGTGCTGAGCCCTTCCTTTATATGAGATTCATGAGAATGTTCTCCATTAATGAAGAAGGCATTTGCACATATAGAAATTGGTTACATTCATTCTTACAATCTAGATCAAGAACTAGATCTAGGTTCGGACACACCACATATGGAAGTAAACATGATCACATTACATCAATATCATAGATAAACCCTAAACAGTATCAAGAACACAAGGGTTCAAATTCATAGACAATAAAGAAAACACACGCGGATCAAGATCCATAACATAGATGTTCAGAACCACTCCATTGTATTAATTCATCACATTACAGTAGCCAAAAATACATTAAAGATTCCATGGATGGAGATAATACAGCAACAGAGCCTCAATATGTTCTTTATGATAGCTTCATTACAGATCTTACAATTACATACTACACTCTTTATCCCTCTCTCTCTCTCATACACACCTATCCATTCTCTTTATATATCTCCATCCCATTCATCTCTGTTTATCTACGTATACATACACTTCTTCCTTACCTCTAACCAAGTCATCATTACAAGAAAAGGCCTGAAGGAATCTTCCATGATCACCTAACCACTACCCAAGAACATGCCAAATGTCATCATGTGTTTCCCTAATTGAGTATCCTTAGCATGCAAGTGTCAGCTAATCCATAACAAACTTGGCTCCTTATCCTGTTATGATAACCGTAATGATGCCTTGGAATATGATTTTCTTGAGTTACAAGTCTCCATAGCTTAATGTTATCCATAACTGAAATCTGGTTGCCTTTCCACATGTTCCCTTAAACGTGACTTTGACTCATAGTCTCAAAAGATGACTAAGTCCTGAACCCATCCTACCTGGGTGCACGAGCCTTCATGTATCCCCAAAAGTTACTTCTGCACGTGCCTTCGTGTCCTGTTCCTACGTGCCACAACCCTTCACGCCTCAGGTACTTGGTCATTTTAGGGGCTCAACATCACCCCACACTAATTCAATTTCCACCCCCAGCAATCCTTTACGCTTCCCGAACAAAATTTCAATGACCAAAAATATGCTAAGGCAAAAATGTTGCATGGTTCAACCATTAAGATGACTAACTGGAGGAGTTCAGGGAACTCCATGTCTATTTCATCCTTTAGCTTCCCCCATGCCTTCAATTCTGTTAAATCCTTTCCTGGCACTCTCCTACAACGTTGGGCACTTGGTCTGGGGTGACTTCCTCCACTTTCCCCTTAAGCTCATTTATGGCTACCAATAGCTCTGCGCAGATACCTTCAAACTCGTCCATCCACTCAGTGATGGAGTCCCGGAGTTCACCAATCCTAAAATCCACTTTCTCACACTTTTTTTTATCTTATCCTTCTAAGCTGTGGTATCAACAATCAATTACTTGCACACTCAAGACTTGTTAGTTGGGATCTTCTCCTGCAAGGCCTTGAGGGCGGCCTCTTCATCTGTTACTCACGCGTCAATGATGGGCTCACACTTCCTGTACAACTATTGAAACCCCTATTTTCCAAGATGTCTCACTTCCTTGAGTTGAGTAAGTAAATCCTTCTAACTCAGTGATCTGGGCTTCAACATAAATTTTGTTCTCTTCTCTTTCCTTGGCGAGCTCTACATGGATTGTCAGCCCACGCCATCCTTGATGTTTGTCAAGTAACATCCCTACAAGGTCTTCGAGATACTCCATCTCATCCCCATAATCTGTCCTGAGCCTAGCTCACCAGTGCCAGACATTGTCCCAAAATTCCTTTAATGAGGGTGCCAACTCAATCATAGGCCTCCTTGGTTTGCACATGCTCACCATTCAGTCCTTGGTGCAATCTCTCTACCTCATTTTATTTTTCTTTCTTCGTCGTGACTAAGGTTCAAATAGTGGCCCCTACATCCAAGCTGCATCGAATCACCTCCGAGGACATATTTTGTAGATGCATTGCATGTATGTTCATCTGTGAGGTGGTTAGGATCCACCACTTTGTATGTCTCTCCTCCCTTCTTCTGAATGGTCTTGATCGCGTGATCACTGACCTCAAATTTAGGCTCCTCTGAATGCAGGTAGTAGTTCCAGCTTATCATTTTCCTAGTCCTTGGCATGCCCCTTCTTGATCCAAAATATCCCATGCATGTAGCTTCACCAAGGGGAGGTACCTTAAAACCTTGCATGCAATACCTTTGTGGGATCATCCATGAAGTCCATATGAGGGGACATAGGTGTCCACTTCTTCCTTGTTTCCTTGCACTTCAACCGTTGTTTCTTTGATCCTGGGAAAATACTTTATCCTCCTTTATAACAAAGGAGTCTCCCTTACTTTCTTCCTTCAGATTGGTGGGCTATGTAGGAGAAGCCTCTCGTGTTGGACTCTTCAATTTCCTCCTGTAGAATGAGCCTTCTCTTTGGTGCATGCATCAATCGCCCACCTTGGTGTCTACCTCAGCCATTCTCTTCTCTTCTACCTCGAGCTCTAGCCTCAAGTTCTTCTCTGAAGGTCGTGTGGTCCTCTTCCTTCCTTCTTTCTCAGCTTGTCCAAAACTAGATACATCATGTATCTTTTGTTTCTTTTCTTCCAGCTCCTCTCCTTCTGGTAACTCACCTTCCTTACACCCTACCTCTAGAGCCCTCAGTGTTGCACTACCTATGTGAATGAACTTGCTGCCCCCACTACTACCTCGGCATGTATAGTATTTTATTTTCTAGGAAGCGTCCAACTTCCCTTCACTCTCTTCTTCTTCATACTACTACCTCCTCATCTTCCTGAGCCACTTTTATGGGTGGGATAGGCGCTTCTCGTGGCTTTGGGAAGGGTGCATCCCTAACTTCTATTTCAACTCCTCCTTGTGTCTTGGGGCAGAGCCGTATGCACAAATATCCTGTGGATGTATCCCTTGATGGTAACATTGATTTATGGGTACAAATCTAATAAATTCAGACTCCAGGGTCTCCACATATGCTTGCCTCAAGTTGTATCTGTAGGTCATGTGCACGTAGGGTGTGAACATCATCGTCCACCTTATCTACATCAAAGGTTAACATATTGTAAATGCATCCTTCAGCTGGTTGATGGCACACTTCATATATTTAGTGGTGAATGCAAATGGGAGTTTGCACCACGGCTCCCTTTCTCTCCTTTTGCCATCCTAAACCGTGCTAAACTAAAAGTGTTGCGTAACCAAAAACTGCATTGGTCCCCAAAAACCTATGGTAGCTCATGTGGGATGTGCCCATTCATTCTCAAAAGTTCTATGCAGCCTAAATCTCATACCATTTGTTCATCTATGCCTTATATGCATTAGAAATACTCCCATCACAAGTGAACTGCTTGAACTGTACAACGTAGGAGACGGGTGTACCGGTGGGTAAACCCACATGTTTCCTTCTGGTCCATCTGGGACACCAACTTCCCATAATACAATTAATAACAATATGGACCCCCAAGTTATTTTTTCTCCTAAGTCATTCTGCACTCATTCCTCCTTGATGATACTATCTACAATAAACTGTGCAAAATTGTAATGTGTTCTGCTTGGACACTCTGTGGGCCACATACAAGAACCTCCTATTGATGTCCATCCATCTCTCAAATGTTCCCAACTTGTAACTAATGAGTTGAGAAGTGACTCTCAATGTTGGGTCAGGTAGATCTACAATAACTTGTACCCTTCCCCCTTTCTCATAGTTTAATTACTTGGCTAACTCTTCCACCTTCGCAATGGAACCTAAGTCGAGGGCCATGTCTTCACCTTTGTTCTGTAGGCTCCATTACCCTATGGATTAAATTTCCTGTGAGTCTCATCCTCCTCCCCGCAAAGTAGAAGAAGTCTTCATGCACTCATGACATCAACCATCTGAACAAGTGGTGCGGGTTTAGCAAAAAATGACAGCTCCCAAAGCTGCAAAACCCCAGTTTTCTATAACTCCTTCACCGAATCATCTACCCTAGGGTTTCCTTACTTCGTCTAACCCTGGATCTCTTTATACAGATCCACCTACATTAATTCATCGTAGTTGTGGTGGTTCTGTGGTTGAACTCACTGATTTTGCATATGTATAACTTCGAGCTCCACTTCTCTACCTTAATAACCCCTGGGGGATACTGCATTTCTGAAATAAACTTCCACAGGTTCTTCCTTTTCTACCACTAGTTTCTTTGTCTTACCCTTCTTTGGTGTCATCTTATTTCTATTTCGTTCTTTCATGCCCTAGGTGTTCTTGATTTTCCCTTGTATGCCCCAAACTCAACGACTTCAACTGCTTCTCTCTCACGAAACCCCTTTTTTCTTTGTTGTCTTTCTTTCCCTCTTGCTATACCATGGAAGATCACATCATAGTTCACACAACTCCCCTGGTTCATGACAAGTATCTCGCTTCCTACTCAAAACCCTCATCACACTTCAAGTTTGGAGCACAAAAATTCTGCTAAGGAAAAGTAGTCAAAATGACTACCTTTACCCTCTATTTATACTTTTTCAACACCTTAAAGTTCCTTCCGACCACGTGTCTTAACGTCACTTTTTAATAAAGCACTTTACTTCCACTTAAATCAACTTTCGTGACTTCCCTTGTGCACGTCACAGTCGTAACCTTCTAGTGCTCCAACAGCTACTTTACTGCCATAAACCTCCTTCATGCGCCTCACCGTGCCGAAGTACATAACCTCTATGTTATCCACCAAGTAGTTCCCCATGGTGTCACCTACCTCATGTTACACTGCAGTGATCATTTTTCCTCAAGGTACCTTTATAAACAAAATTCTAACACACCTTCTATAAAAGCACACATTTGAAACCTCCTCTGTACAGATCATTCTTCTTCCTTTCGCTATTCATCCCAGAATGAGTTCTCCAACAATCCATCTTCTCTTAGAAGCGTGCCAATGATTTTCCAAATTTAGATGCCAATCCACCCCACACTAAAAGCATGCATGGTCCTCTGCGCATGGAATCACTTATAATATAATTAGCTACTAGTGCACCAACGTGCAACACAACACACAGAACAAAAAGGACAAAGCAAAGTGAAGATGAAAGGAAACACATAAAAGGAAAATGCATTAAGGGAAACCTAATCTAACTGGCAATACTACCTTATTTACAAACACACAAAAGCCTTATTTATAGTAGGGCTTCAACCTACTCCCATTGAAATAACCTAACAACCATGTCCCATCCAGCTGCTTATAACTGACATGCGCCTGAATCCAGTATGAAGGATATAATATATGACCCCAACCAATGGACTTTGAACTTCCCAGGATGGTGCAAAAACTTAGAATCATAAAGTAAAACCATCTTCCCAACCTCAAATTCTTATTCTTAATGTGACGATCATGTCATGCCTTTTTTTGTGCCTTCTCAATCCTCTGACTCCATCTAGCAAGGGATCATCTTTCATCCAACTACATTAACTTATCAATGCGCTCTTGCAATGCATGTTTCATCAACCAATCCTCCTACGCACATACAATACACAGAGAGGGTAGCATGAACTCTACCAGAAAAACAACTTCTATGCACCAAACACCAATTAAAACAGTGTGGCTTTGTTCAATCTTTTGTAAGTTGTTCTATACGCCCATAGCACGGCCGAGACTTTTTCATCCCAGTCCTATCTCCCAACATCACAAATCTTGGTCAATGTGTGACTCAAAATTTTGTTAAAGGCTTTTGCAGTCCCATTAGCTTGTGGGTGGTAAGGGGTAGTCTTGTGATGGGCCACCATGAATTCTACCAACAAAATCCTGATTGTTTCATTTAGGAAATGTGTACCCCTATCACTTGTTAAACTCAGTGACACCCATATCTACTAATGATGTTTTCCCATAAAAATCTTGTTGTTGTGGCCATTGTCATGCAATCCTTCATAGGCACTGCCTCCACCCACCATGTAAGATAATCAGTGTAAGTAATGATGTACCATGAACCTATCCTTCACGCGTTAGGTGAAATAGGGCCTATAAAGTCAATTGCCCATTTCTCGAATGGTTCAACACTAGAATTGGTCTCAATGGCATTTCATCCCTTTTTCCTAGATTACCAAGGTGCTAAAAATGATCACAGGCCTTGCAATACTCAATACAATCCTTGGTAAAGGGTTTCCCACCAAATACCTACCAATAAAATCTTCTTGTGTGGTGGCATTTCCTGCATAGTGCCCTCCTGTAAATCCACCATGTGATTCCTCCATGATTGCAACATGCTCATGATCCAGTACACACTGATGAAAACAAGACCTCATCCCAACCTAACTTGTATAAAAGTCTCCACTAATCTAACATGTAGGGTGCAGTGACACATACAGCTAACTGTTTCCTCTCCATGGCCTTCATCCCTTCTGGTGCCATACTCATTCTTAAAAATAACACAATGATATCTTCCAAATCATGAGGGTGCATTGTAATCTGAAATATTTGTGCATATGGCATTGTATCCTCAATTATATTGCATGTCCTCTCCCGAGTCAATCCTTGATAAATGGTCAGGCCCCAAATTACTCTTACCTGGTTTTACAACAATTGTAAACTCAAACTCCTGAAACAATAGGACCCACCTGCATATGCACCCTTGTAAGACAAGCTTGTTCACCAAGTAATTTAATGCCATGTGGTCCATATAAAAGATAAAAGGTGTCACTAGAAAATACTACCTAAATTTGTGCAGCACGTAGATCATCGATAATGCCTCGCGCTCTATGGTAGTATAATTTTGTTCTATTGGGGTTAGCTTCCTACTAGCAAATCACAAGGGATGGTCAACAATTCCCTCTCTAGGTTGTGGCTAAGAATGATCCAATCACCATCCCAGAATGCATCAACATGCACATGAAATGGATTATCTGAAGAGGGAAAGTGTAATATGGGTGCAGTAATGATAAGCTATTCTTCAGTGTGTCAAATCCATCTATTGCGCCTCTCCCCAATGAACATACTCTTGTTTTTTAGCAACTCCTCTAATGACGCATGAAATATCTTGGCATAACCCTTAATGAATTTCTTGTAATACCTTGTATGTCCTAAGGAATCCATGCACCATGCTCTAGTTGGTAGGCTCCCCCAATCCCACAATAATGAAAACTTTGGTAGGATCCACCAGCAAGCCTTCTTTACATATGATATGTCCTAACAAGGTGCCAAATGGAGTAGCGAAAACATATTTCTTAATGTTGAGAGATATACTCAACTGTCCGGCATCTCTCAAACATCAACCTCAGATTGTCACAATGGTCCTTTACTAGTCCATAAACCATCCAATCATCTAGGTAGACTTGAAAAACTTATGGATGAAGTCCTGAAATGCCTAAACCACAATGCGCGGAAAACACAACAGGTGCATTCTTCAGTCTAAAGGCATGACCATATAGGAAAAACTTCCCCATTCAGTGGAAAAATTTGTCTTTTCTTGGTCCTCCTTTGCAATTATAACCTAATGATATCCCAAGAATCCATCTATAAAAGAATAGATCTCATGCCTGGCTACTCCTTCCAGGATCTCCTCAGTGAATGGGGTTGGGAAAGGATCAATGACACACATCCACATTCAAATCCCTGTATTCAATGCAAATCCTTATCCTCCCATCCTTCTTAATGTTGATGACCATCAGACTTATCCACTCTGATTCCTCAATAACCTCAATGATGCCTGATGCGATCATCTTTTCAATCTCCTCCTTGACCTTGACGCATAGATTTTGATTCATTCGATAAGGTCTCTTCCGAATTGGGTGCACGCACTCCTTCCATTTTGATATTTAAACATCTCCTAAAGAGTGGTGAACTCCCTTAAGTTCATGGTACCCACATGGGGAATAAATCTTGGAATTCACGTAACAGATCAATAATCTTTGAAACCTCCCTTTCTGTCTAGTAATCTCCAATAGTAGCTTCCTTTAGGTTTGGCACCTCCAAGCCAATGTTAACCTTATTTTTTTCAATGGTTCATGGTAAGCACACACTTTCTCATCATCACTATCCATAACCTCGTGCGTACCCACAGTATGGTTAACATCCAAGTTCTCCACCTCTTCACCATCTATCACGTAGACCAAATTTCCTTTCTCCTTTTCCATGTAGGTGCACTCAAGTTGTACCTCCTTTGATTCTTCCTCATCTAAGCACACCTCCAAACCAGGTTCACCTAAAAAATCTAGTAATCCTATCCTCCACCATGGACACTATCTCCCATAGTTAGGCACTTAACAACCTGCAATGCCTCATTCATCAATGGCTTAGTACTTCTGATACTCAAAAGTTTGAATAAGATCAATCTGTCAACTCCTACCAGTTTCCTGTCTAACAGTGCAACTTTGAATGAATGTACCATGCACACGTGTAACCTTGTAAGGTGGAGTAAATATTATGCACCCATAATGATGGAGGCAAGGCTTCCACACCTTCCATCCAGGCCTTCTCACATGCTTGGACATGAAATGAGGCAGGTTCCTTCCCATGATAGTCTTGTATAGCAGTAGGTGCATTACTTCAGAGAAACCTAATAGAGAACATGCATTCTCACTTCACTACCACTTTAGAAGGTTATCTTGATGGGTCACCCACCAACGTGTTGTGGTCCTGAGATGTAAAGTATAGCTAAGCATACTTCTCCTTTCAATCTCACATATCCACTGGGTCTCCATTGCTTATAAGAAAACATTAGGGTTTCCTCCCCTAGTGTAACTCGACAACTTTTTTCCTCCCTAGGCACCTGACTGAGTGCATCCCTTTGTTACTCTCATTCACAGAGCCTCTTAACTTCCTTCCAAATAACTCATATGTCCCATGTGTCCTAATTATCACATTCCACACTAGTTGTATCACTTATAGATTGAGTGTCTTCCCATTGAATAACACCTTCACTTTGGTTGCACAACCTCAAGGTCCCTGATAGTGTACACATATATTAATGTCTAGTATCTTCTTCTCCCAAGGGCTCCAGCATAGGGTGCTGACTTTCCATCCAATCATTGGAATGATCACATGTTCTTCCTTTTTCTCAAAAATGATGTACCCCTTATTGAAATGTACATCAAAATTGTTCTTATAGCACCAAGGATGCCCAAGTAATGCTGGAAACTTGTCAGCCTCAGCAAGCTCCAAGAACCTTCAAAGTCTCTAGTAAATTTCTCCCCTTGAATATTTATGGATGCATCCTTTCAACACTCCTAATGGGCATTTCCTTTGTCTTGTTAGCCATGTACAACACATTGGAAGATGGGTGTAATGGGGGCCTTCCCATTTGATTCCATGCATCTAAGGTGAGCACATTGACTTCCACACTTTTGTCAATCAAAATATTACTCAGGAGCCATCCATCAACAATTGCATTCAATGTAATCTCCTTATCATAGTCAATGTTTTGCAAGGAGGTAAGATTAGCATGTAAGACTTGTCTCTCACACTTTCCTCTAGTGCATGTTACTTTTCCTCTTAGTCATTCTCCTAATAGAGGGAATAATAGTTCTCTTTTCGTCAACATCTTTCATACCTCCCTAACTTCATCCATATCCTTTTGAGGAACCTTAATGCTCTTATTCTTCAGCTCTAACTATCACACAACTTCTCCTTCAGGCACTGGATCTCTCCTTGTAGGCTGCTAATATACATCCATGGTTTCCTGATAAACTTCCTTCTAATGAGTAGGGTCTAGATACTTCCCATGCACCACTTCTTCTCTTGTAATCCAGTAGTCTCTTCTTTGGAATCTCCATGGAGTGCAAATAGCCTCAACTCACATTGTTACCATTATAGGTTCTAACTCTTACTCACGTGCCACTACCTTGACATCCACTTTTTTATCAACACACTCTTCACGCTTACCATCTCAATGTTCCTTTATCCTTTTTCTACTTCTAGCTCATGTGTTTAAACAATTCTTGGCATTCCTCATTCTTTTCCTTGTTTCCCACACTAAGAACACTGCATAGTAGGTTGGGACACTCTACACTTAAAATGCTCTATAGACCCACATTTGTAGTAGGTTCTACCCAAGGAAAATTCACTCCTTAATTCACCACCACGATTCCCACAACCTCTAGAATCCACCTCAAAATCCTCTTCTATCGACCTCCTCTATCCATGTGCGCTTCAAAATGATGGCCTTCATCCTTGGAATTGCTGGTAATGGTGGCCTAATGCACCCCAATTTTAGTAACATCATGTATCTAGTCAATCAATCAACAATCCTTTATGTCATGAGTAGTAGAGGTGCAAATATTGCAATAGGAAGATACATTGTTCTGGATCTTATGCTGCAGCAACGGAAACATACTTGTATCATGATCTCTGTGGAAAATCTCACAATCCACCGACAAGGCACACACTGATCTTCACATGCAATTTTCCTTTGTATGCCCTTCTACTTCGCAGTCCGTGCACCATAGCCCACTGCGAGTCTCATGACCCAAGTTCATAGATAATTTCTCTAGCTGCTTTGCCATGACAATAATCTGAGCTTCAAGAAATGGACTAACTCTGGTATCAATGCTTCCCACGGCCTTAGCGCGCAAGGCAGCCTCATCGTCAAAGTCAACGATAGACTCATCGTCGTACTGTCGTGTGGAATAAAGATCAGTCATGGTAAGCTTCTTAACAATGTTGATGGAGAAGTGATCTAAGAAAGCTTGGGATACTTGATTAAACAAGTAGATGGAGTGTCTTGGTAGCCCACTGTACCAGTCCAATGCAGGTCCTATGAGGGACATCCGGAAGGTCCGTAGGAGTAAAGCGTCATCATGGGCAATCAGGTAACACCCATGTTTGAAAGACCGCAAATGTTGTTGCAGGTCTGCTTTACTATTGAAATGACTGAATTTTGGCATTTCCGAATGTAATGGGTATGGGTGAATAGGGATGGACAAATGAATGGGCTCATTACAGATTTCATCGTAGCTCAAAGAATTGTGCGACCTGTCGACACTAAAATTTTCCTCCGTAATTTCTATTTCATTAATGTATGTATTAGGAATAGGATGTTGTTAAGTATAATTAGTAGTAGCGTCTGATAGAAGATAACGGCACCGTCAGTACGGTGCCACCAATAATGTGGAGTACGGTAACAGTCAAAGTATAATAGGAATGTTGTAAAAAGTAAATATTTGTCGTAAGTGGTTCGGTAATGTTAAAATGTCAAAGTTTGGGTAATTAGAGAAGTAGGGTCTACATGATTAGGAATTAGAAATAAGGACAAGGAGTGAGGTCATAAATATTTTGTGTATTTTATTTGTAAAAAGTCTAAAAATGTGGAACCCATGTAAAATGATAAGGTTTATCTTATCTTAAAAGATAAGCTTACATGTACAGATAAGAGTTAAGGTATGGAATATGATTCGTCAGAGTGGATTTCTTATCCTATCTTAGAGATAAGATGGATAAGCCTGGAAATTATATAAATAGAGAGACCACCCCCCTCATTTAGCATAGAAGGAAGTAGTGAGAAATATTGTATGAAGTGTGTAAAGGAAGCCATCAATTTAAAGGTGTGTTGAAGAAGCCATTAAAAGGTGTAATTGTAAAGTTTCTCCCATAGTCTTGGTGAAAGGCAAGTGAAGTCAATAACACTTGAAGTACCTCATGGGTGAGATTGTAACAATTTCATGTTAATATTATAATTTACTTTGATATTTCAGAATTGTCATCATTCTGTCTTATCATAGTCGATGGTATTCTTGTGTTAT
Organism: Taxus chinensis; assembly: GCA_019776745.2. NCBI lineage: Eukaryota > Viridiplantae > Streptophyta > Pinopsida > Cupressales > Taxaceae > Taxus > Taxus chinensis. Next base: position 553,568,678 of record CM034156.1, on the reverse strand, counting down.
ATTTGTTGTTGTGTTTCCAGATTACATCCACCAAACTAAAGGCTGTGCATTAGTAAATAATCATAGCACGAGGAGTTCCCGATGAAGAATTATCATAGTGCCGGATTGGTGATGACATTTTGGTTCCGTTGCCGGGACCATTCCTCGTTAGTGGATTTTCTGGAGAGATATTCCCACTTAGTCAAAAATCAATTGGAGGGTAACCTTGTTTTTACTGTGCATAGTAGTTACCATGGTAAAGTCATTTTTGCCATGAATAGTAGTTACCATGGTAAAGTTATTTTTGCCATGAATAGTAGTTACCATGGTAAAGTCATTTTTGCCATAAATAGTAGTTACCATGGTAAAGTTATTTTTGTTGGGAATAGTATTTACCGCAGTAAAGTCACTTTTTACTGTGAATAGTATTTACCGTAGTAACTTCACTTTTTACCGTGAATAGTGTTTACCACAGTAAAGTCAGTTTTTACCACAGTAAGTCAAGTTTTACCATAGTTTACCGTGGTCATTTCTATTTTACTGTAGAAAGGTGTAAAGTCACTTTCTAGTATAGTGATTCCAATTATTTGTGCACATAAGTCTTGTTGATGGTACTTGTGGGTTGGTATTTCACGGTGGTTACTTTTGAAAATGGGAAAGATTCATGTTTTTTCAGCTCAATCTAATAAAGATGCTTCTTCTTTCATTCAAGAGTTTAAAAGATCTTGTATTTGTAATGGCCTCATAAGAAGGGAACAATGGAATGAATTTTTTCCTACCTTTTTGGATGGTTCAGCACTTAGGTGGTTTGAAATACTAGGTGATAATGTGAAAAATTCATGGGATTTATTAACTGAAAGTTTTCTTGAAGAATTTGGCAAACAACAGAAATATGCAGATCTCATGATCGAGATCACAAAGCTATCCCAAGGAGAGAAGAAGAATATAAGGGATTATCATGCTCGTGTTCTAGAGCTAAGGAGGAAGCTCGATGCCCAGACCCGGAAGGAAGGATTAGCGGATGGGTTGATGAATGGCGTGGATAATCTCCTATGTAAGCACTTCATTCTTGGGATGAAGCCAGAAATCAGACAACGAATGAAATATGACCGCCCAGCTACCATTGAAAAAGCAAAGGAGATTGCAAGAAGGTAAGAAGAAAGCATGGAAGAGGAGCCCAAAGAAATTGTTGCTAAAGTAGAGCCTACACCAGCACCTTTGGTCCAGAATCCACAATCACTCTCGGTGAGCACAAATATTTCTCCTAGTACATCTACTAAGTATGAAGATCTGCTCAAAAAGATGGGTCAATTACCTATTAATCTTCTTCAAGGAAAAGAATTTAGTTCTCAGGGAGGAGATAGAGGTCCAAAAAGAAATATTTCTGAAGTTGTATGTTATGGTTGTTATAAAAAGGGTCATTATAAGTATAATTGTCTAGATAGAGCTTCTACATCTGGTAAAGGAGATAATGATAAAGGAAAAGTACCTGTGAATTCTTTTGATGTAGTAGATAAGAGCAGAAATAATGAAGTAGATGTGTTTGTAACAAAAAGAAAGAAAGAAAAAGATAATCAAGATGGAAATGATCCTAAGAAGATGAAAGGAGAAACTAGTAAGAAACATAAGAGAAGAAAGTTGGGTGTGCAGGATTTTCTGATTTCACAGGGGCAAGGACCATACTCCATCTTGGAAGATCTGTCCAAAAAGCCTGCAAATATTACATATGGTCAACTCTTGGCTATGTCTTCTGAGAAGAGGCGGGAGCTGCAAAGTGGACTCAATGCTCGACGAAGGAAGGAGGTTGAGGTCCCTATTTTGGAGGCAGAGGCGGATTCCTATGCTCCACAAGCTGAGGTATTATGTAATGGTATTTCAATTCATGATGTCTTAGTTGATGGAGGTGCTGCAGTTAATGTAATGACCGAGTCTGTAATGAATATGTTGGGGTTAAAAATTGATCGCCCTTCAACACTTATGTTAAGGTCATTAAATAAGGGAAAAACTAAACCAGAAGGTGTAGTTTCAAATGTGGCAATATCTATTATGGGTGTTGTATGTGTGGTAGACTTTCAGGTGATGAAAAATGGTACTGTTGTGTACCCAATGTTGCTGGGAAGACCATGGATAAGGAGAGTTCATGCAAGAAACTACTGGAATGAAGGCTTCATGACACTTGGACGTGGTAGAGAGAGGGTGAAAATAAACGTGATCCCTCGGCATCATAAGGCAGAACCTGTCGATTCAAGCGATGAAACTGATGATTGGACATCCTCTGATTACTCTAGTACCAGTGAAGTGGACACTGAGGATAAAGAAAGTGAGGTTGATGTTTCAGTCATGGATATCCTTCCAGTCACACCAACTCATGACCCCATAAAATTATCTGAAGAAGAAGTTGATGATCGTCTCCAACAAATAAAGATTGGTGATGCTGTGATGGAGAGTGAGAAGGAATCTTACCTCCAGCTCTTTCGAAGGTACATACACATATTCACTTTTGATTACAAGGAACTCCGTCAAGTAAGTTGGGTAGAACATTCTATTGAGCTGGTAGATGGCGCTAAGCCCATAAAGCAAATGCCATATAGAATGAATCCTAATTTTTTCAAGACTGTAAAAGAAGAAATAGATAAGTTGCTTGATGCAGGATTCATATTTGATGTGGAAAATTCAGAATGGGTTTCTCCCATTGTGATTTCAATAAAAAAGAATGGGAAGCTACACATTTGTGTTGATTACAGGAAGCTCAATAAGGCAACAAAGAAGGATCATTACCCTCTTCTATTTTCAGATCAGATCTTGGACGAAGTAGCTGGCCAGGAGTGCTATAGTTTTGCTGATGGATATAGTGACTACAACCAAGTTTGTATAGCAGAGAAAGATCAGCTGAAGACCATGTTCACCACTCCTTGGGGAACGTTTGCTTATAGAGTTATGCCTTTTGGGTTGTGTAATGCTCCAGCAACATTCCAGCGTTTGATGAATAGGGTGTTCGAACCCTACATTGGGACTTTCATCAGAGTATTTCTGGATGATTTTTGCATCTATGGGAGCAAGTTGGACCACCTGCACCAGATGGAGACAACATTTCAAAGGTTAGATGAAGCATAAGCCTCACTAAACCCTACAAAGTGTGTCTTTGGATGTTCTAAAGGCGTATTGTTATGGCATGTTGTATCCAGAGATGGTATTGGTACTGATCCTGATAAAGTTTCAAAAATCAAAGATTTACCATTTCCTATGAATAGAAGTAAGTTGAGATCATTTTTAGGCCATGTGGGTTACTATAGAAGGTTCATCAAGAATTTCTCAAAGATTGCACAGCCACTAACCCAGTTCTTGAAGAAGGATATTACTTATGAACCAGGAAATAAGGTGCATGAAGCTTTTGGACAACTGAAAGAAGCCCTGGTGTCTTCACCTGTTTTGAAGAATCCAGATTGGAACAAGCCATTCATTGTGTACACTGATGCCTCAGATGCAGCACTAGGAAGTACTTTGAGCCAAAAGGATGAAAATGGGAATGAACATCCAATTTACTTTGGGAGCAGACAAATGAGCAGTGTTGAGGTAAATTATACTGTAACTGAAAAAGAGGCTCTGGCTATCATTTTTGTTGTAAAGAAGTTTATGAATTACTTTCTAGGGCAAAAATTTCTAGTTGTAACAGATCATCAGGCTCTAAAATATATTGTAAATAAGCCTAACCCATAAGAGAGGATAGCAAGATGGATAATTTTGCTACAAGAATTTGAATTTGATATTATAGATAGGCCAGGAAAAAAGCATGTCAATGTAGATGCACTCCTTCGAGCCTATGATGGTTTAGGAGCATCTTGTAATGATGATGATTTCCCCGATGCAGCATTATTATCCCTTGACACAATCCTTAGTGAATACATAGATATTTGGAATTATCTGAATGAATTCAAGTTTCCTGATGGTGCCAATGCAAAGACTAAGAGAAAGATTACTCAAGTCAGTCGTCCATATTCTATTCTGCATGGAGTATTATTTCGAATAGGACCTGATGGACAGTACAAGAGGGCAGTTGGACGTGATCAAGGGAAGGAACTGCTAGAAGAATTCCACAATGGTACATGTGGAGGGCACTTCTCTGGACAACTTACAGCAAGAAGGATCTTGGATGCAGGTTATCACTGGCCCACTCTTTTTAAATATTGTTATAATTATTGTAAGACATGTGATATTTGTTAAACACATGGTAACCATAAGACTTCATCAGCTCCATTATGCCCTATTCTTCCACTTGGTCCCTTTGAAAAGTGGGGAATAGACATTGTAGGTCCACTTCCAACTACCTCATGCCAAAATAAGTATATTGTAGTTGCCACAGATTATTTAACCAATTGGGTTGAAGCTAGGCCATTGAAAATAGCTTCCATGGATGAGGTGACAAGGTTTATATATGAACGCATTGTCACCAGATTTGGTTGTCCATTAGAAATTGTAACAGATTAAGGAAGCCACTTCATTAATGAGGTGGTAGAAGCCCTAGTCAATAAGTTTTCTATTAAGCACAGGAAGGCAACAACATACAAGCCAAGCACAAATGGACAGGTGAAACGAACAAATTTTGTGTTGTGTCAAATTCTAACAAAAGATGCAGCCTTGCAGGTACATAAATGGGATAAAAGGATTCATGCAGCATTGTGGGCATATAGGGCAACATCAAAGTCAGCAACAGGATACTCCTCATTTCAGTTGGCTTATGTCATTGATCCAGTTCTTGTTATTGAGTTTGATATTCCCACGGTCAGAGTAATGAAAAATGAAAGAATGGATGAAAGTAATTCAGTAAAAGAAAGGTTGGTACATCTTCATTTGTTAGAGGAAATGAGGGAAATAGCTAAGGATACAAGATATAAGAAAAAAATGAAGCAGAAGGAATACTTTGATCAAAAGATCCGGTGGTCTCCATTTCATGTGAATGACTTGGTTCTAGTATATGATTCCAGAAACAAAAAAAGAAGACAAAGAAAATTTCTTCCAAAATGGATGGGGCCCTACAAAATAGCAGTTGTGCATGAAAATGGTACGTACCAACTGGAGGAATTGGATGGCACTCCCATTACGAAATGGGTCAACCACGACAAGTTGAAGATTTTCCAAGCACCAGAATAGTCTACTCCGAGGACGGAGTAGAAGCTAGGAAGGGGGAAGATGTCGACACTAAAATTTTCCTCTGTAATTTCTATTTCATTAATGTATGTATTAGGAATATGATGTTGTTAAGTATAATTAATAGTAGCGTCTGATAGAAGATAACGGCACCGTCAGTACGGTGCCGCCAATAATGTGGAGTACGGTAACAGTTAAAGTACAAAAGAAATGTTGTAAAAATTAAATATTTGTCGTAAGTGGTCCGGTAATGTTAAAATGTCAAAGTTTGGGTAATTAGAGAAATAGGGTCTACATGATTAGGAATTAGAAATAAGGACAAGGAGTGAGGTCATAAATATTTTGTGTATTTTATTTGTAAAAAGTCTAAAAATGTGGAACCCATGTAAAATGATAAGGTTTATCTTATCTTAAAAGATAAGCTTACATGTACAGATAAGAGTTAAGGTATGGAATATGATTCGTCAGAGTGGATTTCTTATCCTATCTTAGAGATAAGATGGATAAGCCTGGAAGTTATATAAATAGAGAGGCCACCCCCCTCATTTAGCATAGAAGGAAGTAGTGAGAAATATTGTATGAAGTGTGTAAAGGAAGCCATCAGTTTAAAGGTGTGTTGAAGAAGCCATTAAGAGGTGTAATTGTAAAGTTTCTCACATAGTCTTGGTGAAAGGCAAGTGAAGTCAATAACACTTGAAGTACCTCATGGGTGAGATTGTAACAATTTCATGTTAATATTATAATTTACTTTAATATTTCAGATTTGTCATCATTCCGTCTTATCATAGTCGATGGTATTCTTGTGTTATGTTTGTTGTTGTGTTTCCAGATTACATCCACCAAAATGAAGGCTGTGCATTAGTAAATAATCATAGCACGAGGAGTTCCCGGTGAAGAATTATCATAGTGCCGGATTGGTGATGACAAATCCTAAAAATGATGCTTCTAGTGTCTGCATCCTTTCCATCATTAATTTGATGAGGTCATTGGAAGGTTCTGGTAGAAGGGATCCTACTGTGGCATAAGGAGGTTGCTATTTAACCTGTGATGTGGGTGGCATTCCATTGTACGGTGATGCCAAATAGGGAGGTTGAGAATAGGGGACCAACATAGAGGGCGTGTATCAAGAATGGGTGAGAATGGGTGACTCTAGTAGCGATTAGGGACAGTGTTTGTGGGATGGAGAGGACGAGATTATGGAATGGAGTAGGGGTCACCGACACCACGAGCGGTTGTGTTGCAATTGGTATTTGTGAGAATATGGGTGATGATGAGGTTACGATTTGGGTGGTTGATGAGAGTGCAATAGATACTATAGGTGCGAGTGATAGTGCAGACGTAGCGGTCATGACGGGTATGGGTCCTAGATGTGAAACCACTAAGGGTGAAGCAGGTGAAGGTAACACCACGTTATTAGGGGCTGATGTAGAAGCGAGAATAAGGGCAAGAGGGATGGATACATGCATGCCATAAATCAACTGCCCTGAAGAGTCTCATGTGGAAGAGTAGGAAAGATAGAACTATAAGGCCGCGGGATTCTGATCAAGGAGTCGTGTAAATTCTTCGTCACCTGCAGCAATGGTGATAGGTAGGGTTGGATCCATGGGTGACAGGACATAGGGTGGTGAAGGAATAGGCGGGAGTGTTTGATGACTTACATGAAATGTAAGAGCGTTAGCTTGATTGTGATTGAACACCATGTGAATGAATGTATATCAGGTGATGTTGTATCCTGCAGATGACATAGGTAGCAGTGACAATGAAGAAAATAGATGTCTATAGGTAGATTTGGGTAATATATCAATTGATGTTCAGCATAGGTTAACCGACTCTGGTTAAGGATGACCGATGCCGGTTTAAGGGTAACTGAGGTCAGTTACTGTGAGACAGGAACAGTTTTATCAAATGAGGAAAGGACTAGTGATGGTCAAATGAACAAGTTGTAGGATGATTGTTTATCGAAGTAGAGAGAATACAGAGACTCACAAGAACTCTGACAGCAAAGAAAATGAAGTAAGGGTTCTTTAGGCAATTTAACCCAAAAGAAAAGAAAACAAATGTCGGTTAAGAAAAACCGATGCCGGTCAGGGGTAACCGATGCTAGTTACTGTGAAAATTGGAAATATGTAGAAAATGGATTGTTGTGAGTTTTAGAGAGATAAATAATCAACCCAGAAGTTTGGAGATGATGCAATGAAGCCCTAACACACTCAAAAGAATTCAGAATATTCTAAATGTGATTGGAAGAGAATGAAAAAAATGGAGAAGCTAATCCTCACACCTCAAAATGCATGTCAATCAAACACTAAAAAAGACATACCTAACAAGTGATTTTTAATGTGTTGAGCTTATGATATTTAGAAGACTGACTTATGAATTTAGAATAGATTTTTTGGTGAGGAAGGCTTCCTACGAAGAAGGATATCTAAAAGGAGAGGTTTTAGGTATGTTATGGCGGGGGCGGGGCTTCCTCTGAGATAATGACTCGATAGAGGGTAACAAGCTAGGGAGTACCTGCCAATCTGATCGTGTGATCGCGGACAGGTGTTCCCAGGTAAGATGTTGTTTAAGAAAGATGTATATATTTCAATTTTGTGTAGTTTGGTAAGACACTGAGAGAGAGAGAGAGAGAATGTGCTTTCTACGATTCTTTGTATCAACCATCAGTTGGGCATGACTTCCAGCATATAGGTTTCCCTCATTTTAATGTGAGTTAAATGCAACAAAAAAGATTGTAATGCAGCCAATTTTAAGCCCAAATCAAAAAGATTACGTTTGATGAAGCAAATGATGAATAGGAGAAGGTATGCTTTTTCACTAAATGCAGAAAGCAAGAAAGAAGAATAATTCTTTTTAAACGCACCAAGAGGAATGTTTCTTTTAGAAAAATTAGAAAGAAGAGAGGATTACAAGAGAAGAAGATTAACGTGTAAGCCTTTTAAAGGGAAACAAACACACACACTTTCGCCTAGGAATGAAGAAAATGTGATAGAACCCGGATGGGTCCCACCGGGCAGTGTCAAAATGTTTCACCATTTTCTTTACGTTTATGAATGATGAAACAAATAGGGTTATGGGCTAGGAGGAATACCTGTTAAATAGGTTGGTTGATGGTTGTTGTGCACGTTCTGAATTCTCGATCCAGTGTCGATTGTGAGAACTTCCTTTTGGCTGGGAGGAACTACCTAAAATAGAAAACAAGACCACAAAAGAATATTTAAATAATATATGACAGTGGACTTCCTAGCGTATGCTAGATCCGGGAAGTGTGATACTCCCTAGATGGTTGTCAACCAACTGTTTAAAACAAATTAATGCGAGAAATAAGCAAATTCCTACTGTAGTTGATATGATTTAGGTATATCATTCAATCACAATAAGCAAATCTAATATAATGGGCTAGGTTATAGTCAGATCTGAAAGGTTAGTAGATGTTAGTCAAAGTATTGGGACTGGTCAGGGTCTGATTCTTGGGTTTTTTAGGTCAATTGGTAGGAGGTTGTTTGGACCTATTCTCGAGCAGAGTACAAAAAATAGAGACCGGTGTCAGTCTAGTATGACTGTCGACAGTTTAGTGATAACCGACGACATTTACTATGGGTTTTCAATAAATCACTAGTTCATGATTTAGGGAATTTTCTGAGACTGACCTGGAGATGGTGAGGAGTGGGGTGTAGGTCTGGAGAGGTGTTAGAAGTATGCAGAGATGTCTAAAATTCAGGTATGGGTGATTTTATGGTGTGGGTGAAGGAATGATCAAACTTGTATGGAGATAAATGGTGGGGAAGTGAGAGTTCAAGTAGAGATTCATAATGGAAGTAACAAATCCTACTAGAATGAAAATAGAATAATGTTGATTAACAACATACTTATTGTGGTGCAGATTTGACAGCTGGATGGAGGTGACGGTTGAACGGAATTCCTGAAATGCTACCATGGGTTGCAATACTCCTTGATCTCTCTGGATGATCGTATTGGATGCCTGGATGCACGAAAAGATGTTGGTTCTGCTTGCATGCAACTCTGATCTCGTTCTGCTCTAGTCTCGAATGTGCCAACCTCTCAAACAAGGTTGCTAAGGTGAATAAATGGTAACCGATTGATGGTTCCGTCTTGACTGGTGTCGGTTTAGGTCTGACCGGCATCGGTTAAGGCTGGATTCCATAGGTTTACTAAAATGGGTAGATCTCTCTAATTTATTGGGCCAAGTTGGTTTGTTGTTGTGGATCAGAATCGAAGCTTCCCTTCTAATGAGCGGGAATGTCGTTAGAGAAATCTTAGGCATTGATTTTAGGGTTAGACCAAATATTAGCTCATTAAGGCAAGTAAGACTTAGTTATATTGTTCGTAATAGAAACATGTCAAGAATAGGTCTATGGTGAGGTGGCCGAATGAGGTGTCTAGGTGAGGTGGAAATTAGGTCAATTAAGGTAATAAAATAATGGATATTGTGAGGATGGGTATTTAATCTAAATAAATTAATTATTAATGTGGGGAGGAAGGGGGGCCATGGTTAGGGTATAGAGTTTAAGTTGGTTATCCGATCATGGACTAAGGGGAATGTAACCAAATTTAGGTGTCTACATTTACCCTTTTTTGTCACGTAGCTTGTATTGGTAAGCGATGCTGACAAAAATAAGAAATGGGTGCCCCAGGTGTGGGTGAAGGTGATCCCCCTTAAACCAAGAACTGGTGTTGTAGAAGATGGAAGTGATGAGTGGTTTGATAAAAGGTAGACATGGTGAAAAGGAGCGTAGATGTGGGTGAATGTGGGAAAGGGGAGAGGTCAAAAATAGGAAAATAGGTAAATGGGCCAGGATAAAAGGTAGTGGCAGTCAAACGCACACACATGTTATAAACTGCAACACAGCTCTAGGTTAAAGAGCTTGTAAAATCTACATCATCCAAGGTTAATAGGTTTATTCAAACAAGGTTGAAGTGATTCCGATATTCAAGGCATAGGATATGATACGGAAACACTACGTAAATTAGGTGTAGGAACGTTTAGGTATGTTCCAGTACACTAAAGGTTGGGTCAGGATAAACATCATGACAATAAGAAAGGTAAGGTCATTAAGTCCAAACAACACAGGTAACAGTGTCGCAAGGTATAGCAAGGCACATGAGTTCACAGGTCACTAACAATGTTCCTAGTCCAGGGAGCTAGGTCACGGCACGGGTAGGACCGAGGGTACTCATAAAATAACAAGTCCCTAAACGCAATTAAGGATAGGAATAGGTAATGTAGGCTTGTAGGTAGGTTATGATAAGGGTGGGGTAAGGTAAAACAGTGGTGGGGAAGGGTAAATTTTGTTCAAAAATGGGGAAAGGGTATTGACAAGAGTATGACATGTAACCGATGTTGGTCATACTAAACCGGTGATGGTCTAGGTAAACCAACCATGGTTTTCTATGACACACGACTGATGTTGGTTTAGGTACAACTGACCACAATATGCTAGGGCACAGGACTAATGTCGGTCTAGGTATAACCAACGACGGTTTAGGGGGACATGTGGGTATATAAAAATGAACAATTCATATAATACACGATTCATTTGTACGTTTTGGATTTTGTGAAAATGAAGAGAACACTAGACGTTTGTTTGTATTGTCGAGAGGAAAGTACGTGGGGCTATACCGAGATGAGGTGGAGAGATCCAGTTGGAGAGGAGATCCAGGTAAATAGGTCCATGAGATCAGGCGGAGGGAGGTGATTGGTAGAGTTGAGGTTCCATAGCACCAGTATGAGCTACGGGGATATGTATCGGGCCCATTCAGAGGAGATGAGGGTGGTAGTGTTGTTGACGGAGGCAGTCTGTTGCTTTGCACTACCAGGATGCAGAGGGTGGGAGATTCACACGATCATTGATGGGGGTTATGCACGACATGGTGGAGGACAGGACTCGTTTTGCATGGGCACCCACATTTCTGGTACAGTTGTATAGAGAGCTATGGGCTTATGGGCGGCTACAGAGATTTATCCTGTGTTGTACTTTCCTAATTCATTGTTGGGCATATGATCACATTGTGTGTGTGCGTCTAGTTGGTATGCCTTGGGTTGATGCATTCAAACCAGGTTTTTTTCAGGTGGGATTCAGGCGATGGGTGCCTACGATTTGGGGAGCGTTGAGCTGCTAGAGCTACACATGATGTAGGCTATTACAGGTGATTGCTAGAAGGGTTGTCTGGCGCAGACATCATTTGGAGGCCCTATGTGGGTTTTCCATCATATGGGTGAATGACAGAGGAGCTACAGGAGCTACATCTGCTTCGATGGATAGAGGGGCGACGTGTAGGAGATCACGAGATGATACCCATAGAGAGGGTTAGACGGGTAGTTCGGGATGCTTCAAGATATACCTCCACCCTTCCCACAGTATAAGAGGGATGACGTGGAGAGGCCTCTACCGCTATCACATCCAACAGTGCTAACAGGGAAAGAGGAGCAGGAGATAGACTAGCAAATTGATGATGTCGGGGTGACTGATAGATATAGGCAGTGGTGGGCCACACATTTACGAGTAGTACCACCAAGGTCGAGGCAGCCAGATTTAACCACCATCACAGTGCAGAGGGACGCCCTACAGGGGCAAGTGACTACCCTGATTACACAATTGGGGATAGTGAAGGGGTAGCTGACATGCTCATATGTGCACAGGTTGCTATTTTATAGGCACAGGTGGCCACTGTAGGGCCAGGCCCTAAATGGCACAGGTTGACAAGTAGGGGCGGGACAAGGTCCCTCAGAATAGGCACAGGCATAGGGACATGGTCCCTCTTTACATGTACCAATGGGATAGGCTCCCGAGAGACAGGCATAGGGGCCGAGACCCGATGGCACCACCACAGACAGTACCGATAGGCAGGTTGAGGGATGCCTTAGGCGAGGTCAGGTATTATCAAGATCAGCTGATGGCCGTGGGGATAGATTTTCTATCCTATGGGGAGTATAGAGCATAGTAGGCCTCGAGTGAGAGGATCAGGTCGCGTACCCACAGTGTAGAGAGTACAGGGGGGCATGGCGAGCCCTAGGTTGACAAGGTCAGGGAGAGACTACTAGTTTACAGTAGGCTAGCTCTAGGTGAAGGACGATCAAAGGATAGATCATGGCGAGGTGGAGAGAGGTTGGCAGGGCACCCCACTGGAGGGGAGATAAGAGGAGATTGATGAGACATGGATGGATTTCAGGTGGGGTGACAATTAGTCTTCAATGATGATCAGTGTATCCATGTTTTTGACATATTTTTGATGTGTATACTGGCCTGCGTGCTGAAGATGATAAAGATGTGTATGAAAGTTTTTGTTATTTTTGATCATATACCAGCCTACGTACCGATGATTTTTTGTATATGATATTGGCCTGCGTTCTAATGATTTTGAGACATTTGTATTTGATATATTGTATATGAGAGGTATTTGTACCGATTTTTGTACCCGATTACATATGTATAGACACTCAGATGTGGATGATATATATTGAGATGATTATGTTTATGGGATGATTCATATGATTGTTTATAATTTTGTTGTTATGGCGTTGTGCATGTCTTGTAGTGAGATGCGGAGAGATGGAATCTGGACTTCGAGAGGATAAGACAACCTCAGTACCGTAGACCATAGAAAAGGGTGTGGCATCCATCGAAGTGTGAATACTAGTATGATAAGCCCATTTTAAGGCGAAAGGAATGTGCGTATGCTAATCTTTCCCAGTATCGTTGACTACCTTTTCATAAGAATTTTTTTCAAAGGTTTTATTGGTTGATTCGGCTTGACCATTAGTTTGTGGGTAATAAGATGATGAGAAACTAAGTTGGATGCCAAAAGCGTCACACAATTTGCGTATGGTTTTGCTTTTGAATTGTTTTCTATTATCAATGATGAGGCGGTGAGGAACACCAAAATGAAAAATGATGTGATTGTTGATGAATTCACATATTTTCTCAGCTTTTGTAGAGATTTAGGGGAATGGCTTCTACCCATTTAGTGTAATATTCGGTAGCGGTTATGATCCATTGGTGGCATTGTGAAGAATAGGGGTTGATCTCACCGACAAGATCCAAACCTCATTGAGAGAAAGGACAAAGGTCTCGTATGACCTGTAAGGAATGACTAGGTGTGTGACTGGAGATTAGCATGTTGCTAACATTTCATGCAACGTTTTACGTAATCACAACTGTCACAGTTTAGGTTTGGCCAATAATAGCCTAGGCAAAGAGATGTGTTTTGTGATGGCTAAACCACTAAAGTGACCTCCACAAATTCCATCGTGGACTTCATTAATGGTGTAGGGAATTTCATAACTTGTAAGGCAGGGCATAAGAGAATGTCGTCAAAGCCGCACTTGTAAAGAAGACCACCCATGATGACATAATGGGAGACACTTTTAAGAAAGGCACGTTGTCCATTACGAGTGAGATCAGCGGGTAAAATGGAAAGGGAAAGATAGTCTGCATATTTTACTTATACCAAAGGTCACGTGGGTCAGGGGAAATGGTTCCGACATAGTAGACCTCACGAGGTAAATAAGAGGGTGATTGTAGCCTTTGTACTTGTGACAAATATTTTAGAGTTAGCGGGTGAAGCAGGTATCTGAGAAGCCAAGCATGCCACAGTATCTACAAACTTATTGGTAGAACGTGGGGTGGTTTAAAGTGTATAATGGTCAAAGGTGGTCAAAAGTAAGTCTGCGTGTTGCTTATACTTTTGAAGGATCTCATTACAACATTGGTATAGACCATTGACTTGGTTTATGACCAACTAGAATCACCAAAGATATTAATTGTCTTAACATCTAAGGTATATACAACCTAGAGGCCCAATATGAGTGCCTCGTATTCCGCAATGTTGTTTTGTACAATAAAAATTGAAGTTTTAAAGACAAAGGCATAGGTTCACCCTCAAGGGGTATAAGGGATAACACCAGCCCCATCCCCACGTGACACTTGGAGCCATCGAAGCAGAGTGTCATTTGGTAAGCGGGTTCGTCCAGGGAAAGGGTAGCTATAGACTTGTCTGGGAAGTCGAAGTTAGATGGTTGATCCCCGGGTAATAGGTGCGTCGGCTAGTTGGTCAGTGATAGCCTGGCCCTTGAATGGAATTTTGATGAATGAATTCAAGGTCAAGGTCGGAAAGAAGCATAAGCCAACATGCAACACATTGATGTTGATAGGGTTTGGCATACATATAGTGTAATGGGTCAGTATTAGTAATGATGAAGGTTTTTTGATTGAGTAGGTAATGGTGGAAGTTTGGTGGTGATGAAAACTAAGGCTGAGCAGAGTTTTTCGGTGTGGGTATATCTAGTTTCATAGTCAAGAAGGGTGCAGCTTATGTAATAAACCACTTGCTCTCTATGCTCCTCGTTGCAATGAGCGAGCATGACACCTAAAGAATGGTCAGTGGTGGAAATATATAGGTAAAAGGCCTGGTCATCCTTAGGAGGAATGAGAACTAGGTGGTTGAAGGAGGTATTGCTTTAAGGCTTCGAAGGATTTTCGGCATTCATCATCCCATTTGAAGGAAATATCTTTCTTGAGAAGATGATGAAATGGTTGACAGCGGTCAGAAAGCTGCAAGATAAAATGATGAATGGATTACAACTTACCTTGTAGGCTTCAAAGTTGATGGAGATTAGTGGGTGGAGGCATTTCCAAAATAGCCTTGACTTTAGCAGGATTGACTTCTATGCCACACAAAGAAACCATGAAGCCTAGGATTTTTTCGTGGAAAGTACCGCAAAGACGCACTTCTTTGGTTGAAGATGCACACAATACTTGATGAGTCAGTTCAAAGATGACTTTAAGGATGGACAAGTGTTTGGTTCAATGTTTAGATTTGGCCAGAAGATCATCTATGTAATCTTTCAGTATGCGATGCATGATGTCATGGAAGATGTAAGTCATGGCTCGTTGATATGTAGTACTAGCATTTTTTAGGCTAAAATGCATGACTCGATAGCAATAAATGTCCCCAAAGGGGTGATGAAGGTAGTCTTTGTGTTGATCCTTTAGAGCTAGTAATATTTGATTGTAGCCCAAGAAACCATCCATGAGTGATAGAATTTCATGGCCAACAGTGAGATCAACTAATTGGTCAATGCCTGGTAGGGGGAAATTGTCTTTGGGGCAGGTGAGGTTGAGGTCACGAAAGTCTGTGCAAATGCGAAGTCCCTCCTGTCGCCTTTGTGACAGGAATGATGTTAGAAATCCATTGGGGATAGTCAATGTGTAGAATGAAGGAAACCGAGAGAAGGCATTGAAGCTCTTCTTTGACTAGAAGAGAAATGCGAGGATGCATTTTCCACAGCTTTTGTTTGATGGGTTTGGCATCAAGAATGGTTACGATATTATGGACCACGATTTTTTGGTCAATACCGGCCATATCGGCATAGGAACAGGAAAACGTGTTGCCTATGGTCCCGAAGGAAAGAGGTGAAGGCTTCCTATTTAGTAGCGTCTAAGGATTGGCCGATCTTTAGAATGTGCGGGTCATCCTGAGTGTTAATGTTGATTTCGATGGTCGATTCATTCAACATGGTTTGCGTCTCAGAAGGTAACAACCAATGAATATAAGAATCTTCCACACCAAGGTAAGTGAGGATGGATTCATCATCCTAACATTGAATGAAATTAATAGAAGGTGTATCATCATCGATCATGTCAGGATACAGGAATGGGAGAGAAGAGGGAGCTTCGCCATCACGTTGATAGGTCAGCAGTCCTAGGGAAATGGTGTTTATGAAAAAAAAAGTTAGGAGGAATAGATTCGGGATCTATGGACTCCGTGGGTGAAGATGGTAATGTGGGTGAATGAGATGGGGAATATTTTCCATCTTGGATGAGGTTGACGTGAACCTTCTTGGAAGGTGGTGCATCAAAACCAATGCCACTATGGTCATTGTGTTTACGAGAGGTATAGGAAATGATAGTATGGTGGCCTTGTTCATAAATAGTCGAAGCCAAATCCTTTCCACATGCACCGGTGGAGGAAAGTGTGAGTGAAGTGGTGGTTAGTGAGGGAGTGTAGGTCAGATGAAAATGGTTGGGTTTGGGATGGAGGTTCAGGGTTTATAGGTGGCAATATCAAGTCCCCCATATGACAGATTAGTTGTGCAAGGTGGGGAGGGCCATAAGGAAAAACTTCACCGATGCGGATGTCATAACTGGGGTGTTGGCGCAAGTTCCCATACTCTTGCGGGGTGAGGAAGGTGTCGATATTGTATAGGTGGTATTCCCCCAGAGTGAGACGTTGAAAAACACCTTCTAAGGGATTAGTAGTCGATATGTGGGTAGCAGGGATAGATGGCTTGCTAGATGATGGGGAAACATGTGCGTCAGCGGTAGAGGCTACAGCTGTAGTGGGGATAACAAGGTTAGATGCAGCAGAGGTAGTGGTAGTTTTGGTGGATGGGCTTGTAGGTGAAGGTGAAGTAGTGATAGTGGCAGATGCCTTGACTGGTACAAGCACATCATTGGGCCGATATAGCATGTTACAGGTCTTGAAAGGTGATGGGTCGGTAGGGATGGTGTAATTATGTCCCTCGTGTTCAAATTTGAGGTAGTAATGTAAATTCAAAGAGACACAACCCATGGCATGGATCCAAGGTCGTCTGAGCAGCAAGTTATACTGAAACTCCCCTTCTAGGACATAGAAAAGTTCCAGGACAGTGCGGGGACCCATGCATACATGGAGAACAATGGTACCCAGGGTAGAGGTCATGGCGTCATTGAAGGAGCACAGCATAACCGGGTTACCATGCATGTAATTGGCAGGTATCTGCATTTGGTCGTATGCATGGGAGGAGATGATGTTAATGCTAGCACCACCATCGATCATAACATGTCGAATGTGTATATTATCGATAAAGACGGAGATGAAAAGAGTGGGGTCGGGGTCGTCAAACTGGAAGGGAGCGATCTCTTCATCTGAAAAGCTAAGGGCGGCCACTTGGTGAGTAGGTGGAGGTGTAGAGGAAGGTGATGACCTAGTGAGAGAGGCTACATGGTGAGGGGTAATGATGGAGGCTACGGGTGTGGGGTCATTTGGTAAGACTTCAATAGATTGAAGGACCTCCATGAGGGCTTGACGATGTGACTCTGAGGTTTGGATGAGGTCATATAAAGACATTTTGAGGGGGGATTGGTGTAGTTGTTTTAGCATTGTGTGATGCGTGACCCCATTGGAAATAGGATATGCAGGACCTCGAATGGTGACTTTGGGTATGGGTGTAGATGGTATGTTGAGTACAGGGTTGGTTGATGGGCCAGTTGCTTTTTCCTTGCCCTTGTCTTTCTTAGCACAGGTGGCAATGTTGATCATGTTAATCTGAGGGGAGGTGGATGAAGAGGGTGTGTCATGGAAGGTATAGCGGCATGAGAGACAAAACCCTAGAGAGGGATACGATCCTTGTGAAATGAGTAGGGTCCATTGGCATTTTGGTGGTGGTTTGGCCAACTCTCTTATATGGACCATGTTAATCTTGAATCTCAGGGGTGGATCAAAGAGTTGTGGGGGTGGAGATTTTGGTCGTTGAGTAGGTAATGGGAGAATATCTGTGGAAATTGGTGAAGGCGAAATGGGGTCCTCATCAAGAAGATCATCATCGTCAAAATTCTCTTCGGGAGGACACAATTGGACAAGAGTGGTTTTTAAAGCCTTACATTTCTCTACATCATTGTCCTGGCACACGATGGTAGGCACAAATTTTGGTTTTGTCAAACCCTTTTGGTTTGGGTTTGAGTGGGTCATAAGGTCTAAGAGGTGGTAATTTGATGACAGAAGTTTTGAGGAGATTGGTTAAGATTTTGGCGTAGGATCCTGCTAGTGGATCACAATGGGAGGTGAATGTGGGTTTGGGTACATGTGTGGCTGATTGTGGAGGAAGAGGCTTTACAGGAGGGGGAATGGTTTGGTTTACTAGTTTGGTGTGTGAAGTGGTCTTAGGTCTTGGTTGCATCTACTTGGGTATCGGGCATGGTAGAAGAGCTAGCGGCAAAAGGTTTGGTTGGTTTAACTACCTTGTTGGAGGGTAGCGGATTTTTAGCTTTAGGTTGCACCTTTTTGGGCAATGATGACACGGGTGTGCGGGATGTGGAGGGAAAAGCGGATGGTGGAAGAGGATGGGTTACCCATAGGGTAACCGAGGTGTTGTGGAGGTGGGTGGTGTAGGTTGGGTAGAAGGCGTGAGTGAAAGAGAAGAAAGTGTCATGGGTAGTGAAGAAGTTATGGATGGTAGTGGAGGTATGGGCGGTAAGAGGGTTACGGGTGAGGGCGGAAGTTGTGTGGGTCACTTGGGTATATTAGAGGTCTTTGATGAGGAAATGGGTTGTCGCGTTCTTGGTTTACCGGCGGACGGGGGTTGTTTGGTCAGGTCGAGGGGTGAGGTCCTAGGATGGACGAAAGGAGTGAAGGTGATAATGGCATGGTAGGTGAGGTTGGTGTATGAGGCCTAGGAGGTTGGATCTTCTTTTTAGGGGTCAGGGTAAGTTTAGTGTTAGTTTTGGAATATGTGGCTAAATCTAATTTGATGGGTGCGTGAGTAAGGCTAGCTGTCGGTATGACCCCTAAGGTAGTGATAGGTTTATGTAAGGGAGATGATATAGGTGTGGATAGGTGTTTCGGTGTAGATATATGTTGGGTTATGGGCAGAGGTGTGAGTTGGGCCATGGGTGGTGACGTGGAAGGTGTTGCGATAGTTGTGGTTGTGTTTGGTTTGGTCACTTGAAACACTTTTGGATAGATAGTGGAGGTGTCATCGAGTGACAGTTGCATTTGTGTTGAAACAGGAAGTAGAAGGTGTCCCCAAAGTAAGGCTCTATCGACATAGTCCAGGCAATCGGCCAAGCATGAAAATGGTACTATTATAAGTGGGGCCAACATGGATCGAGAAGCAATCCCTATAAAATGTGTTTGAGATAAAGGGAAATGGCTAGCCTCGGACTCTGTGGGTAAGAGATTGAAAGCAGATCTGTGGGCTCTTGAAGGTCCGATGGTGAATGGTCATCTAAAGGCAATGGTATTCCTACAGGATCCTCTATGGGTAGAGGAGAGGATGGGCTAGACAAGGTGGAATCTCCTTGTGATGGTGTAGGTGGTGGACATGCATCTCCTATGAGTAGGAGAGGTGCCACTGACAACTGCTCGGAAATTTGAGGGGTCAAAGGTGACGTGCTAATTATAGGCTCTTCCATGGGTGAAGGAGAAAATGAAGGGGGTTCCTCTGTGGGTGGAGGAGTAGATGAAATAGGTCCTTGTGCAGGTAGTGGAGCTCAGGCTAAGATTTCATCTATGGAAGGAGCATGAGGAAATTGGGAAGTAACTGGTATGTCATCAAAAATAGCGTGGACCTCACGGACATTGCTATCATTGTTTGAAGTGTCACCAGCTTGGTTGGAAGATGGGGCATGATTAGGGAATGGTCTTCTTAAAGATATGTAGGTTTTGGTTAGCATGGGTGCATTCGGGCTATATCCAAGACTAGATCTCCGTTGTCTAACATTTCTTGGACAATATTCTTAAAGGTGATGTAGTTATTGTCGCTATGACCTTTGACACGAATGATAGTTACAAAAGTCATGTTCCTTATACCATGCGGCATGGGGTGCTCAGGGTCAAAACCAGTATGTGGTTTTATAGGTGGAAGGGTAATGGCACCAGCCTTAACAAGCTTTTCCAAAATAGAAGAATAAGATTCCCCTATCGAAGTGTACTTTCGTTGTTCTTCGTCTGAACTAGAAAGCTTGGACAGGAGAGAGATTAGAAGGAGGTTTGGCTGGGTTTGATTGATGAGGGGGACCAGCCTTGAGAACTACAACGTTAGGCAGATCCTTTGGGTTTTGAAAAATTGTTTTGGGGTTTCGAAGATGAAGAAGCATCATTTGATTTGAAAGCGATGTTCTTGTTACGAAGTTGAATTTTCTTCTCTTTGATAGCATGAATTTCCAATTTCCATGCCATGGTGAATGCCTCATCAAAAGTGCGAAAGGTCTGCACCTGCAGGGTTAGTGAGATGTGTCTTGTCACAATCCCGAGTAAACAACTCTATGAGTTTAGTTTGAGGTAATTGAAATGGAGTTGGTTAATTAGGTTGTGCCAGTGAGCGACCAAGTCAGTGATAGACTCATCATCATACTGTCGTGTGGAATAAAGATCAGTCATGGTAACCTTCTTAACAATGTTGATGGAGAAGTGATCTAAGAAGGCTTGGGCTACTTGATTAAACGAGTAGATGGAGTGTCTTGGTAGCCCACTGTACCAATCTAATGTAGGTCCTATCAGGGACATCGGGAAGGTCCGTAGGAGTAAAGCATCATCATGGGTGATCAAGTAACACCCATGTTTGAAAGACCGCAAATGTTGTTGTGGGTCTTCTTTACTATTGAAACAGTTGAATTTTGGCATTTCCCAATGTACAGGGTATGGGCGAATAGGGATGGATGGATGAATGGGCTCATTATAGATTTCATCATAGGTGAGAGAATTACGCATGAGCTCGAAACCGATGCTTCTAGTGTTTGCATCCTTTCCATCATTAATTTGATGAGGTCATTGGTAGGTTGTGGTGGAAGGGCTCCTCTTGTGGCATAAGGGGGTTGGTATTGAACCTGTGATGTGGGTGGCATTCCATTATATGGTGATGCCGAATAGGGAGGTTGAGAATAGGGGACCGACATAGAGGGCATGTATCCAGAATGGGTGATAAATGAGATAGGGGGTTGTTGATAGTATGTGTATGTAGGTGGGATGGTCGTAGTGACTCTAGTAGTGATTAGGGGCAGTGTTTGTGGGATGGAGAGGACGAGATTTTGGAATGGAGTAGGGGTCACTGACACCACAGGGTTGTGTTGTAATCGGTATTTGTGAGACAATGGGTGCAGATGAGGTTATGGTTTGGGTGGTTGATGAGGGGACAACAGATACTACAGGTGCGACTGATACTGCAGATGTAGCGGTCATGGTGGGTATGGGTCCCAGCTATGAAACCACTAGGGGTGAAGCAGGTGAAGGTAACACCACATTATTAGGGGCTGATGTAGAAGTGGAATAAGGTAGGATAGATGGATACATGCATGTTGTATATCAACTGACCTGAGGAATCCTGGGTGGAAGAGTGGGAAAGGTAGAATTGTAAGGTTGCGGGATTCTGATCAAGGAGTCATGTAAATTCTTCGTCACCTGCGGAAATGGTGGTAGGTAGGGTTGGATCCATGGGTGACAGAATAGAGGGTGGTGAAGGACTAGGCGGGAGTGGTTGACAACTTGCATGAAATGTAAGAGCATTAGCTTGATTGTGAGTCAAACACCATGTGAATGACTGTATATCAGGTGATGTTGTATCCTATAGATGACATAGGTAGCAGTGAGAATGAAGAAAATAGATGTCTATAGGTAGATTTGGGTAATATATCAGTTGATGTTTAGTATAGGTTAACCGACTGCCGGTTAAGGATGATCGATGCCGGTTTAGGGGTAACCAGAGGTCAGTTACTGTGAGACAGGAACAGTTTTTATCAAATGAGGAAAAGATGGGTGATGGTCAAATGAACAAGTTGTAGGATGATTGTTTATCGAAGTCAAAGAGAGTACAGAGACTCATAAGAACTCTGACAGCAAAGAAAATGAAGTAAGGGTTCTTTAGGCAATTTAACCCAAAAGAACAGAAAACTGATGTTGGTTAAGCAAAACCGATGCCGGTCAGGGGTAAGCGATGCCGGTTACTATGAAAATTGGAAAGATGTAGAAAATGGATTGGTGTGAATTTTAGTAAGATGAATAATCAACCTAGAAGTCTGGAGATGATGCAATGAAGTCCTGACACACTCAGAAGAAGTCAGAATACTCCAACTGTGATTGTGGAGTGTGTAAGGCAATAGAATGGAAAAAATGGAGAAGCTATCCTCACACCTCAAAATGCATGTCAATCAAACACTAAAAACACATACCTAACAAGTGATTTTTAATGTGTTGAGCTTATGCTATTTAGAATACTAACTCATGAATTTAGAATAGAGTTTTTGGTGAGGAAGGCTTCCTACGACGAAGAAGGATATCTAAAAGGAGAGGTTTCAGGTATGTTATGGCGGGGGCGGGCTATCCTCTGAGATAATGACTCAACAGAGGTAACGAGATGGGGAGTACCTACCAATCTGATCGTGTGATCGTGGACAGGTGTTCCTAGGTAAGATGTTGTTTAAGAAAGATGTATATATTTCAATTTTGTGCAGTTTGGTAAGACACACAGAAAGAGAGAGAGATGTGCTTTCTATGATTCTTTGTGTCAACCATCAGTTGGGCATGACTTCCAGCATATAGGTTGCCCTCATTTTAATGTGAGCTAAATGCAGACAAATAAGAATGTAATGCAACCAATTTTAAGCCCAAATCGAAAATATTACGTTCGATGAAGCAAATGATGAATAGGAGAGGGTATGCTCTTTCACTAAATGTAGAAAGCAAGAAAGAAGAATGATTCCTTTTAAAATGCACCAAGAGAAATGTTTCTTTTTAGAGAAATTAGAAAGAAGAGATAATTACTAGGGAAGAAATTACTATGTAAGCCTTTTAAAGGGAAACAAACACACAACTTTTGCCTAGAAATGAAGAAAATGCAATAGAACCCCTGATGGGTCCCACCGGGCGTGCCAAAATGTTTCACCATTTTCTTTACGTTTTTGAATGATGAAACAGATAAGGTTATTGGCTAGGAGGAATACCTGTTAAATAGGTTGGTTGATGGTTGTTGCACGCGTTCTGACTTCTTAACCCAATGCCGATTGTGAGAGCTTCCTTTTGGCTAGGAGGAACTACCTAAAATAGAAAACAAGACCACAAAAGAATAGTTAAATAATATATGACAGTGGACTACCTAGCGTATGTTAGATCCGAGAAGTGTGATACTCCCTAGATGGTTGTCAATCCACTGTTTAAAACAAATTAATGCGAGAAATAAGCAAATTCCTACTGTAGTTGATATGATTTAGGTATCTCATTCAATCATAATAAGCAAATCTAATATAACAGGCTAGGCTATAGTCAGATCTGAAGGGTTGGTAGGTGTCAGTCAAAGTACTAGGATTGGTCAGGGTCTGATTCTGGGTTGTTTAGGTCAATTGGTAGGAGGTTATTTGGCTCATGTTCTTGGGTAGAGTACAAAACACAGAGACCAGCGTCAGTCTAGTATGACCGACGATGGTTTAGTGATAACCAACGATGGTTACTACGGGTTTTCAATAACTCACTAGTTCATGATTTAGGGATTTTCTGAGACTGACCCAGAGATGGTGAGGAGTGGGTGTAGGTCTGGAGAGGTGTTAGAAATACTCAGAGATGTCTAACAGTCAGGTACGGGTGATTATATGGTGTGGGTGAAGGAATGATCAAACTTGTATGGAGATAAATGGTGAGGAAGTGAGAGTTCAAGTAGAAGCTAATAACAGAGGTAACAAAGCCTACTAGAATGAAAATAGAAGAATGTTGGTTAACAAGATACTTACTGTGATGGAGGTTTGATAGCTAGATGGAGGTGATGGTTGATTAGAGGAATGGTGTTTGGTGTCGTGGCAGTGCTTCCCAGAATGCTATTGTGGGTGCAATGCTCCTAGATCTGTTTGGATGATGGTTCTGGATGCCTAGATGACATGAAAAGATGTTGGTTCTACTTGCATGCAGCTTTGATCTCATTCTCCTCTTGGTCTCAAATGTGCCAACCTCTCAAACAAGGTTGCTAAGGTGAATAAATGGTAACCAACGATGGTTCTATCTTGACCGGTTGGTTTAGGTCTGACTGGCATCAGTTAAGGCGGGATTCCCTAGGTTTACTAAAATGGGAAGATCTTTCTAATTTCTTGGGCCAAGTTGGTTTGTTGTCGCGGATCAAAATGGAAGCTTCCCTTCTAATGAGCGGGAATGTGGTTAGAGAAATCTTAGGCATTGATTTTAGGGTTAGACCAAATCTTAGCTCATTAAGGCAAGTAAGACTTAGTTATTGTTAGTTATGGAAACATGCCAAGAATAAGTCTAGGGTGAGGTGGTCTAGATGAGGTGTCTAGGTGAGGTGGAAATTAGGTCAATTAAGGTAATAAAATGATGGATATTGTGAGGATGGGTATTTAATTTAATTTAATAATTAAATTAATTATTAATATGGGGTGAAAGGGGGCCATGGTTAGGGTTCCCATGTTTAAGTTGGTTATCCGATCATGGGCTAAGGGGAATGTAACCAAATTTAGGTGTCTACAATGATCACATTACAACAATATCATAGATACCCTAAACAGTATCAAGAACACAAGGATTCGAATTCATAGACAATAAAGAAAACACACAAATCAAGATCCATAACACAGATGTTCATAACCACTCCATTGTATTAATTCATCACATTACAATAGCCAAAAATACATTAAAGATTCCATGGATGGAGATAATACAGCAACAAAGCCTCAGTATGTTCTCTATGATATTCATTACAGAGCTTACAATCATGTATTACACTCTTTATCCCTCTCTCTCTGTCCATGCGCACACCTATCCATTCTTCTCTATCTCTCCCATTCATCTTTGTTTCTCTATGTATACACACACTTTTCCTTACCTCCGCCAAGTCATCATTACAAGAAAAGGCCTGAAGAAATCTTCCATGATCGCTTAACCACTACCCAATAACATTTCAAATGTCATCATGTGTTTCCCTAATCGAGTATCCTTAGCATGTAAGTGCCAGCTAATACATAACAAACTCGGTTCCTTATCATGTTATGATAACTGTAATGATGCCCTGGAATATGTTTTTTCTTGAGTTGCAAGTCTCCATATCTTAACGTTATCCATAATTGTATATGGTCGCCTTTCCATTTGTTCCCTTAATGTGACTTTACTCATAGTCCAAAAATAACTAAGTCTTGAATCCATCTTGCCTAGGTGCGAGCCTTCACGCATCCCCAAAAGTTACATCCGTGCGTGCCTTTGCGCCCTATTCCTACGTGCCATAACCCTTCGTGCCTCAGGTACTTGGTCATTTTAGGGGCTCAACAGTAGAACCACAAGATGTCATGCAAGGTAAAGATTTTTTATTAGTAAAAAATGTTCACCTGTCTTCGAATGATTGGATATGTGATAGTGAAATTTCAGAAGAAGGGATCAAAGATCTTGAGCCTAAGAAAGAAGAAAAATCACATCTACATGTGGGTAAAGAGAGTTAGGTGGTTGAAGCCACCTTTCCAGGTGATAATATTGGTAATCAGCTTATTGTCCATTCTGGATCAACCAATAATATGACGCAACAAATGACAGTCATGGCCATAAAGAGAGTCGTGAGGATGTCCCATGCATACTTCATCCAAACATGAAGGTTTGTTATCATCATGAGAAGCCTACAAGAAAAATTGATGAAGTCATGGATCCATTTGGTCATATAGAGCGAGAAGACTCCCTGGTTAAAGATCACTCATATGGGCTCGCTAAGGTATGGGAACCGAGAGATTTCCCACTTTCTACAAAGATTATCAGTTCTGATTTTGTGATTTTTACATCTGATTTCATGGGAATAAGTGAAAGTTCAAAATTGTCTATGGCAAGCATGATTTGACTTGAGGAGATCCAGGTGCAAGAGGCAAAAGTACCTTCCAAGGTAGTAATGACAACTTTCTGCTTGATGGACTCTCTATAGCAACCACTAAGGGTAAGCTACTTGATTTGATTCCCACTCAACTCAGTTTTTGGGCTTATTCATGTGAGGGTAAATTGAGATGTAAGGATGGAGATGTTAGGTTGCATAAAGAAAAGGATAATGTACATTTCATAATTACTACTTTTGGTTGTATGTTTGATACATGCCAAGATTGGGAAATGTTTCACAAGGATATCATTGCTCCTCATGAGTTCGGTGAATTTATGAAGACAATTCGGATTAATCATGGTTGTTTAGATTTTGCTTCGGGTGCCATACAATTGATTCCAACCATCTACATGTTGGTCTTTGATAAGAGGATGCAACACTTCAGTCATTCTTTGGGGCAGCACTTTGTTGGGTAAGTTCTCCTCATGCATCTTCAATATATTCATCATTTCAAAAGAGTTTTGGTTACCCAAGTGATGAGTATGTTTTTAAGAAAATGATCCCTCAAGGCCATGTTGATAAGACACCTCAAGTTATATGACATTTTGCAAAAAGGGGCAGATCTATGTTCCATGTTTTCTATAACAACAGATAAGGGAGCACAAATTGCAAGCAATCATGAGAGTGTTGGTGCCCATCCTATAAGAAAAAGTGTTGATGAAAGGTGCAAAAATCCAAATGATTTGGTAAGAAACAAGGTAAATGTCAATGGTGTGCTAGCTATCTTTTGTACTTGGCATGAAAAGAAGGTTAGCAAGAGTCATATAAATTTACTCATGGGTTCTAACAACATGGAATGTGAGTTATTGCTACAAGTAGATTTTCAGTTTCTTATTAAAAGGGTGGATGTGGAGTTCAAGAGGTTTATGTTAGAAGGGGAACATATTGATGGAAGCCCCAAGTATGAGAGTATTTCAAAATTATAGTTTCCTCCTACATCATTTTGTTATCATGGTTATCATGGGAAGCATGCTAGAAAGAATGATAGAATTCCCAACTTCAACTTTGGTATGAATAATGAGTTCCTTATTGTACACATCAAAGGAACTTTCATGGGGAATCATGCATGGTTCTTTCTAGGGAATAATATTATGATTTGGGAAGGTGAAAGTCAAAGGTACATCTATGTGTGGGACAATATAAATGAATTTGTGGGCAGCCCTCGCTCATGTAACAATTGGAAAATAACTAACATAAGAAAACACGCTGAGGTTGTCTTTATTTTTCATATGGTTCAAAAATATTCAAGTTGCATTGACTTCTTGTGGGCTGCCATGATAGACACAAGAATGCTACTAAGCACACAATTCAAAACCAAGGTATATATGGCTGTTGCAAAATCCTTTCCAGTCATCACAATTCAGTTTTTAAGTAATAAAACACATTATAACAGCCATAACATGAAGAGGGACACATGGGTTTGGTATGAGAGGATTCATCATATGGAGTTCTTAAATACCCATTGCTCGTAATTTGGAAGTAAACTTGGAGCAATTAAGGGTTGTTACAATCACCATATAGCCGCCCCTTTACAATCAGTTTGGCCCCATTTATCAAAGGATAGAAGTGGAAAAATCATTGGAGCAATGAGGGGTGACAATGTCAATACCAAATGAACATTAAGAGGGTTGTTTGTGAATTAGTAACTATTGTTTTTGGCATTTTCAGTTTGTTCTTTTTTTTTTTATCACAATCACAAGGAGAAAGGTTGACAAGGGAAAGTTGTGTTTCCCACTTCTTAACATTTTTGTAGCACTTTGGGAAACTACATGTGCATTTCCAGCCAAGCATGTGGATGAAAGGCTCATAATTCCATACAATGGAGTAAGGAATAAGGTAAACATCAATGATGAGTCCTCCATCTCTTGTATTTTGCATGCAAAAATGTGTTATATAAACTTGCTCATGATTTCATTTGCCCACATGCAAGTGAACCTAAAGGTACTTTCAATCATGGGGAATGATTCTTTTTGGTTTAGAGTTGTTAACATGATATTTTCAGTCCTTGCATGGTTGTTTTCAATGTCCAAATGGTTGAATGTTGCAACGGAATTTTGGGTTTCTCACTCTTATGGTTGTTACATCATATCTTTATTGTTGGTCCACTCAATTTCAGTCATGGATGACTGTACATTTGAGTCATTTGAGCGGAATTCTTTGCATGATAATATTGGTAAGAGAGTCTCATCATCAAAGACAGTCATCCCAACCATCATATTGTTGATTTGGGTGGAATTCAAAATGGTTGGTAGCTACTGTAACTCATTTCTAGTCCTTACACAAAACAATTTCAAGTCTCCTAATAGGATTTGGGATCCAGGCATTTGCAATTGCTTGAGGGCAAGCAATTTTTGGGAGGGGAGGATTGTAATGTTCCCTTTTTTTTGCAGGGCATTACTAAACGGGTACTGAAGACCTTTAGTTCATTCTTCCCCATGGGCTAAAGGATAAATTTGGAGAAAAACTCGATTTTATTAATTTATTAAAGTTGTCCGGTTAGTGATCTTAATCATTGAAAATAATAAGGCAATTTTAATGGGTTAGTAAGATATAAATATGGTTTTCACCATAAATTTGGTAACTTGAGCTAATAAAAAAAGAAGTAAATTTATATTTTCATGATTTTAATCACAACATTAAAAAATGAATTAATTATTAAAAAAATGAGTCATGTTTTAAAAGATTAAAAACCAATTTAATGGTCACTTAAACCTCCTTAGTGAATCATCATTCTAGGAGGAAACATTGGGCAAAGAAAAGGCCCGTATGGTTCATCACTCTTGGAGGGGAAGGTATAAAGACATGTCATGCTTCCATTGTTGGGCACGTTGATTTGATGAATTGATATTTCTTCATGCTTGAAGAAAGGGATGTATGCCCAATAAAGTTCTATGCTCTAACGATGTTTTGCAACACCACTATGTTCAAGGCAAATCAAAATCCTAAGCAAGTTTGTGGAGTAATGTTTTTGCTTGGTTGTTGTGCCATTAATTTATTTCTGCCCTAACGACTTGATGTGGAGGTCATTTTTGAACTGTATGCAAAGGTATCTCTCTCCTATAGTAGCAAATTGCTTTGTGATTTTTTTGGTGACGAATGTATGCCCTAGCGAGCTGGTTTTCACATACTTTGGTGTTGATTTGAGCCATTAACTTGTATTTTTGTGCCCTAGTCGATTGGGTGACAATATATTTCTAACATATTTGGTGCATAAATCTTGCATATTAAGTTCAGATCTGGTTCTAGATATTTTTATGAGCTTGTGCACAAGGTTTGGATACTATTGGGGTGTTTTTGCATGCAGAATCAACCCTAATTGTGTTGGGCAAAATACTAGGAGGGCCATTTCTACACTTTTGGTAAAAGTTGGGTTAATTCTAATTTTACATTCATAAAATTCATGTTTTATAACCATAATATCCAAAGTTTGAAGTGATTTGCATGCTTGGTTGAGCAGGAACTAATTTTTGAAGTTGGCAGTAGTCTGGGGTTTGAATAATAAGTTATTTTCAATTATGTGCTCAGATTTGTGCTAATTCCTAGCGTACCCTAGAAAGGGACATTACAATGCCCCAAAATAATGAAAAAAAGATACTAAAAACAAATCATCACAAATTCTTGATATCATAAGGTTTTAGCACAATTTCTAACTTGTAGCAATGAAATAGGACTAAAAGAACTACATCACGATGTACCTATAAAAAAAATGTGATCTCTAGAAAAAGGGGCTCCATCAAATTCTGTGATTTTTTTCATTTCCTTGAGCAAGAGCAAATATTGTCTCATGATGGTCAAACGATTGCTAAATTTAAGTTGGATGGTTTAAGCCCTAAATTGAAGAATCCCGAAATTTAGAAAAGCCTTGATTTTTTTTGTTGCTAAGATTATATATTTGTAGGTAGTTTGGAGAAATTCAGCACATATCTCAGTATGTGCACACTTTTTGATTTGGGAAGAAACAACAATATCTCCTTAATTATGAGTTTGAGGGTCGCAAAGTCAAGCAGTTCACAAATTTTTCCAATGAAAGAAAAAAAAACTGGGTTTTGAAGAAACCCTAATAATAGCCGATATGAAACCCTTGTTTCGTAGAAGCAATCTTTGAGAAGATCCCCTTGTAGGGCATCACCACAACAGCAAACCATGAATCAATCACATACTCGAGTAATGATGATTCGCTTACTCTAATACAATGAAGAATTCGACCACTATAAACAATAATCAAATTGAATCAACACATGGCCCAAACACGCAAGAGAAAAGAGAGTACAAATATTGCAAAAGAACTCAAGGATTACCAAATGATGTGAGTGGGAGCATTTAGGAAGATGTTCTCAAACCGAGTTTCAACTTTTGCCCATCAAATTTGAGGACATCATGGGGTTTGGGACTGGTCCAAGACCAATTAGGGTTCTTAGGTCAAAGAAATTAATCAAGATACATTTTCAAGATCAATGCTAAGAATATGGGAAAAATTTGAAGTATCTGGAGTCCAAATTACAATTAGAAGAATTATAAAATTGGTTGTAAGAGTTTTTGGAGGAGATTGACATTAAAATTGGCTAGAAATGACCATTGTCCAGTAATTTAACCTACAATCTGGTAACTAACACATGCAGCATAAAACCTACCAAAAACAAAAAATATATAAGGGGCATCAAGTCAATAAACACCAATTGCATACAGAGTCGTTCTACACAAGAAGCTACTCGAATTTCAACATGATAAAGAATCAATATCTAGTACAAAAAAAACATTATTTAAATGGCTAATATTCGGCAGTTGATTGTTTGTCAAATTTACTCCAACAAAAATTGCCATTTCAAATTGAAGATTTGCCAAAATTCTACAAACAAGATTTCCTTTCTTAATGAATTTTACATTTTTTTTTAAACTACAACACATACAACCTTAAGCAAATCAAAATATATATTTACACTGACAAAAAAAAAAAAAAAAAAAACTAAGTCAATATTCAAAAATATTCACCAAGATTTCTAAACTTCAAAACTTGTGTGCCTTCTTAAAATTTACCCTAATTGGATATGGACCGAGTAGGAACCTGTAAGAAAGCCAAGATGTAAAATTGTAATATACATAAAGCCCGTAAAAATGACAATAAATCTCATTAGCTGCACCAGCCGCTGACAAATATAATAGGTTGTAGTGCATAAGAGATTATGTAAATCAAAAAGATTTATCTGATATTGGTTCCCTCCTTTCCTAAAAAGTGCAAATACCCCTTTTAATCCTTCCAAAACTAAGTAAGAGCAGAACATTACAAGTACAATGTGAATAGTACATAGCATACAATTCATGAGTGCAAAATGTGACAAAACGACTTAGCAACCCATAATAAGTTCAGCAGCTGCACTCATAGCTGTACAACCTCCCCTCTCCAAAAGAGCAAGAGCGAGTTCAGGTTCATTCCACCATCTCAAACCTGTAGCAAGTGTACTAAGAGTCTCTATATTTACCTCAGAAATCCAGTTGGGAACACAAGAAACCATCATTGAAAGGAAGCCTAATACATATGCTTTCCACGTTGCATGCTCACATCCAAGAGAAATTTTTCCATGCAACGCACTTGCCAGAAATGCCAAATGATAATTGATAATATGTGCTCTTCTCTTTGAAAGGGATGAGGTATTTGTTCCCCACACACAAGCTCCACAAAGAATGGAAAAATGTGCTATAGCATAGCCTTCCAAAAGGGAAAAACTAGCCTTGGTCTTAGACTTGGTTCTGTTCCCAGATAAAAACCAAGTTGGTAATGTTTCTTGATATAGCATTTGAACCAGTCCTGATCCACCTGTGATACATAGTAGGGAAGCTCCTAAGGTAGATGCTTGCTTAACTTTTGCCATAGCACTAGCCAGTGAGAGTTGATGAGATTTCAAGCGATGTGCAGAGTTAAGTATTTGGCCCGAATGTTCAGCATTCAGTCCAGCAGCAGCCAAGTCTCTTGCTGAACCAACCACAAGTAATAAAATTTCTTCAGTCATAAACATTATGTCGTAGATTGCCCTATAGGTACGCAGAAATAGGAGGCCTGGTGCCACAGGAGACATACCACCAGGAGCCAGGTGTGAACAGAAACCATGGCCTAGTAATGCACCCACTCCTCCATGAACGGTCAGTTTTGACATCAAAGTATGTGAAGAACCCAGGCAAGCTGCAAAACAACTTCCAAGAAGCTGAACAACGGCATGCTTATTTTGTTTGAATACTGTGCGTGAGCTAAAAAATACAATATAATCATGCCACCTGCGTACTTTTTGAGCCCACAGTGCTGCAACAATTGGCGTACTGGGCCATGGACTCCCTGCTGCAGTACTTTCCAGTGCTGGTCCAGCAACACCATGAAGAAACTCTGCTGATTTATCCAACTTGAATGTTATCGTCAAGCTCACAAGTGCTGCTAAAGGTAATGGAAGGGTCGCCGGCGCATTTCCACCTACTGAGCATTACCACCAGGAGAAGAACAATCCAGACATAATTTATAAGTTAGTAAGAATCTTCTCAAGAAAAGACACATTAAACACCCAAACCATAAACCGAATGAATTGCAAAATGATGACTGACATACCCAATAGGCTTGGTACATGCACGCCAGTAGCAGCTAGCACCTCTTTTATCTCAGCCTCAACATTGTGAAGATTTGCTGCAGGACTTGGCCAGTCAGTTCCATTCATTGATGCAGGTTTCCAAATTCCACGAGTAACTTCCGCAGTAAAGTAGCTAACAATACTTGCAAGGGAAGCAGGAAGAAAATCAACCAGGTCTCTAAGGCCTACACATTCAAAGGTTTGAAAAAAGATTAAAGTGGTTAAAATTTAGGAGTAGGCTTTCATTGCAATTGCAAAAGATATCTTTCTTCTCTAGTTATAGCCTATAATTACAGCACTAAATAAATAATAATAGCAAAAGCTTTCAAGGAACACGCATATAAACAATAATTCTTCTTAAAATGATAAAGAACCCTTCAAATTCATCAATGACCATTAACGGGTTTAAAGACTAGATAATCATAAGCTCGATGGAAGGAATCAAGGTCTAAGAAATGCTGCTCTGTTTATGGGCTCACGATCAAACAAGATACTGTACTAGTCTTATCCTTCACCATTATGCATTCTGTTAACTGCACCCTCTAAATTTTGCACTAATGAATGACCAATAAATGAGACTATTCTACAATGGTTTCCATAAGCTTTCTCCATATTATCCCAAACCAACTTTTCCCCCTCCCCTTTGTCATTATATGCAAGAATGCTCTAGGTCCTGCATATCTATTTCTCTTTGAAGAACAGCATTTTTAAGAAATATTGGGACTTGCATTGCTATTCTAGGTCATGACCCTTTTTCCTAGAGCTGGAGGGGCTTTTAAAGAATTGGATCTATGTTTAAAAATGGTTTGTCATGTGAAGAACGAGCAAAAGTAATATAATGGATGTCTACCATGCTGAATCTCTAGCACTCAATGATTTAAGGGAGTGTACAACAAATATCAGGGCAGCTGCAGTTAAAATCAGATAAGTTCTGGTGTTTTGTCTGATCTAATGTTTCCAAGATGTATATAGTTTATAGCTAACTACTGTGTATGTTTTCTATGGGCTAGATAAGAAGGAAAGATACTCATATGGGTGATGCCTTTGATTATGGTGTCAACATTGAAGAATTGGGTGTTGGATTATATACTAGATGAATGGAAGGTATATTTTTCCACGATATGTTGCTCTGGTAAATTTACTTGCTGCAGCCTGTATGTTACGGGAGCAGCCTCTGGATCTAATCTGGAGCACACAACCACTAAAAATGGCTCAAGCCAATATTCAACACACAGCAAACTCAGAAATTTATTTCTCTACAAGCTATTATGGGTTTCACAAATTTCTCACGCTTCTCTCTTACTGTGAGCTATGGGAAGTCTCTAATATATAGGCATACTAGTTTGTTTCTAACAACAATGCATCAGATTAGAGAGTAGACTAATATTAGAAAATAAGCTAATATTCCTAAAATCATGCGGACAATATAATCTCTACATGCACTCAAGTTGAATAACTTGACTAATTTGTTTAATCTAGAAACTCTAAATAATGCTTAGACCATAGTTACCTAAGTCTCGGGGACGGGGAGACGGGGAGACGGAGGGACAGGGTTTCCAGGACGGGAAAAAATTCCCAAATATTGGGGACGACAAGGGGACGGCTATTAAAATAATATATAAAATATTAATATTTGAATATTTTAACTTTATTCAATGAAATTTAGGGATTTAAACTCTATTCAAGTACTTTCAAGATTATACTTTAATGTTCTTCGTAAAAATAACAGCTTTTTAAATGTAAAAACATCAGAAGTTTTTTGAAAGATTTTTAAAAAATAGGGGACGTCGCCTCCAAGTCCCTGAAACGTTCAGGATGTCACCAAAATCTAGGGGACGCGTCCCCGTGTAACACAAGCTTAGACTAGACAAGTGTGAACAAGCACAAACTATGTTAGATAAATAAAAGTTATTTGATCTAATCCTAATGTGAATACACAACTCCATCACGCTCCTGTAAGCGAAATTTAGGGAGAGGAAAAAACAAATATGGGTCCTAACTACTAAGACTGATAAGGTACCCATGTACAATCAAAAGAAAAGAAAGAAGGATGTCAAGTTAAATCCTTCTTCCCTCCCCCTTGTCCCCCTCCCCCTCTCTCCCCCCCGCAAGGACAACTTCCTCAACTCCAAGCAATGTGTCATGTCCATTTTTGAAGGCTGATGTTTGAAAGACCTTAACCCATTCTCTTCCCATGGGTCTAAGGAGGAAAGCAAGGAAAAGATCTGAATTATATTTTTATTGTTGTTTAAGTAGTTGTTTTATTTATTACAATGTATCCTATTGGGAAGCCTAGTGCTCCAATAGAGGGAATTAAGTAGTTAGAAAATAAAGGTATTATGAGCATGTAGGCTCCAAATACCATTTGAATATTTAAAAGCACTTACCTTAAGGGGTCGGCCATCATTTTATATTGTAAAAAGCACTCCTTGTGGTAATATAAGGATTGCTTGGCCATTATTGAATCATATTTTTTGGAGAATTTCATATCTTGGTGAAGGATTGCTAATGAAGCACCTTTTCCATCTCTCTCAAGGACAAAAACCCTTAATTGAGACCCTCCCAAGCTATGTCACAAGGTTGGTGTTCATATTCATGTTCGACAAGGATAAAATTTGGATTAAGTTCAGTGAGGATAAAATTCGCAAAACAAAATCTTGATTAAATTCAACTAATATAAATTAGCAAAAAAATTTGTAAGAAAAGAATCCACAAAATTTTCGAATGCCACATTTATAAACCATGAATAAATATTAGACAAACAATATTTTTTAAGTTTTCTATATTTAAAATTTAAAATTTTATTCAATTATATATTTGATATTTAAAAATATATATCATTTATTAAATTAATTTAAAATACTTTGAACTTTGTAAAAGTTAAAGCTAATGTTCTAAATATTAAAAAGTTAAAACTAAATAATAAAATACATAACATTTAAATAAAGCAATGAAAACATAAAAAACTAAAAAAGAAATGAACCAAAATAAATGAATAAAAGACTTTATAAAAACTAAACATAAACCTAAAAAATTAAACCTATGCTCGACTTGACCTAAATATCTAATGGTGACGACTCCATAGAATGCCCTCCTTCGCGAACAACATATCAATCTCTAGCTCCCACAAGGCAACGGTTCGATGGTCACAACCTTTGAGTTTCGTAGCTTAAACAGACCAAACACAATTTATGTCACACAGTTTGCAGTTTACGGTGCCACTCTTGTATTGGTGAAGCCCCTCACAAATACCTCAAGCAGTTTCGAAAACCCTCATTGCAATGGCCACATAGTTTCAAAAACTCATCACTGAGTTTTTTTTTTCTGCCAAATAACACCAATAAATCGTGAATCTAATGCCTAGCTATAAAGTTCAGCGATTTTTGAACTTTTTGCTTGAAAATCGACGAACCTTGTGACATAGCTCCCAAGGACGAAAACCCTTGTGGAGAAGTTGTTGTGGACAAAACCCCACACTTCATTTGGTTCTCTACTCTTCATTGTTGGTTCTAACTAATTTATGCCCTAAGCGACTTGTTTGGGAGAGGGTTTTGGGTGATGTTGCTGATTTTTATGTGATCAATTGGCATCATTGGATTCCCCATAATTTATAAAGGTGAAATCTTTGATTATTGAGTGTACTTGAGTGGTATTTTCAATTCTGGAAATTATTATTTAGATCTACAGTGGATGGTTGCATGGTAAAAAAAACACTTGTGGGTTCCTAAAAATCAGATTTCTTGCATTTTTTTATTTTCGGTCATTTATTATAAATTCGGAGCATCTTTCCTTAAATTTTGAGTGAGATTTGTGCCTAGGAAAGTGTGTTTGACTTCTCCTAAGAGGTCACCAACTTAGGAGCTAAGTGTTGGCAGCGTGTGGAGGGTTCCAAAGTGAATTTTCAGTTATCTACAATCTGCCCTAGTTCTGATTTCAGTCCCTCACAATCAGCTTTTGGTCATTTCCTGAGTCCCCATAAAAAGGGACATTACACAATGCTCCCAACTAAAAGTAACAAGGCAATGCTAAGGGCTTTGTAAAGATGCCTGCAACTTGCTTGACGGTAGGCATGAACTCCAACCTAACAATTGCATCTTGAATATGTTTCTGAATGAAGTGCATATGGATCTCAACATGCTTTGTCCGTTGATGCTCAATAGAGTTGCATGCAATCTCAATTGAACTTTGGTTTTCACACCAAATGATAGTGCGATTATATGTTGTGGGAAACCAAACTCGCCAAGTAGTTGTTGAAGTGAGAGTGCCTCTTGTCTAGGCTTAACAACAGCTCGATGCTCAACCTTAATGGATGACAATGCAACACCCATCTGCTTCTTGCATGCCCATGCAACTAGACCTAGCCCAAGTTTAAAAGCAAATCCGTAAGTGGATCTAAAGGTATCAACACAGCCTACCCAATTTGAGTTTGTGTATCACTCAACCTTTGAAGACCCCTATGGTGTGTATTGAATCCCAAAGCTGGTAGTGCCCAAAATACAACACAGGATACGCTTAGTTTCTTTCCAACAACTCACATGAGGCTCATGAGTGAACTGAGAGAATCAAAAGACAAGATTAACAACAAAAGTGATTTCAAGATGTATATGAGTCGGGTACAAAAGATTGCCTGCTAGTTGTCTATACAAAGTCAAATCAACCACCTTAGTTTTGCAACTAACAAACAACTTAACTCCTGACCATTATGGTGTGGAAGCAGGTTTGCAATCTCTCATGCAAAAATGGAGTAGAACAATAGCATACTTCTATTGCCCAATAGAGATCCCCTCAAAGGACTGATGAATCTACAACCAAGAGAATAATGTAGAAGTCCTAGATCTATCATATCAAATCTCTCCATCGACATGTGCTTAAGACATTGAATCATGGGTTATGAACAACCTGTGATAACAAGGTCATCAACATAAACAACCAGTATCAAACTATCCATCTTCTCATACCAATCTTGAGGAGCTTGTTTGAGGCCACGAAGAGAATGATGAAGTCTACAAACAAGTGAAAAATCTGGCACAAAACCTTGTGGCTCCTCCATTTAGATATCCACTTGAAGATCGCCATGCAGGAATACATCCCTTCACATCTATCTAGTAGGCTGACGAATGATGTGTTGCACCAATGGAGAGAACAAGGCAAACACAATTTATCTTTGCATCAAAGGCAAAGATCTTAGGGTGAACTCCTTCAACCTATGAAAAACCCTTTTCTACCAACGTGCCTCATACTTATCTACTGAACCATCAACTGCATACTTGGTCTTGTAGACCCATTTCCGTCGTACAAGTTTTCTTCCTTGAGCAAGTGGCACCAAATCCCGCATATTATTCATCACTAAAGAATATTCTTCTCGCATCGCATAGCAGCTTCCCACTTAGGTTTTCTTTAAGCCTCAAAAAACAACACTAGATCACAAAAATTGCATGGATCATAAGAGCAATGTCAAAGGTCTACACACGAGTATGCCAGGGATCAGAAGGATTACCAACTAATGGATCGGCTGCTTGAAAAGTTGTGTGAGACCACTAAGGCATGGACTAAGGAACAGGTGGAGGTGGTGGAGCAAGAGCATCAGAAGTATCATCATGAATATTAAGAAGTAGATCCTCACTATCAAGTATAGGAGGAGAAGCCATAGATGGAGAAGAATCAAAAGCTAACACTAATGGAATCAAACTCTCATCAACTCTAACATCTTGTTGGAACAAGGCATCATGAGTGATAAGCAATAAGCCTTCACATCCTCATAATGGCCAACGAAGAAGAGTGGTTTTCCCAGAGATGTGTGCTTGTCATCAAGAAAAATGCTCGTGCTTTACTTCCAGACGCACGAAATCCAAAAACATAAATTTTTTTCACTTGACCAAGATTTCTCAGAAGTCTTGTTTTGCACTACCTTGCGAGGTATGCGGTCTTAAATGTAGTTATGCACATTTCACTACTTTAGCCTAGAACTCAAGTGTTAAGTCCTTGGATTGTACCAAACTATTTTCCATCTCCTTCAATGTTCTATTCTTCTACTCGCCAACTCTGTTTTGTTGAGGGGTGTAAGGCACCGTGAATTAGTACAAAATGCCATGCTCAGTGCAAAATTCATGGAAGGGTTTGCTTACATGTTCCCCCCATTGTTGGTGCACATCTTCTTGAGAGGAAGGCCAAAGTGCTTCTCTATACATACCTTGAATGCTTTGAAGTTTTCAAAAACTTCACTTTTGTAATTCAAGAACCACACCCATGTCCTTCGAGAATTATCATCAATGAAGATGAGCACATATTTAGCTCCAAAAAAGAAATGCATTGGAAAAGTTATCAAATCACTATGCACCAATTCAAGAGAAGCTTTTGTACCTATGGCCATTCCATGAGGGAAAGGATCTTGGTGTTTTTTGCTAAGCATGCATTCTAGACAAACCATCAATGCAAGAAACCTTTGGAAGGTTGATCACCATGTTTTATGTCCTCGTCTGTTGGAGATACTTGTAATCGAGGTGACCAAAATGTTCATGCCGCAACTTGCTCACTACATCAGCATGAGTAACAAAAGAGGAACCTCGACAAGGATAAAATCTCTCAAAACTATAGAGGCGTGACTGATCATGGTCCACCACACCTGTTGCAATTACATCCTACAAATCCTATAATTCTCTTATTACAACATTATGTGGAGAAAATTCCAATCTTCCAATTGCCAAAATTACAAATTTGATAAATAGACAACAAATTAGCAAAAAAAATGGGAACTGAGAGTACAACATTGATGCACCCATCCTGCTTTTGTACAGTGTTGAAGCCCAAACATCAACTCGAGAAGAGTTCCCCGTGGCATTATGAGAAGTGTTGCGATCAAGAAGAGATGTCAAATGATCATGGGAATGTGTTAGATGATGAGAAGAACCGGAATAAAAAATCCATCCATCATGAGTTGGAGAATATGCCCTGCCTAAGCCCTTTTCTTGACGGAGCAAAAGGAGGAGAAGCAACAGTGATCTTGTGTTGTTTTCTTAATGCTTCTAATGCTTCCATTATCTTATAGCAT
The DNA here is from genome assembly GCA_019776745.2 of Taxus chinensis. Lineage (NCBI taxonomy): Eukaryota > Viridiplantae > Streptophyta > Pinopsida > Cupressales > Taxaceae > Taxus > Taxus chinensis. Next base: position 553,529,281 of record CM034156.1, on the reverse strand, counting down.
TTGTATTCAAGATGATTTGTTCTTTTGCAAAAACAAAATGATCAAATACCTTTTTCTTGAATGGTCGTTCAAGGTTTAACATAATAAGAAGGTTTAGGAGACTCAAAGGTGGATTCTGCAGGTTTGTGTGAGGGCATAGTCGTTGGCTTGGGTATCGGTTTTCCCTTAGGAGCGTTCCAACAAGAGCATGACTGAAGTTGGAATGGGCATCAAGTGACACCAACTTGGTTTGCTCATGAGTCATCCTTTCACAAAAGAGCTCAAAAGTGGGAATCTGAAACTAATCTCTTAAAAGGTAGATGAAAAACACTGAAAAGACCTTTCAACTTTGACAAAATCAAAAAAATTACCTTTGTCTTTCTTGTCTATTCCGTCAGCTTTCAACTGTGACCAAACAAACTTAACCTAGGATAGGCACTCCTCGATTGTGGGAAAATATGAAGGCGAGAGAGTTGACAATTTTGCTTCAAGTTGAAATTTTTGTGTTTGATTGGGATAAAACTGCAACATTTTGAATTCATTGACTTGCCAAATAATCTTTCAAAGGTGTCCCAGGCCTCCCTTAAGGACTTTACATCTGTAATATGGAACAACAAATTATCAGAAACATTGAGGTGATCAAAACAAGGGCCTTATCTTGCTTACAAGATTAAGTACACTTTTCTTTCACTGATGTAAAGGCCAATATGAATCTTGAAACATCCTCCATAGGCATCTAGATTGTAGCAGCTACTGCATTTTTTGCTTCTAAACATGGTAGTTAGATGTGGTTACAGTTCACATAAAGAGAATCCATTACGGAGAAAGAAGAAGAGGAGAATGACAGCCATAACATAGGCAAACAAAATACATTCCCGCTCTTCTTTCTCTCTCCCCTCCCCCCCTGAAAAGTACTCCCTCCTTTTAGCAATAAAAAAATCACCTAATCCTTTTAGCAATAAAAAAATCACCTATTAAAAAGTTTTTCCTTGTTAGAGAAAAACCCCTTGTTTAAAATTATAAGCCTCAACAAAAAATAGCCCCCACTTTAATTTACAAAGTTTTCCCCTCCTTTAATAAAAAAATTATCACTGCACAAAAATTATCCTCCACAAATGTGTTGAGGGAATCGATCCCATGACTTCTTGGAGAGAGGTTTTTCAGAAAATATTTGTAGCCACTAGATCTGTGAAAGCACTTAGCAGTTAATCTAAGCAAGATAATATTTAAAACTTCAAAGGCAATTAACAAATAATAAAAAACCTTATACTATGCTGAGGCGGTGCAAAGGTTGTGTCAAGTCACTCAAAAAGATGAAAGGAGTAATGTCGGTAGGCGATGAGGTGTCCAAACTTGAAGCAGGGAAACGACATCAAGGGAGGGTGGATACCTCATGACAGCGGAGGGTGGTGACAGCCTGTAGAAGCTGTGCGCTAACAGGCCAAGACAAAACAACGGTGCCGACTGGAACAATGTCCGAGAACTGAAGGAGTTGAGGTCTAAGAAAACCACAAAGCTGTACAAAAATAGCACAATGCACAAATGCAACGCCCAACTCAAACTACAGACCAATACAATGCTGCAGCAAATTATTAATGCCAATCCAATGCCGATGCACAGGCCATGCTGCTATGCACTTTAATGACAAAAATAAAATAAGCCAGAAGGCTTGGAGTCCCAAAGAAGGTAATAATTTTTTTTTTCAATGACTCTAGTTTTGGTGGGTGAGTGGGTGAATGACTTCCGGAAAGTCTATGCTCTGATACCATATGGGAGCAGCCTCTGGATCTAATCTGTAGCACAATACCACTAGAAATGGCTCAAGCCAATATTCAACACACGGCAACCTCATAAATTTATTTCTCCACAAACTATTGCAGGCCCCACAAATTTCTCTCACGTTTTTCTCACAATTAGCTATGGAAGTCTCTAATATATAGGCATACTAGTTTGTTTCTAATAACAATTATTAGTTGTGAAACAACTATTATTAGAAAGTAGACTAATATTAGGAAATAAGTTAATGCCCCTACCATCGTGCACATAATATAATCTCTACATACACTCAAGTTTTTGAACAACTTGACTAATTTAATTTAATCTAGAAACTCCTTAAATAAATCTTAGACTAGACAAGTGTGAACAAGCACAGACTAGGCTAGATAAATAAAAGTGAATTAATCTAATCCTATGTGAACACACAACTCCAACATGTATGGCTACAGAATGCATATTGTCAACAAGGAAAATTTGAAGTCTTTGGTGTTTCAAAGTACTGTTTCCACAGGTACTTTGTTGCAGAAATCAATTCAGGTTTTGGTTGCATCTGCTGTGCTTTATACAATAACAGGCCAGGCAAAAGAATACGCCATAACCATAGGCTTTTTGCTTATACAGGTAAGATATTTATAATTATGATGTGATAGATGGGCACATGGCAGTATTTCAGTCACCATTTTATGTTTCATGTCAACCTCTTTGTATCAGATTGTCTGTTCACAACATCATAAGCGTTATGCAACAATTCAGTTGTGGGTTTGTCTTAGACACTACAGATGGATTATATCATTTCTTTCCCAAGAGAGCACAACCCAAATATTCCATATTTTTTCGCCTCCTTTCCGACAATTAACACAGCATATGATCACTGTGGACTGTGCTAAGGAAATTATTTTAATCTTCCAAAAATAGCACAGCATGCTAAGATATTCAACACCAGCTGTATAGAACATGCAACTCATAATTTCCTTTCTTAATAATGTTGAACAAGGTTCTTGGGACTCGTGCCTTTTAACATACGCCTTTTAACATACTTCAACATTGTGGATTACGAATAGATTTTGGAACTTTATTTCTATCTTGTACATACACATTGCTTCTTTGTAATGGATACCAACACTGAAAAGTATTTGATGTTTCTCATTTGTCAGGCCAAGCAGTAATCTCAAGTGTAATACCGTAGCATATATGAAATCTATACATAACTTGTACCTTCCAAGATGTTCTTTAAGCATGGTATCACGGGAATGTTTTCAGAGAAAAGCTTAGCTATCTTCGCAGTGATAAATTTTGTGCTCTTGAATTGGGAATCTCAAACGAAATCTCTTTATTGGCAATTGGAAATTTATGTGAGAATATGTTATAGCTGCACACTCTCATGCCAGAAATGCTTATAATAAAAATTTTGTAGATCTCAATCTTGAAAAGCATTGTCTGAAATAAAGTCCATTGGATTATGCTTGGAACAAAATGTTCGAACATGAAAGATGATGCAGGAGCATCCGATGGGTACCAGGCATAGTTGTAGGACTCGTATTCAGTTGCCTAAAATTTTGACTTGGACTCAAGCCTTGGCAATTACTCAGGGACTTTATGCTACTTTAAAAAAGATATAAATGCATAAAATAACTTAAATAACATGTAAAATATTAGTAAATGACATGAGAAATCAATGTAGAAAATGAGAAATGAGTGTAGCAAACACGTAGGTATCTTTTTTATTAATTTCCGACCAAGAAAGAGTACAAACTACAATGAGCATAGACTATAGTCATCAATACATTATAGTATACTAATATAAATATCATCTACAACACCTTGTCTATTGCCCTTAGAAATGAAGGTAAAGATTCCTCTAGAACAACATCATCTAAAAATATATTATCTATATCATCACCAACCCCTCCAGATGCCTCTGCTTTCCCTAACATTGGTGTTTCATTTGCTTCCCTCTTCAAAGCTACAATCCCCTCCTCAGTAAACGTGGGTTGCTCATCCACACCCTTAAGCTCAACAATCCAGTTTGCATATGGACCGATATCATCCAAGTCAATTGTATCAGGACTCTATTGCCCCTCCACTTGTCTCACACAAAGGCGAAGATTGTATTGCACAAAAACAAGATCATTAAGGCATTGTGTTGTCAGCCTGTCATGTTTTTTTATGTGAACAACTTCAAACATGCTCCAATTACATTCACACCTAGAAGAGCTACACGAATGGCAAAAATGTAAATGTTTAGCCTCTAAAGATTTGGTGTTTTTTAACACATAACCTTCCGATCAAAAAATCTACAAATAGGACATTTCTAACTTCACAAGTCAACTAGGCTTGCATTTATCACAAAAAGTATAGTATCTACTAGTAACGAGACTAAAAACAAATGACCCAATTTTTTACTTGGTTGTCAAGTGTTTCTCCTTCAACAAACACAGCTGAAGAAAAGAGCCTCCCCTCTGCACTCTTATAAATCTACGTATCAAGAATTGTCTCTCGTATCTTCATAAGAGATAATCGTTTATATGCTTGCGTTGTGGCCATCTATAACCTCCTTATCACCCTTAAATTAATTGGATAAGGAAATCTTAGGGTTCAAGTAGTAGGTCGTTGCATGTATATGTCAGTGGAGTTGTTTGTTCCATCTCTGATCAATTTCTCTAAATATACATCATCAAAAATGGTCTTCATGATCCTTTCCCCTTTTGCCTTCCTAGAATAGAGACTCCAACCACTGTGTGTTCACAAGCATCTGCTTAAGAGATGTTATTGAGGCTGCAATAATTTACGATGTGATGAAGGTCGTGGTAAATCGTGTTACTCCCGCTTGCACAAACTCCTTTCAGTAGGTGTTCTCTCTCATCAGACTTGGAACGAAATAGGTGATTGTAGATTAACTTTGTGATATTTTTTGTTTCTTCAACCTCATTTTTCACCAATGTCATTCTCGTATGTCCTCGAGAAGGAGATCAACGCAATGGGCAATGCAAGGGTTCCAAAAAAGTGTAGGGTGTCTCTCCTCAAGAAGTCTCCCTATTGCTACATATGTTGTTACATTATTGTCACAACGTGGACAACATTCTCCACACCTACTTACATGACCACCTCATCTGTCATATCAAACAAAGTGTTTGTATTTTTCACTTGGTGCAAAGCATCAATTGACTTTAAGAACATCAATTGCCAACTTGAAGCCACTAGAAATCTAATCAAATTGCAATTCTTTCCATTCGTCCACCCTTCAGACAAAATGTTGTCATTTTTATGCCTTACTCATTTTTTCTCATTTACCATAACTAGCATATTTTTCGTAGTGTCCTCAAGCATCAAGCCACACAAATAATGAATAGGTGCCTTGAACCCCTTCCCTGAAATGGTCAATTTATTACCATTCTCCCAGTATGGGATTTTGGACACATTAAATGGTTCGTTGATATAATACCAAAACATTGTTGCAACTATCCTTGCTTCATTTTGCAATTCCCGCTTCCAACTATACTTCAAGGAACAAAACAAAAACATGTCCAAGTCTACATGAATCTAAACTTTCTCCAGATGATGAGACATGTCCTTGCAACCCTGGAGTCGGGGCAATAGAAGAGGCTCTTCATACTCATCAAATCATCCCTCGCTGCCCTCCTATTCATTACAGTTGCAAGTGCTTCAACTTTCCTCTTTTTCCTTCGCATAACTTCTAAGGTAAGCAACCATCTCTCTTTGAGCCTCAGAGGACACTTTTTTGCAAAATTGTATGTCTTTACATGTGATTCGTGCAAGATAGTACTTGAGACCTATGTTGTCAGGATATGGATACGGGTACGGGTTCAATACGCGGATACATCAATTTTTAAAAACCCTTGGGTACGATACGTCTTGGATACGTCTGTACATATATATTAAAAAAATTATATATATATATATATACACACACTCATTTTTCAGTCCATAAAAAACTGAAAGAGTAATACAAAACTTGAATCGATGTTCAAAACATTCAATATACTTAAGACTTAACATTTTCATTGATCATGTGGCTGCCATACATATGATATACAAATATCATGTCAACATGAATACAAACAAAACTTGAAAAATATATTAGGATCAATGTAATTTTCAAAACATACAATATGCTTAAGATTTTACATTTCATTGATCATATGGATGCCATACATTTCATTGATTTTAGCTTTTTGAAGTGTTTAGGGTTTAATATTTTTTCAATTAAATGTTAGGGTTTGTTTTTGCATTTATCAAGTTAAAAAATAAAATAAAAAATGTTTTAATGCCTTAAAAGACGTATTTAAGCTTGGGTACCCATCGTGTATCCGTACATGTACCCTCACGTATCCGTACCAGATACGTATCAAGCAGGGTATGGGGGGCTGGGGGACGAACCCTGGCAATAGAGTTTGAGACAAATGACACCTCCATTCATCTTAAGCCCACAATAATTGTATATGACATAATTGGAATTCGAACATAGACTTGGTTTGCACTACTTCCACAAAGGGTCATGAGACTTCTTAGGCTTACTACAGCTACTTGACCTGGATGCCATTCGTATACAACTTCAAACTGAATACAAACTGCAAGTAGAAACCTCATGAAACAAAGAAAAAAAAAGTTTTTAGTTAAAACTCTTTTGTGCCTATCAAAGAAATAAGTATAAAACAATGGGAAAACAAACAAAAAAAAATTATTCAAACCCTATACACCTACAGATCTAAAATAGAAAAAAAATCAAAACAAAAAATCTAAAATGCAAACTCTTACCTCTCAAATTCACATGAAAATCCTTTGAAGCTAATGGAAATCACTGACAATCACATAGCAGCAATTAGAAAATGAAGAAAATCGCCTTAGGAGAGCAAAAATAGCAAAAAACGTGACTATAAAATGAAATTTAATGTTTTTTGGGCATGGCAGGTAATGTTTTGTTGACAGCCAAGTATCAAGAATAGACTTGCAAGTAATGGTAAGTAATCTCGAGTAATTACTCGCAAGTCCATGCCTAATACTCAGCTTGTGAGTATTGTATTAGTTTCTCAGGAGGGAAAATTTTGCAACTTACTCATGAGTTTAAATACATGTGTACAACAATCTTCCATCAACTAAAAATATGGGTAGTGTTTCATGGTAAATTTTCAGTACGTTCTCAATGTTACATCATGGAATCGGATCAATTGTATAATCAAACTGAGTTAGTTGAGTTAATTGATTGTTAGCAGGATATAAGGAGTGGTTGTGACCATAGTAAGAAAACTCGCCGAGTTTTGAAAAACTCGCCAAAAAACAAGCAAAACAAGTAAACCACTGAAAGACTTGCCAAAATAGGCAAAAAAAAACTCGCCGAGCATAGTTGGAATACTCGCCGAGTTATAGTTGGAAAACTCGCCGAGCATAGTTGGAAAACTCGCCAAAGACAACATTTCTTTCCTTTTTTGGATTTTTGGTGAAGAAAACACAAGGACAGAATAAAATTTGCCATTTTTGGAAAGGGTCCGGGAAGATGTAGCTGCAAAAACTTGCATGTGCCATAACTTTCATTTTGTGGCTCCGTTTCAGGTGTCATTTTCTCTAGAAGTGCATATTTTCTCGAGCTGTACACATTGATGGCAATATTTTCTTATTTTCATAAAATCCATTTTTGCACCTTTTTGGACCAAACAACTTCTTGCAATCTTTTGAAAGAATCATGCGCTTTGATCGCCTATAGACAAATTAGTAATTAAAAATACTGGATAGCTTTCCAAAACTCAGCGAGTACTCGCCAAAACTCGACGAGTATTCTCCCATGCTCGGACTAATCATCCCACCTGCCAACTTGGTCGCAACCTGCTTATTCAAATGTTGACTTCACATATCAACAGATGCGTAGGTTTTGTTTTTGCTATTTTAAGAATTTTTTTGTTCAATGATAATCACACGAAGAAGCACAACAAATTGACTCAAAAAAGGCTCTATGCCTTGGTTTTTGTGCAATACAATCTCCGCCTTCGCACAAAAAAAGTTAAGGCCACATCAGAGGAGCTCATTGATTTAGATGAGATAGATCCATACAGTGAGTGGATTGGGCAAGAAGAGGAAAACCCTGTGTTCACAGCGGATGAGATTGCTTCTTTTAAGAGGGAGGCTATGGAGGGAGAAGCCCTAGCAGGACTCCAAGGAGATATTGGATTGGATGAAATCTTTGGAGGTGATCTCCAACATGCAGCAGAGGAGCCACCAGCACCACCATCTAGTTCCAGGATCAAGCCAGATTCACAGCCTTCTAGGAGGAGCGTGAAGACGCACCCGAGTGTGGGGACTAGTAGAGGCACTAGACCCTCTCCCCAATATTTCTCTAGATTGGGGAAGAGGAAAATGTAATTTATTGTATATTGTAACTTGCATAGACATGAAATTTATGATGATATTTTTCAATGTCAATCATCATAAATTCATATTACTTATCAGCCGGTTGTATTCGCATGATGATGCGATTTTGTATTGTATTTGTATTCAAATCTAATAGAAAACACTTCTCCAACATTTTATAGACTCATTTAATACATTTTGTAGCTATGTGTTGCTTAAAATTTATGTTTTTTAAAGAAATTTTGAGTATTTTCTAAGTCGCCGAGTATTCCCGAGTATTGGCCAAATATTGGCGAGTTTTTGCCAAGTCAATTTTTTTGGGGGTTTGCTGAGTATTTGGATTTGGCAAGTTTTCCTACTATGGTTGTGACCATCGATACATGGTAGGTTCTATGTAGAGGCAAAAACATAGACAGGAATACATCCCTTAAATTGTGATCCATAATTGAATTCTCCTTGAAAGTTCAGTAAGCAAAAAAAAAGCACCTGATTTCCTGTTCGTATTACCAAAAGTTGAGAATTCGGAAGTTGTAAGACTTTAGCCAATTCACAAAATCACTTGGCAGTTTTGCAATTCTTCATACGGACACTCTATTTGAAACCATTGGGGCGAATTTTGTTACCACCAGTCCATGCATTAAGGGGCGGTTTTAGTAACTACTGGGGCAGTTACACAATCACCATTCTACATTAAGAAATAATTTTACCAGTAATAGCAGTTGCACAAGCACAGTAACAGCCTCAAACATTTATTTTCTCATCTTGCGTATTTTCAAGAATGCATTGGCAAAATCTTCGAAAGGACATTCTCCAGAAGGCATTTACACGAAGGTTCTTGTGGATGGAAGAGGCAATTCTTAGTGAATTTTCTTTGGGGAAATGAGTTTAGAAGATCAGAGAGAAGAATCAGATCTCATCGTGAGTAGAAACTAAGAGAGTTGGACCATTAGTCCTCAGGTGGTGGGTGACTTTGCACTGTTCCATGGACAGCTTTTTGGCAAATGAATAATAAAGGAAGTTTGTTGTCCATTCAGGAGCCACTTTCTATCATTTCAAAATTCATGAATAAAATGTATTCATGGCATTAATCTTAGGATCGACTGTTCTGGGTTGTGGTATAGCATCGAGTAAATTGTTCAGGCTTCAAGGACATGTGTCTTAGCCATTCACTTGCCCTGTATCCTTGACAGCATCAGAAGTCCATTTATGTCAGGAATTCCATGAACAAGGTCACTATCAGATTTACACTAAGGACTTGTAGATACTGGAAGCGGTGACGTGTTTTGAAAGAGGCACACACAGTTATTCACTCTACAAACAAATTGCACAGCTCTAGTTGCAAGAACATATGTTACTTATATAACCAGTGACTATTGCTTTCAGTTTACATGAAGTTAATCCCATCTGAGCCCACAAGCTATGAATTTTACTAAAAGGAGTGCAGCTGCCCCTGGAGAAAAGAAAGTACGATTTAAACTTTCTGTGAAACATAGGATTTTGTTGGAACACTTAGAAAAAATTGTTTCTACAGAAAATATTGTAATAGGGTCTTGAACACAGTTATCGTATCGTAATGCTATGCTAACAGGACATAATTCCCTAGAATTTAATGGTGATATCTTGTGACCATCCCAAACTATTGGGTGACTTGGAAGGAATGTTCATAAGCTAATTTTGATTTGGCAAAAATTATTAAAAGTTTCAAAGTTTTTTGAAAAATTTCAATCATCTTTCATATGTCAAGAGTTTCCTCATTTTTTTATCTTGACATCCTGAGAAAATCCCTTTTCATTTCATCCCATTCTGATGAACGGTTCATTTTTTATGCTCAGTTCAAGTTCATGATTAATTAATTAATATTTTAATTAATTTCCTCCTATTTTCCAAAAAAAAATGAATTAATTTAATTTGGAAGAAATTAATTATTTGTTTAAAATATTAATTAATATTTTAAAAACACAAAAAATAAAAAAATCTTCCCAGGATGTTGTCGTGAATGCCAAATTGGCTCTCTACTTTCATTTTTCCCTTTTCTGGAAAAGCTTTTATTTTCCCCCACTTCGTGGGAAATTCCCTTGTTATTTGCTCGCCCAACTAGATATCATATGAAAATATCTCCCATTTTCCCATGTGGAGAAATGGAGGGGAATTGCCAGCCCACTTTTCCATTGTCATGGGCAAATGGTTAAATTCTTCCCCTATTCCCCTGGCAATTAATGCCCACTACCCAAAGAAATTGGAAATTGGTTATTAACAGGAAGAAAGAAGAAGCGGTTACAAATCAAGAAAGCTTCTGGGATATTTAACCTCTTTGGAGAAATTCTAGGCAAAAGACCTGCAAAGCAATATTGATGGAAGAATTTTTCAACTTTCATTTTTAACTCTCCTATTTTCCTATGAAGCCATTTTTCAAAGGGAAAATAACATAGAAAACACCAATACAAGGTTTAATACCCAAGCCATAGGTAACACAATTGTCAATCCAGTTCATGCATAGGAAAATGAAATGAATCACAAGATTGTAAGGAGAAAAACATGATCCTTCTCTTGAGTACGCAAGCCCATGCACAAGATATCAAAGAAAGGAAAAACAATCAAGAAAAAGCAGCCACATAGGTCAATTTAGGAAACAATCAAACATAAGAGAAAAGGCAAAACAACACACCACCCACACAAGTACTAACCAACCATGTATATCACAAGGAAATATAACCATGCCACCTATCTTAAAGAGGCCCATGCAGGCCCAAAGGCAACTAAGTCCACACAGGTAGGAGGCAGACACACCCCACGTATTCACCACACAGCAGGTCACACAATTGAAGGGAGTAAAAAAACCCATGCAGAACGGAGATTGAGGAGACTATCCATGTAGGGTAAAGAGGAAATTGTCCATGCAGGGTAAAGTGAAGCACATTGTTCACATGGCCAAAGACAAATACAAAAGGTCCAAACAACTCATGCAAGAGTAAAAGGAAACACATTGTCCACACAAGTGAAGAATAAAACACGACCACAATCACACACCATTTCCATGTAGTTTTCCATGCATTCCTTCCTTTCTAAGCACGCAGGGCTAATACAAACCATGCTCACACAACACAAAGTCAATGGTTATCATTAAGCCCGAGCCCATAAAAGCATGAGCTCGAACTTTTAGTTTACAAAATAATTTTGGAGGTAGCTCAGTTTCTAAAGCTGAATTCATATCATTTTGGCCCGATTTGTTATTTGAGCCGAAGTCTCAATATTTCATTATATAGCTCAATATCATACATGAGCTCAAGCTCATATTACTATTTTGGAAAATTGTAAATCCAAAATTGCTTGGTCTTTATTTTAAAATAATAAATAATAATAAATAAAGAGATATTTTTCCTTGTGGTTATGGTGGTCTAGAGACTAAGACCTGACACCGTTTTGCGTGCTTCCTTTTCTTTCCTTCAAAATTCATAATGGCTGAAAAACCTAACAAATCTATGGGAAAGTCAAATAAATGCATAGAAAGGTCAAACAACGTCTACACTTAAATATGAATTCCAAGGGATCATTCCTCCCACTTCTATCAAATCTGCATATGACAATATCACTGACACTGATCTTGGCCACATCAACGTAACACAATTTTGTGATCAGGTGAAAGATGAGGGGAAAACCATCTTCTCAGATAGACTCTATCATAGTGGTCTACCTCAAGCAGCAATTTTTCCTATTTCAGTGCAATTCCCTGAGCTAGTCATTGCCTATGCAGAGCATTATGATCCCGAAAGGTGAGGAATATTCAAGGATAATCGTGAGCCTCTCCTTTTGATCACACCAGAGCACATCGAAGAATTTCTCAACATCCTTGATTTCCCTGAGAATGATGACATCACTCAACAGTCAACACAAGATTTTTGGGATGAAGAACCCCTCAGGTGGACCAAGATGGTCAACAACAATTGGCTAGTGACCAAGAGGACTCGTGTTGACCGGTTTCCCAAGGAATTGTACCACATTGAATTTGTGGAGGAAATCAGTGATATGATCACCCTTCTAGTTCAGTTTTTAGTCTCCCCTCTGCTAGGATTTTTCACCCATGGATGTATCAGTTCATCTGCATCATCCTTGTAAAGAGATAGTTTATATAATGGGCCACATCAATAGAGACACTCTCCTCAAGCAGATCGAGGTGGATGACTGGGAATTTCTACACCATCATCATGACATCTCCAACTAACCTATGTGGTGGCCAGAAGGAAGTTTGTTTTCGGGGTTAGAGACGAAAGGCATCATGGGTCCTTCAAATAGTGTTTTCCACTATTATCCGCAATTGAGTTTCAAGAATAGCTCTCATCACTTCAGGAGAGTTAATGATGCTTTCATCTTCCACGTGATCAGAAACATTTAATAGGAATCTAGAAGAAAGATTCTCCAAGGATGTCATGGTGGTCATTTCTCAGTGGGGAACATGGTTCATTCAGTTCCCATCCTTTTCCTACATTCACGTGAGAGGATTTGTAGGCACTCCATGGAAGCTTCCCAAGTATGTCAGTGATAAGTGGGCGTTAATGGAGCTTACACGAAACTTTTTTCCAAGTTCATTGTCTTCTCAGTGACAAACACCATTCATGGCATCCACTTCCCAATCCAAATTGGGGAATACCAATGCCTGAATCTCTTCAGTGCACAACTCATAGAGAAGGAGTTTTATCTCATTACCATACATCCATTTGTGAAGAGATCCCAATTTGACATCAATGGATTCATGCAAAAGGCTCTCGGAGTGAAGTACCAACACCATCCCACCATAGAAGACTTTGGGATTCCTGCTCAGATGAACATGAAGTAAGAAGGTGAGAATTCTCCCGCCTGACCCTTGCTCAAATCAAGGCCTTCCGCATCAAAGATCCTCTAGATTCATTAGTAGATGATGGTGACAATTTGATTGATCCCTCATATGATGTTGTTGCCTTCACTCCATTGCCCCGAGTTGATTGGACCAAGAGAGATGAATTCTTTCTTGATGGCAAGAATCATCTGATTCTAGAAAGGAGCATATCCTGGTATGAACGAGAACTTGTAAAGTTACCATCCATCCAAGTTCATACCCCACTACCATAGAAATTTCCAACACGAGGAGGTCTCTAGTTGACTAAAACCTCTTCTCAGTCAACCTTACATGCCATCAACCCATACACATCAAGCAAGGAGAGAATGGTTTCCCAAATCCACTTCTCCAAAGAAGATGTCACTAGGAGAAACATCCAAGGGTCCTGGCCCTATTGAAGGAAGAGAATGTGTCTCGGGGTTTTCCACTTCAAGTAGAGACTCATCTACTCACGTTACTGATAGTTCAAGGAAGCTCATCATAAACACTACTTAGCCATGTCATGCACAAGAGTCTACTCAAGTGCAAGTGGTCCAAATATCAAACGCTCCTGAACCCCTAGTTCACAAAGATGTTTCTCAAGGTTTCCCTAAGGTTCAAGAGGTCGATGTCGGCAGTTATTTCCTCGAAGATTGAAGTTGTGGAAAGAACTCTTGTAGAATCCAATGATGTCGAGAACGATGTGAATGTTGCTTCAGACTCCAGGCTTATGTGTGCAGAATTGGTCAAGGAGACCCCTTCTTGGGTTGATTGTGAAATCAAGAAAAGAAAGAGGGTTGTCAAGGTGATCAATATTGACTTTGATTCCCTTTCCAAGCTTTCAAATGATGTCATCCCCAAGAAGCCTAAAGTGTTCTCGAGAATAATGTGGATGGAGATGGAAACAAATTTGTAGATCTTTCCATTCCCCAAGTCGAGAAGGAGCGTAATGCCATGACGCCTGTTGACTATGAAGTATCCAGGCTTGGACTTGGGAAGTCTACATTGGAAAGTGACATGGTAATGGCCCGAGATTCCATGGATATTGTGTTAAGAAGGCTTGAGAAATATAAATCTCAGAATTCTCAACTCAAGGCCGAAAAGAATCAGTTGGTGAATTATGTTCAACATCTGATAAATCCAATATCCTCCACTTTTCCAGTACCTGATGCAGTGGCTGCCCCCGACAAAGAAACACTCAATCTGTCAAAGGAGGTAAACACTTTAGGCCATGTCACTAAATCTTAGCTTTCATAAATTCTCATTTTTGGGAGAAAGACAATTGAAGCGGCCCTAAAGTTCCATGAAGACATTAGTGCATACCTAGATCCAATCCTTTCTTTTAAGGAATCTTTTTCTTCTAACATGTCAAATCTGGATGAGATATTTCCTAGTCTACAAGAGATGATGAGTATGGAATCTACAATTCTAGCCATTGAAGGGATCCTTGAATTCGAATGCCGAGGGACACGCTTTTCTATGGTGTTTACATCTCAAGTTGTAGAAGATGCTTCTCGAAGATTCCATGATTCATTATGAAAGCATATGCAGAAAAGCTTTCACTTCACTCACCTCAATTCATGAGTTCATAGCTAAAATCCCTTGTGATTTTGTGGACAAGCATAATCAAAGGCATTCATCAGAACATGTTGAGGAATAATTCTCACAATTGTTTAAGGACATGTACATTCCTGCCATCAACTTATCCTCTACTTCAATGGAACGTTGTATCAAATTGAGGAACCTGTTTGAGGATGAAAAATCGAAAATGGTCAACCTACATAATATGCTAGGTAGGATTTTGGAATTACAGGTGTTCTGCGAGGTTGTGCTTCCACCAAGTGAACCTCCTAAAGAAGAGAAGATGTTCGAGACATTGGAAAGGTTCAAATCTTTTCAATTGGCAAAGGTGGTAGATCCTAGTTTCACCAATGGGTGAGGAGATATCATTTTGGTATCTAACGAAGTGGGAGAGTCCATTTCTCATACGATTGAGATAGGTAGACCCCACTTTAATGGATAAGGCACTGAGTCTTGTTTTATGTTTTAAAATGATATTTTAAAGTGATGTTATTGTTAAACTCATTTTTAAGAGACTTTTGATCACTTAAGTGATTTATAATTTCAAGTTACTTTTTAAAGTTAGTTGAAAAAGCAAAGTCACTTAAATCTGCCCTAATTTAATGTTCATGTAAACCCTAACTACCTTGTAACCAAATTTTGGGTTATAAAAGGAAGTTATGGGCTCATTTGTAAGGGTGAATTTGAGAGAGGAGAAGAAATAATTTTGTGCAAGCTTTGTTTCAAGAAAGAAACTTTGTGTTCTTTTGTGAAGACATTTTGGAGAGTTAATGAAATATGAACTTTGTGTCCCATTCATTATCTCTTGTAGCATTTGATGTTCTTATGTTCATTAGATGTTAGTGTTTAAATATTGCATGTAAATACTATCTTTGATCTTATTGTCAACATTATTAATTTGTTGTTCTTGTTCATAGTGATCAAGCTCTGATATCTACTTACTCATGTGTGTTCCCTTTCATTTATTATTGTTTAGCTTATTCAAACTCTGATTTTATTTGAGTTAGTTATTCATTGTTCTTCTTCTTCTCTGTGCAATATTAGGCTCTGTTTTTACCTAACTATTGTATGCTCCTTCCATCCATTCCTTTCCATTTCTTTTATTCATTCCATTTCATCTCCCTCATTCACACTTCTTTCCATTTGATGTCCCAAAACACCCCCCACATACAATTTTGAATGTATAGATGTAAATACAGTTTTGGTTTTCAATAAAGGCAACCTCACCTTCATTGAGGAGGGACTTTGTCCCCTGACTGTTGCATGTCATTTGCATGCGTGCAAATCCATTTGCTACTGAAGAGGTGGCAACTTACAACTCTAATACAATGTCAAAAAAAAGGGGAAAAAAGGCTCAAATAAGGTTTCTTGATACTTCACGTGCCTTGTATAAGAGAGCTTTATTTTCAAGTCTACAGAATACTGTGTTGCAGTATTTATAGTATAGAAACAGGCTTCTAAAAACCAAGGATACACCAAATCCTATAAAGCAGAGGGATAAGAAATGGGGGAATGTGTTCCAGGGACCAATGGGAATCGCCCCTCTCCTCATATCAGGGGATGACAAGACACATTTATGCAAATAATGTATTCAGAGGAATAAAGACTCAAACTATCATTCATTTTTCCATGAGTAATATATTTCTAACAGGGTATCAGCAAACCATTTTCTTTCTATGAGACTAGAATCAGCAGAATATGATTAAAATACAAAAACTTAGCAGGAAACCCAAATCCCAAATTCTATCACGATTTCTAACATTTTTACATGTATGATTGCTTCAATTTATGATGCATACATAATCCAGAATCTATGATAATGTATGGTTGCTTACTACAATTTAAGATTCGCACATAATTCAAAATCTATGAAACAAAAACTGTATGATTGCTTACTCCAATTTATGATACATACATAATCCAGAATCTATGATACATAAACAATCCTGAAGAGAGATGGCAATGTCAGTGCCACAACATTTGGAAAACATGAACATCCTTCAAACACAAGGTCCTGGGCTGGCTAGTATTGCATCAGGGCCTAGTGGTCAAAGCATGATTGAGAAAGTCTGGTTTCAAGGATGTTTTTTGTATTGTGTGTGGGAAAGACAAAACAGTTGCACATATTTTCTGGACGTGCCCACTAGCACAAGGTTTTTTGGGATGGTTAAATGTCAAATTCACTTTTCTTTTTAATGCACCTCTCTCTTGGGAAGGTCCTCTTCTCAGGGATAGTTGGATGGTTAGGAAAAGTTGCAAGAGTTTATGGTATACGACTCAGTTGGCGGTGATTAGTTTTCTTTTGAGAACAAGGTGCCACCGTGCCAGGCTGTCTTTCGGGAGGATACTTCCCCCCTCAGTTTGGAGCAGTTTCAACTTTTCAGACTCTTCAGTTTCAACTCTTTAAGCTCAAGTGCTTTCTTTCCTTGCTTATGTCAGAAGGTACTCTTTTAGTTTGCAGTATGCCCAGCTGATGTAAACTTTTGTTCCTTGAAGTAATATAAGAGGCATTTTCTCACCCAAAAAAAAAGTTTGAAGCATGTATTCTGACAGCAATTTTAATGTTTTTGAGAGCATGTTGTAGAGGGTGTATAGAGATCTCCCAATCAATAGAGAGTTGCACTAACACCCCGAATCGGCTCTCATTTTTTAGAGACAGTCCAGGGAAACAGACAGCAACTGCAAGGCCTCCCTGGAAATGGCAAAGGGTTAGCGAACATTTTGTACAAGTGAGGAACTCGCTGGCAAGTTTCCCCACAGACATGCAGCTAGCCAAGAAAATTAAGATTGTGAACAAATCAAATAATTTTATGGTGATCAATGGATTTCTCTAGAAGATGGAGCCCAATCAAATACTCTAAAGGCGTGTGACAAAATAAAAAATCAAGACTATATTGCAATAAGCCCATGAGTGTCTCACATGAGGTCATATGGGGCCTGACATCACAACAATGGAAATTGCTATTGGCAACACTCCTCTGGCCTACCCTACTTTTGTAATACTTGCCAAAAAATTGTTAAGCCTCCAGGTACAAGATTTGTTTAAGAGGTTGGGGTTAGACTTCATCCACCTTTTCTAGAAGTTAAATAAACTCTGCCAATGAAAATATACTATAGTGATGATTGAGTATTTTACGAAGTGAGAAAAATCTAGGGCACTTCCTAATAACTCATAAAGCAGTTGAATCGCATCCCAGGAGCAATCTTGGGAAGAAAACTTGGCTTCTACCTGATATTTCAACAAGCAGTTGATCCAATCCCCAGAGAAATTCAAGGGACAACACAATAAAATTAAAAGGTAAGAGTATATTTTAAGGTCATTGACAAGCGAGACACCAATTCGGTGAACGAGACCCCCTTGTGTAATCCCGCAAGTGGATTGATTTCCCATTTACCTTATATGTTGTTTAAATATTTGCACTCCTAGTTTTTGAGTCTGAACCTCGTTATCAAGTAAAATTGAACATGTCTGTCCACTTATAACTTATATATAGAATTAAATGCTATAGCAGAAGCAAGCATAATGTAATGTCCCTTTCTTCCCGCCTAAGAGCTGGAAATTGGTCTTCTTGCCATCCCTTCTCCATGGCAAAGAAGAAGAAATGAAGGAGAAGACCCTTGAGCACTTTATAATATATTTTATCTAATATTATAATGTTTTCTTTAGTGTTCTTTTGTTCTATATGAAAACCCTTCTAGTGGTTGGTAGGGGGATGGAAACCCTCCTTCCTTGTGTGGGCTTGAAGGATTGTTTCAGATTTGTGGAAAAGGAATCATAATCAGATTTGTATTTGCATTGAGTGGCCTCTCCTAGGTGGAGCGACCTACTTTGGTGTGAAGAATGATGCCTTGAAGGGCAAATATTTGATAGTTCACTTCATTTTCAGATTTGCCTCTATTAATAAATCCATAATCTACTTTGTTGTGAATTTTTGGGGTTTTTAAACCCTCTTTTCATAATTATTTGAGTTGTACTTTTGTTGGTTATTATTAATTTTCAACTGAGCATATGCATGTTTTTTTGGGTTGAAAACAGTTCTAGAATCTCTCCAAAAGGTTTATAAAAATTGTGGATGCATTGTTAGATGATATTTTGGGTGAAATTGTGAGTTTTCATACTGTTGTTCCTAAAATCAGTTCGTTGTCCAAATCTCAGTTTTATTTCAATCTGCTGATTTGAAAATCAGATTTGATTGCTTTGGGGTTTGAACTAATTTCCTTGATTGTTGGTTTCATCCCTTGAAAGGGATATTACACTCACAAGCCATCATTAACCCAATGGTTAAGGACCAGAATCCAAGTTGGTAACTTTAACCAGATTTTTTGAAAAGCGAAGGAATTCAGTCTTCAATTTCAAGCTCTTTTCTTTCAATCACTGCTTTTGAGAGGCCAACTGTCTCGCAGACTAACTTTCCAATGCGGGGGTTGACCTTGGTTGTGTTTATTATACAAACTACACTACCAAAGGAACATCAATTACAGAAAAGTAAATACATACCACAATGTATCATAAGAATATGAAAGTAATCACAACTTTATTCATTAGGTAGTGCTCAATACAAGATGTTCAGTATAGGGAAGACCAAATAAACAATGCCCTTGCCCTGGCATACATCTTGCTATTTAAAATGACAAGAAGACCCGATTGTTGATGAAACACAACCATCAACAACCAAACATATTTACAAGGGTCATTACAAAACTATCTAAAACACCGACAATACGATCATTAACAACATAATGTCGGTTACCAAAGCATGCAATTAATAATATGTTGATGTCAATACTAACATAGCGGTCTGTGTTGTCCCCCCCTTAGAACAAGTCAGAGTCCATAACAACACACCCAAATACATGATAAAATTGAGAATGAACAAGAGAGATAGAAAACATTCTTGGTGGAGTGATTCTTGTAGAGATTGTTGCTGAAACTGCTAGATATCCTTGCTGAAAATACTTCTGTGAAAATTCAAAAGCTTCTTACAAGTGTGGCATGCTGACCTTCACCTAACCCACAAATCCGATCAATAATTGTTTTTTTTCTCTTCTCCAATGATTCCTCAATATGTGAGGGCAGAAGCCTACCCAAAATAGATAATGGAGGAAAAAATCAATATTTAACTAAATCTACAACAAAAAGGAAGATAATGGTGAATTGTGGGGGCCCAATATTAGTCAACAAGGATGTACAAAATTGAGAGGGAAAATATTAAAAAGGGGGGGAATTTAGGTGTACAACACCAACAGACAAAGGATTGGGGCATATGTCAACAACAGTAAGTGTATGGTGAAGAAAAACATAATGAACCATACATATAATGGATATACGTTGTTCAATATGAGAGAAATATGGACACAAGGATGGACACAAGGATGATGCAAGGGTTTGCAATGATGAAACAAGCATAGGCTGTTCGGAGGGATGGGGCCTACAAAAATAGGAGGCATCATCTCAATTTTGCAATTGACTGTATTGTGCAAATCAGAAACACATGGGCTGTGCAAGCTACAAATTGCAAGGCCAACATATAGTTCTGCAAAAACAAGGGAATATGGTTTGTGGCTTGGGGAAACTTGTTGATAGGGGAAGGGGGCATAGGGGTTGCATTCAAGCTCGACGCTTGGAAAAGTTTCTTGGAATGTGCTTTTAATCCAGCTGCTTCATGGATGTATGGTCCCTCTTTACTCATGTCCTCGAATTCAAAATTGCCCCTTGTTTATTATTTGTTATTTTACCTTCTTTAAAATTGATGATAACTTTATCCATTTGTTATTTATTTTTTCTTGGCGGGGTACCTATGTTACTTTATCATCCATTTCATAAAAGCTCTATATCAATCATATTTATATCTTTCGTCCCTGTAGCTGATATAATTTTAACTTGGAGTTGTTCATTGTATCTTTGATAGTTGTCGTGCCCAATTTTCACAATACTTTTCATAAACTAAACTTTATATTCATTGTTTACCATTTTTTTTAATATAAATGTTCCAAGCTAATAATTTATTTGCATTAAATATTCATACATGCTTGTGCTTCTGCAATCTTTTTAGCAACAAGTGCCCTGATTTAAAATTCATTGCCCAACAAGTATAACACTTCCTTTGCCTCGACGTCACCTCAATCAATCCGTGTGCCTGACACTATTCATTCAAGGAAAGCATATTTACATCCAATCGTACTTCAAAAATAAGTCATACTTTAGGAGGTCGTACTTTACCTTCCAGTGTAATTTTATCCTAAAACCCGTGTTAGGAACCCGTGTCCTACCCTTCTCTTTGCATTAATAGTGTATTAGTCGTTGTGGACGCATATGCTTTGTAAGTCGTCCCTCGAGCATATTTGAATTATCCCACATACATGGGAAGTAGTAGTTGTTAGAATAGACTTAGTATATAAGTAAGTGTTGAGGCCCAATAAAGGCATCCACGAATATTATTGTATTGAGCTTGCTCAAAAGAGGTTGCCCCCTTGAAGTGGCCTGCAATTATAAAGGTTATTTGAGTTATTTCCCAAATTTCATTTCATTGTTCATTTATTTTTTGAAGTTTGTAAATCTATGCAGAAGGATCCTCACATCTGGTATTAAAAGCACTTTCTTGGCCTTGCGGGTAGATTTTGGAGAGAAAAATTCAGCAGGGCTTTGCAAGAGCTGTCCATTTACAGAAACTATTTTCCTTGCATCTGTTTTCTACATATTCATTTTCAGGTTCGGATAAGGGTAAATACATGTTTCACATAATTGTGGGAAGTACTTGGGTATAACCCCTAAAACTCATTGTGAGAAGTACCACAGGAACCCTGAAGTAGCTGGCCCATTGAGAGGACTTGCCAGCGAAAATGGGCAACGGCCCATCCTGATTGACTAGTTTTCACCTATGAGGTAAACCAAGAGTTGTCCATGGTAACGGCCCCATCTCGATTTATTAAGGGGTAAGTCTCGTGACAATAAAAAAATCTAGTGAGCAGTACTCGTTCAGACAACATTGGTGGCCAAAGATAATCTTTAAAACCCTTAGGCATAGCCTAATCGACTGGGACCCATATCCAACATAATAGTTTAGCGGGGAAACAACAGAGCAATCAGAGTTGAGAATAGTTGGTAACCACGCACTTACAGTCAGGCTGTTGGAAGGAAACAACCAAGCGGTAGTCAATTTTCAAAAAAATGAAAAAGAAATCATTTTTTTTATCGTATCTTTTGTTTAATAGTTTCACTGACTCTCAAAATTTCCTAGAACACCTAAAATTCCATTGTGCACATTTCTTTCCTTAAGGGTCCATATCCAAATTCCACTTTTATTAGCCTGAAATCTCAATTTTTGATTTTTTAGGGTTTTGCCATAACTTCTTTAGTTTTTTCCCAATTGCTTTGAAATTTTACCACAATGTTCCTCTATGTTTTCTGCTCCTTTGTCCTTCTTGGACAAATTTTCCAGTTTTTCCATTACGGTTCCGAAATTTCCCTTACATTCATCAATCCTAACCAGGAGGTGCCAAAAACCTAGCAAAAGTACATTTACCCCTTTTGATTGAGCTCACATTAAATTTTTCCCTTACTGACCATGTCTTAGAACATGTTTTTCTATCCCTTGCAACAACAAAAAAAACACTAGTTATGGTAGCCACCCTTGCAAGCACAAAGATCATGGAGGAAGAAATCACAACATTGAAGTCCCAGGTCACTGAGTTAACTGATATGATGCATGTAGACTGAACCAACAAAATATCCTTTTACTCAACAAATTATAGAAAAAGTCTTCTTCAAAGAATAAGCTTCTCTTCTCCCAACACATCATGTGGGCCCAAGAAGGATTTTCCAAGGTTCAATGGTATAGATCCTACATGATGGATATATCGAACCGAGCAATTCTTCAACCTTCACAATACTTATTATGTAAACCAAGTCCCAATTGCTTCCTTCCACTTGGAACAAGAAGCACTTCAATGGTACTGTTGGTATCTCAAATTGAATGATGAACCAAAGTTAGACAACCTTTGCATCCTTACTTTTGGGCAGGGTTTGGTCCCTCCGCATTCGAGGACTTTGTAAGAGCTCTCACCAAACTCTGCCAAGACAGGTACTGTTCATGATTATCAGATTGAATTTGAGAAACTGGCTAATCACACTAAAGGGTTATCAAATGACTTCTTCAAGAGTCGTTTTGTTAGTGGCCTCAAAGAGCCACTCCACTTTGGAGGTGAAACTGTATTTCGACTTTAATTCAACATATAACCATGCAAAACAGTTGAAAATACTTCTAACTAATTATTTCAAGTATGACAACAATTATCCATCCAATTTGTATCAAAGAAATGGAGAAAACAAGAGATGATACCCAACTGTGATTAAATTTATGACAGCAACAAGGAAGCCACAAATAAGGGCTAAAACCTTTCTAGATAAACTCCTCTAAAAATAAGCCAAATTATAAGGTTCCAGCCTTATAAAATATGATGAATCAGAATATCAAAGAATAAAGTTATGTCCTATAAGGCACCAAATCACACTCAAACCCTAGTCACCCCCTAGAAGAGGGGCACCATCAATATGTCAAAGCTCTTATAGGTCTTCTTCTTGATGCCCTAGATCCAAATCAGCAAGCTTCTTCAATAAATACCTTCAATTTGCCAATATGGAGAGTTTTCGTTCTCCACTATGCCACAAGAAAGGGTTTCGTCCTCTTTGGATGCCACACGAGGGTTTTTGTCCTCAAGTGGAAAGCTATTGAGTAATCAGCCCAAAAACCAAAAGAGTAAGTGTATATGCGCCAAAAGATGATGTGCAAATGAGGCCAAGTGACCTCCTTTTATATCCCTTGGCACCAAGAGCCCTTGGGTGAGAACCGACCTCTTTAAGCTTCACTTTATCTTCTATTTTCTTATTGGGAGTCTTATAACCCTAGCCGACTTGCCTTAGGGAGTAAAACACCGAATAAAAACATTAAACATAATAAAATAAAATTGAAACGAAGCTCAATTACTTCCCCTGTTCACTTATTCTTCTTGACCACGGGAAGAGAGTGGCAAGAAGTCTATATTTGGCATTAATTTGAAAAATTAGACATTACATGAAGTCGTGATTGCTAATGGGAGAACATTCCCATGTAAAGGGAAGTGTCAAAAGGTGTGTATCGCGATAGGCAATTGCACTCTTCATTCAGATATGTTTTCCCTACCCTTAAGAGGATGTGATGTGGTTTTAGGTGCGCAATGGCTCTACACATTGGGACCTATTCTATGGGACTTCTCTAAGCTTTGGATGTAGTTCACCTATAGTGGCCGGAAGCACACCTTAAAAGGGTTATTGCCAGGATTTATTAGCATCATCAGTTCCCATCGCATGGAAAAGCTTTTGAAGAAAGGCTCGCATGGGATCTCCCATTACTCAGCTTCACTCCATCCAACTCCAGCCCCCCACTGCTACTAACTACCCTGCTGATTTCCAAGCCCTCCTCGCCAAACATACAACCATTTTTATAGAAAAATGGGATTCCCCCCTTCACGCCCTGAAGATCATTGCATTCCACTCCTTCCAAGAAGCACCCCACCCAACATTCGGCCATATCGTTATCCCCATCTACAAAAGACTAAGATTGAGAAGCTAGTCCAGAGTTATTCATCCCAACACTGGCCAATACTACTCCCCAATGCTTCTTGTCCACAAAAAGGATGGGTCGTGACACCTCTGCATTGACTTTTGTGCCCTTAACCACCTCACTATCAAAGATAAATTCCCAACTCCAATCATCAATGAGCTCCATTGGGCAAAAAAAATTCCAAATTGGATCTTCATTCAAACCATCATCAAATCCAGATGCATGTTGATGACATTCCAAAGACATCCTTCCGCACTCATGATGGTCACTATGAATTCTTGGTAATGCCATTTGGACTTACAAATGCCCCTTCAACATTTCGGGGACTAGTGAATAAAATCTTTGGGCCTTTTCTCTGTCAATTTGTTTTGGTTTTCTTTGATGATATTTTGATCTACAGCCGCAAATGGGCCGAGGAACTCCAGCATATTGGTAAGGCATTACAACTTCTAGCAGACAATCAATTATGTGCCAAGCAGTCTAAATGTTCCTTCAGTCAAGAAGAAGTTGAATATCTAGGGCACATTGTTTCAGCGAATGGGGTCCACATGGATCTAGAAAAAATCAGTGCCATGCAGCATTGGCCTCGACCAACAACCCTCAAGAGCATTCGTGGTTTCCTAGACTTTACAGGATATTATCACAAGTTCGTCAGGGATTATGGAAAGATCACAGCTCCCTTGATTCCTTATTGAAGAAGGATGCATTCACATGGGATGCGGCAACTGACCAGGCATTCGTGGCACTCAAACAGGTTGTGTAGCACACCAATTTTGGCCATATCGGACTTCACCAAACTTTCACCACCAAAAGTGATGCTTGTGGCAACAGCTTAGGTGATGTTCTTCTCCAAGAGGGTCGTCCAATTGCCTTCACCAACAAAGCCCTTTCCAGCCAAAATTTGGCATTGTCTACATATGAAAAGGAGATGATGGCAATTTTGCATGCAGTACAAAAATGGCGGCCGTACTTAATTGGGAATCATTTTTGCATCAAAACCAATCACCAGAGTTTGAAATATTTCCTAGAACAAGTCTCATCTCCAACACAACAGAAATGGGTCAGAAAACTCATAGGCTATGATTATGAGATCACTTACAAGAAGGTTAAAGACAATGTCGTGGTTGATGCTCTCTCACATGCATTTGAGGAACAGGCTTCCCTTTCTGCCATATCCATGCCCATTTCAAACTGGTTGGAAGTTGTACAACAAGGTTGTGCAAATGATCCCTTCTTACACCCCATCATTCAACAATTGGCCACTAACCCCTCTGCAGCACTGCATAAGGAATGGGATGGTGCTTCTCTGTGATATAACGGCCATCTAGTGCTTCCCCATAGCACAGACCTTCACTAGGCCATATTCTATGAAATCCATACTTCTCCCTCAATAGGACACTCAAGATTTCTCAAAACATATGAGCAGGCACATTGAAACATCTTTTGGAAGGGAATGAAAGGAGAAATTAAACAGATGGTGAGTGAATGTGATACTTGCCAAAGCAACAAAGTTGAAACAACATTGATTCCTGGTTTGCTCAAGCCTTTGCCAATTCCTACCAGGATTTGCTTAGATATTTTTATGGATTTCATTGAGGGGCTCCCTAAATCTAGAGGAAAAATAGTGATCCCAGTCGTGGTAGACCACCTCTCCAAATATAGTCATTTTTGTGCCCTCAACCATCCATATACAACCTCCACAGTCACACAAGTTTTCTTGGCTCAGATCTTCCGCCTTCATGGCATCCCTTCTCCAATCGTCTTCGATCATGAAAAAACTATCACCAGCAATTTTCGGATGGAGCTATTAAGACACACAGGCACACAACTAAAGATGAGCTCCAAGTATCTCCCACTTGAGGTTCATTAATTGGACTTCTTGCCATTTTTTTCTCCATGGAAAGAAAATAGAACAATTGCAGAAGAACATTGAGCTTCCATTTGCTTTTGTTTTTCTAATTTTTATGTTTTCTTTTTAGTGTTCTCCCTCTTACTGCAGGTCGGCTGGGTTAAAGACAAATAAAAGAAGCTTGATGAAAGAATAGAACATCTCTTATGGGTTGGCCTTATCTTTCCAAGTTTTGGTGTCAAAGGAAGGTTATAAAAGGAGTCTTGGGACCTCATTTGGGAGCTAGTTTTGGCGCATTTTTCTAATATTGGGCATTGAGAGCTTGTTGCTCCATGTTCTTCCACTTGAGGACGAAAACCCTCTTGTGTGGCTTCCTAGAAAGATGAAAACCCTTATAGTGGGTTTGTTGAACGACGAAAACCCTTCATCATTGCATGGTTTTGAAGATTTGAAGAGAAACATTCATTTTCAAATTTTTATTTGCTTTTTATAGGTGGAGCGACCTACCTTGGTGTAGGGTTTGATGATTTAGAAGACATAAAATTGATATTTCAGTTCATAATCTGATTTGCCATATTTAATAACGTTGGAATCTACATTCTCATGAATTTTGAGGGTTTCTCGACCCATTGGTGTCCCCAGATTTCACCCTGAAATCTAGAACTACCCATTTGAAGAAATTTCGTTCTTTTCGTGTTTTTATTGCCAAAAGATGTTTGTATTACGTTAACATATTCTCAATAAATCATATGAGCCAATTTCGACAAATACCCAGATGTTGAAACTCATTTTATCCCTCCGCCAAGTTTTGTCTGCGATTTAATTATTTATTAAATAAATAAAGCCCCGTTCGAAGTAAATTGTGCTCCATTAAACCCTGTTGAAGTTTTGCATGCCAGTATTCACACATCTCAATAGGATTTTCACCGGAAATGAATTCAAAGCATTGTTTGTAACTTCTGGCAACGTTTTTCGCTTTTATTTATTTCTTGTGTTTTTCCCCCGATTTTCTTTGTAGTTTGTCTGTGAAATTCCCCTGGGTTCATTCTTTGTGTTGTATAGTCAGTTTAATTGCCTGAAGCATCTGGAGATCATCTACGGCCTCAACACCAGAAGGAATCAGCCTCAGAATGCAAACTTCTGACCAAAAAAGATGAGGTCATGCACAAAAAGCCTCTTCTAGGCAAGTCGCACTTTTTGGAATGAATGGGTTTAAGCTGCAATGGGATTTTTGGTAACAGCAGGCAAGCGGGAATTTCTTACCTGCCTTGCAGGGTACTTTTTTCCCATCAAGACAATGGGAATATAAGAGGTAGCAGGCATGCGAGAATTTCTTACCTGCCTTGCAAGATAAAAATTCTCATTATAAAATAAAGAAAAATCACTTAAAGCACCGATAGGAATTTTTTGCCTGCCTAACAGGCTAACTTTTCCCACCAAAGAGATTTATTCACCCATGCAAGTCGCACTTTATCAAAGGAGGCTTATTTTAATACAAGTCGCACTTTTTGGGAGATGTTTTAATTTGTCAATGGGAATTTTGGCAGTGGCAAGCAGGCAGGAATTTCTTACCTACCTTGCAGAGTAAAAATTCTCATTATGGAAGTCAAATAGCTTAAGTGGAAGATGGGATTTTTGGAGTTACGGTGCAGGGTGGTAATTCCCATCAAAGTTGACTTCTTATTTTTAGCATTCACCCTTGCCAAAAAGTGTGACCCATCTAGGCATTAAATAATACTTTTAATGATATTTATTAACAGTTTCTCTGCCTAATTTTAGCACCAAGAATGGGATGAAAGTCAATGCAAGAGGGTGAGCTGAAAAAAGGTCATGTATGCATGCTAAAAATAAATAAAATAAATTTATTTAAAAGCAACCAGCAGCATGCATAATTGGGCGCCCAATTTGGGTGAATAAACATGATTGTTTATTAATTAAATTGCCAGGAATAGGAAGGGCAACTATTAAAAATAGCATGTTGAGGGTTATATAAGCATGGGCTGCCATAATAAAGAAGCAATTAATTCTTTTTGCTAAGGATTGCAGCCCAAACAGTTTTGGCGCCAAGAAAAGGAGGTTTTGTGCATCGAAAGGTGTTTTTCATTACCAAGAAGCTTCAAGGTTTAGCGCCTAGGGTTGGAATAGCTTGATTTATGCTATGATAATTATCTGCATGTTACTATAAGTGCCCAGGTGAATGTAAAAATATTTATACTTGTTTTGCATGCAAGCAAAGCCTCAAATTTTAGGGCAGCAGGCTTCATATGCAGATTTTTGGTAACAGAAATCAAGTATTCATGCTCTGAACTCCATCTTTGTCTAAAATAATTGCAAATATTCATTACAGGTGTTCATACAGGTGAAAGGGAGTTCAAATCAATGTCAGGTACATTGAATATATCTTCTGAATCTGAAGAAATTGCTAGATCTGCACAAATTGATCTAGTTACAAAGAATTCCGGCAGGATTAAAAGAAAAAATAAAGAACTCAAAAAAAGATTGCTCCAGCCATGATGAAGCGTGATGAAAGAGAAGGATCAGCAGAATCATGCATAGCTTCCAGATTTGTTGATATCAATGACACAGACATAGGCCCTAAACCCATCTCCGAAATAATTGACAGATCCAGGGCCGGAAAGACATCTCTCATGCGGACAATAAAAAGTAGTGGAATTATTCAAGCATCAGCATTTCCAGTCACAGCTCAGTTGCCCGAATTTGTTATGGAGTGTGCAAGGTCATATCATCCTCTTTCCAGAACAATTCAGGATGTTGCGGGAAAGACAATAATCAGGCTAGATGCACAGTTTATTAATTATTGTCTGAAGATTCCGACACGACAGGTGGTGATTGCAATTAGCATGTTGGATGCTGGCAACAAATGGGAGAAACACAAAGCAGATTGCGTGGGCATAATGAATAGCAAATATATGAAGAAGCCCAGGTCTCCATCAAAGTTCTCGAGAACTCTTCCGCGATCCAATTTGGTGCAGGAGGTGGATGATATTACTAAATTGCTTTGTAGGTTAAGTGGAGAAGCCAATACTCACAACTTCCGCTCATGGATGTATGCTTTCGTAAGGACCATTAAGATCAACAGAGTTGATTCAATAATCAATTGGGCGGAGATCATCAGTGACAACATCAGTGAGAAACTCCGGAGTGTGAGGCGGACATACAACTTCAAAATGACTTCATACCTAGTATATGCAGCAGTCTCGCAGGGTATATTTTCCAAGCTGGATAGATGGGGCGTACTGGTGAAAGATCATATTTTTGAGTGCTTCCCACAGTTGACAGTTCCTGAATGCCACAAAGATTACAAGGCGGTCAACAATGGGTTCTTCTATGAATTCATCTGCAATTAAATAGTGATCTGAAGACCAATAGGGTAAGCAAAGAAGCTTGGGAAGTTGTATCCCAGCATGGTTTTATTTTCATCCAGTTTGCAGACTTCACCTATCTCAGGGTAACCGGATTTTTGGGAGAACCAGTGAAGTTGCCGAGGTATCCAAACGACAAGTGGGTCATCATGGAGTTGTGCAGACAGCTCGTGGAGATGCATGACTTACAATCAAAGTGGCACAAGTCTACGGGTTTCTTTCCAGTCACAGTGGGTTATTACAGCTGCCAGAGCATCCACAAAGCTAGAGGAATCGAAGCTGAAATGTTTTCTGAGTATGAGCCTGAATTCTTCCCAGCACGGCTGAACTTTGACCCATATGGGGTAGCGAAGAAGACAATCTCCCAGGAATACTCACATGTACCTTCGTTGGAAGACTTCTGGATGAAGTGTAGAAACGAGTATGAAGTTAGAAAGAAAGACTTCAACAGGTTATTGGCACAACAAGTGTCTGATTATGGTTTGGCACAATACTTACAGATATCGCAAATGATGGGCATGTGATACTTGACTCATATCATCAGATGGGAGGGGATAGAGCTACTCTTCAAGAAAACATTGGTGGTTGTCAGACAATTGAGGAAAGATCTTCAACAGTTCTGGTTAACACTTCAAACTGGTTGTTGACAAAGGGGTATTGCCTGGATGAAGCTTTGATGAATCAGATCATAGGTAACTTTACCGCAGGAGACTCTAACAAAAGAAAGCACGAAGGTGAAAGTAGTAGAAGGTCGGAGAAGCTTAAAGTTCACAAGAAGTCTCACACGTAGGAGAAGGCCAAATCTACAACTATCGTGCTAGTTCCAACTTCTCCAGCATCAACTCATAGCACTTTGGCAGCCCCAAAACCCCAAAGAGATCTTGTTGTTCCTCCATTGAATCCAGTGTCATTTGTATTTTCTCCACAACCACTTAGGTCCTCACCTCTCCATGCGGAGAAGTTGAAAGCATAGATGGCGGAGTTTGAAAAAGCATTGTCTTTGGACAATTCAGAGGGTGGCAGTCACAACACGGTGGAAAATTCAGATAGAGCAGAATCAGAGCATGAGATGGTGGTGCACTCAGTGACTTCTCATTCCCCAAGAAGCAACTTTTCATCATGGTTGGCTTTGCAGACAATCCTAGAAGCCAGAGAGGAGATCAACCTGGAGGAACACGACTTTCAGCTGCTCCTGAGTTTGGGTGGAAGAGATAGAAGACCTAAAGTTGCCAAAATAACTTCTAGGTTGATTATTGAAGAATCAGGACAGAAGTTCGCTGAGTTGTCAGTTCTAGCAGAAGGAAAGCTCAAGGGAGAGCTCACAGCCGTTGATATAGCAGTGACCAAAGTGCCAATAGGTCAAACTACCACAGAAGGATTAAAGCAGGATACACAGACACTAATGAATGTTTTATTCCTTAAGCTTGACAAAGAGAAGGCTGAGAGAGCCAAGCTTCAAAAGCAGGTGTCCCAGCTATGTGAGATCATTGCTACGGTTGTCGAACCTTCCTCTCAGCCCATTCTAGCACATGAGCAGATGAGTAATCATCTGATGCAGGAGGTAGAAGATGCAGGGGACCAAGTTAAAGCTATTGCTCAGTGGAAAGAGCAAATCATTCACCAAGCTTCAGAGCAGTTCGAAAGAATACTAGCTGAATTGGAGAATATGCACAGGGCAATATCTCAGCTAAAGGAACTGATGACACAAATAGAAGATGAGAACATAGTTGTTGAAAGTCATTTGGATACTTTAGCTAAGATACACTCGTTGCTAGAGGATGTGCTAATTGTAGAGAAAATTGTACCTGGTGGATTGGTGGAAAAGGGGAAGCAGTTAGAAATTTCAGTTTCCTTCCACGTAGAGATCCTCAAGCTCATGCTGAAAAGGATGCAGTTGTTGAAAAGTAAGATGGGAGAAGTGTCGGAGAGCATCCCAGATGAATTACCTGCTTCCCATGAGGAATTTATTCTGGTTGTGTGGAAAGAAGTTGATGAAGCCACCATGCCTTTCACGATGGATTCAATTGGCAGACTCATAAAGCTTCAGGCAGATGTTGAGGGATATGGGCCTGGTTTAGAGAAGGTAAAGACTAATATTGCTGCTTTATCCAGAGGGTTGCTGCAGTTTAGAACCAAGAGAGAGGCTATTGTTAAAACAGATGGGAAGATGTTGAATTACATGTTTGACAAGTATATTCAATATCAGAACAAAAAGAAAGTATAGCTGTTACAGCTGGCAGATCTTCTTTCTTCTCTTCTTTCTCTTATTTTTTATGTTCCCAGATGAAAATGTAAGATTAAAGTTATTGGTTTAAAAACCATTACTTTAAGTTATTTGGAAAGATTCTTTAAGATAGGTGATAGATGTGCACAATTTTGGCTTAAACTCCTGATGCATGTCACTAAGAGAGGAATTCTAGGAAGATGATTGTCAAATGTTCCCTTTACTACTTCTTCATGTTCTAGTTCAGTTGCAGTTTCCCATTTGTAATTTTCCCTCTACACACTATAAGTAGAGGAAGAACCTACGGGTTAAAGGATCGGAATTTGTAATCAACATTCTTGTGTTCCAGACTTTGAGCTGAAACCCCTGATAGCTTTCTGCAAGCAGAGGAATAGAGGAGATTTCCGGAGAACTTTGTGTCAACGGTGCATTCGTCTCTTATTTCTTTTTAGATCTATGCATAAACTTTGTGTTGTCTTAGATCTAGATCTGAAACTTTCCCTTGCTTCAAATTCTGCGTTTTAAGATCTATTTGTTTTGTCTATGTGCATGTGATCAACTCTGTCAACTATTGGTTAGGTTGCACATTTTCCTTTCCTTTCTTCTCGCATTTAATTATTTCTCTTTCCTACACATATTGCTTACAACTACTTACTTGTCGCAAAACCGTCTAGCTATGGTTCATGAGCTACATAGTTAAAGTAATACCAACAAATAGATATTAGGAAATACAATTGACAAAATTTTACATGGGAGCCTCACCAGTAAATGAGGGAGATTTATCTCATGACTACCTAGGTTTTCAACTATGCAGAAAATCTAGTCAACAGTCCATATTTCATAATTTAGTTGTGGTTGCTCTTCGTTGGTTATTTATTAATTTCCAGTTGTGTGTTGACTCAAATTTTTCATTCATTATTGTTCTATTGGATGCCTAAAATACAT
Source organism: Taxus chinensis (assembly GCA_019776745.2). Classification (NCBI taxonomy): domain Eukaryota; kingdom Viridiplantae; phylum Streptophyta; class Pinopsida; order Cupressales; family Taxaceae; genus Taxus; species Taxus chinensis. The sequence continues at coordinate 553,496,736 of CM034156.1, read as the reverse complement.
ATCTAAATTGTGGCAAGGTTATTGGAGTGAATTTTGTGTTTTGCATAAATTTTAATACCATTGTTTGGAGAAATTAGTTCACTGGTTTTAATTTCAGTCTACTTCTTATAGAAATCCTAAGATTTGGTTATTTAGTGTTTGACGCTAAATCCTTGATTGTTGGCATAATCCCTTGAAAGGGATATTACAGTGGTATCAAAGCTCGGATATTCAAAGGCCAAGGGTTTAATGGAAGAAGGCAACAAACGTTTCATTTATTACCAAAGAAGTAGAAAGGAGGACCAGCCAAGGGAAGAAGGTAGCATGGTTGATCATGACTCTCAAGAAGCTAAAGTTGATTAATGAATTGTCGGCAAGAGAGACTTGCAAACAATGGATTTTCTAGCCCTACCCCTCCAAAAGATCATTGAACCTAGGATTCAAAGTGGTGATGGTAGCTCGACTAGGGCTAACAGTACATGGCAACCAATGGGATCAGACTCCGAAGATCAGTTACAAAGCCCACTTTCCTTCATAGGGAAGATGTTATTCATGGATGAAGAAATGAGGAAGCCCACAGATGGACAGAACATCGTTGAAAGTTATGAGGCATTGATGGCCTTACCAAGGGAAATTCATGAGGCTATTTCACTCGTATAGATTCATAGGAACTGAATAGAGGAAGACCTAGGCCCGAGCCTTAGACATCACATGCCATGGAAGAGAGGTTCAGAATGTGTTGGGTAAGATGACTTTTTCTACATTTGGACAGATCAGTCAAAAGTACTATAGAATGCTTGGATTCAAAAGTTGAACACATACTTGTCTTTGAAGCATTGCATGGTGGAGGATGCTATCAAATTTCCACATTGCATCTTGAAGGAGTTGCTCATGAATGGTGGTTTAATGGGCCCTAGTGACACAAGGGCATAGTTTTGGATAGACATGCCTATGATGAGTTTTGCCAAAGACTCATTGATCATTTTGATAGAGTGGATCCGGAAGATTCATTTCCGTGAGCTTGCACACTTGAGCACAACATGGCATGCTTGGAAGAATATGTAACCAAGTTTCAAAGGCTTTCCATCATGATCACGGATGTATCCGAAAGAAGGCTTATAGTGCTCTTTGTTGAAGGTTTGATTGAAGTCCCTCAAGGGTTTGGTTTGTGCCTTTGATCCATTGTCTCTACAAGAGGCAATTAAGAAGGCCTACTCCCTATCTCTAGGTAGCTGCCCCAAAATCAGCAGCGACCAGCAGTCTTCCTAAGGTGAACTCCGAGTGGAGGACAACCCACCAAGCAGCCAAGAAGCTTCCCTTTGGACCAGTCAAAGAGACCTCCCCAAAAGGTGTACCAAATACTCACACGGATCTGCCAAAAACCAGCAATGAAAAGTAAGCTAGAAATGAGCTTTCAAGGAAGAACTTGTGCTTCTCATGCAAGGATCCATGGAAATGCTATGGCATCGCTTGTTTGGGCAAAGGTAAAGAGCATTATATTGAAGTAATTTCTTATTGTGAGGATGAAGATAGCAATGTTGATGAAGTTGGGCATGATAGTATGTTGGAAGAAGATCCGGAAGTGGATAGTTTATGGACACCCTTGCTATTTTGATGGTGAGCAGTCCTAGATTACATCACTACTTTTCACATGAGTTCTAATGCAAGGGTACCTAATGGTAACCATTTTGATTTGGGTGAAGCCTTTCAAACTTCATATTGCATACTTTCAGTGGCCAACCTGAAACTTGAACAGTTACCTTCAAAGGATTCATTGCGGCATTGGCATAAACAGATGGCCACTCTTGCCCAACCAGGACTCCTAGTGTTCTCAGATTGCCATCTCCCCATATGAGGTCTGTCCATTTGGACAGGAGAGATAATACTAAGACTTTTTGGGTCAAAACAATATTATGATATTATTTTAAATTTAAACTTAATCTCATATCCAATAATTACGAATTCAAGCAATTTCACATGTAATATATCAAAGTTATGTGATCAAAGAACCCAGGACATGGGCCTTCCAAGCACTAAGCACAAGCAAATCGTCACAATTTGTACGTTGGACAGCCCCTCCTTTTGGGAGAAATCCAACAGAGCTCTTTCATTGCATCCATTTAGGGGAAATCACGGGACACAAGCTAGTATCGGGAGGCACCAATGGTACATATTCAACTAGGTAGGCAATAGCTTTCATTCTATTGCAGAGCACCAACATTTATTACATTCTACACTAGCTAAATTAGCTCGCAGACTCAACAAGTTGACAACACGCATCATAAAGGGATGCAAGAGGGCACCAATTCCTTGTGGCAAAAACAAAACTACATTTGATCTAAGGTATGTTAGTTGTTATCTGATCTCAGGAATGATAGTAAAAATCTTGACTGTGGCTTAGATCAGCTGACAGTTGGGGAAGCTCAGAATTTGCAAGATATTTATTTCATGGATATCAAGTCAGCGATGTAAGAGTTGCAACTTCTTCTTTATTGCAGGTTTAGCCAGATTTCAGCTCTTGTGCAAATTCGTAGCGACATTTTAAAGTTCAACATTACTTATTATGCTACTCGATGGTTCATCCCTTCAAGAGGATTTCGAGGTTATATGGATTCATTTCCGCAACCTAATAAATCACCCTGAAATAGGCATCTTTTTAGTCCAGTAATCCCCTCCAGATTGGAATTTTATTAACCATGCTGGCGATTGTAATAATATGTACATCTGTTGATTTCAATCTAACTATATAAGTGGCATTTTTACCAAACTTTGGTGAATCGGCAAAATAAGGCTCAATATTTTATTTCTATTTTAACCATCATAGGGAATGCCTTTAAATTACTTTAATCATGCCCTTATCATACTGCAACATGGCATTCAGATTAGGTCATTAGAAATTCATCTTTATAAGGACTTCATCATGAAAACACTCTTGCCTCTGAACACCTTTTGTGATACATCTCTCATCCATGTTGGAACTGAGTAATCTTGGCTTATACCATTTTGATTGATGCAAAATACGCCTCTTTTCATTTATTTAAGACTTTTGTGGCCACTTCTGAAATTGCTGGTTATAAGTTACTTTCAACCACATTTGATCAACATGGCCGTTCAATACTATTCCGTCAATGCATCGTAATTAACATGATTCACGTACAAGCTACAAAGATGATTAAGTTTTGGACTTTCATATGACAATATTTCAAACGATTTTTGGTGATTCATTGATGGGAGATTAACATGGCTCTGGAGTTCAATGGTTGTGTTTGTTGGGAGAGCTCACTCTCAGCTATCAAAGCATGGAGATAAGCTTCATGGACAAAGGTTTCCTAAACTATCTTTGCCTTGCAAGGTATGCATTCCGGAAACACCCCAAATTAATTATTTGGTGGAAGATACCATTTCATGGGAGTCACATTTCTATTCTTTATCTAAAATTACAGCATTGGATTGTATGAATCATGATTGTTTTCTGGAAGGAGAAATTGATGAGTCAAGCTTGTGGTGTATGGGCTTCGTTAATTTGGTTTTGCAAAAAACAAGTTTGCTAATGATGTTTTTCTAAGGAGAAATAAGTGATGAAAGGTACAAGGTGATGGATGGGCTTATCTTTTACAAGAACCGAGTCTATTTGGTGTCTGAATCTAAAGTAAAGAGTAAAATTTTGAGAGTTGTTCATGATGACCCATCAACTGGTCATCTGGTCTATTTTAAGACCTATAAGCATGTGAGGGAAAGATTCTATTGAAAGGGTCTTAAAGGGGAAGTGCTCCAATACCGATCCGGGAGTGTCTTACATGTCAAGATCAAAACAAGGCAGAGCACTCATTTAGCAACTGGACTTCTACAACCTCTCCCCATTCCCACTCAATAGAATGGGAAAGCATCTCTGATGGACTTAATTACGGGGCTTTTCCATGGTCCAAGGTAAGAAATTGGTTATATGATGATTGTGGTTGATAGACTAAGTATGCTTATTTTTGTCCCCTTTCGACTAAATTCAATGCTCCTTTAGTGGCTGATGTGTTTTTCAAAACAATATTCAGTACTTCATGGGCTGCACCACAGGAAATAATACGTGATAGGGACTAGCCAGTTCTAAAAAATGTTTTGGAAAGAATTGTTTCAATTGATTACTCAAATTTTATCCTCAGCAACTAGTTATGACATCCCCAAATCAACAGTATGTTTTTTTAAACTGAAATAGTGAATAAATAGGCGGAAGGATACCTACGAAATTACATTGAAGAACAACAATCAACTTGGATAAAGTGGTTGTCAATGCTGATTTTGTCACAGCACCACTTTTCCATGAATATCCATTGGTATGTCTCCTTTTAAATTATTTGTATGGGTATGAGGCTACAACTCTTTAGTTGATTTGGTTATCAAATAGTAGAGTACCTAAGGATCAAGATTTAATTCAGTAAAGTCATGACATAGAAAGAGCTTATAGAACCTTATTCCAAGTCTAAATATCAAAGAAGCTAAATGCAGATCAGCATAGGAAGGAAAGGACATTTGAAGTGGGCGACATGGTATTCTTGAGATTGCAGCCCTATAGGCAATCTTCCATCAAACAAAAGGGTGTGGACAAAATTGAAACCTCTTTTTATGGCCTTCTACAAGGTAACAAGATCCAAGGTCAGTAAGAGTTGCATATAAACTTGACTTCCGGAAAATAGTAAAATACACAATTTTTCATGTCTCCATGCCTCAAGAAGGCACTTGGGCAGGGTCTTATTCTTCACATGAGTTGCCACACTTGGATGAAGAGGGTGAGTTGGTTCTAATTCCATAAGACATCCTAGAAATGCAGAAAGAAGATTAAGGAATAGAAGTGTATCACCAGGAGTATTTGGTTCAAATGAGAAGGATTTATCCCTTTGGTTGGATGCTACACGGGAAAGTGCAGCAATATTAGAACATCCACAATTGCAATTGCTTGGGGACAAGCAATTTTGGGAAGGGAGGACTGTAATGTCCCTTTTTCCCACTTGAGGGTCATTATTTGGACTTCTTGTCATTCCTTCTCCATGGCAAAGAAGTAGAAGAGTTGGAGAAGAACATTGAGCTTCCATTTGCTTTCAATTTTTCTAATTTTTAAGTTTTCTTTTTAGTGTTTTCCCTCTTAATGCAAGTCGGCTGGGTTAAAGACAAATAAAAGAAGCTTAATGAAGGATGAACATCTCTTATGGGTCATCCTTATATTTCCAAGCTTTGGCGCCAAAGGAAGGTTATAAAATGCAGGTCTTGGGACCTCATTTGTGGATCTAGTTTTGGTGCATTTTCCTAATATTGGGCATTGAGAGCTTGTTGCTCCTATGTTCTTCCACTTGAGGACGAAAACCCTCTTGTGTGGCTTCCTAGAAGGACGAAAACCCTTATAGTGGTTTGTTGAAGGACGAAAACCCTTCATCATTGTATGGTTTTGAAGTAAATTGGTAGAGTTGAGAAGAAACATTCACTTTCAAATTTTTATTTGCCTTCCTATATGTGGAGCGACCTACCTTGGTGTAGGTTTTGATGGTTTAGAGGACATAAAGTTGAATTTTCAGTTCATAATATGATTTGTCATATTTAATAAGGCCGGAATCTACATTCTTATGATTTTTGAGGGTTTCTAGACCCATATTTCATAATTTAGTTGTGGCTACTTTTTGCTGGTTATTTATTAATTTCCAGCTGTGTGTTGATTCAGATTTTTCATTGATTATTGTTCTATTGGATGCCTAAAATATCATATCTAAATTGTGGCAAGGTTATTTGAGTGAATTTTGTGTTTTGCATACATTTTCATACCGCTGCTTGGAGAAATAGTTCGTTGGTTTTTATTTCAGTCTGCTGGTTATAGAAATCAGATTTGGTTATTTGGTGTTTTATCTAATTTCCTTGGTTGTTGGCCTAATCCCTTGAAAGGGATATTACACCTCAACATAAAAATTTTGATTAGTGAGTTGGTGTGCTCCACAGGAAGAGTGTAGGTGGGATCAAACATCAAAAGATTTCTTTGGTTCTTCTGTTGCTGGTTGTTCTGATTCTCAAGTTGGGTTGGTTTGGTGAGGACGATAGCTATTTCTTCCCCTGTCTTCAAGATGTAACCTCCCTAGGTTTTTGGTTTACTGTGATTACAAGAGTTTTTGGGGAGCTCTATGCCTGTGTGGCGTTGATTTTGGCAGTGTTTATATGGCTTAGCAGTTGGCATTCTTCATCAGTTGGTTTTGGCTGTTTTATTAACTTGGCCTTGGTCGTTTTTTGGAAGAAGTATTTTTAGTAAAGCATTCTATTTTGCTGTTTGGCATCTGCAGTGGTGATAGCTCTCGATGAAATCAGATTTGGCAATTCATTATGGGGATCATGGGCTTGAAGCACAGGAGATTTTCCTTTCTGGTTATTCCTCAAAATGCAATGACCTATGGGTTCTTATGCTGGTTGAGGAAGTGCATGGCTACCCTCTCTTTTTTCTTTCCACCTTCTCGCTTCTCACCCAGGTTGTATATCTACAGCATATCTAAGCCATCTAATTGGATGAAGGGGCTGCACAAGTTTTTGCTCATTCAATCTAGACCATGAGAACACATATATATAACCTCATTGTAAGGACCATTTGAAAGCTCGAGACAAAACAACTAGAACTTTGACATGTAAAATATTTCAACAAGATTTAGTCACTTAAGTGCATTTACGGACATCAATTTGCAAAAGCACATTGTTTCTCAACAATAAAACGGCTTCAGTAAACTATGTCACCCCAAAGGAACATTGGACCTCCTTATCTACTAACATTTGTGAACATGTATAGAGACCTTCCATCATTTCCTTCTCATAGGAGCATATGTGACCTCCATCCCAAGAAAATGCACATGCTACGGTTCTCCAAAGCAATCCATACTTTTTCCCACCCAATTTGGCTAAAAAATTAATCTCTTGTGTTCCCCAGAAAGGGATAAAATGGTGCCTAGAAAAGAAAACACTTGCAAAACCAAAAAAGAGGAAAAACAAAAAATCAACAGAACAGAGTTGATCTGCTAAAATGGGCAACAAGAAATCTCCATTCTGAATTAACATATCTACTAGCTTAAAGGTGAAAACTTGTCGAATAAGATCAAAAATTGATAAAATGAGAATTACAAACTACAATAATTTGACTCCCTTAATCCTGTAAATGGAACTAGAGAGATTAAGAGCCAACCTGTTGTAAGGTCTCGAGGAGAAAGTCTTCCATGTGCACAAGCAGTCAAGACAGCATCCACCACAAATGGAACAGCTCCCAGGACCTCCCATGCAGGTAACAAAGGTCTTACAGATGCATCCTCTCCTATGCTTCCTGATGAGCTGCTTAGACTGCTACTGGCAGAGGCCCCAGTGGTAGTAGGCAGTGTCCCTCCCTTGCTCATCTTCCGATACATCATATTCAAGAGTCTGTCAGCAATTTGATGCACAGGATTACCACGAACAAGCCCAGAAAGAGTTGAAGCTATACAAGCTTTATGCTGACAGTACCATGCTTTGAACTTTGGAAATGAGTCAACGACTACTGGTTGGGCAAATGATGAAGGTGCGGCAAGTGTTTGGCCCTTGACTGGAATCGTTGTTTGAGATAAACTGGAACCTAAAACAGACGACCTTTGAACTAGATACTGTTCATTCTCCTTGCTGTTTTTGTCTGAAGTTGTGTTCAAAGATGAAGCCAGATGATTGTTACGCAGCAATAAAAGGTATTCAAGAGTGAGTTCTGACCCAACAGGAGCTCCCCTTCCTAAAACGCAATGCTCATGAGGAGGTCGGTAAAATTTCCACAATCTTAGAAGCAAAAGAAAAGCACAAGAAAAGACCATGTAAACTGAAATCTCCTCTCCAGGACTTGATGGCTGGGGCACCGCTGGCAAGATAGATCCAAAAACCTCACAAATAGGCATCAATGCAGCTGCCATTTCAGGAAGCTGCCAAGTAGTTTTTGATAAAACTATCAGCAAATATTACGAGAAATTGTACCATCTCGTCAGTGACTAACTATAAGGAGACAAATCTGATTAGACATGCAAAACAGGAATTGATACAACAGAATGTGGAAATAATTCAAGTAAAATCAAACATACCATGCCATACAAAGACAGAATATGAACAGCATCAACAGAGGTTACTCCAATAAGTACAGTATATAGAAGCGGTGCATAAGCTATCAGATGACTCCCAGATCCCTGATAATCTTGTGGAGGCGGAGGTGAAAGTAGCTTTACAACCAAGCGAACTGCATGCTCCTATGACAATATGAATAGTAAGAAACTTGACAACAAAACTGTTAAACAAGGAGAAAAATTTCTAGGCACGGTTCTTTAAAAACTTGTATAAAATTTCCAACAAATAAAAAAGATACCAGAAACCTACCAGACAGCAAACTCTGATTGAATTGATATTAATATAGATATATAGTTTCTGAACAACCTTCAAATATATCTAATCTTCACATTCGTGAATGTTAAAAATTTAAAATGAATGACCGAATTGAATGTTAAAATGAATGGCCAAATAGAATGTTGATCATTTTAGAATATCCAATTGCACTATCAAACTACAGGATTTCTAACTTATATGTCACCTGGACATTCCATCCTTGAACAAGAGATGCACCACACAAAATACTAGCTGCAGCAGACCTTTCTTCCTCTGATCCATTGATTGCGATTTGATATACTTTCTCCAGATCTGCTAAGCTTCCAACAGAGCACTGAAGAGTTTAGTGAAATTTTATTTCAGCAATTGGTGAGTCAAAACATTAAAAACCCAAAATTCAAGCAAAAAAACCTAGATCATTTGAGAGGCACAAAAAGAATTAATTGTTGATTTAGACTCAGATTTCATTCCTAGCAAAAAATAGTTAATAGTAAACCACTCAAAAATACCTTGAAGCAGGAGTTGCAATAAGAGCATTTGTTAGTGAACCAGACAATGCGTTGCCTTCCATGAAAGCAGACCAAGGAGATCCTTGAACTGGTACTGAGTAACACAACGGATTCAGCAGCTCTCCCACATAGCCTGGCCAAAAATATGCTGAGGAATCAATTAACCTTCGGGCAATGCAAGCTTCAACAATCAAATGCCACATGCTTCCACCTGCAAAGGAGAAAACTTTGAGATCAAATTTGGATGGTTGTTCCCTTTAGCCTACATCAAACAAGCACATACTATAAGTTAGAGTTGAGACATAAGAATCAACACGTGGAGGGAGGAAATAAGAATTTGTAACAAAACACATATAATTGGATTTTAATGTCAACAATACAAACTAAAGCAGAAATGAGACGTGGACAATACATAAGTAAACACATTAATAGTTCAAAACATGAAATATTTTTTGTATAAGGTCACCTGTTTTAATGGAATTATCATTGCTGCTCAAGACATCAAAGCTTGCAATACCACCATTAAGGCTAGAAACAAAGCCTGCCGCTTTGGCAAAAGCCTGATTGGCAGCGGAGACTACAGATTGAGGAGGTGCTAAAAGACCATCAAACTGTCCCAAAATCTCGAGACTTGATACAAGGGCTGCACTCTTTATACCCAACCCTTTCCTCTCTTTATCATGCTCATTCAAAGTTTCACTATTTCCAGCCGATTGAAAAGTTCTCTCTTCTTCCTCGATGATCATCGCAGCTGCTACTGGTGTAATAGACAACAGCATGCACAGTCGTGCATCAAGGTGAGGCACAGGACCCTCCAGGGGATCTCGTTCCTGAACATTGAGTAGCAACCAAAAATTAACTGTGGGATGTGAAAATAAGAAAAGAAGAGAATTTTCAAAAAACAGGGCTTCCTTGTAATCAAAACTGATGAATGCTTTTCAGGTATTTCATTCAATTGTTGTAATCAAAACTGATGAGCATTTTTCAGGTATTTCATTCAATTGATTTATGTTGCAAGATGTTGGGACTACTATAAAGTACATGTATGTACCCTTTGAACAAGCCGAAGAGCTGCAATCCAGACACCTAAAAAGGTCTCTTGCCAACAGGCACCATTCAATGCTTGTAATGATTTGATCAATTCTGTATAACAGTTGCCAATCATGCACACACGAGCATCAATATTTTGAAGCTAATAATTGTATGCAAACTTCATAAAAACACAGCCGAACATAGATCAGCATAATGATTGTCTTCCATAAACACAACACACATCTAAGGATGAAAACTAATCTATTTACAAACACATACATACCAGCCAGCATCTCTGCAGAAGATGGAGCTGGAAGATATTTTCCTTCCATAGCATCTTCCATAAACAAATCAAGAGGAAGCCATGAGGCAGCCCTTCCCACACCAAAATTGTGTTCAAATACTGATGTACGAGATCCTGCATCAATGAGTACTTTGATTGCCTGATGTTGACTAGGTTGGTATTCTCGACTTAAACCTCTTCGGATACTGCCAATCAGTTGTGGAAGCAGTTCACTGGCTGATTTTGAGGCTGAGTGCATTTCAAATATTTGCAAATTTTGAAATATGTCACTCCATTGTCCAGGCCTAGAGAATATCAAGGAGAACACTAATTTATCATTATGTTTCACTTCAAAATATTCACTGCCATAATTTATGAAATAATCTTAAAGACGATGAAATCAGTTAAGTGTCTAGTCCAAAAGGACCCAAATCAAGGCCCAAAAAAGGGCCAGTTTAATTTTTCAGTAACCATTATGTGTACATAAAATCAAAATGCATGTGTATGAATGTCAAGAGTCAAAAATGTTTAGAGGGATGTGAAACTGGAATCGTGTTTTGTATTCCTCTGCAGGAAATGAATGTCAAATTAGTGCCTATAAATATGCCTTGTATATACTACCTAATCATAAGTTAACAAAAAAAATCATTTTCACACGTTCTCAGCTGTATTGATGCTTCAATGAAATCATCATGGCATAAGATCCATACTATTTTTTTCCCTCAATACACTATAAGATTGTATTAAGACATTGCTACATGAAATCAAGGCCAAGCTTTGTGAACCAGAGATTCACAAGGTAAAACGCTAAAAACAGCACCAAAGATTAATTTCTTCTGCTGAAAAAACTTTCCCCTTGCAAATCCAGGAATTTGATGTCACTCTCTTATTGAATCCAGGTATCTTTGGAGTAAAATACTAATATGAAGGCAGAAGTTATCTGTGAACCATGGCAAAGAGAAAGATCACTTCATCTATCCATTTGCTTGTCTGTGTTCAAGAACACTCAGTCCTCCATTGTTTAGAGGCATCATCATGAACAAAGAATACTATCCATTGGTAAAGATCAATCTGTATGCATGATTTACTTTACTTCCCTCAACCTCATCCAAGTATGTAGAATCCATATCATGATGAGATAAACTGAATTGTGTAACCAAAACTGTGTGTAGACTGTGAATCTTGCAGAATAAGATTTAAACAATTAGATCGAGCCCCTGCGATTGAAATGAAACAAAGATGTACAATGAAGACAATCTCCTGCTGCATCACATGTCTCAACTTAGAGATATTTCAGCTTAAATGAAAAGTTTGACAATTTTTTTATTTATTAAAAGGCATGTTTGCCCACTTCAGGTGTAAGTTTTCCAAACAATACAAGAGTAGAAAGAGAGTATCTAACCACTTATAGCTAAAGATAAATGGTATATATTATATTATGAAAAGCTGTGATTCAAAATGAAAGAGTAGATGCATGTTTATACAAATCCCAAAAGATACCACCAAGTGCAGCCAAGCATGAAACCCCTTGGTGGTAGCTCTTCATAAATTATTTAAATAATATTAAGTCTCTAATCAAGTTTTACAGTCTAAACCCACTCTCAAACCTTTCTACATCTACCCACCTGCCCACAGGAAAATGACCAGATTTCAGGCTGGCATATGAAAAGCACCCAATTTCAGGAGTAGGATGTTGTTATTCTACAGGAGGCTTTTGTTCTGCTGCAGAAGTAGGGCCATTCATGGATGTTAAATCCATTATTATTGTAGCTGTCTGCATTTGTTAAGTGGATACCCCCCAAGTATTGCACTGAGATATCTGTTCTGTCCATTCCTGTATTCCTTGCATATAAGGCATGAAAGAAATATCACCTGCATTTGGCTTTGTTTTTGAAATTTGTGGGGCAAAATTAAATGCTTGAACACTGGTGATCCGGTTTTGCTACTGCAACTCCTGAATTTTTTGACTTAAACTTCAGCTGACTTTATATGATTATTATGGAGATTTTCCAGGCAGTCATGACTCTGTTTCCCAGCATCAATGATTTTTTTTAAATTGCTTATTTGAAACTTCTAGTGTTAGCTGCCGTTTTTTGCCCTTTTAATAAATTTTTATTTTAAAAAAAAAATTATAGATTTAGCTTGTAAAGCTGTCAGCCTGGTCAAAATGGAAGTAGTGATGTGCCTCCTCTACCATAATTCTCAGTTTCCAAATGCATCCTGCAACTCTGGATGTTGTTAATTCTCTATTTATCATTACATACTAAATGGCTCCCGCAGCTCTCACTACCCATTCTTCTTCCTTTCGAATATTTCGAATAAACTTGGTGTCACTTATAGTTCTGTGCATGACAATGCTTGTGATATACCTTCCTGCAAACAGGTTAAGCCAATACCAAAACATACAGAAAATATGTTGCGGAAATGAAATAGAAGGGAGATATGTTGCATTAAGAGATCAGACTGGAATTACAACATCGTTGCCCTCTTCAAGCGAGCAACCTCCTTTGAGCTAGCTCACTACAATATAATTTGTGGATGCCATTACACTAGCCTATGCACCACATTTATACTAATTCTACTCTCGCCAACTAACAACTTCCCATGCACATGGGATTATTCCAAATAGCTCAAGGGATGACTTACAAAGCATATGCATCCATGGCTTTTATTAATAACAAAGATTATAAAGAACTAAGTTAGGACAAAGCAGTCCTAACCTAAGTTGCTGCATTTGAATTCGTGTTCACATTCGCCGATGACTAAATTCGTGAAAAAATCGTTGCTAAAAAAATCAGCGATAAAATTCGCGATTAAATTCGACTGAAAGGAATATATTGTTTAAATTTCTTATGATAAAAAAATAATTAAAAATATGCTTTCATAATTTAATATTTAAACCTATATAATTAAAAGTATATATAGTTAATAAAGTATGGGTTACTATCCTAGACAATATTCATATTTATATTTTGGTTTTTAGTGGCTGTTTTGGTCTAGTTGGTCTCGTTTCTTGGTGGTTCTTCGAGGTTTGTTTTGCTATGTGGTTTGGTCTCGGTAAATCTTTTGTGTTTGTAACTAGGTGGGATCCCATCAATCCCCAGGTTCTAAGCTCCTGGTAAAAGCGTTTAAACATCCAAAAAAAAAATTCATATTTATATATAATCTTTTTTATAAACATTCATCAAATATAAACAATTTTAAAATGATACAAAATTTAAATACCTAAAAATTAAAATACAAAAGCATAATTCCAAAATATTCATATTTAAGGTTTATTTAATGCTAATAATTTTTAGTGTTACAATTTTAAAAATCGAAAACCTAAATAAACGTAAAGTAAACCTAAATGGTATAACATTAATATAATTGCAAGTGCAACTATACACTCGGGACATTTTTTTCGGTAATGAAACCCTCCACAGGAAACAGGCCTGCGACCAACTCTGACGCCAGCAACCAGGGCTTTCAAGCTGAAACGGTCAACGGCAGCAAGCAAATTGAAAGGAAATCATTATATTAATTGCTTCACAAATGCTGCAGATCTATGCGTGATCTCAAAAATGATTTCCGCACAGGTTTTAATAGATTTTTGAACAGTGAACGATTTTTTATTATATACGCTGATTTCTGGACAGGTTTTAAATTTGTTATTTGTTATGTACGAATGTATTGGCGAATTTCAACGATTTTTTTGCCCTGATTAGAGATTTGACGAATGTTGAATTTAATGCTTTCAGTTTGGCGAATGCGGTAACATAGGTCCTAACAAGCCCTCCCCCTCAAAAATCTTTGCCCTCAAAGCTGAAGATTAGAAAACTGCTCCTGAATTTGGAGGAGTACCCAAGTTGCATATTCCGGTTGCATTCCTCGCCACTAGACGGAAATCTCTGTGATGGAACGATTGCGCAGCTAGCATGAGCACTTACTGAGTATAGCTTCAGGCTGGAAAATGAGGGATCCTTTGACATGAATCTCCAGAAGCGCCTAAGTAGTCACATGTTGGCCAAGGACATTCTTCAAACACGAGACATGAAAAACTGGATGACCCGAGAAGGTGGTAGTTCCAACTTGTGGGAGACCAGACCAATCTGTTAAGATTTTCCCAGAGAACTCGAAGAACATTCTCATGTGCACTAAGGGTGGTGTCAACTACCTTTAACGAAGAACCTCCTAAAAGGTAAGGTAGAAGAGACGGTGGCTTCTAGACATACACTAATTCATATGAAGACATTCTGGTGGCCATGTGATATGTGGTGATGTTCATAACCACTTAACCCAATGATGTTGTTGATCAGAGCCGAAACATCGGAGATATGTTTCCAAGCATTTGTTGACTATTTCATTTGATCATATGTTTGCGAGTGATATCCAAAGCTCATATTTAATTGTCTCCCCATTCGTCTAAATAATTCATTCCAAAAAATGGCTAGTAAAAATTGAGTCATTATCAGACACAATATAGAAGCTAGAATGCTATCGACGCGGAAAATTCAGTCAAGGAAGGTTTGGGCAATGGTGGAAGAGGTGTAGGGATAGCCCAATGCACAAAAATGGGCATATTTGGAAAGGTGATTTGTTATAACACGGAAGGAATGAACGGAAATCAGAATGCACGCTTTAGAGTTTTTGTGTTCATTATTTTATTATGCTAGAATTAGTTACAATATAGTTGAGGAGATTACAACCGAACACGTTAGTTGGTAGATAACTAATAGTCTCTGATAAGTATTAATTAATATAGCCTAATATATATTAAGACCCCACTTTCTCAATGACTAAATCAGAGACAAACATTTTTGTCCCAATTTTTTCCAAAAACAATAAAATCCTAGAAATTTAGTTATTAAATCTTCATGTATTGCTTTTTACATATTACTGCTGAAAGGCTGTAATCCTCTGTTGTTTTGCTGCTTCCAATGTAGGAGCTTCAATGTAGATAGAGATCTGAAAAGGACAGCTAACAACAAAACAAAAATCCGGTCATGTGGACATAAGATAAATCAGGTTGTCCACCAAGTGTTCGCTGAGTGAGAAGTTCATTGCCCAATGGCTAGAGTTTTGAAATCAAATTATTGGCTGAGATGTTGATTGAATAGAGTGTAGAAGGCTTGTGGAGCCTGCTTGAGTTCATGTCAAAGACTCAATCAATGTACAATGTAGATGATCTCTATCATGTAGTTGAGAACCTTTATGCGACACCATATATAATCTCATCAATCAAAGCTCTTCATTCAGGAAAAGCACTTTGAAGAAACTCTGCGATTGACTTTAGTTGCTACGGAGAAAAACAATTGAGTGACCATCTTTGCAATAAGAGTAACAAACAACTCCGCAATAGGAGAAATAAACATGTCTGCAATGGTAGGAGTAAAAAACTTACTCCAGAAGATTAAAAACCAATCTGGTTTCTCATTTATTCCCTCTTCGTTAAGCTCAAGTCTATTCACAACTATTGATTAGGAAATTGATCACATTCAACAAACGACCTAGCAAAGTTCCATTGATCATGAGTGATTGTTGACTTGTCAATCTCGGGGCCTTTGATTGAGTGGACTGTTCCTGCACATCTCACCACGCACCTCTTGCAGATTCTGGATCCTGGAGTCATCCTCCACCATTCTTTAAGTGGCTTTTCTTGCCATCTCACGTCACGCCTCTTGCGCATGTTTTGTAATTTGAGCATTTCATCTGCCACAACCATGGAGTATCTCAATCTTCTTGCATGTTAATGCAGATACTCCCTCCACAAGTAGTGCATGTCCGGTTTCTGGAGCAGGGTCATTCTTTCTCTATGAGGAATGGCATCCTCTAGCATATCCTGTATGGTGGATTCTCCCTCCACACATGCTTTGAAGTTGACTAGTAGCAAAGTCAACTAGCTTATACTGCCCACAATGCTCGATGCCTAGGGCATTCACCCATCCCTGTTTTACATACAACACAAGATACTTTTCCCTAGAAAAATTTATAGCAATAGTGGAATTCTTTGTTAACTAACAAATAAATAAGAGATTATTACGGAAGCTAGGAACATACCTAACATTCATTACTAATATTCATAGTTTCACATCCAACACGACACTTTTCCCCAGAAAACTTTATAGCAATAGTGGGATTCTTTGTTAACTAACAAATAAATAAGAGATTATTACGGAAGCTAGGAACATACCTAACATTCATTGCTAATAGTCATAGTTACCATGTTTGAAAAGTTAGTAGGGGAAAAAGAGTTTGAAAGTTTGGGATTTCGCAAAAGGTTTGGTTCGGTTTGGTTCAAATTTTCGCTAATCTAAAAAATGCAAAAAATTAATAATCATTCATATTTGTAAAAAAATCAATTACTCATCAATTAGGAGTAGGTGAGTTGGTAAAATGGGCTAGATGTGTTCAGACCCACCTAGATTCAAAACCTCCCAAAGGAACCCAGTTCATAGCTCTGGTCAAAAAGCATTTATCAAACAATTAAAAAAACCAGTTACTCATAAAAATAAGCATACGAGTATACTAAAATACATAAATGCATGGTAAAGTCCATTAGCGTTAAGATTCAAAAATTTTACATACTGATATAAAAGATAGCGATGAGAATTATCCATTGTTCAAACTTCAAAGTTTAGAGCAATAACTACAAATGGGGATGAAATTTTAAATATTTGCAACATCAAACCCTGCTTGTATATCAAAAGTATCTTCATTTTATCCTACACTGGTGGACTCGTCATCAACTTTGTTTTCATCATCTCCAAAACATGCTTCTCCAAGGCAAGAATTGTTATCTTCATTTGCAAGAGCGCGAGTAATTAATCGTAAATTGCTATGCACAAACACCAGATCAGTGAGTTTTTGAGTCCCTAATCAATTCCTCTTGTTTGTGTGAATTAAATCATGTGTACTCCATTTTCTTTCACATGCAAAAGCATCGCAACATTGACTGAAGATTCAAACATCAAGGTTTTGCAACTTTGGAGTAGAAGACCCATAAGTCTGTCACCATTTAGAAGGTTCCCACTTCATCTTGCTTGCCTTTGCTTCCTTGTACTCGTACATTTTATGTTGGTTCTTGAAAATAATAAGTTGCTCTCTTGCTTTTCCCTTCGCACCTTAATTAGGAACCAGCCTGTCAATTGTTGCAAGTATGCCTCTCATTATTTCCTTGTCTGCATCATGATTGACCTCTACTAATTTAGGATCTAAATAGTAGGTTGTTACATGTAAAGGACAATGTAGCGTGAACTATCATTTGTCCACGATTTTTCCCAAATACACTTGACTTCTTTCATCTGCTAGTGACTTTTGGATTTCCTCTTTGCTCTGGCAATGCCCTTATAGACAAAACCCATGCCAGGTTGATTGCCATCAACTATTCTCAAAATTCGAAGTGGCTCAAATACATTTATGATATTCTTGACCCCTTCCCAAAATGTGTCCCCTAAGATAATTCTTTCAATTTCTTTGGAATGGTTTTCCTTGGAAAGCTTTGACTGGACCCATTCATCAATAACCACCACTTTTCTCAATGTTGTCCACTCCTCTACCTCCCTTTGCAAAGACAAGAGTTGGTGGCAAATATTGTTTCAACAAAGGAAAGAAGCTCATGTTTGGCAAAGGAACAATATAAGTTCAATGTTAAGTGGTGATTAAGGATAAACTTAAAAAATTGCTTTCCTTCAGTCACAATACTACTTACTCCAACTTTGATAGATCTTCAAGCAAAAGATCCAACACATGGGCTGCATGTAGCATTTTAAAGATATGAGGAAATCTGTCCATGAGTACATCAAATACTCCTTTGCGATTAGTTGCATTATCTGTGATATCTTGAACAACATTCTCTTCACATATCTCCAATAAAGTTGATTCAATGTATTTAGAAATGAAAAGAGAAGTTTTTTTTCTCATTGCTTGTATCAATCGATTTTATAAACATTACATCTTGAGAAGATATTGCCAAATGATTTAGGAGGGGCCTTTGCCTTGAATCAAACCATTCATCACTTACTATTGTGCAACTTATTCTTTTCCATTTTTTCTTCATTTCATTTAGTTCACTAGATATGGCTATTACAACTTCAAGAAGACTTCTTAGTTGTTCATAGCATGGCAACTTACAAACCTTCCCAAATTCAATCATTGCATCTATGAAAGAATTAAAATGTGGAGAACAGCAAACCATTCATCACTTACTATTGTGCAACTTGTTCTTTTCCATTTTTTCATCATTTCATCTAGTTCACTAGATATGGAAGTCACATATTGAAGAAGACTACTTAGTTGTTCATAGCATGGCAACTTACAAACCTTCCCAAATTCAATCGTTGCATCTATGAAAAAAGTAAAATGTGGAGAACGGATGACATTGAAAAGGATGGCCTCTACATAAAACAATCTAGTTGCCAACCTGCCTATCTCATGTTTTTGTTGAGGGCCTCCACATGAACTTCAAAGAACCTTGGAACTTTTCAACTATATTGGCACTTCCACTTCTGTGGGTAAATGGTGCTTTAATTGGGGGGAAACTTAAACTATTTAAGGAGCCCATTTGTGAGAAAGAGTGGTGCATTGTAGCCTTTTATTCTTGTGAAGCTAATAATCCAACACGACTCATTAAATTTTTCGCTCGATTTATGAAATCCTTATATTATGCTTTCTCTAAATTGTCATTTTCTATCAAACAACCTTTCACATCTGACGATCCTCGAAGGTAATGGTACCGAACTCTAGTTACACACCCTGTGATATTACCATTGCACAAGGTGCATCTTGTATTTGTTTACATTTAGTATCTCTTTGGATGATGTATTTCATCTCCAATGAGAAGCTACAAGTAGACATCTTGATTATTGCCCAACTCCCCATAGAACCTGCAAATGTTAGAGTTTAGTATTTATAAATGTTTTATATACTAACATATTAAAATAATAGTGCTTCAAAATAAAACGTTATTACATAACTGATAATCTATGATTTTAGAACTTATAAAAATTACAACTTAATATTTTAATTTTAAATTAACAATTAACTAGTTATTAAATTAAACACAAATTTAACATAAATACAAGCTATTCACAGTTTGTATTTTTATTAAATTTGTTTTGAATTTAAATAACTAAACTAATAAATCTTAAATTTATTATTTAACCTAAATAATAAAAAATAAATAATCTATATCCTAAATTTAAAAAAAAAAAAATCCGTAAAGATATTATCTATTTAACTATGCACCAATAACTATTAACTATAATAATGTATGTTGCCAGAAAATGGGTACGAGTATGGCTACGAAATGCAAAACCGCCGATTTTTTAAAAAACTTGGGTATGAAACATTACGGAAACATCCATATAATATATTATAAAAAATTATATATATATATATATATATATATATATATATATATATATATATGTATATTTGTAAGTGATCTCTCTCTCTCTCTCCATGAAAGCTACTACCAATTCCACTCCCACCATCCTTGTGTAAAACTTCTTTGATTGTCATCATCAATACCAGGCAGTGAACGTTGGAAGAGTAATAGTAGAATCATCAAAATCACTAGCCTTAGGATGGATATCCCAAAGTTTGTCAACACCTCTAATATAGCCTTCGGTCTTGTGCAATAGGATCCGCCAATTGGAATGTACCAGTGTTACGCGGGGACGTGGGGGAAACGTTTCCCCCACGTTTCCTTTTTTGGCGACAATGGGCGAAACGCCCTGGGGACGGCTGGAGGGTGACAGAAACGTCCCGGAGACGTTGGGGACGGCGGGGACGTCTGGACGTCCCTGGGAACTTCCCGGGGACAGCGGGGCATCCCCGCCGTCCCCCGCGGCGACTGCGTTTTTTAAAAAAGAAAAACAGACTTTTAAATGATAAAAACACTTTTTTTTTTATTGTATATTACTAATAGCATAAAAGTAACATTCCTAACCTAACCCTAACCCTAAAAGTGCTATTTTATGTTATAAATTTACAATATGGGCTCATTTTATATTCACACCAAGCAAGAGCAAGGAAGAGCAAGAGCAAGAGCAAGAGTGAGAGCAAGGGCAAGAGGAAGAGCAAGAGGAAGAGCAAGAGCAAGAGCAAGAGCAAGAACAAGAGGGAGCAAGAGGTATTTATAATTTTATTTGCTTACAATACAATGAATACATGTTAAAGTTTTTTTTTTTTTTAAATTTAGATTATATTTGCATTTGTTAGGGGCTGTTTTTTAGCATTTGCATCTACATTCACAATGTAATCATGCATATGCCATATAGTTTGTAGGATTTTTAAAAATGCATATTGCATAGGGTTTGGTTATACAAACTACAATGTAAATGGTTACGTTTTTTTTTTTTATTACATTTTTATTTTTAGTTTAAAATTTATATTATTTTTGCATTTTTTAGGGGTTGTTTTTTAGCATTTGCATCTACATTCATAATGCAATCATGCATATAGTTTGTGGGATTTAAAAAAATGCATCTTGCATAGGCCCTAGGGTTTGGTTGTAAAATTTAAAATTTAAATGGCTACGTTTTTTTTAAAATTAATTCATTACATAATCAATCAATCATATAGTTATGGTTGTTTTTAATTCATTGCAGCAATCATCACCATGAGTTCTTCTATTGAGACTGAGTATGAGTACGAATCAGAGCATGAATCAGAGCAGGAGAGGGTTGAACGGGAAGTTGAGATAGGTGGCCGTGGAAGAGTTGGTGATGCCACAATGGGGGAGAGTGAAGAAGGGGCACAAAATGTAGTGGCAACGGCAACTGGTAGTTCAGCTGGTAGTGCTACCAATTGCCCCTCTCAAATGTTGTCCAAATTTGCCATTGGACCATTTGATAAGAAGAAGCCATTGCAACAATTTGCCCAAATAATTGATAACCCCAAGTCTGGAGGGGGGAGCAAAGTATGGAAGTGCAACATATGTGCACTGACTTGGCATGGTCGTATCACTAGGACCAATGCACACTTGTTGCATCTTACAGGAAGGGTGGTTGGCACTTGTAAGGGTCTTTCACTAGAGCAGAGAGCTGAGATGGTGAGAATCTTCAATGGAAATACCACGGACAAAGTGCCAGAAGTTCGTGGTTCTACGGCTAATACTCCATTGAGCGCTCATAGGACTAGCAAACTTACTAATACTCTAGCTGGTTCTAGTTTTGAAGTGTCAGAAGTGGAAAGCAAAGGGAAGAGAAAGGCCTTGGGGGCAGCCCCAAATTCAGTTATTGACATGTTTGATTCAAAGGCAAGGGAAGAGGCAGATGATGCTATTGGGAAATTTTTCTATGCTGCTGGGATTCCATTTAATGTTGCTCGCTCTCCTTATTACAAGGAGGCTATGGCTAAGGTTGCAAAAGCAGGTACAAGTTATGTGCCTCCTGGAGACACAAAACTCAGGACAACAATCTTGGATAGAAACTATTCCACGGTTAATGTATTGATGGAGGAGATGAAGGTGACATGGGTGTCACATGGATGCAGCATTATCATGGATGGGTGGACAGATATTAGCCACCGTCCTCTCATCAATATCATTGTCTCTTGCAAAAATGGACAGTACTTCTTGAGAGCAATTGATTGTTCTGGGAAGCGAAAAGATGCTGAGTTTCAGTTTCAGATTTGGAAGGATGCCATTGAGGAGGTTGGACCTTCAAATGTTGTACAGGTTATCACAGATGCAGCTTATGTGTGCAGAGCAGCAGGCAAGCTAGTGGAGCGGGAATATAGGCATATTTATTGGACTCCATGTTGTGTGCATGCCATGAACAATGCACCAAAAGACATAGGGAAGATTCAGTGGGTTAATCAGATAGTGACTGATGCTAGAGATGTGCAGAAGTTCATATGCAATCACCACACATCATTGGCACTTTTTCGAAATTTTTTGAAGAAGGAATTTTTGAAACCAGTTGACACCCGCTTTGCATCCTATTTTATTTTGTTGGAGAGGATGTCTGAGTTGCAGGAGCCCCTGCAAATTATGATTATGACACAGGATTGGACTAGGTGGCGTGAGTCCAAGACAGATCAAGGGAAAAGAGTGAAGGAAGTGGTGTTGCGGGAAACATTTTGGGTTGATATGAAATACATCATATCAATTATAACTCCAGTTTTTAGTGTCATCAAATATGGGGATTCTAACAGCCCCAATCTTGGTGAGATCTACGAGTGCATTGATAGCATGCTTGGGCAAATGAAGGCAGCTATTCGGGTGAGGGACCCCACTTTGAAGTTCTATAATGAACATATACAGCCCATTATTCAGCGGAGATGGGGGAAGTTGAACACTCCTCTTCATATGGTTGCGTATGCACTAAATCCCAATTGGTATGTGGAGAGGCCAGGCAGAGTTGTCCCATTGGATGATGATGAGGTGAAGAAGGGCCTTATAAAGGCTTTTAAAAAAATGTACACTCCACAAGAGGCTTCACAGATCAGAATGGAGTGGCTTGACTTCACTGAACTCGATGGGTAAAAAACATCAGCAAAGACAGACAGGGTAACATTAGCACAGGAGAAACCAGTGAGTTGGTGGCGACTGTATGGGCTTCCAGGATTGCTGCGACCACTTGCCATTCGCCTCCTTTCCCAGGTTTCTAGTTCCTCTGCCTCTGAGAGGAACTGGTCTACGTATGGTTGGATACACTCTGTTAAGAGGAATAGGCTTACCTCTGCGAGAGCGGAGAAGCTTGTAGCTGTACACAGTGCTTTGCGTCTTATAGATCGCAAGACACCTGAGTACAAACAGACTCCAGCATTACGGTGGGATGTAGATCCCAAGAAGCCGAGGCAGATTGAAGAGGACAACACTGTGTAGCGAGGATTGATTGGGCTTACCTTTGAGGACGAGGATGCTAGTACCAGCGAGGAGGAGTTCATGGATATTGCTTCAGATGGAGATTCTGATTTTTAGGCTGATACTTGTAGTTGTCCTCTTTTTTTGTAATATTGACAATAGACAATTGTTGGTGTATTTGGCTATGAGATTAATGATATGAATATCAGCTATTGTCACTTCATCAATCGTAATTTAGAATGGTTTTACTTTTTTATTTTATAATATACTTGAAGTTGATATTATAGTATTAAGGAATGTATTTGATCATGATGTTTATGAGTTCAAGTTTCACCTTATTTAAATCTCAAATGGTTTTATTTCAGCTTATTTATATAATTTAGTGACTATATCTTTTTATTTTAAATATTTATATATTTTTTAATCAACCGTCCCCCCGCCGTCCCCAAAATTTAGAAATTTTTTGCCGTCCCGGAAACCCCGTCCCGCCGTCCCAGGTAACACTGGAATGTACATATACCAAATCCTCAGCCTTCTTGGATGTTAACTTATTCCATTTGGCTAAGTGAATGGAAGGTATATGTACACCCATTCCGCTCTACTGAAGAATTACTAGCAACCTATTAAAAAAAAAAGCTTGATAGAAATTTCAAATTACTAATAATATACTAACTTAAATTTTTAATTTATTGATTTTGATTTTGAGCAGGTAGCACTCAAGGACGACAAACGTGCCAACTCATCCATCCTCCCAGTTCGATCCTAGACCATTTAGGGCTTACCCCATACATGCGCTACCGCTACGGTTGCGTTTCGGCTACTCATAATCCCGTTGTATGGGGAAAGTTGTAATGCATGAAGGGTCACAAGGGGGACATCATTACACATGACACATACCTGATAACACCCAATTACGGTCACCTCTACCTACCCGACAAGAGGGTTTTTCGTACCCAACTAGTCGTTGGCTCATTGGTGGTTAGGTAACCTCGAGGCCCCTATCCATTACGAGTCGGCCGCAACACATCACTCCCCCATCTACCACCCCGAAAGGGCTTTCTAATACAGACGGAGCGCCATAGCCATGAAGTTTGCCACATACAAGAAGCTTGCAGTTACCTTCTAATGTAAATGATAGCCAACCCAGTATGATAAATATTGTTTGCTACACTCCCCACCAAGGAGTAATGTGAACAACAAACAAACTTATGATTTCATTTCATACCTATGAGAGGATTTTGAGACACTAGGTCATAGGTATTTGGCATCATGGCCATGTACATACCACCACATGACTAGCCCATGTGTATTTGTCACATAGTGCCTCAATTTCTGAAAGATCCCAAACCCCTTTTTGCCTTAATACCTTTTTTTTTTATTATATATTGCTCTGGCTCAAATCTGAACTGATAACATCAAAAGGGTCCATAGAACACCATACTAAACTACATAGATAAATTAAATAAAACAAATCCTGCAAACCACGTGAATCCAAAAAAGGTGCCTAGGGTTTAACAAGTAGATTTCTTCATAAACAATTCAGCCTTGTATTTAATAATGATTTATGATGCTAAATCTGCAGATAGATTTAATAATAAAGATTGATCAAAAACCCACTGTAAATGATTCAAACCAAATCGATTTGATATATATTTGATGCTGGGAATTACAATAATTATCTATCATGAAAAATACCTCAGATACGGCATAAAACAACTGTAGAAGAAGTCGCCCTACTCTAGAAGAAGTTTGTATGCCCACTACTGCAATTTATTTCTCTGTCTAACTGTTGGAATAATAAAAACCTGTGAATACCATGAAGATCCTTGTATGGAAACTTCTCTCATTGCTCCTGAGGTTTCCATCCGCAAGAGGAATAATCCAGAGGGTTTCCGTCCTTGGATTTTGTCTACAAAAGCTCAGTGCTAACTGCCGGGGAAAAATAATAATAATCTGAATGCCCTTTTTCCAAGTCGCATTTTTCCCTTATAGCCAAAAAACCCTCCAAAGGAACAAGTCGCCCTTTTTCCAAATCCTCATAATTAATCTTTAATTAATTAATTCCTTTTTGTAACCAAGTTGCATTTTTGGCTTAAGTAAACACATTGAATAACTTATTAATTTATTTAAATGCACTTTCCTAAGTCAAAGTCACTTAAACAATCTATTAATTAATTATATGTGCTTTAATGATATTTTACTTTATTTTGAGCACAATATAATAAAATTAATAAACCGAAGTCACCTTTGAAAACACCCTTTGGCCGTCGGGTAGACAAAACAGGCCAAAGGTCTTCAACCGAACCATGCGAGAAAGAGGGACATTACAGTCCTCCCTTCTCGAGATTGCTTGTCCCCAAGCAACTGTAGAGCTGGATGTTGTAATATAGACTCGCCCTCCCATGTAGCATCCTCCACTGGTAACTCTTTCCACCTCACCAGGAACTCCCGAATAACTCTATTCCCCAGTCTCCTCTCTCGGCTATCAAAGATCTCCTCTGGCACTAAGTCCAATCTCCCTTCCTCATCCAGGGGTGGTAACTCGGTAGAAGAAATAATGTGCTGCCCTAAGGCTTTTTTCAAGCCAGATACATGAAAGACATTGTGTATCTTACTCTCAGAAGGTAACTCTAGCTCATATGCCACTTCACCAACTCTCCTCAACACCCTGTATGGCCCATAGAAGCGCGGCTTGAGCTTTTCAGCCCCACTCTTCTTGAGAGTACTCTCTCTGTAAGGATGAAGTCATAGAAAAACCATGTCTCCTACCTCAAATGATCTCTCCACTCTGTGCCTATCTGCAAACATCTTCTGCTGATTATGGGCCTGCTGAATATTTTCCTTAAGTACCTTAAGGAGGTCCTGACTACCCTGTAAACTCTCCTGAGCCTTGGGAGCTCTACTGTCCGCAAACGCCAAATCAACAAAAGATCTCACATCATATCCATACAGTGCTCGGAATGGAGTCATACCAATAGACATATGGTAAGTGGTGTTATAGCAATACTCACATAAATATAGCAACTTAACCCATGCCTTCTGTTGTCCTGCAACATAGTTATGAAGATACCCCTCTATCCATTTGTTCACAATCTCTATCTGCCCATCCGTCTGAGGATGATAACTAGTGTTAGGAGTCAACTCAATGTGAACCAAACAAAAAAGCTCCTGCCAAAATATGCTCATAAACCTGCTATCCCCGGTCACTAACTATGTTCTTCGGAAGTCCATGCAACCTGAATATCTGTCGGAAGAACAAATCAGCCACATGAGGTGCCTTAAAACTAGTAGGGACAGCAAAAAAGTGTGCATATTTTGTCAACCGATCAACTACTACATATTTTGCACCACGGGAAGACCTGTAATGAAATCCATCGAAATACTTTCCCACTTCTGCTCCAAAATTGGCAATGGCTGTAGCAAACCTGCTGGGAAAGTATGCTCTGACTTGTTCTGCTGACAAGTCATACACTCACGGACATGGCGCAAGACATCATCCTTGAGACCCTTCCAGGAGAATCTCTCTAATTTGCCTGTATGTTTTAAAATACCCTGGATGTCCTACAAGTGGTGCATCATGGAAAGCATGCATAGTCTTCTCCTTAAGCTCAGATTCAGGAACTAGGTAAATTCTGCCCTTATACAAAATCAAATCAGCTATTACCTTATACCGGCCATCCTGAATTTTTCCATCCATAATGTCACATGTCTAAGTGTTTTTGGAATACTCAACTAACAGTTGAGATTTCAGATCTGCTGAAATCCTCGCTCAAAGAACATAGGGCAGCGAGATGGGGTTTCCTCAAAAGTGCATCAGCCACTACATTCTTTGTCCCCTTAACATACTCAATGTAAAAATCATATGCATGGATTCTGTTGACCCCATTTTTGTTGCCTCTCATTGAGTTCCTTTTGTTCCAAGAAATATTTCAAACTATTGTGGTCGGTTCTAACCACAAATTTTCCACCCACCAAATACTGTATGAACTTTGCCAAAGCATGCATAATGGCAAGCATCTCCTTATCATGGTGGAATACAGTCTCTCATTATCTCTCAGCTTCCCGGCTCTTGAAGGCAATAGGATGGCAATCCTGCATAAGAACTGCACCAATCCCCAATCCTGAAGCATCGCACTCTAAAATGAAGGGCCGAGAGAAATCTGGAAGAGCCAAAACTGGACAGGTGCTCATAATTACCTTGAGCCTCTCAAATACTACCTGCGCCTCATCTGACCAACTGAATGCACCCTTCCGTGTAAGATCTGTCAATGGAGCTACCAGCTGAGAATAACCCTTCACAAATCTCCTGTAGTAACCACATAACCCCAAGAATCCTCGCACGTCAGAGATATTCCCTGGGTGGTGGCCAATCCTGCATTGTCTGTATCTTCTCCCTATGGACCTTGACCCCAGTGGCCCCAATGACATGTCCAAGATACAATATCTCCATAAGTCCAAATTCACACTTGGACATCTTAGCAAATAAAGATTGAGTCTCCATTATGCTAAGTACCTCATCAAGGTGCCTCAAATGATCATCCTATGTCCTACTATATATCAGAATATCATCAAAAAATACCAACACAAACTGTCTCAATTGCCTGTTGAAGAGATGGTTCATACATGACTGAAATGTAGCAAGGGCATTAGTGAGTCCAAATGGCATCACCAAGAACTCATAGTGCCCGTAGTGACACTTGAAAGTTGTCTTGTGAATATCCTCATCCCAAACTCGAATCTGGTGGTAGCCCAATCGAAGATCAATCTTCGAAAAGTAAATAGATCCATGCAACTCATCTAACAGCTCATCAATGCGAGGAATGGGATACCTGTTCTTGATGGTTTTCTTGTTCAGTGCACGATAGTCAAAGCACATCCTCATGGTTTCATCCTTCACCAAAACAACTGAAGAAGCAAAGGGACTAGAACTAGGACGGATGTGTCCCATCTCCAAGAGCTCTCTAATGGCCTTCTCTATCTCATCTTTATATGTCTTAGGATGGCGATAAGGCGTAGTCATCACGAGTTTAGCACCCTCCTCAAGCTCTATAACATGCTCAAAACCCTCTATCCCGGTGGTCTACCTGGAGGAATGTCACCAAACACTAGGACGTGCTTATCCAGTATCAACTGGATGTCAATGTGAAAAGGCTGCTCACTGTCTAAAGAAGATTTGGATGAAATGAAACACTAGGCTGCCCATGCAACCTCTCCATGTCGGACTATAGACTATCTTGCGTGCTGAAACAACTCTAGGCCCACTGTCAAAAATAGCCTGAAGCACAATCTTCTTCTTATCCACCATAAACTCCAACTCCATCCTCCGAAAATCCTGCACATATCTGCCAAGGGACTGTAACCACTGCATACCCAATATTGTATCAATCTCACCAAGTTCAATAACATAGAAGTCATTGGCCCATGTGTAGTCCCCCATCTGAATACTAAGGCGTGGAATCCTCTTAGTGCAACTAATAGCAAATCCATCTGCCACCCGTACACTAAACCCCTCAAATTCCTCAACCTGTAATCCTCGCTTCGCAGCCAATCCCTCATCAATGAAGTTGTGCGTAGCTCCACTGTTAACCAGGGTAAACAATCCGCTGTCCCTTAAACACTCCCTTCAACCGAAAGGGATTTTACCTAGGAACTCTTGAGAGTGTAGCAATAGTAACATTGGATGAATCCAGTGCCTCACTCTCGCCAAGCTCTATTTGGGGCTGCTCCCCCTGTGCATCATGGTCACCGCCCCTCATCCTCTGCATCTGTATCTGGCGACTGATCATCCTCCCCGTCTGAAATCACCTCAATGAGATGCACCTTGCCTTTACCAAGGCAACGATGTCCAGGCTCCCAATGATCTTTGCAATGAAAGCAAAGCTTCTTCCTCCTTAACTCATTACGAGTCTCCTGATCCACCTTAGGAGGTGGTGCACTCTTCTGCGGAACGGTAGAGCGCTGAAATGGCCTGGAGCTCGTGGGAAACTTCTTATTGGGCTGATAAGAAGTGGGCTGATAGGAAGTGGGGGATGTGTCCAAATCTAATGTCGTCTGAATGGCATCATGCAATGTCCTAGGCTTAAGAGCCTTGACCAATCCTCTCATCCTGTCATGAAGGCCCTCTATAAATAACATCACCACCCTCTTCTCAGGCATCTCTAGAACCATAACGGCTATCCGCTGAAATTCGTTGATGTATAAATCAATGTGTCCACTCTGTCAGAGTTGTGCCAAGTCCCTCTAATACAGCTCCACATCCTTGCGATCAAATCTCGCAATCAACCTCTCGTTGAAATCCCTATATGACTGTAGAAGCTCATGACCCTGTGTAAATAACCCATGGTGCCACCAATCATAAGCCACCCCCTCAAGGTGTAATGTAGCGAACTGTATGGCCTCCTGCTCCCTCATGGGTTTGAGGGTAAGATAGGTGTCGAGCTTGTGAATCCAAGCCCTGGCACTGATCTTTCCACTATCGTCAAAAGTGGATAGGGTTACCTTAGTGGTAACCTGCTGCAAATCCCTGTTCTACTGCGCTCTAGGCCTCCTGTCCTGTCCAGCTCTCATGTTATCTCTCCTCTGAGCACAATAATGCGGGAGGGGAAATATATTCCTCACATGTTGCGGCAAACTCCTCCACTCATCACTAGCTGCCATAATAGTATCCGAAAAAGCTACTTCTTCCGGTCGTCCCTCAATCTCTGGTGGGTCGCCTCTAGGCAGGAAGTTAGGCTGCATAGGCCTATCTGCAGTCCGCGAAGGTCTCCTCTCATCTGTATGAGTATGCCTCCGCACACGGCGTGGCGATCCCCTAACACTCCCAAGCTCTGAAGGTGATCTGCTATGATCCTTGTAACCACTAGCAACTGATACGGATCTATCCCTCCTGTCGTGCCTATCTCGCAGCCTATCTAGTGCCAACCTATCCAAGGTAGTGCCCATGCGCCCCCATGGTCTGTAACAACTGCCTCTGAGTGGCTGCCATATCCCGAATGAAATCCCTATCTGGATCTGCATGTTCCTCTCGAGGACTCTCAGGTCTCTCACCCAAATATTCTAATTTGTCACCTCTTGAATACCAACTTCGAGTCGTGCTCGTCTGCGGGTGTAGTATCTGTGTGGACCGTCCTCTCTGTGCTACATTCAAAGCTGATTTTTGTTTTAATACATTCTCTGCTTCCTTCCCACACAAGCTGGGAGGATACACTGCTTTGATACCACTGAAAGATCCCAAACCCCTTTTTGCCTAAATACTTTTTTTTTAAAATATATTGCTCTGGCTCAAATCTGAACTGGTAACATCAAAAGGGTCCATAGAACACCATACTAAACTGCATAGATAAATTAAATAAAACAAACCCAGTAAACCGGGTGAATCCAGAAAAGGCGCCTAGGGTTTAACAGGCAGATTTCTTCATAAACAATTCAGTCGTGTATTTAATAATGATTTCTGATGCTAAATATTATGGCAATACAATTATAAATCTGCAAATAGATTTAATAATAAAGATTGACCAAAAACCCATTGTAAATGATTCAAACCAAATCGATTCGATATATATTTGATGTTGGGAATTACAATAATTATCTATCATGAAAAATACCTCAGATATGGCATAAAACAACTGTAGAAGAAGTCACCCCACTCTAGAAGAAGTTTGTATGCCCACTGCTGCAATTTATTTCTCTGTCTAATAGTTGAAATAATAAAAACCTGTGAATACCATGAAGATCCCTGTATGGAAACTTCTCTCACTGCTCCTAAAGTTTCCGTCCGCAAGAGGAATAATCCAGAGGGTTTTCGTCCTTGAATTTTGTCTGCAAAAGCTCAGTGCTAACTGCTGGGGAAAAATAATAATAATCTGAATGCCCTTTTTCCAAGTCACATTTTGCCCTTATAGCCAAAAAACCCTCCAAAGGAACAAGTCGCCCTTTTTCCAAATCCTCATAATTAATCTTTAATTGATTATTTCCTTTTTCTAACCAAGTGGCATTTTTGGCTTAGGTAGGCACATTAAATAATTTATTAATTTATTTAAATGCACTTTCCTAAGTCAAAGTCACTTAAACAATCTATTAATTAATTATATGTGCTTTAATGATATTTTACTTTATTTTAAGCACAATATAATAAAATTAATAAACCGAAGTCACCCTTGAAAACACCCTTTGGCCATCGGGTAGACAAAACAGGCCAAAGGTCTTCGACCGAACTATCCGAGAAAGAGGGACATTACAATTTCACCCATGCTACCATTCGACGCAGAGACCATGATCCCCGTTTCATAACAGACCACACTAGCTACAGATGGTTAAGAAAAAAGCCTCTAGAATGCTGCCCTAGTTTCGTTTGCAACTTCTTAGTCATTATATGTTGGTTGCCTACAAAGCAGCCCAAGTATTTCATTGCTATAGTATTTGGAATAGCTAGAAAAATATTTCACCACCATTGCCTTTTTGATCCTTGTGGCTTCATCAAAGGGAGAAGCTCCATACCACTCCATAAAAAATATAAAAATCTGATAATTATATATCTAATTGCATTGTGCTAGGAGAATGTGGAAAGGAAGCGATTAACCCACAATGAACAAAGGCATGGCCTACATTAGTATGAAGACCCATTTGAGGAAGGAGGCACATATAGCACAAGCACATGGAAAACAAATAGGCACAGTATAGGAAACACATGACTAGTAGAGGTGGCAGGTACTTGTCATAGAATTGACGTTGCAGAAATAAAGCACTCATCATAAAAAAAATTGCAGTTGAACCAAGCTATCTGTAAAATGTGCAACCATACAAAGGCACCCATGTTGAATGCACAAAACAAAAGGTGCAAAGGCCTCAAAGAAATATTGGAGGTTTCCGAACTGAATGTTATTCCTATGAATCTGCAGCAACCTTGCGAAGAGGCGCTTCTCGTGTGGATGTTGTGTGAAGGTGTAGCACCATACAACATAATGGCACCCAATAGAAAAGCCCATCAAGATAAAGATAAAAATAAAGATAAATATATTAATGTCCAACGAATGACCACAAAAGTTTTTGTCAAAATGGGACTCCAACCCAAACAATATACAAAATGCGAGCGTTGGACAACTCAAACCGAGTTCCCAAAAACAAAAGAAAGTAAATGAACCAAAACAAACAAAAAACCAGAAACCAATGCTTTGTGCACAGGCAGGGGCAATGGAACAAGCGGAGGAGAAAGAAGGGAAAAGCAGTAGAATGGAATGAAGGAGGGGGACAAAACGAGGACCAGTGGTCTACTCAGGAATGGTAGTCGCACCCCTCCTAACATTCGAGGCCGACGGATGAATTAAGAAGCTCTTGATCGACTGGCAACCTGTCTTTAGACTGGGGGCGAAGGCCTCCTCCCCTGCTGAATAACTCAAACTGAAACGATGGCCAGGGGGGACAAATGGAGTTGGGCTGCCCTTTGGTACGAGAGTGCAATTTGTATCTACTTGTGGTGACCGGGGGAGATATGAAGCAACCAACCGGGGATGAACAAGATTTATGCACTGTACCACTGGGTCAGATTGGCTCTGTCAGTGTAGTTCCTCCACCTGCGAGTAGAACCAAAAAGAAGGTTGTAATTTGTCTCATAGGAACCCTGACTCTTGGAGGGGAATGAAGAATCTAGTCTCAGAGCATCAAAGACTCACGGATGTAGAGGGCAAGACATCGATGGTTCAATATATCTGACAGTAGAGGCAACCTCACAGTCGTCCTCTGACTGCTCACCCCGTATATGGGGCAACGAAACATGACTTGAGTCTCGGTCTCCACCTAACCTCCAAGGCTATAAATCCTACGAAGTTTGTCATACACCATCTCAATGTGGTGATCAGTCTCGCACCGAATTCTATGGGAGCCGACCCAAAACTGACCCAAAGAAATGCGGAGGGCTCTGCATCCAGTGACGAAAGGTGTACTAAGGATGGATGATGAGTCCATCTCTGATCTCAAGAAAATGCTCTGCATAAAAGGACATCTTAGGGCGCAAACCTCAATTGACATTAGGATTCACCCAAGTAGTCTGAATGAAACTATTGTAGATATCTTCCCGAATGGACCTGTTCTTACACTTGCTATTAGCATCGGTATTTAAACTATTAAAAAATGATTTTATAAGTTGTTTCTAAATTTCATAATATGTTTAGAATATTTCCTGCACAGTAGACTAGAACGAAATTAATTCTATAATTTCTAGACCAGATTTGACAAAGACCGAAACTTTGCCACATGCCTACTATAGCATGTCAAAGTCATTTGTGAAGAAAGTTTGGACTTATCATAGCTCATTTGCTTGAATTAGTTGTTTTGTCCGATTTAATAGTGCAAAGGCATGGCCGTTTGTGCCCCAAATAAAATGTTTCCAAATTCCCAACACTTAAGAGGGAATAACTATTCATCCATGAAGTCCAAATTAAAAACTCATCTTGGCTTTGAAGATTTATGTTTTGCTATTGTTGGCATATGTAGCCATGTCCCCTTCTCAACACTAGTTCTCTTTGAAGACCTTGAGCCCATTCCACTTTCCATGGGCTAAAAGAATGAGCAAAGGAAGTTAATATCATGATTTTCAGTTGCTTTTATTAGCTTTGCATTCTTTTTAAGTAATTTTATTACTACAAGCAGGTCGGCTGGGAAAAGGAGAAGAGCCAATCAGAAAATAGAAGAAAAAAAGGAACTATTGTGTCCCCAAGGAGGTCGATCCTCTTTAGAGGATTCTATTTGGTATTTGGCACCACCTCTAGCTATGTAAAGGGATCGCTAGGCTTGGAAGAGGTTATGCTTGCTTTTGGAATTTATTCCCTTGGAGTTCGAGACTATCTTCAAGCTTGCTTTCTACATTCACAAACTCAAATCCCTAGGGGACTCATCTTCTGCTCGTGAGAGGTATCCTTACTTAGCACTTTGCTCTTCAGAGGGGATTGTTTCACTAGTCCCCACCAAATGTCGTCATTGTTGGTACTTTGAGACTCCTTTGCTCCTTTCTAACGGCATCTCTCTTGACAAGCTACCCCCTTTCATATACTCCTTGGACGACCCCCCGGGCTCCTTCCCACTACAGACACCATCACTAGGGCTGCCAAAGAAGACATTTCGAAATAGTATATCTAGACCACCTGGGTCTCCCCCCTTGAGCAACTCAACCCCAAACTTGTTTTCTATGTTGATCGTGTCTTACAAGTGGAGGACGGTATTATTCATCACCCTCACTATCTCCCACACCATTGGTTTCACGACTTGAGGTTTACCCTTTGCTAGATGAGTGTTTGCTCCCACCAGTTATGGGTTGAAACAAACCATCACATTCTCCATCATGACTGAATCTTTCATCTTTGCTCCCTGCAAGAGGTGGAGATCGAGAACCACTTCATTTTTAGATGTCCCATTTAATATGAGATTCGGGGACAATATCATTGCCTCTACAGAGATTCAGACAACACTCTAGCTACCTTCTTCAAATACACTGACTAGCAGTGCCTGTGTAATGCCCCCTTTTTCGGGGCATTACTAATATATCGGTTCATCTCTTTTATTTGCATTATAACCCCTTCGCATGCCTAGCGCTACAAGTGGGAGTCTCTAGTTAGTTTAAAAATGTGCACATAGGTTAGTTAATCTTTATTATTTAATTAGAAAATAATAAAGTGCACATTAAGTGAGTGTTTTAAGTATTTTAATTAAGTTTTATATTTTTCCCTACAAAAGGGAAAAGGTCGGCCATTTGAATGTTGCACCCCTTATGTTATAGGAGGTTGCATGGCCATCATTGGGGATGTTGATTTGATCATTTGATAACAATCCATGCTTGGAGAAATGGGATGTATGCCCAACGAATATATGCCCTAGCTCTTCATTGTGCTCTCTCTCTCATTCGATTTGAAATTGAAGTAAATCCGATTTTGCTAAGGATCCATTTGTGTGTATGTTGCATCTAGTAGTGTGGCGAATTGCTTGGAAAAGTGTTCCTAACCCTAGTAAATTGATTGTTGAAGTGAAATCATGAGTTTGTTTGCATGTTTTGATGGTTATTTGTCAAGTGAATTTCAAATCTGTTGATGTTTTGCAATTAATTTCATAATTTTTGGAGATAATTTGATGCCCTAAATGTGCTGGGCTACCTACTTTTTAGGGAAAAATTAGGGTTTCGTGTTTGATGTGCGAAAACTAATTTTGGAATATTATTCTTCATATTTTTCTGACCCAAAATCCAAAGTTTGAAGGCTTTTGCTTGGTTGGCTAAGCGAGAAATAATTTTAGAAGTTCCAGATAGTTTGGAGTTGGATTATTAATTGTTTGGGACACATTTTGATGCTTAAAAATTGTGATTTAAGTTCAGATTTGTTCTTGGCATTTTTGTGCATCAAAACAAACTTTTGGAGGGTAAAAACAGCAAAGGAAAGTGTTTGTTATGAATTTAAAAATTTCTGCTAACCCTAGCGCCCAGATCTGGAAGTTTGGATTTTTTTTTGAAGGGGTTTTAGTGCTCAGAAATATTTGATCTTGATAGTGCATTGGAAAGCCCTAAGAATCTAGTTTAGTATGCACTTTGTTTCATGGAGAAAGATGGAGTAATGAGTGAGTTATGGATTTGTAAAGTTTCAACTGTCTGTGAGCTATTTTTATTTATTATATGTTGCTATAAAAATCTCAGGACTGGATAAGATTAGGATTCCAATTGATTCTCCCATCTAACCCACCACCTTGGCTACTTCCAACCCCATTTTGGGTTGTAATTACACTAACATCGGGTTATTTGAGGTTGAATTGAAAAGATCTAATCCTTCTTGGTTCGATTTGGGTTGAAGTTGTTGCAATTTTCTATTTGTCCAAAAAGGGGACATCACAGTGGTATGAGAGCGACTTTCCTCTACTCTTGTGGGTATTGTTTGCATAGTTTTTGAATCATGGAACTTGCAAGTTTTGGAGATTTGAGGGTCATTTGTTAGACATTTAATATATTTATCTTATCTTATCTTATCTTTCTCATCCATCGAGGATGAAAACCTTATTGGAAAACCTAATTAGAATAAAACCTTTCAATAATGGGTTGGTTTGAGAACGAAACTCCTCACACTCGCAAAAAGGTTATCTCATAAGGAGTTTCTATTTAGTTTTGAAAGCATTTCCAGCCCTTCCCAAAGGTGGTGATTTGCCCTAGGGTGGAGTTTGGGGTATTCTAGGGCACGACAACTTAAAAGTCAACCATCCTGTTACTCCTATTTTTAGCGGATGGAATCTTCATTTGCACTTCAATTTGGCGATTGGAATCCTTCATTTCCAGCCATATTTGTAAGGGTATTCACTATTGTTGTTAATGAATTTCCAGCTAATATTAAATTGGTAAAAAAGATATATTTGTCAGTGCTTTTCTCTTACAATCATTTCCATTTTTGAAAAATACTATTTTGAAGGGTTTCTAAATTATTTCCCACAAGTTTGTGGTTGATTTCTATCATAAAATATATATTTACTGCCTGACATTGGGGTTTGGGAATTTAATTTCAATTTGTTTCAGTTTACTATATGGATTTGTGCAAGTTCTTTGATTTTCAATTTCAGCTTGGAAAAGGGGCATTACAGTGGTATCAGAGTATAGATCTTCTCAACCCGAGGGTATTCATACAAGACATTGACAAAGCATACATCTATTATCAAAGGAGAGAGAAGAAGAAATCAATTCAGCTGCTTGAAGGGCCTAACATGGCCAACAATGGTTTCAAAGAGGCCAAGATCAATAGACTTATCGAAGGGCCAGAAAGGTTGGCGGACACAATGAATTTGCTAGCCCTAACCTTGCAAAAACTTCATGAGCCAAGACTTTGCAATGGCAAGAGCAATTCGTTAGGGGTTCACAATGTAAGCTAGCCCCAAGATTTCAAATCTTGGATTTACCGCTAGGCCTTTTCAACCTACCATTCTCCCAAGGGAAGAGGTCATTCTAGAGGTTGATATACGGCATTCCGTAGCGCATAATATTGCGGCCAGCTATGAAAAATATAGGGCTCTTCCGAATGAGATTCATGAGGTTGTTTCCCTTGCAGAATTCATAAGGGTAAGCATCTTTAGGTCAAGGCCTGAGCCTAGACCAAAGGAGTCGTAGAGGAATCGTCAACATGTTTTGGGGAAAGTGACACTCTCCACATTTGATGATTCAACAACAAGGCTTGACAACCATTATGCTTGGATACAAAAGTTCGATACTTATTTATCATTGAGGCCTATGACGGATGATGAAGCAATCAAGTTTGCAACCCTTCATCTTGAAAGAATTGCACACGAATGGTGGTACCATGGATTGGTCACACAAGAGCACAATCTCCTCCACTCATATGATTGAGTTTTGTAGGAGGATCATTGAGAGATTTGATTGGATTGATCCAGAGGTTCACTTTCAGGAGCTAGCACACTTGAGAAAGCAAGGCACTGTGGAAGATTATGTTGTTGAATTTCAAAGACTTTCAGTAATGATTTCGGATGTGACAAAGAGATTGACTCATTTTCATGTCATTGAGGGGTTGACTGAACCACTTAAGAGTTTGGTAAGAGTCATTCGATCCTTTGTCTCTCCAAGGGGCAATAAAGAAATTTTTGGATCTAGGAGGTGTTGCTCCAAAGATAGCAGAAATCAATGGGAAGCCAAGGGCATCTTGGAATGGTAAACACCAAAAGTACCTTCGGGATAGCCAAAAACAACTTTCAACCAGCCAAAGATGCCTTTCAATGAGCACGAATCATACCCAAGGAGTTGTCTAAAACAAGCAAAGATGAGGAGTCACGAAATGAGCTAAGAAGGAAAAACTTGTGCTTCTCTTGCAAGGATCCATGGTCTCCTGGTCATCGTTGCCTAGGTAAGGGATGTGCATTATATTGAGGTATTTTCAGATTGTGAAGAAGACGAGTCGGAGTTGAAGAGGCAACACAAAATCATAAAGCTCGGAAGAGGACCCGGAAAACTTGGATTTTGCCACTTTGTCTGGTGCTCCTAGGTATCATCCATTCCGGGTGAGATGAGGCCTACAAGGGCAAAGAGTCGTTAGTATTGATTGATAGGTGGAGCTACTCACAATTTCATTAATATAGAGCTTGGTTTGACAAGATTGAAGTTGAAAACGCTGAAAATTTCCAAGGGTTCAATGTTATGGTAGTGGATGGCTTCTCCATCCCATGCACTAGAAGGATACTGCAGCTCATGCTTTCTTTGGGAAGGCACGAAGTAAAGGAGGATTTCTATGTCATCAGAATTGGTGAAACCGATTTGGTGCTAAGTTCAATAGCTACATTCATTAGGTGAATTTACCCAAAACTACTAAAGCATGGAGCTGAAATTCAAGGTGGGTGACAATGAGGTTGTGCTACAAGGCATGACGAGTGGAACTCCTCAAATTGTGATAGCTAAGAGCATGGAGAGAGTTTTCCAGAAGGGGCAGGTCGCATGCACAGCACATTGCTTGGTAAGGTCTACTTCTTCATTTGCAATACAACAATCTTACCATGAGTATATTCAGCTCATTATTGATAGACATGCTATAGTTTTCAATAACCTACCCCATGGGTTGCCACCGATAGAGGATTTCAGCATGTTATTGAGTTAGAACGCGGTACCGATCCAGTAATAACTACTCCTTACTGCCACCCAAGTGACAACAAGGAAGAAATTGTTAAGAACTTTCAAAGAAAAGCTGGAAATGGGACTCATTAGGCCTAGTTCCAACCCTTTTTCTTCTTCGGTAGTACTAGTGAAGAAAAAGGATGGTACCTTGAGGATGTGTGTGGACTATCAGTTGTTGAACAAGAAGACAGTCAAGAATAGGTACCCAATTTCTAGGATTGATGAGTTGATTGATGAATTACATGGAGTGGTTTTCTTCTCCACGATTGATTTAAGGTCCGGGTATCATCAAATCCAAGTAAGCGAGGAGGATATTCACAAGACAACTTTTTGGTGTCATTTTTGACACTTGGAGTTTCTTGTCATGCCATTTGGGTTAACCAATGCCCTGGCTAATTTCCAATCATGCATGACCATGTTTTTGGTAAGCATTTAAGGAAGTTTGTTCTAGTGTTCTTTGATGATATTTTGGTATATAGTAAAACATGGGAAGAACACTTCAGACACTTGGATATGGTGTTGGAAATTCCAGAACAACAGGATCTCTTTGCAAAGAAATCCAAGTCTGAGTTTGGAATGGATGAAATTGTGTATCTAGGACATGTCATCAATGCCCCAGGTGTCCATTTGGATCAACAAAAGGTCCAAAACATATTGGATTGGCCTCCTCCTACCACCATCACACAATTGAGAGGGTTCATCGGTCTTTGTAGTTACTACCAGAGATTTGTTAAGGGGTTCTCACAGACTACTGCCCCCTTGACTGATTTAACAAAGAAAGGAACATTCAGATTGTCAGAATCAGCCCATACATCATTCGAAAAGCTTAAGGAAGCCATAAGCTCATGCCCAATACTTGTTGTTCCAAACTTTTCTATTCCCTTTGTGTTAGAATGTGATGCATCCGGGGAAGGAGAAAGGGCTGTTTTGATGCAAAATAAGCATCCACTGTTTTTGAGAGTCGGAAACTAAAAGAACATGAGCAGAATCTTTCCATCTATGATAAAGAAATGCTGGCCATTATGCATGCTTTGGCCAAATTCCGGCAATACCCAATTTGTGGCAGGTTTGTAGTCAAAACTGATTATAATAGCCTAAGGTTCTTTCTTCATCAAAAGGGCTTGAATGACCGGAAAAAAAAATGGATGAGCAAAATACAAGCCTATGACTTTGACATTGAATATGTCAAAGGGAAAATAATGTGGTTGTGGATGCTTTATCTACAAAGCCAACCCCTTATTCATTGGATGGTGCAAAGATTGACAAAGCTTCACTAGAAGACAGAGAAATTTCAGATCAGCCAAGCTTGCAGTTGCTTGAGGGAAAGCGATTTTGGGAGGGGAGGAATATAATGTCCCCTTCTCAATGCTACTTCTCTTTGAAGACCTTAAGCCCATTCCACTTCCCGTGGGCAAAAAGGGAATGAGCAAGGGAAGTTAATGTCATGATTTTCAGTTGTTTTTGTGAGCTTTGCATTCTTTTAAGTAATTTTCTTAGTATAGTCAAGTCATCTAGGAAAATGAGAAAAGCCAATTGAAAAATAGAAAAAAAAGGAACTATTATGTCCCCAAGGAGATCGGTCCTCTTTAGAGGATTCTATTTGGTATTTGGCGCCACCTCTAGCTATTTAACGGGGTCACTTGGCTTGGAAGAGGTTATGCTTGCTTTTCGAATTTATTCTCTTGGATTTGGAGAACGTTTTGCTCCCTCTCATCCATTGAGGACAAAAACCATCTTGGAAGACCTATTGAGAACGAAACCCCTCAATAGTGGGCTGGTTTGAGGACGAAACACCTCAAGCTTGCAAAAAGGTGATCTCATAAGGAGTTTGTATTCACTTTTAATGGTGTTTCCAACCCTTCTCAAGGGTGGCGACTTGCCCTAAGGTGGAGTTTGGGGTATTCTAGGGTACAACAACCTCAAATTCAACCATCATTGTGTTCCTCCTATTTTTAGCAATTGGAATCTTCATTTGTGCTTCAACTTGGGGCTTGGAAGCATTCATTTCTAGCCATATTTGTAAGGGCATTCACTGTTGTTAATTAGTTTCCAGCTTATATTAAATTGGTAAAAAAAATCTGGTGCTTTTCCCTTGCAATCATTTCCAGATTTGAAGAATATTATTTTTAAGGGTTTCTGAATTATTTTCAACAAGTCTGTGGCTGATTTCTATCATTAAAAAAATTATTTACAGCCTGCAGCTAAGGTTTGGGAATTTAATATCAAATTGCTTCAGTTTACTATTTGGATTTGTGACAGTTCTTTGATTTTCAGTTTCAGCCCAAAAAGGGGCATTATAGCGTTGCCATTAGTGGACACACAACTAATGTAGATCGGCAACAGAAGTTCGACAAGGCTTATAAAAAAGATATTAAATGAGGTTCAGCCACATATCCAAGAATCTACAAGTGCCAAAAACGCATGGGACAAGTTGAACACTTTGTATGATGCAAATAGTCAACACCAAATTCTACACATGCATTATCAATTGCATTGCTTGAAGATGAAAAGTGATGAAAAAAAAATCCTACCTCCAACGGGTTGCTGAGTTATGGGCCATGTTACAAGTGTTAGGCGAAACAATGGCATACGCTTCTCTTGTGTCCATTGTTTTGGGAGCACTTCCCACTGCATACAAATTTTTGTAACATCCATGGATGTCTCAAATTAGAAACCCGTGTTTGAGCAATTTTGGAATACACTTCAACAAGAAAAGTCAATTCACAAAGTGTGCATTGAGAAGGATCATGCCTTGATCACATGCCAGAAAGGTAAGAAGCCCGTGAGACATGGAAATAAGCCCCACCAGCAACAAAAAAATCACGAGAACAACTCTCATTCCCAAAGCACATGCCTAATATATGGGTACAACTCACTTATAAATGGGTCATCCAGCAACAAGAAGTCAAAGCAAACACCACAAGGCACACTCAAACAATATTCTCAATGGAAGAAGAAGAATAGCACACAATAACATGGTAATATTGGTGAAGACAACTCTCAAGACGAAAATTTTATCTATGCTAACAAGTCTCTCAAGAGATCCCCCTATCCAATTTCAGTATAATGTGTAGAACCAAGTACTATAAGGCACATGAGTAAACATAAGGATTGGTTTGTCACTGGAACCATACCAATTACCATGGCTAAGTCACTCTTAAAGATGATAGCACCTACAACGGTCAAGGTCATGGTGATGTCTCTTTGCAACTTGGCATGCATTCTTATAACCTTACAAAAGTTTTTTATGTTTTAAGCCTCACAAAGAACTCGTTTCCAATCAATCAATTGTTGGATCACAAACTAAAGGTTGAATTTGATAGTAAAGATGGTGATAAGGAGTCTCATTTGAAACAAATCTAGGAGTTATAAGATTGTTGTGCATGCTTTTAGAGTCCACAAGCTGGGTGAACTTGACGTCGTCCACCATGACAACCAAACCTTGGAAATCAAGGTTGATGAATCTATTTGATTGCCCTCAACAAGCATGACATGGTGGGAGACTTTTCTCTTTCTATTAAAATTGATGATCTTTGCTTAGAAGTTTCTTAACAAGAAAACAACATCAAACGTCCTTTGGCTCTAGTAGTCAACAGAAAACTCCTCCACTAGATATAGTGCACAGAGATTTGTGTGGATATATGACCTCCAACATTAACAAATTGTAATATCCTCTTCCCAGTCAAAGACCCTTAGCCTATTTTGTCTTCTCGAAGGCTAAGGAGAAAAATAAAAAGAGACCCAAGTTCTATTATTTTATTATAAAGTGCAAAAAAATAAAT
Organism: Taxus chinensis; assembly: GCA_019776745.2. Classification (NCBI taxonomy): domain Eukaryota; kingdom Viridiplantae; phylum Streptophyta; class Pinopsida; order Cupressales; family Taxaceae; genus Taxus; species Taxus chinensis. The sequence goes on along the minus strand of CM034156.1, from coordinate 553,454,336 downwards.
AAAACATTATAAAAAGCACTTATAATAAATTAATAGACTTAATAACAAATTAAAATGGAAAAAAAAAATAAAAGGATTAAAGCACTTATTAAAAATGTAATTTTTAATGGAAAAGTGCGACTTGCTTTGGGAGCAAAAGAAAATAGAAAAGAAGGTAAAAAAGTTCGTGGGTCAAATGTATTCCCTCTAGAAAATGCGACTTGGTCTAGAGAAGAGAAATGGAGGGAAGAAAATATTTAATGAAGGAGAAAGGTGATTGGTTTCATGTGTGGCTACTTTGGGTCACTTCATTCTTTAAAAGGACAAGTCGACTTGTGTTGGAGAGGCAATTGATTATTTTATAATTTCTGAATTGTTTCTGAAACTTTGAGCTTTTGTCTAAATTATTCTAAGGACGAAAACCTTAGTATTTACCTCTAGAGAACGAAAAGCCTCTTAGAGCATTTGAGAATTTCCTACCAAAGGTTATCCATTGTGCTTGCAAGGATTTTTCAGTTTATTGCAGCAATGAATAAAGAAGTTTTTGCAGATTTCTACAAGGGTTTGGGGAAGGAAAATTGCTGTTGTGTTTCTTTTTCATTTCCAGCAGGGGCAGCCTATCTAGAGATCTAATGCATGAGATTTTGGAACTGATTAGAAGCTGATTTTTATTACTGTTCACAGATCTGATTTTTAATGATTAAATCAGCCACTTTTCAGAATTATTGGTGTTAAAAAAGGTACCATTTCCATCTATATTTAAGGGCAGCTGGTCTGCATATTTTATTAATTTATTTCAGCCTCTATTGTGTCTAAAAATATGGAATGTTCTTCGTCTATTGGCTTCATAAATCCAAGGGATCAGATTGGTCTGGAGGAACCATAATTTACTTGCTGATTTTTTTGTATTTTCTCTCATACCCTAGTCACCATTTTCAGAATATAAATCAGATCTGCAGTGACTAGTTTGATAAATATTTTATAAGTTTGCAATTGGTTGTGGGATTGGCCTAACATGCATTTGAGGTCGAATATGTCCATTTGGGGACATTACACAAATTCAAATGCTTTCAAATCTTTGTTGATGACCACTCAAGGAAACTATGGGTGCATTGCTTGAAGACCAAGGATCAAGCCTTCAAAATCTTACATGAGTTCAAAGCTCTTGAGTAACAACATTTGTGTCGCCGCATCCATGTGCTTTGCCCAAAATTGAGGAAGGAGCATACCAGAAATGATCTCTCTTATTTTCTGATGGAACATGAGATTCGACAACCATTGACTAATTCCTACATGTTTCAATAGAATGGCATTGCCGAGAGATGAACTATACCATCATGGAAATGGTGTGGGGTATGTTTAAAGATTCCCATTTGGAATGCACATATTGGGGAGAGGTTGTTCACACAGCAATTTACTTGTTGAACATCACGCTAATCAAAGCTCTCAATGGCATCACTCTGAAAGAAGCATGAAAAGGAGTTAAGCTTTCCATTTCCCATATTCATGTTTTTAGTTGGATGGCATACATGAACATTCCAAAAGAGAAGCAGAATGTAACGAGCCATTACACCAAAATCAGGCATTAGTGAAATCCACACACCAGGATCATATCACAAAATATGTTAGATCAGAGATCCTTGAAGTGTACCTTTCTTGGATATAGTAATGAGTCAAAGGCCTATCGACTCACGAACCACAACACTAGGATTGTGTACATTAGTATAGATGTAGTCTTTGAGAAAAAGGGCGAGTCCAACTACATTCCACATTGTCACTTGTTCAAGACGTTACTCATCTTGACTGTGGAAAAAATGAAGTTGGATATCATGTCGTTGAATATGCTCGTGTATAAACTAGGACAAAACCTCAATGTGTTTCATGCGCTCATGGAACATGAGATTGCAAACAAGTTGTAGAACACCTTGATTTTTGCAATATAGATCAACTTTCAGATATCTTCAGCAAATCACTTGCAAGTGTGAAGTTTGAGGTACTCAAAATTCTCTCTTGCACTCTTGAGACTATGATGTACTAATGGGGGAATGTTAGAAATATAATTTACTATATCATAGGAGTTAGGTTAACTAAATTAACGTAGACTATGGAGATAGGTTGTTGGTATGTTTTACTATTTAAAATGTTGTATATTATTGTGCACAACCCCATAAAATATTTTGTTAGTACCAACTCAAGGACCCTATAGAATACTTTGTCGGTACCAATTCAAGGAATATATGAATATCTGTAACCATATTGAGTTGGTTATCAAACCAATGTTGTATTGATTCCATCATGGACTGAAAACATCAGATCTCTCGCACATTGCAGATATCCAAATCCAGACTTCTAGACATAAGAAAACTACCCTTTGTTGGACGAAAAGGAAATCTTCCTCGTAAGCCAAAGTGGCTATCTCAATCCAACTTTTAGCAACACATTTCTTGTCTCTAACACAAACTTGGGAACAATTTCATCTCAATAGGGACCAAGGTCTGGTCAAGTGTAATTCATGCTCTTCGAGGTATGGTAAATTATATTTGAGAAACATAGATAAAGAAAAGTTGATTGCAGACACAAATAAGAGAACCTAAAACCATAGGGGTGCTGCAGTAAACTTCATACCCACCTATCAAGGGTTTCCCAACAAGTTTGATAATGCCCTATAAAGAAAATTTAATTGCAGACACAAATAAGGGGTGCTGCAGTGAACTTCATATGCACCTATCGAGGATTTTCCAACAAGTTTGATAATGTCCATATTCCAGTCCTCACCTTTAGACTTTGGTAGAATAGTTTATGTATCATTATCTCCATAGTACGTGAGTAGGATGCATTCCAAGCTAACCATATGGATGTAAGGGTCTAGTTCATTTGTAATTATACCCACTCTCCTCTTGAGTGGCCAACTACTCTTGAATTTGACCCAGGTTTCTATATCAAGAACAGAGTTAACTCTTTGCCAAATTTTAGACTAAATATAAAATTCACATCACAGTTAATTATAAAATCCCATAATTAGTATAAGTGGTTTGTGTTGACATTTAGTCAACTCATTGTCCTCTTATTGTTAAGTGTCGAGTCCACTCACTCTTTGGCTTGTGACATCAGTTTCCATATATGCATGTGTCAAAAAATGGTACATAACAGTGGCATCAGAATTCAGTGAGGTCTTTTCCAACTGGCATGCAAACATCGTTTAGTTATGGCGACAAATATATACAAGTTGGGACCTGCTCTTATAGGGTATGTAAAATCCCTCTCTTCCCCAAATTTGGCATATTGATATCTACATGGTAAAAATACTGGCACAAGTAACATATGCATACAAGACCTACCTTGAACCTAACACTATAAGGGATTTTCTTTCAATGAATCTTACAAGCTTTCAACAGAAACAATTGTATGTAAAGATCCAATAAATTTGTCTCTTGCTCGTGTGTTACAGCATGGTTGTGAGCGTAAATGAAGTCCTCATTCAGAATTCATGTAGAATATGATTGCCACAAGAAAAACATCTAATATCGGTCCAATTCTTTATTAACTCAAAACTTTATCGAAACACTAGGCAATCTACCTGTTCAAACAAAAAGAACACAGTAAGCACTCACCTTTCATAAGATACCTTATGAAGAGAATGTTGTTTCGACCGTCGGTCCTACTTGAATAGGCAACAATTAAAGTTGTCTCAGAGTACAAAGAGCTTATATAGAAACTGCCCGAAAACATCCCGGCACTCAATCAAATAATCATAAGTTACTAGGATAAAGGTACAGATACCTGTACAGGAAACTCCTATATTCAGGAAGGCTAGATATGAAATGGCATGTTACATTCATACAAAAATGCCCATAAACATAAATGACCCGCCTTTTGCGCATAAATGACCCCAAATCATACCCAAAAAACAGCAATATCCATAGGCTAACAAATTATGATTTCACCACAGTTCATGTTCAGGTTCAAGTTCAGCAAAGATAAAATTGGATTAAGTTCGGCAAAGATTAAATTTAAAAAAAAAGGGACTACATTTGACTAGTAGAAATTTGCAAAAAAAAAAATATTAATATAAGAAATAAATCCACAACATTGTCAAAATAGATGAACATTACTAAATACATTTGAAATCTATATAAAAAGATGCCACATTTATTGACTATGATAAACTTATCAAAGTTAAACTATAAGAAACATATGACAATTAAGAGTCAAGACTCAAACCTCAAAAAAGTTCCAAGTCGTCAAGAGCACTTGATTGAGTTGATGCAGTATAATCATCACTAGATGCACTACTAAATTCATTGTCAAATAAGTCAGGCTCATTTGCATACACTATATCTTCTAAAGCTTGTTGGAGTTGTGAAGAAGAGGTGAAGCCTTTTCTTGTTTTGTTCACACACATTTGTAAATTACTGTGAATATAAACAAGTTCTCCCAACTTTCCAAACAGCAACTTCTTCCTCTTTTTGGAATGAATGTGGTCAAAGCAACTTCAACTCCTCTCACAAATTGATGAACTTGCTCCCTGACTCAATATTAGAATAGGAAACCGTTGTAGTTCAAGATTTTGTGCTCCATAAGACCTCCACCATTTGTACCCAAGCATGTCAACTCATGACATGTTATATTTTGTTGTTGACATTCCAAACATCCCTTCTGTTGTCTTGTATTTCCAATGTGGGTCTTTAATTAAACTTCTTGTTGGATTTGGGTCAAACCTCTCAATGGCTTCATAAAGCCCTGTCATAACTTCACAATTACTCTATATAACAATTTAAAATAGCTTAGGCTCCAAATAACACGTTGTTGCATGTAGAAGTGTGTGCATCATTTTCCATCTGGAATCAACTGTATCCCATGTCTCCATATAATCTACTTCCACATCATTCAATTGTTATTGAACGGCTTCCTTGCAACAGTCCATGCTCTTATAAAGCATGTCAAGACAACGAGTGTCGTCATCAACCATGCAGAGCACATCAACAATTGGTCTGTACACATCTAGAAACATTGTTACACTTTCCCAAAAATTGTTATTTAAAATAATTTGCTTTGTGTTCTTCCTTTTAGGACTTTTAGAAAGCACAAAAAATTTCCACTCCTTGGAACAAATAACAAACCTTAGAGACTTTTTCTCTTCAACTACTCTTTTCAAAGTGATATAAAATGAAACAATTATTGTTTCACACGGCCTCAACAACTCCCTCAATGTATGTTGTCTACAAAGATTCAATGTGAGATAGTGATTTCCTATACAATTTGCAATTGCTCTCCCTTTGTGAATTGCTTCATGTATCCATGGAAATTTAACCAAGTTATGAAGCAACAAATCCAGACAATGTGTTGCACGTGGGCTACAATTTCTTTGTGGGTACTTATCTACAATCAGTTTTCCAGCTCCCACACATTTTGCGGCACCGTCGGTAACCACTTGAACCACATTCTCCACACTTCAAGAATGACTTCCTCTAGCACTTGAAAATATTTTTTGAAATTTCCTTTTGGTTCATGGTGTCAATCATCTTCAAGAACACAACACCTTGACAACAAGCCACCAAAACATTAATGAGTGCCCTTGGACATATCTGAACATACATCGCTCAATATAGTGTAGCCTGTTGTATTCCAAGAGGCTTTGACCTCAGCTAATTTCTTAGTCATCCCATCTTTTGACCTCTGCAAAAGATATGTTCTGAAAGCCTCTGAGGAGGGAGGTGTGTGGTCTTTGCCAGACTCTGCAACTTTCTAAATTGAATTTCAAAAATGTGGATTCTTGGCTACATTTAATAGAATGACACTTGAATAAAACAAATCAGTTAATGCATCATCCACATGTTTTTTTACTAGCTTCCATAAGCTATTCAATGTTCCACTCCTTGTCGATCCACTAATTGTGGCCTTAGGCATACCAGAAGAGAAAAACACAAATAATGTCGTGAACCTAAACATATTCTCTTGGATTCTTGTTTCTTTGTGAAAATTTCATCTTTCATACAATTGAAGAGTATTGGTCTTTCTCTAGAGCAGTTCTAATCTTTGAAAACATCAATCTACATGGAGCCACACCCCCTTCGCCAACCCCCTGAAATAGTAAGGGATCCATTACACTTCCAAAAAAAGCATGACCACACAAGCGACATTTGATATTATTACCGTCACCAATCACATGTTTCCATCTCTAAGCAAATGATTTCAGGGGAGCCATTAAATTATAATATGCGTTCAAATAAAATAGTATTATATCAATTTAAAAACATTATAATAAATTTTAAAATACTAAAATATAATTTAAAATCTAAAAAATAATATATTTGACAGATGAAGATATTTAATTTTTGATATATTAAGTTTAAAATGGTTTTATATAATTAAACTTATTTTATCTTTATATTGTATACAATATATTTTAAAATATTAAAAAATATAAATATAAAATAAGTTTAAATTTTTAAATTTATATAATATTAATATGTAAAATTTACATATACTTGTAAGTAAAATTTAAAAATCTAAATGAAAATATTTTAAATATTAATTAAAATTTTAAAACTAATATATATAGTGAATAACAATATTTGACGTTTTTTAATTTTAAATTTTAAATATTTGATGTTTCAGAAAAGGAACTCCAAACAGTTGTATGGGCTATTAAGAAAGAGAAAACACCAAGTCCTGATGGCTTACCGATAGAATTCTATCAAGAATTTTGGGATATTATCAAAAATAGTCTCATGGAAGTGGTGGAAGAATGCAGACAAGCGAAGATTGTTCTCAAGGTCATCAATCAAACCTATATAGCTTTGGTCCCCAAGAAAGAAGAGGCTTCTACCCTTGCAAAATACCGCCACATAGCTTTATACAATGTGCTCTATAAAATAATTACAAAAGTCATAGTTGAAAGGTTGAAAACTATCATTAATAAAGTAATATGTCTGGAACAAGGGGGATTTGTACCTCGTAGACAAATCTATGACGATATTGCTTTGTCTCAGGAAGCCCTCCATTCCATGGATATTCAAAAAAAACCAGCTATGTTTTTGAGACTGGATCTATCTAAAGCTTATGATAAGGTAAGCTAGTCTCTCCTTTTAGTCATCCTATTGCGGTTTGGGTTTCCCGCCTTTGGGCTTAGTGGATACAAGCATGTATTTCTTCGTCTTTTTATTCAATTTTGGTTAATGGAGCTCCTACAGCTAGATTCTCTGTGTTCTGAGGAATAAGGCAGGGGTATCCTTTATCTCCATTTCTTTTCATTATAGTTGCTGCAACTTTTGGTAGACTATTTTCATGTACGAGAACTCAGAAGAAGTTGAAGGGTATCAAACTGGCTACTCGGGTGGACTCTCTTTCCCATCTGCAGTTTGTGGATGACTCATCTATCATGGGGGAAGCATCTTTAAAAGAAGCTAATCAGATCCACAATAACTTGGAGCTCTTCTCAAAGGCCACTGGTTAGGATATAAACAGGTAAAAGTCTAAAATCATTTTCCAAGCTGGAGCAGGATATTTTGGCGAAATTAGGATTCCAAAAGGGGACATTACCTCTAAAATACTGGGTGTTCCATTAGATTCTAAAAGGTTAAGTGGCTGGAGTTGCTTACCAGTAAAGATTCTTCGGAAATTTAATAACTGGACTCATAGATGGCTAACGTCAGGGGGAAGAATAACTCTGATTAAGGTTGTGTTACAAACTATTCCTATCTATTTTGCTTCCCTTTTGAACATTCCTGCAAAAGTTTTGCATCAACTAGATTCAATAAGTCTAAAATTCTTATGGACAGGAACTCAACAGATCTGCAAATGGCATCTGGTGAAATGGGAAAACTATGCTTGCTAAAGAAAGAGGGAGGATTGGGTTTTAGATCCAGTGTGCACAATAATAACGCTTTGGCTGCTAAGTTATATTGGAGATTGTTGCAAAACCTAGATCAGCTATGGAGTATTAATATTAGAGCAAAATATGCGGAAGGTATGTTGCCCGCATGAACTAATTCAACATTCTTTACCTTCTCGAGGGATCGTCGATTCTTTCGGTCCTCGAAATAGGTGAAAAAACTCATCAAAAAAACAATTTTTTTGGAAAATTGGAAAAGGTGATCAAGCTAACTTCTGGACCGACTCATGGGATGGACACCCACCCTTGATTAAACAATATTTGGCTTTTAGTAATATTATGAATACCTCTTCAATGGGCTGAAGACCTCTCACCTTCATTTCTTTTTCAAGGGGCAAGGTGGTTGAATTCACGAACACATACTTATTTGGGTGTCCAGTTCTCAAGGCCTAGATTTAGTATGAGGCATGCCCTTCAGCCGCATATGAACAAAGGTTATGGGTCTCTTGCCATTCTTGAGCGACAATGTTTCCGGCACCCACTTTCAAGACATTTCCTCTAAGATGTCTCTCATGGTCTCTCTCATCCGACCCCATTGTTTCTCTATGGGTTTTGTTGTTTGGGGGCCCCTCCCTTTAAGCTACAAATTGGGCATTAGTTGAGAGAGTGCGGACTCTCCTCCTTCGTTGTTTCATCAGATGCAAGCAGACGGTTCCTCAGTTGATTATTCTAGCCGAATTCGGCACCAGACCTTTCCGTCTAGAGACCGTTTTTTGACATTTCGGCCTTGATCCACCGCATCAAGAGGTTTGGGGATTTCTCCGATGAGCGGAATAGGTACCCGTATCTCGCTTATTGTTCCTCTATGAGTATTGCTCAGGATTGGGAACGTTGTTGGTTCTCTGATACTTCGGCTTTGTTGGGTTCTGTTGGTATTCAGATGGATCATCTTCCCCCCTTTCATTATTCCCTGAATGCTCCCAGTCACCTTCTACCCACCAAGCAAGTGTTGAATAGGTCCATCAGAGACGATATTTACAGGTGCTTTATTCAGACTACTTGGGTGAACCCCCATGGCGGCTTGCGTCCTAAGATGGCCTTTTATGCAAAGCATTTTCTTGAGGATCAGCAACGGACTCATCATCCGCCCCCCAATACACCTTTCGCCATTGGATGCATGCCCTCTGCATACCCCTGGGTCAGTTTCGGATGGGCTCCCACAGATTGCGTTGCGAGACGGATCATCATATTGACCACGGTGACAGACTTTGCAGGCTTTGTAGCCTCCAGGAGATTGAGACTGAGGGACCATTTCATCTTTCGTTGCCCCATATACTATGAGATCAAGGGACGATTTCATTGCCTCTTCAGAGGAGTTTAGACCCTCCCCGGTTTTCTTCAGATATATTGACCAGCGGTGCCTTGCCCTCTATATCTGTGAGTCTCTGGAGCTCCGGGACCAGATTCTTCACCCACCTCCGAGAGTCATTTCCACGAGACGGATTACATATTTCTTTCCGGTTCTACCCGCAGTGGGTGGCACCAAACGGTAGAGCCACTCTGATCCTATTACAAGACAGATCAGTTTGTTCTCGGCTAGACCTTCACAGATCCCCCAGTGGCCACCAGCCGGCTCGGTAGCATAGGACGTCTCAGAGGGCAATCCAGATCTACTCGCCTCCCTGGCAGTCGTTCTAATCTTAGATCTTTGCGGGGGAGGGGGCCCTCGCCCCCCTCTTCAAGGAGTCATTCCATCAATAGCTACTTCTTATCAGCTTTGAATGTTCAGAGGGATGGGACTACCATTTCTGAGTAGACAGCTCCTTATCAGCCCCCCTCCTTCATTCTCTTCTCCGCTTTCCTTCCCCCTTCTATCTCATTATCCCCGTCTATGGGGATTTTGTTTTCTTGGGGTTTTTTCTTATTCTCTCTTCTGTTCCCGGGAACTCGTTTTGAGTCTTCCCCCACTTGCACTTTGTATATTGTTTGGACTGCAGTCCCATTGACCTATTTCTATGGTCATTCGTTGGACATTCATATATTTATCTTTATCTTATCTTCATAGTCAAGGAAAGGAAAAGGTGAGTGATTATATACAATTAATGTCTCAGGGGATTGAATGGATCTCTCCATCCATGTGGCAAGTCAACCTGGCTGATGGTCATATTCATTTCTTTCAAACCCTCCTACAGAACAGGATCCTTCCTATTACCACTAAACCTGATACCCTTGCATGGGGAAAATCTTCAGAAGGAAAGTACTCTGTAGCTGACAGATATAGTGCTTTGATAGTTACTCAGCCACACCCTTGGAAGGACATCTTCGTTGATCTCTGACAATCAACTTTATGGCATAAGGTTAGATTCTTTGTTTGGCTTCTACTTTACAAGAGGATTCTTACTAGGGATAATTTAATGAAGCGAGGGGTGGTAGGACCCTTTAGGTGTCCTTCATGTCAAGAACCAAATGAAACTCAAATACATATTTTTCTTCAGTGTCCTTTTGTTACGTCTCTATGGCATATCCTGGCTGATTGGCTTTCCGTTACTTGGAATTCCTCTATGAATCTTGTGGATACTCTTAGAGGATGGAAACACTTAGTCTCTGACACTCAGGACTTTAACAAAGGAATTTGGATTGTTATTTCTCTCATGTTGTGGAATGTCTAGAAAGAAAGAAATAGACGTATTTTCAAATCAGAAACTAGGGACAATTGGTAAGTCAAGGAGCTAACTCATAGTAATATTGAGGAAACTATGATGCATAATTTGAAAATTCCCTCCCAAATTCCTGGAAAGTGGCGAGTTTTATTACAAAAACTTAATTTGGGGGAAAGCCAATTACAGACAAAGTCGGGTTCTGAACCTTTGATGCCATTTGCTTTGAGGAAATGGAAACCGCCCCCGTTTGGCTGGGTCAAATTAAATACAGATGGAGCAACTAGATGTAATCCGAGTCCAGCCAGTATGGGAGGGATAGCCCATGATTCTTTGAGAACTCCCCACTTCTTTTTAGCCCAACAATTGGGACACCGCACCAATAATGTGGCTGAAATCTTGGCTATCCAGCAAGCTCTTCTAGAGGCAACTAAACTAGGATGCCTTAATATTATAGTTGAATCTGATTCTAAGGTTATTGTTAAACTTTTGTCGGCCCAAGGGCTACTTACTTCCAATAATTGGCTTATCGCCAAAATACAAGATAATATAAAGGTGATAGCTAGACAATTTCAGACTATCATATATCAACATGTTCCTAGAGATCAAAACAAGGTGGCAGATGTTTTAGCAAATTGGGAGTTGGATCATACTAATCTGCTCAACTTTGGCCCTTTACCTCTAATATGGTCTCCAAGAAAGTAAAATCAAATTGAAAAGATACTCCATTTGAAATCGTTGGATTGATAATTTGCAAATATGCTCTCTCTTTTCTAATTTGTTGGTGGAATTCTAAGGATATTTCTTGGAGTATGAGCACAATAATTTGGCATTGTAATGCGAACATTATATTTTTATTAATATAATTCTGATGTTTTTTTAAATTTAAATTAAATATTATTAAGTTATAAATTTAAATTTGATATTTTGTCATTTAATTCAAAGTATTTTAAACTTATAAATGTTAAATTTAATATTTTTGAAAGATTGAAACGTTAAAAAGTTAAAAGTTAAAACTACATAACAAAATTAAAAAAAAAATGATTTTTTAATTTTTTTAATACAATAAAACATTCAAAGAAATTAATTAAAAAAGAAACTATTAAAAAAATAAAAGTAAAAGTTTAGCAAATCCTAAAAAACTAAAAAACCTAAGACTCCAAGTCACAACTACCTACTAGGCTACCTTGTCTCGAGCTAGAACAATGGTGGCGGCAGCTCCTCCTCATACACGGTGTCCTCCTCCCACATAGACTCTCACGAGTCTAATAAAAATAAAAATATGTACAAATTAAAAAAAAAATTAAAATAACTTAAAATTCAAAATTGAAAATTAAAATTAATGAAGCTTAGACCATTTTAGATCAATTATTCCAAGATTGACAATGGAAAAAGCAATTAATACTAGCCACGTACAATGATTTTTTAATTTTTTAATGCAATAAAACATTTAAGGAAATTAATTAAAAAGGAAACTATTAAAAAAATAAAAGTAAGAGTTTAGCAAAACCTAAAAAACTAAATCCAAAACCTAAGATTCCAAGTCACAACTACCTACTAGGCTACCTCGTCTCGAGCTAGAACAATGGTGGCAGCGGCTTCTCCTCATACACGGGGTCCTCCTCCCACATAGACTCCCACGAGTCTAATAAGAATAAAAATATGTACAAATAAAAAAAAAATTAAAATAACTTGAAATTCAAAATTGAAAATTAAAATTAATGAAGCTTAGAACATTTTAGATCAATTATTCCAAGATTGACAATGGAAAAAGCAGTTAATACTAGCCACGTACAATTTAACCCTTCAACAACTCTCAAGAAATTCCACACATATCTTCACTTCCAATCATGTAAAGTGTCGTTATATGGGTTGTGTTGGTTAAACACAACACAGTCCCCATCCTCCTTGTCCTCAAGCTCACTGCTTAGACTTAGGCTCTCGACTCATTGCACTAAGAATTCGACCTTGGGTCCAACCAACTAGGCACGGGCACCTCCCACAAACAACGCGTACTAAAATTCAGAGGTAGAGAGAAAATATTAAATCCAAATTGAGATGAGGTGCCCACAGAGATTACCGTGTAATGTCCCTTTCTAGGGCTGAAACTGAGAATAAGGGTTTGGCCATAAACCCAAATGAATCAGATCTGAAAATACACCAACACCCAACAAACATCAATCTGAAAATGATTGAAAACACACTTCAACCTATTAGAATAATCAGTAATCAATCCTTTAGGGCAGCGCACTGTATATCAACATATAACCATGCAATAAGAATTGAAAATGCATCTAATTAATTAATTCAACCACAACAATATTTATCAATCCAAATTATATCAAAATAATAGAGAAAGTAAGTGATCAAACTCAGATGTAATGATTTTTATAACAATACAGCAAAAACTAAGGGCTGGAAATAGCTCATAAATCACCAAGAATGAGAATTCATCCTCATAAATGATGAGGAACAAGTTCTAACCTCTAAATGTCCAAGAGTGCCCTAGATGGTACCAAACCCTTCACCCAAGCAAGTCGCCTAGGGTTAGAAGGGAAGAAACAAACATGAAATCCTCCTTAAAGCCCACTTGTGACTTTCGGGTAAAGCCACCAATGCACAAATGAGGGTTATCGTCCCCAAGTGTGATCCTATTAAAAGTTTTCGTTCTCAATAGGTGACTAAGGAAGGGGTTTCGTACTTCAATGGCAAGAAAAGAAGCTACATTAGCTCCAAATCCCAAGTAAATGTCAAATGACGAATAATAATGATACGATTATCCTCCTCCATTCGAACCTCCTTAAGTACCCTTCTTTACACTTTTTAATCTTCACTTGGCCTCCAAGAAGATTGACCTCATGTGGAGAAGATTGAAATTTCGTCATCTAGTCAAATCACTCCAAGCCATAATTAGTAATCAAATAAATACGGAAAATACAATCACTTACAATTGTGACAATGTTCACCTCCCTTGCTTTCTTTCCTTGAAGCCCACATAAGGTGGAATGGGCCAAAGGCTTTCATAATGACAAGCTTAGAAAAGGGGATATTACAAACCAGCAACCACGAATGCCAATCAACCACGCAAAAGCAACCAGATGCTCAAATGCTTCACTTGCACCTCGCTATCTTCTCTACGTCAAGGTTTTATGCTGCTTATAAGGACATGAAGCAAGGTTTTAGGGTTTTACCACCCATGATTTACCCATCACCAAATATTCTCACTTCTCATTGCCCGCCATAGTAGTTTGGCTATTTTCAAACTTCATGCTCAAAAATCGCCAAACCTTGTGACATAGAGTCAAAGTAATTATCATATTGCTCCATATGAGAGATTGCTCAGTATACAACTTGGATGTTCAAACTTTCAGATTGCATTTCTCTCCTTGTTGCAAAGAAAGATTACAATGAGTGGGCATTTTAGGTAGTTGTAGCAGCAATAGAAAGCCTTCAAGTAGTTGCAATAGTAGTAGTGAGGCTTTAGATAATTGTGGCAAATAGTAGAGAGGTACGCTGTCAGAATGAAAAGAGAATATAATGTTTTTATTCTTTTTGTAATGTGATTGTTATGGGTTTAGAGGAGGGAGGGTTACTAGTAGGTTACTTTAGGATTAAAAAGGATTTTTTTCATGTTTTATTGAAGTTACAAGTGAGTTTGCAAAATTGTCCTGGAAATGGTCCAAAAATGTCGAGATGTTACAAGAAATGACCTGGAAATGTGCATAATGTTTATGAGCCATGTTTTTGGTCCATTTCCAAGAAAAGCCCGGCACTTCAATTATTTCCAAAATGGAACCCCTTATCCTTCAATAAGGTCAAAAATCAAAACTTGAAACATTTTGGAGCCAAAACAAAAGAGGTGCCTACAGTTTTTTGCAACATAGAATTCATCAAAAAAAATGCATCCTTGCATATTCAATCCACCACTGTGTAGACAAGATCCCTCAATCAGCTAAGAAGATTGGTGGACAAACCAAATCCAAACATTGAACTTTCTCTTGTTTGCAACCTCAATAATAAGATGTTCCCACGGATGTTAGTAATCTGGCTGAAAACAACCTAACCTCAACAAATCCTTTTGTAACAGAACCTAGATCCAACCTAGGAAGAAAGACAAGTTCATGACTATACCCTTTATCTCCTAAGTGATCTTAACAAAAAATACTAGTTGACATATTAGACATATAGACAAAGTACTAGATAACCAAGTCAGTGCCTTTGGCATCAAGATATCATATTTTTGTACAAGGGTGTTCACATGCCACACATGTCTATTGCCTCCAATATAGTCTACGATAAGGTCTTCACCATTGATTAGATCATTCTTCCTAACAAGCCAAAAAAGATGTCCAAGTTCCAAGGCCCACTCTATCTTTGCTCCATCCAACAAACTTGGAAAATGATAGGGCATCATGAATATAATCTGAAAGGGTTTAATACTCCTCAAAGCTAGTTATCACCTTGTTGACCTTTGAAACCCTAGGCTCTTCTTTGAATGTCCTTCCTCTTTGTAGGTTTTGCATGGTGGAAGCAAGAGAGTCCAAGGTATCCGCTAGTCTTTCTTGCACCTTTATCAATCTATCCATAATTTCTTTCCACAAGAAACCCTAGGCCTTTGAAGATCAAGGCTCTGATAGCACCATAATATCCCTTTCAAGGGCTAAAACAAAAAATTAGAAAATTAGGAAATTAGCACAAATCCCAAAGATATCAAATCTGATTTCTAAACCAACAAACTGAAAATAAAATCCATATTTGGACAGTGATTAGTTTTTTGGAATAGCGGTACAAAAAAGCATGCAAAACACTTGTAATGCTTCAAACAACTTTGCCAAAATGTGGATAAGTATTTTAGGCATCCACCAAATCAATATTCAATAAGAAATATGACCCAAAACACTATTGGAAATTAATTTCAAACCAGCGAAGTACAGCTGCGATAAAAAATATGAAATAAGGGTTTTTTGAGACCCCAAATTTCACAAGAAAAATAGATTCCAACTTTATAAATAGAGGCAAATCTGAATATGAAATGAAATATCAAATTCGTGCCCTTGAAGACACCAAACCCCACACTAGGGTAAGTCACTCCACCTGGGAGAGACCAATCAATGCATATGAAAATCTGATTATGACTTCTTCACAAATCTTCAATATTCCTTCAAGCCCACACAAGGAAGGAGGGTTTCCATCCCCCTACCAACCACAAGAAGGGTTTCCGTCCTTCTTGGAAGATGCCACACACTTGGATTTTCACCCAAGAGTGGAAGAACAATGAGCAATCAGCTCACAAGTCCAAGTAGAGTAAATGTGCCAAGATGTATGAGTGCAAATGAAGCCTTCACCTCCTTATATACCTCTAACTTTGGGGCCAAGGCTTAGAAGAACATGGCCAACCCATATAAGTCATTATAATATTTTAATATGCCTCTTTAAAAGCAGAAAACCTAGCCGACCTACTAAAAGCAAATACACACTAAAAAAGAAACATTACAAATTAGAAAATGAATGCAAAGGAAGCTCAATTCCTTTTCCCAACTCTTCTACTTCGTTGCCATGGAAAAGGGGATGGTAAGAAGTCCAAAATCAGGTCCTTAAGTTGGAAAAGGGGGCATTACATGCAAACCTTTCACTAATTATTAGGATAAAAGCCAAGAAAAGCATCTCATTCAATAAGCATTCAAACTGATGGCCCCCAATTCATTCTGAAAACAAGAAGCTATTGGGAATATCCCGTGATACATTGAATTAAAATACAATAGATAGGACAGTGAATTCTACCAAAAGAGAACAAATTTTTCTTACTGATACGCTAACCAAGTTAAATCTTATAAATGGTGACAAGTTGTGATCCAAACAATAATTGGTATAAACCATGTTTATTGCACAAATAACTATCACTAAAAGTATCACTAAAAGCATCCAATACTAATACAAGGAGAAGTGTTGGAATGCATCTCATTGCTTTATATTACACACTCCTACTGCATAGTAATTACTAAAGGGAGGAAACACTAGATAATTCTTTTCAATCCAGCAACAATCCATAGTGTGGATGAAAACAATCCAAAAACTTTATTAAAATTCCATTGGACCTAAAAGGCTATATTTACATTCTTTTGTCCTCCGGAATCTTGCTCAAGGGCCCAAATTATCTAATATCAGCATCAAACCACTCAAGCATCCAGCCTTGACCCAATGAAATCATTATGAGGACCTTTTCAAAGACCTCAATGCTTAAAGATTTGTGCAGATGGATTGCAAAAGTTTTCCAAGGATGCAACCATCATATAAGTTTTCTGGGGTCCAGCATTCCTAGGAAATGTAAAGGCATCATTTACCACCTTAACAAAAAAATGGTATGTCTTACATTGAAACATATTTAAAATATAGAATAAACAAATTGTGGCATTCTGGAGTAAAATTTCAAAGCACAAACAGATGACTTATCTGAAACATCATTGCTGGTTCTTGTTCATAGATACAAATCAAAACTGGAAAAGTTGACTTGGAGACTTCTAAATCCCTCGCAAACCATTTATCGAACAAAATACTTGTCAACAAGGTGCCACTAAATATTGAGGCAGCATAAGAGAAAAAACACATTAGTCCATATCTTAGCCAATATGCAAAAATGGTGACAGTAATAAGCCACCATCAATTTCTAGACCAAATTCCAATACCACATAAGCATAGGATAATCCCTACAACGGCCGGGGTTAATAAAACTTCTGAACTGATGGAGAAGCAAGGCTCGTGACATTTTGGGATAGAATCCCTTGCACAAAACAAATATCCTTGACAAGACCTAGGGAAACGAGGATGATCAAGGTTCTTCTCCTCCGTGCAGTGCAATAGCTTATTCATAAAGTTATTTTTTAGTTCAACTTTTGTCTACCTTAATGAGCTACCCTCTTATATAGTTATGTCCAAAAGAGATATAATTTTAACTGTTACTTTTGTTCCATCCTCTAATGATGTTTGATAGGCCTAGCAAACATGGGATGGAACATCATGCCACATAGGCTTTTATTGTAACACTATGAAAATTTGCAGTATATAGACAGATATCCCACCAAAAATATAACACGACAATAGAAAATGCTAGGATTATAGCATCTTCACACCCAACAAGCTAAACAGAACTTTTACGATCAAACAGATGCTAATAAGAATAAATAATCATTATGAAAGAAAAGAAAATTCATGGAACATTATATATAATTAATAAGGAAGAAAGAGTAAAATGCAGTGACATTAGCTTTGGAAACACAACAATCAAAAATGCTAGGATTATAGCATCTTCACACCCAACAAGCTAAACAGAACTTTTATGGTCAAACGGATGCTAATAAGTATTAAGAACAACTAATCATTGTGAAAGAAAAGAAAATTCATGGAACATTATATATAATTAACAAGGAAGAAAGAGAAAAATGCAGTGACATTAGCTTTGGACGAACCTAGATTCCAGCAGTAATTTACAATGATATGTCTACCTAACCTGTTAGGACCTACAAAATATTATGTAAGCAGAGTAATTTACCCATAATATGTCTACCTAAGCTGTTAGGACCTACAAAATATGATGTAAGCAGAGTAATTCTAACAATGAGCCACTTAACAGTTCACGTGTTTCCGTAGCCACTAAACTAGTTACACGTCATCAACATGTCAGCCATACCCTAGAAATAACTGGACATAAATGCATTGCACCATGTTTTCTGCAGTCACATTGTAAACAATTAAAAGAGAACAGTAAATCTCTTGCTAATATGACCATTGGTGGTTCAATAATATATGCACAATCAAATCTACAATCTTGGATATGGCTATCAAATGGAAATAAAATGGATAACTCAATCCTGTTTTCTTGCTCTGAAACATCTTTTTAATGAAGCAAAAAAATCAAGTATCTTCTAAAAATCTTCCGCACCACTAATATATATATTTTCATGTCCATCTTTAAACAGCCGATGAAATGTTGGTGGGTTGGTTAAGTGGACTGGTTGTGCCCAGCCCCACCAACAATATGATGTAAGCAGAATAATTCCAACAACAATGACCCACTTAATAGTTCACGTGTTCCCGTAACCACTAAACTAGTTACACGTCATCAACATCAACATGTCAGCCATACACTAGAAATAACTGGACATACATGCATTGCACCATGTTTGTTGCAGTCACATTGTAAACAAATAAAAGAGAACAGTAAATCTCTTGCTAATATGTCCATGTGGTGGTTCAATAATATATGCACAATCAAATCCACTATCTTGGATATGGCTATCAAATGGAAATAAAATGGATAACTCAATCCTGTTTTCTTGCTCTGAAACATCTATTTAATGAAGCAAAAATTTCAAGTATCTTCTAAAAATCTTCTGCACCACTAATCTATATATTTTCATGTCCATCTTTAAACAACCAGGATTAAACAGCCGATGAATGTTGGTGGGTTGTTTAAGTGGGCTGGTTGTGCCCAGCCCCACCCAGATACAAATCCCACTGTGCATTTGAGGCCAGTTGTGGCTATTTGTGTTGGATTTGAGGCCAGCTGTGGCCATGTGTTGGATTTGAGGGCACTGGGCCTCATTTGTGTCCCGCCAGGAACTGGGCCCCTGATTGTGGCCCATATCCGGTTCATAGATCCAGTCAAAAGCATTTTCTGAACTGGATATGCCATTATCATATGCAAAAATACATACAATAAACAGACCAAAAAAAAAAATTCCTAGCATAAAATGAGATAAGAAAGTTACAAATTTTACATATTCCGATGTGCGAGACGGAGTAGGGATGACGTTTTTTTGTGCTCCATAAGCTTTCCAATCAGCTCAATAGCCATTACAGAGTTTGTTCTCCGTAAACATTCTCTATGCATATGCCTTTTTTCATTCAAGTCTTTTTCAGAATCCATTTGCAGTTCAATTTCCCCTATACTCCCTGTCAATATCCGATGTTTCTCTGACCAACTCACTGGTATGCCCCAATCTTCTGCTGCTGCATTCAGCAGATTGCAAACAACTGTAAATACAAATAGCACTACGGTCTGGCCAAGTCCGGTCACTGGGCTGCCAAAAGCTTGGGAAAGTTGAAGAGTGTTATCCACGGCCTTTATAGTCCTGAGAATAACCAACGCATCATCTCAATTGCATTTTGAAACTTGTAAAAAAGATAGCGACTCAAACATCATAAGTATTGGTAATTATTAAGATAATGCATGCTAAATCACGCATCCAGCATACCAGAAAGCAAGAGAGTAAAAGCATTGCACATAACAAAAGCACACACAACTGTTCAAGGTACAATATGCTCGCCAGTTAATTGTAATCTTGCAGTAAT
Organism: Taxus chinensis; assembly: GCA_019776745.2. Classification (NCBI taxonomy): domain Eukaryota; kingdom Viridiplantae; phylum Streptophyta; class Pinopsida; order Cupressales; family Taxaceae; genus Taxus; species Taxus chinensis. The sequence goes on along the minus strand of CM034156.1, from coordinate 553,434,518 downwards.
CTTACAAGGCATGGGAGAGATGTGGAAAAGAACAATCTCTAAATATGTATCTAGAAAAATATTTATGAAAAAAGGTGCATGATAAAATCAGCGACAAAAGGCACATATGAACATGGCAAGGATGTAAAAACATTGGCAATCACACTCGACAGATTTAAGAAAGAAACAAAATTCAACACACAAACATTGAATTTTCTGAGAAAAGTTATTACTTTTAGATAATGGGAAGATCAACCACTTCCTTTCATATGCCATTATCTTGTGGGAGATACAAATTTTTCAATCTGAACAATGACTTCCAACTATTCATGGCTGTAGTTCTTATATGCGTAATGCTGGAACATTGAAATATATGCAAATAAAATTCAGCAGTGGAATGAGATCCAAATAATAGAGAAGATAAGCAAGAATTGATGCTATAAGACAAAAAATACAACTCAAGAACAGTGGTAGTCATTGTACTCCAAACAATTTTTCTTACACATTCTAATGTATTAAAGAAGGATAGGGAATTCATAGACATTGCATGCAGTAAGAATAAGTATTCTAATGTTTAAAGAAGGATAGGGAATTTATAGACATTCATGCAGTAAGAAAAAGTATTCTAATGTTTAAAGAAGGATAGGGAATTTATAGACATTGCATGCAGTAAGAAAAAGTACTCTACTTCAGTAATTATTCAGAGAAATTTTAAAAACTAGTCTAACCTTTTTTCTAATCCAATTCATCTATGATTGTCAATAAGTCAGCTTAAGGAAAATCGTTCTAGAAAACCAATGCAATTCATTGTAATTTAAATTCAGTTTTAATATTCACATTTAATATACATAAGTTTCATTTTTAAATTACAATGACATATTGGGGATCAATCATATTTAGGATCAACTGCAATGCTAATCCTAAGAAAAATATCTTTAAAGAAGCAAAACTTGACTTTGAGATAAATGTTTTCTGCAAAAAAATGACTCAACTCTCCAGACTTTGGAACCATTGTATCTCTAACCTGCAGCAGCTCAGTGTAGCATAGCAGTCCTCAAGCAAAAAGAGAGAAAAATTAAACTCAAGTCTAAATACCCTCTCTTGCACATTGATTCATGCAAGTGTCTTTTTATGAATTACATTGACCATGTTGAAAACCTCACAACAGCCACTGCTGCCATGGTGTACTTTCAAAAAAGAGCATGGCAGTGAACATTAATTCTATTGGGTAAGTGCAGGCTCGTCCCATATCGATATGGATTCAAGTGACAAACAACTGGCATAAGTTTGAACAGATCTTCTATAGTTCTCACTCCTACTCACCGCATTCAACCCAAAGATTTGGAGAGCTAGCATACAGTCCCTGCCTACCAACACAACCCTGCCAAAGGGGGAGGCCGTGACCTCCCCACCATCCCCCCAAACCTCTTTCAAAGCAGTTCTCTCCCAATATGATCTGTTCAAATACTTTATCCACATTTATCCACTTTATTTTTTACTGAAGGTCTTATGTTAATCCCCATCTCCCTTCTATTATTTACCAAGTTGATTTCTAATTTTTATTTCATTAAGTCTATCCATCCATTTTTCACGATTTCCACCTCTTCTCATGTTGTTTTCTTGTCTTTTCTCCCTCACCTGCACTGCCCTTCCACCGATGCATATAAGTTCAGCCCCATGTATCAACATGGACATTCCCCTTCATATAGCCCTATAATTCAACAGATCCAACCTATTTTCAGGAAGCAAACAACTGCCTATAGATTATTGTATTCTCCTCAAAAGGATGATTGAAAAAGCAGCAATGGACCACAAATTTGGAGCAGCAAAATTTATGGCTTTCTAAGAGAACTACGGACATTCTGTTTGTAGATTCGAATATAACACAGGCTCCCATCATAGATCAAAACATCATCACCACCAATTGCATTCCACTGACCTCCTCCAAGTTGTCATTAGGATTCAGAAACTCTCTGATACCTTACACAAGCAGACCCTGCCAGCATTCATACACAGGAAGCCTCATGGACTAAGGATGAGGAGGCATGCTGCATGAAAAGCCAGCATCTTACACAGATAAGTACGCAAGAATATCTTCATTACCCTCTTTTCTACCATGGCCATTTGGCCATGTATAATACACAGGTTTATGAACTTCAACGAGCAGGATAAGCATCAAGCAATGTTTAGCCCAACGCAGTACCTCAACTCGGTCTTTGGGGTTGACATTAAAACCTCTCATCTTCTCCCTTCCTCTTCCTCTTCAGGAGAGCACAAAGCTCAGAAACAATGCCATGCTTTTTTCCCCATTACTCTTCTGCTGCCCATGAGTCCTCCCTGGATCCTGCATCACCCCAGGTCTAGACATAAAAGGAAACCCGCGGCCATGTACCCTTCAAGCCCTAGACCGTGTCAATCTTCTAATGGGGAGAGAAATTTCAGCCATCCAAAATTTTACACATCAGAGCCACCAACACCCCCACCATTTCACTTAGAATTTCTGTTATAACTTAGTGTCCTTAATATGTGTGCAACTGCATATGCATTGGGAGAGACCTATTCATGCTGCACACAACGCTGCATTGAACCTGCTGATTGAAAATGCCACCAACCAGCCTCATGGTCACCACCAATCCTCCGCAGTCCAAATTGCTCCCTAAGTTTGCTCCTCTCATATTTTAGCCTACGACCCCTGAGACATCTGCCACCACAGCCTAACCTAAAGACCAAGCAACTGATCTCATTAACACTGCAGCCCCCACTTGCAAGATCACTGCAGCGAAAACAGAGGAGACAAATGACACGGAGGTTTTACTGAGAGATCCAAAGCAGACCACCTGAGTGGTAATGGAAGTAGTCAACCTATTTGCTCTACATTATGCATTTTCTTTTATCACTGTAATAGTCTAGTGTTTTAGTTTAATGTCTTAGTTTAGTTTTATTTGATTTTCCTTTGCTGCTAGCTATATGGACAGCCTGCCTTTCATATTGATAAAACTCTATTTTGTAATGTCCCCTTTTTTGAATTGAGGCCTAACAAAGACTTCTTGCCATTCCCTTTCCGTGGCAATGAAGAATAAGTGAACAAGGGAAGGAATTGCACTTCATTTCAGTTTTCTTTTATAGATTTAATGTTTTCTTTTAATGTTTTTCCTTTCGGAGGCAGATCGGCTGAGTTTGGAGAAATTAAAGAGGCAATTAAAAGATAAAGTGAAGCTTATGAGGTCGATCCTCTTCTAATTGGCTTTTGGCGCTAAGTGAGTATAAAAGGGATTGCATATTTTGCGCATTTTACTCTACAATTGGTTTTTTGGGCAAGTTGCTCAATACCTTTCCACTTGAGGACGAAAACCCTCTTGTGTGGCATCCAAGGAAGACGGAAACCTTCCTTATGGCTTTAGTGGAGAACGAAAACTCTCCATGTGGGTGAATTGAAGACATTTCTTGAAGAATTGCTAGCTGATTTGGTTTAGAGACATCAAGAAGAAGGATTGCAAAAGCTTTACATAATTTTGGACTTCTTACACAAGGGAGCGACTAGGGTTTGATGTTGGTTTGGTACTTTCTAGGGCACAAATTACGTATCTGATTTTATATTCTAAATCTCCATAATTTATAAGGCCGGAATCTACATTTTGGTGATTTTTGGAGGGGTTTATCTACTATTTTCAGCCTTTGTTTGTGGTTGTTCTGTTGTTGTCATAAATTTAATTACTGCAGTGTATCTTCAGTGATTTTCTTCATTTGTTTGCTGCCAATTGGTTAGATATTGATTGCCGTAGTTGAACTAATTATTTAGAAGTATTTTTCAGCTGTTGTGTATGGTTATTTGGTGAATCTAAGCTTTTATACAGTTCGCCCTAGGGTTTTAAAGGATATTACAGCTGCTGTTATAAAAAAAACAGATTTCATTTCACTCGGGTTTGTGTGGTTTTCTTCTTTTTCAGTTTCAGCCCTTGAAAGGGATATTACATATTTTTTTATTAAAAAAAAACACACGATCATATTAATATGAAATCAATAATTACAAATTCGACTATGTCAAGCTTGAAAACTTTTTGGCAAACCCTGATTTGAACTTCCTGAAATTGGTCCTCCAACCTTTTGATTCTCCAATCTTCTTTAGTAATCCTCCAATTAGGACTGTGATTTTCTTTAGGGCTAAATAACCGGCAGACAGCAATTTTAGAATCTGTTTCAATCTAGATTTTAGTCCAACCACTTTTCAAGGCCTCTTGCAGTCCTTTATAGACAACCTTCAACTCGACTAAGTTATTGGTAGTCATACCCAAGTTTTCAGAAAAAAAGAATATAATTGATCAATTTGAGCTTCTACCAATACCCGCCATAGCTATAGGACCCAAATTACCCATTGAAGCTTCATCAATGTTTAACTTTAGATACTCCTGTGGAGGAGCCTTACATTGAGCATCCAGTTTAAATTTTTGTTTCTTCTGGAAAGGAGACATAGTCGCACTCTTAGGTTGCAAAGAGAGTTGTGTACAAATATGTTTCCATTCAAGGTTAAGAATAAGAGGCAAGGAGATCTTATGTTTGATACTCTCTACAATATTTATTTTGGTTTTGTCCCAAACATAAACAACTTCTCTGTTAACCTGTTGAAAAATTCGTCTATTCTGTTCTTTCCAAATATTCCAAAGTAGAAGAGAAATGGACATACATAAAATCGGGGGAAGTTTTTGAGCTTTGGGAAGGTGTCCTTGCCATTCTGTAATCAACTGCTCAAAATAGTCAATATTGTACCTGTTGTCACCCAGAAGTGCAGCCTGATAGAGGATGGTGTGTGTACTCTCTCTTCTATTGACAAAATTGGGACATCTCAAAGTTGTGGGTAACCTCAGACTGAGGTGAACCTCCAGAGAGGGTTGGTTCCCTTGTGAATCACCTAAAACTAATAAAATTGACAAGGAAAAGGGAGAAGGAATGCAGAAATTATAAAATTAAGGCGATACACCAATGATTTGACACACACATGTACTACTGCATACAGAGAATATAGAGATCCACACACATGCACAACTGTAGGCTAATCTGCAAAATTAATTCAAAGGTTTAGGTAAGGAACAGCAATATAGGGAAGAAATTCCACAACAAAGCAATACAATACCCTGATAAATACAATGAATACTCAGAAAACCAGCGTTATGAGAAGGCAAAAATGGAGTTTTTTTTATTAGAAATGCAAGTACAAACTAGGACTACCAATAGTAGAACACTTCCAATAGTGTGTATATGATTTCTTTTTACAAAAATACGTCCCTAAGGACTGTTGCCATCTATTTCAAACCCCTGCTGTGCATGCAAAAATAAAATAAATTATTTTATTCACCCCTTGACTGCCCTCCAAGCATGCAATTGCCCAGAAATAATAAAATAATCATTCTCTAAGTTGTTGCGTTGAATAAAGGCATGTTGGAGTGTTTGAAAGCAATTAAACTTGCCCCTTTTGGCTGCTGCGTGGGATTTTAACATGCTGTTTTTTTCCTTTTTGTCCTTCTGTGCTTTTTCCATTTCTTGGCCTATTGTGCTTGCTTTTGGCTAAGGCTGCATTGATTTTAGCATGTTGCAGTGTCTAAAAGTAGCTAACTCTGCCTTCCTTTAACTGCTGCGTTAAAACTTGGCATGCAAGTGTGGTTAAAAATAGCAAACCGCCCCTTAACTCTCAACTTTGGCACCAATCCTTGGTATCCTTAGCTTGCTTCTTCTTTGACTTGACCTTTCACTATTTTTAGAGTTGTTTTTCCCTTGTCTACTTAGCCTTTGTGCATGCACTTGCACTCTAATTTTAGACACTCGCTATTTTTAGCGAATGCTAAAAATAGCAATTTTCACCATTCACCCAATTTCCATCTAGAACACTTTATTTTAGATGAATGCTAAAAATAGCAAAACGCTAAAATAGACTTTTTTGCCAAAAATAGCCAAGCTCTTAAAAATAGCCTTGTTCGTTCTTGCATGGAAAAATATGGTAGCAATACATGAGATATTAAACAATTGAGAAAGGAGCTTCCACAAAGTCACAACCCATGCACATTGAAAAAATATATGAGAGGTTCTCATCAACCTCTAAACATAAAGAACATCTATAAGTGCCAAAAAAGCCATTAAGATTCTCCCATGTAATAGCAACCAGACAAAAAAACTTACTTTAGGCTATATAACAGGCTGCCAAATTTGCTTTAAAATTTCCTTAAAGAGGATGATTGGAGACAATTGGTCAAAGAATCATAACTTGAAGAAACTGTAAATTCTTCGGTGCTTGAATTCCCCCATCCTAAAGTGTCCGCCATAGGGGACGTAGATAGAGGACGGTCTTTCAATATATTAGAAATCAAAATTTGGCCCTCATGGCCGATGTGAATGGGCCAATCAGCAAGAGGAAGCCAATGTTTTCCTATTTACCAAGGTTGGCTAGTTGGCTAAACATAACGGGCAACCTTTTTCCATCCTGAAGTGATGCAACTTTTCCAAGCTAATAGGCTGTAGTTGAGGGAGTTGCATTAGCAATAAGAGGATGTCCATCCCGAGAGTCTGTCCAAAAATTTGCCTTTTTCCCATTATGGCACGATCCAAAATAATTGTTTCTTAATGAGGCTCTAGCTTCACCCACTTTGAGAACAACAAATATAGGTGAAGCTTTAGCAAGAAGGGATAATCTAATGCATTTGATCTAGAGGATTATTCTCCCCATATTTACAGCTTGAATATTAGAAGCCCATAAAGCATCCGGATAAACTAACATCCTTCCAATAATTAGTTTGGCAGCAAGAGGCTTTTTTATGTTTGATAGAAGGTCTCTAAAAATAGAAGTTTCAATTCTATTTTTAGGAGTTGAAGGGAGTGCATGAGTGGATGGATAAAAATAGCTCCCTGTGATTTCATCTTCAATATTCCAGGGATGTTTCTTTGGATGTCCCTTGTTCTTCATAAGATTTGGGGATGCCAAGGAGTGACTGATCCGTAAACTGCCTAACTTTAAACAATTAACATATCACTATGCTCGTGAATAAGTGAATGAAAATATATAGGAGCTCTTTATTAAACCAGTTATTGTGCAACAATATCAACCACAATTAAACTGCAAATTGAAAGGAGAAGAGACACGAACAAGACAAGATTTATCCTAGGAAAACCCGATGTGGGAAAAACTCCAGTGGGTGAGCAAATTAGTTCCCCTTCAATATGTAATCTCCAAAATGATACAAATTTTACTGCCAATTTGGCCTTCAAAAAAGATGAAACTCCTTCTAATTATATCTACTTGCTCATAAAATCTCTCAACAAGAACTCTTCATCATGAACAAACAAGACAAGAATCCAACTTCTCCAACTTTGCTCACACTTTGAATTCACCCAAAACACTTGCCAGAATCCTTGGAAATGCTTGCATACTTATAGTTGCTCAACTCAACGGAGGCGTGGAAAGGCGAAATGAACCGATTGGAAAGCTCAAACATTTGCAATTATTGAGATCCCGCGTTTTAGAAGTCGTATTCATGACATAGGACTAATTATGTCAGACCTTTGGCTCCAACCAGACCACAGTTGCACGCAACCAAAACTCTGTAGTATAGTTCGGCATGGTTCACGTTTCTGTCAGGGCAGTCGCACAGTCGACTGAATTCTCCATTTTGCAGAACAACAAATGGTCTCAGCTGTCATTCGAGGTGTCTCCAAAGATCAAAAGAATCAACCTGAAACTTAGCCATACTTGTGAAAAAGGAATAACTACTGCATTTAGTATGTTTTACACAAGTATTAATTTAGACAATACATAGGAATTGGGCTATTTCTAGATCCATTTTTTGGATCATACCTCCCCAATTTGAGGCTTTTAAAGGTTCCCTAAAAGCTTCATAGGACTTATGAGGTGAGGAAATTTCTTCCCCACATCTTCTCTGGGATACCACTTGGCCTTAAAGCGGTAGCTAGACACTAATACCAATCATGTCCTGCTACATGTCTCTTACCAAATGTTGTCCAATGGATATCTTTCCAGTTTTAAAACCTCATCTTCCTCCAATTCCAACTGACTATCTGTGAGCAAGATTCTCAATCGATGGAAGCAACAGATCCCTTTTAGGTTGTACATCTATCCAGCATGGAGGGCTCAAAGAGATGTAAATTTTCAACATTCACAACCGAGTAATATCTTCATATAAGGAGGCAAACCCAAGCAAAATGCATTCTTACCCACTTGTTCCAGTAATTTGCAAATGGGCCATAACAAAGAGGTTTGAGTTTCTTAGCTTTTTCCTATAGCCTATCTTGGCTCAATTATACAACCATAGCTTGTCTCAAACAAGGAAGGAATGCTCAGTCTTATGTTGATCATGTCGTGTTTTGTAGCTAGGTCAAAGTGACTCTATCAACCTCTCCTGGACCTAAAGTTGTATTTGCTACTAAGTATTTTCTCAGTAAACTTCTCAGCTTTGTGGACTTCCAGTTTCAACTTTTTTGTTGTCTTTACATGGTAATCTCAAAACAACATCAAAAGCACCCTTAGGCAAATAACCAAAACATGTTTCAAAAGGAGCCTTACCTAGTAGAAGCATGAATTACCCTATTATAATCAATGTTAGATATATACCAAGTTCTCATCCAAGGTCATCAGATGTTTCCTGACATACCCTGCTCAAGAGCTGACCAAGGTACGGTTCTTACCACTTTTGTTTGCCATATCTGTATGTGCATGAAAGGTTGGTAGACATTTTTCAGCTTGCGTAACCATACTGTTCCCACAAAGTAGATCCTCAACTTCCCTACATGAACCATGAGTCCCTGTCTGACACAACAGAAGCTAGGCAAACGAAAACTGAACCCACACATTAGCAATCAAATTAACTCAGCTGCATCACCATTGCCTAAATGAGTCTTCTTTGCAAGGAATGTAGAATACCCATTTTGCCAAATCGAGTCTACGATTATCGCATGAAATAATCATGACCTTTTTTGGAATGGTAGGCAAAGCTGGCCCACAAAATCCATGGAGACTTAACCTTCCCATGGTCTGTGGAAGGAACTGAAATGCCAATGGCATGCATCCAACCCCAACTTCCTGCTTTAGAACATGCATTGGACATTTCATAAAAGCATATCCCATGTTGAATGTAACAAATTCAGCTTGACAATTTGGCCAATACACATACCATTTGTAAGTGCGCTGCACATATGGTGTCAAAGTGACTAGCATTAGCATGGAAGTGTGTGCTTCTCTCATCAATTTTCATTCTTACCTAGCTCGGTTAGTGCACACAAAGTTGTACAACAGTAAATTGGATAAGAAATAAGATAAGATAATAATATTAATGTCCAACACATGACCACAAAAGTAGGTCAATGGGACTACAGGATACAAAGCAAACAAACCCAGCAAGAGGACCCAAATGGGTCACATGAGATACAATGAGAGAAGAAGAAGAAGAGAAGGAAGCAGCAGGGCCGAGAGACCAGAAAAGAAGAAGAATAGGATGAAGGTGTGGGGGGGAGCAGAAGAAGGAGCAACACCCCCAACAACATCACCTAACACTCAAGGCCGGATGGGAGTGACTCGTAATGCGCCGATAACTAGTAGCTGAGACTGTAGAATGCCTGGGAAGCCGGTGTCCGGGAGGAAGGCGGTGCCTCTCTGTAAGCCTGGTGGATCGTTGTCTATGTGGAGGGGCCCTGAGACGTGCCTGGGGTAGGGAGCCTTGGGTGGAAGAAATGGAGTCCTCGAGATTTGACAGATCTGAACTGAGGGTCCAGATTCGTGTCCAAGTGTCGCTTGGTACCCCTCACTAGGGAGAGTACCGGGAAGAAAGAAGTGATCAGTCTAGTATTCATCCGTCTGGGAGGAGGGTGGAGGAGCCTGTCCCGAAGCCTGAGGGCCTCCTGAAGGTAGAGAGCAAGACATCTTTGATCATAATATCTGAAGAAATATGTGAAGGAAGGAAGCTCACGGAACAGGCAATGGAATCTCCCACGAATCTCATAGTAAACAAGACACCGGAAAATGAAGTGCTCTTCAAGTTTCAACCTCCTGGAGAGAGCAAAGTAGGCAAGTCCGCTCCGAGTGGTCTAAGTGATGATCAGTCTCCACACAAAGTCGATGTGAACCCACTCTAAATTGACCCAGAGAGATACGAAGGACCTGTAACCAATGTCGGGAAATGTACATGGGTCTGATAATGGCCCCATCACGGATCTCAAGAAAGTGTGCCGCATAGAATGACATCTTCGGACACAATCCCCCTGGGGGGTTGGTCCAGGTGTGCTGAATGAACTGTCTGTAGATATCATCTCTGATTATTCTATGAAGGTCATGTTGGTTTGGTAGGAGATGGGTAGGGGCATCCAGAGAATAGCTGAAGGGTGGGAGACGGTCCATCTAGATGCCAATGGACTCAAAAAGGCATGAAACGCAGGCATACCAATAAGCGAGATCGACCACTGTGATCTGAGGATGCAATAGCTTCAGAGGAGCAATAGGCAAGATAAATGTACCTTGTCCTGTCAATAGAAGAACCAGAAAACCCTCGGATACAGTGCAACAAACACAAGGCTGAAGATGGTCTCCAATCGAAAAGGGCGAGCCCCAAACTCAACAAGAATGATGTTGTGAGGAACAGATTCTTTGCACCTGATAATACGTCTGAGCATGAGGATTTGAACACACTCAATAGTAGCCCAATCTGAGTCCAAAAGAGAGGGACCCCAAATTTCCGAACCATACAAAACCGTGGGCCTAACCAGGGAATCAGAGAGGGACAACTTGGAAAGAATGTCCTGAAAGTGGTGGCGGAAACACTGTCTCTCAAGAATCGCCAAAGAGCCATACCCCTTATTAACCCGGGGTTGGAGAGCAGGACGGAGGCTAAAACGAGGTCCAGAGAAAAGAATCCCCAGGTATGTATAAGAGCAAGTGATCTCAATCTCCACACCCCTAAAGAAGAAGTGGAGGTCCGAAGTCTTCAGACAATTGAAAACCATAACTTTGGTTTTCCCAAGGTTCACTGTCAGCTGCCTGTGATCACAAAATAGGGCTAAGGCATCTAGCTACCTCTGGAGACCCTCTGCAGAAGAAGCAAGGAGAACCACGTCATCTGCAAAAAGGAGGATGTAGATCAGAACATGGTGCAGAAGACACCCATCCCCTTCCTGGATGTGGTCCCTGAGAAAATCTTCAAGCTCATCAATGTAGATCCCAAATAAGGTAGGAGAGAGGGGCAGCCCTGTTTGACTCCAATGGTACTCCTGATGAAGTCGGACAAGCCAACAAAGGTGTGAAGGCGGCCAAGGACTTCCTCATAAAGGCGCATAATGGTTGTAAGAAGAGTCTCGGAAATGCCTATATCTCTGAGCCTGCGGAAAAGGGCTTCCCGTGGGACCGAATCAAAAGCTTTCCGAAAATCCACAAAACAACAAAAAACTCTAGAGGAGCGGTGGCAAGCCTCCTCAATGATGGCCCAAAGATTGAGGATGTGATCGATAGTCTGGTAAGTCAGCCGAAAGCCCGCCTGTCCCCTAGCTCTGCAATGGTACTGATCGAGGAACTCAGAAAAGCTGCAAATGAAGCACCGTAGCATAGAGTTTGGAGAATGTGTGACCCACCATGATCGTCCTGTAATTGTTGGGATCGGAAGTAGGCCCCGACTTGTGTATGGGGTGGATAATGTGGTGGGACCAAGACTCTAGAAAACCTGTACAAACTACCTGATTAAAGAGGTCCACAAAATAACTGAGGAGCGTCTTCCGCCCATATTTGAAAAGTTCCGCTTGGAACCCTTCCTCATCCCCTGCTTTACTGCAACTCATAGCTAGAATGGCATTCCTCACGTTGGTGTGGGTGAAAATATGGCAATGGGAGAGGGAGGGGAATGAACCTGGATGTGAGGTTGGCCAGGGAAATCATAAAGAGTGGAGGTGTGAGTGAACATGGAATTGGGATCTAAGTCCAGGGTAAAGGCGAATGACGGGGAAGAATGGTGCGCCAGAAATGCTTTGGGGAGTGGATAAGCGACAGACGGAGCTCACGGTGCCTATGAGAGATAAAAGTGCATTTTTTATGACGAAGGAGGCGACGATAGGCTGATTTCAGGGAAGGAAAGGAGGGAAGGGTGCAGGAAAGCAAAGCGGAGTTTCTTGGCCAATGGAAGGCTTTGCATTCCTCGTCATACCAATTGTTCATAGGGCATGTACCACAATGTAGGGTGGAGTGAGTAACATGGGGAAAGGAACTCATGGCAGCCTCACGAATAGCACAGGAGAGGGTATTAAACATCTGGTCAGAGGTGAGAGAGGTAAAATGGGGAATGGTGGAGGAGAAGCTGACGAAGGTGAAAGGAGAAAGTGTCGGGGTCCCCTTTGTCAAATTTCCAAATAGTACGTGAGGGACCAGGGGAGGGGGTGAAGTCATGGGAGGGGGTAACCTGAAGGGAAAAGGAGAGGGTCGCATGGTCAGCAAGAGGGATGGGGGAGATGCATAAGTGGTGAATGTAGGGGACAATGTCGGGAGTAGCCATGACATAATCCACCACACTGGCCCCACCACAAAAAGGTCTGCAGGTAAAGTACCGAGAGTCAGGAAAACGAGGAATGCCATTCAGAATCAGCAGGTCATGAGATTCCCCCAGCTGGAGAAGATGCCGACCATAAGATGTCAGGGGCCCCGTCGTGTCCTCTGAATCTCGCTAAAAGCTAACCAACTTTGGATCCACCTCAGAAGTGCAAAGTGCATCGTCGGTCTTGTCGTGCCTCGGAACCTGAAGGTTCCTGGTACATGCATTGAAGTCCCCTAAAATGATGACCTCCCTAGAACCCGAGTACTGGGTAATACCGGCAAAAAGGTCGAAGAAGGGGTCTCCGTCTGGGCCATTATGAATAGCAAAATGAGGAGGAAGCAGGAGGGAAGTAAACAGACTGCAATGAAGATGTCCCTGAGGAGGGAGGAATGACGTTTGAACCGAATCCAAAGAAAACGAGCAAACTCATCCTCAACAACAATAGAGATCCTACTCCGAAGAGTGTCCCTACCTAAACAAGCCACCCCGCCAGACCCTCTAACACCTCCAGAGCTCCGCGTCTCCTGTCTGCAGGTAGAGAGCCAATAATAGCCACTAATATCAGGGAGAGGGTTAACCAGGCTCGCATGTGTCTCCGTGACAAAGAGGAGGTCAGAGAAACCTAAAGCATCAAGCAAGAGACCTGGAGAAGACCAGAAGGACCCATTACCATTCCAACAAATGATGGAGATGTCCTTCTTTTGAGCCCACGCCCGCTGGAACCGTCATCTAGATCCAGAACTGGATCTGGGAGCCCAACCAGGAGGGAAGGAATCCCGAATCACTAGCCTGAGGTTACGAATCACTGCCCATTTCCCTGCTTTTCTGGTTGCCATGACAATTTCCCGAGATTTTTTGAGTTCAGTAACTTGCTCTCTGGTAAGATCTTCATCAAGGAAGACCTTATTGGGTAGGGAAAATAGCTTCCGTTTGGCCCTGAGAGCCCTAAGCCGGTCCTCAGCGGATTTGAAGCGGAGAAAAAGAGTAGAATCTAGTCCGAACCAAGCTCTATCAAGTTGCACCTCAGACAACCCCAAGTTTTCTGTGAGGAACTTCGAAGCAGTGGCCAAGGGATTAGAAGAGGGAGGGGGCAATCCTCTAACTTTAAGGTTCAGCTCCCTGGAACGCCTGGTTCTTTCTTCCAACAATTTGGCCTGAACCACCTCTTCAATTGTTGTTAAAGGAGGATTTTTATCCTTACTCTTCACCACTTGGGCCCAGGTATCAGTTTGTTTTTGCAGACTTTCCTGCTGAGTTCTGATTTCCTCTTGCTTGTGTTTTAAATCTGAAAGCTCAACTTGTAATTGATCATTAACAGCAGTAGGTTTTGTGTATGCATTGGGTTCCGCTAGCTGTCTTCGCAAAGAGATATTGTCCACTTCAACCTTTTCAACCTGAGAGGTTAATTCGAAAACCTCAATCCGGAGGGTTCTGTTGGAGGATTCCAGAGTCTCTAACCTGCTAAGCAGTTCGGCAATAATGTTGGGGAGGCTGCCTTCTTGTTGACCCTGGTCGTTAGACCCAAGGCTGGACACCTGCGCTGCGGGGGAAGAAGGAGACATCAATGATGGGTAGACTTCCTGGAGAGGTGATACGATTTAGAGGAATAGAGTCTCCAGATCCTCCAAATTGAGTTACCTTGTGCATAGAGAGACCAATGTTGAATCAAATGTCTTATCCCTTGATGTCATCATGAATATAGTGGTGCCGCTATGGAAGATAAGTTCTTAATGAACTTCTGATAATGAAACTGAACTGATCCAACAAAACTCCTGGTCTCATGTCAAACTTGTGGTGTATAAGCCAATTCTTTGAATGGCCTCTATCTTGGCTCTTAATCAATCCTTAACTCCCCATCTTTAATCAGCTATGTCCCCTTTCAAAAATGACAAGCAGATGTTGATGAAAAATCACATTTCTTTTCATTCAAAAAAAGTCCACTTCTTCTTGAGAACTTGCAAAACTTGACGCAAATGATCAATTACGTGCTCTTCATAAGTTTTTCTAAAAACCGATAGGCAATATCATCCAAGTACATAATAACAAAGGAATCAATAAATGGCCTCGTCACCTCATGAAGGTTGTTGGTGCATTACATAGCCCGAATGGTAATACCAACCATTCATATAACACTTGCCTAGTCTTGAATGTTGTTTTCCAAATGTTATTTTTGTTGATCTGCAATTGATGATACCCAGACTTAAAATCAAGCTTAGTAAAATATCTAGCATGTTGTAACTGATCCAATGAATTATCAATGTGAGGAAGAGGGTATCGATTCTTAATGGTTATTTTATTTAAATCCCTATAATCAAAGGGTACACATTATCCATGAACCATATTTCATAGGTACTAAAACAATAGGAGAACAACATGGAAAAGTGCTAGGATGGATTATACCTTGTTCAATCAAAAAGACTGTAACTATTGTTTTACCTTATTGGCATCTTTCAAAGGGATTTCTTGTATAATCCCATGTTCGGAAGTAGACTATCGGAGTAGGAAGTGGATATTGTGCTCAATTTCCCTTTATATGGTTCCTGAAAGACCTCTCTAAACTATGCTGAAACAACTTTTTTATCTATGCCTACTCTTTATTACAAAACATGATACTAGTGGTTTTAGATGTAACAACCTCATCATCTAGAATATCCCTCAACATAAGTAATGAGAAAAATTTACAACTAACATTAATGAGCTTTTGGGATTCATTGGCACTTACCAAAGATATCTTTGAATCTTTTGAATAGGATGAAATGACGTAGCTCTTACCATCCTTTACCAAATGGTACTGATTGGCTCTCCTTACAAAGATAACATCCCTAATATACAGATATGGGCTACCAAAAATAACACCACACACATCAAGGGGAAAAACATCCATAGTAACCTCATAAATAAACTTTTGGTCAATACCAAAAGTGATCTTACACTGCTTTGTTAGCTTGATATCTACACCTTTCTTTACACAACCCAAAGAATAAGGGATTGGGTGACTGTAGGTTTCCAATTTAAACATGTACTGATACCTATTATCCAATTTCACTCCTAGGTGAGAACTAGACAAGATAGGATGAATTACATTAAGGGGATCTCCAGCCAATGACCAGAGATTTTAGTATTCAGGGGCAGTATCCAGGTCTTTGAGAGAGTTGAAGGATGTAAGAGGAATTTTTCCTATTCTTGTTTTTTGCTGAGTTTCAAAGTTTTATTCATTTTGGGAAGACCAAAAATATGGTACAATTGCAGCACTAAAATGGTAAATAGGATAGTGTCTCACCCCAGGAATGGATTTGAACATCTTCATAAACATTCCTCTAGTGTTAGGAAGATACAAAAAGTTCATGAAATTGAAAAAGGAGTAGAGAAAAGGTTTAAATCTACCTTTGGGTTCTAATGATCTCCTCGAGATCATAACCTAGTTGGTTGTAAAGAAGGGAAAGCTACTCATTTCTATGCACACCTGAGCTATTTACAAGGAGGATCAAGCCACCCAAGTGTTGGGCAACATAATGCAAATGAAAATGCAAATTAAGACTAATTCCATATGAAGACCAAGTTACTCCCCATGTTATGTTGCAAGTAGGTTGAGGCCCACTCTACATTTTGTGAGTTATTTTTTCCAAATCTGAGTTGGTTTTAATGAGATCCTAGATACCAAGTTTTACCCTCATAAAGGAGAGCCTTGAAGATAAGTGCAATCAAGTTATTTGAGTCATCTTCAGACTCACAGGAAACCAAGTAGAGGGTCGCACATGGACCAAGCAGAGGGAATCGACCACCGAATCCTAGTTTCATGGTGACTGTGAATTGACTGATTCAGCTTTGAACCCTATAACAACAAAATGATGGAATGTGGGCAAGATTTAATTGTATAATACCCAACTCAAAAATCAATGCATTTGAATAAGGAAAGTTTCTATAAGCCGAGTTTCATAATGAAAGAGTTCCTTGTAGATCACCATGGCAAGCACTAGGTCGCAGACTGTAGTCAAGCGCTAAATATTCATGTTGTCAAGGAGCTAACAAAATTAGAGAACAAGCCATGAACCTAACTTGGTTCCACATTACAACTTAGAAGTGAGAAGGTAAAGGGAGCATGAAATATGCAATGAAAGAATAGAAAGATAGGGAACTTGGTGAAAATGAGACAAATAATGAGTTTGAAGGCACAATACTTCGCAA
Organism: Taxus chinensis; assembly: GCA_019776745.2. Taxonomy (NCBI): domain Eukaryota; kingdom Viridiplantae; phylum Streptophyta; class Pinopsida; order Cupressales; family Taxaceae; genus Taxus; species Taxus chinensis. The sequence goes on along the minus strand of CM034156.1, from coordinate 553,417,791 downwards.
AAAAAGCTTTGAACCTTGACATAGAATGGTGCCAAAAAAGCTGGATGAACACAACCCAAATGTCCCATGGGATCCCTTCCGCTGGGATCCCAAATTTTACATGTGTGCACAAAAAAAATGAACTCGATGCACTCAATAAATGTGGAAAATGTAGAAGGAAATGGCTCAAACAGCCCATGGGTCTTGCGTCCATGAAAATTCCATAATGGCCACAAGGAGAATGATGTGCAGACAATGCAAAAATAAATGGCATGGGTGGCCTACGGGACATGAAATCCTATAACACCTGATGTAAAGAAAATGCAGGTGTTGGCTTGGTCAATGGACCATCCATGGAGTCAACGTGTAAATGGGGAGATATTTACGGGTTTGAGGCATTCACAAAGTGGAGTTATGCGGGTATGGCAGAGTTCAACGACATTGGTGGCATGGGTAGGAGAAAGTATGAGTTTCCCACATGAGCATACCACCCGTAATACATTGTAGTATGGTCTCCAAAAATTCCATTGAGTTGGAAATATGATGGGGCTAATGCAAAACACATCGAAATTGTGTGGGAGCCAGTGGGTCTTAAAACCATCTGACATCAAGCTGTATTGGAATCTTGTCAAATGCATGGGTCATCGTGACATTAGATAAGGGGTCGATGCCAGTGCAAAGAAAGGAAGTGTTAGATGGCGTAAGGTTGGAGTGACAAGGGGATTGACACATAGGTGTATGAGTACTCGGTGCCCATGGGAAAAGGATGAGACCGTGAAGTAGGTAAGAAAGAGATAGCGCCTAGATCGAGCTAGCCGAGCTCGCAATGCAATTCTTTAAAACATCAACCCCCCCCCTTTTTAATGTAAAATGATGAAATCAATGAAGGTCCCACCAAGTTTTAAACTCCATGAATAATTTAAATGAAATGAAAAATAATGGGAAAAGAAATAAATATTTAAAATTTCATTTCCTAGCCAAAATTAATTACTCGGTCTTGTGAAAGTCAAGCAAGCATGGAAAAAATCAAACTACAGTCAGGGACAAGAGACTCATATCTAGACTACATTCACTTTTAAAGATCAATCTATGATAATTTCTGAAGCACAAAATTTGTATCGTTGGAATCATGACTCTGAGATCCATGTAAATGATCAAGAAAATCAAGAATTGATGTAGATATTTATGGTGATTTTTTGGAAAATAGACCCATTTCTAAAAAAATACCTCTAAGTGGTTGAGAGGGCATTAAATGGACATGGGCCATCATTATTTCTCTACTAAAATTCATAGTACATCATAGCAATCCTTTTGAAATAAGATACCATCAATTGGGGCATTGATTTACCATGACTTGTAAGTGGCTAGAAGGTGGATTTTAGGATTGCACTTCTCTCTGCCCTTCTCACCATTCTTATAAATTGTAATATGGGCTCAGTTGTAAGGGAGTTAGTCATTTTTCCTTCTACCCCTCTCTCTTTATTCTCTATTGGGTTGAATGTGGAGTTTAAGCCTCCTTTATAATCTCTTTAATGGAATTTTAGTGCCTCTTTGATCACTAATGATGTACTCTGTAAACTTAATGGAGCAATAAACTATGTTTTGTGATAATTTTTCTCCATCCTTTACAAGTGTTGTTGTCTCTACTCGCCTCTCTTCATTGTAGGGTATATTGTGCATACTCTTGATGTTTATTACAAGTTTTGAGAGCTATGTTTAATGGGAAATAAATGATGTTCCTGTGTGAATTCATCTCTGGTCTATGGTGCATTAAGGAATTGTCCACCCTCTCCATTGCTCACCTCTCTCCATTTCAAGAAAGTTGTATTCTTGGCTAACAACCCTCCTTTTTCTAGGGTATCATCACTCTTAGTATAGGTATATTTTCATACACTCTCTCTCCCTGGTCCCTTACAAAAGTTATAATAGGATTAGGTATTTTTCTCACTTGCATTAGGAGTAGCTTATGGCATGTTGTTCAGGAGAAAGAACCAGGTTTTTCTGGAGGGTTATCTCATGCCGGAAAGTCCCATAAGCTTGATAGGTAACCTAATCTTACACAAATTACACTGAATGCCCCATCTACATTCAGACCATTTGGGGGGTGCTATGATTTGGTGATAAAACTAACTCTTTACTAATTAAATTAGCTTGAGAACATGTATCATTAAGAGTATCCACCTTAGTTTTCTTCACTTGAATATTTAAATGAAAAGGATTTGTTAGTTCATTTTCCTAAGCAACATTATTACTACCCAAACATACCTCTCTTTGAACAGAGGAACAACACATAGTATCATCCACCTCTTCACTATAAAATACTTCCTCTCCCTGGAGGGAAGCCATAGCCTTCTTCTTATTCTTCTTGTTCTTGAAGGGATGTAATTCTAAGTGGAGTTTCCAACACTTTTCCTCAGAATGAGTGTCAATTATCACAATGCCCAAAATGCCATTTTAGTATCCTTTTTAGAAATAGAAGTAGCATTTTTATTACCCTTTCCTTTTCCCTTTTCCTTCTACTTGGAATCACCTTGTTTATTCGAAGCATGCTGAGAGGTAGACACACAAATTTTCTTATAAAGGTCTTGTCCATCTCCAAATAGTGGGCTTGCATACAAGATTCATCTACATTCATAGGATTCACCAAGAGGATAGGTCTCCTCAAATGGCCATGGATTCCAAAAATATAATTTATCAAGAGGTTATGGTATGGTACATCCTTTCCCATATGAATAGCTTTCTTTCGGAACTCACTGATATACTCTTGCACAGTCTGGTCATTATTTTTTCCTGAGATATTTCCAATAAATAGACCTCTATTCCTCATAGCAAATAGGATAAAGTTAATTTTATATTATCTTCTTAAATAACATCCCACTTAGTAATTAGAGTCAAGCTTCTTAACAACCAATGTATGAACATAACTTTTAAACCAAGTTAAAGCATGTTTGGTTACTTTTAACTGAGCAAAGGAAATATTTTGACTTTCATTAATCTGATGCAAACTGAAATATAACTCCAGTTGAGTTAGCCAATGGTCTAGCTTCTCAGAATTCACATCTCCATCATAAGGCTCAATTTTGATCTTGGCCCCCACTTTTAATGGAGGAGGTGTGGGAATGGCATAGGACAATTATTCTTCATGAACCTCTTCTTCATGTTCTTCTAGTGTCTCATGTGAAACATCAAGTTTCTCCATGAGTAGGCCCATGATGGACTCCAAATTCCTAATGAACAAGGAGATACTACTCACATCCTTGGACAAACTTGCAACATTAGCCTTCAACTTGTAGAAATGATGTTCAACGATATCTTTTACATCTTCTCTATGAGCCATCTCTCGAATTCCTTTCTTCCATTTTCTTGTAGAAATCTCTGATTCAAAAGGAATAAGGATACCTTCACCACTTTCTTTTCCCTTTTAGGAAAGGGGCACATAACTTCAATCTAAACACAAGTTAATCACCTAACTGATTGAAATCTTAACTGCTCTAATACCAATCTGATCCGTAAACTGCCTAACTTCAACAATTAACAAATCACTATGCTCATGAATATGAATGAAATATATATGAATTCTTTAATAAACCAGTTATTGTGCAATATCAACCACAATTAAACTGCAAATTGAAAGAAGGAGAGAAAAGAACGAGACAAGATTTACCCTAGAGAAACCCGATGTGGGAAAATCTCAGTGGGTGAGCAAATTAGCTCCCCTTCACTATGTAATCTCAAAATGATACAAATTATTGCCAATTTGGCCTTCAAGAAAGATGAAACTTCTTCTAATTGTATCTACTTGCTCACAAACTCTCTAACAACAAGAACTCTTCATCATGAACAAACAAGACAAGAATCCAACTCTCTAACTTTGCTCACACTTTGATTTCACCCAAAACACTTGTCGGAATCCTTGGAAATGCTTTTATTTATAGATGCTCAGCTCAGGGAGGCGTGGAAAGGCGAAACGAACCGATTGGGAAGCTCAAACATTTGCAACTATTGAGATCCCGCGTTTTGGAATCGTATTGCATAGTACCACCGCTTTCTGCAAACCGGGGGTTGCGCAGCTGCCGCTCTGCATAGAGCGGCGGTTACGTAACAACCGGGGCGATCGCATAACCGTCGACTGAATTCCCCTTATCAGAACATCAAATGGCCTAGAAACATCATTCAGAGGTGTCCGGATCACCCCCAACCTGACTAGACCATCTTGTGAAGACATAATGAGCTGAGATCATGTAGAGCAAATATCAAATATAAAGAATACATAGAATTGGGCTATATTCCTGATCCATTTTTTGGATCAGGGACACCATGACGTATCCAGTACAGTCAAGGACATCTTGAAGTCCCTAGAGTCCCCAACATCCCAAATGTCTATGTTGTCATCCGCGTTGCCCTCCCCAACGTAAAAAAAGGCCCAAAAAAAAAAGATTAAAACGTTAACTATGATGACTTTGAAAAGGGGAAAATTAAAACTAGTATGTTGTGCGTTAATACTAGATGTATATCATTTTCCTATGCAAAGCTACCTTCCCAAGAAATGGACTTCAGGGAGATCGTTTTATGTATTTTCCAAAACAAGATTTTCTAATGAGAGATTGTTGTTATTTTATATTTATGAATTCAAGTTTCATGAAAATAAAATAAACTTGGGAACGTAACTTCGCATGCACATTTTAAGCCTTTCTTTAATTTCAAAATTTTGTCATGCAAATGCCTCTTTATATGATAATGGAGGCTTTACTAATATATTAGAATGGCTTAAAGCCCTACTTTGTAATTAAGTTTTGTGTTTTACAATTTCAAAGCCGGTTTTGTCTATGGATGGCTATTGATGTCGTTTGCGTGGCCTATGTTGTTCTAAAAAGCTATTTTTGAAATTTGGGGATATAAGTGACATGATAAAAAAGGCGTTGGATGCTCTTTGGTAACATCATTGGCTCTGCTATTAAAATTTTAATTTTTCATACTTACACTCAGGGACTGGGAACCTATATATATATATATATATATATATATATATATATTGTCCCCTACCATCCCCAAAATTTGGGAATTTTTTTTGTTGCCCCAAAGACTTAGTTAACTATGTTATTATTTGGCACTCATCCATGCGGGCAAAGAAAAAGAAAGATTTTGCTTATTCCCAAGTGCATCGGCTTCTATTCCGAAGACCCAACATGCAATTATATCCTTTTTCTACTTTGAAATGTATACTTATACACACTCAAACTGGCGCAAAAAGTAGACACTTAAAAATGACCCCAAGGCATTTATTACTTGTTAAAATTGCATGAGTTTGGTGTACTTGTCTATTTGTTGGTTATTGGCTCAGATTAGATGTTACAGGCACATTTATTGGCATTTGATGGTCCCTGCCCCTTTACTTAGCACCTCAGCTCTCCCCTCTCCCCCCTTTCTCTCTCCTACATGAGGCTTTATGTTGGAAGTGCCCCAGGTGCTCATGGGTCTATTCGGAGTGCATGGGACCTTTCTTTAGTTTAAATCAAAGTGCACTCAACCTCGTGGTCCCACCTTTTCGCTTTTAACCATTGGATGTCAGTATGTGCACCAATAGGATCCTAACTTGAATTCAATTATCTATAAATACACAAGCATCATAGTTCATTTACACAAGGGTTACATGTGAAATTATTAGCATTTTATTGAGCACTCACAGGTATTCTTGAGAGATCAAGCAATCAATATTGCAGTTATAATTCTCTGTAGTATTTCCCAAGGAAAACTTTTGGCATACAAACCTAAGGTTTCATATGTGTCTAGAATTACTTTTATTCATACAATTTACAGTTTTCCGAGATTTTTTATACAGTGGTTTCCACCGCCAGGAACCTGATAACTAGACGGTGTTGTAGAGCCTTGCTGACTTTCACCACAAGCGCCTAAAGCTCGCTTTATTTTCTTTAAGTTTCATATATCGCAGAAAATCTAAGGCAAGGAGAAGAAAGTTTGTTTTGCATCTTACATGTGTCATAGTGCTCAGATCAAAGCAAAGAAGTAGAAGATTAGGGCAAGGCAAAAACAGTCCATCCATTTAAGGGCATGTCTATCAACTGTATGGAGCACCCCCAATGTTTGTATCTGTCCGGAATGCCCCCCGACGCTCTGTACATTTGTCTCTGATCAGTTTCAGATTTCTGGGCAAGGTCGGTGTCACTATTGACCATCAATTTCCACAATCAGATTCAGTCAACAACCACCAGATCCCAACTTACTCAATATACACTTCTAAACCTATGTGAACGCCCTACTACTAGATTTGTAATAATTAATTAGTCATTATTAATATTATCATTTTGTACATGTATTGCTAAGCATAATTAATATGATAGGGTTATTTGTGTTGCATTTAGTTGTAATTCATTTATACATATTACAACCACCCTATTATGTTTGTCCTCTCATTTTCTAGCGTTGGTTACTTTTATGAACAATTTTTTTTGGCACTCTTACTTATTATCATAACTTCTTGTACTTTTGAATCCAATTGACCCTATTTTGGTCATTCATGGACATTAATATAATGTCCGTCTTCCTTCCTTCTTTATCTTGCACGGTTTCGCCAATAAGCTTTCTTTCATTGGGATTGACATAACGATGCTTGGGGCAACCTCAAAAGGTTAAGGGAAAATAGTCTCGAAGGAAATTTTATGCTCTCATGAATTACTTGCCTCGAGTTCTAAAACTTTCAGCAAAAACATATTCAATTTATCAGCAATGCATCTTCCATATTCATTTTAATTTTTTATCATTGCAAATGATTGTTGCACCACCAACAAGACAACCTTAGGAATCAGATGCAACACGCGTTCCTTTTAGTCTGCAACAATCTAAAACTCAGAGAAATAAAAAAAAATACACAATCCTAATTTAAATGGGATAGCAAGGTAAAGGTCAAATTTATGATGCTTCAAATAATAGTTCCCATCACTATTAATGAAAACAGAAACAAATGGGGCCAGTTATCAAGGATTGACGAAAAGAATGTACAGTTGTAAGGCTTTGAAGAAGAATAGGAAGATAATTCCAAACGAGCAAAGATTTCAGCTTTAAGAATATATAACTTTTCAAGACATTTGTTGGAATAATTTAGCTGTACATTTGTTCTTTGTTAAAAACTTTATCCCCTGAACATTTTTTGTAGAATACACAATGCCTCTGTCTTCCTGCACAAAAGCTTTATGGGAAAGATCGTCATATTATGGTTCGCTTCCCTGAATTTAAAATACCATATTTCTCACAAGCATGGTTACACGTAACATGGCTTAAGCCATTTCTTATTGTCACTATAACAAAAGAAACTTTAGAAACATGTACTCACTTCTCTCGGCATGATGCCAGTTTTCCTAAGGCAGAAGAAAATGCATATTTGTTAAGAAGTGCCAGATAGAGTCTGTATGCTTCCGGTTGAGGCTGGCGATAGGGAATCACCCTGAAAATAAATCCAAAACGACATCACTTTCAACAAGAACCAACATGTATAAGATTATCACTATAGATTCAAAGAATTTATAAGCATAATATATAGCTGAAGGAAGAGATTACCCAAATATTTAATTGGATGCATGGCATTCCAGAACAGAAATAAAGACACAACCATATCAGTTTCAAATTAGCATAAGTGGTATAGTCATTGAACATGTTAAAACTTCATGAGGCTTAGAAAACTAAAACACGAGTTGGCATATAACGAGTAAATTCTATCAAATCTTTCAGCCCTCTATGGAGCCCAGTTCAGATAGACTAGAAATACAACATAGATTAAATTTTAGGCAAAAAAATTTCATGTTAAAAAACTTAAAGAATATATCTACAAAATCCTGTAAATCTTACAGATGCCACGAAAAGGTACAACCGTCATAATGCAAAGAAAAAGATCGAACACATATTCCTTATCATGTACTACATTCAAAGGAATATAATAGTTACTTACCTTTAGAGAGGGTTTCCTTTTGATTGGAAAGATGAAAAGTTCTACTTCTGGTGTAATTTGAAGAGTTCCTTGGGTTTGTGACCCTTAATGGAAGACCAATAAACTCCCAAATGTGTCTGGTTCACATGATGCAGTCTTCAAAGGGACTCTAAATAAATCATAGTAAATTAATAAATAAATTCAGATAAGAAGGATGACGTTGATGTTTTAAACAAGTAGGATATCATAGTTCAGGTGATTCGTTCAACCTTTGTCACATCACCATCATATTGAAACTGAAATGTTTCCAAAGAAGGCTGATCATTTTGGTGGGCATGCACAGACCTGTAGTGCCTAATTATAGGTACTCATCCAGTTTCATTATGCTATGCACAAGTAATTTTCTAGATTAAACATGTGAAGTGGACCTAACGGTCAAATCACCTAAAAGGGTGACTGTCTAAGATCCAATGCAAATCAATTAAAGTTAAGCTATTTATGCAAGGTCTTAAATGGGATGAGCTCTATTGGTAAAAACATAGGGGCTTTCATATAGAGCCCCAAATTCAATATTCAAGGAGATAAAATAAAGTGCTGAAATTAGGTAAAATACTGACAGCATACCTCAATGGATGAGGTCAAGTACAAGTCTCAGGTGAATTTGACAGAAGAGATACCCCTCAATCATGGCAACCAAGCAGAAGGCTACCCCCAAATCAAGGGGAAGTTACCGAGTCATTAATGTTCCAATCAATATAGGTGGTCAATGGCCAAGTCAAAGCACTAAGATCTCCATCTACCACATCTCCCTATTTATAGGTTATCCCCATTGGTGGGTGTGACCAATAAATCTACAACAAATACACTACGGCTCTCCCCGGATCTACAAAGAACAACCCTCCACACCCAATGAGTTATGTATATGGTCTAGTCATAAGTCACGTGAATGAATAGCCAACCATATCACTTCACCAGTCACACGAATCTATTTAGGGAATAAAATGTGGTATCAATGGCATAAGCTCGTGCAATCTTTAAGCCCTCAACTAGCATGACCAAAGAAAGGAAGGAATTTGATTTCCTCTCTACGGCCCCATTATAACCATGGCCAGCACTTGTATTCCATATGAAATACACTAGCCCCAACCCCTTAGCAAGAAAGGCCCTTGACCCCTTAGTAAAAAGGCCCTCAACTGGTAGGGTGTGGTTATCTATTATTTGTAGTCACTAGAAGTCGTTACGCCCCCACCTAAAATCAATAGGTTGGTTGGTGGTCGAGCTAAACTTGCAATGGTGAATCAATATATTTCAGGCCCCTAATCTCCTCACATGTCGTTAGTTGTATTTCATATTCCATTTATAATGGATATCGTAGTTGATGCATATGGGCATTTGCGCTAGGGTCAGGAGGTTGGTTGATGCTTGAGACTTCAAGATAGTATGAGTATTGGTCTATGATATGGATAGTTAATTCAATTCACTGGTTATGGTGGGTTGCAACACCAAAATTTACCATTTAGTGATGGTTTGAACAGGATCTTAATTCAAGCCTTAACGAATCAATCACAAAATGACTGACCTTGTTCTATAATCAATGGTGACTAAACCATTCAATCGATGGGGCCCTATGAATATGGTCGGCTTCCACATGAGTAGCGCAGCATTCTTTCAATCAGTGAATTCATCGATCACATGAATGTCAACATTCATGTGATAGAATGGGAAACCCAAATACAGATAATTCGAACTCCCTATCATCATGCATGACTATAGTAGGAGAGACGATTTTCATTAGGACTTGACATTTATGCACTTGTTTAACGTTAGGGTGACTATATATAGTCAACACTCAATCACTTGATCAAGTAAATCAACTTTCGGGCATTTGATCTATATGCCCTAACCATCTCTCCAAGGAAACAGGCTTGAGGAACCACCTTTGGGATAGTAAGGCTCCACAAGGAGAGGAGTCTAATGGGGACTATCTATACTTATACGGCTACAGGTCATCATTGTTACATGCATCAGCAAGAGGATTCAAAGCGACTCTTAATTAAAGTCTCGTCGGGGGTTCTTGCTTTCATCAAAGCACAACAGTGAATTCCTTCTCTACAAACCAATTATGGGTGGTGGTAGTTGAATTTGAACAACTTCATTCACCTCCTATCAACAAATATTTCAGCCTTCAATTGGGTTACAATCTAGTACTTTTCTTGTGTATTTGCAATAATAAAATCAGCTGATCTGTTTTTGATGATAAAAGAGTGATTTTGCTTCAGTTTTGAATGAATTGTATCCTCTAGGCAAGTCGCATTTTTCTATACAAATTCAGATCTGCATTTTAAAAAAATTGTATATCTTCTATGATCTGCCATTTTGGTTGGGATTTGTCATTATCCCATTGAGGGTGAAATATGTCCATTTGGGGACATTACACCACCACTCCCATAATGAAGGTATTTTATGCCTTCAAACCGACTAACTCAAGGTTTCAAGTTGAGCGAGGGGGAGGAGGGACTAAATAAACACAACCCTCAAATGAGATCATTTAGGCTCGGGGAGTCTAGGGGGGGTGGGGGGGGAATCACTCCACCAATGGAAGCGGAGAAGCACCATAAGGCAACCCTATTAGGTTATGGTGCTTCAAAATGCATCCTCCAGTAGGGCACATGTGTAGAACCTAGGAACTCTTCAATAGAGCATACAGTCATAGAGAACAGCAATCCTATTCTTGGCTGCCCTATTCTTGGCAATCATATTCTTGGCCATCCAAATTTAGCAGTTGTTTTTAAGTAGTTTGGTTCCAGATTTAGAATAGCATTTCTTGATTTAGCAATTTGATTTTGTAAAGTTTAACTTTGACCATTTAGGGGCTGCAGATCCCTAGGATAGAATTAGGTGAAGGATTGATTTAATTTTGGGATGAATCCAGTTTTAGGATCCACGTTATTTTTAGAGTCTCTTCTTCAAGTATAAAATAAGGCTTAGGGTAGGTGTTTTATTCGTTCAATGTGTATTTTTCTAGTCCAAAACATTGTAGCTTTTGTTTTCTAATTGATAAAGCAGTGATGTGGTTTTGAGAAGATTTGAGTATTTTTCAATTAGTGTTTCTATATTGCATGTGAATGTAGATTCTAGCATTTAAAGTTCAGCAGTTTTAAGCTATCTAGTTGAGGGTTCTTTAATATCAAAATCTGCTTACCATGATGGTAGAATATTTTTCGATATGGTATCAGAGCATAATTAGTGAAATCTTCTAAATTCTATGAATGGAGAGGCTAGCTTTCTATAGTAGAGAGCTCTCAGAGGATTTCAATGGGCAGTATGTCCAAGCTTCAATGATCGAAATATATTTGTGTCAAAAAATTGGAACGTGTACCTGTGAAGGGGTGTGGGATGTGAAACCCTAATTTGATTCAATGATCATAGATTGAAGCTTGTTCAAAAAAGTTGCAGCAATGGCAAATCTAAGTACTCAAGAGTCACTTGTTGGAAGGGATCCTTTAACTATGTGTTGTGGAATTCAAGATTGCAAAATATCCTAGAAGAAACAAAATAGTAGTATCTTGTGTAGAAGAAGGTTGTGGGCTCCTACAAATCCCAAAGATTGGGCAAAATACCTAACAAGAAAGAATGAAGGCAAAGCAAATCCTATTGGATTCGGTGAAGGACCATTTGACCCCTCATACTACCAACATGAAGGATGCCAATGAGATGTATGATGCCTTGGGATCCTTGTACCAAAGGTGGATGTATCCAAAGTGATGCTTCTAAGGAAGAAGCTCCACGTTACTTGCATGTGCAAGATAGATATAGTGGCAAGCTATCTAAATGAATCTAACAGAGCTTCGCGATCATATTAGTGAAGTTGGTTGTGAAGTCAAACATAATGAGCTAGTCCAAATCGCTTTGAATGGCTTCAATCCATCATGGCATAGCTTGTTCAGTTATCTATGGTGGGGAGAAGTTATTAGACTTCGAGCAATTGGTGGAACGCTTTCATTGGAGAAGGGATGAGACTACAAGCTAGAACAAGTCTCAAACAATTTTGAGGTTAACGTTCCAATCTTGGCCCTTGTAGGGAAGGTGAGGAAGGGAGGAGACAAACAACTCGGGAATGGTTAGAATAAGAGAGAAGACTCAGGGCATTCTGATTACCAGATGAAGGATCTAAGTCATATCAAGTGCTTCAATTGCAATAAGCATGCCCAGTATGTTTTCTCAATGTCCAGAGAAGGAGAAAAGGGAGGGCAAGCAGCAGCAACAAAAATAGTTTTGTAGGACATGTGGAAGCCTCTAGAGTCAGACGAGTTAACTATCAAGCTTAACACAACCTTTGCCATGGTGTCATGCCTTTCCACCAACACAATCTCGGGTGGTGGGTCGTGCATTGCCAGTGGAGCCTCGGGACACGACTTTCAAACAGGGATCCTACTTCAAAGCAAAGGAACAACATACCAACATGCAAGTGCAGATTGCTAAGGATCTTAAGTACTCAATAACAAGGATAGGGTCTATCTCATATTACATGCCAACAAGAGCAAATATGAAGTTTGCATGAGGTAATGTATGTTCCTGGTGTGACTAAAAATCTCCTTCCAGTTTCTTGTCTAACAAATTTGGAGTGTAGGCTTGAGTTTGATGATCAGCAAATAATCATCGGGAAATATAGCACCGAACCTGATCGAGTCTTGGCCAAGGAGTTTGAGAGGGTGGCCTTTATAGGTCATTGGCAAATCTGGTGAAGTCGACGACTTTATCGACCAACAATGACAATCTGTGCAAGTTGAACTACGGATCGTTGCCTCTTCTAAAGGACATGGTAGTTGGATTCCTTGACTTCAAGGTAAAGAAGAGAGGGATGCGCACTCAACAAGTATGCCAAGGCCTCTTTTCCAAGCATTGAGCACTGGTCAAGGGGGATTCTAGATCTTATTCATTCAAACGTCTATGGACCTATGTCATCAACCTCGTTAACAAGTAATTTGTACTATGTTGCTTTCTTTGATGATTCTTCCGAGAGAAGATGGATTTATTTTATGACAACCAAGGATAAGATATTCAGTAGGGTCAACAAGTTCATATTCCTTATTGAGAACTTGACAAGCAGGAATATCAAGGCATTGAGATCGGACCATGGAGGGAAAGTAATGCCTCTAGCAACTTTGATTCCTTTTACAGAGGAGGGAAGAGGGTGTTTATGTAATGTCCCTTTCTGGATAATTTGTCAACTTTAAAGTTTTATATGATTCCTTTTCAATACTAGATATCAAACAAATACTAAAACATCTCACATGCAATATTGATATTGAAGACCTAATTGAAACTTCACTGAAACCCTTATTGTATTGAGATGAAAGCGTATCAAATTCTGATAATGAAGCAATCTAAACAATAATAGAATGTTGTAATAAAATCCTTACATTTATTTTGCATCACCAAGCCAAAAGACAAAACTCTTACTTGGATAAACCACTATAAAATAATTACACGCAACAATGAGCAACAAACAGGGACACAGGGATCACGATTTGAATGAAGCTTGGGTAAAGTTACAGCTAGAAGTAAAGGCCATAAAAGCCACTTCGATTTGCACAAATTAGACTCGTTTGGTCACATAAACCCCAACGCAATAACACCAGTCGTACATGAAACCCCAACGCAGTAATCCATTTGGAAGGGAAGACCATTCAGCACAATTGTAGATGAAAGGGATATATCAAACACTTACTAATTACGGAAATTTAGAGCGATCTTCAATCACACACCGAAAGTAGAATTTGATCACGATCTTTCAGCAGTACAGATCACGGTAGCAACAATACGGTAAACTGAAAAAGGAAAAAAATCTCAATCTTCGACACAAATATGATCCCTGAATAGAATCACCTCAATAGGTTAGAGGGTTTTTGTCCTCCACACCTGTATATCAGAGGGTTTTCTTCCTTAGATGAACTGGATTAGTGTTTGATTGTCAAAGATGAATAATGAATAATGATTCTTTTGAGGCCAACTCCTCCTTTAATAACTTCCTTTTCCAATTTTACCCTAAAAAGACTTTTAATAACATATAACTTTTCATCCACTTAATAATAATTACTTTTTGGCCCCCTTTAATAATATTAATGCATAAAGGTCCTTTTTATGTTATAAAATAAAAGTGACTTAGGAGCACTTAAAATATTATTATTAAATTATTTCCCTAACTTTATCCCTTAGCCTACAGGAAATAAGGAATAGGCTACGAGTCCTCTGATTAATTTAATTATAAAAAGGGGACATGACATTTTATAGTACCATACAATCACACAGCAAAATGGGGTTGAAGAGAGAAAGAATAGGCCCGTAGTAGAGACTGCTAAGTCTATGGTTCGTGACTGAGATCTACATCATTGGGCAAAAGCTTGTAGTGTTGCAGTCTACATATTGAATAGGTGTCCTCACAAAGTGTTGAAGGACAAGACTCCAAAGGAAACTTTTATAAGGGAGAAACCAGATGTTTCTCATTTCATAGTGTTTGGGAGTACAATTTTCATTCATACTCCAAAGGATAAGAGGAAAAAGCTTGAACCATCAAGTTTGAAGGGTATTCTAGTTGGCTATAGTGAGACCTCTAAGTCTTATGATCTATGGTCCCATCTTAGAAGAAGATGGTAGTGAGTCAAGATGTGAAGGTGGGTGAGGATGCATGGTCTTCTAGGTCACGGAAGCTTCAAGCAACAGTTGAGGAAACAAAACTTGCTGCCCCCAAATGTTGATCCACAGGTTTTTCAGAGTACAAGTTTAGACAAGGCAGTATCTAACAAGTACAAAAACAGTTTAGACCAGGCAAGTTCTAATAGGTACAAAGACAGCATTACCCCCTAACACGGTCAAAAGCCTAAATGGCTTCAACAAGCACTGTAGGAGGCAGAGGAGCAAGTTGGTGCTCCAAAGACTTATTTTCAGGGTTGTGTAGGTCATCATCCTAATAAGTTTCCCAAATATGTGGCACTAGTGTCTTCCATCATAAATGCAAAGCCTTCCAGTTATGAGGAGACAGCAGGTATGGCAGGATGTCATGGTGGAGTATAACTCCCTCACGAATAATGATGTGTGAGAAATAGTGCCGAGACCAGTGGGGAAATTGATGATGGATTCCACGTGCTCATACAAGGTGAAGGATTTCGGGCTGTCATACAAGGTGAAGCATGCAACTGATGGCAGTATAAACAAGTACAAGGCTCATTTTGTAGCTAGAGGATTCTCTCAAAGAGAGGGAATTGAATATGAGGAGACCTTTGCTCCAGCTGCCAGGCATACTTTTTACCTAGTCCCATTATAGGTTTTAGCTGTTGTTTTTGGTTGGCAATTACATCAAGTGGATGTTAAGACAGATGGTTTGAATGCCCTAATTGAGGAAGAAGCGTAGATTAATCAGTTGCGGGGATTTGAGGCACGGGGGTGGGAAGCCATATGTGCATGTTGAAGAAATCTCTTTATGAGCTAAAGCACACATCTCGTGCTTGGTACTCCGTGATTGATGAGTACCTGTTAGGTTTGGATTTCACCAAGGCAGCCGCAAATCCCAATCTGTATTATTTATTTGTTGGTTTTGGTCTTATATGAAGATGACCTCATACTTACAACTACAAGGAGTTCAACAAAGTTCATTCAAGGGTGCAAGGAAGAGTTGGTCACAAATTTTGACATGGACATTGATGCACTATTTCTTAGGTCTAGAGGTGTGGCAAAGGACAGGTCAGGTTTTTGTTAGGCAGGGAAAATACACAAATAATATTCTGAAAAGGTTCCAAATGATGGTTTACAAACCCATCGACACTAATGTGATACCGAATCTAAATTTACATGCTCACTTGGATTCAGATTTGGTAGATGTTTTGGTGTACAGGCAGTCGATTGGGTATTTTTTGTATTAGATTAATACCAAACCAGATATATGTTTTGCAATGAACACTTTGCACCAGTTCAAACCGAGGCAAATTTGTTAGGTTGTTGCAAAGCATGAGCTCCGACAATTGAAGGCATAGTACATTATGATCTAATATATGCAGCGAATGATGAGTTGATGCTACATGGATTCGTTGATTTTGACACTGGTACAATATGCCCATAATGTAGGATATAGCTTTGTGTGCCAATTTGTGCATGATTCACAAATTGACTTTTGTAAGATCTTGTTGAGAATTTTGTTTGTAGATTCGGCTTGTCCATTGCATTGCGGATGATAAGGTATTGAGAATCGATGTTTAATTTTAACTTAGCGCAGAGCTGCCTCGTTTTTTTGCATTTGAAACTCCCACCATTGTCAGATATGATGGTATGAGGAATTCCAAAGGGGCAAATGATTTGATTGAGGACGAATTTGGATGTAGTAAGGCCAGACATGCCGGTGAGAGGCATGGCTTCAACCCACTTAGTTAAGTATTCTATGGCTGTAATGATGAAGACATGACCGTCTTGGGATCGAGGTAGTTTCCCAATGTAATCCAATCCCCATATACTGAAGGGCCAGGGACCAGCAATAGATTGAAGCTTAGCCAGAGGGGAATGAATCAAATCATCGTGATATTGGCAAGGTCGACACTTTTTGGCAAAGGCATGAGCGTCAGATTCTGGTGTATGCCAGTAGTAACCCATACGTAGGCATTTGCGTGTAGTAGCATGACCACTACAATGGCCAACCGCAAGTGCCCCCATGCGCTTCCTCTAAGACAAGGGGAACCTCATCTTTGTTAAGGCATCGGAGTAGGGTACCTTCGAAGTTGCGATAGTATAAAATGTCATATTCAAGAGCTTTTTTGCGTGTTCGCAGCCGCGTTCGGGAGTCAGTATCAGTTGGGTAAGTCTGGTATTGTATAAATTGGCAAATATCAGTATACCAAGGGTCCTGTGTAGGACGTGTGGTTCAATTTGACAAATATACTAGATGTTTGGAGGAGGAGAAATGATTGGATGTTGACGAATTTGTATAAGAGCATCGTCATGAGAAACTGAGTGTGACTGAAACTAAGTGGCGGACGTGCTCAAAGAATCAGCCCAGGCATTTTGTTCGCGGGGGGTAAATTCAATGTAAATGAGGTGAAACATGGTGTTAATTCTTGAACTAAGTCATGATAAGCTTCAAGGTTTTTGCTGCGATATTGATACACACCAATTGAGAATCCCCCATGGCATGGAAATAGGAGACACCCTTAGCTAAGGCAGCTTGTATACCTAAGATAAGAGCATCATATTTTTCCATCTTGTTGGTGATCTCAAATTCAAGTCGATAGGAAAGAGGGCAAGCCTAGCTAGAGGGATCAGTGAGAACACAACCTGGCCCAGCTCCTTGGAGGCACTTTGCCCCATCAAAGTGCAACGTCCATATATCCTCATGGAGATCAATGGTGACCTCCTCCTCAATGATTGTGATCGTTGGGTTGGCTTTAGGCAAGGGGAAGCGCTTCGTTACTAGCATCGGAGGACTGCGCCTCAAGACTGATCGTGAAGCTATAGTAGTATTTTATGGAGATAGCGTTGTTTATGCCCTCAATGAGGAGGATGTCCTCATCAGGTAATGCGTCATGAATGGATTGAAGAGCAGAGATGGGGGCGACAGCTGATTGGTCTGTTATGATTTGGCTTTTTACTACCCGTCATATGACGATACAAAGGTCAAATTCCATAAGGAGGGCCATCCATTTCCCAATGCAATCCGTGGGGAGGATAACATGCGAGAAGAAGTGCCGCAAGGGATCCGTATGGATAATGACGTATGTGGTTTGATACAACATATAGTGACACAACTTTGTAGTTGCGTAGTATATGGCCAAGCAAGCTCACTCAATGGATGTGTATTGTGCTTCATAGTCTAGTAAAGCCCAACTAATATAATAGATTGCTTGCTCCTTGCCCTTTTCGTCTTCCTGCGCTAGCATTGCCCCAACAGACATCGGAGTGGAAGAGGTATATAGCAACAAGGGTTGATCTAGCGAAGCAGGTTATAATGTTGGTAACGAGGATAAGGAGTGTTTCATGTTGTTGAATGCATGTTGATAGTTTTTAGTCCATTCAAGCTTGGTAGATTTTTGAAGTAGGTTATTTATGGCATGAGTGCGAAAGGCAAACTCGGGGACAAATCGTCGGATTGCCCCAAGTTTCCCGAGAAAAGTGTCTATATCTACTATGGAGGATGGTCATAGCGTGTAGAGGAAAGCTTTAATCTTTGTTAGGTCGACATCGATACCACGCTTAGATACTAAGAATCTTAGGAGCTTTCGTCGTGTCACCCCGAATATGCATTTTCCGGGATTGAGGTGGACCTTGTATTTGTGAAGGCGTCCTAAGCCAATGTCCAAGTCATGAGTGTGATTGTTAGGAAGTCATTGACCTTTAATGACCACTATCAATAACAAGTAATTTTTGTAGCATGCACAATGTAGACTCGCCACCAAATGTCAAAGACTTAAATAACATTGCTGTAAAGCATGATTTCAGAATTTGTGTACCATTTTTACAGTTACTTTATTTAAGGAGCAACTAACAAATCATAACTTATCAAAAAAATGCTATAAGAAACACTAGACAATTTACACATTTTGTCCAAGCAACACTTAACAAGTTGCATTTCATCTGAATATTTGCTTGTTGAAAGTGAAAATATTAAATTCCATGCAATCCTGTCAGTAGCACGCATAACATAGCTCCCTTAAACAAAGATGGATAGACTGTGATTGACTGCAAATTCGACCTACCATTAAAATGAATGGCAATTACTAAGCAACAACCTAGTTACTCCGTCGATGGGGATTGGGTGGATTGGTTAAGTCGGATGGTTGTGTCCAACGCCACCCATGTTCAAATCCCGCTAGGCACGAACCCCGTTAGGGATGGTTTACAAGCCAGTTGTGGCAGTTGGATCTGATTTGGAGCACTCGTGGTGACCGATCTTCTTCGAATGTTGTGCCGATGGTGGCAGGGTTGTGGCGGTTGGATCTGATTTGAAGCACTCGTGGTGACAGATCTTCTTCGAATGTTGTGCCGATGGTGGCAGATTGTCATTGTGGATGAATGTCTTCGATTGTAATGTCAGTAGTGGCAGGTTATTAATGTATACCCGGTTCATAGCTCTGGTCAAAAGCGTTTACAAGAAAGGGTCCTGTCAACCCGTGTTTAACTAAAAAAAAACTAGTTAATTTAGCCGCATTCACAGCATTGGTCCAATAAACAATAATAAAGGTGATTGACAAAAGAAAACTGATGGTGATTAGAATTATCATCCAACAACCACTATCCAAATCCCATGGAGTCATGTCACTTGCATGTAATTTGTACAGAACTGCCAAGAAAGAAGTTAGCCTCCTTGACAAAACACTTAAATGAATATTAAGGACGATTTTCATTTTCAAATGGAACGTGTGTATGGTTTTCAGTTCAATATATTCCATGCTGAATTTAGAAATGAAAAAGTAAGCAGAAATGGCATAGAAAACATCAACAGCATAACAGTGGCCTTCCATAAAGAAATTGGTGGCTTGAAACAAGATAAAAACAATGATGCAGTCTTGTTTAGATATCTTTCATATCAAAGATTGCAGATGTTTTTCTTTGAACAGACCAAACATCTACAGAGACATTTTCTGATTATTGACCACTGGCCAAAGAATCTCTCTAGTCTGTAAATGGAACATAGGCCTTAAATCCAGCAATAATCATGCCACATCACGTCCCAATATTTAGCAGTTACCGCACTAATATTGCATATTAATCGATTTAAAATACAATGCTTTTCTAATCAATAAAAATACAAATCAGATGGATAAATAAAATTGTATATTTTATTTTACCAGAAAATCAAACCCACATTCAGGGGAAGAGGGAAGTAATTGATTGACCGTGTATGAATGCAACAGTACATGTATAATAATCAGTAAGCAACTACAATGGGTAATGGGAGAGGATATCAGTAGACAGTACATTAACAGTGCCTAAACAATATAATGGAACAATAAAAATCTCAATCAACCACAACACATGTTAAAGGAAGGGCCCACGGAGGCACTGGAAAGACCTGAGGAAAGCTGCCACCATGTTACCAAAAACAGTGACAGCACTATATATCAGAAAAGAACGGACCTGGTATAGGTTTGTTCTAGTCTAGACTCTAACACAAGGTACATGTAACTCCTAATTGAGGAAGTGAGCCAGTCCTATTGTTTAACAGTAACCCATGGTGCGTGCAAACTCAAATACAATTTCGTCATGGAACAATTTTTAATAAATTGAATACACAGGCTCTAGTGTCAAAGGTGCATGTAAGCCCTAAATGACCCATAAGGATAATCCACAAAGAAGAATGAATTGGTGGGGAGAATCAAGCGTCAGGTATGAAAGCCAAAGATTGAAATGATGGCTCTAGCTGACCAAGCCTCTCCTCAACAGGAAGTAAGTGGAGCAGTAGGCCAAGTACCTTCATGCAACAGGTTGGATGTCATCTTTATCTGAGAAAGTGGATCCTCAGCCCTAAGGTGAATGTAAGCCCTAGACCAATATGGGTATCTACAAAGGAGAATAATGACATCTGGGTGATGGAGTGTTAAGGATGATGGCCAAATATTAGGATGGTGGCTATACTCCCTATAGCAAGAAACATGACAGTGCGTGTTTTAACGGCCCGAAACGCTGATGCCACAGAAACAGCGTTGGGAACTGTTGCAATCATTTTTAAATTTTGGAGTCATGAAGTTATAAATAAATTAAGTGAATATTATTTCTAGGTAGGAAAATCCCCTTTCACAGGCACAACCTCTGCCAGTCTCGTTTCTGTTTCCACCGCGTTTCTCGTTTCTTGCAACATAGGCTCTAGTTAACCAAGCCCTTTCCGACACATGTGAGTGGGGTAGTGGGGCCTAATGCCTTGATGCAAAAGGTTGGACGTTATCTCTATCTGAGAACGTGAGTTTGAAATGATATTCGCCCTGATGCCAAAGGTTGGATGTTCACTCATAAAGAGCAAGTTGGTCGCCAGCAGAGGAGGTGAGTGGATTGGTAGCAACGATTTCCCTGGTGCCAAAAATTAGATGATGGTCTGAATTGAGCGAGTGGGTCTTTAATAGAGGTAAGTGGGTTGGTTGTGATGATTACCCTGATGCAAAAGATTGGATGTCAGACCTACTTCAGCAAGTGGGTCTTCAGTAGAGGCTGGTACGATATGATTGCTCTGATGTCAAAAGTTGGATGTTAGCCCTATCGTAAGTTAGAGGTGAATGCCCTGTTTTCTAAAGCTTAATGCTATTATGCTCAGAGAAGAAAACATAGCCCAATCCAAACTAAAAAAATGCAGGTCGGTTTGCATCCAAATAATAGGGATTAAGAACTCATGAAAAACATACCTGTAAGTCAGCAAGGACAATATATACAGCGGGCTCGCAAGTTGGGTTATAATGGTATGTTCAACATATTTCCATAGGATGGGCTCATTGTTACTCCAACAGAGATGGGATATCAGCAGTTGGCCGAACTCGACACTGGGTATTTCTATACCTGCTCCCGCCAGGCACTTGCTCACTTCGACCGCCCACAAGAGAGGCGGATCTCTCTGTGCTTGTGAAACTTTTGTCAACTCTAACACCTGTTGATGCCACAGCTCTGAGGAAGGAACCATCTCCATCTCCATTTCCATATCCTCTGTTCCCATTTTTACAAAGACCAGTTCCTTTCAGGAATCGGTCTCCTCGCAACCTGTACCCACCATGACTTTTCCTTCACTGCTACCAAATCGAGGAAAATTGATGGCACCCATAAACCTCAATCGGAAGCACAGTGATTGGACTTATTCAAAGTTTTATACTCGGTAGACAACGAGAACAATATAAAGTTGAATAAAAAAATGTGGGAAGTGCATGTATATGTAGCAATATAGAAGAGAAATCAAATGATATAACCAAATTACTTTCACATCTACCGCCACCGGAGTTCGTGATACCTGCTTGTTGGTGAGAGGATTTATTTATATAAAAAACAAAAAAAAGTCTAACCCACTAAAATACACTATGGGACCCAAAGGTGGAAGAACCATTTTGACACTATTGTAGGGAGAAGCCGAGACAAGAGCCGCGAGGAGGACATAGATGAAACAAAACAAGATACGGATGAATAAATGAACCTTTATTTTATAGGAATATCTAACGATTAATTAAGAGATTAAAAATTATGTAGGGAAAGGTTTAAATAAGTATGTATATGAAATAACTCGGGAAGAAAAAATAATATTGCCACGTGATCAAGTTTAGCCCCACCTACGATCAGAAATTTTATATATGGATAAAATCAACTGGAAAATGAAGATGCTCAATCCAATCGAGAATTACATCGCACCAACTTAGATGTGAGATAGATAAAGGGAAGACCCCCAAAGAAAAGTGGGAGCAAAGAATATATAATTTTTATGCATTGGGTGTGGTGAAGACAAAATGGCATTATATCATAGAATGCTTTGTATATGACGACATTCGACCTAGATACTTATACAACTTACTATGGATTTATATGTCTTCCATATTCAAAAAAGAAAACGTTGGAAAAAAAAGGAACTTTTGATCAAAATGCACAACAAGAGAGTGAACCTTCAAAAGCAGAACAATGGTAGAGGTTTGAACTATGGCCCAACGCCACAAGACTTTTCTTTTTCATCAATGTCACGCTTCTTTAGCTATGTTTTTAATCTCGGGGTCCTATAGATCATTTTGATCTCATAGATGTTATTAATATCTCTAGCTATTATGAAGTTGACAACATGGAGGGATTCCCCATTATACATTTTGGTGAAACTGAAGTGCTACCTTTTAGAAAGTAGATCACTTACAATGAATTATCATTAAGAATTTCATTGTTTTAGTGATCTCGCTTTCTTAAATCAATGCTCAAAGAATCTTTATATTATGCTTAGAAGTCAATGTTTTTATGTCTCTTATTGTTTTTGTTGTGTAAAATAAATGTATTATATCTTGCCACTCTTTCTTAAATGTATTATTCAACTTCTTGTTATGCATTTAAGTTGGTGTGAGTTCATTTTTACTTGAGCTATGATTATCATTGTCTTTCACTTGTTATATATCCCTATGTATGTTTTTTAGTGTGCTCGTATGTTGGGTTGAACTCGTTGGTCCTACTCCTCCTAGTGTTGTCATTTCCTCCCAAGTTGTTTTTTCCAAGTGCTTTCCCATAATTAATTTTCACATATTATTTGATTTCGTGATGAATTTATTGAGCATTCGTGTAATTGAATGTCCCACTTGTTTATTTGCTTCTAGTTTCGTTTTGTCCAAGTACCTTTTCTTTTATTTAGTTTTTTTGTAACTACTCCTCTAAGTTATATGTTTGTCTCCATATCATTTATTTTCTCAGTTAGCCTAGTATATGAATCATTACAACATGCTTCAAACGAAAGGTACATCTCTGTATTAATAAGATCGCATAGTTTATAATGGATTTGATTTAAAAGTTGTTTGTGATCATCTATTTTAAATTCTCACAATATATCTCCATTTTAATAGCCTTGATGTGTTGTTATGCATACCTTACACTCATAACGCAATACTAATAGTGGTCGCGATGGTATTCCAATCTGATAATTTTACATATTTGCATTTGTTTAGAAGTGCATTTTTTTCCATTTTCCTTGTATTCTCTTTATTCTACATGATTTTTAGTTGATTTTACAATACAAATCAATCCCAAGATGTTTGCATTTTGTCATAGCCTTGACGTGTTGCAATGCATACCTTACACTCATAACACAATACTAATTGAGGTCGTAATGGTATTCCAATATGATAATATTACATATTTGCATTTGTTTAGAAGTGCTTTTTTCCATTTTCCTTGTATTCTCTTTATTCTACATGATTCGTAGTTGAGTTTACAATACAAATCAATCCCAAGATGTTTGTATTTTGTCATGGCTTTTAATGGGTCCATCCTAAAATAATCATATGATGAATAAGGTCTTAGAAAATTAAGTGTTTTTGTTCATGCCCATGAGAGCTTGGTTTTCATTAATCACTACTTATGAAATATAGATGAATGAAGATTGATTTAAAACTACACAATTGAGTCTCAAAATTTAAGTACATAACACCAATTATATAAAAATGAAATAGTTGGAAAGCTCCATGATGAATGCTTCATAAGGCATAATAATTGTTGAGAAAATTGTAAATGCGTCATCAAGCTAAGTGGCTTTATTTCTTGGGTAAACTCCATGGCTAAGTGCACTTGAGCTAAAGTGGTATTAGGAAGTGTGACCTCCTAAGGAATATTGATGTTTTATCACTATGAATGTGACGTAAATGCAATAAGTTCCAAGCAAACCATTCCTACTCAGAGAAAACGAGTTCTTGTGAATTGCTACTCAGAAAATGTGGTTTAATGTTACTCATGAAAATTAATTGTGCCATTCAACGTATGTTAACATAAAAATAATTTATATAATCTTATCGATAAATCGAACTTTGAAGAAATATTCTCACAACTTTCAAAGAAGTGCCCACATAATGAATATGTCATTTTTCCTTTTGCCATTTCAAATTTAACTATGACCTAGAGTGATTCACTTTTATTTTCATTGGTTTACAAACAATATTGATAAAATATCTATAATCATGCATTTTTGCTAAGCTTTCATGTGTTTAGGAAGTGTTTCATTATTACTATAAAGCAAATTACAACATAAAATATATCTACACACACATATTTAGTTTGAGTACGTTTGATTGCAAATAATTATAATTGTTTTAAAAGAAATGTAGACAAAAAAATAATTTAAAATTTATTGTTAAAAATTAAAATTATTAAAATTATTTTGTAGTAAATATTCGAATTTGTTCTTTTATTCAACTCAAATTGATAACTTTATTTAACTTTAATAAATAATAATATTAATAAAGTAGAAATCTCAACATTTAAACCATGTAATATGATTCATTATTAAAGGAGCCCTCTTCTACTAATTTCATAATTTATTTTGATGTTGAATTGCATTATATAGTTTGAAATATAGAATAAGAAGAAATTGATAGCTTACAGAAAATCAAAGTTATATAATAATTTAGTGTTGCAAAACTCTAACAAAGACAGGCTCCGTATATCATGTGGGTGGAGTACAATAAGTCATGCCCCACTCCCACAAACAAATCTAGAGCTAAACCTACAATTAAAACCATCTAAAATGGTGGCCAAGACTAAATGAACCAACCTCAATAGCCTTTTTAACGTACACAAATTTTTTAAAACCAATTGAAAATTCTTCAAAATATCATAAAATTTAAATTATTTAAATATTTAAATTTGTACATTATTTTTAAAAATATAATCACAAACCCTAATCCGAGTCAATGAAATTTGTTAATATTTCAAATATGGACTAGAATAGTTTAAAAGACATTTGACTTAGAAGTGAGGCTAAAGAGACATTTTTCCATATGAAAATGATTCCCTTCACTAATGTAGTACGTGTAATATATTCCAATCATTTGTTTGTTGATATGGCCCTTTCGAGCATACTAGAATCTTGTTTTTTTAGAAGAAATGGCGGAAATCGGACGCCAACTACTTTGGTAGCTCATGGCGATGGGACCACCGTATGGAGTACGCTTCAAATCGGAGTGAGAAATAATGGAAGCTCATTTTCAAATCACATGGAATGGAATAAAAAGAGATAGGTAGCACCCACATTTTTATTTTATTATAAAATATATATATCATTTTATTAAAAACTGACATTTATTTGAAATTTTATTGGATGGTTGACTTGGTCCCTTTATTTATCGCTAAGTTCAAGGAAACATAATTTTTCTCCCCCACACTATGGTTTGCAATAAATAAAAAGTCATCCATAAAAGTTAGCACTTCACATTTATCAAAGTAAATTTCAAAAATGTTGAGCACGGGGCTCAAAACAAATTATGATCTGCAAAAAAATGTTTGAAGTGACTGCTTAACTTTAGTGGCATTTAATATGTCAGAACAACTAATGTCATTGGGTTTGATGCACTAGAGAGATCTAGATTTGTTGGACGAGTTACAGTAGAGAGTGTGCTCAATTAACCAGGTGTGCATCTCTCATTTTTCTGTAAGTTTTCATTCGATTGGGATGGATCCTCATGTTTTGCAGATGTTTCATGGCCATGATTTATTATACAAGCTTTAATATAGAAGAGAATTTATGGACGGATCCTCATGTTGTGGCTATTTTTTAATTTTGCGATCTTTTTATTTCGCTCCGCATAGGTATTTAGGGTTGCAGTATTAAATATTAAATCCTCTTCAATGGATTCTGAGAAATGTACATCCAAGCGTGTCATAGTTTCTATTCTATTCCAAGTTCCTCTCATTCTTTTGTATGTTTTCATCCTCACAATAGCTTTACTTGTCTCTTTTAGCGTGGTCTAGTGGTATTTGTTTGATTTGATAGTGGGAAGCAAAGTCTTTAGGCGATTTTGTAGTGTTTGCAGCCAATCAAAGGAGTCCATTTTGACAGATGGAGATTATCTCAAGTACAAGTCTCCAGAGATTCATTTTAATGGGTGCCTCACTTAAACGAACAGCCTAATTTTATTGTAAGATGTAGGTATATTTACTTGGGTTTACTCGACAAGGAAGTGGAAGCTGCAACGTAAAATTTGCAGTCTTCAAATGTTAATTTTATTTGAAATTTTATTGTAAGATACAGGTATATTTACTTGGGTTTTCATGTTTTTTCAATAAAAAATCTAATGGCTCTACTTTTTTAACGCGGCCTTTCCTGTGAAAATAATCACGGCCGGTGTTTCCTCTTTTGATAATTACACTGATCAGGATTGTTGTGACAGGGAGTCTACAACTAGCATTCACCTGCATAAGTATTCAATGAATATCCAACTTTTCTCATTTACTATTTGCATATTCTAAAACAAAAAAATTGTGCACTAATGCGCCCAATTATGACTCGGTAGTTGGTCTTTCATTTTTGGTGTTATGAATGGACCATATATTGAATCTTGCCTAACATTTTCCTATGTTTCTTGTGCAAGATGGCTGTGTGAAAGTCATGGGATCTTACAAAATCTGCTCTAGAAATAACAAGGAAAGCTATGGTAAAATGGAATGCATAGTGTTAAATGTTTTATCTATGAATTTATATAACTTTCATGGTTATCAAAAATACTTATTGGGAGTTAATTTACAGCTAAGTCTAGACCGAAACGCTCTCTGCAAGAGCATATTCTGAGATCCACACACGGATATTCTGGAGACATTATAAAGTTAATTGGAATCTTGAATATTTGGAGTCCATAATGCTCTAATTTTAAGCGAAGTTTGCATTGGTAAGTGACAAGGAAATGCATATAGTCTGGTGTGCAACCAAAAGGGCGTGATTTGTATATTTAGGGCATTGCAACATCATCTTTGCATTAATTTTGGGCCATTGTCTTTGGTTGTATCCAACAAAGCATTAGAAAGTAAGTTGTTACTTTTGGCCTGTTTATGATTATCAATACACGGATGCCTTATAGTCTGAAGATCACATCATGAATCTATAATTTTCAAGCTTGTAATTTTTTTTATTTAGTTGATCCAATTTTCCTTCAATTTTATTGTTTTATTAATACCCAAATTTGCCCACCTACTATTTTTTTATTTTAATGCTTTACGTTCTTTTTAATATAGTTAAAGATTAATTTTAGTAGTTTTGTTAGTTTAGGGGTTATGGTGGTTTAAATTGTCCACATTGATTTCTTCTTTATAACAGATTTTGTTTTTCACTTCTAATTCAATGATGGTTTGACAGAGTTTCAGGTAAGCATCATATTTTCGTACAAGAAAACTAATCTCCTGGGTTTGAGTTTGAAACCTTGTCTTAAAGTCTTGGCATTCTAGTTTATTACTTCCAAAAGTGTCATAAAGAGTTTTAACATTTGAAGTGGTATTTGTGTGCACTAAATATTAAATTCTACAAGCAAGGCCCATGCATAGATTTAACTAGAGATCTGTAATGAGAGTAAGGGCCCAAGGGATGTATGATTCTAAATAATTATTTTCTAAATTATTTAAGGGCTAACAAAAATGAATTCTCAATTTAATACACAATATATGGCTAACCCATATTGGAGATTAGTGATTTATGGGACATATTTTTTGGAGGTTTTTTGTCAAACAGTTAACACACCTTGTGTGTGCTTCCACATTTTGCATACATATTTCCTATAACACTTTCCAGAAATCTGTAGCTAAAAAATGTGTATTATAGGTTTTGCTATCAAACAAAAATCAAAATATAAATTGATAAATAACACTACGCTTCAACATTATTTTATTTATTCTTCTCGCATACCATAAAGCATCATATTCGGCAGGATTTGCCATATCATGGCCTTGTTTTTTAGGGTTTTTGTTAGATGCATATGTGTAATGCTTCGTTGGTGATGGTTGTCTCAATTTTTTTGTTGTAGGGTTTGATAGTTGTATTGGTCTTCTTCACTTGCTTGGTTGTTCGTTGTTTATAAGGGTGTTATAAGGGATAGATTTGGATTTTTCATTTGCGAGGTCTTCCTATCTAGGAAGTCGTGTTATGAGGGACGGGTATTTTTGTCATGAGTTTTTCTAATAGTTCGTCTTTTCTTGTTTTTTGAATCGTAAGTTTTCCAACATAGAAATTAGGCAAACAATACCGACAAACCACCATTTTGATGTAAACATTTATTTTTAGTAATCAATAAATGTATTTCTAATAAATACCACTCAATGACAATTATTTTCCGTTGTATGCATTTGTATGAGAATTGGTGTTGTTAGAACAATTTAAACAAGCATTGTTATATGTGTGTTAATACATTGAAAAATGCACATGGTTTACTATAAATAAGTGGATCACACTTGAATGTAATATGAATAATATAATTACTTTTTTAACACGTGCAAATATAAAAACTAAATTTAATTAATTGTTTATGTAGACATATAAAATGTCAACATGGTTAATTACTATTAATTTGTCCCACAAGTACCCCTACATCATCCATGTAATAATTAATCACAAGATTAATTATTATTTAATCATAATATCGTCATTAATCTCTTTATCATTCATCATAATTTTGTCATTTATCTAATCCTATCATTAATCCCTTTATCATTTATCTAAATATTTTATTTCATCATTTATCCCTTTAATCCTTTATTTTATCCATTTTCAACTATGTAATAATTAATCACAAGATTAATTATTATTATCCTATTATAATCCTTGTTAACATTTCCTAGGAATTTAATATTCCTACATCTACCTACCCTACACATACCTACACCTAGCCTTTCCATGTAACCTCACCCCTAAACATCATTTATTAACTTAATCTAATATTAATCCTAATCACATTCTCACACCTCTAAATCTAAACCTTTTATTTCTATAAGCCTCTACAATCTTCTCCGTCCAAAGCTTCTTCCCTCCATGAATTTTAAGTTCAAATTTCTAGAATCCTCCATTCTAGAATCCTCTAATCCTCACATGCACTCTCCACCATTGATTCAAATCCAACATGGCTTCATCTTAGCCATTGAATCCTCTACCCACAAACTATAAATTAAGCTCTCCTCCTCCATGCGAGCTAGCTTGAAAGCTTGGAAAATCTTAAGAATCCATAACCAAACTTTGTTATTCTTATCATCCAATCAATCCATCCACTCTATCAAACCATTTTCAATCCATTCCAATCAATTCATCCTTCATCAAGCATCTAGCAATTTAAGGCAATCAAGGGGAGGTGCTACCCAAGTGACCACATCAAATCTGAAGCAATCCAACTTCCATCCAAGAGCAAATCCAACACAACAAAGGAGGAGTTTTGCAATATTCTTGGTAATTGTAGGTATAATTTCTCTCCCCCTTTCAATCCATTGCTCTATCTGGTGTATTGTTGAAGAGATTAGATTAGGGAAGCATTTTTTGTGTTTTCTCACATTCTACACACTAATTTTGTAACATATACAGTTTATAAAATTAGAGAGAGGTGACATGCATGGTTTAGAGGTGTATCTTTTTTACTGTGAGATTTAGTGACAAGCATCAAGATTTGATAGCAGAAATGCATATCCAAAAGTGACAAAGACCTAACAAACAAATTTGACATCAAACAAACAAATATCTGTGAAGTGTTAATCTCTCCCTTGATGATGTCCAAAGAGTTAACCCCATGTTTGACGATGTCCAAAGTGTTAATGATGCTTCTGATGAATGACAAATAGCCTAAATATAAAATTGATGATTGTGTTCACCTTGTCATGTATAACCTCACTTGATTTTCAACATCATGATCGATCACCTATAAAATATAATTTTTCTCCTCGTCATAGATGGGTAGTAATACCTTAAAGCTTGAGGAAAACAACATGTATTTTGGGGAATCAAGAATAACAAAACTATTTTTATAATTTTCAAGCCCCTAAATAATAGAAATGTGGAAAACAACACACCTCGACATAATTTGATTAGTTCCAATAACATGTTAGACCCTAATGATGCATGTGTCTCCTTCAATGATTGCTCTAACATACACTTATATGCTTCAACTATAAATGTTTTAATAATTGCTTCATTTTTATACAATGATTATAAGTGCTCAATAGATTCTTGCGAACGATTCTCTGAATGTAAATGAACTATAATGTTTATGTATTTATAGACAAAATTAATTTTAATTAAAACATATTAGCTCATTAACTAACAAACTGACGACTATATTTGAAACTAAAGGGAGCACACAAGATGGGTGAGCTTGATAAAAAAGGGACACCATAAGATTTAAGAGCATCATTAGCGCTTCAAATAAATATAACCAAGATCATTATTTACATGAGGATTGCTAACACTCCTGACAAAAACCTTAATACGCTTGAAATGCAAGGAAAGAGAGAAACAGGGAAAGAGAAGAAGGGAGATGTACAATGATGACCCAAAAATGCACCAATAATACCTAATTTAGACCAATAATCAATAAGTATATTAGCCCCTTGAAATCATGCAAATTAACAACTAATAAATGTAGAGGGGTAATTAAGGTGTATATAGGTTATATGTAGAGTTTTTAATGTTGGAAAAATATATAGTATATTACTTATTGATTTTTTTTAATTTCTATAATGTAAATTTAAAGTAATCATCTTCATTCAAGCAAACAAATATTAATATCAATTTTTTTTACAAAAAGAGTGTAAACACTTGATTTTAGTATAAGACTTATGGAAACAAAGATTTTAGTATAAGACTTATGGAATCAAAAATTTTAACACCTTTTTAGACACTTAGACCACCAATGCACGTTAGGCTCCTTTTGGCATACGTTATCCCGTTCAATTGACCCTGCATAAGTTTTCTCACCACCATTTTCTTATTTACACTATTATATTTTCCTTCAATTTTATTTGGATACCTGATATAATTCTACATAGGTGTTCATTATTTTTTATGAGCTTCTAGTCCTTATTGGCTATTATTGGAATCCTTCAATTGCTACTAGTGATGTCTGACCATTATCGGCTTTTGATTACGATCACTTGTCTTGTCTGAGTCTCTTTTTTATTTGGTCATGTCCTAGTGGTCAACTTTCACTTATTCTAGGATCATCTTGTGAGTGAAATTATCTTAATTTGATTCTAATGAATCTTATATAAACAAACATCTTAAAGGTTACTCAAGATATTCAATCTCTAATCTACACATCACATAGATCAACCCAAACACTTACAAGAGCATTCAAGTCTATCAATCACAATCTAAACTTTGTTCTTGGTATTTTTTGTTGTTTTTTCTCATACACGTCACAAAAGAAGGATCATTTGCATTTACTTAACTGAGCACATAGGGAGAGAAGGTGGAATCTTCTTTCACAATGAGATAAGTTGTAAATCTACATAGAATTGCATGAGCCTTGATTTTGAGATATAGAGTAACACTACTAGAGGGTAGCCTGGGTTAATACTTTTGCATTTTGTCTATTAGGTGAATTTCTAGGGTTTGAGTTCAGATCATAAGAAAAGACATTCACACTTCCATACATCAATTCACTTATCAAAAAGAGGTTTTTTACAAGTGTAAGCAAATGAATACATTTAGATAGTTTTTAAATCATCAATGCACACTCTTTTGTTATTGGTGAGACAATGTTACTATCAATATTTGTTACTATTCATTGTCATTATGTGTCTCCCTATTGGCCATCATTGTTCATTTATCATTGATACCAAATTGCTTCATTATTTTAGTTCATGTTGTGTTAATTTTTAATCATATTTTAAGAATTTTAACCTTCATCAACATTTAGGTATGTTTATATCAGTTATGAAATCTCTTTGTGCTTAGTTTAGACACAAAACTATGCACTTATCACTATTACATTACACCTTTAATATGTTGTTATATTCATGATTCATAAGTGAGAAGATTAGACACTGGTGATACCTCTCTTATTCCTTATATTGCTTTTGATTGATTTTTATTTTGACACTGTCTTATACTTACTATATTTATGCTTTCTAGTGTGTTATAGGGATCCTTATTTTTGTTTGTAGTCTAGTTTATATTTTTTATCCTTGGGACAATAGTACTTAGTAAGGATAGTAACACCTAGTAAGGACACTAATGCTCGGGCGCTAGTGTCCCTTCTTGGCACTTTTGTCCAATCTTAATTTTTTTAAATCACCACTTGACACCTAATTTTGGGTCTTTTCTAATTCTCACTTCATGTTTTGGGTTGGATTTTGGTGTCACTAAGTGTCGAAATTCAAATAAAGGAATCATATACATGTAGTCACTAAACCATGCACATTGAGTCAATATTTAGTCTTGGTCTCATGCTGCTATTCATATGATTTTTGAGTGAAGAAAGTACTAATTAACCCATGTCCTTTGGCCTTTTTACTTTGCTTTCTATTGTTACTTCTTATCCTCTGACCATACTTGTCATTCTATTTTGTCATCTTACATTATTCCTATTCATGACCGAGGTGCCTCATGCAACTTGGTCCGCTTTGGGCGCCATGATCCTCTTTGTACTTTGCTTCCATCTTTCGGGCACTTTCTAGCCATTTGAGATTTCCATATTTTTAGTGGTCGGCCTTTTCGGGGTTAATTACAAAATTAGAATAAGAGAATTATATAAATATAAAGTTATGAGACCATAATAAGGGACCAATCACTACGCACTTATTATCACCATCTAGAGTTGCATCCATCAAAGGCACATAAAGTTATAATTACATCCATCTAACTCCATCACAAGGCACACAAGGCTAGTTCATCTGCATCACACTTCATAGGAGGGGTTTATTACATTCTACATATAGTTATTACTTGCTACTTCACAAAGTACGACTAGCACAAGAGCAACTTAGGGCACTATTTGCACACACACACATAAAACTACATCGAGTCTGAGATGTAGTGCAACGCTCAGTTAGTAATTCCACCATTTTGGCCACTGAGGATAGTTTGACCCCTTCATATGCATATTTCTTTTTAAGGGTTTGATGTTTGTCTTGGGGTTTTGTAGGTCCCTCCTTCATCACTGATTTCCAGTGACATATTGCGTAGTCTAGCAAATTTAGTGTGACAGGAAACAACTATAGATGAACATCCAACAACACCTCAAAGGAGGGTTTTAAACTATTTCCACAGACCAGGGCACCTAGATCTCAGACCAGGGCACCCATAGGTGCCCCTGTCCCTCTCCAGGCACCTCAGTCCAGTCATGGAGCTCGATTTTGTGCTTTCTGAGGCTTCTGTGTGGTCATTTCCTCCTCCTGTTTTCCTGGTTCACAATGCGACACAATCTCACACCTTCATTGAATCAGCTAAAAAATTCCTAACCCCTCTTGCACATTAGGGTTTTACATTTCTACTTGCTTAGTTGCTTGGGCCACTTTCTTTATTTTATTTAGTTGTTATTTACTACTTTGCATAACATTAGATTAGGCTAGGATTTCCCATTTTAGCATAATAATTTTGGTGAACCCGAACGATCCAACACTCTCTTCTGATTATGTCTTTACCCTATCAAGTTATGGCTCAATCACCTTATCCTACTTTTGCACCTACTAAGTTTTTTGGTATAGTCACTACTACTGCTGATTTTATACAAGTGTGTACTCAACATTCCCCTCGCTTTGTTACACCTAAGGTTGATACTTCCATCAATGTAGTAACTACTCATCATCCTCATCCTCTTACGGCTCCATCTTCCTCTCTTCCTCCACCCATCACTTCAGCAACTCCTCCTGCTACTTCTAAGGGTTATGAAATCATCGAACAACTTAAGAATACGAACAATAAGATTTCTCTTTATGAATTATTATGTAATGCACCTGACTGTTGTAAAACATTAGAAGCATCCCTTTGTGCCATTCATATAGAAAGTGATAACTCTACGGTAGCCTTTACACACCTCATATAGTCTCTTCAGAATCTGTCGCATGTTATATCCTTCACTGATGAGGACCTATGGGATTTTGCTAAAAACAATCCATGCGCACCCTTGCACATCACTGCCGTCATTAGCACCACTTGCATCAAATGAGTACTTATCAATAATGGATCAATCATCAACCTATGTGTTCATTATCTTCTAAAACGATTAGGTACTAATGATAATTTGATTTCTAAGAATTCTAATCTCATCTGAGGATATCTCATTACACATTAAGGTTTGACCTAAGACTATTCTTACTGACTTCTATGTTATTGATGCCTCAGTCCAATTCATTATATTGTTGGGTGGGCCTTGGATCCATGCAATGAAAGCAGTCCCATCCACTATTCACCAATGTATCAAATTTTTACATGATGGATATGAGCACACTATTTCAGCAGATCTCGAACCTTTCAAATTTTGTTGCATAGACCCCATCACGGCTATATCCATCCCTCCCACACAACATATTCCATACACTAGTATTGATACATATGATGTTGGTTATTCTAGCACTTCCCACTTATCCACCGCTCAAACTATTCTAGTCATTTCTACTCATACTACTGCCATCATTTCACCTACAACACCCACCTTTGTCCTCGTTGCTACTCAACCTCTTGAGGTGACATCTCCTATTCCTCTACCTAGTAAAAATCCTAGCAATATGCTTGACAAAGCTATATAACATGATAATGATACCACCAATGATTATGAGAGCTCTAACGATGAAGTAAATTATATCGAACTTACTAATGAAGCATTAGGCCAGCTAAATTTTACCCCTCTTGGTGTAGATGACTCCTACTTCAAAGACACCTTCATGAACAATGGCCCGGGTGAATAAAAATTCAAAACTCCCCCTTCTACCAATGCTATGGTACTTTATCGAGGATTTTTTAACGCTTTAGACATTGTTTCATCTTCTACTACACCATCAACATTGCCACCTCCTCCTTTCAAGTGTACCTTATTCATCAACAATTATTTTCGGCATAACATATCGCTCGACTGTGGTTCTTCAGATACTATTTTTACACTTGAGGGCTTAACACAACTTGGTTTGACATTTAATGACATCTTACCACTCATTCACTCACCCCATCTATACCATGGTTATTGTCACATTACGGACGCCTATGGCCTTGGTGTGTTTCACTTGACAATATTTGTTGTTTGTACCCCTCGCACTTCCCC
Source organism: Taxus chinensis (assembly GCA_019776745.2). Lineage (NCBI taxonomy): Eukaryota > Viridiplantae > Streptophyta > Pinopsida > Cupressales > Taxaceae > Taxus > Taxus chinensis. Next base: position 553,382,193 of record CM034156.1, on the reverse strand, counting down.
ATTGACATTGGGTAAATCTTGGCTTAACTATATCGGTGGTACTTTAGATAGAGACCACACTTCTCTCACATTTCATATACCATTTGGAAACATTTCCATTAGTAACGACTTGTCTCCTACTTATTCCCAGAATCTCTCTCGCTAGTACACACATGATTTTCCACCAATACCTTTCACCGATGAAGAATATGTAATGAAGGTTTACACACTACGTTGCAATGGCTCTTTATACGATCCACCTCATTCTTTTGCATATCATGTTTCTAATGGTACACCAGTAAGCTTCGATCCCGACAATGATGATCTATTAGATAGTGTCACATGATTATAACGCACTCGAGGGGCATAATATCAACACATACCCCCACCATCTTAGAATTACCACATGTTTCACACTAGAATTTATCATCCTCCTAGCATAGGTACTGCATCTACACTCTACGCATCGTCATTACAAGCATTGAGGGGGGTGAATCAATGCTTAACACAATTTAATACTTTTCAAACTTTATATCTTACTAGTTAGACTAAGAGCACAAGAAAAGCTTGAAACAAGTAACAAAAATGAGATTGACACAAAGATTATAGCGGAAAACCCATGAAGGGAAAGAACCCACTTTGAAATCAGCCTTTTATTATAACACCATTTATGAACACTAATTTACAATTAATCAAGCACCCACTTGATCTGTGAAGCACCAACTTCAGATGACACCTAGCACCAACTAGATGAAGGTGTAGACACTCATAATTACGCCCGAGCAATTTAAATACTTAAATTGTGCTAATTATCTCTCTTCTGGAAAATTCATGACGTATCATCAAAAGCGCTCGTCTTCGCTCTTATCGTCGTTAATTAATTACACTATGTTAATTAATTAAGTTGCCTATCCAACAAACACCCTAATTAACGACCTTCAGTTAATTAATCACCCCTTCTATCTAGACTAATTAATTATTATCAATTAATTAGCTTTCCCTTTCATTTAACCAATAAAATCAATATTTAATTGATTTAATCCCCTTCTAATAGCCTAAATCATACTAATATTCCTTTAATTAGCTTCTATAAGCTTACATCTACCTATTAGTTAATCACGTTTGATTAATTAAAGCACCCCCCCAACTCCTATGACTTGCTAAGCATAAATTAAACCCTTCTAAAGTAAGGTTACCTTCTATAAAACAACCTTATCCATTCCTAATCTTGTTTTACCTTTTATCCCACATGCAAAGGGATGAAGTGTTTCCTTTATCCATTGGGCTATATAAAAGAGCCCTCCTTCTACCTTTACACTTACACCTAAACTTCTTGAGAAGACAAAAGCAAAGCATATAGCAAAATAGACTAAAAGCTTTCCTTTGTTTTCTTGAGAGTTCACCACTTGGAGAGTTAAGCCTCTTATCTAACCAAAAGTGCTTAGGTCATATGGGAGGTGTCAAAAGGGTCTTGTAGCCCAACTTTGATAAGCCCCCATTCCTAGGTTCTAAGAATATCAAGAACAACCACTTTGATTTGCCATGGAACCTACATAGGTTCACCCATTTAATTTTGTTATTAATTAAGAGAATAGAGAATTTAGACAACTAGCATGTTAAGTTTTAAAGTTTTAATATGATAAGTGTTAATGTCTAACCTTGTTTAATTCTTATCTTGATGGTGCTTTGTATTTTGCTTAATTTTGTTAATTAAGATTACTAGGTGTTAGTCTTTATTTTCATTAGCTTAAATTAACAAATCATGCACACAGAAGGATTGAGCACCCACTCGGCTAATAGAGAAAGAAGCACCAACTTCTTCTAGCTTAAGCACCTACTTAGCCAATTTAAGTATTCAAGATAATCATATAGTTGCCTTTATGTTGCATCAATTGGTTATGATCACTTTATTGGTTCTCTTATTCAATAGAACTCAATCCACATATTCTTATGATTATGCACCTAAAAATAACTTTGATTTCTCTTGTTGGATCATTGTCTCTTCTGGTTTGCACTCAAGAATAACTAACCCCTTTTAATGTTCACTACCTCAATTAGTATGATTTTCATTCACAGTCTATTTCAAGCCACTGTATTCTATCTCAATCCATATATTCTATCTTAGTCCTCTATATTCTTGATTGGCATGCTTTATTTCAGTCAACTATCTCATCCATTTAATGCTCTCACTGTCCCTCTATAACAGTTTCATCAATTTTCTCATACCTTGATTGTTCTCACTTCCCTATAACATCTCAACCTTTCATCTGTATTCAATAATTGTTTCATACTCTATTTTTTGTTATCTTCTTGACTCTTCAATTTTCCACATTAGCAATGGCTTGAGCCATTCAGTGGTGGTTACAAGAACCTATTCAACATCCACTTCTTTTGGACTTGTTCCTTCATGTGTCATTAACAACTTGAAAGACATCTACTACCTTGAATGAATAAGACAAACCTATTTCTCTTTACCTACTCCTTTGATCTTATGCGAATTTCAAGGGATTGTTGATATTCTTGTAAGTTTAAGAGCTCATGAGTTTCATCATATTCAAGTAAGACAAGTTTGGTGCACATTGAACAACATTATCCTTTGATATTCAACATTTCCCTCTTTTGGAAACTTGATCAACACCTATTTTATCCCTTCATTCCAGCTAATTGAGTTTCTAAGGCATGCTCATAGGATTTTTAGTCTCTCACAGGGTTCAATGCATCCTAATCCATCATACAAGATAGCTTGAGCAACATTTTTGAACAAAAAAACAAGTTTGTGTTCAATTGTGCAGGCCACCATTACACTGTCACAAGCAATTTTGAACTTCAAAATAAATGGGGCTTGTTCAAACAACTTCTAGACTTGGCTTATCCTCCTAGAGCTTGGAGAAGACAATAGACAAATTTCCCTTGTATGAAATTATGAAAAAAACACGATGAAAACCTTTATTTCACTGTCTAACCTGACTGACAGGGGTTTCATAATTTTTGTTACCAAATTCTCACTCCACACTTGATGAATTCACAATTTTCTTTTTGCATTAGCCTCGTATGCATTCCATAGAGGTTTTCTCAAAATTTCAAGGATTTTGGATGGTGGAAACTTGACATTTGATCAAAAAACTTTCTTGAAAAACCTAAATCAGGGTAACTCGGCTATATACAACCTGAGGAGAGAGAAAATTTGATTTTTCCTTCAATTTTGCATGAAACTTGAAACTTTAAGCTTCTATGGCCTTGTGAAACCATTCTCCACCTTCTCCGCACAACATTAATCCTTGAAAATCCTTCATATGCTCCTAGGGATGAAGATTATCAGATTTATGACTGTAAGGAACATAAAACCTTGTTTTAAGAACATTTTAATCTTAGTCCTTCACTTATTAGGACTTGTCAATGACTTTGAAGTATGTCAATGTTCTTCATGACTGTTTTTGGCCCCCCTTGAAATCAGATAGACCACATTAGATCATCATTTCTATAGGCTTCCCATTGTTGCTCTGAGTAATTGTTCCCAAAAACATTTGTCATTGGCAAGATTGACAAATCAACACATTCTTATGCGCAAAAAGTTCATACTAGTTATGTAAAGAGTTTCTATAATCATTTTTCATGATGAAAATGATGATTGGGAGTATAAGATTGAAGAGGACAACTCAAAATAGTGGTTCTATGAAGATTGAAGCAAAATTTCTTGACTTATTTCCAGGACAGCTCAGAAGGATTGAGTTCATGCCTTAAAATTCACCTATAAACCATTTCCGCTTATCAAACATCTTGTTAGAAACCTGTGAAGAGGATTTAAGCTCTTATTAAAACCATTTCACCACTGTTGGATCTCGTATAAGACTGTACCAGTGAACTTGAGAGAGCAAACTTGTTGTTATATGGTTTCTTAAGAATTCACCTGAAAGACTCACCTTGTCACCTTGTGCTGGTCATCATCACGACATGAGGAGATGCTTAAAGATCTCTAAAGAACTATTAGTTCTCAAAATATTGATTAAATAACTTAAAAACTCAATTATACCTTGACTGCTCAGGACACATGTCAGGAAGGAAAAGAAACCTCTCTGAAAAATGTTTATATCTTTTCAAAAATATGTCCAAATGACTTAAGAATTTTTGCACTAGCTCAAGCTTAAAACCCACTACAAAAAGTCCTTCTATGATTTATCTGAAGGAGACACTATATTTTTGTTTGAGACCTAAGAAGCTAGGTAGCTCAAAATGTGTTTTTTAAGAAGACTGATTTGGAATAACTTGAATAACTCCAAATTCTCATCACATAATTTGATTAAATTTGACATGGAGCATTAGAAGACACCCCTCTACACATTCTAAGTGTTTTTTGGCCATAACATTGCTTCAATTTGCACCACAAATAATCACATGAGTCTCATGAATTAAAAGGACATCAATTTGGTTTAGCACAGATTGATAAGAAACAAACACTCTGTGACTCCCTAAATGCACTAGTTCCATGACAAAGAAGCACTGGGACAACACAGAGACATCAATGACAACCAAACACAAAGGTGGGAAACAATTACCCTATGGCACATTGACTCCCTTAACACAAAGGTGGGTAACAATTACCCTATGGATTGATAAGAAACCAACACTCTGTGATTCCCTAAACACACTACTTCCATGACAAAGAAGCACTAGGACAACACATAGACATCAATGAAAACTAGACACAAAGGTGGGCAACAATTACCCTATGATGTAGTCTTGTGCTTTGGTTCACACTTGACTATTGAGGGCATACTACACATGAACCTCACACACTGCACACTAGGTACTACACATTGCGTCTCTTCATACCTCTTAGAGTACATCTTACATTTTACATACTACATCATTTGTGTGGCAACATTTGTACATCTAAACATCATACTAGTGTTCATCACACATGTGTCATACTCCTATTGTCTATGACTCTAGCATTACATACTATTCATTATACATACTACATAGTGCACATTTCACACTATTATGATATCTACACATATTGCATTGCATTCTATACATCGCATATTTACACATTTAGCTCATCACATGGTCGTATCTTCTCATCACCCATAATACATCTTCTTATACGTGTTGCACTCACTACCCAATGATGCACTCTAGTATCATGGTCCATATTGGACTGTTGAGGGTATACAACGAAAATGGACCACATAACATTCACACGTTCATCATTCGATCTTCTCATGTGACATTCCTTGGATTAGTGATATATGCCTTGGGCTATAATCTCACTTCTCCTTGCATCATCTTGTGATCATTTACATCATCACCTTCTCTTAGATTGTTTAATGGTATACGTTTTAGGCTAAATCACCACCTTCTTTCTATTCATCTTGTCGTGATATACGCTTAGACTATAGAGTCATGCAATTGTCATTGTTATGACGCATCTCATCACCACACAATCATCACAACGTGCTACATTGGTGTCTCCAGATTTTACCTTGAAATCTGAGACTACCCCATGTTTAAAAAAAATCATTCTTTTAAAATAATGGGTCTTTTCGTGTTTTTATTGCCAGAAGATGTCTGTTTTACGTTAAGATATTCCCAGTGAATCATATGAGCCAATTTTGGCAAATACCCAGATGCTGAAACTCATATTATCCCTCCGCCAAGTTTTGTCTATGGGAAATTTTTATTTAATTATTTATTAAATAAATAATGCCCCGTTTGAAGTAAATTGTGCTCAGGTTGAATCATGTTGAAGTTTTGCATGCCAGTATTCACACATCTCAATAGGGTTTTCACCAGGAATGAATTCAGAGCTTTGTTTGTGACTTCTGGCAAAGTTTTTCATTTTTATTTATTTCTTTTACATTTTTCTCTAGTTTTCCTCAGTTGTTTCTCTGTGAAATTCCCCTAGGTTTGTTCCTTGTCCAGTATAGTTTGTTTAATTACCTGGAGCATCTGGAGATCATTTACGGCCGCTGCACTAGAAGGAATCAACCTCAGAATGCAAACTTCTGACCAAAAAAGATGAAGTCATGCACAAAAAGCCTCTCCTAGGCAAGTCACACTTTTTGGAATAAATAGATCTAAGCTGCAATGGGAATTTTGGTAGTGGCAGGCAGGCGGGAATTTCTTACTTGCCTTGCAGGTTACTTTTTCCCATGAAGTCAAAGTCACTTAAGTTGCAATGGGAATATTAGAGGTGGTAGACATGTGGGAATTTCTTACCCACCTTGCACGGTAAAAATTCCCATTATAAAAGAAAAATCACTTAAAGCACTGACGAGAATTTCTTACCTGCCTTGCAGGGTAAAAATTCCCACGATGAAAATCAAATCACTTAAGTGGAAGAGGGGATTTTTGGAGCTGCAATGCAGGGTGGAAATTCCCATCAAAGTTGACTTCCTATTTTTGGAGATTACCCTTGCTAAAAATTGCGACCCCGCCTTGGGTGAGTAACAATGCATTTAATAATATTTATTAATTGTTTATTCACCCAATTTTGGCACCATAAATAGAAGGAAATTCAATGCAAGTGGAAGAACTAAGGAGAAGTCAAGGATGCATGCTAAAAATAAATAAAATAAATTTATTTAAAAGCAACCAGCAACATACATAATTGGGCGTGCAATTTGGGTGAATAAACATGATTGTTTACTAATTAAATTTTCAGAAATAGGAAGGGCAATTATTAAAAATATAATGTTGAGGGTTATATAAGGATGGGTTGTCATAATAAATAAGCAATTAATTCTTTTTGTAAAGGATTGTAGTCTGGATAGGTTTTGGTGCCAAAGGAAGGAGGTTTTTGCATTAAAGAATGTTTTTCATTGCCAAGGAGCTTCAAGGTTTAGCGCCTAGGGTTGGAATGGCTTGATTCTTGCTATGATAATTATCTACATGTTGGTATAAGTGTTCTAGTGAATTAAATAATGTTTTTGCTTGCTTTGCATGCAAGAAAAACCTCAAATTTTAGGGTAGCAGGCTTCATATGCAAATTTTTGGTGACAAAAATCAAGTATTCGTGCTTTGGACTTCATCTTTGTCTGAATTAATTATAGGTATTCATCACAGGTGCTCATATTAGTGAAAAGAAGTTCAAATCAATGTCAGATACATTGAATATATCTTTCGAATCTGAAGAAGTTGCCATATCTGCACAAATGGATCTAGATTGCAAAGGCTTTCAGCAAGAAATTCATCCTCTTGTTTCCAACACAACCCATGTAGAAGTCAATGCATGGAAAATTCCTTCCAGGATCTTGTGCATGTGCTCCCAATCTTCTAGTTGAAGCCTTCATTGAATTTACTTTGCATGTACTAAAGAAGAATTACAAAAGCTTCAAGGATAGAAGAGAAGACAGGTCAAAGACAATACCCGCAAGCAAATCATAGTCATGCATAACATCTAGATCTAGTTTGGTGAGAATAAAAGGCAAAAGAGTCAACCACATGTAGAATATGGAAGAAGAACAAGACTGGGAGGGTTGCATCTTTCTTCTTATTTCTTTTCTTTTTCTTTTTTTTCTCTGACAAAGTAATTGAGCAATAAATTAAATTATAAAAACTTAAGTGATTGGTTTAAAAGTCGTTACTTGAAGAAGTCAATTACTTGGAAATAGGTGGCAGACATGCAAAATAGAAGGTTCTTTTTTTCAGTTATAAATCATGCATGTCATGTAAAGAGGAATTCCAGGAGGAAGATTGCCAGTTGTTTCCCTTTTCATAGCTTCTGCATGCGGGAATTCATTTAAAGCTTCCTATCTGTAATTGCCCTTTATACACTATAAATAAAGGAAAAACCTATGGGTTAAAGGATCAAAATTTGTAATCAGCATTCTTATGTTCCAGACTTTGAGCTGAAACCCTCAATAGCTTTCTGCAAGCAGAGGAATAGAGAAGAGGCAGACTTCCGAAGAACTTTGTGTTAATGGTGCATTCATTTCTTATTTCTTTTTAGATCTCTACACAAACTTTGTGTTGTCTTAGATCTAGATCTAAAGTTGTCCTTTGCTTTAAATTATGCATTTTAAGATCTATTTTTTTCGTTTATGTGCATGTGATCAACTTTGTCAACTATTGGTTAGGTTGCACATCTTCTTCCTTTCTTCTCGTATTTAATTATTTCCCCTCCTCTGCATATATTCATTTCTTACAGCTGCTTACTTGTTGCAAAACTGTCTAGCTATGTTTCTTGAGCTACATAGTTAAAGTAATACGAACAGATAGATACTAGAAAATATAATTGGCAAAATCTTACACGGGAGCCTCACCGGTAAATGATGGAGATTTATCTCATGACTGCCTAGGTTTTCAACTGTACAGGTTTAATGGTATACATTTTAGGCTAAATCACCACCTTCTTTCTATTCATCTTGTCGTGATATACACTTAGACTATAGAGTCATGCAAACGTCATTGTTATGTCACATCTCATCACCACACAATCATCACAATGTGCTACATACATCACGTATTTGACCATTTCCTGATGATGCACTCTCATTTTTGGTTCATTCTTGACTATTGAGGGGGCATATTAAATGAATCTCGCTGCTTACAACTCCATTCACTCAGGGGGCATGGGGCTCCTATCATCCACTTTGCATTATATTCCATCCATTCACAACTTACTGCATTTTATGGTTGCATTTACTCTTGCTTGCACTTGTCTTTACATATTCACCTTACTACACATACTAGATAGATCTCTTGTATGTCATTATCTTTACCATACACACATCCGTGTTCACGTTTTTTTCTAGTTGTGATCGCATGATACAGAGATTTTACATGCAACATCGATGCTTGACACACTACCTACTGGGGGCATCCACATTCGCACACTACAGGTGTTATAGTTTCATTTTATACTTAGCACTTTCTATTATCAGGTTATACATGCTTTGACATAGTTGTTATTTTTCTAACATGTTAACGGGTGCTTCATGTTCAACATTTGTTGTGCAGGGATATTTGCTTCCATACTTGTTTTTTTGTTTTCTATTGCTTTTATTAGTGGGCCTTGCCCTTTGTTGTGTGTACACACTTTCTTATTTATGGCCATGAGGGTCTTGAGTGTCTTGTGACATCATGAGCGGTGTCCCATGTTTGCAACCCACTTTGCGCAGTTTATGATTTTCTCTTTGAGTGTTTACATTATGTGCTTATGTTCTAGCTTACACATTTTTTATGTCTACATGTATGGTTGTTCGTAATGACACGTGTTTTCTAGCCACTTTTTTGTGTGCTCTTGGTCTCTACCAAGCACTTTCCCTTCCCCTATAGGGCAGAGTTTCAATTTACACGGTTGGTCCTCTTTTGGGGCCACATTCTCCTATTTGCGACGTTGCATGCTCCCCCAAAGAGGGGGGAATCATTTGGGGTTTACACATGGTACCGATATAGTTCAGTCTACAGTTCATTATACAGTACAATCTACAGTTGTCGTCCATGAAACATTTCAGTTTACAACGAGTGGGTTCAGACTAGTCTATGAACCCCACACACAAGGGATTTTATAGGGCAGATTGTCCTTAGCATTCTGGGAGTTGTTACAAATTGGAGGATACAACATACTTTCCTCCCTACACTACTTTGGCCAGTGGTGTCAGATTGCCCAAAAAAACTAGACTATATAGAGATCTCTTCACCAATCTCATGGAAGCAATTACAGATTGGAGAATAATAGTGCTTTCTCCCTACAACTTCTTCGGCCATAGTGGCATGAGATCACCCAAAAAACTCAAACTTCATCGACAGTTACAGGATATCCTTTCTACACCCTTTTGTCTCATCACGGATCAGGTGCACATGTTCCTTTTTCATTTTCATTACTTACTATTTACACTTGTTTACTATATACATGCATTTTTACACATATACATGGGTATTTGACTACTTGATCATCTTCTCTTTTGTAGGTCCATCAGTATGGGAAGCAAGCGGTCAACCACAACACACACATGATAAGTACATCACACACAATACTAACCATACAGGTACACTACACACATTGGCATCTACACACACGCTTCCATGCCCTAGGTTCACTCTCATCACTTTTACATTTTTTGCATCTTTAGTCTCCACACTCCATCTTTTTGTCACTCCATGCTTTGTCTAGTCCTTCATCATGTTTTCTACATCACTCTACATGGATATCAGGTACACATCTCTGTTTACTTTATGTTACTGAGCATTCTACTCACCAACATAAAGTGGGGGAAAATGTAGTCACTAAATCATGACACTTTGAGTCAATATTTAGTCCCAATCTCATACTACTATTCATATGGTTTTTAAGTGAAGAAAGTACTAATTAACCCATGTCCTTTGACCTTTTTAATTTATTTTATGTTGTCACTTCTGATCCTCTAACCATACTTGCATAGTCTGTTTTGTCATTCTTGCGTTATTCCTATTCCTGATTGGGGCGCCCAACAAGGACTGGGGTGCCCCAGGCGCTTTAGTCCCCTCTGGGCACCTTGATCCTCTTTGTACTTTGCTTCCATATTTTGGGCACTTTCTAGCCGATGTTTGAGCTTTCCATATTTTTAGTGGTTGGCCTTTTCGGGGTTAATTACGAAATTAGAACAAGAGAACCATATAAATATAAAGTTATGAGACCATAATGAGGGACCAAGCACTAAGCACTTACTATCATCATCTAGAGTTGCATCCATCAAAGGACACCTAAAGAATACATTTACATCCATCTAGCTCTATCATAAGGCACACAAGGTTGGTTCATCTACATCACACTTCATAGGATGGGAGTCTATTGTTTCCATGCACACATTTATTACATTCTACATCTAGTTATTGCTCACTACTTCACAAAGTGCGACTATGGCACAAGAGCAACCTAGGGCACGATTTGCACACACACACATAGAACTACATTGGATCTGAGATGTAGTGCAATGCTTAGTTAGTAAGTCCACCATTGTGGTCACTGAGGATAGTCTGACCCTTCATATGCATCTTTATTTTTTATGAGTTTGATGCTTGTCTTGGGATTTTGCATGTTCTTTCTTCATCTCTGATTTACAGTGAAATACTAGAGTAGTCTCAATGACAGTTAGTGTGGACATGATAGCATATTGATAGGTAGGAATTCATCTTAGTGACACCTCAAAGGAGGGTTTTAGGCCATTTATACAGACCAGGGTGCCTAAATCTTAGACCAGGGTGCCCACAGGTGCCCCCTGTCCCTCTCCAAGCACCCCAGTCCAGTCAAGCGAGCTTAGATATGTGCTTTTTGAGGCTTCTGTGTGGTTGTTTCCCTCCTATTTTCTCCGTTCACACTATGAAAAAGTTTCACACCTTCGTCAAATTAGCTAAGAAATTCCTATCCCCTATTACACATTAGGTTTTTACATTTCTACCTACTTAGTTGTTTGGGTCTCTTTCTTTATTTTATTTAGTTGTTATTTACTACTTTGCATAATGTTATATTAGGATAGGATTTCCCATTTTAGCATAATCAATATAAATAACCTACTAACTACTGTACGAGACAATTGGGGGCTTTTACTTCCTATATACTACTTGGATAAAAGGAACACTTGAGGACTACATTTGGGGGTTGCATTATTTATTGCATAGGAAGGGAAATTTGAATTCCATTACACACATTTATCTTGGGGGAAAATTAGTTGTAGCTTGTTATCTTGATGTGATCGACCACGAGGGAAACCTAGCTTTAAGGGATGCGATTCTATCACACACACACAAAAATACATTGAGTTTTAAATGTAGTGTAACACTCAATTAAAATCACATTCGGCTGACCGCTGAGTTTAGTCCAACTCAAGCATATGCATATTTTATTTATTCTAATGTGTTCTTGAGCCTTATGTAGGTAGCTAGGGTTTGTTTTGCAGGTAGAATGTGACAGGAAAACCATACATCAAAGTAGATGCAAGACATAGTGAAGTGAAGTTGACATTTTCAAATCCTAAAAGAACCAAATCCGCAATCACTACTAGGACACTAGTGCCCATTATAGACACTAGCACCTGAGGTAGTATTGTCCCCTTCTGGGAACTACCGTCCATCATACATGCAGATCACTATCTTCTAGATGAAGCACATACAATCCATATCTAGCTTATTCCATCATCTTTCCAGGACATATCTGACACAGGCAGGGAGTTATCATCTAAGTGCCCTCTTACCCTCTTGTTGTTTGTATATTTTTTGTCACTATATGCTTACATGTTATATATTTATGATATTATATGATTTATCTCAATCCTTTGATTAAGACTTAATTTTAGTTAAATAATTTGGTGAACCCCCACTCTTGATCGAACTGTAGTTTTCCACATGATTCCTCCTTTTATATGCTTTATGTATTCCTAATGGATTAGCAAAAGATGTTGTATAATCGTATTTGCAAACCTCTTTTACCCAAGTATGATTGGTCTTCAACCATATTTTGTAAATGCCCAAGAAGAAGACAAATTTTATTATAAGGTATATACCGCTAGGCCTACAAATGGCTTTCCTTTTCCAATTAAAAACTTATAAACCCTCATCTTGATGTTTTACTCATACCCTCTATTGAGGCTACTAGTTCTTGTGATAGTGATAGTGATATTACTTTTCTTGCTTCAAATGATACATGTGTAGAGGATTTGGTTAATTTTTTAGATGAGGAATGTTTTGTCAATGATGTTTGTGATACTCATACATAAAAATTTCATACTTCTAATGTTGTTGTAGATGATATTCTAAATGGTACTAGCCTTGATATTTCTTTTATGCATTCTCCACCCACTTTTGCACAAGTAATGATGGTTGATATTGCTTGTACTACCCCTCCCATAATTCCACCCATTGTTGATAATGATGTTAATGTTCCATCTCTTTCTTGTCAATAAGTTCTTGTCAACTGAAGATTGTTCCCTAAAAGACACATCTTTCTTCCTCTCCTAATTATGTGCAAGGTAGTAATCCTAGTACTCATACTTTTTCTCATGATGTGGTAGAATCTACAAATATTAATGGTGCATGTATTTATACGCTTGATACTCAAAAATATATTGTACATGATGATGATCCTCAAAATAGTGTGCATGTTGTTTGTATTCATTCTTATAACTACCTTGTTGATAAAAGTGTGCAAACTTCTATTTCTCTTGATTCTTCTTCTAATGTTCATACCCCTAGTTACCCATTAATTGATCCTAATATTACCTTCTAACCAAATAACGTACATATGGCTACTCATAATGGCAAGATACAACCACTTAATGAACCTCTTAATGTTTATGTCATTCCACAACAAGAATTCTGTAGACACTAATTTTTGGTACACTTGTCCCCCATCCCACGTTCGCTCCCCTTCATGTTCATCTTGCTTATTCATACCTCTCTTCCTATTTAAATTTATATTTCCATCCTACATCCCATTTTTCTCTAATCCCCCTATTTCCCCTATCCTAATCCCATCCTAATACTATCATTATTTATATTCCCTAATCCTCCTCTAAGTGTATTTAATTACCCCTAAAAACTATCCATTTTCCTAGGATTCCGCCCATAAACACCCCCATGTTGATTATCCCTAGGATTCCACCTCCCCTTGCATTCAATGCCCTATTATTTTCCCACTACCTTTTATTCTCCCCATGCAACATTAACTCTGCCTAAATACGGCTAAAACACCTAATTTTATCCTCTTTAAGACCCCCTTTATTGAGATAAAGATCACTTTCACCTCCCAAGTAGACAGTCTTGCCGTAGTCACCAGTGAAACATCTAGGTCTTCATCGACCCTATAGATATGACTCTACCCCTTCTCTCCTCAAGATGATTTTTTTAAGTATTTTGGATATCTTGCGAGATTTGTCTACTTTATTCATCTTCTCATGATCAACAATATTCAACTTGGGAGTTCTTTTAGACCAATTTACATGCCATCCATTAGAGATTTGAATATTTAGAGATTTTCCTCAGAGTCCTTCCATCATGTTCCATCACCCCTTTCTTGTAGGTCTACTAGTTTCCTTAGAAGCTCTATTGTTGCATCTACTGATCACTGATACTTCTTCATAGATCCTTTCCCCATCCATTTAACCCTATTAAACACTAGATACACATGTCCGTTCGCCATTGGCCCAACCTTGTTGCCGACGACCCAAGATGTATTTCCCCACTTTTATGTCTCCATCATCATTTACTATTTTTCCTACATCTACCTCATTCTCAAGGCCCTATGTTTCTACCACCCATCTGCCTGACATCCCACATCATGCTATTTGGCCCTAGTTGTCGTTAACAAGCCTGGATCTGCCCTTGGTCACCGTCGACCCTGCTTAGGGTTTACCATCTGTATATTTTTTCCTTGCATACTTTCTGTTCTTGATGCTTCTGCATCATATTAGGACATACTCAACGCTTCAACATCAATTCCAGGCCTATTTTCTTCACATCGTTTGATTTACTCTATCGCAGTCACTGTCACTATATCAATCAATCTCAGGTCACCATTAACCTGATCAGGTTTGAATTAGTTTATTAATCATCTACATTATCTAGATATTTGTCTTAGTATCTCTCATCATATCTCATGTCTTCTATCTTTATCTGGTTATTTGTTGCATCCTATTTATCCACTGACCATTTATCATATATTTTTATCAAATTGGGTTGATATCCATCCCTAGTGAAGTTATCACTTCTTGAGGACTGGCCCTCGTCAAGCAACCCACCACTCTTATCTACTAATCATTTTCATGTTTAGATTCTCTTTGTTGTGTAGGTTATCGAGCTCACCGTGCGAAGAGGATTATTTTTTTCCCATATATCCATCATCATCATTATCATGTATCAGGGGGTAGCCTTAAACCCTCCCATAGTTTTTTAGTTTCTTGTTTTCTTGTATCCCTTCCATTAACTTGTAATAGGAGTCCGGAAATCTTGTCAAACATTCTGATCATGGTCGGTAGGACCTACCATTTTTCTTTGGTGGGTTCTTTCTTTTCATTATTTTATTTCCATTTTCTATTTCTTTCTCTCCTTTCTACTGACTATACAGGTAGCACTTCACTCTATTTGCATGCTTTGTAGATGGTTTCACTTACTTATATCAACAATGTGTGTGCTTAAAATTGGAAATAGAAAAGGAAATAGCATTATCCCGGTATTCCTCATTTTGTCCTGTATTTGTCTCTTTTTGCATTTCTCTCCCTCCTTTGTTTATTTCACCTCATCAAATTTCACATTTCATTTTAGTACTTAAAAATAATACCTTCATGCTCGATTGCTCACACAGTCTAACTAGGAGGTAATCTTTTCCATTCACACTTCTTTCACACACAACTAAACTCACAAATCAATTGAACACATCCAAAAACATTTCCTACTAGGTGCAGAATTATTGGGATTTCATCACCCAATAATGAAGTCCATCATGGTATTCTTGACTGTAATACAAATTTCTTGATTATCGGTATATTGGCTAAGCAGCTCGAAACCTTTATCACTGCTGGTGCATGAAGTACGGGGTAGGTCCCAATACCAAGCCACATATTAGTAATCATCACAGATTTTTACCTCATGTACCTTCTAGGTATATCAAGGATTCTATCCTAAACAAACATGAAACTAGCCTTTGACTGGACATTTCTTAGGTTCCCTTCTATCCTTTCACTTTTCTCCTTCACACTTTTCTAAATAAACAATATAATTAACACTTTGTTGTTTGATTCACTTTTCATATTAATAACCAACATAAATTATTGTTTTCTATGTCAATCCCTATTCTCCCTCATTCTCAAACTCAGAAAAATGGAATATGACAACCTCATCTAACAGTATCCCCATCTCCAACAAAATTTCTCAACAAACATATGCTCTTATCATTGTTTCTTCCATGCTCCTTTGATCATTTCCTCTTCAATTCCCCAACCTATCGTTGCTATGATCCCCTGTAGCAAGCTCCCCTATGGTTCAAAAAAAATCCCCAATGTTGAAACAAATCCTTTTTTCTACCATCATTTTATCCCCTATAGACCAGCTACACACCCATCCACTTGATTCCTTAGATGACCTTTGGGCCTCCCACTATCCCTCGCAGATGTTTGGATTTCTCAGGAACTTCTTGACACTTAATCTTGTTACTCTTCATGAATATATTATTTGTAAATCCACTAAGTCATTCCCATCAATGGAACTCCCCTTAAATATTTGTATGCTTATGACTCTCAACCCAAATCCACCTAACTCTTCACTTCTCAACTTGTTGTATTCTTCTCTTAGAGCCATGAATGATCTTTTCATAGCCCAACATGAACATGGCTCTCATGATTCTTCTACCAGTAATCCCCCAAAATAATCAATCCATTTAATTGGTGGTTCATATTCCACCCAATCTTCCTCACATCATCACCATCTCTATATCTATCTCTCCCTATCCCATCCCCATCTAATGTTTTCATCAACACCCCCATTCAAAATCTCCATAGGAATCTAAATTTACTCCCTCCACCTCCTGAGCAACACATTTAGAGCTAGGTTCCTATCTTCACATCCCAAGTCCACACCAATGTTATTACCTCACAAACCCCACCCTTTGGAGTCAATCCAACCAATCAACCTCCACTCCAAAGCACCTTCCAACACATGTTTCCTAATCACACCATGCAAACATCTCAAGCACCTCATCCAACACATCCCCAATCTAATCCCCCTATCATCAAACAACAACCTCCTCAATCTCATCCACTCATCTACATCCCTTCCCAACACCCTAGCTCCCAACCTAATCAATCACAACCTCTCAGTTATCTTCCTCCTTATCAACCACCCCCACAAACTCCTACTTATCCCCAAAAATATCAATCCTATCCATATCCAAACCCATCCACTTCTTACAATCCACAGCTTCATACATTGACTTCTCATCCCCATACCTCTAATGACCCCATGTAAGCTTTGCTAAGTAGGTTGAAAATTTGGGAAGTCACTAACTTGGGTCCTAAAACCTCATTCACTTATGAACAAATTTGTAATGAGCCTATAAATCCATCTGTCCCTATCAAACCATATCCTCCTCATTCAGAACTCCCTAAATTTTTAAAATTCAACATTAAGAAGGACCCTTAACAACACCTTCACGCCTTTAGGCACACATGTTATCTCATCTCCCATGACCAAGATCTCATGCTTCAAACTTTCCCCATGTCATTGGTTGGGACTGCTTTGGACTAGTATAATGGAATTCCTCGGTATTCTCTCTTCTCCTTCACCCACCTTACGTATCTCTTCTTAGAACACTTCTCCATTAATATTGTGTGTAAAATCCCCATTACTGACCTCTATACCATGAAACAATTTGATGACGAATCCATCATGGATTTCATCACTAGGTGGTGTGGCATCATCAATCAACTATCCTTATCACTTCCCCTAACTGAACTCATCAAACTATTCTTTAGATCATGAGCGAAGCATATCTCATCCACTCTCCAAATCCAATATTTTTAAAGCTTTGAGGAAGCCTTCACTGCGGCTCACAAACTAGAACTCCGTGCCCTTGAGCAAGGCTATGTCAAGCTTCCCTCCAACAAGCCAAAAACTAAATTTACCAAATCATCGTTCCCTCATAATGACAAATCAAAAAATGCGGCAAGTGCCATTATCATTAAATCTCCTTCTGCATCCAAATCTCATGCTGAATCTCCACAAAGATCTCCTAAACCAACTCCTAACTCTACTCCCCTAAGAGAATCTTATAGTTCCATATTCGAAAAACTTTTGGCTACAAACCTTATTCAACTACCCTATATTTTACCCATTGGTGATTCACATCCCAAACCCACATGGTATCGAGATGATCACTATTACAAAAATCATTGAATATGTGACCATGATATTGAAAATTTTGGTACCTTCTAGGACCTATTACAACAACTTATCGATCAAGGGGACCTTCAAGTAAATAATCTTAATGCCCCTCCTAACCAACTACTTGATGTCTTCAAACAACCCTTCCCTAATCATCCCCTAAATAACCAAGCTACTCCTCCTATATCCTAAGCACCAGACGCCCACATAATCAATACTTTGAATTAGGCTTCCACAATGCCACCCTCATCCATTACATCCACATCTATTGTACCCACATCTACTACATCTACTACCCCTACATCTACCAAATCCACATCTATTACACCCATACCTATTGTCCCCAAGTCTATTGTACCCACATCTACTGCATCCATGTCTACTACTCTCACATCTATTACACCTACACTTACTACATGCATACCCACGTACACATCTATCTCAACATCCACTCCTACTTCCTCACCCATATCTGCATCTACTATACCCACATCTATCGCATCTACCTCTATCCCAACAACTCCATATGTATCCATACCTATACCTATAACCACATCCGAATCTGTACCATCTTTCATCTCTACCAAACTGACATCCCCCATTGACTCTACCATAAGTAGTGTCCCTATCCCATATGCATCTCCAACAACTACCACCACTTATATATCAACAAGACCCACACAATCTACAATTATTTCCAATCTCATCAAATGTGTTATCCAAAAAACCACTTCCATCTTCAATCTTTACGTCTACAATGCCATCTATATCCGCATCATCTACAATTACCTCTAAAGATAACTCCACCATTAAAATCATCGTGATCCCCACCAAGGGTAAAACCTCACAACAAAAACCTAAGAACCTTGGCACTCCCATCCAAAAATTCCTCACTCACCCACTTAAGAAATTAGAGCTTCCTACCTCAAAGCCCCGTCAATCCAAGCCATCTGACATCCAGACATCTATCTTAGGGCCTCCACCTTATATTTTTTGGCCATGCCCTTTATCTAAAACACCCATCACAACCCAATCTCAATCCAAATCATCTATCTCGCCTCCTAAATATCCATTTGAATAATCTACTTCCAAATCTCGATCCAAATCATCCATCCCTCCTAAGTCTGAATCAAAAGCATCAAAAGTGAAATCTGAATCCAAGGCCCCTGCAAAGCCTCACAAGAGTAAGGTACCTCTCTTTCCTTTACCATCCTCCCCCAAACCAAATCCACCTGAAGTCCATGAGACTTCATCTTCACAAACCCTCATCGAATCTTATAGTGAAATTCTTCAGCATCTCACCCAAGCATCCACAATCACCCTTCCCCCCATTAATCCCTTTGACCCACATAGGCTGAAACCCACATGGTTTGATTACAATACCATATGTGTCTACCATCATGTCCCTAGACATGACACAAAGCACTATAGGACCCTCCGAACCCTCATTGAAAATCTCATGAAAGAGGATGATCTTCTCATCAAAGAAGACCACCCTCTCCCCTCTTCCAGCCCATCCAAATCTAAACCCAATCCTTCAATCAAGTATATAACCTCTAAAAAATCTAAGTCTACGTCCTCATCCATGTCTTTCATCACCATCCCACCACCGACTTCTACCTCTCCTAAGGATGGTCCTACTATTTATATAGATGTCATTTGTACCACCACTCATTCTTGCCCTCATGATTCCTAACCATCTACCCAATCCAAACCAAAAGTTGTGGTTTTGGAGATAAGAATAGAACATGAAGACTGACAAGTTTAAGTAAAGTCTATTTTGAGATAGATATCATGAAAAGGGAGTTAAGACGACATGCAAAGTTTTCGCTAATTAATAGGATTAGATCTATAGTTATATTAGAAGATAATCTATTATTAGCAAGCTTACATGCTCTTGTAGATGATCTTGTAATGCACATGGATATTTCTAGCATGTGGGCTATTTTGAAGAGTGCATGGGTAGTGAAGGGCAATTCCCCACTACCTATAAATATGTATTGATTTGCATGGTTTAGGGAGTCAGTTCCGTAATAGAGTTATGATGTTGGTTTATGAGTGCATGACTTATGGTGACACTACTATGTATGTATGCAGCTTATATGTTTTACAGTAATTAATGTAATGGATCTTTGTGGCTGGATATTGGTTATTGATATATCTGTTACTGGTTCTTGCATGGTGAACTTAATCTTGATTCTTGTATAAGCTAATCTTACACATGGTTATGATCTAGATCTAGTTTATGTTATGCACTATGCTTGATTATAGTTATGGATCTGGAATATATCTATGTTTGTGCTCATCATGACTAACTCCTTGACAAAGATTCCATAAAAGAGGGACCTGGTACCCTTGTGCACTTCGAGTGAGTGCTCAGTTCTAGCTGAGTGATGTGCCAGCGCGCCTTGGATTGTTGTGGTAAAATTAAAAGACTACATTTTGGTTCCGTTACTGGATCTCTTTTCTAGTTGTTTTCCAGGATGTTGCATGATGAAGACATATCAGTTGACTTTGGCCAATATTGAGGATTGGTTAGAGAATTTAGAGGAAGAGTATGCTCACAGATTTAACACAAGACCTGAATTTGATACACGTGTGTGGGTTGAACAAAATTTATATCATGAGCTATATGAGACCTTTTCTTATTTTTCCCTATAGAGTTGTATGAGTGGTTGGTAGAATACACATCGAAGAGAAATTGGAATTATAGAGCACTTGTTTGGATACAGGAAGATTTCTAAAATTTGCATGATGCTGATCTGACTTGGACATGCACGTTGTAGATCATTAGTGGAGTGGTGTATTGAAAATTTATATTCTGGAGTACACAGTTTCTACTTATTCCTGTCTAGAGGTTGCTTGAGTTTTAGTTCTTGTGATGAACCCAGAGGATCTTATTTGTGCACTATCCCTTTAGAGATTAAGATCTTGATCGTGACCCTGGATTTTGAATGGTCCTATGGCTAGCTAAAATTCCACCGTGTGTGGGGGAAGGAGCAGGTGTGGTGAAAGATGGTGGACCTAGTGGCAGAAAGGTAGAGAGAAGAAAGGTAGGCTTAAGTTTAATAAAGTGAATGAGAGGGACTTGGAAAAGTAGCGTGAAATTGTAGAATGAATGGTGTTGTGGAGAGAGATGGCTCGTGAAGGATTTAGAGCTCACATGGAAGACGTGGAGCTAGAGCATCTAGAACTCCCCCATTTGGGAAAGCATGGAAAAGAACCCTCTTTGGTTTTAGATGAGAGCACATCTAAGGAAATATTAAGAACCATGGGTGCACATCTGATCCTACCTAGTGACCTAGCCCTTGTGCTTGGTGTTCCAGTTCCTAAGACAAGTCATTATTGAGAGTTCGCTAGTGTTGAGGTGCTTTGGTAGCAACATAGGTAGATTTCATTTTCCAGTAAGTTTAGGAGTTAATCAGGTAGCCCATTCATCTATGGTGGCACAATCATCATCTATGTTATTTGGAGGTCTGGTTGGAGGTATATTTTCTGGCACGTCATCATCACAAAATGTGGGCACGTAGAACATTGGTATCATGTCTGGAAGTAGTACAAATTCACAGACTGTGGGAGTTTAGTTTAGTACAACTTTTGGAACACAAGGTAGTACATCCTCTGGTCTATTTCCTGCTACATGAAGGAGGATTAGGTGGTTCAGGATCTAGTGGATTTGGTGGTTCTGGAGGCGGAGGAAACATGAGAGGTAATACAGGTTCTGGATCTGGTGGGCAACGGTCCGCACCAACCCCAACAAGTTTATTTAGAGATGTCTCTTCATCTCCCAGAATACAGAGGAATTGAAGATGCAACAGAACATGTGCATATGTGTGAGATACTATGGCGCGCTAAGGGGATTACAACTCCAGAGCATAAGGTAAGTCAGTTTGTAACTACTTTGTAAGGGTGCATGCATATTTGGTACATGAAATATGATCTGAACTAGACTTGTGTGGATTATACTGCATTGCATGATGCTTTCTTAGTAAAGTTTCATATACCTGAGTTTGATTAGAAGAGCATCAACGTGTTAAAGGACATCAAACATGGGCATGGCTGAGAGTGTTAGGGAGTATGATGCATGCATTCAAAACCCTATTATCAAAGTTTATCTTATGACATTCACCCTAGTCAACATGCTCAATGGTTTGTTGGAGGTTTGATCACACCTTTCAGAAGGGCACTCTCACACAAGACTTATACAGATCCATGCAAGGTGCTTGAGGAAGCTCTACATGCATTGAGGTAGTTGGGAGTGTAGACACTAGAGTTAGCCCATTTTTGGAGGCTCAGATTACAGCTATGGAAAAACAATTGGAGAAGTTATCCGCTAATTCAGCTCATGAGACACACAGTGGTATTTGGTGCATAGATTATGAAGTAGAAGGACATACGAAGGATAGTTTCCCTCGTAAATCAGTGCCCGCCATGTTGTTGGATTATGAGATATGTCACTTGGATCATGATTCAAGTAGGTGCCCATATTGTTGCAATGCATGATAAGGAAGAATGTGTCTTGTTACTGCAAGATTTGTAGGTCTACCACTCATGATACAAAGAATTGTAGGTTGATTGATTAAATTCATGATGCCATTGATACTGGTGTATGTCAGACTAGTGTTGCAAACAATTCCAAGGAGAAAGGTGAGCATCATGATCATAGTTATAATGAAGGGCTCTGATGGCAGGTGGTAGAGGTAGAGGTTGAGGATATTGTGGAGGATTCAATGGCCAAGGTCATGGCAGTGGAAGAAGTGAGTTCCCTCATGGAACATGTTATACATGTGGATCCCCTGATCATTATAAGCATGAATGCCCTCAGAATATTATTTTCTCCTTTTGCAGGAAAGAACCACAATTATGAAGAATTCCTGGATTTGTATGAGCACCTGAGAAAGAAGCACAAGCAGGATAAGGGCACGGGAATGGTTAGAGTACAATGTGTTATGGAAGATCAGTGGATGCCAAAGTAGTTCCTGATCCTGAGATGTTTCCTGTATTGGTCACTACACGCGCTGAGGTATGCATACGCAGGGAAGTTCCAAAGAAAAATCCTATTATTACAAAAGAAGAGGTATTGCATGTAAAGTATCCAGAACCTACTCATCAGAAGGAAGTTTATCAAGAGACCATGGAAGTTATTAGAAACTTGTAGGGTGAGATACAATGCTTAAAGGAGCAGTCACAAGTTGGAGTAGGAAAAACAGTTGAGATTCCTTAGAAGGATGTTGATGATTTGAAGGAGGTTTGTAAGATGTTGTGACAAGAAAACATCATTCCTTTATTAGGGGAATGGTTAAGGGGGAAGATGTCGCACGCTGGAGTTGAGTGCGAGAGACAAATTTTACATGCTAACTTACCTCCTCACAGTCTTGATTATGAAAAAGAGATCACTCTGAATGTTAGTTGTTGATGGATGGCTTTTGAGTAACATTTTGATTGATACAGGTGCAGAAGTGAATGTACTCACCTTGGATGTGTGGAATCAGATGGGGAGGCCACCATTACAGCCATCTTCAAATGTGTTGTTTATGGAAAACAAGACTAAAGCCACACCCATTGGAGTCTTGAAGGATGCTACTATTACTATACAAGGGGCCAAGTTTACTGGGGACTTTGAGGTCTTGGCACTTGCAGAGGAAGATAGTTTTCCAGCATTGCTTGGGTGCCCTTGGTGTTATGCGAATAATGTTGATTTACACTTTAATAAAGGATATATCAATTTTGAGAACAAGGAAGAGCATGTCATCATTCCTTTAACAGATGGAAAATTGCACCTTATGTAGAACCTTTGAGTGAAGAGGATTTGAACATAATTTATGTGTGCACCATTAGAGATCTTGAAGTACTTGAGCCATCAAAGGAAGGAGTTATTCAATGGGATGATGCACAGTCTATGAGTGATACTACAAGTGTTGCATGTGACAACTGGGTGCATGGGACTTATGAAATGATTGGGCATGAGATGAAGAGTGTAGTTACGTGTGTAAGTAGGTCCACATTGTGTTAGGAATTTGGGCAGTAACCAGGTACCAAGGTACACTGGTGAGGGAAATCCTGAAGTATTTCTACATGCTATGGAAGCCCAATGGATAGACCAAGTGGAAAGAAGGAATATGCTAGTGTATACCTTGTGTGGGACAACAACACAAGCTGGTGGATGGTACATAGAGATGGTCTTTTAGAGTGGTGAGAAGTGAGAATCACTTCTTTTCTATATTTCTTCAGAGCAATGTGCCTACCAAGACATGTGAATTCCATGGGAAGGATTCTGCTTCACATCATGTTCAGCAGTGTGAGAGACTCTGGACAGAGGGGTAGGAGCCTTACCACCTTCACTATGGGTGCACAAATTCTACTTCACCTTGTGAGGTTGTGCATGTGCATGGTATGTTTATGCAGAGTTGAATAGAGAAACAAGGAATTGGCAAGAATTGACTGCAGGTATGATTCAAACCTTTGACTATTTTTCTACTAAACCTCCAGTGAATGAGGCATTACAGGTTATGAAGCACTTGACTATGGGAGATAGTGCAAAGGTTGAGGAAATTATTCAGGAGTTACTAGGTGAGTCAGATCTGGAGGCACGACTTTGAAGAAGAAGAGACAGATGCAGAACAACTTGGGTGCACCTTCCTAGAAAAATAAAAAGGGTAAGATGGTCTACGTAATTGATGATGAAGAAGTGGAGAATCTGGATGTTGAGCATACTGAGGGTACATGTGAGGTCTTAGACAGTGCAGATGAGAAGGTGTGTGCATATCATGAGCCTATGAAAATGAAGAAGGTCAACATTGGGATAGATGTTGAACCTAAGGAGGCCATCATTGGTGATTATTGGTCTGACTCAGAGGTTGCTAAAATAATTGAGTTGTTGTGTGACTTCCAGGACTTATTTCCTAGAGGCTATCATGAGTTGAAAGGGGTACATCACTCTTTGGGTGAGATGAGGATCAAGCTAAAGGAAGGTGCACCCAGTTAGGAAGAGGCCTTATAGGATGAATCCTAATCTGTGTGTCAAGGTAAAGGAAGAAATTGATAAGATGTTGAAATCTGGAATCATTGAGCCCATTGAGGAGTCAGAGTGGGTTAGCCCTATGGTGATAAGTATAAAGAAAGATGGAAGGATAATAATTTGTGTGGATTATAGGGAGTTGAATGTTGCATGTGTAATAGATCCCTTTCCCACACCTTTTACTGAAGAGATTCTGGAAGGCGTTGCAGGGTGTGAGATCTACTCCTTCACTGATGGATTTTCTGGATATCATCAGGTGAGGATTGCTAAAGAGGATCAAGAGAAGACAAACTTTCACCACTGAATGGGGAATTTTTGCATACACAGTTATGCCTTTTGGATTGAAGAATGTGCCTATAGTATTTTCACGCATTGTTGTACAAGCATTCCAAGATTTTATTCATAAGTTTTTACAGGTTTACTTGGATGATTGGATAGTTTATGGGCTAGTGAAAGATCATTGTGATAATTTAAGACTTATGTTTGAGAGGTGTTGACAGTTGAGCATCTCCTTAAACATTAAGAAGTGTGTTTTTGCTACACCCTTTGGGACTTTGCTGGGACATATTATTTATAAAGAAGGCTTGTTAGTAGATCCTGCTAAGGTTGTTGTTATTTTGGACTTAGAGGAACCTACTAACCAGAGTGAGGTGCGTGGATTCTTGGGGCACATAGGATATTACCAGAAAGTTTTATCAAAGGGTATGCTAGGATTTTCATGCCCTTGGAAGAATTATTAAAGAGTAAAGGAAAGTTCCATTGGGGTGAAGTGCAACAACACACGTTTTGAGACATTGAAGGAAAGGCTTACTACAACACCTATTCTATGCACTTTCCTTCATGGACCAAACCTTTTCATGTGCATGTGGATGCCTCTGGCATGGCCATTGGCACGGTATTAGCCCATCCTGGAGAAGGTATTGTTGATCATCCTATTTGTTTTGCAAGTAGGAAGTTGACCCCAGCTGAACAGAATTATACAACTACAGAGCATGAGGCCTTGTCCATGATCTACACACTGCATAAGTTTAGACAATACTTGTTGGCTACCCCATTTATATTCTATACAGATCACATGGAACTTAAGTACTTGGTGAACAAGACCCATTTTGTAGGGGTGCATATGCCATTGGATTCTGTTGTTTCAGGAATTTGACTTTACAGTGGTGGTTAAGCTAGGCAAGAGAAATTCTGGACCAGATCATTTATCAAGGATTAATTCAGGTGAGGACACATAGAGCATTGAGGATACAATGTCAGATGCACAACTATTTAGATTGAACCACATGCCCTCTGAACTTAGAAGATATTGTTGTATTTTTGCGAACTGGTGTGGCACCTGAAGGGATGAAGAGTTTAGAGAAGAAACAACTTTCCATACGCACATGCCTTATATGTTGATTAGTGGAGACTTATACAAACTAGGTCAGGATGAAGTTTTGCATGCCAGTGTGTACTTGAGCATGAGCACAAAGCTATTATGGAGGAAGCTCATGGTGGGATTGCAGGTGGACATTATGCAGGAGATGCTACCATGCGTGCAAGATTTTATTGGTTGGCCTATGGTGGGAAACACTGTATAAGGATTGTAAAGAATATTGTAAGGCATGTGACCATTGTCAGCACCTTGGAAAGCCTGGGCATAGAGATGAAATGCCTTTGAGGCCTATTGCTAGTGCAAAACCTTTTGAAAAGTGGGAAATTGACTTTGTGGGTCCTATTTCCCCACCCACGCAGGACTGGATCACACTACATTATAACTTGTACATATTATCTTACAAGGTGGGAAGAAGTGGTGCCTACAAAGGATTGCACAACAACTACGACAACAAGGTTTCTATGGGAGAACATTATCAGTAGGTATGGATGCCCATTGAGTTTGACAAGTGATAGGGGTACTCATTTTCCTTAATGAGACTATCAGGATATTATTGGTAGAATTTATGGTGGCACACCATAAAACAACACCCTATCACCCACAGGAAAATGGAACTACTGAGGCTTTCAACAAGATATTGGGACATACATTGACTAAGATTTGTGATGTTGGAAGGAAAGATTGGGATGATAAAGTCTCTTTTGTACTTTGGGCATACAGGACAACTTATAAAAGATTGAACAAATCCACACCCTTTCAGTTGGTGTTTGGCATGGAGGTTGTTTTTCCCATGGAATTCATGTTACCTTCTCTGTGTATTGCATGCAGGAGGTTTGGCTGATGAGAAAGCACTTGAAGAGCACATTGATAAACTGATGTAGTTGGATGAAAGGCATGCCATTTCCAGATGGAGTTAGAAGATAGAAAAGGCCAGAAGAAGGCATGACATGATAGGCATATTAAGGATAAGAAGCTTGAAGTTGGACAGATGGTTCTTCTTTATGATTCCAAGTTTTTGCGCCACCCTAGAAAGCTCAAAGTGCATTGGTTGGGACCATATGTTGTGACTTATATACTTGATTCAGGCACTTTCAGTTATAGGCATTGGATGGACATGGTTTCCCATTACTTCAACGGGAGTAGGCTGAAGCCCTACTATAAATAAGTCTTCTTGGTGTTTGTAATAAGGTAGTATTTCCATTTAGATTAGATTTCCTTTAATGCATTTCCCTTTTATGTGTTTCCTTTCATCATGTTCTATGCTTTGTCAATTTAGTTTAGTGTTTTGTGTAATAAGTGTGCTTGCACGCCAGAAGCTGATTACTATCTAAGTGATTTCATGCATAGAGGACCACACATACCCTTAGTGTGGGGTGGATTGAAGTGTAGAGATAAAAAAATTGAATTGGCACTCCTTGATATAGGTTTTCTTGATAGAGATTCCACCTGGAATGTGGGTGAAAGGAATGAGGTGGTATAAGTGTTGTGCATAAGGTGTTCTGAGAAGGTTTAGATGATTGAAGACCACGTAGGAAAAATGATCACACAAGTGTAATGTGAGGTAGGTAACGGCATGAGAAACTACTTGGGATATGGTGTAGAGGTTTTGTACTTTGGCACAGAGAGGCATGAAGGAGGTATGAGGCAGAGAAGTAGTATTAGCACACTAGAAGGTTACGACTGCAATGCACGAGGTGAAGTCGTGAAAGTTGTTATAAAGGGAAAAGGAACTTTATGGAAAAAGTAACTTAAAAGCATGGGTTGGAAGTACAAATATGACCATTGGAGGGTCATGAAAAAGTATAAATAAGGGGTTAGGGTAGTCATTTGGCTACCTTGATTTTGAATAAATTGAAGAG
The DNA here is from genome assembly GCA_019776745.2 of Taxus chinensis. Classification (NCBI taxonomy): domain Eukaryota; kingdom Viridiplantae; phylum Streptophyta; class Pinopsida; order Cupressales; family Taxaceae; genus Taxus; species Taxus chinensis. The sequence continues at coordinate 553,354,109 of CM034156.1, read as the reverse complement.
CTACCAAGCAGTTTGGAGAGTGACAAAGAGTTTAGAAGTGATGTGAAGTGTTTGCAAACCAGGATTGCTTGTGAGTTGTGTAGAGATCCTTGTGGAGAGGTGAGTTGGAATTGGAAGTGGAGTAGTGAAGGGTTGCATACATTTATAGCAGTTAGAAGTCGTCCAGGCTTGGGTAGAGAAGGGTTCAAAGTACAAAACACCTAGGGCACGCAGAGAGAAGTGAAATGGCACCAAAACCAAGAAAGTTACGCACAAAGAGGCCCAAGGTTGTGGCAGAGGAGCCCTTAGAAGAAATATATTCTGAAATGCAATACCCTCCTGGTGTTGTGTGGGTGGAGTTGTGGAAATCAAAGCTCACTCACTGTAAAATTAGAGTTTAACCACCACATGGAGGAGAATGAAAAGAAGATGAGGGAAGACCTGAAAAAGACACTCCCAAGGGGTAGATGAGGCTGGAAACCCTCTAATTGATGACTCTGTGTAGAGAGAGTTGGGAAAAATGGGTGTTTTATAGTTATGGGAGCTTCCATTCTTTGCAAAACCCACACATTTGTTTCAGTGGTTGATGTCACGGGTACACGAAGACTTCTTCTACTTCACAGGGAGAAGGATGCACCTCACAGGCCAATTGATTGAATGAGTTATAGGGCTAAGAAGCACAGGGGAGGATGTATCCTTGGATTTGAAGGCCACAACTAAAATTGAGGAGCTTGCCAAGAAACTAAACTATGAGAAGGGAGGTAGGGCACAAACCATTGTGGATTTGAATGATCTGGCACTTAGGGTCACTTCCTGACTCGTGAGCTGTAAGTTGGGCACGTCAGAAGTGCTGGAAATATATAAACAAGAGGTTTTTACGTAGCTTATAGAATCTCGAAGAGGGCACATTACAACCTGGCTCAATATGTTGCAAACAACATCATAGAGGAGGCACATTTGCAAAATGAAGAAGGAGAAAAAATCACATGGGGTTCCATCCTTCTTTTGATCATATTTTGGGAGGTAGGTGTCCTAGATGGACCTGATGGGAATGTGTGGGTTTACCCACCAGTAGATCCATCACCTGTCGTGTAATTTGTGGGATTCACTTGATGGAAACATTTCAAACACATACAAGGTGCACATTGATAAATGGTATGACAGACTATGTGAGGCCTTTGAGAATGAATGGCGCATTCTATGTGAGCTCCCTATAGTGGTTGGGGACCAAGTGAAGTTTGTAGTAATGCAACACTTCAGTCTTGCAAGATTCAAATAGGTGAATGGAGAGATGGGGCCATGGTAAAACTCCCATTTGCATTCACCACAAAATATTTGAAGTGCTCCATCAACAGGCTAAAGGATGCACAAAAATTGACTTATGATGCAGATAAGGTAGATTCTGATGTACACACTCTTCATGCCACTTACAGGTATGACTCCAGGCCTACATACCTCAAATTATTGGAGCCCGACTTCTTGGATCTGCACACCATAGATCAATGTAACCATTAAGGGATTTATCCATAGAGTATTTTTACAGTTGCACCCCAAGACACAAGGGGGAGTTGAGTTGGAAGTCACAGATTCCACTTTCCCTAAGCCTAGAGAAGCACTGATACCTCCCATAAAGGTGGTACAGTGGAGGTAACAGATGAAGAGGAGAAAGAAGAAAGTGAAGGGAAATTGGATACTTCTCACAAGAGAAAGTATTACACGTGCAGAGGTAGCAGTGAAGGTGGGAACCTCACAGCAAGGTGGCACTGAGCAGCAACAGGAGAAGCACCTAAGGTGTAGGAAGTCTCTAGCACAGAGACAAAGGCTGAGACTGAAGGTGAAGAGGACTATGTTGCATTCAGGGAAGAACTTGAGCAAGAATTTGAGGAACATGCTAAGAGAAGAGCCAAAGAGAAAGAAAAGGTAGAAGCCGAGGCACGCGAGAAAGGTAAAGTGATGGTTACTGATGAGGTAAGTAAAGTAGAGTTCACCAGTACAGTTTACCGAGCTAGATGAGAAGGACAAGGGTGACTCCTTTGTGATCAAGGAGGACAAAGGACTAGGAATAGGTACCAGTACCCCTACCCTGAAGAAGTAATGAACAAAGATGAAGGCACAAAGGAAACGGTGGACCCCAAGGTCACCACATATGGATTTTATTAATGATCCCAAAAAAGTGTTGCACATGTGCACGTTCTAGAGTACCTTGCCTATGGAGAAATTACATGCTTGGGAGCTACTAGACCCAGAGGGAGGAGTGTCCAGAACAAAGAAGATGTTGAGTTGGAATCTACATTCCCATGCAGAGGAGCCAAAGTTTGAAGTAAGTGAGCATGTGATCGAGACAATGATTTTACAGAAAAATCCTGGACAAAAGTATAAGGCCATCAATCCTAACCACTTGACAGATGAGCAGGCATGCAACACCTTGAACAAATTGGCTTCAGAAGTGGTGAAAAGGAATTTGGACTCAAGTGCTACATACGCACCCTTGTGGCTGACAAGAAGAGAAGGAACAAGAGATAAACTGACTGTGCAAGGGGTTGCGGGGTGAACAGGGTAGAACTAAGGAGGCATATGATAGAGCCAACATGCTAGTAAAGAAAATATTGGGACAATGGCCTTCATTAGTGAGCCAGGCTAGGAAAGACTATGGGGATGAGATGGAATACCTAGAGGACCTGGTTGGCATGCTCTTGGTCAACATCAAATGTGTGGGGCCTACAGAGGAGGAGATTGTAGAAGAAAAGAAGAATAACAAAATTGCAGTAGAGGCCAGGATCACTGAGCTGGAGGAATTGCTCACCCAGCTCAAGGAAGCGAATACAAAAGAAGATATTGGCTTTAATAGGTGCAGGAAGTGTGAGCCATATATTGATGTGAGGTTGGTGGATGAGGAAGAAACTCTGAAGTCTATACAAGAAAAGACCCCAACCAATAAAATAGAGTGCACTCAGCTGAGTATTGGATACCACAGACGCAGAAAGATAAGGTTAAGGAAAACCACGTGAAGCTTGAGTAGAGAATTGGTGAGTTCCAGAACTCTATACTAGAACACATGGATAATATTGATGGTGCTTGCATGAAAATAGAGGTGGTGATGAAGGAGCTAAAAAAAAGGGTAGATGAAATAACACCTGACCAAGTGCCAGGGATTGTGGAGGCTACATTGGGTAAAGCCTTGAAGGAATTGGAAGAATGGAAGATATAGTAGGTGAAGTAGATGCAAAATTTCTTGAGGTTTTCCAAGAACCTTAGTTCTTCTGGTGTGTACTACTCATTTTGTAATTTTTCCATTTTGGAACTTGTATTCTTCTTCTTGGAGTTTTGGACCTATGAACGAAGAATTGTCGAGGGTGGAAATCCAGCTAGTGTGGGGTAATGTTGGACCCCTAAAAGATGCTAAGTATAGGTGGCATGAAGGATTTTGATGCATGGAGTTAGGTGCGAAGGCATGCATGGGAGTATTACAGACAGTGCGTAGGGTTCGTGCCTGGGCCAAACATGTTCAAAGACTTAGCCACATTTTGATAGAACTGGGAGATGAACAGTTGGAGTGGCGGCCAAGAAAGGTTTTGGAGATAAGAATAGAACATGAAGACTTACAGTTCAAGAAAGGTCTATTTGGGATAGATCTCATGCGAAGGAAGACCAAGCAACATGCATAAGTTCTAGAGCTAATAATAGGATCTGAACTAGGAGTTAACTATAGAAGATCTATTATTAGGAAAGCTTTGCATGCTTTTGTATTTATCTTGTAAGCAGGTGTATGGATATTCTTAGCATGCAGCCTATTTTGAGGATGCATGGGTAGTGAAGGGAAAGTCCCCACCCCTATATATATGTATTGATTTGCATGGTTTAAGGGATCATCATCCATGTTTATAGAGTTATGTTGCTGGTTCATGAGCACGCGTGACCTCATGATGATATTATTATGTATGTATGAAGCTTATGTGTTTTACAAACTTAATATAATGGATCTTTGTGGTTGGATATTGGTTGTTGACATATTTTTCTGTGACATGGTTCTTGACATGGTAAATTTTAATCTTGATTCTTGTATAGTTACATTTTGCATATGGTTAAGATCTAGATCTAGTTTATGTTATGCTTTATTCTGAATGGATATTATGGATCTGGAATATTTGTATGATCATGCTAACTCCTTGAGCAAGCTGACCATAAAAGAGGGACCTCAGTACCCTTGCACGCTTCAGGTGAGCGCTCAGTTTTGGCTGAGTGATGTGCTACCTTGTCATGGGCTATTGGTGAAATAATAAGACTACATTTCCACCATTGAACAAAGCATCGTAATCAACTACATCAGGCTCTCATTAAGACCATCTTTCTATGAGCTCATCCCAAAAATCCCCTAATAATCAACATTTTCTCATCGAAGCCTTGCAGCATATCCAAGTCTCATTCGATGAGTCCCAACATGTTGCGGCCCTTATTGGAGCTCTTACAGCTTCCACCGCCATCTCCTTCAACGATTTTGAGATTCTTGGCATCCGACGTGAAGATCATGATCTCCCTCTTTTCATCACTATTTACATAAAATATACCTTCAGCCAACATTCCATGATTGACATTAGTGCCAACATCAATATTATCTCATCCCATACCTTTGATCAACTCAAACTTCCCAACTCCATTTTCACCCAATCACCCATGGTCCTATGAGCCTTCAACGATGTTGTTTCCCTTGCCTTAGGAATGGTTATCCTCCCCATCTACATTGGTGTAAAAATCCTCCATGAAACTTCTACATTGTTGAGGGGGGAGTTTCAATATAGCATCTTTTTTAGACGCCCATAGATTCGTGCCATGTATTGCATCCCATCTACTCTTCATCATTGTATTAAATATGAGTTTGAGGGGAAAATCCCATACACTCCATGTTGACCTTCCTCCATTCAACGGCATATCATATGACCTATTGACCAAATGACGTGCTCATCCCTAAGCAAGACCTATCCTTTGAAGCATCCACTAGTTCTTCCATAATTTCATCCAAATTACCTAACGAAAAATCTCTTGATAATGTGATACAACTTCTCTTTGGGGGAGTATCAACTCCTCGTTCTCATTTCTCTTCTCTCACTCAATCGACTTAGTAGACCCGACAAAGCTCCTAGGTATCAACCTAACATCAGGGATATCATTTTCTTTGTTCCCACCCCATCTAAAACATAATCTTGTTTATGGTGGCATCAATTTTCCCTTCTTCTCCACACAAATAATCAACCTCACACCCAAGCCATACATCAATGGCTTCAACTTCCTCTATAACAAATCCTTCACTTATACGTATCTCCACTGATGTGCTCAAAAAGAGATTTGGATTTGGGCGTTATGAGTAAGGCATACATGATCTTATCTTCGACCAATTCCACAACACCCCATGAGAATTTTGGGTTTGGATTCTAAGAACAAACCATCACACTTCTTAAAGATCCCCCATCAACATCGTACCCTCATCTCTTTCCACATCTAACCACCCCATGGATGTGGATGACACTGTGTCCCTTCCTCCTAAATTTTTTCTTATCTCCACAATCACTCTAGGATCAGTCACTTATTAGGATGGGGTTAAAACTAGGTCCCTTCCTCTCAAATTCACAGAGATGATAGAGGAGGATTCCCATACCATCGACATTCTTCAATGCAATGATGATGACTCTATTCTTTCCTACATGGGGGTAGAAGACTATTATATTTAGAATGCCTTACCTCCAGACACATCCACACTTCTCAATGAATCCACCATTGACATCAATGTCAGGAATTCACACGAAGCCACACATGCTCAAAAGCTTACCAATCTCTTGATCCACAAGAACTCAATGCCTTCACCTCTTTCCTATCTAAGCATAGTCAGGCCTTCGCATGGTTATACACTAACATGTTAGGCATCGATCCTAACATTTTCATCCATAACATTGTCACCATCTCTCTAACACCAAGTTGGTCAAGCAAAAGATACTTCACATGTACCCCTCGCATTTCCCTCCTTGTCAAATAGGAATTCCAATGTCTTCTTTCTGCTAACTTCATCCAACCTATCAAATATCTGTAATGGGTTTCCAATATTGTTCTTGTCACCAAAGCCTCTGGAAAGCTTCACATTTGTATAGATTTTCAAGACTTAAACAAACATTGATAGGACCATCTTGCCATCCTTGAGATCCTCTTCACATGCCTTATCCATTTCATCCTCCATCTTAACCCCGCCAAGTGTTTGTTTGGAGTTATAACTGGAAAAAATCCTTAGCTTCATCATTTATATCAAGGGTATTGAAATTGACCCCCGCTAAGATCAAATCCATCCTTGAGATTCCCCCTCCTTCTAATATAAAGAAACTTTATAGTCTCCAAGGTTGACTCCAATCATTTCCACCGTTTCATCTCAAAAATTTCTGATCATTGCCAACCTTTTCATCATCTCCTTCACAAAGAAACCCAATTCAAATGACATGCCAATTGCTAGAAGGCCTTCAATGAACTTTAGCAATATATTCTATTAGTACCTGTGCTCATGCCTCCACATAAGGGGAACCATTCTATCTTTACATCTCTACCTACGATCATGCTCTAGGTGTCATGTTGACACACAGCGAAGAGCAAGGTAGGGAAAAAGTCATCTATTATATCAGTCACACTCTTGGCGATTATGAAAACCACTACATTGAAGCTGACAAGTTGTGTTGCACTCTCTTCTTCACCACTTCCAAACTTCATCACTATCTTCTCAACCAAAAAAATTACATCGTCACTATCTTCAATCTCCTCAAAATCACACATTCCAAACCTTATCACAACGATCACATTACTCAATGGCTCATGCTTATGAATGAGTTTGACCTAGAGTTTATATCCCAAAGATCAATCAAGGGTCAGGTTATCGTTGATCAACTTGTTAAAGCCCCTATCCCTAACAATCAACTTTCTCACAAACAATTCCATGATGAATCTATCCATGCCATTGATCATGAATTTTCCCCTCTCAAAATGACACTTTTATTTGACAGATCTAAGTGTCGACAAGGAGTTGCTGGCGTCATCATCATTCCTCCTTGGGAAATTCCTATTCCCGTTGCCTACAAGCTTAAATTTGTGTGTACTAACTAATATGGTTTAGTATGAAACCCTCATCTTAAGTGTTCAAACTGTTTTCATGCTTAACATTCAAATTCTTAATATACTATGAGAATTCTTAGCTTATCATCAATAAAATAAAGGGAGTCTATCAATGTAAAAATGAACTCCTTCAAAAATATAAGGACATCGTCAACTTTCTTCTCGAGGCCTTCAACTGGTACACCATCCAATCTGTCCCTTGTTCATCTAATCGCTTCAGAGACACTATGACATCCCTCACATCTCTCATCCATTAGACAATGGAGGAATCCAAGCTCTCTATTGTTTTTCACTACATTGATCAACCATCTCACACTAATGAGTTTCCTCATGTCAACCTCGTCGACACCAACTAATCTAATATCTAGTACAACAAAATCTTTGACTATCTATCTCAATCCAAAACTCCCTCCAACCTATCCAAAAATGGTAGGAGGTATTTTCTTCAACGTGCTAACTGCTATGTTATCCTTGGCGACATCCTCTATAAATGTGGGTTTTGATGGAATTTTGTTATGATGCCTTCAGTGCCATGAATCTATCTATGTTATCCAAGAAGTCCATGACAACATTTGTGGAAAACATTTCAGCGGTTTGGATGTCACCAAATGATTTCTTTGGATGGGCTACTATTGTCCCAACCTTAATCAAGATTGTTGTGAATACGTTAAAAAGTGCATAAAATGCCAACAATACTCTAATCTCATATGCATTCCTATTTAAGCGTTACAATCAACTCAAGATATTTTGCCTTCTAACAATGGGGCCTCGACCTTAAATAGTGTCATCAATCCACACTCTTCTTAGTGTCATATTTCCATCATCACCATTATTGAATACTTCACCAAGTGGGTGGAATCCATTCCAATCGCATCCACAAAAGATAACAAAATCATTGATTTCTTCTATCAACACATCATCTGTCATTTTGGCATTCCTCATAAAATCATCACGGACAATAAAAAGTCCTTAAAAAACAAATATCTTAAGAAGCTTTGCAACTCTTTCAACATTGATCTGAGATTCTCATCTCCTTATTATCCTTAATCTAACGGCCAAGATGAAGCCACTAATAAGACTCTTTGTAATGTTCTTGCAAAACTATTGATACAACAGGTCAAAATTGGCATCTTCATACCCCTTTCGCTCTTTGGTCCTATTTGACTAGCACCCGCACCCCTACGAGTGCTACTATTTTCTCTCTTTTCTACTGATCTAAATCCATTCTTCCCCTCTAAGTTCAAATCCCATCCTTGTACATTTCTCTTTGCAACTTTGTCTCTGACGAAAACTATCGTCAAGAGTGTTTAACCCAACTTGAATTTCTATATGAGCGTCGTTTAATCATTCTTCAACATCATCATGTCTACTAAGAGCGCATTAAATTTTCCTTTAACAAACATCTAAAAGAACTTGATTTTTACATCAATGACCTTGTCCTCAAAGAAAATCAAAATGTCACTACTTTGGAAAGGAGCCAACATGGAAAGTTTGCTCCCAAATGGATTGGGCCATATATTATCACGTATAAGTATGGGTAGAAAGCATATCGATTAGCCTCTCTAAATGGTAAACTGGAAATGAAACCTCTCGATGCCTTGTACTTGCAACATTTCTATTTTTAATGCATCTACCAACATGATCTTGGTCATATTTCATGATCTCTCATTTCCATCATTAGCCTTTCCATTTCTCATGGTAATGATTTGGAATCATGTGGTCTACTATCACTTTCCTATATGTGACCTTGAATATGGACACCACGGCTCTGCCCATAACATATTCCTAATGGACAAGTTCCTCTTTCTACGTGGGAACCCTGCAATCATTATATTCATCACCTTCTTATCTACCTATTGGAACCATGATAAGGGTCCACATGTGTCACTTGTACAACTTATCTTCCCCTCCCCAAGTGGTCTAATTATCTATCCTTAGCTCTGTCCTAAAATAAAAAATCATGCTTGCTCATATCAAAAATCTATCTTATCCAAAAAAAAACCAATCCCTCGAAGAACAATTATTCATGTAAAGAAAATAATGTCAAAAGTATAGACTGATCCCTCAAAGGAAAACTATTATGCATTCCATTCTGCCATAAAAAAATAAAATCCAAAGTAAAAATCATAATTGTAGACCACTCCCTCGAAGGATGGATACAATCTTATATCATGGTAATGAAGGCTTCCTACTTTGATCAACCTTCTAAAAATCTCAAAAGAAAAAGTAAAATCTAAAGAAAACATTCTAATCGTAGACCACTCCCTCGAAGGATGGCTACTTTCTTTATCATGGCAGCGAAGGCTTCCCGAATTGATCAACCTTCTAAAACATCTCAAAAGCAAAACCCTCTTTTGAAGTCAAATTTCAAAAAAATTGAGTCTTTACCTTAGATTATTGATTCATGTGAAGCCTAGGCATTGTTTGTATTTTTCCTATTCGTGGAGAATAATTTGAAAGTCGGGCATATGGTGAAGTTCCTTTCCTTATTTTTATTTTCTTCCCGCAGTCGGGAATGACAGGTGTATTTTCCCGATTAATTTTTGCCCTAGAGTCCATGGGTGATACGTGAATATATTTAATTAGATGCAATTTGGCCATATTTCAAGGTTTAATGGAAGCCTCCATGTGTCCAAATGGTGCAACTCCAGGGGCAGGGTCCAAGGGACAGTTCTCAAATAAGTGTAGGATTTCCGCATGTCCCAAGTACAAAATGAAGACAGAATAAGATAAAATCAGCTAAGTATGGAAGGTTTAGCAGATGGCGACATGTGTCTCATCGGTGCAAATTCAAGAGTCAAAGATGGGGGCATTTCTCAAGCTTACGTCATTCCTCCAAATGTCCTAGGTCCATAAAAGGACAAAGCAGATAGTTAAAATTGATGAAGTATGGGTGGTTTGGCGGAAGCTGCCACATGCCTTAACGACATCATTTCATAAGTGAAATCAAAGGGTCAGTCTCCAAGTAGCGCTAGATCTCCACATGGTTAAAGTCAATATTAAGACGGAGTTGGCCGTTGAAAAGTTTAAGACCAATGGAAGGAGACACACGTCAACTCGGTGCATCTTCAGGGGGTGTTTGCAAAGTAGAAACTCAAATAAGCACCAACCATCCACATGTCTAGGGGTCAACATAAGTCAAGCAGAAAATTGGTCCAAATTGGCTAAGTATAATGGAACCGATGGAGCTTTGTACGTGTCATCCTAGTGCTGCTTCAAATGCAAAGAATGTAGGAGGTGTTCGCAAGCCCATTAATGATCAATTTCTCCCATATGGGTGGCCCAAATTTGAAGTTGTAAAAGAAAATCGAATGGACCATGTTTTAACTGGAAAAATAATGTAACGGCCGTATATTTAAAAAAATATTTTTTCCGCCATTAATGTTTCTTTGTAAATTCAAGAATTTGAAAGGGCATGGACGATTGGAATAAGTTGTAAATGTTTCTTGCTTGCTCGAGGAAGTTGTAACCATCTCTTGTGAGCTATATCATGAGCTTTCAAAGCCATTGTATGGGTTGGAATTTTGATATTTTGAAACTATAATTTTGAGTCTGAAGAAATCAATACATAGGTTTTTCTCTTTTTCTTCTGCTTTCTTTTTCCTTCTGGTTATGATCTTTGAATCATCTAATCCTTGCGTTCTTGTAAATTTTGTGTCCTATTTTGTACAATCTCAAGAACTTTGAGTTTGTGAATTGTGTCTGTTATAAACGTGGATGGTTCTATTCTGTATCTCATTTGTACAATAGCATATAAGGGTTTTCTATACCATCTCTTTTCCCTGAAAGTATTGTCTTCTTCTACTTCCCTCCTCTCTTCAAATATTATATCCTCATCTATTGATAACTTTCTAGGCATAAAACACATTTCGATATCGAGAAATCATCATTGAATAAAAGATTGTGTATTTGTACATAGGTTTTGCCCCTGCTTTCAATAAGGGAACCTCTCCCATTAAAGAGGAGGGAATTGCTTGTCCCCTGACTGTGGTTTCATTCTAAGTGCAAATTTTAAACACAACAAATTTTTGGTGAATCCGTTGGGGATTTGTTTAAATTTCCCTTTATAAAACAAACAACTAATTTTATCATGTCTTTGATATGGAGGCTCTAAGATATACAAGTGAGAAAAAGACTGTTGGGGAATGAAATCCTATCATGTTCATCCTCTTGATCTAGGAACCTTTCTAGGAATGAAGGAAATGAAAAAAAAAATTGGCCCACTTCACCAACGAGTGATAGTGACAGTGATGAGGTTGATGAGGAAGATCTCCCTATTAAAATTTTTCAAGCTCCAGTCAGTGCAGAACAGGCTCAGTTTCTACAGAACTTCTATGGGGGTATATGTCCAAGATTGTTTTCACCAACATTGTTGTAACCTGCAGATTCCATATAATTCATGGGAGAAGTAAAAATACAATGCGGGCAGATCTAGGCACATGAGAAGGTAAAACAAGCTAAAGAACACTCGATCAATGAATTCGAGACACCTTGTAATAAAAGAGGACAACATTCAAGTTCTAGAAGCTACTCATGATGATTCTCCACATCAACGGGTATTCATTCCTCAACATTATCTCAATTCTACCAATGAATGTCTTCTTGTTGCTCCACCTGATGCATGTCAATTTAATGTCCTTCTAATGAAGAAGACAAACAACTTGAGGCTTTCTTTCAACCTGAAATAGAGTCTGTAGAAGATATGTCATGTGCCAAGGTACTGAATGTTCATGTTTTGAAAGAATTCCCCTATGCTGGTGGAAATCGATGTTCATCATAACAAAATGGACAAATTTTCCTCTCTCTCCTATGATTGAAGAATTTCAATGCACTGAGATGAAGATCACTGTGGACCATTCTCTTATTGTTTTAAGTTCTCTCAAAGATAAGCAAATTCCTATACCCGAAAGAAAAGAGATTAATGAGAACACTAGTTCCCCTGTTATATCTATGGATGAGATGGGCACACATGAGCCTTGTTGCAGTCCTTCGAAACAAATAGAAAATGGAGAGCCATGCCTGGTATCCCTTCTTCACAACTATGACAGTCCTGTCTCAGCTCACCCTTCGAAATGCAAAAAAAAGGAAGAGGATGATGTTGTTGATCAATATTTACTTAGTCTGAAATCATTTCAATTCCCTATTAATCATGAAGAAAAATCAACAATGCAACTTGTACCTAAGAGACATGGTCTTCTAGAATCAGGTGCTGATTTTGCAAAAATAGCAGGTATGTTTTTCAAAAGCATGGTCAAGATTACACCTAATGGTAAACCATTAGGTACCTTTCTCAAAATTGCCTCTTGAAGATGGTTACAAGGAAAATTAAACGGAATTTTATGTTTCTCATGAGATGTGCCATGGTGATAATTGTAATCTTCATTCATATGCTAGCATCATTCCATAAAAATAGGGAGTTGACACTATTGGGATTGGATTTTGTCATGGATCCAGCTGTCAGAGTTTGGTGATGTACAAAAATCAGTATGAAGGCAGTTGAGGGTCGTACAAGTCTTTGTATGACACTATTCATCCACAGAAGAGGAGCCTCAAGAAGATATTAAGTTCTTCATGAAGACTGAATGCTTTTAGTATGGAGTATCATTATCTATATGGTCTTCTTTCCTTAATTTTTCTTTTCAAGCCACACAATGTTCCCATGATATTTTTGTATGCCCAACTACTCATCTTCAATTCACGGGTGCCTCATACTTTCACCATGTTGTTCCACAAAGGTACTTATTTTTCTCAGCCTGTCTCTGGAGTTGTATAAGTTGTTCAAGTCATAGGTGACTAGGCAGTCCTTTTGTATATTATGTACAGTGTTTTGCTTTTGGGTCATTCCTTTGTGTTTCATTTATGTTCTTCCCTTTTGGTTTGTTTTGTTTCTTTTCCCATCTTGTGTGTGTTGCCTTGTATTGGTTTTTCTTTCGACTCCTTTGCCCAATGGTTAAAGCATTGATCCTCTTTTCCCCAGAGTTATTTCTAGTACTTGATCTTGTGTCGTTCCTCTGTCAAGTCATCCCCAGAAAGAGCCAGTTGTTGTCATCCTCAAAATTCCCCTCTCTTTTGAAGTCAAATTTCGAAAATTTTGAGTCTATGCCCTTGCAGTATTGAATCACATGTTGAGCCTAGAATTATTTGTAGTTTTCCTATTCATGGAGAATAATTTGAAAGTCAAGGTATGGTGAAGTTCCTTTCCTTCTTTTTATTTTCTTCCCATAGTCAGGAATGATAGGCATATTTTCCCCATTAATTTTTTCCCCAGAGTCCACGGGTAATACGTGAATATCTTTGATTGGATGCAATTTGGCCATATTTCAAGGCTCAACGGAAGCCTCCACATGTCCAAACTATGAAACTCTAGGGGCAGGGTCCAAGGGACAGTCCTCAAATAAGCGCAGGCTTTCCATGTGTCCCAGGTACAAAATGAAGACAAAACAAGCTAAAATCGGCTAAGTATGGAAGGTTCAGCAGATGGTGACAGGTGCCTCATCGGCGTAGCTTCAAGAGAAAAAGCTGGGGGTAGTTCTCAAACTTGCGCTAGTCCTCCACATGTCCTACGTCAAAAAAGGGATAGAGCCGATAGTTAAAATTGACTAAGTATGGGTGGGTTGGCAGAAGCTTCGCCATGTGCCTTAACGACACCATTTCGAGAAGTGAAATCAAAGGGTCAATTTCCAAGTAGCGCCAGCTCGCCACTTGGTTAAAGTCAATATGAAGATGGAGTTGGCCGTTGCAAATTCTAAGACCGGCAGAAGGAGACACATGTCAACTTGGCGCAGCTTCAGGGGGGCATTTCCAAAGAAGAAACTCAAATGAGTGCCAACCCTCCATGTGTCTAGTGGTCAACATAAGTCAAGCAGAAAATTGGCCCAAATTGGCTAAGTTATAAAGGAACCGACGAAGCTATGTACATGTCATCCTAGTGTTGATTCAAAGGAAAAGAATGTAGGAGGTGTTCGCAAGCCTGCTCCAATCAATTTATCCCATGTGGGTGGCCCAAATTTAAAGTTGTAAAAGCAAATCAAATGGACCCATGTTTTAACTGGAAAATAATGTAACGGTCGTATATTTAAAAAATGGTTTTCCACCATTAACGTTTCTTTGCAAATCAAGAATTTGAAAGGGCATGGATGATTGGAATAAGTTGTAACTGTTTCTTGCTTGCTCGAGGAAGTTGTAACCGTCTCTTGCAATTTGTAACCGTCTCTTCTATATCATGAGATTTTCAAAGCCATTGTATAGGTTGGAATTTTGATATTCTGAAACTATAATTTTGAGTCTGAAGAAATCAATACACGGGTTTTTCTCTTTTTCTTCTGCTTCCTCTTTCCTTCTGGTTCTGATCTGTGAATCATCTAATCCTTGCGTGCTTGGAAACTTTGTGTTCTAGTTTGTACAATCTCCAAGAACTTTGAGTCTGCGAATTGTGTCTGTTATAAACGTGGATGGTTCTATTCTATATCTCATTTGCACAATGCATATAAGGGTTTTCTCTGCCATCTCTTTTCCCTGAAAGTATTGTCTTCTTCTTCTTCCCTCCTCTCTTCAAGTCTTCTATCCTCATGTATTGATAACTTTCCATAGCATAAAAACACATTTCGAGATATCAAGAAACCACCATTGAATGAAAGATTGTGCATTTGTACATAGGTTTTGCCCTTGCTTTCAATAAGGGAGCCTCTCCCATTAAAGAGGAGGGACTTGCTTGTCTCTTGACTGTGGTTTCATCCCAAGTGCTTATCTGAAACCCAACACACCATATTACTTAGATATGGGGCATAGGCCTAGAACAACCACCTAAGGAAAACCTACTTTCCCCATATAGGCTACATATAAAACTCTTTGTTGTGTCTATAGTAGGTGTATAAGCATACCTTTGGTCTTTCCTTCATGATCTAAATATACAACTAACTATCGTTGGTTATGTGTTAATAGCTACCATAGGCTCTAAGTGCATTGCTTTGTGTGTGCCCCATTTCACATTTTACCCCCAATCTAGTCCAAAATCATATTTCATATGCATGCTCTTTACTATGATGAAGCGTATTGTTCTATCTAAGGTCACTCAATCCTAGTTGTATCTTATCAATCGTAACCCATATAATTACACCATCTTATATCTTATTAAATCCACTTAACATCTAGAAATACCACTTTCATATCTAATCTAAACCCTCTCATCATCATTTCTACTACATCACATTCATTCTAATCTAAATCAAACTAGAATATAATTATCATATCCATCATATGATTTGCCACCTAAATCCATCACATTGTCTACATATAATCATGTCAAAACCATCTACACCCACTTTAGTAAATCTAATCTAATCTCAATCACATCATATCTATCACATTTATCACATCATAATATATTTTCATCCATGCATCATCTAAATCAATTGCCTTAATCTATTCAAACATAATTTTCTATTTGTAATCTAAATCAAATATCAACATCATTAACATCTCATCTATATCGAAGCTAACATCCATCCATCATATCCATCACATATATGATAATCACTGATAATCACATCTAATATAAATCCATAATATCTTTCCAAATATCTAAATTCATACACCATCCTCATATCTAGCATCTGGGATCATCACATCAATATTTAAATCACTACCCATCAAATCAATGCAATATCATCAACATCTATACATCATATCAAATATCCACATCATCATCTAAATATAATCATATCTAATCCATCACATCTAATCTACATCCAATCAATATATCACATAATCAATATGCATCACATCCCACATCTAAATCAACATCCATTATCTAATCAAATATGAACATCATCTATCACAACATATAAATCATCACATGTATATAATATACTCAACACAACACATACAAAATCATGACAAAATCAAACACACACACACACACATATATATATTATATACCATAAAAAATATTTTTACATCCATGATGGGCCTCGACTGGGCTCTATCTCAAAATCTATACATCAAAATCTATATATAATGTTCACCCACTAAGTGGTGAACTCAAGATCAGACACTCTGAGTCCTGAACCCTGTACTCCTAGTGTAGGGTCCTATCCTCCCCCTTGTCCACCCTCTGGTCCATCATTTGGTCCACTATCCCACCTTAGCTGTGCCACACTCACTATGCTCCCCAATGTCACATGTCATGCTGATCATCCTGATCTTCTGTCTCCAATTAGGTATGTAGGTAGTATTGCCGTAACTATGCACTCTTCATAGTGCACCTCCTCACTTAGTGCTTGGTACTAATCTAATAAAATTGTGCTAGGAAAATCCATTTGACTAGCTCTTGCGAGGCCCCTTGCACCTCGCCCCCTGTCACCTCATATGTGGTACCCAAATCTCCATATTTGGCCCGATAGGCCTCTTGCTATCACCATCTCTCTTAGAGCATCCCCACCAGCTCCTAGCATATGATATCTCTCTCCTGGTGAGCAACATCTAGCTCTACTTGAAATCTGGTTATCTTTGCAGCCACACCTCCATCTCCACCCTCTTCACCCGCAAGTACTACTACCTCTCCTCCTACAGGAACTGCCACCTCTACTATTATGTGTGTGGCCTCCTTAATGGCCTTGGCTACCCACAAGTGCATCCACCACTCCACATACCCTCTCCAACTCCCACATCATCATCATCAGTATCCCATGGATCCCCCTCCTCCACTAATGGATCTGCCATCATAGGGTTGGGCAAGTACCTCTCTGTCTCATCTTACTTGTATCTAATAGGTGCTCCAGTCAGTGCCTACACTACTCGAAACTCATGTAGACTAGACTGTCTCTATCATCTTAGGCCTCTGCTCCTGCACCAATATGACCCTCCTCATACCTGCTAACTGAATATTTGTCCCAGGCCATATAGGGAACCCTCTATAATACCTCCATCTCACATCATAAACCTCTAGACTCCCCAACCTCTCCATGTACCAATCCTCACCATGATCACCCCTATCTCCATGAGCCTGGTAGGCTCGCCATCTCAAAAATCCAACTATAAGCTGAATGTGGTCTCCTATGACCCAAGGAAGCCTTGGAGGCCTCACCATGGCTATGTGCTTGTAGGACCAATAGTGTAGTAGGAAGCCCATGTCCATACCTGACCTCTTCCCTGACACATACATCCATAACTCATAGTACACCTGTGCTAAGAGCGCTTCACCAAAACCAAACACTATCCTATACTCGACTATATCTGTCACTACGCATGCTAAAGCCCATATGAACTGGGCTCCACATGAATTTGGTAGCGCATAACATGAGATTTCCATCATAATCAAACAAATCAACCAAATCCTCACCATTGTGGGATGATATCGGGCCTTGATATGGAATGCCCCTAATATGAATGTAATATGTGGGGATTCCACTCCAAATATTCATGTCAATGCGACCATCCTACCCTCTGCTGTAACTGACACTATCAGTGCCCTATTATGATCCTGGTGTATGAATTCACTAATGCCTTGAGGTTTTGGTGTAACAATTTGTTACATTTTATATCAGAGCGACCACCCAGGTTCGAGTCCCGACATATGTGGCTATGTTGGCATTACAGTGTTCTCCTGGGGCTCTATAGGGTTGAGTGTGGTCCCTCTATATGGGCACAAATCTATCCCGGGGTCTGGGCTATAGAGCATGGTGGGATGTTATGATCTTGGTGTATGAATTCACTAATACCTTGAGGTTTGGGTGTAACGGTTCATTACATGCCCCTTGAATCAGGAGTGTCAGTATATGATACACGTCCTTTAATGTGATCGTCATCTCTCCTCTCCTGAACTAGAAGGTATTGGTCCTTGGATCCCATCTATCAACCTATGAAATAATGAGTCATGTATCCCTGGGCATCCTCTGATAATGAAAAAATTCACCCAATCCAAATGCCTCTAGATAATCCCACTCCCCATATGTCACATCTTCCTTCATAGTCGCCAACAAGGTTGAGACTCTGTCTCTCAGATACACCGTGTCTCTGGCCTACAACAATCACCCACACAGGCACCCATTAGTCTCAAATCATTAAAAATCATCAATTTTAATAAATACATGTACATCCTATCCCACTCAACATCTCTCATCAGCAATCCGACACTAAGATAATTCTCCACTGAGAACTCCTCGTGCTATGATTATTTACTAATGCACAACTTTTAGTTTGGTGGAAGTAATCTGGAAACACAACAAACATAACACAAGAATACCACAGACTATGACATACAAGAACGACGACAAATCTGAAATACAACTGTAAAATGTATTATTAACATGAAATTGTTACAATCTCACCCATGAATTACTCCAAGTGTTACCAACTCCACTTGCCTTCCAACAATAACTATGGGAGAAACTTCACAATTACACCTCGTAATTACTTCTTTAACACACCTTCCAAATGATGGCTTCCTTCACACACTTTCTTATACAATATTTCTCACTACTTCCTTCTATATTAAATGAGGGGGGTGGCCTATCTATTTATAGAACTTTTAGGCTTATCCACCTTATCTCTAAGATAGGATAAGAAATCTACTTTGACAAATCATATTCCATACCTTAACTCTTATCTTTACATGTAAGCATATCTTTTAAGATAAGATAAACCTTATCATTTCACATGGGTTCCACCTTTTTAGACTTTTTACAAATAAAATACACAAAATATTTATGACATCACTCCTTGTCCTTATTACCATTATAATATTTCTAATTCCTAATCATGTAGACCCTACTTCTCTACTTACCCTAACTTTGACATTTTAACATTACCGAACCACTTACGACAAATATTTACTTTTTACCACAACATTCCTATTGTACTTTGACTGTTACCGTACTATACATTATTGGTGGTATTGTACCAGCAATGCCATTATCTTCTATCGGACGCCACTACTAATTATACTTAACAACATCCTATTCCTAATATATACATTAATGAAATAGAAATTACGGAGGAAAGTTTTAGTGTCGACACATCGACCCTTAATAGGTCGACGATGAGTTTCCCTCAGTCGACAATGACCCACCAAGTTGTCACCAAATGGACCTTGGCACTCATCAATTTCTCAAAATTCAAACAAATAATTTTTTTTTGAAACTAATCTAGGTTTTCAGACTTACTGCTCTTCGAGACCTTTAGCATTTCCTTCCTCCTCCACTTGTTTGTATTTTCACTCAAATATCAACTCTTTATACCTCTCAAATCCCTCGATCGTCAAAATCATGGTGTACAAATGAAATTAGTCTGTCGAATCCACCACTTATATAGGTGTGCCAACCCGGTCGCCGTCAACCCACCCTAAATCATTGTTGACCCTACCTAGTCTACATCGACCCAACCCTTATTTTCATCTTTTTCTCATCTCGTCCAATTTCTTGATCTAAGTTATATTTTCTTCCACTTTTGACTTGTGTGTCACCCATAACACACCTTTATTTGTCCCACTTGACTCAATTGGCTATCTTTCAGCTTATCTATCTATCTTATCACACATCCTTAATCACATATGGTAGCCCACCTTGTGGCCATCTCTGCGTTCCTTTTTGGGGCACCATCTATTATCTTAAGCCCACCATCATGGCAATCTTTTATCTTCATCCTACCTAGACACATATTTTTGATTCCTCATGTATGAAGGATATCACATCCACTTTTTCCCTTGACATTTTTTTCAGACCATTTTCTTGACCATCATCATATTTATTTACACATATTTTTGATGTCTGCGTTTGACCCATTGGTCCCTCAGCTTGCACATCCATCCAAGTGGATTTCTGTTGGATTCCCTTCATATTCCAGTGATTTTTGCTTACTCATAGGTTCATAGGACACTGTCATCTTCTTCGTTGAGTCCGTACTTTGTTCCTTACCAACGTGATTCCAAATCCTTGCCATATTTTTGTTTTGTTTTTTGTTTTTATCCTTATCCTTATCACAATGATCATATTATTCTTGGGTCATCTTTTATCATCTTTTCCATCATTCATATATATTTTTCAACCTCATGATTGATTCTTCTTCGTGTCATCAATCCTTAGTTTGAAGGGGAGCACCTCAACCATCATCCTTCATCACTTCTAGTTTTTTCTCATGGTTTGCTTCACACAAACCACTTGACAAAAAGGGGAAAACATAGAAACGAATTTTTGGTATGCTTGATCCCCATCCTACATTCGCTCCCCTTTGTCATCATTTCACACATTCATACCTCTCTTTCTATTTAAATTTCTATTTCCCTCCTACATCCCATTTTTCTCTAATCCCTATTTTCCCTATCCTAATCCCATCTTAATACTATCACTATTTATCTTCCCTAATCCACCTCTAATTGTATTTAATTATCCTTAAAATCTATCCATTTTCTTAGGATTCCACCCATAAATACCCCCATTGATTGTACCTAGGATTCCATCTCCCCTCATTCATTGCCCTCTTATTCTTCCACCACCTTTTACTCACCCCATGCAACTTTGACCCACCCAAATGACCAAAACCTTAATTTTAGCCTCTTTAAGGCCCCCTTTATTGAGATAAACATCACCTCCACAACCCAAGTTGATGGTCTTCTGTAGTCACCAACGACCCATCCAAGTCGTCGTCGACCCCATAAATATGCCTCTACCCCTCCTCTCCTCAGGATGGAATTTTCGAGTCTTTTTCTATCTTACGAGCTTGGTCTATTTTCTCCTCTTCTTATGAACAAAAATCTATAACTAGGAGCTGTCTTAGAGATTTTGCATGCCATCCATGGAGAGTTGAGTATTTAAAGCTTGCTTGGAGTCCTTCCATTATTTCATTGCCTCTTTCTTGTAGGTCAATTGGTTGCCTTGGATCTCTATTGTTGAATCTTCCATCACCGATCCTTCTTCACAGTCCTTTCCCCATCTAATTGACCCCATCAAACATTAGATCCATGTCTGATTGTCGTCGACCCAGCCTAGTCACCGTCGATCCAAGCTATATTGCCCCTATTTTCTATCTCCAACATCATCTTCCATCTGTCCCATAACTCCCTTAGTACTCAAGGCCCTCTATCTCTACCACCCATCTTCCTGACAACCCACATCTTTATTTTTGTCCCTAGTCACCATCGAACATCCCAGATCTGCCCTCAGGTTTTATCGACCCTACTTGTGTTTACCAAGTCTATCTTTTTTCCTTACATCCTTTTTGTTCTTGATTATTCTACATTAGATTAGGAAATCCTCAATGCTTCAACATCAATTTCGGGTCTTTTTTCTACACATCATTTGATTTACTCTGTTGCAATCGCCGTTGACTGTACCAATTAGTCTCGGGTCGTCGCTGACTCAACCATGTTTGACTGTGTTTATTATCATCTATCTTATTAGATATTTGTCTTAACATGTCTAGCATATCTCCAATCTTTTTTTTAATTTGTTAGTTACATTCTCTTCACTCATTATCATTTAGTGATATTTTTATCTAAGTGGATTGACATCCATCCTTATGAAGTTATCACTTCTTGGGACTGACCTAGTCAGGCAACCCACCGTCTTATCTACCAATCATTTTCTTCTTTATATTCTATTTATTATGCAGGTTATTGAGCTCACCGTGAAGTAGATCTTTTATGCCCGTATCTCCATCATCATCATTATCGCCTATTAGGAGCCAACCATAAATCCTCCCACATTTTTTGAGTTTCTTGGTTTCTTGTATCCTTTCCATTAACTTGTAACAAGAGCAGGAAATATCATTAAAAAAATTCCTTTCTCTTATGCTTGTTGTAGGTGATTTACAAAATAAAATTCATACTCTTACCCTTGAGCGTAGGGCCTATTATGCTAGTACTGATGGTAAATATCTTCATGGAAATCCTATTCCTAAGAATATATACTATTCACCTTTTCCTAAAGGTTTTATTTTTCCTACTTTTAAAATCTTTGATGGAACGGGTAATCCTTACATGTATATTAAAGATTTTAGATCAGTTGTGGCTTCACATTCTAATGGTAGGTTACTTCTCAAAGCATTCCCTAGTAGTCTTACTAATATTCTTTATCATTGGTTTCATAATTTTTCTAGTGGATCTATTTATACTTATCTTGATATGGAAGAAGCATTTCTTAGATGTTTTATTTCTAATAATTGTCATAAAGTTACATTTGAGGGTTTACCTTCTTTACATCAAGGAAAGAATGATCTTGTTACTGATTATATCTTACATTTTAAATCTTGCATGTATCATTTACTTTATCAGCATGTTGATTTAGAAATATAATATATCTTTCATCGTGGCTTGATTCTTCCTTTAAAATAAAATTTATTATATGATACACGTGAATCATTTACACTTATTTGTCTTAAAGTTATTCATTTAGAATAAGATATGCTCAATTTACACTCTGTTGCAATATGCTTCTAGCTTTTCTACTGCTCCTCTACCTAATACATCTACTATTCCTCTTATTGCACCACCTTGACGTTCCTCATCTCCCACTAGACATAATTGTGATAATTCATCCCATTTTTGTTCACCTCCATGTAGACCTCCACCATGCTTTAATCCCCCTCCTAAGCATGAGCCATTATACTTTTCACATTCTACTAGGCATTATGATATGTTACACACTTTGATTAATGAGAAATTGATTTAGCTACCTTCTAATGAGCATCATCCTCTTCATTGGTTATAATGGAATTGTAATGAACCATTTTTCAATTTTCATAGGTTTAATGACCATAGAGATAATGATTGTTATACACTCCATGATAGGATTCAACTACTTGAGGACAAGGGTGCCATTTATTTTTGTGCATGTCATTCTGATCTATCACATTCTCCCGTGTCGCGACGTTGAACACTAGAATTTGTACCTTTGACTACCTCTTGTCCTCTTAAGGTCATTTTGTTTATTATTCCCTCAGTTTCGACTATGCATGAGACAAACGCCCCACTTATTATTAAGCTCAAGAATAAATGGGTCTTGAAGGTGCACCACTCGCCACTACATGATTAACATATTCCTAGTATTGCTATGATCACTTTAGGCCTATCATTCGACACATTTACTCATGATACTACATTCACATCACTTGAGTCACTTGTGCGTGGTCATCCTTATGTATTGATACATATTATATGCTCTTCAGTGTTATATAATTCCATGCCTATTATTTACATGTATGCCACTATTTATTTTGTGTCTCTATACTTTCAACACACGGTCAATCATTTTTTAGCTATCTTCACCATTGTTATTATCTATACTATGAGCACAACTCAATTATCATACTATCATCATCACACTATAATCCTCATCATACTACTATCATTTTCATGCTATCACCATGTATAATCTACTCTATAAACACTATCGCAAAGAAAAACATATAATCATCGTCAATCATGAATTCAACAAACATCAACTCAAATCAACAAAATCTCACACATAAAAAGTACACATCATTATATAGTACACAAAAATGATCTCATCACATATATACATTTATTTTTCTAATATACAAAGATGGGGGGAAATGCCCGATAAAAAATACATCACACATCATCATCTATACTACTTGACGCAACTATGAGAGCTCTCAAACTCGAGGCTTCACCACTCAACCTCTATCTCTGTGATCAGGAAGGTCACTCCTCCAATTGATTCCATAACATTTCTGACTCACCTACCACATGTATGTATCGACCATATATCTCTACATATTATGCAAACATGTTCTTCACTATAGATCCTCCTCCCACAACCTCCCTCGTGTGAGCTAGCTTGGATCTCGCCTTATTTATGTACGCTCATAACACAACACATGTGGCTGTTGCTACCACTACAGGATAAAAAAGACAAGCATGCTCATTGTCTATGTGATGCACCCTCTCTAATAAAACCTTCAAGAAGGACATTTGGGGGCACATTGTAGGTTAATGTGTGTGTCGATGTATCCATGATAAAGATTCAATACTTGTCACCTAGAAGATACAAATCATATTAACACATCATCATCTTGTTACTATATGAAGTATGAATCATAGTATGTAATAATTAAGTCAAGCTATTGCCACTACTACCACATCACCCTCAAGGGAAGGTGGCTAATCTCCTTCCTTCTCTTATGGGTCCACATGGTAACCCTCATGCCGCATCAACCACCACTGGAAATAATAGCACCCATCAGTGCTCGGCCCAAAGTATAGGCTAGTGTACACCCCGCATCATCCACATGGATAGGAATTATGTGTAGATCCATCTCATTTGTGGATAGTGGGAGTAATTGGGATCATATAAGACCTGACCTCACTCTCGCTCTCCTTACCACATGAATCGATCACTGTCATATGTATGGATCAGGAGGCACATCCTATACTATCCCAAACTATCGTGAAACCAACTCACATTGAAAGAGCTTGATCACTCTTGGAAACCTATCCTCTAATCAAATGGTACAAAATATACAACAAAGATCAACATGGTCCTATCCCCATCCACCATAGTCTCTATATA
The DNA here is from genome assembly GCA_019776745.2 of Taxus chinensis. NCBI lineage: Eukaryota > Viridiplantae > Streptophyta > Pinopsida > Cupressales > Taxaceae > Taxus > Taxus chinensis. The sequence continues at coordinate 553,329,465 of CM034156.1, read as the reverse complement.
ACCTCCATGCATAACCACACATGGGTGCATATAATTTAGGATCAACCTATATGTTGTGTCATCAAACGATAAAATCCTTACACCAACCCATATTCATTTTGGAAAACACGTTGGTTGGTAAGGTCTCACGACTCAAACCTAATATGGATAAGGTTAGAGGGTGGGCGAATAGAAAATGGAGGCCCAATGGATATATAGGTTGATGGCTATTTCAAATGGATATTTTATTTTTTCCTTTCTCTTTGAGGAAGACTTTATAAATTCTCTAAAGAGTGGCCCTTAGTTCTTTGGAAAATATATTCTTTCCCTGTCAAAGTGGGAATCGAGGTTTAACCCATTGGCTAAAATTGCTAATGAGTCTCAAATTATATTAGAATCCTTATATTTCCCTTACAATTTATGCATGATGTGTTTTTTAGGGATAACTAAGTCTTTGGGTCAACTCCTATGGATATAATCACTAATAAAGTCATGCGCGAGTTGGTATTTACCATACTATATGTTGGTGTACCTAGGGGAGTATCTTTTCCATTTTCTATTTGGTCAAATGCAAAACATAAAACATGGAATCATAAAATAGAGCATGAATCGGTACCTTTATTTTTTGGGGGATGCAAAATAGTGGGAAACAAATCTAAATATTTCCCAAAATTTATTAAATGAACTCAAGAATGAAGGTAGGAGGAGTCTCCTAAAGATGGGAAAAAGGAGGTAGAAGGTGTTTCCAAATTGAACCTGGTAGAAGTTACAATTTTCAAGGGTATGGATGGGCCTCACCACTGACTATAAAAGGTTTATTAATACTAACAAGAAAAAAGAAAATTCCTTTGTTCTCCCACATGAACCATTATCTAGAAATTCCACCCCTTCAAAATGTATGTCCTTAGAGGAAAATCCTCCTTGTGACCTTGTGAAGGAACAAGAATAAGTTTCTAAAAAGGCCACAATTAAGAAAGCGGGTAAGAATAAAACCTATGGGATGAATGGAAGGATAAGTGTAGAAAATAATAAGAAAAAATATCAGGTGGAGAGGATTTGGTGGATACATTCCCTTTTATCCCTTTACATACTAAAAAATATTACAAGAAGAACTATAAATGATGAAAAAGTGCACATGGAAAGAAGATGAGATAAGGAAGCTCAAAATTAAGAAAAGAAGATAAAAGGAAAATGGGAAGAATAAATTGAATGAAAAGGAGAAAAGACCAAAGAAATATCCTATAAGGGTGTTGTCATGCAAAATGTGTATCATGAAAAATCCAAAATTTTTGCTATGACAACCTAAGCCACATTTGAAAATTCTTATCCCAGTCAATGTTAACCTGTCCTCCGAACAAATCAGTCATTGTGTTACCCTCATAATGGCTAGGAGGAATATGCTAACATGATTTTCAAGTGTGTTTAATATGTAGGGGATTTTTTTCAAGTTGATTCATGAATATATCTTGATCCAAGAGAAGACAAGTAATCCCAGTTGCCTAAGAAGGCCTATTTTTAGGATTTTTGCACCTGGTGAGCACCCCTCAGGAATGTGCAGGAAAAATTTAAAGCATCTGAGAAGTGTGTGACATAACTATGTAATCATCCAAAGTAGTTTAGAAAATTTCTAGAAGAAAAAAAAGGTTTAGGAACAAGTTATGAAAAGTCGGGTCTTTATGAGCAAGGTATTGGGAAAAACAAGTTCTATAAAGCTAGTCACCTTATTTGGAGGGTTTCAGAACCTTGTGAAGAGTTATAAGCTTATACCCCAGGAATTGGAAATATAAGAGAGCCTAGTTCATGTTAGAATGATCGAGGAAATATTTTGGGAACATTAAGATGTGGAAAATTATCCGACAGTGCAACTCAAGAGTCCTCTTATAAGGTGAAACTTGATTAAAAGGTTCCAGACACGTTGGGAAGATTTTGGAGCCTAATAAAATATTAAATGAGGGTAATTTTAATCCTCCCCATTATCCATAATATTTTTTTTCTTTTTTTCATCGAAAACTATTCTTTCCACTCAACTCACCGGCACACAACTTGAGGAAAATTTGAAGATATGGGTATAAATTGATGAATAATTCATTTTAAAGGCTTATAAATAGTCCCATTGGATTAATTGCCCATATTACATGAAGATTAATATATTGGACAACCAAATTTCATTAAATTTTGACCCCGTAGCGAAGAAAACAATTTTGGTCCCGCGACTTAAGAATGTTGTTGTGTAACAACAAAATGTTATCATGCATCGAGAAGGTTTAATTGAGAACAAAGTGTTGTCGTGTAATAATAAAGTATTTTCATGCATCAAGGAGGTTTTAGGTGACCCGGGGATGGTGTCGCGCATCCAGAATATGTTTTCGCACGTCTAGAAGGTGTTAGGTGACTTGAGGATGTTGTGCGACCAGAAGATGCACTTGGGCATCTACATGACGAAAGAAGGTAAAAGGTCACAAGTGATGAAGGAACATCAAAGGACGTGAAGGAAGTTGAAAGGTAAAAAGTGACTGAAGGAACATCAAAGGACGTGAAGGAAGTTGAAAGGTAAAAAGTGACTGAAGGAACATCAAATGTTGTGAAGGAAGTTGAAAGGCCAACAATCATGAAGGAAGGTGAAAAGTTGTGTGGAGGAGATTAAAGGGAAGTCATAATGTTATAAATAAGAATGGCTCCCCCATTTCAAAGGGATGGTTATTATTGTTCTCCAGCTCTCATATTATCTCTAGAAGCAAGATAACTAAATTCTTCCATTTTCTAGTCTAATGCATTCCTCTCCATCTCAACTTCACTCCACAAGCATGTACTTGTTGAATATAATGCAATGAGACTTTTGTACTTTATGTATTTTGCTCCTTATTATATGTAAATGGTTTATTCTCATTGAATTCATGGGTTATATTCTAGTTTTGAGGCAATAACATCTTATGTGATATTTATTGTGCAAAAGCTTCCTTTTTATTTCCTTACTACCTCTCTCTTTGTAATTGTTCCCTCCTATGTAGTACCCACAAGAATTTTTCCAGAGGCATATGGAAGTATACTTGTGTGATCCCCAGTTTAAAGACAACCCTTGAGAAATTAGAATAGTGTAAATATTTCTTGTTTTCAATAAATGGAGATCGCATTCAAGAAGAGGGACTCAATCCCACACATTTTTGGTGAGAGCCCACTAATTTTCCCACTTGAAAAATTATTTCGCCAACTATGGGGAATGGGGGGAAACACCAAGAAGGAAAGAGAAACTGTGGTGGAATTTTGGGAAGGAAAAGTATCAAAAGAAATATTGAAAAAACCAAATCAAGGTAGGGAGATAAAGGAGACTTTGGAAAATGAGGAGGATGAATCTAAAGGTGAATGGTGAAACATAGCTCTCCCCCACAAAACCATATGCCATCCTACCTCAAGGGTCACTAGAAGTGTGAAATCAAAAGGATCAAACTCCTGTTAAAAGGAAAATGATATTTTAGTCTACAGGATGACGTATGGCTTAATTTTAGGGGAAGTTTTGTTAATATCATGTCTTCTGAGTGTAAATAGGCATTGGGTTGTCTCTTGACAGACTGGTGTGTTGTTTATCTCTTGCTTGAACTATGGTTTCAGGGATTAGCTATCTTGGTTGTTTGTTGGGATTTTACTAATCTGATTTGAAGATTTGGGTTTGGATTATTTATTTTTGGGCTTCATTGTTTATATTTAATTTTGTGTATTAAGAGAGAGGGGGACCCTCTCAAAATCCGTGTATTTACCCTTTACTAAAAATATCTTATATTTTCACAAGGATTACTTTTTTTTAGATTTTTTAATTATGAGGAAATTGATGAGCATGAGAATAAGAAGAGGAAGGTTGAAAAGAAAGATATGTTTTCAAAATTCAAGAGGTAATTATTGGGAGTAGGGGACCAAAAATTGGACATTTTAGGCAAAACATGAATATTAGGGAAACATGTGCATGTTTTAAAATAACATGTATGCATTGTTTGTTTCTAGGCTTTCTAATTGTTGAACCTAAACCATGTATGCATTCCATAGTCAGTAAAATAGGTAATGTGTACACATCATATCAAATAAATTCATTATATGTCAGGTAACACATATCCATTACCTGTGTCATGATTAAAAACCTAAGATTTGAATGTCAATATCTCGATTCTCCAAAATGTGACCTTATAAAATAATGCTTGACATTTGGATAAACACCTTAACACATTTCTTGACATAGTTTATTTTTGGTCTCTTGATTTCAACAATGAGGCACAACAAATAGTTAAAATATATTAATTATTCTTCAAATTTGATTGAATTTTCTTGTTTAATTAGTTTTTTTTCTCAATTTTGGATCAAATTTGGTGGTTTTAGTAATCAATAATTTTTATTTTTAAGTAATATATAAATTTAATTATATGTCCTAAAAAGCCATCACCATGAGTAAGTGAATAGGAAAGTGTGGCAACCAAAACCTAAAATCCATGTACAAGAAACCCTTGTGTAAGAAAACATTGAAAAACCATGTACAAGAAACTCCCACAAACTCTCCAAGAACACCTAGAATTAAAGAAAAACCTTTAGGAACTCAAGAAAATATTATAGGGAATATTAAAGAAAATAAAAAATAAATTCATAATTCAAGATAGTTTCGTTCTACTAATCACCATTTTGCTTCATTAGTGAACACTTTAGAATTTTTGATTGGTGACGTGGATTCAATCACATGAAAACTATAAAGACCAATGGAGGGATTTTTATACCTCTAAATAATTATATGATTTAATCAAAATTAAATAGCTTAATAAAGATAAAATATGTGTTATTTATTTATCCCAATACTACTACACCCATTCTAGTGACATGCAAATGATTTCCAATTCATTAGTGTAATCACAACAAAATCAAGGAAGAATTTTGGGACCGAAGGTCGATGCTTTTTTATTAATATCTATGTAAAAACCATAAGGTCTATTACATTTTTTGAGGAAACTTTATTGCAATTTTATCCACAAGGGGACACCAAACTATTTTGACCATAGATAGTTTTAGGGTAGAGGAAAATGGTCTACCTAGGATATAAAGAGAGCTTATCATTTGCTTGACTAACTTACTAGAGTCCATTAGCAAAAGGAAATCCATGACGTCATAGTCCCCTCTAGAATCAAGGAGACTATAGAGGTGGATACCCTTCATGCTTTGAGTGTACTCATAAAAATTCCATTGCATCATGGAACTCAAATTGTAGGTAGTGGTGCTAGGAAGGGTGCACCTAGTGAGAATTCATATAGGTATCATGTTTACATACTCTTGTTGTGTTTGTGGTTTTTTTCCTAGTGGAAACTAAGATGAGGATGATTAGTTTGAGTAGGATCACACATATACATTGATAGGCTTAGATGAAATGATCGCCATGTCATCTTGGAGTGTACTATCAATTTACGATGTTGCAAATTTTATTTGTCTCTAGAAAATTTCATAATTATAGATTTAATTTCATTTTTAATGTTCAAAATATTAAAAATGACATTTTTTAATATTGTAGCATCAAAAAATCATGTGTCTAACGCCTACTACGATTGTAGAAATCAAATCTATTGTCCATTTTGTTTCTTTGGTAAAATTTAATGATCATTTTCATGGAAATTTTGATTTTTAAAAACAATATTTTATGTTAAGCAGACATATCCTAGACCCTCTACTAACACATGCATTGGTACTACTCATCCCATAATTTCTTACATTGAGGCATTTTTCAATGTTGTAAGTCATCTTGAAGCTTAATAGTGTTAAGGATTTTCTATACATGTATATCCTAATTAACCCTCTTCCCATGTGCTTAAATGATAACTATAATTGATAGTACTCCACATTTATAGGAAAGAGTTAATGTATGTGTCAATTATATGATTACAACTGCTGAGTAGATGACACAAGTATGACTTTATAATTTAAACATTTTGTTATTTTGGGGTAGTTTACCAAGATAATTTATGTTACATTACATAAAGAAACTTATAAAATTACAATTATGATAATGTAGGGTCCTACCCCATCTAGAAACCCTTGGATGGATTTGAGCACTCATGGTTTACCCCTTCTCTTTTAGATGATCCATAGACAACACATAAGACTTTAGTTTATCCATTGTTTCTAGTGATGAGGATTTGTGTCAAAGGAAATTTGAGGACTACATTATAATGATGATTTTTTGTTTGAATTGTAACTTTTCAAATTAAAAAATATGAATCAATTGCTAATATAGGAAGCATTATTGATATATAGCTAGCCCAAATATGTTTTTTTGAGTGAACATGTTGTATTATGTGTGAGTTACACGGTTAAGAGCTTTATTTAAAAATAGGCAGAGAAGATGTTGAGAAAAGAACTTCACCTTTGAGTCGGGAAAAGAGGGGCATTATGTTCCATAAATAGGAGAAGTCATAATAACATTTTTTTAATGCATTTATGTCATTGTATGCTAGTACGCCATTGTGTGTTTGTACTGCATTGTATGTTTGTACTTGAAATTGTACACCTGTATGCCATTGTATGCATATATGACATCTTATAGACATTCATTTTTACCAAATTTTACAAATATGTTGCATGTTATATGCATATGCACACATACATGTACACATACACATATGCATACATGTACATGTACACGTACACATACACATACATGTATATGTATACATAGACATACACATAATCATTCCCATACACATACATATACACATACACATACACATATATGTACATATTGAAAGGAACGATAACCAGATCGTACCAAGCCAAGAACACAGATACTAATCAAACACCATGATCAATAAGATGAAAGTAATTCACCAAAATAAATTTACATAAACCTTTGCAAACAAATGAACAACAATATCATATATTATTATGGAACTCAATGCAATACATTGAGAATGGACCTTGCTTAAATAGGCAAGCAATAACAATCTAAGAACCAGTCAAGGTCGTAGATCAAGCCGTAAATCAAGGAAATAACTAGTCATCAAAAAACTAGTCAAGACCATAGATTTAGGAGAGAACTAGACATCAAGGATCTAGTCAATATCATAGATCAAGGAAAGAACTAGTCAATACCAGAGATCAAGGAAAGAACTATACCTAACAACTAGATAATATCTCCTAATATCTAAATAATATAAAAGAAATATCCACGCACATAAGTGGGTGAGGATAAATACAATAAAGGTAAATAAAGTACCTAGGTGAACATGAGCTAAGGTAAATACCTACTCTAACACATACAAATACACATGCACACACACACGCACACACGCACACACACACACGCATGTACATAACTTTTTTTAAGGATTGTTACCATCACAACTACTCCCATTAAATATATTTGTTTTAGCTATTCCATTTTAGATCACACCTCTCTTCCTTAGTTTCAGTGCTTCTATATAAAGTGCCTTGCCATATTTTTTATTTGGAAGTTAATGGATTCGTCCAAATTGTTAGCTTTCCTCTTGAACCTTAGTTTCCCAAGTGAAATCCACATACCCTTCTTTATAAATGGGATTTCCCATGCATATTTTTGGTATCCTTATCTCACTCCCATGATGTTTGTAATGGCCTTATACTTGGATTATTGATTCGATCTTAACGAACATATTAATAATGAGAATACGCATACAAAATGAAAGTTCCCATGGATGAAAATCGAACCTCTAAGATCCTTGCCTTGTCTTGTCCAATAAGATATGAATGTGATGTACATACAAAGTGTTGGTGCCCAAAATGTATTAGAGTTAATATTTTGGGCCTTATATCTATTTTTTTAAGGTACAAATATTTCATGGCATGAGATTCATAGGGTTCAAAATTGAGCCTGTCACAACCCTTCCCAAGGCCTCAAACCCATCAGAAAAGGGCGGGTAAAAATTTGCATGTAAAAAAAATTAAAATGTGAAAATCATTTGAAAATACAAAAGTGCAAGTTACTTTTAAAACTGTCAAAAGAAGGGCTATGGTGAAAAAATGCTTGTTAATAATTTGTGTGAATTTTTTGTATCTTAAAAAATATTTGTGATGACTTTTACAAATAACAATCACCTCCAGCTTTCCAGACTTTGTGCATGACTTGTAGATACGTTAGGAAAGGCGTAATACATGAAATTGGAAAAAGTTTAAATATAATAAATACACTACTACTATAATACTATTAATCTCAAACCCCAAGTTTCTAGCAAGTTGTTGATGTCATCGCAACAAATAATTGAGCACAAATACTTAAAAACCAAAGATTTAATATTACTATTTACAGTTCTCCTTCGCCTTTTCTTGGGATTCATTCAGATGTTTTAATCTACCACTTTGTACTTATTTCCACTTGTTTGTTGTAGGATCCACCTTGAGAGACATAGAACAAAGCTAGGATCAACTTGCACACAAATATCTGCACACTTGGGAACCTTCACAACATGATTTGAAATAGATTTAACATGTAGAGTGGCCACTAGTTTGGATATGGGATGAGAAGGATAACTGAGGTTGGGGAAGAGCTTCGAGAAAAGTGTTGAATTGATCTCAAAGAGTGACTTAAATTTGTGACTCACAATGTAGGGTGCTGAGAAGGATCTATGGGAGCCGTGTTGGTGCCAAAGGGTGGGATAAGCTCATATGGTCTGGATCTAGATTACCTAGATCAATTTGAGCTTGGTATGTAGACAATCTTCTAGCTAATATGATTGGACTAGTTCTATTTTTATGTAATGGAGAAGGATCTCAGGGAAAAGGTAGACGGGGATTTCTTTCAAGAAAAACAAAGGTTGAGGCACTTGAAGAGCTAAGTGATTATGACCCTTGTAAAGAAAAATTGAGCTAAGTGTCAAGTTTCTTCCTAATCCAAAGGTTGATTGGACCTATTCAAGATGGAAGAATGTAGGGCAGAGGAGAGGAATTCTTTTCAGAGGAGGATATTAGGTAGAGATAATCTTCTTCATCCATTGAAAGAGCCCCTCCAAGTCATTAGTGGTATCTTCTCTCTAACTATTGTTTAATAGTAGTGATAAGGAGGCCAAAATGATTTTTTTAAATGTATAATTGTGCTAAAGACAATGATGCTCAACTCTATACCTATGGAGTTGAGGAAGAGGGTTCTGAAATTTTTTTAGGAAGTATTATGAAGGGTGTGTGTGTTTAATGGAGTAGTCTAATTTTTTAAAACACCATTTCTGTGTTGTATATTTGAATGCATATTGTTGACAAGATGAAGCTCTTGGATTTGAAATCTAACCAATAATATCTTGATGTATCTATTGATGACATAGATAGTGTGGATATTTCAATGTATGAATGCACATTTTCTTCAATTTATTTGAAAAAATATCTAATTCAATACATTTTACTAGTTAAAATTTACATGGGTTTTATGTTATCCAGAATTTACCCCTCATGATAAATTCTATAACTTACACAATTTCTTTAAACTAGAACATGTAGAAATGGTGAAAACAAGATATCTGGATTTTGAGGGGGCACCCCTTTGCTTTTCTCTAACTTCCCTAATCAAGAAAAATCTAAGGAGTTAGCAAATTTTTTCTAAAATTTGAAAAAAAACGGAAAAGGGACCTATTCCAATGTATTGCAGGTCTAGGGGCTGTGGGTGGAATGATTGCAGATGGAACTAGGGTTCCTCATCCTCAACTTTGGTCCGAAGTGCTAAGGAAACAATGATTTGTAGGTAAATCAGGTCCTGATAGCCTAGGAAAAAACAAGTTCCATCGGTCCATGAGTTCCCCGAAATCCCGACTCGACTGATTTTGCAAAGGGCATTGAAGCGGATCCAATGTATTGCGGAAAAGGTAGAAGTTTAGGACCCGGGCGGTCCAAGTCTACAAACCTGAAATCATTGCACAAAAAAGGTGGCATCAATTTTGGTGTTGTGCGGGCGTGAAAAAAGTTGTGGGTCTAAAGGACCCAAGCAGAACAGGTATCGCGGGGACATGAGTTCCCTATGGAGGCGAGATCATCGCACATCAAAGGAGACAAAGTGCATTTTGGGTGAATCGGGTACCATCAGCCTAAGCGGCCCTTGTACCTCAGTGCTAGAAGTTCCCTGAAAACTTGCAATACCCGCAATGCAAAGGGAAATTGGTTTGGTGTGGATTATGAGAGCCTACATGGAACACCCACACCCCGAACTTCAAATGGGCATAGCTTTTGATCCAGAGCTTTGATTTTGACAAAATTGGACTTTTTGGAAAGGGCTCGACATCCTCTACACCAAAAAAATTGGATTTATTATTTTTAATGAGGGCAGGTGGGTGCAAATAAGAGAAACATATCCAGCTTCAAAATATTAAATGTTTAGTCCTGTAAAATGCAAGAAATTCCTGACAAACTCAAAATAGCTGCTCACACTCAGAGGGCCATAACTTTTGAAATTCTCAATGGATTTTCAGAAAATTGGTCTTGTTGGAATTGTGGTTTTGAGCCCAACGCACAAAAATCAAGAAACCCAAAATTGATGAATTTTGGATGGTTGTTGTTAAGGAGAATGAGCCCAGTTCTATTTGGTTGTTGAAAAGTGGTTGGAAAAACAATTAATGAGCATGGGCAATCAGCCTTTCATTTCTGCAAGTTATGAGACACATTGAGATTGCTTCTGTAGGTCCAAAACCACCAACCAAACTCATTTATCATGAATTGCAATTAATTGGAAGGGAATTTTGGGAATTACATTCTCTCTCTCTCCTCTAAAAATCTTATAAGTTGAAGTGTTGGGATCATTGTAAGGAGAGGATGGTTTGAGTAGCAAAACTCTGTCATTTTCGTTTTGTGAAGCCAATGTGTTTCTGGCCTTTATAGTGGACTCCTTGCATGGTGATCTAGGCCTTTCCTTTGTAATAATTTGGACTGTGCATATTAATGAATAAATAGATGCAAGTTTGTGGATGTATCTTCCCTTGCTATGTTTGTTTGTATTCTCCTTACCTCTCTAATATTATTGTAGATTTTGTGTATTCTCTATGAAATTGCAAGGTTCTATTATTATTGTGTATGCATGAAAATGTGTTGTGAATGTTGTTGTTAGATTGCGGAGAATTGTCATCACTCTCTTTGATCTACATTTTGCTTCCATTTTCACACATTGGAAATTGTTCTCATTCCATTCTTTTTGTGCATCACCTTTGTAGTGAAGTTTTCCTTCATTTGCATGTTATTTATCTCTCCCTGATCCCTTGGAAATTGTAGGATAGAGATAGTTAATAGCTTCATTTCAGTAGAGTTAGTTTGCACTAAGATTAGGAAGAAGAGCCAACTTTCTTTGGAGGTATATCTCAAGTAGCAAGTCCCACAACTTGGAGATAGTACCCATGTTACCCAATTGCACCATGAGCTCAAGCACACATACTTGTGCAAATCAGACGGTGTTGTGATTCGGTGATAACATTTTAGTTTTAGTGGTTAAAATACGAATGGATTTGTTTTATTAAAGTGGTAAGAATCCAAATGGTTTTTAATTTTAGCACTAAAATCCAAGTAGAAGTAAATTTATTGATTTTATTATTTACAAGTTTTCTTAATGATATTGATAAGAGATCCTAAGTGTCCCACACACAATTTGATGGTATTCATGTGTTTATTGATATGTGAGTTTTCTTGTCTCATTTCAATTGTTTGTTTATGTATTTATTTATTATTATTATTTTTATTTATTAAATTATTATTTTAGTTATGATGAATTTTAGGAAATTATAATGTTACAAATTTGGGCTTTCTTTACATCATAATTTGGCTATTTTACCAATTTAAATGCAACTTAATTTTACACCATTATGATTAAGGGGTCATTTTGTTTGGATTATTGAATTTTCCCTTTTTATTTAAGGTGCCAAAATGATTTAAAAAAAATTCTCATTTAAAAAAAAAAATTCTTAATTTTTATGATGTGTGATTTATTCTTGTCATATGAAGTGTAAAATATTCATACTGCTTTTCATCATCAAAGGGCTAAGTAGTCCAATATTTACTCTTCATAATAAAATTTAGACCAACCCTTCAAATTTGATTCCTGCATGGGAAAAAGCATCACAACATGAGACGAGGTTGCACAACTCTGAGTGGTATTTCATAGTGTTTCATGGCTTGAGAAGAACCGTACAACATTTTGTGGCTTTAAACTTAGCGTGTAAGTGTGGGATTTCCTTTCCACATGTTTTCCATAGGTCGTGGGGGTGAATGGTAAATCTTGGGAGACCTTCGCATATTGGAATAGCATTTTGTGGGCCGATCCACAGATAAAGATACGTTTAAAGCCATGACCATGTACATAAGCTAGGAAAAGAGTGAGATATATGTTTATATAATAAAATACTTTCATACTTTAATGGAGTGAGGAAAAGTCTTTATGAGACAAAAGAATATCTTTCGAGTAAAGTTAACATGAAGAGGAAGAGTTGAAAAATCTATAGGAAAAGTTAGGGAATGGTTTAAAGGATTTTTTTTGTCTCATGGTTATAAAATAAAGTTGGTGACATCCTCATGACTTGGTGCTCCGTGAAGGTGACACATGTCACAATCTAATGTAATAGTGTAGTGTCCCCTTTTCAAATAAAAATTAAAATGAGGATAAAATTGATTTGTACATATGAGATTTCAAGAAATCAAAATATATTTTTATTGTGTACAAATCAAAAAAAATAGAAAGGAAAATCAATTTTCCTTGGGATAATTAATATTTATTTTTAGAGATAAATAAAGTAAATAAAGAAAAATCGAATTCCTTGGGATTATTTAATTGTTATTATGTGGAATAAATCGATTTATTTCTAAGCATGGGTCGATTCATATGGGCATCATTTGATATATTTAATTTCCTTATGCATTTAATTTTTTTTTTGAGTGTGACTTCCAGACAACTTTTAAAAATAAATATTACTCTCCTAGCTTTTGGCGCCAAAAAAGAAGAAAGATACTTTGGAGAATGAGCAAGGAATATCAATATAAAATAATATGAGAGTGCACTCCTTTTTCACATGTTGATGGTTTATTATAACTTATCTTCATGCTTGAAGAAGGGATGAATGTCCACTAGTGATAAAAAAAAATAAAAGGTGTTCATTCAACACCACCCATTGAGTGAAGTGTGTATGCCTTCTTGAGCTATGAAATGATAACTTATTTGCATTGAGTATTCATTCTAAGTATAGATGACATTTTTCCATTGTTGAGAGATTTTGAGAGCTTGTTTGGAGAGTTTTTAGAGCTATCTACTTGACCAATAAAATTATGGAAATTGCTGTCTGGTTTTGTCATGCTATAAATCAACTTGCTGGATGAAGCATTTATGGCATGCTTTTCTGAGTGGTTACACATGCAAGGTTTACAATCTGAATTGTTATTTCTGCATCTAATCAATTGCATATTGTGACTCATTTGAATAATATTTTGAGCTGTACTAACACTTGCTGGAATTTATGATAAATGCAAGTTGAATTACCAGCTTATGCTGATTTGATAACAATGTTTTAGAAGAATTTTTAAAGGGTTTTTCGATCTGTTGTTCAGAAATCTAATTATTTCAGATTTGAAAGTGATTATTTGGAGTGTTGGAGAAGTGAAAAATTGAGGTTGGAATCTAATTTGACTATTTTTCCCTTAACCCTGGTGACTTGTTTTGCAGATTTGGAGGAATATTTTGAGTGGGTTCTAGTGAGTCAAAAATTCTGATTTTTGGCTCATTTAAAAGCTCATAATTTTATCTTCCATATGTAATTTATTTCATTTAAAAAGAGTCAATATTGAGGGAGATATTATTTTTTGAAGTTTTCATTCATTTCTAACCTAATTTAATTTTACTTTACTACTGTTGCAAGTTTATTTGGTCAAATAAGTGTTAATTCTGACTAGTTAGCCCATCTAAACCCTTACCTTGGCTCACTCCAACCCCATTTGGGTTGTATTCAAGCCAACACTAGGTTAATTAAGGTGAACCTAGAAGGGTTTGTCTTCTAAGTTTAATTCCTTTGCAATTAGTTTGATAAAATGTAATTAATATCCCAAAAGGGGATATTATAGTGTATCAGAGCTTTCTTTCCTCTTTTCGTGTGGGTGATTTGTGGATGCAAGGAAAGAAGGAATTTCAGTTTTACAAAAAGAAGAATAAGGGATACGTGGATGAGGGGGCATTCATGTGAGATCAAATGAATTTCTTTCATGAGTTGATACAGTATGGTGTGGATAATAATTTTAAAAATTCATGAGTGAGAAAATCTCCGAGCTCATCAAGGATGCTTTGGGAAAATATAAAGCTACAAGTTCCAATGGAGAGAGCTCACATAAAGGAGGTGGTGGCTCTACACCTAAGTTTTTCAAAGAAGTCTTCTTTCCTAAGGAGACCAATGGAGAAAGAGAAGAATAAGGACCTAATTTAACAGAGCTGATTGATGCTCAAATATTGGATTATGGTTCTTTGAGCCAAGCCATAAGAGACTTGTTGAGGTTTGATGAGTTTTGTGCCCTCAATATGGGAAAGAAGTCAAAAATATTCAAAAAGCAACCACATAAGAACCTTCAACAAAGGTTGGGTAAGTTTGGTTGTAAAATATTGAGACTTACTTCTCCCTCAACCTTATGCAAGAAGAAGAGGCCCTTAAATTGGTTACCCTTCACTTGAAAGGCATGACACATGAGTGGTGGTTCCAGGGTATGTGCACCCAAGGTCATGATTTTATCCACATGATGGAATATTTTATTCAAAGGATCATGGAAAGGTTTAATAGGAAGGATCCAAAAATTTATTTTAGAAAGTGTTATCCCCGTTTTGAGTTCACAACAAAACGATCGGATAACCCCTACGAAATTTTCGAAGTGATTTTGCATTATGGCCTCTTTTAAAGAGAATCGGTTATTTCGGGGTGTTACCAACAGCTTTGACATAAGTTTTAACATGCTTTATGTCTTGTATCTTCCGAAACCCGAAAACCTACCTCATATTGTGATAATCGGGGTTTTCGGACATCCAACGCATCGGAACATACCTAAGTTAAAACCTGCTTTGTGTCATCTGACTTCCGAAACCCGAGACCCGCCTTGTATTGAGAAAATCCTTTGTATTCGGGTTTTCGGAACCCCAAAGCATCGGAACATCCATGATCCAAAACATGTTTTATGCTCCATGCTTTCTGATTCCCGAAGTCTGCTCAATCCTTTGTATTCAGGTTTTCGGGGCTATGTAGCATCTAAGCACCTCATGCTTTATGCATCATGTTTTCTGAAACCCGAATCCTGAATTGCACTAAATCTCCTCGTGTCGGGTTTTCGGACCCCTCCAACATGCTGACATGGCATTCATGCCGAGTGGTCGGTGAGTTGGTATGTGCCGAGCTGAAGTGTATTAATTGCCATTTTCTTATAAATACGTGGATTTCCACGTCATTCTTACCATTCATATTTTTTATTCATGGATTATTCGCGCGTGCTCTTCCGTTTTCAAAACCCAAAAACTCATCTTGCTCGATTGGATCGTCTATTTTTGATCTTACATTTCTCGAATTGAAGGTATTGTTCTTTCCCTTCTTTATTCTGGGTTTTTTATCGATCGATTTGCGCGTATTTTCCTCCCAATTTCTTGCCAGGTGTTGAAGGTTTTCTTTCCTTCTTCTTTCTGAGTTGCTTTGGAAAGGGTTTTAGGTTTTTAGGGTTTTTCTCTTCTGAACTATCAATTAGTGTTGTTTTCTTCCAAATTCTAATTATATGCATGATGCATGGGTAACAAAAAAGAAAAAGGAAGCTATATGTTTGCAATTCAAGAAAGACTCTGTTTTTGCTTCTCGGTTTTTGAAGACTGTTTTGCAGATTCAAAGGTCCGAAGTATATTGGAAGCTTGAAGTGTCGGGGTTTTCTCAATGTTCCGACCTCAAAAGCAAGTGCCGGGTTTCCTCCCATTTCTGCCATTGACAGTGAGTGTCGGGTATCTCCGAGTTTCCGTCATCAAAAGCAAGTGTCGGGGTTTCCTCCCGTTTCCGCCATTGACAGTGAGTGTCGGGTATCTCCGAGTTTCCGTCATCAAAAGAAAGTGCCGGGTTTCCTCCCGTTTCTACCATTGACAGTGAGTGCCGGGTATCTCCGAGTTTCCGTCATCAAAAGCAAGTTTCGGGCTTTGCCAAAGTTCTGACATATCAAACTCGTCGGGTTCTCAGGGTTTTCCGATATCCTCCTAAGCGTGTCAGACTTTCCTATTCTTCCGGCGTATTCAGTCAATCGAGATTTTCAGTGTGGACAGCATCTCCTGAGTTTCAAGCCTTTCTCCCCCCAACATTCTTCATGTCGGACCCTGGTCCATCTCACGAGAAGGCCGAGAAGTCTAGCAGAATGAAGTACAAATTTAAGAAGCCAGAATCCCCATCATATATTGATTGCAATTATGATATCAGGGATACTGAACTTGGCAATATAGATATGGAATGACTTCTGGAATAGGGTGAAGAGTTCTTCTCAGACCCCATGGATGACAGCTTTAGCTAACAGTGGCTTGCCCCTTGCAGCAGGTTTTCCCATGTCCGCCCAATGTCCAGAATTTGTTTTGGCTTGTGCGTCTAGTTATGACTTGGCTTCTCATTCCATGAAGAGCCAGGCTGGTGAGGTAGTGATCAGGCTAGATGGAGCGTATTTTGATGATCTTCTAAAACTACCTAATTTCGAAGAGTATGGGTACCTGAACATCAAGTCGGCTCATAAGGCCTGGGATAGTAATCAGGAAGGCTGCATTAAGGATGTCAACAAAAAGTTCCTGATTAAGGCTAAACCAGCAGTATCTAGATTTCCAAGGACTATCCCCAGATGTGATTTTCATACAAGAAATCAATGATATTATCACCCTGCTGAGCCGGGTTTTTGGCTTGCCTGAATCAAATGTATTTCACGGATGGATGGATCAGTTTATGGTCACCATTAAGAAGAATCAGCAAGGGATTGACTGGGGGACCCTTATCAGCAATGAAATTGATTCTCAGATGACTACGGTTTTTATCAACTGGAAAGTTTTATATGTTTTCATATGTGGCTTATGCAGCAGCCGGGATGAGGAACTATCCCGGGCTGGATACTAAAGGAAGCAGAACGACAAACCCAGTTTATAAATATTTCCCTCAATTGACCAAGAAAGGGGTCCAAAGAGCATTTTAGAAGGGTAAATGATGCCTTCTTCTACGAGAATATCTGCCGGCTGAACCCGGAACTAAGAAAGACAAGAGTCTCAGACGAGGCTTGGACTGAAGTATCTAAATGGGGGTGTATCTTCTTGCAATTCAAGAAGTTTACATATCTTCGAACAGTCATGTACTCGGGAGAGCCTTTCCGTCTGCCTCGCTATCCAGGGGATAGATTGATATTGATAGAATTGGTCAGACAGCTGTTGGATTTTCACAAATTCCAACAAAGCAAGCATAAGGCAGCAGTATCCTTCCCAATTTCTATTGGGAGATATACTTGCTCGACAGTGGCAAAGGCCAAAAATGTTGAATGTGAACTTCAGGGAAAAATTAAAGAAGCATATGAAGTCCTCGGGATGGTTTTGACATCCGAGGAGTGCTTAGAGCCTATGGAGCCCAACATCTGCACAGGCCCGACATTGAGGATATATGGGTTAGATCTTCGTAACGAAGTTGCGGTTCGCAGAAAAGATAATAGTAGGTTGACTATTAATGAGATTCAGACGCTGGAGCTTTCTGATTTGCCAGATGGCACGACTGAAAATGAAAGTGTGTTGGATATGTCCTATGATGGGCTTAATGAAGATCGATACGTTTTTCCACCTATTGATTGGTCGGCCCAGCGAAAAAGCCTCTATCACAGATAGGTCGGCTCTCATTCTTGCTCGCACCAAAAAAATGGATCTCCTCTTGGGGCATGAATTTTTAAAGATGACAAGTTTCCCAAGTTGGGCTGCTTCGGAGGTGGGGCCCTCCCAAAAGAAAAAGGACAAAGAATCTCCTGGGGGGGCCTATAAAAATCAGGATTCCCAAGAAGAGGAAAGAAAGACAAATCTCTTCAATTGTTTCTCCAGCTCAAACGGTGGTTGTGCCAGAATCACCAACACCACAAGAAATAGGAGAAATTAATTTGGAAGAAGGAGGAAGCCAGCTTCTATCTTCACCATTTGCTGATTGCTCAACGGGAGAGACCTTATCTCTTGCATTCAAGGCTTTGGAGTCTAAATCTGTGACTCCTCCCTCACAGCCACTTCTACCTCCTCATTCTCCATCTACTTCTGCAACCATGGCCAGTATTTTCTCTGGGCTTTCACCCCTCTCTGCTGGAACCCAAGTGATCACTAGCACGCCCCAACCTGTACCTCTCTTTGTTGCATCTACTACCACGTTGGCTGTTGTTCCCCCTCCAATAGTAGAATCTTCTCCCCCTTGAGAGTAGAATACCAGTTACTACAACATTGGCAATTTCCTCTGATACGCCACAATGGCTACTCGAGCAAACTCCGAGGAAGAGGAAATTAATTGTACCCCTACCAGCCTTTGATTTCAGCTCACTCAAGGCTTCTACTGCGAAATCAGCCAAGAAACCCAAAACAGTTTTCAAGGGTTTTGGTAGATGCTTCAGGAGATAAGTTTGCAGAAATTACCACTCCCTCAGCTGACAAAACTAGAGATGATATAACTACTGCTGATTATTAGATAACCAAGGTGGCTCTAGGGAAAGTGACAGCAGAAGGAGCGCAACAAGATGCATGGGCTTCTATAGACGTGCTTGTGCCAAAAGTTGAAAGAAACAAAGGACAACAGAAATGAGCTTAAGGAAAAAGTGGAGCAGTTGACAGAGGTTTTGATTAAACTCTCAACACCCCTGGAATCCATACCATCTTCTTCTGTATCTGTCGGATTCGATTTCTCATCGGTGCCTACGATTGAGAAGATTGCTAAAAAAGGAAGGGTGGTTGATGAATGGATCCAAAAGTTGCTCCAACAGGGGGAGGAAGTAATTCAAGACGTGGTGAAGGTTCATAAGTCTTTGGGAGAGATTCAGAAGGAAGGAGAGAAGATGGATGAGGAATTCACTGAAGAAATTGGATAGCTTGATTTGACTTGTGAAGCTCTCCAAGTGCTAAAGCAAATACCAGCACATCTCTTGGTAGAAGAAGGCGTTCTTCCACATACAGATAAACACTTCCAGCTGACCAAGGCCATCAGGTTCAGAGTAAAGCTTCTCAACATAGCTTGCAACAAGTTGAGAGAATCAAGGGATAAATTGATCAATGGGAAAAGTGATCTGGAAGAAGAATTGCTGAAGATTTTGTCCAAAGGGTCAGTTGGGAACTCAGGTATCCTATCAGCAGATGATCTCTTCAAACAAGTCCAAGAATCTGTTCAGCATGAACCTGTACATGGATTTGACCTTGAAGTCATTAGTCAGTTTGTAAGGATAGAGCATACTTTGGAGGCCTTAAGAAAGCTCAGCAAAGGATTGAAAGAAACTTCCCGGCACTGCCAGCGATGTTCATGAAACCTGCAAAATGTGGAATGATCATTCCACTGCACCTGATGAAAATGAAATGCAAGGCATTATTCAGAAATTCCAGGAGTTTCGGAACAAACAGTCTCAGCTGGAGGAAGAGAAAGAAGAAGAAGCAAAGGATGATGATTCGGATTAAGTCCCAACGTCCCATGTCACTTCTATTTTTAGATTGACATGTCTTTTTTATTTCTGTTTTGTCATATTTTTAATTCATACTTTGACTTGATCTCCTGCGTGAGAGTCATGCAAAATTGAACTCCAGTTAAAGTGCTACTTTTTATGGATCTGTCCTGTTTTATCTCTAGTTCCTTTTGTTATAAATAAGGGATGCCTGTGCATTCTAAAGGGTCGAGAATTTTTGGAATATTGAGGGGCTATTGGAAAGGAGAAAAAACTTTGTGTTTTCTTTCAATCATTTTGAAGAATAGAAGCTGATATTGTTTTACAGACTTTGTGTTGTGAAATATATCTTATTTAAGACAGTGTTCTTATGTTCATGATCTTAAAGCTATTCTTTGCATAGAATCTCAGTGTGTTCTAATTATCTCGGAAATTATATCTGTGATCTAAAACTCGTATGATTATTTCGTGCTCTGTTTTTACTCAAAAGAAAATATTTTTCTCCCATTTCTTTTCTACCGTGCTTCTTTCACTGTAATAGTTTCTAACCTAGTTCATTCAAGAAAGTAATATCCTTGAATCGTGTGAATGTGGATTTCGGGATTTCATCCCAACCCCCAATGGTTAGATTAGTGTGAATATTGTATATATTATTTAATGTGTTTTAGATTAGCAATAAACAGGAAGCCTCACCTGTCTTTGAGGAGGGATTTAATCCCATGTACTGTGGTTGAACCTCATATTTTGGCACTAGTTGAAGTCAGAATGATCACTTGTAACACCTCTTTTTACTTCATCAGAATTAGGGATTTTTTATCAACTCATTAATTACACTTAATGACTTCAATGAATTTAACACGCAACCATTAAATTCCAGCATACATGAGTTATAAATCCCTTAAGTTATTTTAAAGTGATCCATTTAATTATCTTGATGCCTTCATGATTAAAAACAAACAACATATGAATCCAACATTAATTAATGTTTAGATTCCAACCTGACAATCTATGATAACCATGTGCAACTGCAAGGGTTTACAGATCTTACTTCATCCCCCTCAAACACTCATTACAAGCTAATATACCAAGTATATAATTTGGTTAAGCCTTATTATAGGCTAAGATAACTTGTGATGTCTTCCTAACATCCTATGGAAAGTCACTACTATAACTGTCATCTAAATCTTGACACCATAACAAGAAGGACTTTGTGAATGAGACAACGCAATCCAATCACATTGCAACTACTATGGCACATATTTTTTGGCATCACAATAGCTATCATGGTTTCATGGCTAAATACACATAGACACATGAAACCTATCCACAACTGTCTCATTCATAGTATTGGGATTTTTTTCGTTCTCAAGTTATTAAGTTAATACTTAACCATTTTAGTTTAATAACTTGTTGCAATTATGACCCGCAAAGCCCTACGACATTACACTGTTTGAGCCTTCTTGGAATACCTATGGGAAAGGTTGACATAATATGGGATGACATGCGTCATCACGTCCTCTCACCCTTCCCATAGCCATCCCAAGTTGGCTCGGTTAGGATATTGTCAAAATGCTTGGCGAAACATAATTTCGATCTTGATTAATTCAAAGTTATATTAATGATCAAAAGGTACACTTATATTTGTATGTGTCATTTATTAATGATCAAATACGACAACGAGATATCATTTGTCATGAATATCTCTTTCATATTAATGCGATAATAGGTTTGACAAATTTCCTTACGATTAAACATTAAACATGTGATTAAAAAATGTTCATATAACTTTTAAGGTATAGTTAAACATGTTGTTATCTTATTAAATGACTTGCAATTATACTTAACAATATTTTTGCTTTGTCATAATTTATACAACAATAATCAAATCATAATGATAACAATCAACATCAAATTGTACTTGTAATATTACAATCATATTTTGCCGTAATTTTGGTAGCATAACACTTTATAAAATCAAGGTACGTTGTAAAAACATCCACAATATATTATATATTATATATATAATATATTATATATTCATAGATATGATTTTTACTTTAATACAAATGGAGGTCAAAACCTGTTTTATAGTATGTATGGACGTTTTAAATAATAATACAATATAACAAGCCCTAATTTCCTTTTATGCATCACATGAAGTAATTCCTTTCACTTTTAAAATTACAAGTACGTTAATGATAATCCTTAAACAAATCAATGTCAATTAAATACAATACATTCATGATATTTTACAATTAAATCAATGTCAAGTCAGTTTATCATGTAAACAGTCTTTTATTTCTTTTCACATTACTTTTCAACCTGTAAAGCTAACAAGTTTCATGATAAAATTCCATTGTACATGGTCAATTCCTAAGAACTGGCATGGGTTACACTTTCACAGCCTAACTACTTCATTACGAAGTAATAGAATATTAACTGACTATCTATTTCCCTTCTTATAAATCACTGAACCAAAATTAAATAAATAAGTAAAACATTGAAGTAATATCACCACGAGTACCTTTCGTTGGCAACTTAATTACATTTCAAAGTTATGATAACCAATCATAGAATTATAACTTAAGCACATGTCACATATAACAAACCTTTTACTTCCCACCATCAATAAAGTAAGACTAATGTATAAAAATGTACCATAGTCATTCAACAACTTACATGATGATACATATAAGAAAGACAACAAGATTTTTCCTTCAAAACCAAGTTTTCATAACATTTACATGGCATAATTTCTTATCAAGAGTTTCTTGCCAAGCTAATTATTATCTATGTCCATAATGTCGTTACACATATTTCTTTTGACTATATAAAATCACATAGCCAAAATTTTATCAACTAAAAAAAAGAAAAAATCCTACTGAGGATATAGGCAACATCAACCAACAATCCAATAATATTACAGCTCATAGTAAATAAGCAAAATTATTCCCAAGGGACTCCATCTAGTTCCACAAAAGTAGACAGTTACAATATGCAAGAAAATCATCTAACCGGTAATTGTTATGTTAACGATTACATGATTAAAACAAATCTACTCAGGCACAAGACTACCTTAGCATATTTTACCCAAACCCCTATTCCATATCCAAAGAGAACCTGCAACCTATATCTTTTGGAATGAGATTGAATAAAATATGGACAAAAATTCCCTTAAAAGAACACCTTTAACTAGAGATGGAGAAGTCACGACTAGAAATCACCGAAAATAGTAAGGTAGGTTATAACCAAGTCCCATCACTGAATGAAAGGGAAATCATTGACTTATACTAGTGGTGACAGTCACATTTGGGCTCACATAGAGCTTTAAACAAGATTCATTTTGGTGTACGAATTTTGGAACTTTAACCTGTTTTTCCAAAAGCCCGATTTACCTTGAGACACAAGTGTCTAGGTCCAAGAGTGAGTACCGTTTGTAACAAAACCATCTTCTCATACTCACAAGTTGCACAACCAAAAAATCAATCTCACATCAATATGCAAACTCCCATGAACCCAACTACCAGAGGTGACTGAAATACCCTTACGGGGCATAAATAAGAAAAATGTCATGTTTTAATTTCTTTAACCAATAAGAAAACGAAACAAAGAAATGATTCAAAATCCACCAGTGTAAACTGGGTTCGATTGAAAACAAAATGACAAGCGTGAGTTTCAACCCAGGTAAGGACCAAAAACACAAAACACCTATTTCACATTTCGAGAGTAATATTTAGCAAATAAAGACACATGTTGATGACATAATCAGGGCCATGGGTCAACAAACTTCCACCATCACCCATTTTCAGAAAAACACATCAAAAGGAACACCCAAATTTAATGCTCATATCGACCACCATGTGAACCACAAATAACTTCGACTACCATTAAAAACCACCCATAAAATATTCTACTAGTTCATATGAAAAAGATAGATAGGAAAGAATGTAACCATGTCTGATAACCCACGAAAGTTCCTTCCATAATCCTTTCCACAGGTCTAGAGATCAAAATGAACAAGCAACAAGAATTCCTCAGCTTCCTTTTAACAATATCCAGAAAAAGAAATCCCCCATCCTTCTCAATAAAGATGACAAATTATTTACCCAAAAATGACATCCAAAACAATGAAAATCTCATCACTCACGCATGCACAGTTCCTTAAATGAAGATGTGGAATGTAACAACTGTAATTAGTTGCTAAGCCTTTATTCATGGATCACATGAGAGAGCTTAATAAAAACTAGAAATTACAAAATGAAATCTAGTTGCATGCCCTTTCCTTCCTTGGGAAACTTTACATTTTTCAAGAAGTCATAAATGCATTTAATTCCTAGGGTGTCACATACTGGCTATTCACAACTACCTCCACCGTTAATTTCAACATTTCTCTCCAATTTTGGCAGTGGATAATTTCTCAAGCGGTCCAAGATCTTTTTAACAACCACTAATAACTTTTTAGTCTTTGCATGGCCAGTTTGTCAACCAGCTAAATAATCGAATCAACAACCCTTCAATTCTATGCATGACAAGGTCGGTTCGTTCAGCAATAATCATTAAGACAAAGGCCAATCCTTTTATATTATACCGTGAAATGGAGTAGGGTCGATTTGACCATGAAAATAAACAATATCAATTACAAGATATGGTCGAAGACCATGACAACATTATAAACTCATGCCTCTCGATCATTTTAGTAATAAAACTGCCACTTAGGGCATGGTTAATGACCATATCACCCTCATGTGCTAAAATGTGGGTTACGATCGGTCAAAGGATCATTCATTCCAACGATTAAACATAATAGCCCACTTAACCAGTTGCCATATTTGCATGATTTTGTTTAAGACCATTGTCTTAACCTTTACCATTTTCCATCTATAAGGCCAAACTTTTGTGCTAGAACAAAAATAACCATAATAATAATAAACAAAGGTGGGTTCAAAGATCATTAAAATAACCATAATAATAATAAACAAAGGTGGGTTTGAAGATCATAAAAATAACTAACCTCACATGCCCCCTTCCAATTTAACCATGGTAGCCAAAAGAAGAGACTTGCCTTGCATGAATTAACACGAACCTCATTAAGTTCACTTGAGGTCTAAGACCAGAAATGGTTGTCGTAACATCAATACCATTTCGTAAACAAGTATCAAGAAGATGTTTACTTTCTTAATAACCACTGTTATTTATGACCACTTAATAAAATATTTGGCACAAGTACTTTTACCTTGACGAGCTTTATATCCTCAACAAGAGAGATAAATCATAAGATCAATAACAAATACTTTCAGAGGTATGCACATAATATGACAAGGTGTATTCCAACATTCAACGTTATCTCACATATCTGAAATAATACTCTACAACCAAGTATAAGTTAATCATAATTGTAAATCATGATTTCCAACAAGATAGATGGCCATTAAATCAACAGTAACTAACAATGTATCAATGTATTAACTCATTACTTTCAGCCAAGTAAGTAACTCATAATACACGGAAAAAAGATGCACATTCAACTATACTATAGGTGCCACAACCAAACAATATATCTTGTACCATAGTCATCGCTCACAACACGGTAAGTACATTCAAACATCAAAACCAAATAAGAATAAGTGGTAATCAATGCTAAGTGTTTTATGAATGCTGGTCAGTAAGCGTTGTTGCGTGGTTGTGCATGCAAGTATGCATTCATATGTATATCCTTTTCAATATATACGTACACGTGTGTAGCTGCATACCCAGCTTCAGGACAAGGCTTACATCCTGCCCTCATAACCCATTTAGCATTTTATGACTTATCCTATCATCTAAACAGACTGGAATTGTGGGATGTGACATCAATCTCATTTGATCAAGGATTGCTAAATATTAATCTCATGGATCTCCATTTCCACTATATACACCCTTATAGTTCTCTCTACTATAAATTTGGCTTCATTATTGTTGGGTATACTCTGTATTTTTTCAAACCCCTATAAGGAAATCCTATGAGTTATGGATATCATGATTATTTTTGCAGTGAACAATTATAATATGTGTTTTCTACTACAAGTGTGTGATTATATTTTAAACGATACTTAATTGGGTGCTTAGTCATAAGGTTGCATTGTAGAAAAATCATTTAAGTTGATTTGAGTCTATTTTACATGATAATAGCTAGAATCTCCTCCCTTAGATTTGTAGAACTAGAAGAAGTAGATAAATGATCCCCCCTCTCATATTTTTTAGTCTCCAGTCTGAATTGATTTGTGAATATATCCCAATTAATATACCGACCTATCTTTTCCTTCTCTTCACCAAATCCTCAATTTACAGATTTGGGCTCCAACATAGAGCTTTAATCCCAAAACTTATCTTGCTTGGTTTGTTTTATACCTTATAACATTCTCCTTCTTGGTGGAAAATTCACTTCGGAACATGGTTCGAGAAAAATCCCATTAAATGTGATCAATAGTGCGTCTTCATTGAGATTTTAAATCTTGAAGGAATTTTCTTCCTTACACCTGATGATCTGGTAGGGGCCACTCCAAATAGTGTCAAACTTAGAATGTCTACCAGGGCTAGCTCAGTCACCATCCCACTCTAGCATAAGTTTCCAACTTCAAAAATTTTATCGGTTGCATGCTTGTGTAAATTTTTTTTCACATACTATTATTGTTGTTTGATTTTGTCTCTACACTTCTCTTTGACTTCAACAAAGTGTAATAATTGTACTATCTTGATGTCATGATATTCCAATTTTAGCTAATGAGACAACTCTAAAGAGAGAAAATCCAATGAGAGGATAATCATAGCCTTAGTCCCATACACTAATGTGAAAGGATAAATGTTAATTTAACACTTTCCAATGATCCTTTTGGCCCACAAGAATGATTTTACCTTATGTGTCATTGTCTTTGATTTTTCTCAATTGTGCACTTCATGATCCTAATCAGGTTCTTATTTATTGACTTTGTAATTTCATTACCCCATGGATAGTAGTTGGAGGAAGTCTTGAGGTATATGCCATACCTTAGAGAAAACTCACTAATCTTGGCTCCCATGAATGTGTTAACACTTTTAGAGATGACTGTGTGAGGGATGCAAAATCTAGTGATGATTACTTCAAAGAGGTCAATGATGACATCCTCAATGACATCCTTGAGTGGAGATACTTCAGTCCATCTAGTGAAGTATTCAGTGGCGGTGAGTATCCACTTGTGGCCATCAATGGAAAGCAAATTGTTTATGCCAATGAATAGTTCCCATCAGGAGAAATGTTGGTCCATCATGATGGGTCGCAAACAAAATGTGGATATGTGTTTCTTTCCAATAAAAAATAGGAATTCATGACATTTCCTTACTTATTTGAATATGTTTGCAAGTAGTGTATGATAATAGTAATCAACCCACATTATCTTTGTGGAGGTTGTTCATGGAGAAAAGTGACCCCTAGGGATTCCTTGAAGGAACTCTCTCATTATCTTCTCCACATCTTTGGGATCAATGTACATCAATAAAAAATCATCCAAGTTTCTTTTGAACATAACCATGCTGATAATATTATATGGATAGTTTGGAGCCTAAAGTATCTCCTTTTGGTTCTATCCAAACCAACATGATATTCTCCAATTGTGAGATTCCTTACCTTTTTTTGAGTCCATTTGGGATCTTTTCTTGACTAGGTGGCTGATCATCATGGGCACATAAAACTATGTGTGCTATCCAAGTTACCACAAAGGTGTTAGTTGAGTGCTTTACCTATTATCATCTTGATAGCTATGATCTCAATGTCAAACTCCATGATCTTGGTGATCTAACCCAATCACTTTTCATTCATCTCTCCTTTAATAATGTAGTCTATGTCATTTGAATGTATAAAAAAGACTATAATTGTGTGTTTGGAGAGGATATACTTGAATATATTCAAGTCCTTGAGGACTGTGAAGGTTTTCTTTTCAATCAAGATATATTTAGATTCATAATCCTTTAACATTTGAGTTGAAAAACTGATGGGATGCTTAAGTGCTTCTTGATGTTTCCTCTAAGTGAGAACCGTGACAATAATAAGAGGGGTGCCAAAGGCATAGATGATGAAATCCTTCTCATAGTCTGGGTTTGATAACATCTAATCTTGAGAAATAGATTGATTGTTCTTCTCAATACTTTTTTTTCCTTATGGATCCCACTTGAAAATTATGTTCTTCTTCAGTATGCACATGATTAGATTAAAAATTCCCATAAGGTCCATAACAAAATTTCTCATGAAATTAATATTTATTCAAAATTTTTGTAGTGATTTTCTATGAGGTGAAAAATATAGAGAAAGGATGACAGGTACTCTATCAAGATCAATTGCAAGACTAGAATTTGATACCACATAAGAATATTCCCTTTAGGAACTATGAATATATACATTTCGAGATTAAGCGAAATATGAAATTCTCTACATATTTGGAATATATTCTCCAAATGATCCATATGATCCTCTAGATTCTTCTAGAACTTTTTGGTATCATCCAAGTAAGTTGGGATGATGTCGTTTATGAGATCTTTGAAGGTTATGTCCCATTGCCTCTGAAATGTTGCTCTAACATCAAATAATATGAAGGGTATTATTTTATATTCATATGTGCCCCACTTCGTGGTGAAGGTGATTTTGAATTGATATTCCTTCTTGACCATGACCTAGATAAATAGATAATCTTTCATCTCCAACTAATGGACCAGTAAGATTTTGTCCATGGAAGGCGGGGGGATAATGATATTTGAGGGAAGCCTTGTTCAGGTCTTTGAAGTCTCTGCACATGCATATATCTCTATTCTTATTCCTTACTAGAACCAAGTTGTACACCAAGGTAGAGTGTTTGATGGGAAACATTATGTTATCCTCAATAAAATTTATTAGCACCTTCTTCATCAATGGTTCAATTTTAAGATTTACAGGCCTTTACTTCTACCTAACTAGTTTGACATCACCTACAAGATCAATGGTATGTTTAATGACATCTTGATCATAGTACATGAGTTCATCATAATTTTGGGAAAATATATCATCATACTCTGTATATTTTGATAAAGGTTTCTTCTTGATTAGGACTATATACCCTTTCCAACTTAAGAGACTTGTAAGGGTTTATCTAAAACTTTTAGTTGTCCTCATATTTGGTCACTACGTTCATATTTTTCCCTTTGTAATAATCATTATAAATGAACATAACTTTTTAGGTCACAAGTACCTTATTTTTTTCATTTTTAATTGAATTACTTGATCATCATAGGCATGTTGTAACCTCAGTTGCAACTCTTATCATATTATTTTTTCCCTCTAAATAAAAGTGGAAATTTGGTTGTCACTCTCGAAGACTAGGAAATTTACTTGTTGTGCATAGTCTTCCATGAGGTCCTTAGGAGGATCAAATTGGAAACCAATGATAGCAGTTTTATTTGCCTCAAATTTTTCTCTTCTAAGCACTGTCTGGATGTTGAAGGCATTAAATACTTCAATGCGATCCCACATTTAATGTTTGCATGCTTTCCAAAATGAATTTTTTGGTAAGACACTATGATTTTACTTGTTTTATGACCACCTCAGTGTCTCTAAACACTTGCAACTACTTGAAACCTTTCCTTGTGGAATATAGAGTCATTATATCAAAGATTAATACTCTACAACATTGTTTGTGCAATTAAATTATAACAAGTGGGAGTAAAATCATTTATCTTCACTTGGTGAGATCATAATGACACTTGCACCGATATTGAATTTGGAGCCATCAAATGTTTTTTTTCTTCATATTTTACACCTTGAATTTCCTCTTTGAGCACCCACATAACATTGACACTCTCTTCTTCCTAGATATAGTACTTACTTATGCTATGCTATTAAAAAGTATCATAGGGATCAAACTCCCATTTTTCCTGTGTCCACATATCAAGTTGCTCATCAGGTATCTCTTTGTACGAATCATCAAGAGTAGAAATTTCTTCATCCTCTTCACCTTGAATAATGCAACTTGTTTCCTTAAGTCATGGATCAAAGGAATACACATGAAACTAAGAAATAAGCTCTTTATGGATAGTCACTATGGTTCCATATCTATTTCTTATTATTATGTGTGATCAATCAAAACACATGTATTAACTTATGTTGGTGGTGAAATCTATAGGAAAGCAGATGACACATAGGTAAAATTTTAATGACCACATTATGATGTAGGAACATCTAGAAGGATTGAAATTTTGATGTTTTCCAAGTGTGAGTAGGTGTAGGAGAGTGTGTGGTAGTTGGTAGAATGTGTGTGTAGCCATAAAATTCAAATTTAAGCTTGTAATGGTGTGTTTTTTAGTTTTCCCTTCAAAACTGTAAATTTGGATTCATAGTATATTGATATAGTTATAGACGAATTTCCAAAGGAGCTGATACCAATCAGAAGCATCAATCAACATATGGATTTCATCCCTAGAGTAAGTTTTCCAAGCAAATCTTCCTATAAAATGACACCATAAGAGAATGACGAGGTCAATAAATAGGTCTA
This sequence comes from Taxus chinensis, assembly GCA_019776745.2. Lineage (NCBI taxonomy): Eukaryota > Viridiplantae > Streptophyta > Pinopsida > Cupressales > Taxaceae > Taxus > Taxus chinensis. The sequence continues at coordinate 553,299,328 of CM034156.1, read as the reverse complement.
AGAGCTATTAGACAAAGGCCTCATCAGAGAAAGTCTCAGCTCATTTGCAGTCCCAACAATTTTAGTGCCCAAGAAGGAAGGAGATTAGAGATTTAGAGGTTTTTCACTAATTCAAAAGCCATCAAAAAGATAACAATAAACCAACCCAAGTTGAATCAAAGACATGTCAAGTGGATTGCGTATCTGTAGAACTTCACATTTGTTCTCAATTATAAGAAAGGGAAGGCCAACAAAGTAACATATGCATTAATTAGGCAATCTCTGCTACTACAAGAAATTCAATTTGAAAGTGGAGGATTTGAGTCACTTAGGCAGCTGTATGAGGAGGATCCTAGCTTCAAGGAGGGATATGATTTTTTCAAACATCCTACAAAAATGGATATGAGCCCATGGATGGACTATATGATTCAAGGATTGTTGTTCAAGGGAACTCAGTTATGCATTCCTAGAGGGTCCATGAGGGATAATTTGTTGAAGAAGAAGCATAGTGTCAGTATTGGAACTCATTTTGGGATAGATAAGAAATTATCTCAGCTAAGTAGTTTCTACTATTGGTGTGTGATGAAATTAGACGACAGAAGATTTATGGAGAGGTGTATAGTCTGTCAATATGCCAAAGGAAAGAGTCAAAATGTAGGTCTATGCCAGCCTTTTCCAATTCCAAGAAGGCCATGAGGTGCCATAAGCATGGAATTTCTATTGGGGTTGTCAAGAAATCAAATAGGTAAAGAATCTATCTTTGTATGGGTTGATATGTTTTCTAATATGGATCACTTCATAACTTGCAAGAATGTTAGAGATTCCACCAATATTATGAACTTGTTTTTCAAGGAGGTGGTGAAGTTCCGTGGTATTCCAAGAAGCATATTTTTTGATAGGGGAACCAAGTTTTTTGGTCATTTTGGAGGAACATTTGGAATAATATTGAAACCACCTTGAGTTTTAGATCATATTATCAGCCTCACACTGATAGCCAAATTGAAGTAGTAAACAAAAGCCTAGGTAATCTCCTAAGGTGTTTGACAAGTGATCATCCTAAGTAGTGTGATCAAACTTTGGAATAAGCTGAATTTTCTTACAATGAATCCCCAAACATAAGTAAAAGTATGAGACCATTCCATATTGTCTATGAAATCCATCAAAGAGGTGTGTATGAGTTGAAAATTTTGGGAAAACGAGAGAGGAGAAGTGCAAAAGGAGAAAATTTTGCAACAACAATGGAAGAGATGCATGAGAAAGTCAAGAAAGAGTTGTAGATGAATGCCAATCAATACAAGAAACATGTATACTTGAAGAGGAGAGGTTTTAACTTCCAAGTGGATGATTTGGTGCTAACACACTTGAGGAAGGAAATGTTTTCCAAAGGAGAGTACAAGTTGAAGTTGAAGAAGATTGGACCTTGTGAGGTCTTAAGGAAGCTTTTAACTAACTCCTATGGGATTGAACTCCCACCACATGTTGGAATCTCACATATATTCAATTTTGTAGACCTTTACCCTTATATAAATGGGGAAAATATAGAAGAAACAACATACAAAGAGGATGAATCGACCCTTGAATGGGATCAACAGTTGCCTAAGGTAAAACTAGAGGAGCTAGAAATTATTCTTGACACACAAGCTAATAAGAAAACAAGAGGGAATGCATATCTCAGATATTTGGTCAAGTAGAAGTGCTACCCTATTGAGGATTCCACATGGATGATAAAAACATCGATAACCAAGTTTGGATGCACTCTTGCAAAACTCACGAGTAATTTTTAGCCCATGTGGAGTATGATGCAGGGAACATAATGAAAGATTTAATTTATAATTTTTACAAGTGTGATATTGTAGGAGAGAGTGTGGTGTTGTGTAGAAGGGGAGTTTATTCGTAGAATTCAAATTTAGGCTTATAATGTTGTGTTTTTAGTTTTCCCTCAAAAATTGTAAATTTGAATTCGTATAGGCAATTTGGAGGATATTTTTGAGTTTTGGTGCAATGTAAAGAGGTAGGATAGTACTTAAGAGTCTTAGGATGTTGGGGAAAGTGTTTAGAAGGACTGTCATGTCCTCAGTTGTCATGTAATTTGACCATCTTGGTCAAAGATAGGAATAATGATGACATTGGGAAAATGAAGAGACATGAGAGACAAAAAGCCAAAGAGTATACCAAGATAAGGAAGATGAAAGGTAAATAGGCATGGGGAGATATATTTAAAGGTTTTAAAATCTCTATATATGCTTGTTGTACAGAGAAGGAATTATGAGTAGCAAGAGAGTAAGAAGAGAGAAACAAGTCTTAGTAAGAAAGGTGGAGAAGACACTTGTTGTAAGCCATTCCAAGAAGAAAGATCAATAAAGGATACTTGTTCAATCTTGTGTACATGTTTAGGAATCTAATGTATGTGTTTTTGATGTGTTCTTAATTGGAGTTCTAAGTTTAATATTTTATCAGTTTGTTGTGACAAACCTTGTTTTAGGTCTTTTACATGCATGTACAAGTGATAAACTTGGAATAAATTCATCTAGGAGTTGAGTCAAGGTATGAATTTGATACGAGACTCGTATAAAGTTACAATCCTATTAAATTTAGTAGTAGCCTTTGAAATCTCATAAAAATCAAAATTTACCTTTTTTGTTAGCTCTCAACATGGTAAAACCCTCACTTAGGGTTTCAAGTGAGAAATTACATTTTAAATTAAAAAAGCAACCAAAAATCATGAATTTTAGTAGAAAATTGTGTTTTCACATGGTATAGCTAATTTTAGTGGTTTCAGGAGGTTTTGGCATGCGTGAGTGGCTCTAAACCCCAAAACACAGTCTGTAGACCTAGATAACACTATTTTTTTGTATTTTAGGAGGAAAAGTTAACTTGCAAAGCCTAAGGAGGATTAGGAGAGTTGAATGGAAAAAACATGTATCTAAAAATGTCTCTAGTTAGTCTTGGTTACCCATAGTGTGGGTCCCCAATTTAAAAATAAGTCAAAACGAGGCTAATAGGGTCTGAAAACAATCTTCTTGGTTTAGAAAGACTAAAAAATGCATAAATTTGAAATGAATAATTCAAATGAGACAAACATTTGTAGGCATGTTGAATAGGGTGTTTATGACCTGTAAACATTTCTTTCAAATTTTGGAGGCACTCGGAGAAAGAGTTATGATCAAAACTCAATCAAATTGTCCTATTTGACCCCCTTGCAGGTTGTCATTAATATTGGAGCCATGTTTGAGGGTGATATTTATTGGAAAATAATATAGAATAACCCTATAAAAATAGTTTAAATTTTTGTGAAGAGAAATTTTGGAGAAGACCTTCAACCATACAAGAAAAGTCAGATAAAATTCAGAGTCAGGAAACCTCTTTGTTCAAAATTAGGTGTTGGATGAACTGTCATAAACCAAACCCTATAAAAGGGTTTGTAGAATATATTATTTAGTTGAAAGGTTTCTATAAATACCATAGATAAATATTTGAGAAGTGTGAAGTTCAAAAATTAGCATAAGACTAGTTATTTGGGTCAAGAAAACTTGTCAAGAAAGCATATTTGATTGGCCCTCCATTGTGAGTTCTAATAGTTGATATCAATCCTTTGGTATCATGATGTACCCATGACTAGCCCTTTGCATCATTTGGTATCAGAGTAGTTGAAATTTTTGAGGTGTACTGTCAAGAAAAGCCTAAGAAAAAGCGTATTTCACTAATGAAGAAGCAAAACCAAACAAGTTTCAATATGCCACCAAGAAGAGCACCTAGAGGTAGTAGAGGAGAAAGAGGAATAGGAGATGCCATCCTAGAAGAATTGAGGAACACGTTAAAAATATTGGAAGACATATTAGAAGCAATAAATACCATTAAAGGAGATAAGATGCCATTTCAGTGGGCACAAGCAAGGATAGCCAGGTATGGATGCACTCTTAATGACCTCATGAGCAGGAGCTCATGAACATTTTTTCATCCCCTTGGGAGTATGATGTAGGAACATCTTAAAGGATTATAATTTTGATGTTTTTCAAGTGTGATTAGGTGTAGGAGAGTTTGTGGTAGTTGGTAGAATGTGTGTGTAGTCATAGAATTCAAATTTACGTTTGTAATGACGTGTTTTCAATTTTCCCTCCAAAACTATATATTTGAAAATTTGAATTTGTAAAGGCAAATGGAGGATATTTTCAAGATGTGGTGAAATATAAAGAGGTAGGAGAGTATTTAGGATTATTAGGAAGTTGGTGAACATGTCTAAAAGGAATCTCAATTCCTCATTTTTCATGTATGAAAACATCTTGGTCAAAGGCTAGAATGAAGACAAAAATTGGGAAAGTGAGGAGTCATGAGAGAAAAAAATCCAAGTAGTGCACCAAGGAGAGGTAGATGAAAGGTAAAAGGTCATGGGGAGATTCATATGAAGAGTCTAAAAGCTATATATATGTTTATTTTACAGATGAGGAAGTTAGAGAAGCAATTAAGAAGCAAGTCTTATCAAGAAAGGAGGAGAAACACTTGTTTGTAAGCCATTCCAAGAAGATAAATTATTAAAGGAAATTTTTTGAAGATAATGTACATGTTGAGGCATATAATGAAGGTGTTTTTGATGTGTTATTACATGCAGAAATTTTTTCTAAGTATTATCTTTTATCAATTTGTTATGATAGACCCTGTGCATGCACAACTGATAAACTTGGAATAACTTAATCTAGGAGTTGAGTCAAGATCTGAAATTGATAGGGGACATGTATAAAGCTAGAAAATTCCTATAATATTTAGTATTAGCATTTAAAACCTCAAAAATATCATTTTCTCCCATTTTTATAGCTCTCGGCCTACTAAAACCTTCACCTAGGGTTACTAGAGAAAATTTGCATTTCCAAGAGAATAAACTGACAAATATTTATGAAATTTAGTGGAAATGTGTATTTTCATGTTTTCTAACTAATTTTCTAGGTTTCATGAGGCATTGAAATGTGTAAGTGGCCCAAAACCCAAAAACATAGTCTATAGACCTAATTAAGCCTAGAAAAATATAAGTTTTTGCATTTTAGGAGGAAAAATGAACTTGAAGAGCCGAAGGAGAATAGGGAGAGTTTAATGGCCATAAAAGGTGCATAAAATGTATATAGTTAGTATTTTTTGTCCATACTATGGGTCCCACATCCAAAAATATGTCAAAATAGCACTAATAGGATTTCAAAACAATGTTCTTGGTTTAGAAAGACTAAAAAATGCATAACTTTGAAATGAATGAATCAAATGATACAAAACTTTGTAGGCATGTTGAATAGAATTTTTATAATATGTAAAAATTGATTTCAAATTTTAGAGGCACGTATAGATAGTTATGATCAAAACTCAGTCAAAATGTTCTTTTTGACCCCCTTGTGGACTGTCATGAATATCTTGAGTTAGGAGACATGTTAGAGTGTTATATTTATTGGAAAATGATTTAGAATAACCGTAGATAAATAATTAAAAGTTTGGTGAATAGAAATGTTGGGGAAGACCATTAACCGTATAAGTAAAGTCAAATGAAATTATCAGTCAGGAAGCCTCTTTCTTTAGAATCAAGTTTTGGATGGGGTGTCATAAACCCAACCTTATGATTTAACAAAAACGAGCTTTTGTAAAACCCTAAGATATTTCAGAGTCACATATGACAAATAAGCAATAAAGTATAGATCTGACCTAAGCAATAAGATAGATAAAATTGAATCCCTAGGTGCAAGGGAAGGGATAAAACACTTAGATGATTTCACACTTGATCCCGGGATGGAAAATTGATAAAACTAGAGGGAAGACTGTTGTAACTGAACCCATAAAATTGTTAAACTATTAGAACAAGATGGATTGGGGCGCCTGGATCAAGTCAGGGGTGCTTGGGGCACTGGTGACTACTTCTGGGCTCTCGTGACTGCGAAAAAGCTCATAAACTATTTTTTCTCTGTCACACCAATGTCGTTGACCTTCGTTGTTTGTCACCTGTGTGTCGTTAGATGAGCGTAGAATTCACCTGTAACCTGCAAAGAGAAAGATAACCTGCAAAAATCCAAAACACATTAAATCCTAAAAAGAAAAAAGATGTCAATGGGGAGTCAAATTGACCCTGGAAGTCACCTACCATTAGTGAACTTATGACCGAGCACTGCACTACATATCAGAATCCATGTATTTCTTGTGCATGTGTGTAGAAATCGTGCCCTAGGAAGCTCTTATGAAAGATGCACTTAATAGCGAGAAATAGCTAGATGTAGCAATGTAGATAAATGTGTGGATGTCAAAATTAACTTCTCCTCCTATGTGTGTATGTAGAAAATGTATTCCCTTATCCATTAAATGAAGCTAGATGAATGTTTAGATGCTCTTAGAATTCCTTTGGATGCAACCTTAGGTGATGATAGTAGATGCTTAGAGTTTGGTCTTTTATTTTGGTCACATAGCTTTTATATTTATATGATTCCCTTGGTAGAATTTGTAATTGACAACTAAAAGGTTAATCCATAAGAAAACAAGATGCCCAAAGGAGTCGAGTAAGATAAAAAAGAGGTCATTGGTGCCCAGAGGGGAAGAGGGTGCCTGAGCTCTAGCATCCTAGCTGGGTGCTGGTGTCAAGAATCAAGAAAGATAAAGTAATGAAGATCATACTAGGTTGTGGGGTGTGTAAGACTAGAGAAGAAACCAGAAAGATAGGAAAGAGGCCAAAGACAAATTTCAATTACTAGTTTTATCACTTAGGAATAATATGAATAGTAGCATGTGATTAGGACCTAGAAATGTACCCAAGTGCATGATTTTGTGTCTACACTTTTACATGTGTCCCCTTGCATCCATATATGAAGATATGAGAGGCATTTCGAAAGTACTTCGAGTTCTAGGGTCAATTCTAACTTTAGTGTAGACCCTGCGACATATGCCTTATACTCTATGTGATTACTCGTTGGAAATCTTATCTAATGAAATTTTATATTGCATTGAAGTTTTTCTCATAGCGGTCATGTGAAAGTATTTTTTTCATCCTTTACTAATTGTTACACATTCCTTGGTTGGTTTTCTAACATGCATATACTTTGTCCCTTTATGTGGTGCTTTGTAAGTCATAAAATTTTGTACCTTGCACACACCTTCATCTTTGGTGAAGATAACTTACATACTTGATGCCCTAGCTAAAATAAAAAACCTAACAAATATAAATTTTATGTCATTGACATTCCTTCATGTTTGCGCAAGTGCCCATGAACACTTTTGTGGGCCTCCTAAGAACCAAGTAATTATTCTTATTTATTTGTAAACTTAAACTTAGTTTCTTGGGTGTTGAAAGTCTATTGATTTTCCTTGGATGTTCATGCATCAAATTATGATTGAAGAGATTCAATGCATATCTAGATCCAAAATCTAACAAAAAAACTTCTAAAATGTTAATAAATTAAGATATGTAATAAAATTGTATCTTTTTTCCCACTTAATTGACTTATAAATATCAACTAGTATATTTGTTATTATTGTTTCTATTTACTCATTAATTGTATTAATTACTTAATTGTAATATATAGATTTTGCATTCAATTTAGTTGTGATCAATTTGATTATAATTATATTTTAGTCAACCAATTTTTTTCGCAAACTATTTAAGTTTCATATTTTGGTGCAATCATATTTTCTTATGCCTCTCAATGTTATATATTTCTTTATAATATATTAGATAGATTATTCATATTTTTCTAGGGTTAATTCATTTTAATCTCATATATTGCAAACAATAGCTTCATTTTGCATTATTTATTTCATCCAAATCCAATAGTTAACCTAATTTTTAAAAATATATTCAATTTTAAATGTTCTTTAATGTTGTGTAAATGTTCATATTTGCAGTATTATCAATGAGCATAATTTTTTTGAAAAATAAAAAAGAACAACATCAAGGAGGATGGTGCTCCAAAGAAATCAAAGAGAAAACCAAGAAAATCTATTAACAAGGCATGGGCCATAGGGAAGGCAATTGGGATTTTCAGACAACCACAGTGGGATTTTGAGACATGTCACATCAAACCTGTAACCTCTTAATGGGTGGCCCTATGCAAAATGAATGGTATTTAAATCCATGGTTCTCCAAGGCCCCGAGATCATGTGAAGTTCTCTAGTGTATCTTTGATTTCATTAAATGATATACACTGGTCTAAGAGGTACTTATGTAATAAAAATTGCTACAGCTTGAGATGTTAATAATCAACATTGTCCTTCATAAACTAATTCTTTTTCCATAGAAACTTTTCCCACATAATAATGTGAATGCTTTGTACTGCGAAACAAAATTGGACTTAATAGGGAAAAATGGTGAGTCTAATAAAAAATTGTTTGCATGTGCAACAATCAATGCGGTGAAGGTGTAAAAAAGAAGGACAATTATGATTAAAAAAAGTTGAATAAATTTGTTTGTTTCAAAATTAAAATGTGTTTTAATTTCATCATGACAACTTGAAAGGATGCACATTTAAGTACTTAAATATATGTGAAATGGGGTAAATGTGAACCAAGTTTGTTCTTGAAAGGATGCGCATTTAAGTACTTAAATATATGTGAAATGGGGTAAATGTGAACAAGTTTGTTCCTATGCATAAACAAGTGAACTTTTTACTATGTACACAGATCCAATGAAGCCCCAAATTCAATCCCTGGTGCAAAGACATGGCGAGATCCAATGGAGTTTCAAATTCAAAACCTACTAGAGTAAAGAAACAGATGACGAAAAACAGCCCAAGTACCTTGTTAGAATCCAACATAATGAATGCCCTCATTCTCTAATTTGTTGTTTTTCTGCCAAGCACATTTATTTTTACATATAGCATCTACTAGCTTAATTCACCATAGAACAATTTCACTCTCTTGACTCTATCTAGGATTAAATCAAGACAATGCGATCTTGTAAACCTAATGTTGAAGTGCAAGGTCCATTAGCTTACACACAATAATCCATATTATACATTTACGCAATCATTATTCTCCACATGCTTATACTAAAAATCCTTTGAGAATTGAATGGTATTCTAGCAGGAGAGTAATAGTTGCTAATAGTGGTCATACAGGTTGTTATGATGGCACGGGTGAATAAAATAGAGGGTCACCACCACTGCAGGAGCAGTAGTAGTTGCTAATAGTGGTCATACGGGTTGTTATAATGGCATGCATACAAACAACACTAGAAAATCCCCTTCCGTTGAACCTCCAACGCTCGCCATTGTCAACCACCTAGCCATGTGATTCGATCACTGCAAATCAGAAAGAATATTCCAGAGAAGTATTCATTTTTTCTACCATTAATTTAATTTATGTTTCAATATTGTTTGAGTGTTGTTCAAATTTATATGAATAATGACCCCACACATTTTTATTGAGTAAAATAAATTGACCCCAATTTAAGATATATTTATTTTAATTTTAAAAAACCTTTACATCCTTAGCGTACCATTACAAATGTCTCATAAAGTGCTCATATTTAGGCTCTAAATTTATTATACGTGTATGAACAAGTTATTTTCAATTATCAAAGATACCCAAATAGTCATTATTAATAATCATTAGATTGTTAGATATACTTCACTAAAAAGAAGTGACTTGCAAAAAAAAATAATCTATGTAGATATATCATTTTATTTGTAAATATCATTTTATTTGTAAATTGTAATAATGAAAGATTTACATAGGATTACAACTATAACAAATATAGAATAGAATGACAATAATGAATGAATGATTTATAGTGGATTATTAGGCCCTTGGTGTCAGGGTTGGAAATTGATGGGTTGTAGACCGTTTTTTTTTAATTTTAACTGTATTTTACTGATAAAAAAATTTAGGTGGTCATAGAAAATGGTAGGCTAAAAATTTAGAAAACAATATAATTTTTTAAATAGTCATCTACAAATGTGTGTGTGTGTGTGTGTGTGTGTGTGTGTGTGTGTGTGTGTGTGTGTGTGTGAAAATATACAAGTTATTTTTATTTTGGTAAAAAAAATAAAAATATGTATAATTTTTATTAGATTTTACAACTCGTTGACAAAGCTATATCGTCAACAAATTTTGATTTGAGAGGCACATATAAGTTGAAATCCTAGGCCTGAATAATGTTATTTAGGTATCCATTGGTATTTTTTTTATTGTCTTTACGACCTCTACCATCTCGATGAGGGGGATATGACCTCTAATCAAATCAAAATTTGTTGACGGCTTAACACTATTATGTGGCTGTAAAACTTGTTTTTTTCAACACTAATTTTTATGATTTCTTAACATCAATACACTTAAATTGAACATGTTCACATATTTAATATATATTTATATTTAATTATTTAAAAAATTATATGGTTTTCTAAATTTTTAGCTTGTCATTGTCTATAGTTTTGTAAAAAAATACCGGTAATATGCAGTTAAAATAATTTAAAAATGGCTCGTTGCCTATCAAGTTCCATGTCTAGTTGGCTTTAATAATGAAGTACCCTGGAGCTTCCCCCAATAACTTATTTATCTATTTTTCACCATATCTACATTTTCAACTAAATTGTACTTTGTTACATTACCTACTCTGCAAGAGATAAATTCAAACAGGAAAAACAAACGTTAAATACTTGGTTTTAACCTTAATCAATAAATCACATACTCCTTTCTCCACAATTATCTGTCTAGTTGTTTATTTACTATGGGATTGAAGATTCCTCTCTCTGACAACATACAAGGATATAGGTGGTTGAGATCAAATTTGGATGGATGTTGATAATACGACACAATATATTCTATTTCTTTATTCTTAGTGATTAGGCATGTGTCTGGAACTTTCCATGTTTATCTCAAAACAATTGAATTTTTAACTTTATCTCATTAAAGTCTACACATATCCTTATTTCACCATTCTTCTTCTGCATTGGCACAATGTTAGCCACCCACATTGAATGGTGGATGGGAAAGATGATCCTTGCATTAAGCATGTTCATTACCTCCTCCTTTATGGTATCAACAATCTTTGGGTTGTACAGCCTTTGTTTCTGCCTGAAGGGCTTAACACCCTACTTCAAAGGAATTGAGTGATGCATTTCCTTTGGCTGGAAGGATTTGAGTTCATCATAAGAGTAGGCCAAGACATCTGAGTATTTCTTGAGTAATGCAAAAAAAATTATTTTTTCTTTAGGAGAGAAAAATTTTCCACTATTGACCATCCTTGGCTCCTCTGGGCTACTAATGTTTTCTTTATCAAAATCAGCTGGGCTGCGAGAAGATTGATTTTCTTTCTCTTGAATGAATCTGTCATGTTTGTCAAAGAGGTCTTCTAAAGAGACTAGGCCTTTGGGAATTTTGTTCCCTTTCAATTTGATTATTCCCTCATCATCAATCCCTTCAATTCCTTCTTTCTCTTCTTTGGGGACTGCTTCTCGGTGTGGATTTTCACCTCCTTCGAAGAAGAGATTATAGAAATTATCCCTTTGCTCTAAAAAGGATAGAATTTGGTTATCATCATTGAAGACTTGCCAATGATTTGCATTGTCTGGTACACTAGGCTTGAATACCATTTCAATGGTCACTTTGTCTTTACCAAAAGAAGGATGAGGTGTCACTAGGGAAACTGACACTACAAGAGAATCAACCTTTTCATTTTGTTCCCTTGGAATAGCTTCAATGGAAAATGCATTAAAAGATTCAATGTAGTCCCACACTCTGTTTCTATAATGCTAGAGTCTTAGATTCATCACCTGATATTGTTGGCGGACCTATTTTACTACAACCTCAGCATCACCTCAGAATCTCAGTTTCTTGATTCCCATGTCCTATACTGCATTCATGCCTAAGAGTAGTGCTTCATACTTTGCTGTGTTATTTGTATTATCAAATTACAGCTTGTAGGCAAATGGGTACAACTCATTGGAATGAGAGTATAATACTACACCATCTCCCGAGCCCACACTAGAATGACTACCATCAAATTCCATTGTCCAAATTTGACCTTCCTCTTCCTCCATGAGAAGTGGAAAGTTCTCTTTTTTTGATGTGAGGAATTAGTTTCCTAGCCCACAATCTTGAAAGAGGATGTTTGCTTTCAGATCATCAAACTTTCATACTATGAACTTCATCTTTCTTACTGGTAGCAACTTATTCATCTTTCCTTTTACTGGGATAATTGCAGATGACCAATCCATTTTTATCTCTCCACTCAGGTCTCTGCAGAAACTCCTACTCAATAGCTTACCAAAAGATGCTGGGATGTCTTCTACCAGTATGGTTAGGAACACCTTCTTGTCTGGAAAATCAGCTAGTGCTACCTGTGCATCTTCAATTATTCCTACCAATGGAACTTGTTTGGATTCCATTGAGTAGCAGGTACTATTTACTCGGGTCAAGGTGAGGCCTAGAGAATTTGTAACTTTGGCTGGCATCAAATTTTTTGAGGCTCCAGAATCTGTGATACAATTATTTAGCTGGAAGCCTTTAATGAGGAGTGACAGGTAGAAAGGTTCAACCTTTTTGGTTTTGGAGGCATTGAGGGCTATCAAGTTTTGGGAAGATGGTGTGGATGGTGTGGGCAGTAAGCCTTCAGAATTAGGACTTGAGGATACAGGGTTACCACCATGAACTATATTAATGAACCTGTCAAATTGGACATGGTGTGTTTGTAGGTATTCTATTTTTGAGAGCTGGACTTTGCTTTTTCTTGCATGTTCCACAAAGTCAAATGGGTTTATGGTGAGAAAAGAAGAGGTTACAGAAATGGAGGAAAATTTACATGGTAGAGGCTTTGCTACTTTGGGTGTTGAATTCTCCTTTCTGGGTGTAGTAATTGGATTGGAAGGGGGTGAGGGTGTAGCTTTTGGTTGAACCTTAGATGTTTTTGGAGGAACAACATTTAAAGGAGAATTATTCTTAGCAACTTTTGAGCTGGGAGAAGAATTAGATGACTTACTTGGCATAATAGCATGATCCCTGACAACCAGTGAGTCTGGTTTTTCTTTGGCTGAATCCATAGAAGGTGGGAATGGTGATCCTTTGTTGATGATTTCATTTTGAGTGACCTCTGGAGGAGAATCTTCTTTATTATTCTTATCCTTTACCATAACTGTTGAGGATGAAGCACCTTTCCTGGATTATGCATGAGTAAAAAACACACGAGAAACTTAGAGCTTCTTCATCATCAATGTACTTAATAAGGCCATTGTGCATATCAACTTCCTTGACCTCAAGATAGTTTTCATAGTCTTCCATATTTTCTTCTTCAGTTTCATCAATTTCTGATTCCTCCTCCAGCTCTTTGGTGTCACAAATGGCATTGACTGATGGTGCTTCAAGAGCAAGCCGATGAGGAGGTGAAGCAATCCTTGGCCTATCTGGAGGGTTTGGTTTCCTTGAAGCATTTTGCATTGTGATATGAGATAGCTGCTTCTTCAAGGCAACCAAGTCATTTACCATTTTTTGGAACATCGGCTATGTGGTGACAAAGTTTGAATTCTGACCCTTTTGCTTTCCATTGGGGCCTTTCACCTTACCAAACAAGATTAGATCATCATCAGTTTCTATTGCATGGTCTTGAGCTTCCCTTAATGTTCTTGGTTGGGTTCTTCTAAGGAAGAAACCTAATTCTGATGGAAATCCGCTGATGAAGAATCTCTTAAAATTATTTTTAGGAGGCACCACATCTTCAGTGATTCTTCTTATCACTCTGTTATATCTTGCTATGAAGTCTCTCATTGAATCATAGGTTTCTTTCTTCATTTGTACCAATTGGATAAAAATATCCTTACAATCTTCTATGCTCTTAGACATGTGTTCGAATGCACTTCTTATATCTTCCCAACAGGTGACATACCTCGGGGGTAGAATGTAGAACCATTCAGAAGATTTTTCTTAGAGTGACTCCCACAAATATTCAGACTGACACATCTTCATCCTCAACACCCAACACACCGCAAGCAGTGATAAATGTTGCTACATGTTCTTCATGGAGTTGAGAACCATCCCCTCTGAATTTTGGGAATTTTTTTCTCAAGCCTCTCGATAGCTCATGGAGTGGTTGAGCAAGAGCGAGTGGACCGGTGTTTCCTCCCCATGGTACATTAGGCCTACGCGCCTCACGATCACATTCACGCTCACGATCCCCCATTCTATTTCTGTTTCTATCTTCCAACCTTGTTAAGGCTATGCAGCCTATGTTGCCGCTCTTTCATCTGCCTCAGCTTGAATTCTCTTGATTTCTTCGAGTTGAGCTCTTATTTCTTCATCTGCTCTTTCTTCTCTTTCTATAGCTTATTCTTTGGTCTCCATGTCAGTGAAATCTTCAAGGTTCTCATTGATGTATGGAAATTCACCGTCCAAAGGATTGGCAACACTCAAGTTCCCAACTTGACCGGCTGCTTGATAAGGAAGCCTCTGGATTCCTAGTAGCTCTTGTCTCCTTTGAAGTTCCTCAAAAAATGGGATCATTTTGTCCTCCTTGTCTCTGTTGCCCGGTGTATCTCCTATCCGCTAGCTTAAAAATATATGCTCTTATTTATAGTGCTAAAATTTTTCTTTAACTCTCCAATTCAGCAACACGTTCTTCTTCAAGGTCCATAATTCTTGTGGAAATGAAGTAGTGATTAGAAATTTTGTCTATTATGCCAGATAGCTTCCCTCAAATCTGAAGCAACGTCTTCTTGGATGTGGAAGAGCAATTTGGGTCTTTTAATAGGAGGGTTTCCTGAAATAGCCATGATTTGAATCCATGTGGCTCATATATCCATTCAAATTCAAGAAATTCTTCTCTTTTTTGAATTTTGAATATTTTTGACATTGCGATCACATTCAGGTGCAGATGCTGCTAAATCTGCCCCATGGTTGGCACCAAAAATTATTGGTGAGGAAATTTGTTCAGGTAGGGAAATTTTTTGAATTCCTTTCCAATGTTCTAGGGAATCTAGGTTCCTCTACTTAACTGGTGCAGCTGCCGTATATGCATGCGCAATGAAAATGTGGATTTCTGTGGTGGCCTTTCCACCGGGGATCCAATATGGGCACTCCATTGACCCTGCAGAAAAGCTAGCAATATCTTGTTAGGGAAGACTTTGTTTGAAAGTGGGAAAGGGAATGAGAAATAGGGGTAGGGAGAACTAATAGTTATAGGTAGAAAATCAAATTCCTGTACATACACTGGTTAGAAACTTTCAACATATGAATTTATGAGAAGAAACAACCCTGCAAATGGAAACAAGATGAGATAAGATTGCAAACTCAAAGTTTCTAAAATATCCTCATCAAAGAGGCTAAAAAATCCTTCTTCTTTTATTGATGCTTAAACATGAGTTGTACATAATGTGGGAATGGAAGAAATTTGAGAATGGAGAAAAGTAGAAGAAAATGGCTATCTCCTTTGCTTCTCTTTAAGTACAATATACTCTTGATTTTACAAGATCAATTGACCAACCCCTGGATAATGGTGTGAAGAATCCATTAAATAAAATACAAGAAATAGTTACTTCTTCTTCTTTGTTAGTAAGAAATGGTTTACACTATTTTCAATCATTCGTGTTCATCCGTTCAGATTCTTGATTCGCGAAGAAACACCAATGGCGGAAAAACTAGACTTTTTATAATGCAGTCGTTACACTCATTTTGTAACTTTGAATTGGGACCATTCATATTTCCTTTGAAAATTTAAACCCGAGTTGTCCATGTGGGAGAAATTTATTGGAGTAGGTGTGGAGGATACCTGTTGACATTTTGCGACTTTATAGAGATTTGGAATTTTTTACATTTTTGGTCTGCCCTTTCTGCTTTTGATATAAGCCTGACATGTGGCTTCACTTGAGTGGAGACAGAGTTATGGGTCACTTTTATAATTTTACCTTTTTCCAATGCGGGCTCAAAAACAAAAATTACTTCACAGGCCCACCTCCTTGCTTTGACCTTCGATGCGGGCTTAATATTTGACTTTCTCCCTTATAGGATGATTAGGGTTGCGGGTCACTTTATTCCTTTTAGTCCTTTTGGAAACAAGGCTCAAAAACTCAAAAAGCTCTGACGATCCGCATCCCCACTTTGACTTTCCAACATCTGGCCCAAGATTTGAATTTTTCCTTTGTGTTTGGCAGGGCTGTGGGTCACTATTTGACTTTACAGCCCCTTTAATGAAAAAGGATCGAATTCTCAAATCTCCTCAACGATCTGCCTCCCCTGATTTGACTCTTTTGACGGCGGGCTAAAGATTTAACTTTTTCCTTCATAAGCCCATTATCGAGGCTACAAGTCACTTTTTAAATTTTTGGCTTTTTTACATAAGAGGCTCTAAAACCTCAAATTTCTCCACCGACCTACTTCCTTGCTTTGACTCTTCCAACGGTGGGCTCGATATTTGAATTTTTCCTTCATAGCCTGATCAGGGTTACGGGTCACTTTTTTAACTTTAAGCCCCTTTAATGAAAAAGGATCAAAAACATCAAATTGCTCCGCTGACGATCTACCTCCAATTATATATGTTCATGTACCCATGGATAATGGAGCCAAAATTTGACGGGGAATAAAATGCCTGTCATTCACGACTGTGGAAAAATGCAGAGAAGAAGAAAACTCCACCATTTCGTGCATCCAATTTTCAAATTTATTTTGTGAACCAAGGGATTGAAAAATAATACAAGGTTCGATGATCCATGGCCATAAAAATATTGAAAATTTCATTCAAATGAGGACAAAAATATAATTTTCAAGGGTTCAGACAGGAAAATGGAAAATTTATCAAAATGTGCAGACTGGAGAGTTTAAACAACTTCAAAGCATTAATTTCTCTATCTTTTCAGACTTCCAACTTTACTTGAACACTTCTGGAGGGTGTGAGATCATAATATTCGAATTTGACTTATAAAATGAGGCGGGGGGGGATTTTGAGGGTGACAACAAAATGAAAATGGATTCCATGGATTGAAAATGTTGGTTTTATGAGGGAAACCTATAAGATCATACAACGAGAAAAACAAAATATTGCACACAAATAAATTAAAAAATGGATTAATAATCCATATATTGTATACACACAACAACAATTTTTTTATTATTATTAAGATAAACTCACCTATACCCACATCCCAGAATAGTTGAATAAATAAGCTAAGCACAAGATTATCCCCACCTTATAAATAGGCGGGACAAACTATGTTGGGATATAAGGGTATATCCAAAAATAAAGGAGGAAACCAATCCTCAAAAACTCCTTCCCAAAATGTATTCATGAGTGTAAACAACTCAAACAAAAGGAGGAAGAGAAAACTTAGTGTATAAGTCCCAAATGGAGCTTATTGGTGTGAATGCACAAAAAAACTAGTTAGTAAATGTCCATAAACTAGTTTGTGTGTTCACACTTAAAACAAACAACCCCCATTAAGAGAATTCCTGAGAGTGAGAAAACAAAAAATAGGGGTCCTAACTACTATTCCAAATAAGGTACCTAATACAAAAAAGAAGGAATAAATTATTCAGACACCCCAAGTACAACTTATTTAACCCCCCAAAATTTTACAAGTGTAAAAAAAGAGGAGAGGGTAGAGGTTTGGTAAAAATATCAACAATTTGAGTAGTAGTGGGAAAAAACAAACAACACCATCTTGAATTAGCTTGCAAATAAAATGCATGTGAATCTTAACGTGTTTGGTCCTCTGATTCTCAATAGGAGTGTTTGGAAATTTCAATGACAACCTAATTGTCTCACTAGATCTGAGTAGGAGACTCCTGTGAGAAGCCATATTCATCAAGTATCTATTGAAGCCAAAGAGCTTCATGACCAAATTTTACTACACTTTTGTATTCTACCTCAATAGAAGATAAAACAATAACTATCTATTTCTTATAAGACCAAACAACTGATCCTAAACTAAGGTGAATAAAAAATCTTGAAGTAGATTGTCGTGTTTCATGACATCCAACCAATTTGAATTTGTGAACCCCTCAATAGTAGAAGATACCAATGGAGTATAGTGAATGCCATTACTCAAAGCCCCATGAATGTAGCACAAAATGTGCTTGACTTATTTATAATAAATCTCATAAGATTCATGTGAAAATTGAGAGACAAGGTTAACAACAAAATTTATATTAGGACGAGTATGTGTCAGTTACAATAAACTACCTACCAACTGTCTAGATCAAGTTAGATAAACCAACTTTGTTTTACAATCAACAGTCAATTGAATACTTGATTGATATGGAGTAGGTGAAGGCTTATAAGTGGTCATGTAAAACTTTTAAAGAAGATTTGCAACATATTTTTGTTGCCCAATGGAAATACCTCCAGGAGATTGATGAACTCGGAGACCAAAGAAGTGATGCAACAAGCCCAAATCTATCATATCAAAGTTTTCCTTAAAATTTTATTGTATGTCATGAACCAAGGAATTAGAACTACCAACAAGAATTAGATCATCAACATACAATACAAAGATTAACAAATATTCACTATTCACAACATACACATTATGATTTGTCTCACAACGATGAAAGCCAACACTCAATAGAAAAACATCCATTTTCTCATACCATTCTCGTGGAGCTTGTTTAAGGCCATAAAGATATCAATGAAGTTTGAAAACTAAAGAATTATCCTGTAAAAAACCTGGAGGTTTATCCATATAAATTTCCTCATGGAGATCACCATGTAAAAAGGAATTCTTCACGTCCATTTGATATATTGGCCATTTTTGAGATACAAAAAGGGATAAAACAAGGTGTACATAATCCATTTTTTCCACATGAGTAAAATTTTCAGAGTAATCTACTCCTTCAACTTGAGAAAACCCCTTAACAACATGACAAGCCCTGTACTTGTCAATGAAACCGTTAGTAGCATATTTGATCTTATAGACCCATTTATATTTTACAATTTTATTCCCTTAGGAAAATGCACTAATTTCCAAGTATTATTTTTCAAAAAAGAAGAATATTTATCTTACATAGCTTCATCCCATTCATATTTACCAATTTCCTCAAAAAAAGTAACTGGGTCAGATGAAATTGATTGACTAAGTAGAGCCATTCTAAAAGGCATAGAGTGAGTACAACAAAATTCAATGTTACCAAAAGTTTGAGCTTTGGTACTGTCATCACCAATCCGACACTATGATAATTCTCCACTGGGAACTCCTCGTGCTATGATTATTTACTGATGCATAACTTTTAGTTTGGTGGAAGTAATCTGAAAATACAACATACATATCACAAGAATACCACAGACTATGACATAAAAGAACGATGACAAATCTGAAATACAACTATAAAACATATTATTAACATGAAATTGTTACAATCTCACCCATGAATTACTCCAAGTGTTACCAACTCCACTTGCCTTCCAACAATAACTATGGGAGAAACTTCACAATTACACCTCTTAATGGCTTTTTTAACACACCTTCTAAATGATGGCTTCCTTCACACACTTTCTTATACAATATTTCTCACTACTTTCATCTATGCTAAATGAGGGGGGTGGCCTCTCTATTTATAGAGCTTTCAGGATTATCCACCTTATCTTTTAAGATAGGATAAGAAATCTACTCTGACGGATCATATTCCATACCTTAACTCTTGTCTTTATATGTAAGCTTATCTTTTAAGATAAGATAAACCTTATCATTTCACATGGGTTCCACCTTTTTTAGAATTTTTACAAATAAAATACACAAAATATTTATGACATCACTCCTTGTCCTTATTACCAATATAATATTTCTAATTCTTAATCATGTAGACCCCACTTCTCTCCTTACCCTAACTTTGACATTTTAACATTACCGAACCACTTATGACAAATATTTACTTTTTACCACAACATTCCTATTGTACTTTGACTGTTACCGTACTATACATTATTGGCAGCATCGTACCGGCAACACCGTTATCTTCTATCAGACGCCACTACTCATTATACTTAACAACATCCTATTCCTAATACATACATTAATGAAACAGAAATTATGGAGGAAAATTTTAGTGTTGACAGTACATCATGAATAACTTGGATCACCAACCAAGTCACCAATCAAATCTAGAGTGGATTAAATTCATTTGGGTATTTTTTGTAGGAAGGTGGTGGAGGTGGAGTTGGCGGAGCTTTCTCCACATCATTATCAGAATCAATAAACATATCCTGTGAGTCATATACAAGAGAAGGAAGAGGAGAAGAAGGAGAAACATCAATCGAAACAATGTATTTTTCATCAACATGACCATCTCTATGATAGAAAAATTCATGTGTAATAAGATCAAGAAGATGGCATGCCTTCACATGTTCACAATGTTCAATTAATATAAGATCAGTGCTATTTTTCTCCATGGATTTCTTCTTGTTGTCAGGACAAAGGCCCATGATTTGTTTCCAAAAACTTGGAAATTAGATACATCTTGTTTCTCGAATGACCATGCTTCCTCTAGAGTGATCCCTTGAAATTATTTGTGAGGATTTATTTTTTGAATGTAGTTAGCAACTGCTTCAGCCCAGAACTCAGGTGGTACGTTCTTAGATTGAATCATGCATTTAGCCATCTCCTTGACTGTTCTATTTTTGTACTCTGTAACATCATTCTACTGAGGGGTATAAGGCACTATATAGTGAAGAAAAATTCCATGGCCAATATAAAAATATCTAAATGCATTACTAATTTACTCCCCCAATATAAATGTGGAGATTTTTAAGTGAAATACCTTATTTATTTTCAACAAAGGCTTTAAAAGCCTTAAAATGATCATATATATCACTTTTATATTTAAGGAAATACACCCAAGTTCTTCTAGTGACATCATCAATGAGTGTTAGTATTTACTTAGCACCGGAAAATGATTATGAAGGAAAATTCATAATGTCACTATGTACTAACTCAAGAGGAACTTTTTCTCTAGTGGCCTGTCCATTTGGAAAGGGATATTGATGTTTCTTTCCAAGAATTCAACCTATAAAAACACCATCATTAGAAGGAATCTTAGGAAGGCTAGTTACCATGCTATGGGATGAGATATGCTGCGAATATTTGTAGTTAAGGTGACCAAACCTCTCATGCCATAGTTTACTCACATAATCATAGTGGGCAATCAATGAAGATCCTACCGTTGTCTCAAATTTGTTAAAGAGATACAATGTAGAAGAATGATCCACAACTCTTGTAGCTAGAATATCATTAAGGTCATCCAGTTCTCTAATTACAACAACACTTGGTGATACTTCAACAATTTTCCCATCATCAAAATGAAAAAAATGATAAGTAGAAATTTTTTTTGATAAGATTTCGGGAACATAAAGCACTTGATTTATAAGACCATTTAGCATGTTAACAATGCTAACTCCCAAAAACAAAAATATATTTTCCCATCATAATATGTGAAGTGCTCCTAGTAGAAATTGAACTCCAAAAAATTCTAGAATGAGTTATACGATGTGTGGCACCAAAATAAAAAGCCTACTTATCTTTTAATAGAGAGAAGCCCAATTAGATAGATATTTCCCTTTACCATTGTAGAAATATGATAACGAAGGTGGAACTAAAAGATTGTGCTATTTCATAGTCTTTTCTAGTGCTTCAATTCTCACAAAAAATCTACACTCAAGATGATTTTTCTTGCTACAATAAAGACATGGATCATACACCTTATTTTTGAAAGACTTTTTGCCCTTTACTAGGACTAGAAGTTTTAGTAGGATCAATATTTTTAGGTGATTATGTGATGATAAGAGATAATTTTAGAGATTCTTCAAGCTTAGGTCTAGGGTTCTTCTTAGGTTTCTATTTACCCTTAGGAAAATTTATGACCAATTCCAGATTTGAGCTTGGCAAGGCATCAAATGACATAAGAGTTATTTGTTCATGAGATAAACTATCAAAAAACACCTCAAACGATGACATCTTAAACTTCTATTATAGGGAATCCATTATGGAAAATAAAGTAGATGTAAATACAGGAAAATGACCTTCCAGTTTTGATAAAATCAAGAAAATACATTCATCATATTTTTTTATCTCTACCACTATTTTTCAACTTACTTCTGATTTCCTTAATTTTTTTCAAAAAATATTCAATGAAAGGGAACTTTGAAGGTGAACATGATGTCAATTCCGCTTCTAGATGAAATAGTTTAAACTCATTTATCTTGCCAAATAAAATTTCAAATTTTTATCACACCTCTTGCGAAGACTTGGCAACAAAGGTGTGGAACTGACGATTATTTGAAACATTAAGTGAAATGAGCCCCAAATCCTCATCTTTCTTGCACACATAACCATATTTGTATTTTTCATTGGTGAAGGTAGGTACAAAATCTTGGAACACATGCTACAGACCCCAAGATTTGAACAACTGTTCCATTTTTAGTTTCCATGCATTATAGTTTTTCAAATTTAATGGTTTGAATAAATGGATGTCCATTATGTTTGCGGGAACAAAAGAGGAGGCCACACTTCTTAAAATTTTTTATTATAAAAAATAAAACTCCCCAAGAACAATAATGGATATCCTAATATGCCCGAGAAAAAAATTAACTTTGCAAAAAATTTCACCTATACCTTCAATTATAATTTTTTGTTTAAAATATCCTCCCAAAAAAAGTATACCTATTAAGAAGAGGTGTTATGCAATAGTGGTTTGATGAGATAGAAGAATAACTTGACAAGTTGGGAGTGATGACTCGGGGAGTTGGGGTGGTAAGTTGAGGTGATGTAAGTTGACTTGGTGTAGTGAGATGGATACAAATGTGCAAGGTTTCAAATTTTTAACCTACCAACTATAACCAAGGAGACTTCACCACAACATCATTACATAGGTATATAACCGTCTTTAGAGGTAAAGAATTTTATATTTTCATTTGATACCATATGACATAAACCTATAGAATCGTGCAGTGAGAAAAGTGAAATACTTCACACAAATAAACTCAAAATTAGATTCATAAACCAGAGATTGTACACACATAACAACTAAAAAGCTTTATTGTTAAGGAAAAACACTTCTATCCACAGTTGGGAACAACGAAATAAATATGTTAAGCACAAGATTATCCTAACCTTAAAAATAGGTGGGCTAACCTATGTTGGGAGATAAGGATATCTCCACAAATCAAGGATAAACCCAATCCTCAACAACTCCTCTCCAAAATGTATCTGTGAGTGCAAACAACTCACACAAAAAAGGAAGAAGGGACAACTCAAATTACAACTCTCAAATGGAGCTTATTGGTGCTAACACATGAAACAAAAAAACTAGTTAGGAAATTTCCTTAAACCAGTTTTTTTATTCACACTTATAAAAACTCCCTCACTTAAGAGAATTCTTGGGAGTGAAAAAATGGCCGAACCCAACACTAAATCCAGTGAGACGAGTTTCAAAGTGGGTGATCCAGGAGTCGGGTTGAGGTGAGAGATAAGGCTTCAAACAAGTAGAGGCCGAGCCATAAACGAGCTGGGACATTGAGGGGGTTGAGCTGTAAAATCGGAAAGCCAGGAGTCAGGATAAAGTGAGTTATAGGTATCCAAATGAGTAGAGGATAAGACATGAATGAGTTGGAGTTGTTGGGGGGGACGAGTTACAAAGTGGGCAAGCCAAGAGTGTTTAAGGTGGATTTCATTTTATTTATTATATAAAAAATCACCAAAAAATCAGAGGACAGTAGGGTTTAACAATACTTGTGT
Organism: Taxus chinensis; assembly: GCA_019776745.2. Lineage (NCBI taxonomy): Eukaryota > Viridiplantae > Streptophyta > Pinopsida > Cupressales > Taxaceae > Taxus > Taxus chinensis. Next base: position 553,275,695 of record CM034156.1, on the reverse strand, counting down.
TGACAATAGAATGTCAAGAGGTATGGATGTAATACAAACATGGGAATCCTTCTAGTGAATGATTGAAACCTGCACATAAAGAGATAATTGGACAAGATAAATATTAGATAAAGATATGAAAAAATTCTCGACAAAGGCCGATCCTAGAAACCATTGGGCTTCCCTTGAAGGGTGTTAACGTGTCAAGTTATAAATGATAAAAAATACAATATGATAGCTAGATAATGGAAAGACAAATTGAACGTCCAGAGGGATAAAAATTTCTCACTCTGCTGGATAAGTGGCCCAAGAAAGGGCTAAGGCAAGCTTAAAATCCTCAAAGTATTCGATCCAAACATGTTCAACAATGTCTTGTTCTTCCCATATGAATTCAAATTGATCTTCGATGTTGTTGATGTTTGGTGTCAAAGAGAAGGCACTGAGACTCAACTCATGCGCAATATCAAATTTTTCCCGGACAAATGATGTGAGATGATAGGAAGATCGTATATACTTATGATCATATGTGTTTGACTTGGTATAGTCATCTACAAGAAAAAATAACTTAGAAACATCCATATTAGGAGAAAATAGAATATGATAATGATTGAAATATTCATAAAATGTGATAAAAGGAATTTGATATAGGGATTGTTGAAGATTTAAGGGAATCGTGGGCAATTTAGGTAAATCATTAGTGATCCCAAGAAATCGATGGTGATTACTGTGTAAAGGAAGACTTGCTTAAAAACTCATAGTTTTATTCTTTGAAAACAAGTGTATATGATTAATTTTTTTTTATAATAGATGCGTAAATAGAAAGACAAAGTAAAATGAAAGGATGTACCTTGTTTATGATATGAAACAAATATGATTAAAATGTAGAAAAATATTGTGGTGAAATTAACTCTACAAGGGTTTGACATGACTTGATGAAGTGTTGATATGTTGCCTTGATATCCAAAGAGCAAGAGCTTCACTGTAATTATCAGGGGATCTATGTTCAAGACATGTGACGTGATTGTATTAGAATTTCTAGTGATTAGTTAGAATCGCTGGCAAAACTCATTTGGAAGTGGTTTTAAACACTTCCAAATGGCTTATTTTAGGTTTGAAAGTGAGTAAGGACATGTAGGAAGGTGTTAAGGGTGTTGGAAGGTTAGAAAATTAGGCTTAAAATAGGATGGATTTTAGGTGGTTTGGGAGGTTTAAGATGAGTAAATAAGTATTTACTAAGGGTAAAGTATGGTTTTACTAGGTGTAGACATGATTTATAGGATCATAGAATGTGTTTAGTGTTTTGAATGAAAATGTGAGGGGTATGAATAGGTCATGTAAGGTGTCGAACAATGTGTGTCTACATTTACCCCTTTTTGTCAAGTGGTTTGTAATAGACAAGCAACTAGACAAAAACGAGTGAAATGGTCGAGTTTATACTGGATGGGTGGTTCCCCCTCAAACTGGGGGCCATTATCACGAAGTGAAATGGTCACATATTTGATTAAGTTAATGAATGAAAAGTCTTGTGTAAGAGTGTGTTTCAATTTAAGGTTCCCCAAGACTGGGCATGAAATGGATTTCCATAGAGGTGGGATTATGCAACAAGGAAGTTAAGTGATAGGGGAACCAATAGGTTCTTGACCTATAGACGTATGACTATTAAGGAGGTGATTATGGGAAAAGGTTCTCGAGAAGCTATATAATCCATGATGTGTATCAGGAAACACAAGATCAATATAAAGTATGTTACGACAAAGGTGGGATTACGTGACCGAAAGTTAAATGATATGGGAACAAATGGGTTCTCGACCTATAGACGTATGAATTAACGAGAGCGGCATGAAAATTTTACCAAAAAGGTTGCAAAAGCCAAGGTGGATTTAATAAAGGCATGCTCTATATAAATTGATTAAATTTTAGGATTTTAAGAGGGTCTTGGATCCTAAAAAGGAAGCACATACTTTGAAGATGTGAAAATTTTACGATGGATGTGTAAAGTTGTAGGACCGATGAATGGTTCAAAGATGACATAGAGGATTGACATGCTTACAATTTACTAGGTAGTTTTGTAGGCCTATTTTGGGAGATTTTGATATATGACTGATTTTGATGTATGAGGCTCTTTTGAAGCCCTTGTTGATGTTGTACACACACATGATTTTGATGTTATGTTATATTTTGATTTGTGTAATAGTTTTGATGTGATGGATATATGTTTGTGATTAGAGATGTGATTGATGATTATGATTATGGTTTTGATGTTTTATGACATTTATTTGAAATGTATGGTTTTAGATTAGATATATATGTGTTATAATATAATTTTGATGGTTTTGGATATAGTTGTGACAAATGATGATCTTGTTATTTGATTAAAACACTATATGATGGATAAGAACATAATGTGAGATATTTGCTTCCTTACTGCTCCTGGCATATATAACATATGATGGTAAAATTGTTATATGTACGATATTACACATGTGGCATTGTAATTAAGGTTAACATATGACTAACAATGGTTAGCCATACTAGGATCATTGATAGATGTGGGATAGTTGTATCTATCCTTTTTTGACATGGGCAAGGTTTGTATGTAGCATGCATGGGGAAATGGGGGCTTCTTGATAGTTCCCAGGTTTTTCCCCAGCTTTATTATATATTTTGAACAAGTTGTTTGATGTGGGAAGTCTACATTTTATGGGAAAGATGATTAATACGGGAAGATTTCCTGGGATGGTTGCTTTTTTGATGTTGATATGAGGGCTGACCGATGCGGGAATCAATTTTTGATGTGAGCATCGATCAATGTGGGAAGTGCTTTTTTTTGTATATTTTGATTGGGTAGCCATCCTTCGAGGGAGTGGTCTACAATTTTATTGAATTTTTGATTTCATGGTAGCCATCCTTCGAGGGAGTGATCCACACCTTTATTTAACATAATTTTATTTTTAATAGTGGTCCTTCAAGGGACCGGTATATATATTGTATCCATCCCATATATATTTTGTTTTTTGAGCTAAGGGAAACCCTGGGTAAACACTTATAAGGGGATAAGTAAATGTGCAAACAACATGTATATCCTTATGATGTCGTTAAATATGATAAAGTAGGGGGATGGGAAGATTAATGATTGCGGGGTTCCCTAATCATAAGCAGGGAACTTGTCTGTGTGGAATGTGCTATGAGAAGAAATGTGGTGCCCATATTCAAGGTCATGATATGGTATGTTGACAGAAGATACCATGTGATTTTAAATCATCACGAGGGTGATATGATGTGTGGGCTGATGGATGGAGATCATAATGTGCCTAAGGTTTCGTGAATTGATATTTTAACAATAAAATGACTGTAAATACATGGCTTTAAGAGGCTCCTTTTCAGGTTTACCATCAAGGGAGGCTAAACGATGAGCCTAAGACCCATATTTATGAGTGATAATATATTGTCCAAACCAGTTTGGAGAAGACTTCATGCTATCCAATTTTGTACCCCTTGCAAATTGGCTACTACAAAATTTAGACTTGGGTAGTTTCATGGGACCTTGGTGATGAATACGAAAGATCATGTGTTTTCATGTTTTGGGCACTTGAAATTATTTTGGGGCTCTTTTCCTCCTTTTTCCTAACTCTTCAGTTCCATGGATATCCAAAACACTTAGAATATTTGGATAAAAATAAGAAAAAGGGTCAAAATCAGTGTATTGCAGATATTTGGGGTCCATGCGAAACATTTCCCAAGTTCCTTGTGTTCCTTGCATCTTCGTATTTACCGCAAGTCAAAGGGTTCAATGTATTGTAGGTGGATCAGATAAATGTGGAACAAGTGGAATGGTTCTCGTAGGCCCATAGTCCTCCACACTTTGTTCTTTGGCTCTGCTTTCAATGCGGGGAACAAGTTCCCTGGTGGAACTTGTTCCACTGAATCTTTGTTCACCTGACAAGCAAACGGTTTGCACTACATATGAATCCTAACACTCACTTCTCCTTTGATGTGGCTCGACATGTTTTTTGAGGAACTAACTCCCGTGAGGAACTATTTCCTCACATTCCAATTTCTTCTGCCCCACCCGCATTACATTGAGACCCTTTGCATCGTGAATCAAAGACTTGTGCGGGGGACTATCGGCCAAAAAATGTTATCTACCAGAAGTGTACCCTTGTGAGGATTGGTAGATTTTTTTCCTTCTCTCTCCCCACTTCTACAAATAGACAATGGAAACACCTCATGGGCTATGGGTATCCCGAAAGTGAGGTGAATCTCCAGATTTGAAGGGTTGGTTCCCTTTCAATACATCCCTAACTAAAATTGATGGGGGTAAGGGTTATAATTAAATCTTGGAAATGGGGGTGATACACCATGGATTGTTGGAGACTGTTGATATGGAGATGTGCACAAACTGATAAAGAGAAATACTAAATTTTCACGAACTAGAGGGTTTTGGGTGAAATTTCAAGGCAAAGTAATTGAAAACTGTTAAGGGATGACTCACAATACATAACTTCCAATATGCATGCACACTAAAATTAACACACAACACCTATTTGTTGTAATAAGGGAAGATATCATAAGCAAATAAATTAATAAATTCAGGGAAACCATAAGAATAAACTACTTGAATGCACATTATTGCAAGTATTTTTGAAAAGGAAAACACTTCTATTATCAATGGGCACTTGCTGGAGAAAATTCTGCAACAATTTGTTACATCAACTGAACGGGTCAGGAGGAACACGAGTTCCATGTGCGCATGAACAATCTGCAATTAAATGTCCTTTTCCTCCCTTTGGTGCGGATAGTTTGGGTTTTTGGGCCATATCTTCCTTCCAAATTGTCCAAATTTGATAGATTTTATATCATTGGAAAGGTCTCTTCATGCACTACACCATGGAAACAAAAAATATTGAGTTAGGTGAGAGTAGGTGGGTGTAAAAGGGGCCCGTAAACATATTTTTCTCCATGTAAAAAGTAGAGTCAACATCAGTTTGACAAGTTAACAAAGATTTTAGTTTATTTTTGACTTATCACATCATACATGCTAAGATTGGCTTGTAGTTTTGAAGGTTGTATTTATTTAAAAGAGATGGATTATTCATGCAAGAGTTGAACTGATGTTATAACTAAGGTGTTGAGCTTTAAGTCCAACTCCTTTTTCTTATATATTCTACTGCTTTTGCAAGCATAGAGAGATTTCATTTGATGTAACAAATTACTGCAGAATTTTCTCCAACAAGTGCCCATTGATAATAGAAGTGTTTTTCCTTTCCAGAAATACTTGCACTATTATACATTCAGGTAGTTTATTCTTGTAGTTTCCCCAAACTTATTAAGTTATCTACTTATGTTATCTTCCCTTATTGTAAGAAATAGGTGTTGTGTGTTAATTTTAGTGTGCTTGCATATTGGAAGCTATGTATTGTGAGTCGTCCCTTAACAATTTTCAATTACTTTTCCTTGAAATTTCACCCAAAACCCTCTGGTTTGTGAAAATTTAGTATTTCACTTTATTAGTTTGTGCACATCTCCATATCAACAGTCTCCAACAATCCATTGTGTATCACCCCCATTTTCAAGCTTTAATTATAACCCTTACCCCCATCAATTTTAGTTAGGGATATATTGAAAGGGAACAAGCCCTTCAGATATGGAGATTCACCTCACTCTCGGGATACCCACAACCCGTTAGGTATTTCTATTGTCTATCTGTAGAAGTGAGGAGAGAGAAGGAAAAAATATGCCAATGGTCACAAGGGTGCACTTCTGCTAGATAACACTTCCCACGTTTACTCTTTTCCATGTTGGTTTTCTTTGAGAACAAGATCACCAATGTTAAAGTCACATTGTTTGAGATGTTTTTTATATGCTCATTTGTGATTTAATATAAATTGAATTAAATCTAATTTCAGAGTAACTAATATAACAAATGATAATATACAAAAAATGTATGAATGCTAAGTACTCAAACAATGCAAAACTCTATGAAAATGAGAGGGATAGATGACTTAGCTGGTTCTTGTGCAATCTGGAGGTAGTTAGGACTGTGTATCTGCTGGATCTGATTGTTAAGGATACGACAATGGCTGGCTAAGAGTTCTAAAACTTTATTATGTGTGGGACAGAAGTGCCCATAAGAGGACTGAAGCGCCTAGGTGCTAGTGTCCTTTCTGGGCGTCAGTGTCTGTGTAAATATTCAAGATTTGCACCTTTTCTAGGTTTGAGGCTCTTCGCTTCAATATCAGCTTTGTTGCTTTGAATTCGTAGTTTGGGTTTTGATCACATATATAACTTGCAAAACAAACCCTAGCTACCTGTATAAGCTCACCAAAAAATTAGATCTAAATAAAATATGTAATATGTGAAGTTAGACTAACCCCAATGGTCACCTGATGAGTGAACTTAGTACCAAACATTGCACTACATTTTAGAATCCATGTAATTTTGTGTGCTTGTGTGTGAAATAATATCCTTAGGTTGTCCTCATGCCAATGACGCCAAGATAATAGGATATAACTAGATTTTGATGTAAATGTGTGGTATGGAATTCAACACTTTCCCTTCCTATGCAATGTATGCATCCCAAAATGTAGTCCCTTTTAGTGGTAGTGATAGTATGTAGATATGATAGCCCCTTTTGAATTTTAGGCAAAATAATAGTGTATATGTTGTGTATATATGAGTCTCTAGTTTGAATTTTGACACCAGTGACACAAAAGGCCGAATATGTACATGGGATAAGGATAAGGAAAGTGAAAAGGCTGACCAAAAATTTCAAAATGTGTAAAAACAATAAACAGGACAAAAGTACCCAAAATGGAAACAAGCGCCTAGGCGCTAGTGTCCAAGGTGGGTGCAAGTGTCCTGAGATAAATAATGAAAAATGTGAAAAGACAGAAAAACATGGATCCTTGTGACTTGACTAGAAGTGGATACAGAAATGACAGATGTGGAAAAGAGTTACAATAGAAAACAATAAAAAAGAGGTAGATGGACAAGATATAGTATCACCAGTGAATACTTTTCTTACTTAAGATTCATGCATATAACAGCATACTAATGACATAGTAAAGTAGTAACATGTGCATGATTTTGTGTCTACAATTTCCCTTCTTTAATGATATTTGAATGAAATTCAATTAGTGTAAAGGAAGTAAGGAACATACTTGTATAGAGTCTGGAGTAGCCATATTGCAAAGTGCGCATAGAGTATAGGACCCTGTAGTTTGGCGAATCATGGATCAACGTTTTGACCCATTTGGTGTAAAAAGAGATAACAATATGTCGTAGGGAGAAACTTGGAGAAATAGTCATGATTTTGTTGGAGATGTTGGATTGTTTGTCAAAAAGAGATAGAGGGAGGTAGGGAGTGATCAATTTCCAACCTGATTTGTTGATAATAATAGGATTTGGGCATCCTTCCACCAGAGGAAGAGCGTTAGGGAGAGAGGTCTATTTTTCTCTCCTTCGATGATGCTTCCCCAAAAGGTCCTACCGCTATAAACGGATAAAGACTAATTTTTTTCCTTGATTAGTTTTGATTAGTCCCGATTGTAGCCTATTTGTTCCTGATTGAAGAACCCACATAGGATCGGTATGGGAAAGGTAATGATGTCTCATTTCCCCCACTCCTATAGTAATGGGTGTTTTGATTTGAATATTTATAGATGAATTCCAAGTTAGGTCATCTACAAGTGATGTAATGTGGCTCCCAAGTTAGGTCATCTGAGAGCGATAATAACTGTGATCATTGCATCAATCGATTGATTTAAGTGATAGTAATTGATTGAATAATATATATTTAGAAGATTAATCACAGAGAGGTTTTGCTTTGCCCTCAAATTAGGTCATTTGGGGGAGATAGATTTAAAATAATGGTAAGTATTGACTGTCGTATAGAATAATTGTAACCGTGTTTGAATAAGATCAGAGAAAATTGTGATAGTAGTGTATTAGGAGTGTCAATTATTTATGTTGTATCATAAGAGGGATTATAAGATGATCTCGATTGTATGCCCCCCCTTTCGGCGAAAGGGAGAATGGTGGAGAAATGAGCACTGAAATAAAAGCAATGCTATAAAAATTTGGAATAGTAAATGAGAAATAATATAGGAGAGATAATAATATAGACAAAGTATTTGTATGTATTTATGATTACATGTGTGAGATTCAAATATATAAGGGTGAAAATTATATAATACAATGTTAGAGGAGATTGTGATCTGGATGGCGCAAATGGGGATAAAAACGGAGTAACGAGGCTCAAGATATGATCGAAACCATGTAACGTGTATTAGTTGTAAGAATAATGGCAAATAATAACTATAATATATGGTAAATTTGGATTACTATATATAGTAATAGTGAAAAAGTGAATAGTGATTTCTTTTGTACTAAGAGTAATTGAGATTTAGAGCTCTGAGCTGCAAGGATGCCATGTGTTAAAGCGACTAGTTTGATGAGATTTGAGAGAGTGACAACGGCTGTGGCTTCGCAGACAACCGAGGAGGTGGTATGTGTGGCTATTTTTGGATAATTATGTCAAAATGCATGTGTTTAGCAGTTTTAGTAAAAATTATATTTTTGTAGTTTTTGGTGTTTCTGACCAGGATATGGCGTTTATGTCCTTTGAGACACTAGCACCCAATTCTTGACGCTAGTGACCTGCGTCTAGGCGCTGTTAGAGTAGGTATTTACCTTAGCTCATGTTCACATAGATACTTTATTTACCTTTATTGTATTTATCCTCACCCATTTATGTGAGTGGATATTTATTTTATATTATTTAGATATTATCTAGTTGTTAGGTATAGTTCTTTCCTTGATCTATGGTATTGACTAGATCCTTGATGGCGAGTTCTTTCCTAAATCTACGGTCTTGACTAGTTCTTTGATGACTAATTATTTCCTTGATTTATGGCTTGATCTATGACCTTGACTGGTTATTAGATTGTTATTGCTTTCCTATATAAGCAAGGCCCATTCTCATTGTATTTCATTGAGTTCCATAATAATATATGATATTATTGCTCTTTGTTTGAAAATTCTTTTGTAAAATTATTATGGTGAATTTCTTTCAGTTTATCAAATGTGGTGTGCTATGATCATCTGAGATCTTCACAGGTTGGAATGGTCTTCTTATCGTTCCTTTAATGGTATCAGAGCGATAGATGATGTAGACATCCATCTATAAGTTTTTCTTTGTAAGAAACGGTTTATTGTTTTCATGTATTCATAATTTGTTATCAATTTTCTGTAGCATGCAGTTTTATGTAAAATGGAGTGCGCCATTGGATTTGGAAGGTGCCAAAACCCTAGAATTGATTGTTAACTTGACCATGTTTTGAGACAGTCAAATTTAGACATTTTAAAAGGGTTTTTTTGGCACATTTCTCCAAAAAAACCATACAATTTTGTACAGACAAATTTTTTTGACACAAAAATCATATCAACTTTCTGGGTTTTTCGAGAATTTTTCTAGGTTTGTCTCTATATTTTTTATACAGGTGCCAAAAAAAATATAACCGTGTATTTTCTAGATATTTTTGTTTTGGATGCTATCTTTTATCCACTGGATGTAGATCTATACCCTTTGGGTTCATTCTTTTATCCATTTGATATAGCTGTGTACCTTCTAGATGCATTCTTTTACTCTCTGGATATTTTTGTTTTGGATGCAGTCTTTCATCCATTGGACGCAAATCGATACCCTTTGGTTGCATTCTTCTATCCATTAGATAAAGGCGTTTAATTTCTGGATGCATTATTTTATCCATTGGATATAAACATGTACCCTCTGGATGTAATGATTTACCCTCTGCACATTTAGGTTTTGGGTATAGAATTTTATCCTTTGGTTATAAGTGTGTATCATGTGGATGCACTCTTTGACCCTCTAGAAATTTAGGTGTCAGTGTACCTTTAAAAAAATTAGCTTTAAAAAATTATTTTTTAATAACAAAACCTTCTAGAGCTCATAACTTTTGATTTGTAGCTCAGATTAAGGTGATTTTTTTTTGAAATTGTGTATTTTTTCAAGATCTACACATTTTTGACATTTCTATACACATATTTCAAATGTAAAAGGTACTTTTACTCATTGTAATATTTACATGCATTCAATTATAAAGTGCCAAATTTAAAGGGTTGTTGTAATCACTTGTGGACGTAATTTCGGTTGAGCCCGACATTCTAAAAATTTTGGGTGTTGCATTCTTGTATCTATCATGGATTCTGAAAATGATATGCTTTTCTCCAAAGTGTTTGGAATTCAGGAAGATATTGTAAAATTTTTGGAAGAAAATAGATCACTTAAGAATCGAAATTCTCTTCTACAAGCACTCATTCACGATAAAGATACACTAACACACTCCCTGCAACAAAAAATTGCTAGCTTGCAACATCACCATCATATTGTGGATAGTCATATCTGTGCTCCTAGTCTACTTGTAGTTATTGCTCTTGTACCCACTGACCTTGGTCTATCAGTTTCTGATCCTGCTTCTGCTCTTGATGCTCCTAATCCTATTAGGCTTGTTATTACATGTTCTTCTACATCTGTACCTATTGTAGTTACACGTTCTGAGTATCCCACATCAACTCATTTTTCTCTCATGCATGGCTCTTTTGAGAAACATACCATTGCATTCGGTTCTTGCATGCTCAGTCATATGGGTTTCATTGGCAGAGGTATTGGTAGACATTCATAAGGTATTGTTTTCTATATTGCACATGTTAAGTGGAATTATCACAATGTCATTGGTTTTCGAGTAGATACTTCATTGGGATTACACATTGATAGAGCTCCTATTTTTGTTTGCTTGACTCTTTCCGAGGATCATTAACCACACATGAGTTATGCACCTTCACTGAGGCTTGAGAAACCTGAGATTTCAGCTGTCAGACATGATTAGCCTGACACACATTCTAATGTTCCTTTGCATGAACCCATTGTGCATTTTGCACTAACTCATATGCAAACATCCTCTTCATCCATCTGTGTTGATTTGGGGTGGATATTTGATCACTTGTAGCGGAGACATAGGCATTCGTTTGAGAGGAATCTATAGGCATGGCTCCTCCACCATTCGACCTCTTGCTCCACTTTCTATACCTTTTGCCTTATAATGCTCTTTGTTTTGAGCATTTTTCTTTAACAGGTGTAGTGTATCTCTCTTGTTTGTTGAGATATTTCATATCTGTATTTTTGACATTTTTGGCATGTTGAGAATCTCTCTTGTGGGGGAGCTATTCCGATGAATCCCAATGTTAGTTTGTCAGTGTTTGAATAGTTTTTTATGACAACTCATACATATTTTTAACGTCATTCCACCTATTCAACAATATGGGAGGGTGTGGTGCTGATCCTGGTTCTTCAGGTTTTGTGTCCTTACCTTGTTACCTTGGCTTTTCTTGGATCATGGCACTCATATTTATTTGGATCTTATGTCCTTACCTTGTTGCCTTGGTTATTGTTCTTGGATTGTGGTACACCTATTTGTAGTAGTTTGATCGAATTATGTTTGGTTTTTTTTTACACTTTCGTCATCACTCCATTGATAGTCTCTTTGTATGGAGCTACTCTGGTGAAGCCCAATGTTATTTGGTTTTGAGTTTTATGATTGAGTACTGGATTCAGCCCATAGTACACACCAAAATTCTTTAGCATTTTATGGTTTTTTGAGCTGAGCTTCTTGGGATGCCTTACAATAGGTTTTCACTCTCTCTACTTTGTTATTACTAGTTTTGGGTACCTTGCAGTGTTTCCTCTTTTTCCAGTTATTGTACATGAGTACCTCATCAAGCCTAGTTGTCAGGACTCATACTGTGGATATTCCACTTTTATTTTGGGCCCCTAGCTTCACTTGAGGGGGGGGGGGGGGTGTTAGAGTAGGTATTTACCTTAGCTCATGTTCACCTAGGTGTTTTATTTAACTTTATTGTATTTATCCTCACCCACTTATGTGTTTGGATATTTATTTTATCTTATTTAGATATTAGGGAGATAGTTATTTATTTGTTAGGTATAGTTTTTTCCTTGGTCTATGGTATTGACTAGATCCTTGATGACTAGTTCTTTCCTAAATCTATGGTCATGACTAGTTCTTTGATGACTAGTTATTTCCTTGATTTACGGCTTAATCTAAAACCTTGACTGGTTCTTAGATTGTTATTCCTTTTATATACAAGCAAGGCCCATTCTCATTTTATTTCATTGAGTTCAATAATAATATATGATATTACTGCTTTTTGTTTGCAAATTCTTTTGTAAAGTTATTTTGGTGAATTTTTTTCAGCTTATCAAATGTGGTGTGCTATGATCATCTGAGATCTTCATAGCTTTGACTAATCTTTTTATCTTTCCTTTTATGCACTAATGTCCAACTCCTGGGTGCTATTGTCTAGGGACATAATTTTAACAATGTAGTGTGAAATGAATATATTTTGATTAATGTGAGGTTGTTATGATTGATTTTAGAGTATGTATGGCATGTGTTAATATGGTGATTTTGTTTCTTTTTGGTGATGATAAGAGAGATATACGCTCCAGGGATTTTCATGTGAGTCGTCACTTAAGCACATTACTTGGTCTAGGTTTTCCAGATGATGATTGGGATATATTGGACCGTGTTAGCTTGTGGCACATTAGTATATTGGGGGAGATACCCCATAGTATGTCTTTATTGACTGCTTTGTGTGAGATATAGTGTGTAGATACTTGTATATTCTAGTTTTTGATAGGTGAGATTACAATGAAATTAGAGGATGTATATAAGATATTATGGTTTCCTATTGTCAGAGAAAGAGTATAGATTTTGGCCGTATTGGATGCCCATAGTTAAATGTGGGATATAAGATGGTATTTTTAGCATATCAAGTATAGGCTGAGACATATATTAGATTGGACATGATTGTGATATCAAGGGTTCTGTGACTATGGAATTTTATTATAGTGGTACTAGCTTCATCAGTGACTGTGGAGGTTGGATGTGTTTGGATTTTGTATAGGATGCATGATATGTCTCGTAGTTTAGAGGAGACACAATACCATATATGCATGGGCATGGTGTGTGGTGGCCCATTTATACAGGGATTTGGATTAGTTTACACAGGAGGATAAAGGTGGTGGTATAGGAGTGACTAATTTACTACATGTATGGGCATATGAGCATATTGTTATATTGAGGCCACATAGTGGGCCATGGGGTGATTGGCCCGACTAGATATATTTGTGGCAAGGTGGGTGGGTACCCGCATAGTAGGAGGATGGATATGACCACATATAGGTCAATGATAGATCAGATGGGACTTGGGGCCATTATATGGAGATCCGTATAGAGACTATGGAGGATGGGTGGAGGACGATGTTGAGTTGTGGTGCATACGGTGCACCATGTGGTTAAAGGATCACTTCCCAGGGGTAGCAGAGTTGTTCCAGGGTGAGCGAGTATCTAGACAATTTGGCATGGCCCAGGATGTGCCCCCAGAGCCATATATATGGTTTCATTCTACGAGGGCGCAAGGTGACTAGGGTCGAGGCCAGGCCTGACAGGAGCACAGTTGGTGCATCTAGGACTAGATGAGGCAGATCTGACCATAGGGCCTATACAGGTAGATGATGCAAGGATGCACTGTGGCATATAGCTAGTGGTGGGTGACACACCGATGGGTGTTGCTATTTCTAGTGGTGGTAGATTCAACCAGGTGAGCTGGAAGTTGGAGGAGTTGAGGGCTAGGCACCTACCCCTGAGGTAGATGATGTAAACAACTGCATGAGAAGAGCATAAGTATCGTTCATTGTTATTTGTTATTTGGTTATGGATTGATATAGTTGATGGATATAAAAAAATGTGTAGTAGCTAATATTTGTTGTGTGGATGTAGGTGATGCCTATTAGACACTGATTGTAGATACCTCCATATGCACATTGACACAAAATGTGCCCTCAGATGCTGCTTGTGGGAGGAGGGATGCTAGAGTGGGTGGACATGATTGCAGTGAGCATGCCCATTTATTTGAGCTGGTGGTTATAGCGATAGCCACATGCATAATTTTGTTGAAGAAGCATGATGAGGCTCATGCAGAGATAGAGCAAGTGAGAGAGGTTGTAGGAGGAGGAGGCCTAGCTCATGATATATTTGCATGATATGTGGAGTTGCAGGGCCTATATGTAGAGTAGATGGCAGAAGTTGTTGTGTTACAAAGCCAGCTTGAGAGATATAGAGGTCTGAGATCAACAATGTAGAGTTAGTGGTGAAGCTTCTAGTTTGAGAGCTCCCGTGATTGTAGATAGTGATAGCGAGGATGATAGATGATGTATTGATGCATGGGGGGCTTTCCCCCAGTGATTGTATTTTGTAACTTATGATTTTGATGAGATATATACATATATGTGTGTTGGTATCGTATTGGTTATGGATGTGCATTTATATATATACAATGATTTTGATTTATACTTGGTAGTGATTGTCTAGTTTTTTAGATTCTATATGCATTGTTGGAATGGTTGATTTAATATATTGTGTTGATTGTTGAAATTTGTTATGTGGAAAGAATAGAAGTAATGGACTAAAGGAGGAATTGTATGTGAATAATATGTGAAGAAAAGTAATATATAGCATATGGTAAATAGAGATGTATAGATAAGTGATGCAATGTGGTAGGATAAATGGAAATGGTAATGAGATTTAGAAAGATAAGATAATAAACTAATGATGCGTTGATAATTGTATAATGAGGAGATGTAAAATAATGTTCATAATCACGTGTGATTAGGATGAAGGGGGGGAAGAAGAGCGATTGCCCCCCAGTGTGAGAATGAGGTTCATTTTAGTAATAATTCCCTCAACAGTCATGTATGAACCTTAAGAACATGAGTGTGTCATTGGGTAATGAGATGGAAATTTATATCATCTACCAAAGGTTAAGTGGCCTACGATGTGTAATAGGAGCATGTGGAATGACAACAACATGTGTATAGGTGTTGAATTGATATCAGAGGAAATGGTGTCAATAATGGGAGGTGTGATGATGGGAAGTGTGGAAGCAGGCTGCTTAGGAAGCCAATGAGATGTAGTAGCAATGTGTGGAGGGTGAGATGATGTGGCTATAGGGGGTAACTAGAGGAGGTGGATGAATGATGACCTTAGGAGGTGGATAATATAATGACCTTAGGAGATGTGAATGAGACAAGCTAACAGTGGTAGAGGCTTTCTTATGTGGAATAGGAGAGAGAGAGCTCGCAAGAGCGGGAGTGGAAAGAAATGACACCTTTATCTTCTAATTGTTGTAGTCTATCATGGAGAGCATAACAATCATTGTCATAGTGGTCATTGATGTGGTGGAAATTACAAAAAGGGTGGTCACGATGGCAGTACAACAATGAGGGGGATGATGTTGGTTGGAAGGTAAATATATTATTAATTATCAAGTAAGGTACATAAGACATCATGTGGTTTAATAATATGTGAAAAGTGTAATGGCTCATGGGTGGGAGGTGGAGAAGACTTAGGTGAATGCTGACGCAGTGGAGGGGAAGGAAGATGCTTGTGCGAGGAGGAGAGGGTGACCATGGAGGAGGGTCAATAGTTGGAGAGGAGAAGACTTAGTAGGAAAGGGAGGAATATAAGAAGTAGAAGGGGGTGTTATAACATGATCCACAATTAAGTCCTTTTCTAAATCAATAAATTTATAGCACAAAATATTAAATGAATCACATGTATCATATAATATATTTTATTTTAATGGGGAAACTAAGCCACAAAAAAAGATAAATTGCATTTCTAGATCAATATGATGAAACAATAACTGATGCATGCAAGAATTAAAGCGTAAAATGTAATATAAGATTGGTTCTTTCTTTCCTTGATGTAAAGAATGAAAGCATTCATATGTAACTTTAGGACCATTGTTAGAAATAAAATGTACTAAGAAAAACATCCTCCATATCATAATAAGTACTAATAGATCCATTAGGTAAATGAGTATACCATTGGAGAGCATGATCAACAAGGCTATGACGAAAGGCTTTCAGTAACAATGATCATTGGAATAAGAAGCCATGGCTAAGTGGTAATGCTTTTAGATGCAAATAGGGATTGCGTGTGCCATCGAAACATGAGAAAGTAGGCATGATGAAACCCTTGGGGAAATTGGAATTTTGAATCTTCTTAGGAATGGGATTTCCAAGAAGGTAATTATTGTCAATGAAGGCATAATAGGATCAACTTCAAGGGTAAGGGTATGAACTTGGGTTTTCAAATTTCCAACAACATGCATGAGAGAGAGGATATCTTGTGAAGGGATGGTTGGGAAGTGAGAGGCACATTGAGGGGTTGAATCTTGCCATTTTGAGTGATCATGGGAACTGAGAAGGGGGAGTGGATGTGGAAGGAGGGGATGGAGGTGTGAGAGGAGGAGATGGAGGTGGAAGCTCTACAGATGTACTAGGTGTAGGATCATGAGACATAGTAAGAGGTGTATTAGGGGTAGGATTGGTGTCAACATGGCCATCATTGAAATAACTTCAGAAGTAGAAGAAAGAGGAGGTGTAGATTCACATTCAACAATTTTAATGGAAGAAACATCATCATTAACATGTGTAGTATCATTATCATAATCTAAGTCACTATCAGTCATATTTTCACAAGTAAGGATTTCATCAAGATTATCATCAACATACAAAGAAGTGGTAGGAGTGATAGCATTAGATCTATCATGGAATCATTGGAAACATTTTCAGAAGTAATAATGGTAGGAGAAAGATAGATTCACATTCAACTTGACTAATAGCAGAAACATCGTTATCCATATTTACATTTGTAGTATCATAAGTAGAGTCATTAACATCCATGTTTTCATAAGAAAGAACCTCATCATGCAAATGAATCTAAATTAATGCTATCATTTTCCATAGTACAAGGAGAGGAGGATGGAGGATCATTTTGGCTATGGGAAATGAGGGAGAACATGTGGTAAATTTTTGGTCAGGGGAAACTATGCAAAAATTAGGGGTTTGGAAACCAACAGGAAGAGAATTTTGGAAGTCAAGGAGTTGTTGGAGGACCTTTTGATCATATTAAGGATTGTGATGAGGTTACAAAATTCAGATTCTTTAGCGGCATTAGAAAATATTGGTTGCATGTGCATATAGGTCATATCGTGCTTTGGAGATGGGTACCTTTTTTAGCCATGAGGGTTTGGGATCCTAGTTCAATGAAAATAAGAGTGGGGTTCACCAAATGATTTAATATAAATTGAATTAAATATAATTTAAGAGTAACTAATGTAACAAATGATAATATACAACAAATATAGAATGTTAAGTACTCAAACAGTGTAAAAATCTAAGAAAATGAGAGGGATATATGACTTAGTTGGTTCCTGTGCAATCTGGAGGTAGTCAAGACTATGTATCTACTAGATCTGACTGGAAATGATGCAATAATGACTGACATGAGAGTTCTGAAACTCTATTCTATGTGTGGGATAGAAGTGCCCATAGGAAGACAGGAGTGCCCAGGTGCTAGTGTCCATTTTGGGTGCTAGTGTTTGTGTGTAAATATTCAAGGATCTACTCCTTTTCTAGGTTTGAGGGTCTTCTCTTCAATATCTTTTTTTTTCTCTGACTTTGTTGTTAGGGTTTCGATCACACATGTAACCTATAAAAAAACCCTAGCTACCTACACAATCTCAAAAACACATTATATCTGAATAAAATATGCAATATGTGAAGTCAGACTGACCTCGAATGTCACCCGATGAGTGAACTTAGTACCGAGCGCTGCACTACATTTCAGACTCCATGTAGTTTTGTGTGCTTGTGTGTGAAATAGTGTCCTTAGGTTTTCCCTCATACCAATGATGCCAAGATAATGGGCTATAGCTAGCTTTGATGTAAATGTGTGGTATGGAATTCAACACTTCCCCTTCCTATGTAGTGTATGCAACCCAAAATGTAGTCCCTTTTGATAGTAGTGATAGTATGTAGATGTGATAGCCCCTTTGAATTTCCAGCTAGAATAATAATGTGTATGTTGTGTATATATATGAATCTCTTGTTTGAATTTCGACACTAGTGACACAAAAGGCCGAATATGAACATGATAAGGATAAGAAAAGTGAAAAGGATGACCACAAATGTTAAAATGTGTAAAAATAAATAAACAGGACAGAAGTGCCCAAATGGACACAAGTGCCTTGGTGCTAGTGTCCAAGGTGGGTACTAGTGTCCTAGGATAAATAACGATAAATGTGAAAAGACGGAAAAGACAAGGATCCCTGTGACCTGATCAGAAGTGGATACACAAATGAAGATGTAAAAGAGAGTTATAATAAAAAAGTAATCAAAGATGTAGATGGACAAGAGATAGTGTCACCAGTGAATACTTTTCTTACTTAAGATCCATACATATAACAACATATTGACAACATAATAAAGTAGTAATATGTGTGTGATTTTGTTACTTGGTCAACATTTTTCATGAAGATTTTGTTGAGGGTTTTATTAGATGCATCAGCTTGGCCGTTTGCTTGTGGATAATAGGGAGAGGAAAAGCTAAGCTTAATGTTTTAAGTGTCACAAAGTTTTTGAACTTTCTTATTTTTGAATGATTTGCCATTATCTGTGATGATTTTATGAGGTATGCCAAAGCGACAAATAATGTGATGAAAAATGAAGTCGACGATTTTGTCTGCTTTAGTATAGATAAGGGGAATTGATTCCACCCATTTTGTAAAATATTCAGTCACCATGATGATGGAATTATGTCATTGTGATGAGAGAGGGTTGATAAGGCCAATAAGGTCAAGCCCCCATTGTGAAAAGGGCCACATATCTTGAGCGGGTTGAAGAGCGTGGCTAGGGATATGTGTGAGATTGGAACATTGTTGACATTTGACACATTTATTGACATAGTCACAATGGTATTGGTTAAGCCATGGGCCAATAGTAGCCCATGCGTAGGATCTGTTTAGCAGCAAATAAACTGTTAAAGTGTCCACCACATATGTCGTCATGGAATTCTTGGATAGCTAGATGAGCCTTCAGATTTTTAAGACACTAGAGGAGAAGGCCGTCAAATCCTCTTTTGTAAAGGATGCCTCCTAATATGATGTAGAAGGATGCATGTTGTTGAAAATATTTTACCATTTATGGACATATATGAGGGTATATTGCTTGTGGAAAGGTGGTCAAATGTTTGAGCATACTGGGTGTCAGATGAGCTATCTTGTATGTGATTGATGGTGAGAAGGTCAATGTTGGTGTAAGATGGCTGATCCAGTTTGTGTATGATGATGAAGAGTTTGGAATCGTCTGGTGATAAATGAATGAGAGACATGAGGGAAGCCATGGTGTCTACAATTTTTTTAGATGAGAGGGGTGGTTTGGATTTCGTAGTGGTTGAAGAGTTTTATTAAGTCTTTGACGTTGGTTTTGTATTTTGTTAGGACCTCATTTTTGCATTGATAAGTCCCCTTGATTTGATGATGACAAGTTGTGAGTCCTCATAGATGTCAAGGATTTCTACTCCAAGGAAGGCAGAAATCTAAAGTCCCATGATGAGAGCCTCGTATTCCACCATGTTATTTGTGCAATATAAGTTGAGTTTGAAGGATAATGGATTAGGGGTGTCCCAAGGGGGTTTTATGACTATTCTTGCACCCCCCTTATCTGCATTTGGACCCATCAAACAAAAATTTCATTTTAAGAGGGGAATTGTCACAATCGAGAGTGTTGATAGATTCATTGGGGAAGTTTTCACAAGGGAGTTGATTAGTAGGAAGCGGGGCTTCTGCGAGTTGTTTGGAAATGACCTGATCCTTGATGGATTTCAGAGAGATAAATTCAAGATTGAATTCAGTCATGAGCATGAGCCATCTGGTGATACAATCATTGTGATACAACTTAGAATGTATAGGTTTGAATGCATTAAAGTTTGTGACAATGTAGGTTTTGTGATTGAGAAGGTAGTGACATAGTTTGGAAGATGTGAAGTACAAGGCACAACACAACTTTTTGTCTTCAAAATAGAAAGTTTCATAATCGTGAAGGGTGTGGCTTATATCATATTGGGCTTGTTCTTTAAATTGTTCATCTTGACATGCTAGCATTCCCAATACATGGTTATTCATAGAGATGTAAAGATAGAAAGGCTCCCTCTTAAGTGGAAGTGTAAGCACTGTCACTAATAAGAGGTACTATTTGAGAGTGTCAAAAGCTTGTTGACAATTATCACCCCACTTAAAATGGATGTCTTTTCTTAGAAGATGATGGAAAGGTTGGAAACAATCTGATAATTGAGAGATGAAACATTAGATAGATTTGAGCTTTCCTTGAAAGCTATGAAGCTATTTAAGATTAGATGGTGAAGGCATTTCGATAATGGCCTTGAATTTGGTGGGGCCAACTTCAATTCCCCTCATAGATAATATAAATATGAGGAGTTTTCCTATGAGAAATTTGAATAAGAATTTAGCAGAATTAAGGAAGAGAAAGAACTATAATAAATGTGTAACAATCACGTCGAGGATAACTAGATGGTCTTTTCGGTGTTTTGATTTACCTAAGAGATAATTGATGTAGTCTACTACAATTTTATGGATGAGGTCATGAAAAATGTAGGTCATAATGCGTTGATAAATAGCTCCTGCATTTTTCAGGCCAAAGGGCATTACTATATAGTAGAAGGTTCCCATGGGGTGATAAAGGATGTCTTATGCTAATATTCTAGTGTGATGAGGATTTGATTGTAACTAGAGAAGCCATCCATAAGAGATAACATCTTGTGGCCTGCTGTTAGATCATCAAGCTAATCAATGTTCGGTAAGGGAAAATCATCTTTTGGACAAGCGAGATTAAGGTCTCGGAAGTCGGTACAAATGCACAATTTTCTAGTGGCTTTAGTAACATGAACAATGTTGCAAACCCATTGCGGATAATCAATAGGTAGTATGAAGTCGGTAGAAATAAGATGCTTAAGTTCTTATTTGACTAATAGTGCAATGCAAGGATACATCCTACAAAGTTTTTTCTTCACATGATTATCATCTAGGATAGTGATGATAGTATGGATAATGATTTTAGGGTCTATGCAATGCATATCACTATAAGACCATGTAAAGGCTTAATTCTTGGAGTTCTTGGACATGAGTCTAAGGCTTAGCCAATTTTGAAACTATGTGGATCTTGTGATGGGTCAATATTAACATTGATGGTCAATTCATTGAGAAGCGTGGATGTGTAAGAAGCCAAGGTTTTCTAAAGATAGCGATCCTCAGAACCCATGTAAGTTAAGATAGCATCATCGTCATGACAATTGAGAATGTCGATAATAGGGGAATCTTCCTCTATCATGTGTGGTAATGTTTAGGGAATGATTTTAGTCTTACCATTAGCTTCATAAGTTAGTGGTCTAAGTGTGATAGTATTGATTAAATTTTTTAGGGGGAATAGATATAGTTTCATTGAAATCAAAGGTTGAGTTTGATAATGGTGATACTGGTGCTTGAGGATCTGAAAGTGATGGAGTAGAAGGATAAGATTCGAAGATGAGGCTGTGCTTCTTGTGAGGTTTCCTTAAGTCTTCAAAGGGTAATTCATGCAGACAATGTTCATATTGACCCAAACCAAATCCCTTCCACACACAACGGTGAAGGCATGTTTGGGAAAACTATGTTTTTTCTAAGAATGAAAAGTCTAAGGAAAAGGGATTTTCATGTGGTTGATCATCGAGATGAGATGATGGTCAATCGATACCTCCATAAACAAGTTATGTTTAGAGGAAAGGGGGGCCAAAGGAAATAATATGTCCTACGTTAGGTTCGTAGAGTGGTTGTTTGTCTCGTCTCCCATATGTTTTAGGTGTAGGAAGTGTATTAAGAGTTAGGAGGTGATACTCCCTTGTAAAAATATGTTGCATGGTGTCTTTAAAGGATTGATTGTCTGGTAGTTTGGACACAGGGATGGAGGAGCTTGTAGAAGCTTGATTTTAAGATGTGGAGCTTTGTAATGGGAAGTAACTTCTTTGGGCCTGTAGATCATGCAAAAAACTTTGAATGGATTTGGATCAACAAGAACCGTAAAGATTTTACCTTTGTGTTGATATTTTACACATCGATACAACGTGGATGGGATACAACACATATTGCATATCCAAGGGCATCCTAGTAGTATGTTATATTTAAACTCTCCTTTTACAAGATAGAAAAGTTTGTGAAGGATTTTAACATCTATTTTAATAAGTAAGATTATTGTGCCCAATGTAGGGGCGACAATTTTGTTAAATGTGTGGAGTAGGACACATGATTGAGAAACTATGGTGTTAGGTAATTGAATTTGTTTAAAGGTTGTGAAATTATATTATGTTGATGCTAGATCCATTATCGATCATTACTCTCTTGACAAAAGTATCGTTGATTTAGGCGGTGATAAAGAGAGGAAGGTCATGATTCTCAGGTTGTAAGGACAAAATTTTGGAGTCCTTGAACATGATCTTGAAAAATATTTTAAGGGCACTAAAGAGGTTGGAAACTGGTTGGGGGTCGTCTGATGGTAGTGAAATGGATTGGAGGGATCCAATCATGGATTTTTGAGGTTGCGGAGCATTTTGAATGAACTCATAAAGAGACATCTCAACGAGAGCTTGATGTAATTATTTAAGGACAATGTTTTGTATGGATGTCATTTGGATTGAGTTCAAGGTGTCGCAAGTATGGACACCTTGGCTTTAGAAGCTGATAGGTTGGAATTCAAGAGGGAGCAATGGAGATAGAGACTTTAGGCCCATTTTTTATTTGAGGCTTTCAAATCCTAAGTATGTGCTCTTATGGTTATACAAACGAAATCTATTTGGAAGAGGGAATTTTTAGAAAAAGCCTTGTTTTTACTATACTATGATGTCAAGCAATGGTTTGGAATTAGTGTGTTTAGGGGCTTGCGGTGTCATGTTTAATTTGATGTTTAGATTTGGTTATATCAAGGTTGGTAGATGGATTAGGATGATTTTTTTTTGTTGGGAGTAATGTTCTAGTGAGACTTCATATTATGGCATGGAGGGATTTGTGGCACTCTGTGTAGTGTCCTAGTAATTAATGATAAACTCCAAATGCTTTATAGTTATATCAGGAAGGTTTGTACCCCCGAGGATCATATGGCTTAATAGGTGGCAATCTTATGATTGATGATTGTACAATTTTTAAAATGATCTTAGTGGAATATCTTGACGTGGATGACTGAGATGATGATGAGGATGACGGATGTTAGATATCGTATGATGGTTGAAAGGTATGAGAAAATTGATTCATGTTTTCTGTGTAAAATTTAGGTGTTAATTGAGGGAAAAATTTAGATTATGTGATAGTGACTGTCAGTTTGGATGAGGGACGGGGTCCCAAAATAGAAGGTAAGGGCATCATGTCATGTGGTGTCTTTGTTTGACAAGTGTCTTATGGGTTTTTCTATATTTTTAGATAGATAATTTGTAAAATTTTGCATTAAATTACCAAGATTTTTAAATCGATGTTGAGTGATGTGGCCTTTGAAAGAGATATTTAAGATCTCAATGATGGGATTCTTTTCTTGTGATTTTGGAGGGACGATATGGGGAGTTTTTATGTGAGTATATGTGGTATATTTTGGATGTTGTGACATGGAAGGCTCCAAATCTCGCTAATGAAGAGGTCTGAAGAGTTATGTTCAGTTCGTGTTTTAGCTATGGAAACAAATGGTACGACAAGGGTGTGGGTGAGAGATTATTGATAGTGTTAATGATGTGATGAGACCCTATGATGTTGTATTGAGGCTGAATACTAGGTGGGGGAATGATTTAGAAAGGGTTATTTAAACATGTCCAGGATTTGATTAGGAGGTAGGTTCAGGTTATCAAGTTTTAATTCACCTCAGTTGATAAGGTCTTAGAGGATTTCTAAATGAGAGACACCTTTCAATGTTGTTTCCTCAGACTTGATGATATTTACAATAGTCGTTGTCTCTATACTATGATGGATTAGATGTTGATTAGTCGATAAGTTAGATGGGTGGGAGCTTAATCATACAAGAGGGTAGAAACTTTGTTGAAGATAAATAATGGACTCCCTTAAAGGTGTATATTTTCTTTGAGGTCGGGATTGTTAAGAGTCCAAACAAACTTTGGACACAATTTAAAAAAAAATCATGTTTGCTGAACCTTTAGATTTTCCATTGTTAGAAGAAGTTTTAAAAGAGGAGTCAGGATTTGGTTTCTTAGATCACGTTTTAACTTTACCATCCTCAAGGGCACGAAGTTATAGTTTTTGGGCCATGGTAAAGGCCTCATTAAATGTATGAAATGATTGAATTTGAAGTGTCAATGCTATATGTTTGGCGCAGGATTGAGAAAATAACCTGATCAATTTAGTTTGTAGAAGGGAGAAGGATAGTTGATTAATAATTCCTCTTCATCTAATGATGAAATAAACAACGAAATCATCCTCAAATTGTTTGATGGCATACAAGTTGGTGATAGATATTTTATAGGAGATGTTGATAGAAAAGTGTTCTAGGAACAATTATGTTAGTTATGTGAATGAATTAGAGAAGCACCACAGATCTACTGGTTCAAATATTGTATGGGTGAATGATGCGAGACGTGGATTGTTCCAAGACAAAACAATGCAAGTATACAAGACTTCAAAGTATGAAAATACAAGAGAGATAATTGGAATAAGACAAAAATAGCTCCAACTCAATACAATCAAATAGAATAATTCAAGAGATGTACATAAAAGAGGGGAATGTGTAACCTCCTCCTAGAATAATGGAAATCTCTACCTAGAATAGTGGTAACCAACAACTAGAATGGTTTAGTCAAGTGGTGACTAACACCTAGAATCGTGTAATCAAGTGGTAACTAACACCTAGAATAGTGTATTCAAGTGTACAACTAAACAATCATATACCTAAGTGTAGGGAAACTCCAAGTGAGTTGGAATATACCAAGTAGGATAATACAAATAAAGCGAGGAAAATAAATCCTACATTAACACCCCCCATAAACACAACTTAGGTGGGCAGTGAAAAATGACAGTGGGTCCCAACAACAAGACCTAATGAGGTACCCATGTACAATGAAATTTCTCATAAGATAGAGTAAAAGTAGAAAACCTAGTGGAAAAAACTCCCCTCCAAAAGAGAGACATGAAGAGAAGGTAGGACTAGAAAGCCCCACTCGTAGTTACAATTGTTGGTAGCCATCCAGTATCCTACAAACCAACCTCCTAGAGTGACTGTGGCTCAAAAGTAGATGCAGTGAAGAGTGGATCACCATAGAAAAGTGAAGGTAGCCACCAAGTGTCTGATGGATCTTTAACCAAGGTGTTTTTCCTATCTAAGGAACTATGCTCCTCATACACGGTAGAAGTGCCAACTGCTCCATGAAGGAATGATGTATCTGATGTAGAAGTAAAGAAAGAATGTGGAGGGTCCTGTAACCGAGTAGAAGATTACATGATGTCTGATGAGTCCTGAATCAAGATGTTTGCTCCCTGAAAAGTCTGAGGTGGACCAAAAGTAGGTGGATCAAGAAATAACTCCTCTAAAAATGGAAGGTGACAAGGATATGGTGGAGGTGGGTTTGTCATCACCAATCTGGAACTATGATAATTCTTCACTGGGAACTCCTCGTGCTATGATTATTTACTAATGCACAGCTTTTAGTTTACAGGATGTAATCTGGAAACAAAACAACAACCGAACACAAGAATACCATCGACTATGATAAGACGGAATGATGACAAATCTGAAATATCAAAGTAAATTATAATATTAACATGAAATTGTTACAATCTCACCCATGAGATACTTCAACAAGACTATGGGAGAAACTTTACAATTACACCTCTTGATGGCTTCTTCAACACACCTTTAACTGATGGCTTCCTTTGCACACTTCCTATAATATTTCTCACTACTTCTTTCTATGCTAAATGAGGGGGGTGGCCTCTCTATTTATAGAACTTCCAGGCTTATCCATCCTATCTCTAAGATAGGATAAGAAATCCACTCTGACGAATCATATTCCATACCTTAACTCTTATCTGTACATGTAAGCTTATCTCTTAAGATAAGATAAACCTTATCATTTTACATGGGTTCCACATTTTTAGACTTTTTACAAATAAAATACACAAAATATTTATGACCTCACTCCTTGTCCTTATTACCAATATAATATTTCTAATTCCTAATCATGTAGACCCTACTTCTCTAATTACCCAAACTTTGACATTTTAACATTACCGGACCACTTACGACAAATATTTACTTTTTACAACATTCCTATTGTACTTTGACTGTTACCGTACTCCACATTATTGGCGACACCGTACTGACGGTGCCGTTATCTTCTATCAGACGCTACTACTAATTATACTTAACAACATCCTATTCCTAATACATACATTAATGAAATAGAAATTATAGAGGAAAATTTTAGTGTCGACAGGTCCCCATCACTAATGTAGTCATTTGTGCTAGAAGAGAAGTTCTCATCATAAATGTGCTCAAGCTCAAAAGTGTCATCAAGTACAGGTGAATCTGGTGAATAATTTGAAGGAGGAACAAAGTGAGATAAGGAATATAGCCGAGTCTGATGATCGACTACACCCATTGCAATGATAGTGTCACTGTGTAGCTCTCTGACATAGACTGAATCTGGAGTGAACTCAACTCACATGCCTTGACTATGGTGAGTAATCTAGTAGACTGATAAGATATTAGTTGATAATGAAGGAATACTAATAACATTATTGAATGTTCCTCTATCCACTTCAACAACCCTCTCCCAAAAACCTATGAAGAACTGTTGTCACCCAATAGTATAGTAGACATATCACATGGCATTAATGAAGTGAATTCCACATGCGAAGAAGCCATATGATGTGAAGCACCAAAATCAACAATCCATGTAGGAGGTGGTGGTATAAGTGCAACTAGGGATCTCCTTTTTTCTCCTTTCCTGATTATTTATCCTTCCCTTTTCCATTGGTATTTGTATTGGAGGATTCATTGGGTGATGAAGAGTGTTTCGAAGACTCAGGTTCACCTATCTTGTTCTTCTCAAGAGACTTGTGAGGTGGTTAATTTGCTTCTTCACAAAATTTATTTCATCATGTCTTCCTTTACAATACCCACATTAAATCCTTTCTTTCTTGGACTTATCACTAGAAGAGTTAATTTCAGAGTTTGGTGTAGAGGTGGAAGAATGTTGATCTTTCTTTCTTTCTTGATCCTTGGTACTTTGTTTACACTCTGATACCATATCAGAAAAGCACTACAGATTTACTAGTTTGAAGATTGCACAGGTGAATGATGTGAGACATGAATTGTTTCAAGAAAAACAATGCAAGTATACAAGATTACAAATTACAAAAATACAAGAGAGATAATTTTAATAACACAAAAATAGCTCCAACTGAATATAATCAAATAGAATAATGCAAGAGATGTACATATAGGAGGTGAATGTGTAAGATCCTCCTAGAATCATGTCAATCTCCACCTAGAATAGTGGTAATTAACAACTAGAATGGTGTAGTCAAGTGGTGACTAACACCTATAATAGTGTAGTCAAGTGGTAACCAACACCTAGAATAGTGTGGCCAAGTGTACACCTAAGAAATAATATCCCATAAGTGTAGGGAAACTCCAAGTGAGGTAGAATATCTCAAGTAGGATAATACAAATAAAGTGAGGAAAATAAATCCTACTCTAATAGAATGAATATAGGGAGTGCTATAGAATGGTGTTATACCAATAAAGGGTGGGGCTAACCAGGGACATGGGGAATGTCCTCAACATGAGGTCCTAATCGTGAACACTGAGATAACAGGCGTGATGAAAGACCATGATGTGTTGTTGTGGGTCCTTTCTGTAGAACTTAATGAACTTCAAGATCTCCCAGTGTGGAGGATAGGCCTTGAAAGGCATGGATGGATTGATAGGTTTGTTGCAGATCTGTTCGTAGGAAAGGTTGTTTTTAGGTCCCATAATGGAAACTTCAAGGCTAGCTATTTTACTAATTGAAACTTGCATATGATCATTTTGAGGTTATTGGATGTTTTAAGAGGAAGCGTTGGTTTGGTTATAAGCGAGGGGGTTTGATTGTTGATATAAGTGATATGGTAATGACATATTTTGAGAAAGGGGAATGTTTCCTGGAATGTTATAAGTTTATCGAGAGACTAACGATTGTGAGAAGGATTACATATACCGATATAGGTGAGGAATATAAGTGTAGAAAGGGGACTGCAACTGTGGTGGATTATGGTGAATTGGGATGTACCTGTACTGTGGCACACTCGTTGAGGAAATAGGTTATGAAAGAGGATGAGCACTGGTGATGATAGTTGTGTTGATGGGTGGCAGGGATGTAGGGATAAACATTACTAAGTTTTGAACTACAAATGTGGATTGTTGTGAGATGATAGGTTGTGTTATGGCCAAGGGGCATGTGGAAATGGGTATACTGACAGAGCTTTTTGGGGGAGGTAGAGGAGTAGAATATGTATGACTGAATATGGGGGCTGACGTAGCAACAATGTTTTGAGCACCCTATGGATTAGCTGAGGATGCAAATGATACATGCCCTTGTTGACTAATCAAGGCTAGTGTAGTAACAATAAGGTTTTGAGCTCCATGAGGGCTAGCCAAAGATGCAGATAGTGTGGGGCCTTCTTGAGTAACTATATTTTGTGATGATATGGTATTGAGTTTGAAGCTAGAAATAGGAGTAAATGAGGTAGCAACAAATGTTCCTGAGTCACTAGAGGTAGGGTAGGGAGCAATCTACTCTATAATCGGTTGATAATCAGGGTCATAAAGTATGGAATAATCACAAGTATTGACAATAGTAGATGGACACTATTTTGGATTGGGACGATGGAGATGAATTCTTTTCACTGCAAGGTAGCTGCTAAGAGTAACCGGGCTGACATTTAAGAGTTATGGGAGAATGTGGAGGTTTTTGAGTTGATTCTAGGGATTGTTGAAGTGGGTCTGACATGTTTGGGCTATTTTGAAGATGAGACTATTGTCTAGTCAAAACCATGAACTAACCAAAGAAGCAATAAAGAAAAAAGGAAAGATGGTTTGTTAGAGTAAATGAAAACCACACAATCGCAAGAAAGCTTTTTTTTTATTATCTTGATTAATTTAGAAAAGTGTGTACCAAAAATATGACTTAAAAGGAACTAGTGAAGAGGCTTGCCAATGGTGGTTTCAAGTGTGTTAAGCTTGGAGTCCTCGATATACCTAAAGGTATGAGATTCCCAAGTCTATGTTGATGTCAGTATAAGGTGTGATATTGGGGACTAACCCCTCACTTCATGGTCTCGCGATGATAAGGGTGTCAGGTGCTTAGTTGATATACCACCCACCAATTATTTATACTCAGTTAGAACATTGAGTTTGCTTCCCCTTGGTGATGAAATATAAGTAGATAGACCTGAAAGGATATGTTTAGATGAAAATTTGATTTATTATGTGGTTTGGTTGTGTAAGGGGATTTTAGTGAACATAATCGTTTAACTCCTAATTAAACAATACGAGCAAGCAAGAATGAAGGTTCGTTTTAAGACCCAAAAAAAGAAGATAGATTTCGATGAAGATAAATCAGAAAAGAATGTGACGATGAAAGAAAAAATGAAATAAAATAGAATCATACATGTGTTTGCTATTCCTTTTTATTTTATTCTTATTTTATGTGTTTTTGACGAAGCGATACCAATGCGTACCAAGCTGAAAAGTTAGATAATTTGACAAAAAAAGAAAACAAGAAGATACAAGATCTGATAAAAAAGGGACTATGGGTCCCATCGGGCCAACCAAAATGTTTAAGGTGGATTTTTGTTTATTTATTATATAAAAAATCACCAAAAAACCCAAGGACAATAGGGTTTAATGATACCTGCATCGACAATACAATGTCAGGATATATGGATGTAATACGGACACAAGAATCCTTCTTCTAGTAAATGAGAGAAACCTGCAAACAAAGAGATAACTGGACAAGATAGATGTTAGATAAAAATATGATGAGTTGCTCGATAAAGGATGATCCTAGGAACCAATGGGCTTCTTTTAAAGGGTGTCAACTTGTTTTGAAAATCAAGTGATAAATGATAAAAGATACAATATGATAGCTGGATAATGGAAAGAAAAGTTAAAGGTCCAAAGGAATAGAGAGATCCTGCTTCACATGATAAGTGGCCTAGGAAAGGGCTAAGGCAAGCTTGAACTACTCGAAGTATTCGATCCACGCCTGTTTAACAACGTCTTGTTCTTCTCATATGACTTCAAGTCGATCTTCGATGTCATCGATGTTTGGTGTCAAAGAGATGGCACAAAGACTCAACTCATGTGCAATATCAAACCACTCTTATATAAATGAATTTGATATGATACGAATATCGTATATACTTGTGATTGGATGTGCTTGACCTGGTAAATCATCTACAAGAAAAGACAACTTGGAAATAGACAAATTAGGAGAAAACAAAATCTGATAATGATTGAAATATGCAGAAAATGTGATAAAAGGGAATTGAGACAGGGATTACTGGTCATTCAAGGGAATCATGGGCGATTCAGGTAAATCAAAATTGATCTAATCATTGGCGATTACTATGTAAAGGAAGACTCGATAAAAAACTCCGTGTTTTATACTTCGAAAAAAAGTTTAAACGATTGAATTGTTTTGATAATAAATGCATAAATAGAAAGACAATGTAAAATGAAAGGATGTGCCTTATTTATTATATGAAATAAAGATGATTACAATGTAGAAGAACCTTGTGGTGAAATCATCTCTCCAAGGGTTTGACATGACTTGATGAAGTGTTGAGATGTCATCTTGATGTCCAAAGAGCCAGAGCTTCGCTGTAATTGTCAGGGGATCCGGATTCAAGAAAGGAGATGGGATTATATTAGAATATCTGATGATTAGTTAGAATCGTTGGTGATCCAAAAAATTGGGGAAACCCGCTTGGAATTGGTTTTAACCACTTAAAAATGGATTATTTCATGTTTGGAAGTAAGGACAAGTAGGAAAGTGTTAAGGGTGTTGGGAGGTTAGGCTTAAAATGGGTTAGGATGGCTTTTAGGTGGTTTGGGAGGCTTAGGATGAGTAAATAAGTATTTACCGAGGGTAAAGTATGGTTTTATTGGATGAAGACATGGTTTATAGGATAATAGAATTGGTTTAGTGTTTTGAATGAAAATGTGAGGGGTATGGATATGTCATGTAAGGAACTTAAAAATGGGTGTCTACAAGGAGTCGGGTTGAGGTGAGCGATAGGGATCTAGATGAGTAGAGGCCAAGAAAGGAATGAGTTAGGAATGTTGAGGAATGAGTTGAACAAGCTCAGTTTGAGATGAGAGAGGTGTGATGCTAAATAGGGCCAAGTTGGGGTCATGTTGCAACTGAGCAAACTTAGATGAACCAACTCAATTTAGAAAGCTAAGGTCTAGCTAGGAAGATTACAAGATAAAAAAAACTTCATAATGTTAACCTCTCTTGATCCAAATAAGAGCTTGCCAAAGAAAGATTAACAATAAAAAACTCTGCTTTACATAATCACCCATAGATATGAAATTAAAAACTGAAACTAATTCTAAGCAGAATATAAAATTCATTTCTGTTGTAGCTCTAATCATGTACAAACAACAAACATGAAGGTGATCATGTGAGAGGTCTAGGTGATTTGATACCAAATGAGAGCAACCAACAAGATTGTGTAGTGATCAACATGAAATATTACACAAACTAAACAAAAATGGATTAATAAACCAAATATTGTATTCACAATAATAAAAACACTTGATTCTTTAGAAAAATAACTTCTACCCACATTCAGGAACAACTGAATAAATAGGTTGAGCATAAGATTATCCTCACCTTAGAAATAGGTGGGACAACCTATGTTGGGAGATAAGGATATCTCCACAAATCAAGGAGAAAAAAATCCCCAGCAACCGCTTCCAAAAATGTATATATGAGTGCAAAAAACTCACCCCAAAAAGGAGGAAGGGGAAAACTCAACTTACAACTCCAAAATGGAGCTTATTGGTGTGAATGCACAAAAAACAATACCAGTGAGGAAATGTCCCTAAACTGGTTTGTTTTTTCACACTTACAATAATTGGTTTGGCCTTCACTTCTTCTCCCACATGTATTCTGATTGCACACGAGGCCTTTGTGTGTGAGGGATACTTGTGTTTACTATATAAAATTCTTCCTCCAACTGTAGACACTAAAATCAGGTTACACTCCCCTTTCTTACCTCGACCAATAAGTACCCTTTATCACGTTCACCTAGCCATGGCCCCCTTCACCCCACTAATATTAATTTAATTAATTTAAGTAAATTAACTCATTATCCTTACCATATTTATTATTTAAATATCTTATTTAAATAATATCCATACATACACTGCACTTAGACACCTCATCAAGCTAACTCACCTTAAGACCTATTCTTAGTAAGTTACCATAACTAACTAAGAATTACCCAAACCCTAAAAATCAACACCTACACTCCCTCTAACCACATTCCCGCATGCTCACAAGAAGCTCCCAGTTGAATCCACTGGATAACGACACAAGATCCAAGGAAATTAGGAGGATCCCCCCTAAGTTTAGTAAACTTAAAAAATCCCGCCTTGACCGACGTCGGTTACCCTTAACCATCGCTAGTTAAACCGGACCGCCATCGGTTACCCCTTTTTAACTCCAAAACAAATTTATTCTCAAGGTTGGAAGTTGGAACTTGAACCTGGAAGTTGGGAGCAAGAAATTTGACGAGTAAGAATGAGATCTCAAAAAGATAACACATCTTTAGAGAGCCAATTCCAACAAGAAATCACATCCAAGGAAGGAGATTGAGCATCTTTTCCTACACAACCATCTCAGCCACATTTAGATCTATCTAAGAAAAATAAGAGTGTGCATGCAACCCATGCAGAAGCTTTTCTTCAGTTGGTGATCACTTGCAGCCTCCAAATCCATCATTAGCACCTCCATCCTTCACACACACACTTTCAGAAACGAAATCCAAGTAAGTATAA
The DNA here is from genome assembly GCA_019776745.2 of Taxus chinensis. NCBI lineage: Eukaryota > Viridiplantae > Streptophyta > Pinopsida > Cupressales > Taxaceae > Taxus > Taxus chinensis. The sequence continues at coordinate 553,242,622 of CM034156.1, read as the reverse complement.
CATCATACTTTCCTGGTTATTTCATCTCATCATTATTTTATCACCCATTGTTTATCTTGCTCCTTATTGACCATCTCCAACACTTTTCACCTCCGCAGACCCAGCAAAACCTTGCCAAAACCTACTCCAGTCACCCATTACCACGTCTCGACTAACCAAAATCCTTTGTGCAATCACAAAGAGGACTAAAAACCCCGTTTTGTGACATTCCCAGATCTCACAGTAACTAGTGCCGGTTATACCTAACTGTGGTCGGTCACCCTTGATTGACGCCGATCTCTATGTTTGCCGACACATCCTTAAACAGAGACCTATCCACCTAATTTTACCTCACCCTCACTCGCTTGTGACTTACCCGAGACCTTTATCAGACCTACAGAACCCTGAACCAACCATTTGACCTGTGGATTCTATTCTAGCTTAGCCTGTTAGATTAGATCTATTTCTTATTGTGTTTTAAGTGAGATACCTAAATCATTTTAATATAACAATAGGATTTACTTTGTTTACAACATTAATTTGTTTAAAATAGTGGACTGATAGCCATCTAGGAAGTATCATACTTCCCGGATTTAGCTTACGCTAGGCAGTTCACTGCCCATATTGTTTAATTCCTTTTGGTGGTCTTGCTTTCATTACAGGTAGTTCCTCTTAGCCAAAAGGAAGCTCTCACGATTAGTTGTGGATTCAGAAGTCATACGCATGCAACAACCCATCAACCGAAATTTGAACAGGTATTCCTCCTACGCCCGTTACCCTATCTGTTTCGTCAACAATTCAAAGAAACAATCTAAGAAAAAGGTGAAACATTTTTCCACGCCAAGTGGCACCCATCCGTGGTTCCTTGCATTTCATTCATTCCTAGGAAAAAATTGTGTGTTTGTTTCCCTTATAAAAGCATACACACTAATTTTTCTTCCTTAGTAATCCACTACTTCTTTCTATTTTCTCTAAAGGAAACTTTTCTTTTGGTGTATTTAAAAAGAATCATTTCTTCATGTTTTCTACATTTTAGTGAAAGAGCATCCCTCTTCCTTTTCATCTTATTGTGTCGTCCAATTTCACATTTTTGATTTGGGTTTTAAAAATCATTGCATTTCATTCTGATTTTCTACATTAGCTCACATTAAATGAGGACAACCTATACGCTGGAAGTCATTACCAACTGATGGTTGACAAACGAATCATAGAAAAGAACTTATATCCTTTTCTCTTTCTCTGAGTCTTATCAAATTACACAAAAATTCAAAATACATACATTCTTAAACAACATCTTACCTGGAAGAAGTTGTAGGTGATCATACGATCACGACACAGTGGGCACCTAGCTCGCTGCTCTATCGAGTCATACTTCAGAGCGTAGCTTGCCCCCACCATAACAAACTTGAAACCTCACACTTTAGATCTCATTCTTTGTAGGAAGCCATCCTCACCAAAAAATCTATTTCAAAATTCATGTGTCAGTCCCTAAATAGCATAAGCTGAACAAACATAATAGAATAAGCACTCTAGGAATGTTTTTTCTTAGTGTTTTGTTTGATTTGCATTTTGAGGTGAGAGCTTTCGATCATTATTTTTGTCTTTCCTCGCACACTCCCATTCATAGTCGGTGTATTCTGACTTCATCTAAGTGTGTCTGGACCACATCTTCATCATTCTCAGACTTCTAGGTTTGATTCCACATCAAATTCTAATTCACAACCATTTTTTCTCATCACTATTTCAATCTCACAGTAACCATCATCAGTTACATCTAACCGCCATCGGTTAAACTCAACCGACGTCGGTTCCAGGTCCTTTTGCTAACCTATTCAAAAGGACAATTTCATTTCACTTTCTTCCACTTTCCACAGTCACAGTCACTGTCACTTTTTCCATTGACATTTTAGACATCCCCAAATTTGGCATACTTGTCATATTTTACCTTCTGCTTCACTGATTACTCACTGCCTATTTTCCACAGTAACCGGCAGCGGTTACCCTAACCGACGTCAGTTTTCCATAACTGACATCGGTTACCCTATTTCACATTCCACGCACCATTTGTTACTTCATCCATTTTTTATCACTAGATTCACCTGTTCCTGTTATTCTTTATATTAGTTACAGAGATGCAGACCCACCTGATCAGTATAGGTTCACATGGTACTGACCCAAAGACAAGCGAATGCCCTCATGTTCCACGCCAGTCGCCAACTACTCCCACCTAGTCCTTCACCACCCTCTATTTTATCACCAGCCATAGATCCCATCCCGCCTACCAATATCGCTACTGGAGATGAGGATTTCACACGACTCCTTGACCAGAACCCTGTTGCTTTGCAGTTTTACCTCTCCCATTCGTCCACTCGAGATGCCTTGGGTCAGTTGATATTTGGAATGCCCGTATCTATCCCGCTGACACTCGCACCCACTTCTGCCTCAGCCCCATCTAGCTCCATACTGCCCACTTCGACTTTACCCCCAGCCGTTTCGTAGTTAGGTCCTATACCCGCTATGACTGCCACGTCTATTACCCCTATAGCTCCCATTACATCTACCATACCCTCGGCGACTACCCCAAACATGACCTCATCTGCCCATAATGTCTCATACATACCTGTAACTACGTTCCCACCTCCAGTATCGGTGACCCCTACCCCATTTCAGAATGTAGTTCTTTCCATTCCACAATCACGAGCCCCTATTGCCACTAGGGTTACCACGACCCTTCCTCCCCCATATACATACTACCAATAACCACCTGTTTCATCTATTGTTCATTCTAGGTACGTACCCCCTATTTCATTGCCTTCTTCTCCACCACCTTACATGGCAGCCCCATACAATGGAATGCCCCACCCATTATACACCCAAAACCAACCTCCTCACGCTATAGGAGGCATCCAATCATCACAACCCACCAATGACCTAATTAGATTGATGATGGATAAGATGCAAACACTGGAGACATCGGTTTCCAGCTCCCGCAACACTCTCACTTATGATGAGATTTGCAACGAGCCTATTCACCCATCCATTCCCATCCATTCATACCATGTGCATTAGGAAATTCCTAAATTCAACCACTTCAATCGTAAGGAAGACCCACAACAACATTTGAGCTCAATTAAACATGGATGTTATTTGATTGCTCATGATGATGCCTTAATTTCGAGAACTTTTCCCATGTCCCTCACTGGACCTGCATTAGACTGGTATAGTGGGTTACCCAAACACTCCATATTTTCATTCAATCAGGTAGCCCAAGCTTTCTTAGATCATTTTTTTATCAACATCACCAAGAAAGTTACCATGACTGATTTATATTCCACACGTCAGTATGAGGATGAGTCTATTGCAGATTTTGTCACTCGTTGGCGCAGCCTGATCAATCAACTTACCTTTCAACTACCACAAACTGAACTCATCGAGCTCTTCACACGAGCTTGCGCCAGACATATTCCCTGACATTGCAGGTCCAAACTTTCAAAACATTCGATGAGGCATTTACTATGGCACGAAAGTTAGAAATTCGGGCTATTGAAGAAAAGAAAATCCAATTACAAAATAAGAACTCGGCATTCAAGTTGAATGAAACCTCTTCTTCTTCTAAACCACCAACCAATTATTCAAAGGCTAAAGGTACCACTAACGCAGTGGTACTCAAGGTTGGCCCAATTCATCCATCTAATCAAGCCACACCCACATTTAATCTTTCACCTGTACAGGCCTTTTGATTCAGACATGAGCCAAAAATATACCCCAATTGGGGAACCTTACTCTTCTGTTTTAGAAAAGCTGATCAAAGCTGGCACCATCACCCTTCCAGCCATAAAACCACACACTGGTTTTGACCCTATTCACCCCATGCCCACGTGGTATAAGGAACAAGATTTTTGTAACTATCACTGAGTGAAAGGTCATAGTGATGGTAACTGCATCACTTTTAAGAATATTGTCCAGAAAATGCTCGAGAAAGGTGAGTTGACTGTGGATAATCCCAACGCCGCCCCTAACCAAAATCTACTAATCTTTAAAAAACCATTTCCCAATCATGCCCCTTCATCCAATCAAACCGATGAGACATCCACTCACGATACCCATACCCGTGAGGTTCACGCAATCTTTAACGAGGTACCTATTGCATCTCAATTACCTCACATCCCTTCCATAGAGGAAATCCTAGCCCGAAATCCTCCTTCCATGTCTGGACCAACCGTCATTGTTCCTTCATCAATATAAGAACACCCTTCATCTCTTACAGAGGAGTCTTCTACTGACATTGAGACCATCTCACCCCTGGCTTCTCCACTTAGCGAACCTTTACCTACCATACCTCCTCCACCCGTAGAGGAGCACTCATTACCTCTTCCACCCACAGAGGAACACCTATCAGTTCCTCCACTCATAAAGGAGCTCCCATCATATCCTCAACCCATCATAGACCCAGTGGAGATACCTTTACCTTGTGGCGAACATTCTCCATCTGCTACCCGACATCCAACAGACCTACTTTCAGCTCTCTTACCCACAGAAGCTGAAGCTGGCCAATTCCCCATCTCTAAGATGCATTTTACGGAAGTTCCCATTAGGTCTTCACCAACTCCACCCACAAACGTGCCATTCTCATGTTTGGCTAATCACTTAGAGTATGTGGATAGAGATTTGTTATGGGGGTGCCTCTTACTCCTTGTCTCAACACAAATGTGGAGATCCCTCGATGATACCTCCACTATCTACCCAAGCACATTTCCACCCATCAAACCAAATACAACCACTACTGTTGCAGTGCCTTCCACGATACCGTTAGCACTCACACCACACCCTTACCCATAACTCAACCTATGCCCAAACCCAAACCCGTACCCATAACATTTACCTCCACTAAACCTATTACTACTTTAGGGGTTACCCCGACCACCAGCCTCACTCATCCACCTATTAAACTAGATTTAGCTACATCCTCCAAGGTTAAAACCACACCTACTCTAACACCCAAGCTAAAGAAACAAACTCATCAGCCTTCATACCCCTACCGCACCAATCACACCCGCACTTGTCCATCTGCCTTAAGACCTCAACCACCCAACAGGGTCAAGCACCCCTCACCCATTCATAACCCAATAACACAACCACCTATTCCTGATTCACAAATATCTAACCTACCCTGTCACACAACACAACTCATACCCACACCTATAGTCTCTTTACCACCAATACCTTCGATACCTTCAGCTGTTGCTTCACTACCTACTACACTTCAGTCATTGTCCCTCACACCCCAAGCATGACCTGCATCATCTACCTTCATAGCACCCCCATTATCCCCATGGGTAACTCACCCTCTTCCTCCATTTTCTTTCCCTCATAGACCTCGTACACCCACATCACCTTTACCCAAGAAGGTGCACCCTAAAAACAAAACCCCACCACCCCACAACAAGGTAGTCAAAACAAAACCACACCCTCCTACCCGTCCATTTACTATACCCCTACCCAAAAAAACCGGACAGATACCTCAAACCATACCGACACCTAAATCCATAGCTCGACCCCTTCCTACAATTCCAAAAACAATTCCTAGACAACCAACCACATCTACACCCAAACCCACATTTACTTCCCATTGTGATCCACTAGTAGGGTCTTATTCCAAAATTTTAACCAACCTCCTCGAGACTTCTGTTATCACATTACCGCCACTTCGACCTTACAACCCCCTTAAACCCAAGCTAAAAGGGTTTTGATGATACCAAAATTTGTGCATACCATCGTGTGCCAGGGCATGATGTGGAGAACTGTAAGGCCTTGAAAACCATCCTTATCCAATTGTGTCCACCAGAAACCAACTTTGATGATGATGACCTTCTTGATGAGGACCCTACTTCACCTACACCCATTCCCACATTACCCACTCAACAACCACAACCTCCACCCTCACAGCTCCTAGAACCACACACAAAATTTGAAATTAACATGGTTTGCATCAGAGAACTTGCCACACCACCACCCAAATGTCGCTATGCCCAACTAACCTCATAGGGTTTTTCTCCTCCTGTAGGTTTTTTCCCTTCATGTCATTATACCACTTACCCTACACCCTCTCCATTTGACAAATTACCTCAAATCAACATGGTACACGTCACTACATGTGCACAGAAGGGTAAAGAAAAGGTAGCTGACCCACCAACCAATCCTATACCCAACATACCATCTACACCCATACCTAAGATAACTATCTGCATGCCCCACATACCCCATTTCTAATGGTGTCACACATCGCACCATTCTTAAACAATTACACCAATCACCCCTCAAAATGTCCTTATATGACCTCATCCAAACCTCAGAATCCCATCGTCAAGCCCTCATGGAGGTTCTTCAATCTATTGAGGTTTTACCCAATGAACCCTACACCCGTAGCCTCCATTATCACACCCCATCATGTAGCTTCCCTCACCAAATTACCACCTTCATCTTCACCTCGCCTTGTTCACCAAGTGGCCTCCCTTAGCTTCTCAGAGACAAAGATCACGCCATACCAAAATGATGACCTGGACCCAGCCCTCTTCATCTCTATACACATTGATGACATACGGGTATGCTGTGTGATGATTGATGGAGGCACTAGCATTAACATCATTTCATCCCATGCATTTGCTCAAATGCGCATACCTGACAATTACATGCACAAACATCCGGTTATGTTGCGTTCAGTCAACGATGCTATCACCTCCACATAGGCACTGTCATCCTGCATGTTCACAGTGGGCCCCCACACTGTTCCAAAATTGTTTTATGTTTTGGAGGGGGACTTCTAATATAACTTGTTGCTTGGTAGACCCTGGATCCATGTCATGGGTTGTGTTCCTTCCACTTTGCATCATTGTGTAAAGTTTGAACATGAAGGACACACTTATACCATTCCAAATGACCCATCAACTTTCAAAACATGCAACATGCTTTACCGACCCAATAATGTACTCATACCGGTCAAGCCGTCTACTTCCGCAACCAATACTACTTCACCTACACCTACACCCACACCTACCAGTACCGCCACTACTTTTATCGCACATACCTCCTCCATGCCTACCGTTGCTATAGCCTCCCAATCTGTTAACACCACCTCCGCATCAACCTCTGACACATTGTCCATACCATCTTCCCACATACCAACCACTAATCCCTTAGAAGGTGTTTTTCAACACCTCACTCTGGGGGAGTACCGCCTATATAGTGTCAACACCTTCCTTACTCCACATGAGTATGGAAGCCTTCACCAACACCCTCGCTATGATCACCGTATAGGAGAACGCCTCCTTTATGGTCCTCCTCATCTTCGTACTAGTCTCACCTATGGGGGACTTGATACTACCACTTACACACCTGAGCCACCATCACAACCCCACCCATTTTCCACTGACTTCCAATCACTTACCAATCGCCGTTTTGCCTACACCTTGCACCGCTATGCATAGAAGATTTTTGGTTTTGGCTTCTACGAGCAAGGTCACCATATCGTTATTCCATGTACCACTCGCAAACATAATGACCGTAGTGGTATCAGCTTCCCCGAACCTCCTACCAAATAGGCCCGCATCGAACTCATTGCAGACCCTAGCCCTTCTCCACCTTCATCACCACTCTCACTGACGGAGTCGATGGATCCTGAATCTATCCCTCCTAACTTTTTTTTTTCATAAACACCATTTCCTTGGGGCCTCTGATTTCTCAACGCGATGGCAAGGCCCCTTCCACTCTTCCATTCCTGTATCTTGAGATGATCGACGACGACACACCAACCATTAACGTCATTCAATGTCAGGATGATGAATCCATACTCACCTACCTTGGTGCAGAAGACTCATATATTCATCGGTCGTTACCCTCTGAGACACAAACCATGTTGAATGAATCGACTATTGAGATCAACATTCATACTCAGGATGACCCGCACATCCTAAAGATCAGACAATCTTTAGATGCTGCTGAACAGGAAGCCATCACTGCCTTTCTCCGAGATCATAACCACGCTTTCGCTTGGTCTTACGTAGACATGCCTGGTATTGACCCCACCATAGTGGTGCACAATATTGTAACTGTTCCCGATGCCAAACCTATTAAACAAACGCTGAGGAAAATGCACCCTCGCATTGTTCTTCTCGTCAAAGAAGAACTTCAGTTCCTTCTTTCTGTTTCCTTCATCTTACCCATTGACTATCCTCGTTGGATTTCTAACATTGTCCCTGTTACTAAAGCAACAGGGGGACTCCATATTTACACGGACTTCCATGACCTCAACCTCGCCTGCCCGAAAGACGACTTCCCCTTGCCTGGTATTGATCAACTGGTGGACCTTACCATGGGTCATGAGATGCTCTCACTCATGGATGGTTTCTCAGGTTATAACCAAATTTTTCTTGCCCTAGAGGATCAACACAAGACTACATTCATTACCCCTTGGGGGACTTTCTGCTATCGAGTCATGCCTTTTGGCCTTAAGAACGCTGGTGCTACATATCAGCATGCTATGACTTATATCTTCCATGATATCATGCATCACATATCGGAAGATTACGTAGATGATCTCTTGGCTAAATCTAAACACCACAACCAAGCACCTTGCTGTCCTCAAAACCATCTTTGATCACCTTATTAAATATTGTGTCCGCCTCCAACCTAAAAAGTTCATCTTCGCGGTCCTCTCAAGAAAGCTCCTCGGATTTATCGTTTCCTTACGTGGTATAGAAGTTGACCCAACTAAAGTCAAGGCCATTCTAGAAATGCCTCCGCCCACGAACCTCAAACAACTTAGTAGCCTGAAAGGTAAATTGCAATCCATTCGCCATTTCATTTCACAATTATCGGATCAGTGTTAACCATTTCATCATCTGCTTAGGAAGGATGTCTCCTTTAAATGGGATGATGACTATCACAAAGATTTTGAGGCCTTAAAACAATACCTTCTCCAACCACCCGTACTCATCCCACCTAAAGATGACCAACCTTTTTACCTATACATATCAGCTACCGATCACTCCTTGGGAGCCATGCTTGCTCATCATGATGAACAACATAGGGAGCAGGCGGTTTATTATATAATCCATACCCTTCTGGACTATGAAACCTGATACACTCACCCTGAAAAACTGTGCTTAGCCTTAGTTTTCGTTGCCAAAAAACTCCACCATTACCTACTCAACCAAAAAGCCTATGTTGTGACCAACACCGACCCTTTACACATCATGTACGCTAAACCTTATCAAAATCAGCGCACCACGTGATGGCTTATGCTTTTAGCTGATCTTGACCTCAAATTCATCCACCAAAAGTCCATTAAGGGCCGGGCTATCGCTGACCAACTGGCTGACGCACCTATTGCCAGGGACCAACCCTCTAATTTTGACTTTCCCAATGAATCCATTGCTACTCTTTCCCTGGATGAACCCCCTTACCAAATGACACTGTTCTTCGACAGTTCTAAGTGTCAGTGTGGGGGTGGAGCTGGTGTTATCCTTGTCCCTCTGGATGGAGAACCCATGCCTTTGTCTTTCAAACTAGACTTTGAATGCACCAACAATATTGCCAAGTATGAAGCACTTGTACTAGGTCTCCAGACCTCCTATGCCCTCGACGTTAAATCAATCCACATCTTTGGTGATTCACAATTGGTCATAAACCAAGTCAAAGGTATGTACCAATGTCGTAACGAGATACTTCAAAAGTATAAACATCATGTAGACATACTTTTGACCACCTTTGATCGTTACACCCTTCAAACCATCCCACGTTCAACCAACAAATTTATAGACACCATGACCTGCTTAGCTTCCCAAATACCCACTTCCCCTGCCGATTCCAAAATATTTGTTACCATATAATGCCTCCATTCGCCTTCTTATTTACCCCATGATGTTTACGCAATTGGAACCAACACCCCTGACCCGAGTGACCTTTGGTATAAACAATACTCCGACTACCTTTCCCTCTCCATCTTACCTCCTGATCTCACCCGTAACGGACAACGTGCCTTCCTTAAGAAGGTCTCCCATTTCGTTATCCTGGGGGGACTCCTCTATAAGCGTGGCTTTGATGGTATTCTCTTACTGATGCCTCACAAGTTCTTAAATTCCTTATACCATCAAGGAGGTTCATGATGGCATATGTGGAGGTCACTTTAGTGGCCTTGCTATTGCTAAGCATATTCTTTGCCTAGGCTATTACTGATCGACTCTTAACATGATTGTTGTGACTATGTCAAACGCTGCGTGAAATGTCAACAACATTCCAACCTTCATCATACACCCAGTCATGCCTTACAGGTCGCTCGTGACCTTTGGCCCTTCTCTCAATGGGGTTTGGATCTTGTCGGAGAAATCAATCCTCATTCTTCCCAATGCCATCAATGGATCATAACTGCTACTGAATACTACACAAAATGGGTAGAAGCCATACCACTCATTTCCATGAAAGCTGAGAAAATATGTGAGTTCATTAACCATCACATCATTTGTCACTTTGGTGTCCCTCATCACCTCATCACTGACAATGGAAAACAATTCAAAAACAAAACACTGCAAAAACTTTGTGACGCCTTCAACATTCAGCTTAGTTTCTCCTCACCTTATTACCCACAAACCAATGGCCAAGCCGAATCCACTAACAAAACCCTCAATAAAATTCTCATGAAAGTGGTTGACGATACTGGGAAGGATTGGCATACGCACATTCCTTTTGCTCTATGGGCATACTGTACTAGTATTCACACTTCCACTGAGGCTACACCCTTTTCACTGGTCTACGGTACAGAGGTTGTTCTGCCTCTCGAAGTCCAGATCCCCTCACTTCACATTTCTCTCCATGACATGCTTACTGATGATGACTTTCATCAGGACCACTTAGCACAACTAGAGTTATTAGATGAACGTCGTCTTAACGCTCTAGATCACCTTCAAGTTTATCAACAACGTATCAAATGTGCTTATGACAAACGTGTTCATGAACGCACCTTCCAAGTTGGTGACCTTGTTTTGAAAGAAAATCAACACGTAACCAAAGCAGAGAAAAGCAAACAGGGAAAATTTGCTCCTAATTGGCTTGGACCATACATTGTAACTCATACCTATGGATCAGGTGCCTATCGTTTGTCCTCGCTTGAGGGTAAACCTGAACCTGAGCCCCTTAACGCATTACATCTTCGACCATTCTACTGTTGACCTCTAGTCCTACATCACTATTTATCTAGTTCATGCTCATCCCTTGAGTGCCATTTACCTTTTCCACACCTCATCTCCAATGATTAAACAAGGATCATGTGATTACCCGTCACCCTTTTTCCTTTTCTTAAATATGTGCACCACGGATCTGCACATGACATGATTCTCATGGATACTTTTTGTCTTCTTTTAGATGAGATCCCATGGTCATTCACCCTTTTCCTTCTCAACAAGAACCAAATGCTTCGTTATAGTCTCGTCCATGACTTAAAAGCCAAAAAAAAAAAAAAAAAAAAAGATGAATCCCTCAGAAGGACATCTTCCAAAATAAGGGATCAACTCCTTGAGTCAAACTTCCAATATAAAATATGAATCCCTCAAAAGGACATCTTCCACCCTCAATTGTCACTATAAGTAGACTGCTCCCTCGAAGGACAGCTATAAAAAGCTCACAACTCTCTACATAGTCTTTTCCAAAAAAAAGACTATTGTTTCTCAAAAATCAAAATTCAGAAGCTTCCCGCATCGATCAGCTTCGCGAAGACCTCAAGAAGACATATATTCATCCCATATAGACTTCCCGCATCGATCAGTCTATCTCAAAAAAAAAAATAAAAGAAAAGAAAGCTTTTTCATCATGGACTTGCCTATTGTGATCTTGGCTCTATTGCCCAAGGCATTCTACTTCCCATTTTATGACCCAATTACCTGCACCTCTCTACCTGTTGTCTTTTCACTTCATACCTCAAGGGACCTGCTGAACCTATGACATTTGGTGATCATGTGACTCTTCGTCACTCTTAGAATTATCAATCATGTAATGTCTTTAGGGTCTTACGTTCATTAGCTTATCTATAGATGTGTTTCATACGTTTTGATCCTTGCCAATCGGGTGGCTTTCTTGCCCCCTCTTATCTTTTCTCTTCTTCATCACCTTTTGATCTTCTTATACAGGACTTAGTCCTCGACGCTTACCTTTTGGGGTCATCCTCCCCTTTCACCATAGTCACCCTCACCTGCACCATTTTAACTATCATCTACCCCCACCTATTAAACCCAAACCCACAACATGAACCACAAACCTACCAACTCATTTTCATCTTTTTCCCTAGCTTATGGGAGAACTACATCGGTTTGAGGTCCCTTTTCACCGGGACTATGTAGGCAGCACTTCCAGGGCATGGGGCCCTGGAAGGTTAGCTCGGCCACTCTTTACCCTAACCATTTTCCCCACCTTTTACCTAATTTCCTGTTCATATCACAAAAAAAAAAAATCTCGACATCTAAACCATATACCACATAACTTTTACCACTTATATTATTTCACATTTTCATACATACCCAACATTTTCCACATTTTACACTATCTCATGCATTTATATTACCATTTGTATCGAAATAACTCAACCATACCCTGAATCCATGCCTAACCTAACTCATCCATGCCTAAACCGACCTGACTCAATCCATGCCTAAACCGACCTAACTCAACCATGCCTAAACCAACCTAACTCAATCCATGCCTAAACCGACCTAACTCAATCCATGCCTAAACCAACCTGACTCCATGAATCCATGCCTAAACCAACCTGACTCAATCCATGCCTAAGCTGACCTGACTTGATCCATGCCTAAACCGACTCGACTCAATCCATGCCTAAACCAACTTGACTCGATCCATGCCTATGACCTGACTCTATCATGCCTAGCTCATCTATTTTCCATCCATATCATAAGTAAAGTAAAACTCATACACATCACAACAACATCACCTGAATATCATCTATCTCCTCATATATACATGTGTGTATCAATACAATGTACACTCGTATCACATAAATGTGTATCTCAATAAACATGCTTGTCTCATCATGGCTATCATCTCAAAAATGTCGGCACGCAGGCCGATATACTATAAATAATCATTATCGGCTTGCAGGCCGCTATCCAATACAAAAATCTTCAGCTCGCAGGCCGGTATCATGTACAAAAAGTAAATACAATATCTCTTCGGCTTGCAGGCCGGTATACATCCAAAATCCAACAATACAAAAATAGGTGATATACTGTCTCACATCTGCTATAACATATCTACCTCATCTATAATGTCGATAGTTCCCCTTGACCCAGAGCAGTGGCTCGCTACTCTCAATCTACCACTAGACGGCCCGACATCTGATGCTGACCCCCGTGCACTGATCGATGTCCTCTGCTCTCTCCTTTGGGCTTGCTGGCCACCTACACTCTCAGCACTATATATGCGAGACTGTGTCTGCTCACTCAAGACTGTCCATGGTGGTCTCATCACACCATCTACTAATATCTGCAGCTCGGGCTCCTCCTCCTGTACATGTACCTGAGGCTCTCGCCTCTCTACCTGTACTTGCGGCTCTAGCCTTTCGGCCTATACCCGTGACCCCTGCCTCCTAGCTGTCCCTACCTGACCCTACCTCTATATGGCCCACCACTGGCTATATGCCATTGTCACCCCCGCATCATCTGTGCGACAGTCCACGGGCTCCTCCTCCTCCCCTGTCAACTCTTCCGGATCATCGTGGAGACAAGGGTCTCTCCACCTCCTCTCTCCTAAACCCACATGGGAAGGGTGGGGGCACATCCTGCACTAAACAAAACTATCACCTCACTCGGTTGACAGATATCATCTCATGCTCCCCGGCACGGCAGCCCTCTATCCACCTCCTATAACTGTAGTCCCTCCAGCTCTGCATACATCCCTTTGTAAGAGGGATACCCTGTCACATAGGGTCTCCAGACTATATCCACACTAGACAGGCTCTCCAGTCTCTATCTATAATACACTACGTCGTATGTAGCCTGGGCTCACTGTCGCACCGCCCGCCTCTGACTTTCCAACCCTAATTTTTCCCTTCCTCGACATTCTACCCACCCAGAATCCCTTTTTACACCCTTAATTGTTCCTACGTTACCATTTTTCCCTACCCCCTACCCCACTATTATCTTTTCCCTCTCTTTTTCCCATTTTGAAATTCTTTCCCCCCACCCCCCCATTTTTTAAATATTTTCTACATCTTACATTAAATTCACTCAAACATCAAAACCAAAGGTTCAAATCCTACCTGATCTCACTGCCGCCGTCGTGGTGGAACCTCTCGGCCTCTGCGCCGCTCCTCTCAAGCCCTCTCCGGCCTGTACCATCCTCAAATGAACAACCAATCCTCTGCCACACGAATCATGCCACCTTATCTCGCAGTCCCACCTCTCACTCAATCACTCTCACCTATGTGGTTCACTAACCAAGCTCTCTGCTATACTCTTTTGTCATATTCCTCTTTTTTATCTTCTTGTCCTTTTCTCCTTTTTCCAAATGCACAAATGACTTTTGAAATGTGGATTTTCTACTTTTTATACCCTACCTGACCCGACCGCTGTCAGTTAACCCTTGACCACTGCCAGTCTGCTGCCCTAGACTATCTGCCGTCGGTTACCCTACACCATCATCGGTTCATTACGACTGATGTCGGTTACCCTGCGTACTCATTACCCTCACATTTACCTCATTTTCCTTACCTCCCTTTTCTTTTGCCCTCCATTCACTTACCTGGATCACTTTACCTTCACCTTTGGCCCTCCACCCTCTTCAACCTCCTCGTGTCTACTGTTGACGCCTTATTATTTTACCCCTACCTTGGCCTTACTCATGCCGTGATCTCGATATTTGGACCTGGACCATCGCTAGTGACCTTTAACCTCATGTGTTCACTATACCTTGCGGCACTGTTACCTGTGTTGTTGACCTAATGACCTTACCTAGCCTATTGCCGTGACCATTTATCTTGACCCTACCTTTGGTGTACCAGAACATACCTAAACGTTCTTGCACCTAACCTACGTTGTGTTTCCTGACCTTATCCTATACCTTGGATACCGGATTCACTTCACCCTTGTTTGGATAAACCTATCGACCTTAGATGATGTAGAGTTTTCCTCCTCTTCAACCCGGTAGCGTGTTGCAGTTTATACGTGTGCATGTGTTTGACTGTTGCTACCTTTGACCCTGACCCATTACCTAGATTTGCCTGAGTAGACCTTTCACCCTCTTCCCCTACACCCGTTTACCTTTTCTTCACATTTACCTTTTATCAAACCACTCACCGCTTCAGCCTGCTGCTTGCTTAGTTCCTGGTTTGAGGGGGATCACCTTCACCCACACATGGGGCAACCACATCTTATTTTTGTTAGAATCGCTTACCAATACAAGCTACGTAACAAAAAGGGGCAAAATGTAGACACTAAAATTAGGTCACACTCCCCTTTCGTACCTCGACCAATAAGCACCCTTTATCACATTCACCTAGCCATGACCCCCTTCACCCCACTAATATTAATTTAATTAATTTAATTAAATTAATCATTATCCTCACTATATTTATTATTTAAATATCTTATTTAAATAATATCCACACATACAGTTCACTTAGACACCTCACCAAGCCAACTCAACCTAAGACCTATTCTTAGCAAGTTACCATAACTAACTAAGACTTACCCAAACCCTAAAAATCAATGCCTACACTCCCTCTAACCACATTCCCGCATGCTCACAAGAATCTCCTAGTCTAATCCACAGGATAACGACACAAGATCCGAGGAAATCAGGAGGATCTCCCTAAGTTTAGTAAACTTAGAAAATCCCGCCTTGACCGACGTCAGTTACCCCTAACCGTCACCGGTTAAGCCGAACCGCCATCAGTTACCCCTTTTAACCCCTAAACTACCTTATTCTCAAGGTTGGAAAACATTGGGAGAAAGGTTGATGAGCAAGAACAAGATCTCAAAAAGATAACGCATCTTCAGAGAGCCAATTCCAGCAAGAACTCACATCCAAGGAAGGAGATTGAAGCATCTTCTCCTGCACAACCATCCCAGCCACATTCTAATCTATCTAAGAAAAAGGAGTGTGCATGCAGCCCATGCAAAATCTTTTTCTTCAGTTGGTGATCACTTGCAGCCTTCAAACCCATCATCAGCACCTCCATCCTTCACACACAGACTTTCAGAAATGAAATCCAAGTAAGTATAACATCATACTTTCCTGGTTATTTCATTTCATCATTATTTTATCACCCATTGTTTATCTTGCTCCTTATTGACCATCTCCAACACTTTTCACCTCCATAGACCCAGTTAAAACCTTGCCAAAACCTACTCCAGTCACCCATTACCTCAGATTGACCAACCAAATCCTTTGTGCAATCACAAAGGAGACCAAAAACCCCGTTCTATGATATTTCCAGATCTCACAGTAACGGCGCCGGTTATACCTAACCGTGGTCAGTCACCCCTGACTAATGCCAGTCTCTGTGTTTTCCCACACAGCCTTAAACAGAGACCTATCCACCTAATTTTACCTCACCCTCACTCACTTGTGACTTACCTGAGACCTTTATCAGACCTACAAAACCCAGAACCAACCATTTGACCTGTGGATTCTATTCTAGCTTAGCCTGTTAGATTAGATCTATTTCTTATTGTGTTTTAAGTGAGATACCTAAATCATTTTAAAATAACAATAGGATTTACTTTGTTTACAACATTAATTTGTTTAAAATAGTGGACTGACAGCCATCTAGGAAGTATCATACTTCCCAGATCTAGCTTACGCTAGGTAGTTCACTGCCCATATTGTTTAATTCCTTCTGGTGGTCTTGCTTTCATTACAGGTAGTTCCTCCTAGCCAAAAGGAAGCTCTCATGATCAACTGTGGATTCAGAAGTCATACGCACACAACAACCCATCAATCCAACATTTGAATAGGTATTCCTCCTACGCCCGTTACCCTATCTATTTCGTCAACAATTCAAAGAAACAATCTAAGAAAAAGGTGAAACACCAACTAACAAGCTAAATGTCCTTCAAATAAAAACATCAAAAGTTGACTTGGTTCAACTTGTAGAGATTATTGTTTTGGTTATGTTGGTTGTGTTGTGTAGCTCTCTACACAAGCACTCCCAAAGGGAAAACTATTTGAATCATGCGACAACCTGCATGGGTAACACCATTTCATTTCTTCATCTATGTTGTTATGATAAGGAACAAGAGCTATGTTTGGATTAGACCCAGCTACAAATTTTTGTCATAATAGATTAACAAGGAAAATTTGGACTTGATGTGGTCCATTTTTTTGATAAGCTACGTTATAAGGGGGAAACATACTAGGTTATGATTGAAATTTCTTCCTTTTAATCAAGGTTAGGTCATTTCCCATGTTTATGCGTAAGGTTTTGAGTTCATCCAGATCATTAGAGTAAGCACTAGGAAAACTTTTAGGTTTGGGAATGGTTGTCAAAGACCTAATTGGGGAAATTATAACGTTTGAGATTTCAAGAAAAAGATCATTTGGGAGCTAACTTTTCTAAGGAAAAAAACATAAAGTTGAATGGGGTGAAGGCCTAACCTAAAGTGGGATTATGTCAACGAGTCTTCTAAAATATGTAGTTGAAGTTATACATTGATTTACTGGGAGCTCTCTTGATGGTAGTCAACTGATCCATGAGATATAGATTGTCACCTTTTTCTTGAAACTATGTGCACAAATTTTACCCGAACTCATTGTAATTATGCATTAAGTTAGGTAAGATACACCTATACCACTCCCAAGGTTTTCCTTTGAGTGAATAATTTAATAACCTCACAACAATATCATCTTGAATGACACAATGGAAAAAATGGAGGATGACAATATCTTGTATATGTTCAATAGGGGCGACTATATTTTCACCACTCAAGTATGGAAGGATTAAGAGAATTTATAATGATATCATTCCATTAAGCTGGGGCTAAAAGACTACCTCCATTGAAGGTAACAAATGGAAGATTTTTTTGGTGGGGCATGAAGACTATATGATGATGGATTCTTTTGAAAATAGGGACATGCCTCTTTGGAAGGGGAGTGGATTGAGTTTTGTGGATAGGGGAAATGTGAATTTGCATAGGTATACTTCTGTCAGAGAAATCTATAAAAACTCAAAATTTCCCTCTCTTAGAGCACTACTTCGAGTCACTATTTATCTCATGTATGGTAGCTACTAGATATTTTGAAAATAGAGTTTCCAGGTGCTTTAGTATGGTTCACAAAACTAGATGAGATAAAAATACACCAAAACCTAACAAGATATTAAAAAAAAAACATTCTTGTATCAACAAATACAAGTTTTTAAATAAGAATGAAAATGGTCTGTTTGGGTTCCCAAACTATTGGAGATTGAAAGTGACTGATGTTTGAACTAATTTCATTATCAACACAACACATAATATTTTATTGGAGATTCTTTTGGCTTACAATTGTTTAACCACGGTTTCAGTATTTTCTTAAATTTGAAGATGTGGGAGTTTCAAGAAAGAGCATTGATTAAAGAAATTAATGTCCATTTTCATAATCACTCCGAAAGAAATTATTTATATTTTATTGTACAAAATGAATCGAGGAAGCTTGATATTTTAATGAATCAAGTTGTATTGAGTATTGTTCATGTTTTCAATTCATACAATGATGATGTTATAGATAATATTTAGAAAATTTGAATGCAAAAACCCAAGCCTATTATAATAAAAGGGTTATGAGACATGAGCCTTGTTATTGCAAATGCAAAGAAGAAAAGGCTTTGGTAAGTTATAAAAACTTTTGAAAAGTTGATTTATGATAGTTATTTTTAAATTATTGTTTAAATATTTTTTTTCTAAATGCATTCGAAGTATGAGAATCTAAGGAATGAGGCAACAATGCTCAGGTGCATTTGAAAATACCCTAATAGAAGAGTTTAATTGTAACTATAGAATTGTAGGAAAAACTTGTTCTATTAAACAAACATAATAATACACTAAAAAAGATTATTAAGGAGAACAAAATGGATCCTGACATTTTGCTAAAGAAGAAAACGTGAGGAAAATCCTACTCTAGAATCAACGGGAGTTGCAACAAATAAAAAACAAGAAATAATTTCTAATTTAAATACTGCTGCAATGGATCTAGTTCAATCAGGAATCTTTAAGGAAGGTTCGAGTCAAGAAGGAGTACTTATTACAAAAGAGAAACAAATACAAGCTACATAACAAAATTGAGACAAAGATTTCTTTTGTAGTTTGTACTAAAGAAAACTATTGGGATACAATCCTGATTGTAAAATTTTATTTTTCCTATTTTGATATGTGAATCTAGCTCTTCTTTGTAGAGCTCTATGACTTACGTGTCTTATTAGCAGTTTTTTGGTATGTAACTATGAGCCTAAGTCTTATCTTGCACATTGTAAAAGGTTGTGGTGGCCTTTAAAACCCCTCTTTTTTCACCTATTTTTTGTGCATATATAAAATTTAAATACTTGTTCCAATGGCAAAAATGGATACCAACATATTAAAAACTCTTCGCAACTATCGTAATAAACACGTCTTTAAATTTTTTAGGATAAAATGAAATCTGAGTTTCAGACTCTATATTTGTTTTGCAAATATTTATTAAGACAAATGTTTCTTTAACAATATGTTGTTATAATTTATATATGAAATAGAACAGAAAAATAAATTGTAGATTTATAAATATGACAAAAACCCTAAACAACAATTCATAAACTATTTTTCAAAAAAGAACACAAGTATATAACTATGTGATATGAAATTTGAGTTATAGAAATTGTTCAAAAATCTTTAGTCAAAATCAGGTAGTTGAAACAATCCTTCATTAACTCCATAGCTCGCGCTCGTATCTAAAGTCTCATTGAAATGTTCAGTTTCAATGTTCATATCTTTTTTGGTCGGATGTATTACAAACGACTCACCTTTCTATAAGATAATTCCATATTGCTAGTGCTCTTTCATAAGGAAATGTGTCCACAACATATCGCGAAACATACATTCTTAAACAAAAGTCTCTAGATCTTTATCCAATTTGTTTTGAAGTTTTGACTTAACAAATACTAATGCATCAAATACCTTTTCATCTTCCACTGAGCCTAATATCATCATTTGACACAATTCATATAATTAGTAATATTCACTAATATTTTCTTGTAGGATAGATTAGGATATAACTTTTTCCATAGACATGTAATAACACCATTTGTTGTTGGTCCAATTAAAGAATTATATTGATCAATCATTGTGAGTGCGAAATGAGATGAATATAATTCCTCTTTTAGAAGACCTTCAATTTTAACCGCATTGAAACTCTACTAACTTATCGAAATGTGTAATGAGAGAAACTATGTGTTTTCGAAATAAATCAGTTATAAGTTTTTGACCAGAGTCAATATTCCTAAAAATTAGATTGACCACTCCCATAGCCTTAAGAATCTCATCCTTTTAAAGGGGTAAGTGCATCAAGTTGGGGGACAATTAAGTGGACATCAAATCCTGAATTTTACATAAAAAACAACAAAACATCAAATTTAGTCTTCCGCGAACTTGAACCATGCCGAAAAGTCAAAAATATGTCATAAAAATGGTACCATCACATAGGGGAGACTGTTAGCTTTGTAGAAATATTGATTTTAAAGTAAATAGAATAGGATAAATATCATTTTATAATTTTTTACTAATAGGTTTTTAAGACACTTTTTCCTGTGAATGTTTATGTCTACGTTTAGGATTGCAAATTTTGTTTCACTTGTTAGAATGTGATAAAACTTATACCATCCGAGCCATGGTGAAATTATATACATGTTTAAAAAAAAATTATTTGATTTCAATATTTTTTGATGAAGTTATGGTGGGAAAAAATGAAAGTGCTCTGTTTTCTTTATGTTTTCAGACCACTTTCATGGAAAAAATCATAAAAATAAAATATTGCTAAAAAAATACAAAATAAAATCTATCCCAAGGTAGATAGCGACATCTAACTTCTCACCAAAAGAATATATATATTTGGTCATCCAAATCGCGGGAAAACGAACTACAATCTTATAGCCGTTAAAAAAAAAACTAAGTCATTGAATTTTTAGTGTTTAATATAGCTAAACTTGTCCATTTAAAAAAAAATAGTAGTTTAGAAACTAGATTCCGAATGCTACTATTCATATTGATCTAAGTTTTTTTAATTTTGAGTGTATGCATTGCTAATAATTCCTACAAGTTGATATTATGTTGTTATTTGCAATATGACGTCCACTTATGACCCCTTTTTTGTCCCCCAATTTGCTGCACTTACCCAAAAGCATTCTTTGATTTCAGAGGATAAGCTTTGCAAAATATTTTTCAATTTTATCTGTGTTTCAGATATAAGACTATTGTATAAATTATGTGTTATAGGAACTTCAATTTTTGTTCCTATAATATCCATTCTTTTTTCAAAAGTGTGTATTTGAATCTCCTTCCCATTAACTACAAATACAAATATTACCACGGATATTGAATTTTAATAGATTTTAGGATTCTTTATATATGTGAAAGTTTTTCAACTATTGAATGCAAGTCCCTGAAAACATTTTGCAGAGTTGTATACCATATCTAGAGTTAGACATACACGTTTTCTCAACCTTATGAAGTCAACAATATATATAGATATTCCCTGAGCACATTAAACAATTGATTTCATTCAACATGGCAAGAATACCACATAATGTCAATAAATTTTCCATCTCTATTAAATGGTACAACAAATCTTTTGCCTTATCAACTTCCATGCAATATTTAAACATAAAACCAACTAAGGATGAATATTTCTCAAAATTTCTACATCTAGGTTCATACATGGAAATCTATCTTGTATCAAAAATATTTTAATTTTTTTACCATCTATCATTCCAATTGATTTTTTTGAAACTCTAAATATATTTTTGGACTACTTGACATATACACGTGCACGTCGTGTATAAACTCTTTCAATTTTGCGACATTTTCAAATGTGATGACCATTTTGTAAGTAAAATTCATCCTATGAGTTATGCAATGAGTTGGCATCATACATGGGGCAACTGATGTTTGTAGGCGAACACAAAGACCATTTCTAAGACCCTACATTATTGATGTACCATCAACACCAACTTAGTGGCTATGGTATTATCATCCATCCTAGTTATATCCTTCAAATTGGAAATACCTAATTTGCACATGTTTTCAAAATTATAATTTTCCACCATTTTATAAAGTGCTAATAAATGAGGTTGCCTTGAGGGGTTTTCATAAGTATATACATGCATACAAACCCAAAATGTGTTGTCAACTG
The DNA here is from genome assembly GCA_019776745.2 of Taxus chinensis. Lineage (NCBI taxonomy): Eukaryota > Viridiplantae > Streptophyta > Pinopsida > Cupressales > Taxaceae > Taxus > Taxus chinensis. Next base: position 553,220,227 of record CM034156.1, on the reverse strand, counting down.
TTGTGACCTCATTAATGGACAAAGATAAACCTTGCATTTTTTACTTTTTCTTTCAAGTCCTCATTTTCTATCATTGATAGACATTTTTCCATTGGCCAAACACTGCTATTAGACCAATGTGATTATGGAAGGTTATGAAATCCATTATATTGATACAAAATCTTAAATTCCAAAAAATCTAAAATTGGTCTACCCCTTTTTAGAATGTGGAATGCAATAGAGAACTAAGTTTTTTTTGCTAGTAGATTGACATTTTCCAAAATTTGCTTTAATTGTTCCCCCTTCTCTATAAGATGTTGTTTATGCTCATTTTCATACTTCTTTGCATATTTAACATGCATAGATTCTTTTGAAGGTTTCCATCTAAGGGAGAGAAGCCAATGTTTGTGCACACTAATTTGATATGTGTACAACACTCATATAAATACCATACATTTTGAAAAAAATCCTTTAATAGATTTTCTTATTTTTAATCTAAATATTTTCTTTTGAGCATTTATATTGTATGGAAAGTGGTATTTAAAGGTATTTAAATCAAGTAGTTTTCCATATAAAGAAAAATAAGGGTGGACCATTAAAAGGGCATTATGTCATGCATTTTTTTCCACTTATGTGACATCATGTGATTGAGTGATTGTTTGATGTGACTAATTTTCTTGGCAATTTTTTTTTTTCAAATTTTAAGTGATAATGAACATGTACTAGTCCTTAACTTTACATATACCCTCACCATCATTGGTACATGCTCCACTATTGGCTCCTCTCCCTTATGTATTTGTGAATTTTTTTTTATTATTGTCTTTAACTGTCACATATATTTTGCTACAATGTTTCTCAATTATGTCCAATTTTAGTTGCATAAATGTGGTCTTTTCTTAGTTTCCAACTAAATATTGTAAATTTGCACTCTGTTAGAGTATCACTACCATTTTCTGGCTCGATAGGTTCAATGAATGAATATTTTGCTTCCTGGTCTACCTTAAAAGACCTCCCAATGGTCCAACTAGTTCTCTTCTTTCACACAGATTTATGTTTAGAATTTTCCATTGAAGTTTGTGTTTCATAAGAATTAGGAATATCTTCTACTAGTTGCATCTCATCATTAGGAATGTCTTCCATTGGTGGCATTTCATAGTCAATTATCTTATGGCACTTACATGCCATCATTAATAATATCTTCATGTGGTGGCATGCTAATCTTGTTGGTCTAAAAATCTGTTGGGTGGACAGATCTATGGATAGATGAGCCAACAGTGTGCAGGGCATAGCCCCTCTTTGAGACAACAAAGCGAAACTGGTTTATTGCTATTCTACCAGCAGGAATCTGCGCAAGTCCTACAATATTCCACCTTTAGGGGTTTGGGATCTCATCCCAGTTGGGGTATTTCCGACTGTGAAAAGAAGGGAATGAAGCGGGGAGAGGAGATAGGATAGATCTGAAGGGAGAAAATAAATGAATTCCAAAGCAGAAAGGTCAGAGGGTTTATGTTTTGGGCTGGTAGTAAACAGAGCCAAACCTACTTGCATAAACGAACAAAGCAATACTGATGAACAAATGACAAAAAAGTAGAGATAGATCCAACAGAATAAACACATAGATCTGACATAAGAAAGATCAGATGCCCATAACACACATATTCAGCACAAAGTCTTAATATTTGTATTAATGTTTTCTTCTGTTACAAAAAGTACAAAGCCTTTTCTTCTCACTTCTATTTTTCATCTAAAAAGTGTCCACCACCTGAATACAACAAGTATTCAAGTATATATAGAAAGAGAAGGAGAGAGAAGGAAAAAAGAAACCAAACACTAATTACAAAATATCTAAAAGTCAACTGTTGACTTTGGGCAACTTGGTGGATAACAACATCCCATGGTGCAACATGGATGATGTCATTGTTTGTGCCAACATACTTTTAAATATTACAAAAAGAAAGCCAAGAAGAGGAAGGCTATTCGTCGTCGTCTCGCGGCTGGAAGGGAGTATCCTGCTTCTGCTCAGGAGAGGCAATGTGGAATTGGGCCTAGGTACTCCATGAATTTGCTGATCATTGGCTGGAGTTGATCTTGTGCAGGACCCTTGGTGTGATCGCTAATGACTTCACAAGTCTCCCATTCATCTCTGAGTTTTTCTGGGAGTTTGAAGTATTCATTACCTGCCTCCATCAGGTATCCCACAAAGTCGCGGCAGGCCAGAAGGTTGTTGATGGATTCAGCGTCAAAAGTAGCTTCTGGCCCTAACCCTTGCGAGATGATCTCTTTGAAGATCTAAATGGTTTCATCTGCCTTCCTCAAGGTGAATGATGGAGTGAGCAAGCCCGGAGACATTCTTAGGACAATTTGCTCCATCTGATGCATTGCATCCAGGGCCTCCTCTTTGACCTTGTCAATCTTCTCCAGGACAAATTCCATCTGATCGACCCGGTAGTCCAAAGCAGCAAGGACTTTGTTGGGTGCTCTGGGGTGATCGAAGATGCCGAATTTAACTAAATCATCGACTGAGTAGTCGAGCATCTTCTGGAATGTCTCATGTTGCAACCTAGCATGGTCCAACTCTTCGGAGATAGGTCCTGCAATCGCCTGGAGTTCCTTGTTCACCTGACCAATATTCTGATATAGCTCGGTGAACTTGACGATTACTTCCTCACTATCTTTGAGGATCTGGTCTCTCCAGGTGGATACTGCCATGCCTTGTTCGCCAATCTTGGCGTATTCATTTATCTTATCCTGACTAAGGGCCTCAGGAGTTTCAGTGGCAGTTGTAGGAGGTGCACTGCCCATTTTCTGCAGGGCTTGGAGAAGATGTTTATTTTGCTCTTTTAGTATCCTCTTCTCTTCCTTTGCTTCCTAAAGCTTCTTGCAAAGGGCATCCACTGCAGATAGGGCCTCCCCTTGTAGGCTCTCGGAGGACGTTCCCATTGTGACCTGTGTCACTGTATAATCTGTAGGAGACAGATCATTTTTATCCTTTGTGGGATCGGGATACGCGATCTCCATTACTCTTTCACCTGAGGCGCTCTGAGAGAAGTGGGTTATTGGCTTTTGCTTCTTAGCTCCTTTTGTTGGAATGACGGAGAAGTCCATAGGTGCAATGGGGACTTTCCTCTTGTGCTGGCTCAGGTGTTGGGAGATCCATGCTGGACTTAAGGGAGTGGGACCAGCGGGAGAAGAGGGAACGACGGAAGAAGAAGGAGCAACTACAGTGTACTCAGGGAAATGGGTTGAGACGCTTGGTGGCGGCATTGATAAAGAAACCAGAACCTCCAACGCTCACAGGGGTAGGAGCTACTGTAGGAGAGGAAACTGTGGGGGCGGAAGGGAGCTGAGAGATGAGGGAAGAAATACTGGGGGACAGCTCCGCGAGGGAAGAGAAGATGGAGGAAGAGGAAGGGGGAACAGTAGAAGATGGGGGAGAAGACACAACCAAAGGAATGGTTGCTTGAGCGACCTGAGGAGGGGAAGGAGGAGCGGGAGAAGGGACGGTGGGAACTTCAATGGTTGTAGCAGTGGCAACATCCTGAGTGGATGTGCCCGTTGGAATGCTTACCGCCCGCTCTTTCTTTGGAGATATCAGGGTTTACAACCTGTTCCTGGGTGGCGGAAGGAGGACTCTCGGGAGCTTGCTCCTGAGTAGCACTTGACTCCCCTTCCTTGTCTTTTCCTTTGCCCTTTGGCAAATGCTTCGGCCTGGCAGGTGCATTACCTAAGGGAGACGTGGTGAAGTCTACCCCAAGGTAGATGAGACCATTAAACCTGCACCAGTATTCTGTGCGCTGTAAAGTGCCTTTTACCCTCTCCTCAATAGTCTGAGGCGCCTTTGTTCTGTCTATCTCAGCAAATGGCCAGTTGTCCCCGTCCGTATCTAGATATACCTGATCAACTTCTTGATCAGTCGTTTGGAAACCTTTCGGAACAATGGCCACACCATACTGGATGATCTCTGCCAAGGCCAGGCGGGAGTGATCCTTTCTTCTAAGCTCGACCTCATGATAGAGATCGATATAGATATCCTCGATCTGTGGGATGTGGATTGGATCGAGCTTTGCCTTTGGGAGGCAATTTCGTGGATCGAAGGTTGGCCTTGCTGGGAAATTGTGCTTCAGGTTGAGCAGCTCTAGTTCTGCAAACATTTCCCGGGCTTTGGTGTGAGAAGTGCATGTGTACCTGCCCACCGTGAGGGGGAATGGAGTTCCACCCTTCTTTCTCTTTAGGCACTTCTCATGATACGTGATGAGCTGTCTGGACAGCTCCAATAGGATTAACTTAGGGCCTGCATATCTTGGCAACTTGGTGGGCTCCCCCAAGAAGTTGGCGGCTCTGAGATAAGTAAAAGTGGGGAATTGCGTAAATAACGCTCCCCACTTCTCTGTTGTAGTCACTATGCTCTTGGTCGTTCGACCGTGAGTCATATTTGGCCTCAATAGGCAGATGATGCCATAGAAGAAGGCATCGTTGATCTTGCTGAACTGCGGAATGCTGTTCTCCAGTTTCAACTCTAGATAATATTCGTATATTTTCACCTGGGGCCATACCCCGCATCGGCTCAGTGCTGGATAATCTCTCTCAGAGGCAGCAGCGTAGACCACGTAGGAGTTCATGTAGAACCTCCCTGTTGTTGAGAGTTGTTGGAGCTGCTCAGAGATGGTGCTGCTGATGATTTCTGCCCACGCAAAATGCTGATCAGGCACGTTTTTGTTCATCATTTCCAGATACCTGAGCATCCATTTGTGGAAGTAATGGGCGTCAGGAAGCCCAAAAACCCTGCTCAGGAAGGTAATGGTGTCGCTCAGCTCCTCCGAAAATTCGCTGCGATGAATAACCTGGGGCCACCTGGTTATTACCTTCTTATTCTTTAGATAAACCTCGTTCATGAGCTGCATACATTTGTCCTCATTTTCATCCCATGCTTTAATGCAGTCTTCCTGACTCACGGCCACAAAGTGCCGGTGGTGGGGGATACCCAACATGATTTCGAAGTGCCGGGCAGTGAGGTTGATTATAACCTCGCCCTTCTCGTTCTCGACACACCTTGTGTCTTTATTATAGCAGCGGGCCACCACCATCATGAACTCATTATTCACCGCGCTAACGGGGATTCCCCCAGCGAAGTGTAGACCACTGCCCACTAATTTGTCCATCCAAGGACTGTCTGTGACCCTTCTGGTTCTGGCCCAAAAATCTTCCATGTCTATATGGCCAAGTTCAGCATCTCTGATGTCCAAGTCACATTTTGCATGGGACTCGGGCATCCTGACCCTTTGATACTTATATTTCATTTCTTCCTCTGTGAGTTTGGCCTTACCCTTTGACTTGGTTGGCCTCTTACTTGATGTAGACATATGCGATTCCGAGTTCAGCTGCTGATCTGCAAGGAGTGAAGTCCAACGCAGAAGAGCCATGTGAGCTATTAGATCGTCCATCAAAGCGGTTACAGAATGAGGAGTTAGCAATTTAAAAGCTTCTGGGCGCAGGGCGCGGGAATACTACAGACTGCAGGCTCAGAAAAGCAAGGCTCACTGATGCAGAGTGTTGCAAGGAAGAAAACAGTGCCAAAGGGCGCAGGGCGCAAATACTACAGACAACATTTAGTGTTGATGTAGAAGGATTTGCGCCTGCGCCGTTGGGTAGGGTTTAAACTGGGCGCAAATAATTTTTGTGTTGCATGGCGGCAGGATGCGCCAATGGCGCAAATATTGATCATGTTGCAAACAGTTTTGGTGTGCCAAAGGGCGCGGGATTAAAGGGTGTATCACTGACTTTAGGTGTGCCAAGGGGCTTTTTAGCTTTGGCGCAACGCAGGAAAAGTTTACATGTCATATCATGTTGGTGTAGGCGGGATTGCGTTGGCGCCACGTGTTCGGTTTATAGGAATTTCAAAGGGCGCAGGGAAGGCGCATGCTATAGGCTGGGACAGTGCGCCCTTTGGCGCGACTGTGTTTTATGCAACAGGGATGGCGATTGCACCAAACGAAAACTGCGGGTTTTAGATTTGTGATAACCTTAAATTTTCTCCTTTCTTGGACAAGTTTGTGGTTTTCAGGCCTCATTAACATGGATCTGACAATAAGGGGAACAAAGTGAAGAGGATCTTGGGTCCATTTCTGAGACAAAGCCCTCCAGGCCAGCAGATCTGGAAGGAGGGTAAAACCGGTTTGGGGGAGAGAGAAGATTGCAAAACGGGCAGGAGGGGTTTATGGTTTCTTCAGATTCATTTTATTATTATTCCACAAACAACCAAACCAAAACAAAAACCACAAGAAAAGTAAGGACCACCTACCCGGGATATATAGACTGGAAGAAACGATGCGGGGCCCACGAATGCAACGTAAAACGACACGAGGATGACGGAGGCGCTGACAGGTGCAGAGGAATAAACTTTTCACGTGTTTTTCAATCGTGAAAATGACAGGTTGGATGCGCCTATTTATAGCAAAAGGCGCAATAAATGTGCCACCAACCTTTTTCAAAGGGCGCACAAAATGGAATGCCAACATGAAAATACTTGCGCCTTTGGCATGGTTATGTGTCTGTCAGCATGAAATTATTTGCGCCTTTGGCGCGAATTCAGGATTGTCAACATGGGGTTTTTAGCGCCTTGGCGCACTGCTTAAGGGCGCAACATTTTTAGTGTCGACAGGTTGGCGCATGCGCCTCGGCGCAGGTTAGAAGGGTGCAACATGGGGAGGCACAACATTTTTGCTGTTGACACGACAGAGAGTGCGCCAAAGGCACAGAAGAGGGTGCATATACATTTGATGTTGCATGAACAAAATCTGCGCCCAGCCAAAAAAGGACCGAAATGACTAAGTTCAAAAAACCAGATTCTCTGGAAAGGGATTTTAGGCCATTCCGAATGCTAAGGGACCTCGGCGGGAAACCAAAACAAAATTTTGGTATGGTTACCTGCAAAATTGCCCTTGTCAATTTTACAGGATAACAGCTGGCTCTTTCTGGGGACTATCTTTGAGCGAAGCTTAAGGGTAGAGAACCCCAGATCAACATGTGCCTATCCATTGGGTTACAAAGTCAAAAACAAGGGCGAAGAAAAAAGGAAAACACACAACCGACAAAAGCAAACACACGACAAAACAAACACACACATAAAGCAAACTGTACAAAGAAGAGAGCAAGCTCTACTTCCTGAATATTTTGAGATGCTGCCCACTATAGGGAAGCGGGAGATCAGTTCCATCTAGATACGAGAGATAGAAGCTATTCTCTCCGTTGAGCTACTTGATCTTGAAAGGTCCTCTCCATAGAGAATCAAATTTCCCGTGCATGCCTTTTGGCTCTCTTCGCTTGTCCCACAAAAGGACGAGATCTCCCACCTGGAAATCTCTCTGCTTGGCCTTTTTATCGAACAGTCTCTTGACTTGATTCTGATGTTCGGTGATCCTGTCGACCACTCTTACTCTCTTTTCTTCAAGCTCTGTCTAGATACATGACCCTCTTTTCAAGAGAATTCTGGAAAGTTTCATCTTCGATCACTCGTGCCAAGCGCAGAGCAGGAAGTTCCGCAGAAATGGGAAGTTTCAGCATCGATTCCATATAATACTTGAAAAGGTGACATACCGAAGAGACCTCTTTGGAGTAATGCGGTCTGCCCACAAAGCATCATACAATGACTTGTGCCACGACCATTGATTCTCATCAACTAGCTTCCGTATGATGGTCACTAAGTTTTTATTACTGGATTCGGCCTGACCATTTCCTTAGGGGTAATAATCCGAGGCATGGGCCAAGGTTATCCCATATTCATAGCAAAAACTGATAACTTCCCGTGAGGAGAAGTTGGAAGCATTATCAGCAATGATCTTGTGTGGAACACCAAACCTCACAATGATATTTTCTTTGATGAAGTTACAAACAACTTCAGAGGTGGCATTCTTAACAGGTATGGCCTCCACCCATTTGGTGAAGTAATCTGTTGCTGTTAGGACATAACTATGTCCAACACTTGATTGGGGATGTAGTGCTCTGATAAAGTCAATTCCCCATTGCTTGAAGGGCTCGTCAATAACGACCGGCCTGAGGGGAAAAGCAGCCAATTTTGGTTTGCCAACAAATTGTTGGCAGAGCTCACATTTTGCTACCCAGGTGGCTGTATCCTGAAATAGCATTGGCCAATAGTACCTGGCCCGGATGATCTTGTGTGCTGTCACGGAAGAGGAAAAATGACCACCGCAAGCTGAGTCATGAAAAATTTCTAGCAATTTTACCTGTTGTGGTTTGTCGACGCATCGCAAGAAGATGCCATCAATTCCACGCTTGTATAAACCGTCATCCCAGATGACATATCTGGCTACTCTTGAGCTTTACAGTACGCTTCTCTTTTGAAGTTAGATGAGCTGGACACTCACCGTAAGTGAGAAAGAAAGTGATATCAGAATACCACTCATCACTAGTTGCAACAAATAGAACCATAGGCAGAGAATCAGCTTTCTCTTGGTTGGCCTTATGTCCCATTGATGCAATCATCTTTTTCTTCAGGGACCTCTGAATCTTTGTTTTCAGCCATAAGCTGACATAGGCCCTTGCCTCTTACCAGCTTGGTTGGTTTTATGTCTAGATCATACTCTTGGACCTTTGCGATCCAATTCCCTCACAAGATTCCTAACTCTTGTTGAGTTAAGATTGACTTGACTACCGTGTCAGGAACCAACACTATTATATGAGAGTTTAGGATATAATACCAGAAGTTCTTGACTACTTTGACAATGGTGAAAGCGTGCTTTTCCAACTGAGACATCTTCAATTCATGAGGCTTGAGGGGAGAACTCATGAACGTGATTGGAGATTCAACATCCTCAGAATTCTTTTGCATTAGGATGGCCGATACAGTATGCTCAGATGCATAGCTGTACATGATAAAATCCTTGGAGAAATCGGGACATACCAGAACTGGTGCATGGGCCACGGAGGCTTTTATATCCTCAAATGACGTCTTTCCTTCTTCACTCCACCAGAAATTTTGCGACCCTTTCATCATATTTGATATGTGGCGAGTCTTTTCAGCAAAGTCAGGAACAAAGCGCCTGAGAAAATTCACTTTTCCGAAGAAGGAGTGAACACCGGTCTTGCTTATGGGTAAAGTAAGGCTCTGAATAGCCTTAACCCTTTCGACATCTATCTTTGTCCCTTCCTTGCTTACAATGTGCCCTAGCAACTTTCCTTCAGTGACCCCAAAAAATAGACTTTTTTGGGTTTAGAGAAATCCCGTGTTCTCGGCATCTATTCAATACTTGTTCCAAATGATCACAATGATCACTTCACTGTTTAGAGAACACAGTTAAGTCATCTAATAAACTACGATAACCTTTCCCATCATACCTTTGAATGTGAAGTCCATTGCTCGCTGAAAGGTGGCACCAGTGTTGGTCAAGCCAAAAGGCATCCTGCTATAGGCGAATGTGCCCCAGGGAGTAGTGAATGCTGTTTTGAATCGATCTCCAGGTGAGACTTCAATTTGATTATAGCCTGAAAAAACCATCAAGCATGGACAACATTTCTGAACCAGTTACTGCCTGCAGAACCTGATCCATTATGGGAAGTGGGTAGTTATCCTTCAAGGACGCTTGATTCAGGTTGTGAAAATCTACGCATATGCGTATCTCACCATTTTTCTTGCGTACTGGTACAATGTTTGCGACCTAGGTACTGTGATGGATAGGAAAAATGATCCTTGCATCCAGCATCTTTTGTATTTCTGCCTGAATGGTACCCGAGATCTTGGGATTGTAGTGCCTCTGTTTCTGGCGAAAAGGTTTGACATCTTCTTTCAATGGGATATCATGTTGAACATCCTTCAGCTTGAAAGACTTTAGATCGGCATAAGACCATGCCAATACATCCATATATTTCTTCAGAAATTTGAACAAACTTTCACTTTTCTTTGGGTGTGCAACATTTCCCGATGTTTACAAACTGTGGATGTTCTATAGTACCTAGATTGACTGGTTCGGTCTCTGGAGAGGAGTTAGGATCATCTTGCCGCTTCTTCTTGACAAAATGATCATGTCTGTCAAATAATCGTTCCAGAGAAACTAAACCTTTTGGGATTTTATTTCCTTTGAGCTGACATATGCCATCACCTCCTTTTGATTCATTTTCTTGATTAGTGACAGATTCACGGCATGCAGAAGTAGATCCTTCAAAATGAAGCTCACTAAAATTTTCCGCCTTCTCCAAAAAGGCAATAAGTTGATTGTCATCATTGAATACCTGCCAGTGCTGAGAATTGTCTGGCACGCTTGGGTGGAAAACTACCTCAATGGTATATGTGTCTGTCTTCAATCCTGGGTGAGGGAGCATGAGGGATGCTGAGACGGCCAATGAATCAGCCATATCGTTCTGAGCTCTCGGAATGGAATTTTATTGAGAAGGCATCAAATTCCTCAATGTTGTCCCATACTGCATTGCGGTAATGCCTGAGCCTTTCATTCTTCACTTGGTATATCCTTTTTACTTGATTCACGACCAGCTCGGCATCGCCTTGCACTTTTAGGTTCTTGATTCCCCTTTCTTTTGCGGCTTGCATGCCAAGTAGCAAAGATTTGTATTCAGCAGTATTATTCATGTTGAAAAACTGTAACTTGAAAGAGAGAGGAAAAATCTCCTCCTCAGGAGATATTAGCACAGCTCCAGCACCGCATCCACTAGTTGCACAACTGCCATCAAACTGCAATGTCCAAACCTTGTTAAGGTCTTCTTCCTGGATGAGAAATGTCCATTTTTTCAGACTCAGTAGATAAGAAGTAATTCCCCATCCCTGATGATTCGAAGAGAATTTGGGCTTTGGGGTCGTCAGAATTGGTGACCAAGTACTTCTTTTGTGATTCAGGCTCCAATGTCTGCATTACACCTTTGACGGGGATTCTGGCTTTGGACCAGTCCATATAAATCTCTCCACCAACTTCTTTACAAAAGCTCCTTCCTAGTAGAATTCCATATGCCACTAGGGATATCAGCAACGAGGATGGTCATCTTTACTCCTTTTCTCTGGGAACGCTGCAAAGGCGAACTATGCATCTTTGATTTGACCAATCAATGGAACTTGTTTGGTTTCCATGGAGTAACATCTGCCGAAAGGCTTGGTAAGAGTGAGGCCCAAAGCATGGGTGACCTTTGCCAGCATGACATTATCGGAAGCCCCAGAATCAATTATGCAGTTGCTTAGCTTGTGACCATTGATTAGGAGGGAGAGATAAAAAGGTTCAATTTTGCCTGACATAGAAGTCGAGGCCACATTTATGCGAGATGCAGGAGGAGTGGAAAGGATTCCTTTCGGGGAGACATGGGAGACTACGACAGCTTGGCTTTGAATATACTTGGTTAATCTAACAAGCTGCTCAGGGTTAGACTGAAGGTACTCAGCTTCAGACATTTGAATCTTGGTCTTTTTAGCGTGATCAATTATGTCGAATGCGACCAAGGGTTGCGTTGATGAGGGAATGAGTCCTTCATTTCACGACGGAAGGGTAGGATTACTGGTCATTGTGGGAATGGGAGAAGGTTGATTTGGAGGAGAGATGGGGGGAAAATATTTTTTTGTAAAAGACTTAATATGGAGGTTGAGCAGGAAGAGGATTACCTCTTTTAGCAATAGTTGGAGGCGTGCTAGACGCAACCTTTTCTTTTTGTGTCCTGGCAGCAACTTCTGATTCTTTTCCTTGAGAGTGGGTGAAAACAACATATGACTACCCACTTGCATACCCTTGAGTGCCCTCTTCTTCATCAGATTCCTTCATCTTCAAATTCCATATACCTGATTGTAGAGTCACCAGTCGGTTCACCGACATCTTGATCATCTTCACCCTGGGATGAAGGTTCTTCATAGATTTTGTTCCTCTTCTTCGATCTCGACTAGGGCATTGACCGGAGGGGCCTCAAGTGCCAACCATGGAGCAGTTGTAGGTAAACGCGGCCTTTGTGGGGCATTGTTGGAAGTGAAATTTCTCCGTGGGATATCCCGGTATGAAGTGCTAGGAGAAGCTTGAGCTAATTGCTTCTTCAACGCGAGTAAGTCGTTTGCCATCTTCTGGAATGCCAGATCTGATGAAGCGGCTTGAGAAGGGGTTGAAGCTTTAGGCTTGGACGGCTCACATTTTAATTCACCAGATATAAGTAGGTTTGTCCTCTATCTGAATGGCCACAGCTTGAGCTAGAACCAGGGTGGTGATTTGTTCTTGTAAGAGTAAGAAACTCACTCTTGAGCTCATGGTGTTCATAAAGAAACACTTTTGATTTTCTGGCGTTGGCAGCATGGCAGGTGGCACACGGTTAATAAGTGAATTGAAACGAGTGATAAAATCATGCATGGTTTCATTGACTTCCTTCTTCAGGTGAGTGATCTTGGACAGTAATGCAAATGCATCCTCTGAAGGCTTATATCTTTCTTCAAATGTAGTTCGTAATGTGGCCCAACTAGTGATAGATCCAGCCGGTAAATGTTGGAACCATTCTGTGCGGGTCCTTGCAAAGTCTCTAGAAAAAGGCATACCGATACATCTTCATGGGTCACGTCCAGGATGTTGCATGACATGATGAATGCAGATATATGTGAATCCATGCTTTGATTTCCACTCCCATCAAATTTGGGAAATTCTTTCGGTTTCCATGAGGGAGCGCGTGAACCGGATGTGGCAAAGCAAGAGGGCCCATAGCATTTCCCCATGGTACTGCCATCTGAAAAGCTGGAAAAAGGATGCAAGTCAGAAGCTTGGTTCCACTGAGCAACAAAGCACTGCAAAGGGATGTGGAGGCTCCTTGTGAAAACTGGTTCTTTCATGGAGGCGAGACACTTCTAGCTGACCGATCAGCTGAACCCAGCGATGAGAAGCGTGCTGGTGTAATACTGAAGTTGTGCCTTTGAAGTAGATCAAAAATAGGATCAACTTCTCCACGAGCTCTCCTGCTACGAGTAAATGGTTCACCCACCAGTGTATCTTTCAGATCTGTAATATTTTGGAGCAGATTTAAAAAACTCTTTTTGGTTGTACTTGCTGATTTTCTGATTTTTCTGACAAAAATCAGCAGCATGCACTTTTTTAAATATTTAATTTTATCCCCTTTTGAAAACCGATTGCGGTTTAATGACAAAGAACAACGAGGATAAAACGATGGTTAAACTTAGCAAGCTGATTTTCAGATCTTAGAGTTGACTTTTACAAGGGTTTGAAATTTTTGTAAACTGTCAGAATCTCAGATCTACGGAAAAATACAGGTTTTTGTAAAAACTCAGCGAACTAAAGATCTCTAACTAGTCCAGATCTATGGATCTCTGAAGAAAATTTTCAGTTTGGAGCACTTTTGCAAAAAAATTGGATTTTAAGCAAAAAGTTAAAATTTGCAAACAGGTAGTGGTTTCTACGGTTTTATTGATTTTCTGACAAACCACAACCATAGATCTGGTTCGATTCCCCAGCGGAGTCGCCAAAAACTGTTGGTTTGAAAATCTGTCGGGTGGACAGATCTATGGATAGACGAGCCAACAGTGTGCAGGGCATAGCCCCTCTTTGAGATAGCAAAGCGAAACTGGTTTATTGCTATTCTACCAGCAGGAATCTGCGCAAGTCCTACAGTATTCTAGCCTTCAGGGGTTTGGGATCTCGTCCCAGTTGGGGTATTTCTGACTGTGAAAAGAAGGGAATGAAGCGGGGAGAGGAGATAGGATAGATCTGAAGGGAGAAAAGAAATGAATTCCAAAGCAGAAAAGTCAGAGGGTTTATGTTTTGGGCTGGTAGTAAACAGAGCCAAACCTACTTGCATAAACGAACAAAGCAATACTGATGAACAAATGACAAAAAAGTAGAGATAGATCCAACAGAATAAACGCATAGATCTGACATAAGAAAGATCAGATGCCCATAACACACATATTCAGCACAAAGTCTTAATATTTGTATTAATGTTTTCTTTCTGTTACAAAAAGTACAAAGCCTTTTCTTCTCACTTCTATTTTTCATCTAAAAAGTGTCCACCACCTGAATACAACAAGTATTCAAGTATATATAGAAGGAGAAGGAGAGAGAAGGCAAAAAGAAACCAAACACTAATTACAAAATATTTACAAAATATCTAAAAGTCAACTGTTGACTTTGGGCAACTTGGTGGATAACAACATCCCATGGTGCAACATGGATGATGTCATCATTTGTGCCAACATACTTTTAAATATTACAAAAAGAAAGCCAAGAAGAGGAAGGCTATTCATCGTCATCTCTGTGGCTGAAAAGGAGTATCCTGCTTCTGCTCAGGAGAGGCAATGTGGAATTGGGCCCGGTACTCCATGAATTTGCTGATCATTGGCTGGAGTTGATCCTGTGCAGGACCCTTGGTGTGATCGCCAATGACTTCACAAGTCTCCCGTTCATCTCTGAGTTTTTCTGGGAGTTTGAAGTATTCATTACCTGCCTCCATCAGGTATCCCACAAAGTCGCGGCAGGCCAGAAGGTTGTTGATGGATTCAGCGTCAAAAGTAGCTTCTGGCCCTAACCCTTGCGAGATGATCTCTTTGAAGATCCAAATGGTTTCATCTACCTTCCTCAAGGAGAATGATGGAGTGAGAAATCCTAGAGACATTCTTAGGACAATTTGCTCCATCTGATGCATTGCATCCAGGGCCTCCTCTTTGACCTTGTCAATCTTCTCCAGGAAAAATTCCATCTGATCGACCCGGTAGTCCAAAGTAGCAAGGACTTTGTTGGGTGCTCTGGGGTGATCGAAGATGCCGAATTTAACTAAATCATCGACTGAGCAGTCGAGCATCTTCTGGAATGTCTCATGTTGCAACCTAGCATGGTCCAACTCTTCGGAGATAGGTCCTGCAATCACCTGGAGTTCCTTGTTCGCCTGACCAATATTCTGATATAGCTCGGTGAACTTGACGATTACTTCCTCACTATCTTTGAGGATCTGGTCTCTCCAGGTGGATACTGCCATGCCTTGTTCACCAATCTTGGCATATTCATTTATCTTATCCTAGCTAAGGGCCTCAGGAGTTTCTGTGGCAGTTGTAGGAGGTGCACTGCCCATTTTCTGTAGGGCTTGGAGAAGATGTTTATTTTGCTCTTTTAGTATCCTCTTCTCTTCCTTTACTTCCTGAAGCTTCTTGCAAAGGGCATCCACTGCAGATAGGGCCTCCCCTTGTAGGCTCTCAGAGGACGTTCCCATTGTGACCTGTGTCACTGTATAATTTGTAGGAGACAGATCCTTTTTATCCTTTATGGGATCGGGATACGTGATCTCCATTACTCTTTCACCTGAGGTGCTTTGAGAGAAGCTGGTTATTGGCTTTTGCTTCTTAGCTCCTTTTGTTGGAATGATGGAGAAGTCCATAGGTGCAATGGGGACTTTCCTCTTATGTTGGCTCAGGTGTTGGGAGATCCATGCTGGACTTAAGGGAGTGGGACCAGCGGGAGAAGAGGGAACGATGGAAGAAGAAGTAGCAACTACAGTGTACTCAAGGAAATGGGTTGAGATGCTTGGCGGCGGCATTGATAAAGAAACCGAACCTCCAACGCTCATAGGGGTAGGAGTTACTGTAGGAGAGGAAACTGTGGGGGTGCGGAAGGGAGCTGAGAGATGAGGGAAGAAATACTGGGGGACAACTCTGCAAGGGAAGAGAAGATGGAGGAAGAGGAAGGGGGAACAGTAGAAGATGGGGGAGAAGATGCAACCAGAGGAATGGTTGCTTGAGCGACCTGAGGAGGGGAAGGAGGAGTGGGAGAAGGGATGGTGGGAACTTCAAAGGTTGTAGTAGTGGCAACATCCTTGAGTGGATGTGCCCATTGGAACACTTACCGCCTGCTCTTTCTCTGGAGATATCAGGGTTTTAACCTATTCTTGGGTGGCGGAAGGAGGACTCTCGGGAGCTTGCTCTTGAGTAGCACTTGACTCCCCTTCCTTGTCTTTTCCTTTTCCCTTTGGAAAATGCTTCGTCTGGCAGGTGCATTACCTAAGGGAGACATGGTGAAGTCTACCCCAAGGTAGATGAGACCATTAAACCTGCACCAGTATTCCGTGCACTGTAAATTTCCTTTTACCCTCTCCTCAATAGTCTGAGGTGCCTTTGTTCTATCTATCTCAGCAAATGGCCAATTGTCCCCATCTGTATCTAGATATACCTGATCAAATTCTTGATCAGTCATTTGGAAACCTTTCGGAACAATGGCCACACCATACTGGATGATCTCTGCTAAGGCCAGGCAGGGAGTGATCCTTTTTTCTAAGCTTGACCTCGTGATAGAGATCGATATAGACATCCTCGATCTGTGGGACGTGGATTGTATCGAGCTTTGAATTTGGGAGGCAATTTCGTGGATTGAAGGTCGGCCTTACCAGGAAATTGTGCTTCAGGTTGAATAACTCTAAGTTCTACAAACATTTCCCAGGATTTGGTGTGAGAAGTGCATGTGTACCTTCCCACCATGAGGGGGAAAGGAGGTATCCATCCTTCTTTCTCTTTAGGCACTTCTCATGATACGTGATGAGCTATCTGGACTGGTCCAATAGGATTAACTTAGGGCCTGCATATCTTGGAAACTTGGTGGGCTCCCCCAAGAAGTTGGCGACTCTGAGATAAGTAAAAGTGGGGAATTGCATAAATAACACCCCCCACTTATCTATTGTAGTCACTATGCTCTTGGTCGTTTGACTGTGAGTCATATTTGGCCTTAATAGGTAGATGATGCCATAGAAGAAGGCATCATTGATCTTGCTGAACTGCAGAATGTTGTTCTCTAGTTTTAACTCTGGATAATATTCATATATTTTCACCTGGAGCCATACCCCGCATAGGCTCAGTGCTGGATAATCTCTCTCAGAGGAAGTAGCATAGACCACATAGGAGTTCATGTAGAACCTCCCTGTTGTCAAGAGTTGTTGGAGCTGCTTTGAGATGGTGCTGTTGATGATTTCTGCCCACGCAAAATGATGATGAGGCACATTTTTGTTCATCATTTCCATATACCTGAGCATCCATTTGTGGAAGTAATGGGCGTGAGGAAGCCCAAAAACCCTGCTCAGGAAGGTAATTATGTCGCTCAGCTCCTCTGAAAATTCGCTGCGATGAATAACTTGGGGCCACCTTGTTATTACCTTCTTATTCTTTAGATAAACCTTGTTCATGAGCTACATACATTTGTCCTCATTTTCATCCCATGATTTAATGCATTCTTCCTGACTTACAGCCACAAAGTGCCAGTGGTGGTGGATACCCAGTATGATTTCGAAGTGCCGGGCAGTGAGGTTGATTATTACCTCGCCCTTTTTGTTCTTGACACACCTTATGTCTTTATTATAGCAGCGGGCCACCACCATCATGAACTCATTATTCACCGTGCTAATGGGTATTCCCCCAGCGAAGTGTAGACCACTTCCCACTAGTTTGTCCATCCATGGACTGCCTGTGACCCTTCTGGTTCTGGCCCAAAAATCTTCCATGTCTATATGGCCAAGTTCAACATCTTTGATGTCCAAGTCACATTCTGCATGGGACTCGGGCATCCTAACCCTCTGATACTTATATTTCATTTCTTCCTCTATGAGTTTGGCCTTACCCTTTGACTTGGTTGGCCTCTTACTTGATGTAGACATATGCGATTCCAAGTTCAGCTACTGATCTGTAAGAAGGAGTGAAGTCCAACATAGAAGAGCCATGTGAGCTATTAGATCATCCATCAAAGCATTACAGAATGAGGAGTTAGCAATTTAAAAGCTTCTGGGCGCAGGGCACAGGAATACTATAGAATGCAAGCTTATAAAAGCAAGGCGCATTGATGCAGAGTGTTTCAAGGAAGAAAACAATGCCAAAGGGTGCAGGGTGCAGGAAATTTACACACAACATTTAGTGTTGATGTAGAAGGATTTGTGCCTGCGCCATTGTGTAGGGTTTAAACTGGGCGCAAATAATTTTTGTGTTGCATGGTGGTAGGATGTGCCAATGGTGCAAGTATTGATCATGTTGCAAAAAATTTTGGTGTGCCAAAGGGCACGGGATTAAAGGGTGTATCACCGACTTTAGGTGTGCCAAGGGGATTTTTAGCTTTGGCACAGCGCAGGAAAAATTTACATGACATTCAATGTTGGTGTAGGCGGGATTATGCTAGCACCATGCGTTAGGTTTATAGGAATTTCAAAGGGTGCAGGGAAGGTGCATGCTGTAGGCTGGGATAGTGTGCCTTTGGGCATGACTGTGTTTTATGCAACAGGGATGGCGTTTGCGCCAAAGGAAAACCACGGGTTTTGGATTGTGATAACCTTAAATTTTCTCTTTTCTTGGATAGGTTTGTGGTTTTCAGGCCTCAGTAACATGGATATGGGAAATGAGAGGACACAATGAGTGAAGAGGATCCTGGATCCATTTATGAAACAAAAAGCCCTCCAGGCCAGCAGATCTGAACAGAGGGTAAACCAGTTTGGGGGAGAGAGAAGATTGCAAAATGGGCTGGAGGTTCATGGTTTGTTCATTCATTTTATTATAATTCAAGCACAACCATAGACCAAACCAACAAACAAATATCACAAGAAAAGCAAGGACCAATTACCGGAGATATATAGAATGAAAGGAATGATGCGGGGTCCACGAATGTGACACAAAATGACATGAGGATGACTGGAGGCGCTAACAGGTGTAGAGGAATAAACTTTTCACGTGTTTTTTAATCGTGAAAATGATAGGTCGGATGTGCCTATTTATAGCAAAAGGTGTAATAAATGTGCCACCAACCTTTTCTTCAAAGGGCACACAAAATTGAATGCCAACATGAAAATACTTGCATCCTTAGCGCGGTTATGCGTCTGTCAGCATGAAATTATTTTCACACTTGGCACAAATTCAAGACTATCAACATGGGGTTTTTAGCACCTTGGCACACCGCTTAAGGGCACAACATTTTTAGTGTTGATAGGTTGGCGTATGTGCCTCGGCGTAGGTTAGAAGGGCGCAACATGGGGAGGCGCAACATTTTTTTTGTTGACATGATAGAGAGTGCGCCAAAGGCGTAGAAGAGGGTGCACATACATTTGATGTTGCATGAACAAAATCTGCGCCCAGCCAAAACTGACCGAAATGACTAAGTTCGAAAAACCAGATTCTTTGGAAAGGGATTTTAGGCCATTCTGAACACTAAGGGACCTCGGTGGGAAACCAAAACAAAATTTTGGCCATTGTACCTATGACCAATCCAAGTGTAATTTACCTATGGATCAAATTTTAATAAGTAGATGCAAACAACTGGAAACTTGGGTACATGCTACTGGACGGTAGCATATATTTATGCTATTAGCCCTATGATCAATGAAAGTTAAATTACCCGGATGTTGTTGTACGGTAGCGATATGCTATCGACTGGTTGCAATATGTTGTCATAGGGTTGCAAACTTGCAATATGAAGTTAATCGTCAATGCCCATGGGTGTAGGAATTGTGAGTGGAATTTGATGTTTAATATCAGAATCATTATATATATATATATATATATATATATATATATGTGTGTGTGTGTGTGTGTGTGTGTGTGTGTGTGTGTGTGAAGGCAAATGTGACAAATGTCTCTTTCACGGTAAAATCAATTTGAATATAAACAGTTGGCAATTAGTGTAAATGCTAGGGGAACCAACCCAAAAAAGTAACGTGTACCTAGAAAATTTAGGCAAAATAACAAGTGAGCCGACTCCTCAAAATTCACCAAATTCAAATTTCAAAAACCTGAATATTCGTGAATTAACGAAGATTCACCACTAAATTTTTCTGTTTGGTATAAATCTAGCTTCATCATCATCTATTACTCATGGACCATCATGTTCAACTTCAATTCCTTTTCCAAGTAACACATGTTGCATGTAACCAAAATATGGAAATAGGTTTTTCTTCGAAGATAATATCTTCCCTTTCTTTTAAGATCACATCTTCGCTTTACCCTTGTCTTCCATTGAAAGTATTTACCTGCAAAAAAGTATTAAATACATGAGAGTTATAACAAAAAGAAAAAAAATTCAATTTTTTTTTTTCTAGTATTTTCATTTTCTTGGCTTATTAGATTCATCTAATTCTTAAGTCAAATCCACTATCACTTCAGTAGCAATAAAGTCATCATCTTTATCATAGTTTTGGTTAGATATAAATCTAGCTTCATCATCTTTTGTTATTTATGGACCATCATGATAAAATTTCCCAACATCATGTTCAACTTCAATTCCTTTTCCAAATAAAGCATGTTGCATGTAACCAAAATATGGAGATAGGTTTTTCTTCAAATATGATATCTTTACTTTACCCTTGTCTTCCTTTGAAAATATTTAACTGCAAAAAAAGTATAAAATACATAAGAAATATAATGAAAAGAAAATATTGACAAAACAATAAATTTTTGGTATTTGGATAAACTCTTCAAATCAGGATAAACTTATACAAAATCTAATATAGTTGAGTTGGTGATGACTCTGCTCTTTAATATCACTATGTACCTTACATTTTCTAGGAATTTAACTCTCAGTTTACATTGCCAATCACTTTGGATGGCCTGACCTAAAGTACACACAAGTATAGTCCCTAGTCTCGCGCGAAGTGTGGAGTCAACGGAGGAGGAATACAATATTGAGTATGCCAGACGAAGGAAAGTGTAATTGTAGGATTTTCTGAAGCATAACAATGCTCAATTCTTGCAAAATCAATTTGATGCCTTGGATGGCTTGGATTTCGATGGTATGGCCCTTGAATCACGTTTATCATGAATTTCATAGAATGTGAGGGGTGTTACTGACTCCAACCGCAAGTATATTGTTAGAGACTCTTGTCAAAGATTTGCGAACTTGGATGTTTTGTGTTTGCAGGAGGTTAAAGTGACATGTTTTCAGTTGTTAATGGCTATAAAACCATTTGGCCTCACAACCTGGTGATTGCTACTAATTATGATGGGGCGTGGAGGTTTAATTTATTTAACTACCCCAAAATGGGGGCCCGTCTTCATGGATCATGGCACAGACCCCATTAAAAGGGCCACCTAGGTCCTCTTTACTATTGAAAGCCACCCTTTTGGCATCATCAACATTTATGCTTCAAATTATGTGGTGGAAAGAGCAAATATTTAGCGGTGGATAGCTAATGATATCCCTGATGCCTATTGGGTCATCTACGATGATTTTAATATGGTTGATTTTCCTATGGACAAATACGGGCACCTTCCGATGTGATGGGAAACTGGTGAAAGTGAGGCCCGATACTTTGTGTAATAAATTCAGGTTTTATGACTCGAACACCTTACACAAGCCCAACTCTGAGGCTTGTTTCACTTGCTCCAATCTTCGATGTGGACCAGATCGGGTTCTTAAACGAACTAACAAGGCTATGTTGTCCACTCAAGAATTTTTTGATTTTGACAACATTCATTCTCTACTTGTGGAAGTGATGCCAAATTTCATCTTTTTTGACCACCTTCCCATCAGATTTTGCATCACCTGGTAATTCAGGCACCCTTTTTGTCATAAGGGACAATTTTTGTTCAATACGGCCCTAATGGAGCATGGACCCATGCTCAATCATATCAAGCAGGTGTGGAACTTATTGCTTTGGCCACATCACTTACACAGTCATCAGTCACTTTTGTTGTCCAGCTGGACCCAGTGGTGGGTTGATGATATGACTAGGACTGTCAGGTTCCTTAGAATTTATGGGCGACAACTAGCCAACATCAAGAGCCACTCTTATTCCGCCACCTCCTCAGCGCTTAGTCAGGCGGTGGTGGCGCTCGAGGGAAATCCTTTCTTCGAGCCCCTATAACTCTAGGTTGTTGGACTTAGTCAAAAAAATCCAAATCGCCAACAATTATAATGCTCGGGGTGCATAAATCCATGCCCAAATTCATTGGCTTACAGTGGGGTATCGAGTGTCGAAGGAATTCTTTCAAATGCTCAAAGCCAAGCATTCCTTCTAGCAAATTAGGGCCATTTGTGATGCCGAAACATGACTCACAGATCCCTAGATCATGCTTCAGGCGTTTGTCAATCACTATAAGCAAATTTTTCCAAGCCCAAGGCCCCTCATCTGAGCATAATGTTGCCTTGAAATAGTGCTTGGCTACTGTGCCATGCAAAGTTTCTTCGGCACAAAGAATTGCTTGTGATCGCTTACTCTTTATTAAGGATTTATAGGAAGCGGCCGTGCAGATGGCCAATGATAAGGCACCTGGTTGTGATGGTTTTTCTTGTGAGTTCTACAAGGCCTCTTTGGGACATTGTTGGTACAGATCTTCATCAGGTTTATATGGAAGGATTCCAGACCCAAATGCTTGACCCTCATATCAACAAAGGGAATATCAACTTCATCCCTAAACCTGGAGATCTTGTGAAGATTAGCAATTGGTGTCCCATAACTTTGTTAAATATTTCCTATAAGATCATAGCAAAAGCCTCTTGCCATTCGACTTCTACATATCTTCCTGTCATAGTTTGGCTAGAGAAAATTGGCTTTATCCAGGGAAAGTATATCCTTAACAACATCATTACGGTGTAAGAAGGTATGGAATGGGCTCACATATCTAATCAACAAGACCTCTTCATCAAAATTGACTTTGAAAAGGCTTATGACCGAATCGAATGGCCATTCATGTTAGCCATGCTCAAAGCTTTGGGTTTCGGTCCGAACTTCATTTAGACTGTTAATATGCTCTTTTTGCATGCCTCTGCCCATATCACCATTAATGGGAAGAGTTTAGAATCGTGTGATCTTTTCAGATCAATTTGACAAGGCTGCCCCCTTGCACCCACTCTTTATATCCTGACGGCTGAAGGCTTTGGATACTTGCTTACTCAAGCTCAATCTCAGGGACTTGTCAGGGGCATTGCTTTACCCTCTAGTGATGGTTCTCAATTGCTCAATGGCCACTTCACTGATGACTCCCTCATGCTCATTGAAGAGGAATGCAACCTTAATCACGCCATGCAGTGCGTGGAAGTTTTTTGTTTAGCTTTTGGCTCTTTCATTCAATGGCACAAAACACAATGCTATAGACAATCCTTCCTTCCTGTGCCTAATTGGTTGACATCCTTTGATTGGAAGCAACTCAATCACGAGGAAATATTCAAATTCCTCGGCATTCCTTTTTCCTCCCAAGCCTTACCTGTTGAGCTTTGGCAGTATGTTGTGCAACGTGTGGCCCAGAAATTGGAATACTAGATCACTAAACCACTATCTTTAGCAGGAAAATTCTAGATTTGTTCTAAATTTTTTGAAGCCATGCATGTTTACTATTCCTCTTGTTGGGTCCTGTTTAAAAAATATGTTCACAAACTTAAAAAACTTCTTAAAGACTTCCTCTAGGTCAATCCCTCCTCCAGTAAAGAATTCCACAGAGTTGTTGTTAACCTTTAAACATTGCCTTGAAATGAAGATATTAAAGTCCATTAAAATTTTTATTTTGAAATATTTCACCTAAGAGTGTTAAAAATGTGTTTAAGCTTCTCTGAAATCCAAAAGTCTGAAATTTTGGGATTTGGATTTTAGAGGTTCTCCTTTTTGGGGATTAAAGTGCTAAAATAAAAATTTTGATTCTAGAGTTCCGAACTCCGAAAGCCTGAAAGTCCAAAATTTTGGAGTTTCAGAATTTGGAGTTCTCTTTTGGTAATTTTTGAATTCTTAAACTTGGAGTTTTGAAGTTTGAAACTCCGAAGTTCTAAAATTTTAGAACTTCAGACTTTCAGGTTTTGGAAGTCTATGTTTCCCTTTTGAAAGATTTCTTCCCAGAGTTCTGAAGTCTGAAACCCCGAAGTTCCAAAATTTTGAAACTTCAAACTTTCAGGTTTCGGAAGTCTCCCATCTACTTTTTGATACTTTCACTTTTGGAGTTCCGAAGTTCAAAAACTCTAAAGTTCTAAAATTTCAAAACTTCGTACTTTCAGGGTTCGGAGTCTTCTATTATCTTTTCACAATGTTCGTCTCTCGAGTTACGAAGTTTGAAACTCCGAAGTTCCAAAATTTCAGAATTTCGGACTTTCAGGGTTTTGGAATTCGGAGTTCTATGAGCATTTAATTCTCACCAAACTTTGCACGTGTCGGATTCTGAGCATTAATTTCAAGTTTTTCTATGTAAACTCAAGTTTAACCTTTCATTTTCACCTGAATTTTTTCTCTAACAACCTGATTTTTACTGCATTTTTTATACTTTCGAGGCGTCATTTTCAAGGTAATTTTGTTTGGGTTATTTCTTCATGGTTTATGATCTTTTCGTGGTTTTCTTCCTTATTTATTTTCTTTTGTTATTCCTTATTCTGTTTTGAAATGGAACCCTTGTCATCCACCATGTTTTCCTTGAAAATGTTTCCTAACCTCCACAGTTGCAAAATCCAACATGTGTAGGCATCCAGCTCAGATTACATTATAGTTTTTCAAGATCTTCCCAAGTGTTTGACTTGATTTTCGTGCTCTTTGGTGAAAATTGTAGTTCATAGTTTTATTTTGGAGTTTGAAGGTCTGTTATTTCAGAGGTTTCTATCTTTCGGAGTTCAGAAGTCTACTCTTTTGGAAATCTGCCTTTTTAGGATTTCAGAGATTCCTTTTTTGGACTTTCGGAAGTTCCGATTTCAGAGGTTCGGGGATTTTTAATTTTTAGAGTTTTGGACATCTGTTGTTTTGGGTTTTTAGAGGTTTCTTCCTTCTGAACTAGAACCTTTTCAGACTTTCAAATTTTGGCATTTTGGAACTTTTACATTATTTATTGCAAATTTTCAAAGTTCCTTTTGGATAATGAAACCAGAACTTGATGTCAACCTCTTTCAGCAAAAGGAAAAGAAAATATGAAATATACATTCCTAGGAGTTGCCCCTCACTCTTGTATTTATTCAGACTTAGGGAATATATGAGATACCGATCTTGGGTAGGTTGATTTTCCATATTTCCGGGCAAGGGCGAAAGCCCCTAACAAGAAATCCTATATGCAAGCTATATGTGACAATGGACTTGTTCTTGCTACTAGTTTTCCTACATCCATTAATTGCCCATAATTTGTCTTGGCTGTAACAGCCCACTTTGATGAAGATTCTAGGTCGTTAAAAGATGCTGACAACAAGGTTATAATTTGATTAGATTCTGATTTCTTTGAAGATTTATTCAAACTCCCAGACGTTGAGGACTATGCCACAATTTCACCATAAGCAACAGTTGAACATTGGGACAAAGAAACTGAATTATGTACAAAGGTCATGATGAAGAGCTACTTGGCCAAGAGTGTCACCAAGCTTCCTAAGACCATGTATCGATCATAGGTTTTATCCAGGAAGTAAATGATATTATTGTGTTGCTGAGTAGAGTGTCAGGCCTTGCCTCTGACAAAAGAATTTCAAGAATGCATGTTCCTATATATTGCTACCATTAAGAAAAATAAGGAACTCATACAACGGGGAGAGCACATCAACAGCTCCATCTGTTTTCAATTAAGTAAGGTTTTGTCTTCAAAGAAATTTTACATGACCTCTTTCTTGGTCTATGCTGCAGCTGCTATGGGAGAATTTCACTAGGTTGAACACTAAAGGTGTTAGAAGTGCTTCAAAATTTTTTATTTTTATCCTCAAGCTTATAATGGATTAGGGAAGTAGACACTTTCGCAGGATCAATGATGCCTTCTTTGCTGTTATTCTTTATCATTTTGATAAGGATTTGTATAATCGAAGGATTTCAGATGAATAATTTCAAAGAATAATGAGTGGGGGGCTATTTATCTGAATTTCCTACATTTACATACATCCAGATTCCTAGTTTTGTGGGTGCTCCTAGCAAGTTTGCCAAGATGCCCTACTGACAAATGGGTTTTGCTAGAGTTGGTTCAGTAGTTGTTGTACTACCATAAGATCCAGAACAAACGACACAAGGAGGGAGTCCAATTTCCTATTTCAATTGGCAGATATACTTGTGTAAGTATTTATAAGGTGAAGAATGTGGATGCAGAAATCTCAGAAGTGACTTTGCAGACCTTTCATCCCCGAACCAATTTCGACTACTAGGGAAAATTTAGTGAAATAGGTTTATCCAGTTCTCATGTACCCCAGCTAGAAGACATTTGGATTCATTATAGGGATGAGTTCATTATCTGGCAACAAGAATATGAAAGATTGACTCTGGATGAGGTTCGATAGTTTGGTATCGTAGAGATTCCAAAGGAAATGGAGGATGAGGAGGAAGTATTAGATGTAGTTTACAAGGATAACAATGTCACCAATCAACCATTGCCATGGATTGATTGGTATGTAGAAGAATGTTGCAATACTAAGGAGAGGGCAGGCCCATTTTGCAGAGAACATATAATTGGTTGGCTACCTTGGGAATTTCACCCAAAGGGTTAAAACAATCTATAAGAACAGAAGCCCAACCAACAATGAGTCTTCAAACGCCTACAAAAGGGAAAAGGTCTATCCAAAGGGCCCATATAGTCCCTAAGAATATTTCATTCATTATTGGAAGTTCCTCTCTCTCCAAGGCTCCTGCTTCCAAGATTGTATCTCTGGTAATACCAGTATCAGAAATTGTTGAAGTTATTGATTCTCCAAGTGTATCACAAGATTTTTCATCTCCTCTTTCTCTACCATTATCACTTCCTCCATCATTTCCTTCTGATTCTACACTCATTTCTTATTTTCCATCCCCATCCATGGCTCAGGTATTTTCATCTCTTCCTGTCCTCTCAGTAGGGGAGAAGATCGGGTCTCTAGTTTCCACTTCACTTCCTCTACAACTTTCATTTCCTTCCATCTCACCTTCTAGCCTCGTTTTATCCGCCCCTGGGGCTATTCTCACTTCCACCCCATCTATCGATTACCACCTCCATCCTAGTGCCAACTAATGTTACTAGTGCTATTGTGTTGTCTAGTGCTCCTAGTACCGAATAGGTCATTCCACTTCCATCGGCATCTACTATACTAGAATGGTTGTTTCGCCAGACTCTAAAACATATAAGAAGAAAGTGCCTCTGGTGGATGTTATAGATCTAAGTGTGTTGGAACCTACTTTGAGGAGATAGGCCAAGCAGCCAAAGATCGTCTGAAGCCTATCGGTAAACCACTTAGGAGAGAGGGTTGTGGAAATTGATACTCCCATTGAGGGAAAAACCAAAGAAAGTATCACAACAACTGACTACCAAATTTCTAGATTTTCATTAGGAAAATCAACACATGAGGGGGCCAAACAAGATGTGCAAACGAATCTCGAATTTTTTTTGGAAAAGTACGATAAAGACAAAGCTTCTAAGGATGAACTAAAAGAAAAAGTTGAGCAGCTCACTTCCCTATTGAGAGAAGTAACACAACCTACTCCATCCATTGATATTTCAACTGCTACTGCTCTGACAATTTCTTCCACTCTAGATGATATTTCATATAATGAGATTGAGAATATAGGTTAGAAGGGAAGGTCAATGAATGGATGGATAGAATGCATACTTCAAGAAGATAATCCTTTGATTAAAGAGGGTGTTGAAATATATAATGAGTTGCAGACTAAAAGAGCCTCTATTCGTGGAATGGATGAAGCCTTCTCTGAAGATAATAATAACTTGAATTTGAATTTGACTACATGGAGCGAGATCAAAGAGGAGGATCCAGATTTACTTCTTCAAGAAGAAGTAATCGTTGAAATTTCTAAGTTCTTCAAATTTCAAAAGGCTATAGAATTTAGGTCCTAGGTGTTACATGATTTGATAAAGAAATTGGATGACAAACGTGTGGAAATAATGGATGCTCTAAACAACATCTCAGAAGAGTTCAATAATATCAACTGAAAATTCTTCAATGAGAACATTGACGCTCTTCTGGTAGATCGAATTAAGTCAAATTTGAAGGTTTTGGTGAAGAAGGACGACGAGGTAACTAGGGCTTTCAACAATGACTCCATTGATAGGTTGGTTTCATGCCAAAATCTCAAAGGTCAACTGAAGAAAGTGGTATGTAAACTTAAAATAATTCCATCCAAGGTAGCAAGAGAGATTGAGACAACAGATGTGGTGAACCATTACACGTGTGGGCCAGAGGAAGGATAAACACAAGGAATTATCAAGCGTTTCATCGACTATAAGCATCAGATGGTTGCCTGGGAGAAAGAGCAAGAGAAAACTGAAGAGGGAGAAGGTGTTGTAGGGCCAAGCTAAAGTTAGGCAGCCATGGAAGGACAGTTCCAAGCTTTGGATCAGTCCAAGTTGTAGGGTTGACTGAGTCAAACCTCTGTAACCACTTTGTTATTTTTATGGGAGTCTGCTCCCTGGAACTTAATTACATTCTATTTTTAGTAATTTATTACTTAAGGTCCAGCTGTAATGGCTCAACCTAAGGAACTTATAAATAGTTAAGTGCATGAAGTTTTTAGAGAGATAGATCATTGGGAAATTACTCTTCAAGTTTAGAAGAGTGCTTTGAATACTTTGAAGCTTTTCAATTACATTCAGAACAATATTTTGCCATGAAGAATCTGATTTATTGTGTTAATAGTTGATCAATGTATGTTTTGTGGATGCACAATTCCTTAGTGTAAGTGATTAGCTCACCTTTATTTCAGAATAACTTATTTCATTTTGTGGGAAAGTGATGTGATTATCTTGAGTATCAATCATGAAGAGATAATTTTCCTTCTGTTATAGACTTGCATTATCATTGGTTGTCATAAGTGAAAGGGATATTTGACATGTGCATGTTTTATGTTGTTATTGTTGTTGACTGTGTATTCAATCAAATTTGGTCCATCTGTTAGGTATGCTTGGGGTCTTACAAGGGAATGTATGCTATTTTGTCTATGGTTTATTATTCACCCTGTCCAAATAGCACAAGGTGAATTAGATTGTGATGGTTGTTTTATCCTTTCTGAGTTAACTCGTTCTGGTGTGAAGATCATATGATTATCTAGTTATACTTTTGGTGTATCACCGTATTTTCCTCATTTGTTATTTCTAACCCTGAACCTCATGAAGTGAGTAGATTAGAATCATTCAAAGTGTTTTTAGCCTTACACATCGATCTTACATCGAGTGCCCCAAGTTCCAAAGGAATTCGGCCTTCTCTAGAGGTTCTTCTCAAGGAAACAAGATCCCACACCTTGGGGATGATCCAATGTTGCACGAGATCTTTCAGCAATTCAATGGGTGCACGATCTACATGACAACAATTTTTGGCATGCTCGGTGGGACGAGTTGGTACTTCTCATCACACTTGCAAAAATCAAAGTACCTGACAACTCCATTTCTCTGGATTTCAAGTCGTTGTGTAATCACTTATGCAAAGAATTCAGACACAATATTTTTCCAAGCAAGGAAAATATCAACATACTGAATTATCCCTATCTCCACAAAAGATAAAGAAAAGCGACGGTTCGACATCATCCCGTAGAGGTCATTCAACTCCTCCTGACAAAAGGTTTCCTCCACCAAGGAACAATTGACCCTTGGTCGTCATGGCAGCCAATGCTTGTCCTCTTTTCAATGCCAGCAACCCCTTTCTATTAGCCCAAAGAGATGTTGTTCCTGCAGCTGCCCTGAAAAATTTACCATTTTATACTGGAGATAACAATGTTACTCTTTTGGAGCATGTTTTGGATATAGCTAGTATCTATGTCGTACATAGCATTACAGAGGACAATGTGGTAGTTAGAATCCTCGCTACTTCCTTTAAAGGTAAAGCACTTCAATGGTTTCGAAGTTTGAATGTTGGTTCCATAACTACTTGGAATGAGTTAGGCGAGAAGTTCTGTAAGTAGTTTGCGAACAAAAGTGATCACTTGTCACTTATGGAACAACTCACGACCATAAAAAGAGGCCCTCATGGATATATGAGTGATTTTAATTTCCATTTCGACAAGACTTGGAACATAATCCCAACGCTCGTAAGGCCATCTCCAAGTAATGCTTTTCTTTATTATTTACGGGCATTGAACAACAACATAACAGTTATGATTCAATCCATGGGGGGAACTATCGTTCTTGATGTCTATAAAATTTCTATAAAATATGAAAATTAATTAATTCAAGCAGGAAAGATCGCGCCTAGGCCTCCTATGCCTCTGTTTGCTGAAATTAAAAGGAACCAACTAGTCATTGCCCATGTTCCAAAAACTTCCAATCAATCAATTGTGACTGCACCTATTCCTTCGAATGATTTGGCTGAGGTCAAATTGCTACTGCAAACCGTCAGGAATGAACTCGTAGTAATCAAAAGGAAACAGTCTCAATATGCTCGCCCGTTTCAATCCCAATACCAAACAGGTCGTCCCCCTTTTCAAGGAAGTAATAAGTCCCAAAACCAGGCTACAAATCAAGCTGCAAATGTTAAACCTTTGAACTTTCGAAACCCTCTTGCTCCCAGTTCATCCAGAGCCATAGTACCTGTCCATAATAATCTCGTCTAAGATTATGAATGGTGCTATCCTTGTTCTCAACCTCACTACCAATATCTTTTCCTTAATGAAATTTTGAGTTAAGCTCTTATGGTCCAAAGTGTATTCGCCCCACCTGAGTCATCAGTTGGATCAACTACACAAGAGGGCCAAGAGCATCCTTCTGACGAAACCATGTTGCTAACTTGACAAACATGATTTTTGCTGTTTGAATACTGATGTTTCATCTGTAGCAGGGAATACCTGTTCTAAAAAGAGAGCACTGAAATCTCAACCTTTCAAAGCGGATCAAACATCTACTTCATAGTCTCAAACACAAACAATAGTTGATAAGGATGCAGGGAAAAAATCGTCCGACACATCCGTTAATCAAGCTACAAGGAAAGAAGGGTCTTCATGTATCACAATACCCAACAAGCATTTTCCAAAAGATGATTCTAATGTTGGGTAAGTGCACCAAGTTGGGGGGCCAAAAGGGGCTCTTAAGTGGACACATTTTTTTGAAAAATAAAAAAATTTAACTTGTACGAGTTTTTTGAAATAGCTACACTCAAAATTGGAAAATGTTGTGTAAACATGAATCGTAAAATTTTGAGTCTAGTTTCTAAGCTACTAAATTTTATTGAAAATGGATAAGTTTAAGTGGTTCAAATAACTAAAATACTAACAAGTGCTCCTATTTTTGTTAAAAAACATAACAGAGTGACTTTCGTGCTCCCCACCATTTTTTGAGCACCATTTAGTAGTTTCGAAAACCCTTTGGTAGAAAGATAGCTAGGAGTATCTAGTTTGTGCTAGATTTTTTAAAAGATTTTATCAGCAAATATTTTTTTTATGATTTTTCTAGTATAGAAATTTTATGTTTTGTAACAGAGCTCCAACCGTGCCCCCCTAACTACCTAAAAAAATATCAATTTTTAGATTTTTTTTAATATGTATAGAATTAGGCCTAGTTTGTGCTAGTATAATTTTTTTTCAATTTTGATGACCAAAAAAAAATACATGATGAAAGATAGACATATTTAAACTTCAAAAATAGCTATAAAAAGGCATAGAAAAATAAATAATATGGAAACCTTATATTAGTCAGAAAATTTGAAAAATTATATTTTTAGAAAGAAGAAACTCTGCTCTATATCGTGGTATAATTTTTTAAAAAACGAATCGATTGTTTTATATTGATTTATCATAGAGGAAGTGACATTTTTACATTAGTCAGAAAATTTGAAAAATTATATTTTTAGAAAGAAGAAACTCTGCTCTACATCGTGGTATAATTTTTTAAAAATGAATCGATTGTTTTATATTGATTTATCATGGAGGAAGTGACATTTTTACATTTTCCTGCAAAAACACACTGTTTGCTGTTTTTTGTGCAGGTCCATGCCTCAGGCTTGAGGATCCAAACCGGATCCCAAGCCTTGAGGCATGGCTTGGAAAAAGTGAAAACGTAAAACGTGCACGCGCTATAACGCGTACACGTCCTTTATAGTATAAACATTGTATATGCTTTTGGCATGCTTCTATTTACAAAAATAAATGTTTAAGTATAATAAATAATAATAAATGAAAAACTTATAATAATAAAATATAAATAATAATAAATGAAAAACTTATTATTATTTATATTTTATTATTATAATTTTTTCATTTATTATTATTTATATTTTATTATTTCTTATACTTTAAATTTATTTTAGTAAATATAAGAAATTAGGGTCACTCTGCACCTTATGGAACTAGTCTCACAACTCCATTAGTCACGAATTAGGAGATAGTTTTTATAGTATAATATAGTCAGTACATAGGTAATTTTCAGGATTTTAGCATTCAGTCTAAATCTTTTAACGCTTAAATTCTACAATCAAAACTCTAAACCTTAAACCCTAAACTCGAGGCCCTAAACCTAAATCATAAACCCTAAACCATGATCCCTAAACCCTAAAACCTAAACCATAAACCAAACCTAAACCCTAAATCCTAAGCCCTAAACCCCAATCCTTAAATATTTAACCCTTACCCATGAGTCCTAAACCCTAAACCTTGAGCCTTAAGCCTTAAGCCCTAAACCCTAAACCATGAACCATAAGCTTTAAATGTTAAACCCTGAAAAACTAAATCATAAACCCTAAATCCTAACCCATAAACCCAAAACCCTAAACCCTAAACATTGAATCCTAAACCCTAAAGCCTAGTCCCTAAACCCTAAACCATAAGCCTTAAATCCTAAACACTAAACCTAAACCCTAAACTCTATGACCTAAACCCTTAACCCTTAACCATGAGACCTAAACCCTAAACTATAAACCCTAAAACCAAAATAATAAATCCTAAACACTGAACACTACATCATAAACCCTAAAACCTAAACCCTAAACCCTTAACCCTAAACTCTAAACCCTAGACTCTAGACCCTAAACCCCGAGCCTTGAGCCCTAATCTCTAAACACTAAATCTAGAGCCCTGAGGTCTAACCCCTAAACCTTAAACCAATAACTCCGAACCTCGAACATTAAGCCATAAACAATGAACCATGAACCCTAAACCCTAAACCCTAAACCTTAAGCCTTGAACCCTACACCCTAATCCTTGAGCCCTAAACCCTAAACCTTAAATCTGGAGCCCTGAGCTCTAACCCCTAAATCTAGAGCCCTGAGCTCTAACCCCTAAACCTTAAACCTGTAACTCCGAGCCCCGAACCCTGAGCCGTAAACCCTAAACCATGCACCCTAACCCCTAAACCCTGAGCCCTAAACCCTAAACCTTAAGACCTAAATGTTAAATCCTAAAGGTCTCAAACCCTAAACCATGAACCATTAACCATGAGCCCTAAATGCTAAACCCTAAAACCTAGACCATAAAAACTAAATCATAAACTCTAAACCTTGACCCCTAAACCCTAAATTCTAAACCCTAAAGACTAAACCCTAAACCCTAAACCCTAAGCCCTAAACACTAAACCCTAAACACTGAACTATGCGACCTAAACCCTTAACCCTTAACCCTCAACCTTGAGACCTAAACCCTAAATTATAAACCCCAAACCCTAAAACAAAAATAATAAATCTTTAACCCTAAACCCTAAACCCTAAACCTTGAACCCTGAGCCCTGAGCCGTAATCCCTAAACATTAAATGTAGAACCCTAAGTTCTAACCCCTAAACCTCATATATTTCCAGTAGGTCTCATGAGTGAGTTCATCTTTTTGAATATCTTAGGACCATATTTCCTAGTCTTGTGCCTACAACCATCATTAAGTTTGCTTTACAACTACCTTGTTTATGAGAGGTGGGCACTTCCCTCCTTCAAAATATCAATAGATAAAAGACATCAAATTTTGATGAATCTCTTTGAATTTTGTTCCTACGAAGTCAATGAACCCTTTTGAGTTGAATACTCTCTATCAATACTAATAAGAATGGGTAAGACACAGAACATTACAATGAATGAAATAGTTCGCATGCAATGGGAAAACAAAGATAGCTTTATTGGGTAACATTTATTTATACCAAATTGTTCTTGAATATATGTAATTTGCCTCCTTTAAAATATCAGTAGATGAAAGACATCAAATTGTGATGACTCCATTGAATGTTCTACCTACAAAGTAGATGAACCATTTTTAGTTGAATTCTTTATGTTAATACTTATAAGAATGGGTAAGACACAGAACATTACAATGAGTGAATGGGTGAGCCTAATCCATGACCCTTAAACCCTGAGCCTTAACCCCTAACCCATAAACCCTAAACCTTAAGACTTAAACATTGAACACTTTGCACTAAACTCTGAACCCTGACCTTTAAACCTTAAACCCTATACCGTAAACCCTAAACCCTCAGCCCTAAACCTTAAACCCTGAGCCCCAAACCATAAACCTTAAGTGTTAAACCCTAAACCATATACCATAAACCATAAACCCTAAACCCTAAATCCTAAGCCCTAAATTCTAAACCCTAAACCCTAAAACATAAACCCTAAGCCCTAAGCCCTAAGCCCTAAACCCTAAACCCTAAACCCTAAACCATGAACTCTAGGCCCTAAGCCCTAAGTCCTAAGCCAAAACCCTAAACCCTGAACCCTCAAACATAAAACCTCAACCCTAAACCCTAAAAACTAAACCATGAGCCCTAAACCCTAAACTCTCAACCCTAAACCCTCAACCCTGATCCCTAAACCCTAAACCTTGAGCCATAAACCCTAAAACCCTCAACCCTGATCCCTAAACCCTAAACCCTGAACCTTGAGCCCTAAACCCTAAATCCTAAACCCTCAACCCTTAACCCTAAGCCATAAACCCTAAACCAAACTATAAACCATAAGCCCTGAGCCCTAAACACTAAAATCTGAACTATGAGTCTTAAACACACCAAACCTAAACCCTAAACCATAAACCTAAACCCTAAATCATAAACCCTCACACAAAGGAAAGTCATAATAAGATCATTCAGCGTATTTTAGTGTGTAGGGAATATTGTCTAAGGTGATCGATCGACTCATTTAGTTTTGATGAGAGACTACTTCCCCTTAAGGCCTGATGAGACATTTTTGGCCATTTTGTAGCTAATTGATCACCCTTCAAAACAAGCTAAAATGAGCTAGTCATGTCACCGAGGTATCAAGGACCATAATGTGTGAAGTATTAAGGCATCGTTTGTCTCCATAAGAGACATATGAGCAAAAACATGTATGAGAATCATGAATTTTATTCCATGAAAGGATGGTTTTAGAGATAAGAAATGTGAGGGGATGATCTTATATGGAGCACCATGTTTCTAAGAATGAGCAATCATCTGAGTTCACTTGATGCAATCCACTTGGTACTATTTGTAAAAACTCATTTAACACCTAGTAGTGTTATCACACCTTAAGGAGGAGGCACATTACAATCACCTCATTTTGGCCATAGCACATGAATCCCATTCAGGGAACAATCCTCTATCTACAAAGTGAGGATTTCTTTTTAGTAAGAACTAGACAAGCATCATAGAGTTGATTCATGGTCACTAAAGTGAATTATGGACCAAATTTAAAAATTGGTACCAATTCAAGCAGTGGTAGGGACAAAATCCAATTTAGAAGGTAAAAAAAACTAAAAAGTGACTATATGCTTTCCCGCAACAAATACTGACTACAATATATATGCCCTGAAAGTTTTAGGTCCTCTGTTGAAATCCTGAAAATGAATAAGTACTGACCAGATTAGATTTTGAAAAATTATCTTCTAGATTATAACTGTTGGAGCTACGGAACCACTTCCATCAGGTGCAAAGTGACCCTAATTTCTTATATTTACTAATATAAATTTAAAGTATACTTATACTTAAACATTTATTTTTGTAAGTATAAGACACCCAAATACACATACATAGTCCATACTATACAAAACGCGTACGCGTTTTATTTCTTTAAATAAAACACGTACACATTTTGACTTATTTAAAACGCATATGCATTTTGCCTTCTCTAAAACGCGTACACGTTTTTCCTTCTTTAAAAAGCATACGCATTTTAGGTTCGGTAATTACCAAACCAAAAAAATTAAAACGTGAGTGCATTTTAGCAAAACGCGTACGCGTTTCATCTATTTTTGGGTTTTTGCCACTTTTTGGCTCCCCAACTTTGTGCGCTTACGAGCGGCGCCCAAAAAGGTATTAGCAAAGTAGGGGAAATTCCATTCAGTATTGTGGAACAAATGAAGAAGACCAACCCGAGCATCACTATGTGGGACGCACTCTCAATTCCTTCTCAAGGAACTTGTTGGGAGAGGCTTTGAATAATTTTGGTACAACTGATGGGTCAATAGGTCGTAGAGCAGTAATGGCAACAAGTCTATGTCAACCAAAAGGGAAAAGCATTCCTAAGGCCAACAAACCACCGCCATTCTATATCTCCTTGATCATTGGTGATCATTTGGTCCGTAATTGCATGATTGATTTTGGAGCTAGTAGTTCCGTTATGCCCAAGCAGATTACAAACGTGTTGGGAATACCGTATACTCCAATTTCAAGGGGGTTGTCCAGTTAGATGATACATCAGTTCAAACTGTTGGAGTCATTGAGGGACTCTAGCTTATTATGCCCCAGTTTTTCGTTCACATAAGACATCAGTTATTGATCTTGCTCCTCTCTTTGTTGTTTGCTTATGACGATATTTTACTGCCAAGATGGGTGGTTACCTATCATCAGATTGGTCACATATGATCCTCAGAACTCAGTACGGGACGAAGGTGACTATAAGAGCAGAACCAATTTTCCATAA
Source organism: Taxus chinensis (assembly GCA_019776745.2). Classification (NCBI taxonomy): domain Eukaryota; kingdom Viridiplantae; phylum Streptophyta; class Pinopsida; order Cupressales; family Taxaceae; genus Taxus; species Taxus chinensis. The sequence goes on along the minus strand of CM034156.1, from coordinate 553,183,609 downwards.
TCATGTGGAGCCTTACACTGTTAGTCCCATAAACGGAAATTATGCCATTTGTGACCCAGAAGAGGAAGATGTTGATCATGAACCAACTACTCTTGTAGAGGAAGTTCTTGATACAGTGCTTGATGAGGTAAGTGTAGATCATTAATATGATCCTTACACTTATTTCCTGGCAGATGAAGAGTCTGGTTTACTATTTTTGGAGGAAACTGGATTGGGTACATACTGCATTTATGAAGAAGATATGATCGTACCTCAATTGGTTAAAACATAAAATAGTTTCGAGGGACTGTGGTGATTGTTCTTTGATGGCTCGAGGAGCAAAAATGGATCCGATGCGGGAGTTATGTTGATTTCTCTAGAGGGAAATAAATACTTCTCATCTTTTCGGTTGGGATTTAGTTGCACCAATAATGCCACTGAATATGGGGCCCTCATACAAGGGATTCAACTAGCTCAGAAGAGAGGAATCAAGGCTCTGACTGTTTTTGGAGACAGTGAGTTGTTTGTGCATCAAGTGACAACACACAGTCCATCAAAAAATGATCTCTTAAAGATCATATAAGAATTGAGTTTGGGACTTGATTGAAGATTTTGAAGCTTTTGGGATCCATGCAGTTCCTAGAAAGCAAAATCAAGATGTTGATAGACTTGCTACAATTGGCTCGCAATACGACATACCGGTGGACATCATGAAAGAAGGGCAGAAAATGGTCAAAATGGTGGTCCGTCCCGCAGTTCCTGATAATTTGAGTAGCTGACAAGTATTTGATAGTGATAAACAAATTATTCTTTTCCTGTAAGAAGAAGCGGAATTTGTTGCAAAACACCAAGATAAATTGCAAAACTCATATGGCGATCAAATTATACAGTTGAAGGGAAATAAGCTACCAAAAGGCTTAGTTACTCTAGAATCCATCTTCAATTTAGATGACCAAGCCAAAAGAAAAAGCACAAATATGGTGGTCAAGGAAGAAGATTTTGAGGAAGTCGAGGTGACAAGTGAAAAGCTTTTAAAGATTGGTAAAGTATGTACTACTGAAGAGAAGAAATATTTCATCGAACTGTGTCAAGAGTATCATGACATTTTCACATGGAGCTACAAGGACCTACGTGGTTTTGATCTCAAACTAGCACAACATACCATCGAGTTGGATCCTAATGCCAAGCCAGTTCATCAGAAACAAAAGGTCGATTAACCCCAAAATTGAGCCACTAATGAGAAAGGAGCTAACTAAACTCATCGAGGCTTGTATAATTTTTCCTATCAAGCATTCATCTTGGGTGGCCAATTTGGTTCCAGTACGGAAGAAAAATGGAGAAATTCGGCTATGTGTGGATTTCAGAGATTTGAACCATGCCTCTTTGAAAGATCATTATCCTCTTCCATCAATGGAACAAATTCTTCAAACAGTGGCAGGAGCTCAGAGGTTTTCTTTGCTCGATGGGTATTCAGGTTATAATCAGATTCTTGTTCAAGAATCTGATCAATTTAAAATGACCTTCACCACCAAATGGGGCACGTATGCTGATAATAAAATGCCATTTGGATTGTCCAATGTCAGAGTTACTTTTCAAAGAGCTATAGACATGGCGTTTAAAGGACTAATCAATGATATTATCTTGGTTTACCTAAATGATATAACTGTGTACTCTAAGCATGCTGGTGACCACATTACACATCTAAGGAAGGTGTTCCGAAGGTGTAGGGAATTTGGGGTTTCATTCAACCCTAAAAAATGTATTTTTGCAGTACATGAGGGAAATTTGTTAGGACATGTTGTTTCAACAGAAGGACTATCTATCGATCCAACAAGAATTCACTCAATTTTATCCCTCTCCCTTCCAAGTCACAAAAAGGGACTCCAAAGTTTTCTAGGCACCATAAATTTCATGCGGAGATTCATTCCCTAATTCACAGAATTAGCTAAACCACTACAACTATGCTGAAGAAAAATATGTCATTCTCATGGAAAAAAGAAGGGAAGAGAAAGCTTTGAGGCCATCAAAATGGCCATTTCTCAAGCTCCCATGCTAGTGAACCCTAGGTTTGATAAATATTTTATTCTCTATGCTTTTACAGGTCACGAGATTATTTCAGGCATCCTTACTCAGCAAAATGATGATTTGATGGAGCAACCAATTACTTTATTCAGTCAGTCCCTCAAAGACTATGAGCTCAAATATTCATTTGTTGAGAAACAAGTCTTTGTAGTTATTCGAGCTCTGAAGAAATTTAAGCACATGTTGTCCAACAACAAAATTCATGTGATGGTTTCTCATCCTAGTGTCAAGGAATTTTTGTTGAACAAAGAGATGAATGAGAAGCGTGTTGGATGGATCACGAAGGTGATGGAGTATGACGTACACATCAAAGTCACTAAAACTTGTCAGAGGTAAAGGTTTGTGTTAGCAGCTTGCTGTAGACATGGAAACTAAAGGTGATGAAGATGTTGCACTCTTGAATACTAATGAAGGTGATGATCAAGTTGATTGGTTATCTAAGATGAAAAATTTCCTTCTCTCGAGGAGTATATCCTTCAAACATGGATAAAAGTCAAAGACATACCTTCCGTCTTTAGTCTATTCCATATGTCCTAGTGAGTAATGTTCTTTTTTGAAAGGATTTGAACGGTGTTCTTCTTTGTGCATGAGACCAGAACAGGTAAGTAAGATACTAGAAGAGTTCCAAAATGGCCTATCTGGAGGACATTACTTTACGCATGAACAACTGCTACCAAGATCATGCGGGTTGGTTACTATTGGTCAATATTTGTTCAAAGATGCCCATCTTTGGGTGAGGAAATGTAAGGAATGTGCCCTTTTTCACTGGCAAGCAGAAGTTGGCAGCTCTTCCACTGCACCCAATTCAAGTGGATCAACCTTTCATTCAATGGGGGTTGGATTTCATCGGGATGATTAATCCTCCATCCAGTGATGGACATAAATGGGTTCTTACTGCAACAGACTACTTTACTCGATGGACAGAGGCAGTAACATTGAAAGAAAGCAATGAGAAGGAAGTCCTCGATTTCTTGGAAAATATAATGACAAGGTTCAGTGTTCCATTTACAGTTATTTCTGACAATGCAATGGCTTTTCTCATCTGAAGTTGAGTGAATGGGCTGTTAAGAATGGGGTCTACCTCAAGACTTCGTCCAATTACTATCCACAAGGAAATGGAGTTGGCCGAGTCTAGCAACAAGAACCTCATAAGAATTATCAAACGCACAATGGAGACTAACAGGAGGACTTGGCATACATAGCTTAAGACTTCCTTATGAGAAGATCGAATCACACCTAAAAGAGCCATCAGGAATTTTCCCTTCATGCTTGTATATGGAAGGGAAGCAAAGCTTCCGAAAATTCTCTCCTTGGAGTTAGCCTTCTTTGGAGTTAGCTCATCAACTTGAGGTTATGGAGAATGATTCCTTCTCGGTGAGGTTTTCTAAACTCATGGAGTTGGAAGAAGTGTGAAACAAGGCTATGAGAACTTTGGAACAACATCAGGCTCAGGTTAAGAAATACTTTAACAAGAAAACTTTTGACAGACATTTTCAAGAGGGAGATTTAGTTCTCAAATGGGATGAAGATAGAGCCAAACTAGGAAGACATGCCAAGTTTGACGCTCTCTGGAGCGGGCCATACATCATCACGAGTTGCAAAGAGGTGAAATTCATTTCATATCCAAGCTCAATGGAGAAGAACTACCCATTCACATGAATGGGATACATCTCAAAGCTTGCTTTTGAGATTGTTCCACCCCTTGTACAGTGCTCTTTTTGTCTTTTCCTCCAAGTGCTTCACACATTGTTTTTGTTTTCTTTTCCTTTTCTTTTTTTTTTTCTTTGTTTGTGCTCTGAGTGTAGTTTGCTTTCAGGACTCTTTTTCCCAATGGTTTGTATAAGGCTATTGGCCCTAAAGCTTAGCAAACAAGCATCTCTGGAGGTCGTCCAAAAATGTTAACCTTTAAATCTTACCTTGAAATCTTTTTCCTGAAAGATGTTAAAGTTCAATTCTGAAATTATTAAATTTTTTTCTAAAATCTTTCAGCGCTAAAAGTTTTTAAAATGTGTTTAGGGTTCTCCGAAAGTCCAAAGTCCAAAATTTCAGGCTTTGGATTTCATAGGTTTTCCTTTTCGGATGATTAAAAGTGTAAAAGTTGAAATTTTTGATTTCGGAGTTCCAAACTCCAAAGCCCGAAAGTCTGAAATTTTGGAGTTTCAGAATTTTGGAATTCGGAGGTCTCTTTTGGTAAATTTTTATTTTTTCAACTTGGAGTTCCAAAGTCTGAAACTCTAAAGTTCCAAAATTTTAGAACTACGGGCTTTCAGGTTTCAGAAGTCTATGTTGCCATTTTAAGAAATTTCTTCTCGGAGTTTCGAAGTCCGAAACTCTGAAGTTCCGAAATTTTGGAACTTCAGACTTTTGGGTTTCAGAAGTCTCCCATCTAATTTTCGATACTTTTGCTTTCAAGTTCCAAAGTTCCAAAACTCTGTAAGTTCTGAAATTTTAGAACTTCAGACTTTCAGGTTTCAAAGTTTTCCGTTATCTTTTCACAATATTCGTCTCTCAAGTTTCGAAACTCCGAAGTCCAAAACTTCAGAATTTTGGGGTTTAGACGTTCTATGAGCATTTAATTCTCACCAACCTTCACACATGTTTGGGCTTTCGAGCATTAATTTCAAGTTTTTCTATATAAACTCAAGTTTTTACCTATCATTTTCACCTGAGTTTTTGCTCTGACAATTCTGATTTTTACTGCATTCTTTGTACTTTCGAGGCGTCATTTTCAAGGTAATTTTGTTTGGTTATTTCTTCTTGGTTTATGATCTTTTTCAGGTTTTTCTTCCTTGTTTATTTTATTTTGTTCTTCCTTATTCTATTTTGAAATGGAAACCTTGTTCATCCACCATGTTTTCCTTAAAAAAAATTCCTGATCTCCATAGTTCCAAAATCCAACTTGTGCAGGCATCCATCTCAAATTGCATTATAGTTTTTCAAGATCTTCCTAAGTGTTTGACTTGATTTTCGTTCCTTCGGTAGATTCACAGTTCACAATTTTATTTTGGAGTTTCAGAAGTTTTTGTTTCGGAGTTTCAGAAGTCTATTTTTCTTATTCTTGCTTTCGGAGTTCGAAAGGTCTGTTGCTTCAGAGTTTGGAGGGTTTTTTTTTTAAGGTTTCATTTTCACAATTTTAGATGATTCCTTTTTACAAAATTTGGAAGTTTGGGTTTTAGGATGTTCAGAATCTTTTAATTTTTAGAGTTTCAAACATCTGTTGTTTCAATTTTTACAGGTTTCACACTTTGGAACTATAATTCTTTTTAGACTTTTAGACTTCAGAATTTTGGGTCTTTTACAGTATTTCAGTTACTTTCAAATTTCTAAAAGCCCTTTTATGAATTTCCTGAATACATTGAACTTAATTTCAACCTCTTCAGAAAAAGGAAAAGAAAAGATGATATATACATTCTTAGGAGTTGCTCCTCACTCTTGTCTATCTTTAGACTTAGGGAATATAGGAGATATCGATCTTGGGCAGGTTGATTTTCCAAATTTCTAGGCAAGGGTTGTGCAAATCTCCTAACAAGAAATCCTGGATGAAGATATATATGACAGTGTTTGTTCTTGCTACCCGGTTTTCCTACATCCATGCATTTCCTTGAATTCATCTTGGCTACAAAGCCCACTTTGATGAAGGTTCTAGGTCAGTAAAAGATGTTGACGGAAAATTTGTAATTAGATTGACTTTGATTTCTTTCAAGACTTGTTCAAACTCCAGGATGTTGAGGACTACGCCATTTCACCAGAAGCAACAGTTGAACATTAGGACAAAGAAACCGAATTATGTACAAAGATTGTGATGAAGAGCTTTGGCCAAGAGTGTTGTCAAGTTGCCTAAGACAATGTTTCGATCAGAAATCCAGGAAGTAAATGATATTATCGTGTTGTTGAGTAGAAGGTTGATCCTTTCCACTCCAATGTGTAATTTCAATAATAATGTTCCTATATATTACCACCATTAAGAAAAATAAGGAATTCATACGACGGGGAGAGCATATCAGCAACTCCATTTGTTTTCAATTAAGTAAGGTTTTGTCTTTCAAAGAAATTTTACATTGACCTCTTTCTGGTCTATGTTGCAGTTGCTATGGGAGAATTCACTGGGTTAAACACTAAAGGTGGTAACAATGAGTCTTCAAAAACTTATGAATTTTATCCCCAACTTATAATGGATGAGGGGAGTAGACACTATCACAGAAGATCAATGATGCCTTCTTTGATGTTATCCTTTATCGTTTTGATAATGATTTGTATAATCGAAGGATTTCAGATGAAATTTTCAAACAAGTGCATGAGTGGGGAGAAATTTGATTCTATAATTTATGCATTTACATGCATCTGGATCTCTTGGTGTTGTCGTGCCATATCACTGCCAAGATGCCCTTCTGACAAATGGGTTTTTCTAGAGTTGATTTAGCAATTTTCTAACTACCGTAAAATCTAGAACAAATGGTACAAGGCAGGAGTCCATTTTTCCATTTCAATTGGTAGATATACTCAGTGTGAAGATGATAAGGCAAAGAATGTGGATACAGAAATATCTTTGACTTTGTTAACCTTTCATCCCCAAAAAAAATTTGACTACTAGGGAAAATTCAGTGAATCTACGGGTTTATCCAGTTCTCATGTACCCCAGTTAGAAGATATCTGGATTCATTGTCGAGATGAGTTCATTATCTTACAATTGAGTTGTATGAAAGTTTGACTCTAGATGAGGTTCGAAGCAATTTGGTATTGTAGAGATTCCAAAGGAGATGGAGGATGAGGAGGACGTATTAGATCACCAGTTTACAAGGTTAACAATGTCGCCAATCAACCATTGCCTTTAGTTGATGGTATGTATCAAGAATGTTGCAACCTACTCCGAGGAGAGGGTGGGGCTCTATATTTGTAAGAACAATAATTGGAGAGAGTACCTTGAGAATTTACCCAAAGGGTTAGAAAAAGAAACTATCCAGAACATAAGCCCAAAACAATGATTTCCAACACCTAGGAAAAGGGAAAAGGTCTATCTAAAGGGCCCATATACAAGATGATTGCATTCATTCTTTGGAAGTTTGTTCTCCAAGGCTCCTGATAAAGACAAAGTGCCTCTAGTAATACCAGTATTAGAAAAGTTTGAAGTAATTCATTCTCCAAGTGTGTCAGAAGAAGTTTTCATCAACCTCTTTCTCTGCCATTATCACTTCCTCCATCATTTCCTTCCTCTTCTACATTCAATTCTTCTTCCATCCCCAATCATGGCCCAATTGTATTTCATATCTTCCTATTCTCTCAGGTCAGGGGAAGATGATGAATGGATCCGGATTCCACATTGCTTCTTATACAATTTTTGATTTAATTCCATCTCAACTTCTAGCCTAATTGTATCCACCCCTGGGGCTATTATCACTCCACCTCATCTATGGATGAAGCACCTCCATTCCAGATAACTAATGTTACTAGTGCTATTGTGTTTTCTAGACTCAAGGTACCAAGATCAGTCATTCCATTCCATCATCATACTTATACCAAGAAGTAATTGTTTCACCAGACTTCTAAAAAATAAGAAGAAAGTGCTATGGTGGATTATAGATCCCAGTGTGTTTGAACATACTCTGAGGAAATGCCAAGTGGAAAAAGATCATATCCAACCTATGTGGAAACCACTAATGAGATGGATCGTAAATTACTACTCTCGTTGAGGGAAAAGAAACTATCACATAGCTGACTACGAAATTTCAAGATTTTCAATAGGTAATATTGAAACACATTCCGGGGATCAAAATATGTGCAAATGACTCTCAGAAATTTATTGGAGAAGTATGATAAGGAAAAATATTCTAAGGATAACTAAAATTAAAGGTTGAACAGCTCACTGCCCTATTGACAGGTTAGTTTCATGCTAGAATTTTACAAGTCGACTGAAGAAAGTGGTAGGTAAACTTAAAAGGATCCCAGCCAAGGTAGCGAGAGAGATTTTTACAACAGATATGGTGAACCATTACGCATGTGGTCCAGAGGAAGGGGAAGTGCAAGGAATTATCAAGTGCTTTATTGACTATAAGTATCAGATGGCTTCCTAGGAGAAAGAGAAAGAGAAAACTGAAGAAGGAGAAGGTGTTGTAGGGCCAAGCTGAAGCTAGGCGGCCATGGAAGGATAGTTCCAAGCTTTGGATTAGTCCAAGTTGCAGGGTTGACTGAGTCAAACCTTTGCAACCACTTTCCTATTTTTATGGGAGCATGTTCCTTGAAACTTAATTACATTCTATTTTTAGTAATTTTTAGTTAAGGTCCAGCTGTAATGGCTCAACCTAAAAACTTATAAATAGTTAAGTGCATGAAGTTTTAAAGGAGAGATAGATCATTGGGAAGTTAATCTTCAAGTTGGAAGATTTCTTTGAATACTTTGAAGCCTTTCAATTACATTTAGAACAATATTTTTCCATGAAGAATCTGATTTATTGTGTTAATAGTTGATCAATGTATGCTTTGTGGATGCACAATTCCTTAGTGTAAGTGATTAACTTACCTTTATTTCATAATATCTTATTTCATTTTATGGGAAAGTGATGTGATTATCTTGAATATTAGTTGTGTAAAGATTATTTTCCTTATGTTATAAATTTGCATTATCATTGGCTATCATAAGTGAAAGAGATGTTTGGCATGTGCATGTTTTATATCATCACAGTTGTTGATTGTGCATTCGATCATATTTGATCTATTAGGTATATTTGGGGTTTTGCAAGGGAATGTATGCTATTTTGTCTGTGGCTCATTATTTTCTCTATCTAAATAGCATAAGGTGAATTGGATTGTGATGGTTGCTTTATCCTTTCTGAATTAACCCTTTTCCGATGTGAAGATCATACAATTATCTAGTTATACTCTTGGTGCATCACCGAATTATCCTCATTTGTTATTTCTAACCATGAACCCCATGAACTGATTAGATTAAAGTAATTTTAAAGTGTTTTAGCCTTACACATCGATCTTAAATTGGGTGCCCTAAGTTACAAAGGAATCCAACCTTCTCTAGAGGTTCATCCCAAGGTGACAAAGTCTCACACCTTGGGGATGTTTCAATGTTGCACGAGATCTTTATTGGACATCTTACGGCAAGGACAAGTGCTTTGTGCCTATTGGATCATTCGGAGCACATGTGAAAAGGAAGCTTGGAAGGTGCTCCTTCAACATGGCACTGCAGAAGGCACCCGTTCTGGCCACTATGCTTGGAAAGGCATTGTCTTTGCCAACCTTCTCTTGCACTTATTCTAGTCAAAGTGTTCTTGCCCCTATTCTAGCCAAAGCGGTGGGGTACCTCTTTGTGATCAAAACGCATTTGGAAAGCTTGGGAGCAGATTAAGCCATGGGCTTATGTGGAATGGCAATGGCTTCCATGATGACCTTTCTTTTAATGTCCACTCTTTGTGGTGGTCCCCCATTTTTCAATTCCAAGATCGTTGTTTAGCAGAGGTTCCTTGGATTCCTGCTCTCCTCTTCTTCAAGCGCACAATTTGCACTATCCAAGACCTTTTCTGCAAGCACACTCAATCTTGGTTGCCCTGACAAGATCTCAAAGAAAAAATTCAAATTGACTCTGCTAGATAGAGCCCTCATCACCAACATAATTTCCTTAGTGCCAGATCACATGATCCATAAGATTGTTGTTTTTTAGACTCGTCTGTGGTGGACGGACTAGAAGTGGTATGTGGACACCCCCTTTCCGGAATTATCTAGCTAGCCAAGGCTATGTTTGGCTTAAGCCACATCTGCCTATGGTGGGTAAGCTTAACACCCAATGGGGAATTCAGTCCTCACCATCTCTCAGAAAAGGAGATTTCTTTTAGTTTGGTCCGCCTATGTTGGAACCCAAAATTACACACTTTCTATGGCATGTTCTCCACCAAGGCCTCCCGTTTGGATCACGTCTTGTGCAAACTGAGAGTTGTTGCACCAAACTGCCCCCTACTGCGGGCATCTAAAAACTCTCCCACACCTCTTCTGATACTGGCGCAAATCCCAGGGGGCATGGAGTTGGATTCACTCTTTCTTTGACCCTTTTCATCTGGAATGTTTCACTTGGTAGCATGTTATCCTAGGAGTCAATCGTCGAATGTTGCACAAATTTACCTAGATTTGGCATGCTTTTAGAGGGGAACTTTTATTTTGGTTATGGAAAGAAAGGAATGCTTGGTTTATTTGCTAATGTTGAAGTTGATCAACACTTCTCTATTTAATAACCAGTTTGTCGTTATCGCGAATGTCTTGCTTCAAATTCAGGTTCAAGCCAATAAAGTGGCAATTGAAGTGGAACACCTTCTAACACTTCTGCGCCACTGGGGCGACACCCCCTGCAACATTGCGAGAGAGTTGTCATCCCCCCTCTTGGTCGTTCCCCGTCACGTGGCAGTGCTAATGAGTGTTAAAGAGGTGGTGGCCACCGGAGCCGCTCCCAACACCGGTCATCTCAATCGCGCCCGTCGATACCCTTGTACGCCAGCTTCCTCGGAGGAGCTTCTCTCATTTGCCTTCAACCTACCACCGAGGTTGGGACGTCCCCCCACCGCCCAACTAACTCGGTTAGGGCTCACCGGCTGCTCCCAAGCCACACTCCCATGACGGATGGAGCCTCCCTTCTCCGCTTGATAAATTTCCAAGGTTGGCTTTAGCCTTCTCGCCCTCTCAGGCCTCTGCTAAAGAAATTGAAGAAGGAAGCCAACTCGGCTTAGGCTGGGATGAGTCAGATTTCGACAAAGACTTGCCTGCTTTTGGTTGGGCATGAGCAAGACATGGCCCCTGCAGGACAACACTTCACAACAACGACTTAATTAGTTGTCTTTGTTTTTTGTGATGCTTTGTACTATCCCTTTGTTCCTAGGCTTTTTTGCCTAGTTTGGTTCATGGCTTTAGGGCGTGCTTCCATACTGCTCGTTTTTTTTTGTGAATTATCTTGTATCATTTTACTTGTTAATATAATATAAGATCATATTCATCCAAAAATATGGAGTTTGAAAAGGAAAAAGTATGACTGATTTTTGTTGATGGAAAAATTAAGTTAGTAAGCATTAGTGCCTTTAATATTATGTTAAACATATGGGTAAGATGCCTCCTCAACTCTTGTCAGTTTTATTCTCTTTGAACACTCTTCAACATATATGCTTTCTTGTAAATAAAGCCATAGAGTGTACTTGAAGAAAAAATTAAGTTAGTATGCATTAGTGCCTTTATTATTCTATTCAACATATGGGCTAAGATGCCTACCACAATTCCTGGTAAGTTTTATTCTCTTTGAACACTCTTCGACATATATAGTTTGTCGTAAATTAAGCCATAGAGTGAACTTGAAGATTGTCTACATCTAGTTGTAAACAATTCATCTAGGTTCACATGCATTGTTGTCTATGCCCAATTATATCATGTTATTAGTTGTCACTCAAACAAAAGGATGCTTCCTTTCCACATGACTAGGTTGCAGTAGGATGTATGACACAAAGTGGAATCCCACTGGACCCATCCATAACAGTTTTTACCACTAAGATAGAGAATGAAATATCTTTTGTCAGGGTATTATCGTCCCTTCAATAAACAAAGTCTCTTAACTGAAGAACTCTATCAAGATTTCTAGCATTGAGTTTCTCTTAAGCAGAAATGGCATCTATATGTACATGTTAAAAACTTATTTGAATTTTATTTCATTTGATTAGTATTTAGTGGTCTTCTTATAAAGGAGTGTAAAATTGAGATCATTGCAATTGTTTCCATAGTAATGGTCGATGTAACAATGGTACAAAGAAGGAAGTGTCATTTTCATGTAAAAAAATAGAAATAAATCTCATTGTTGAAATAAATTCTGATGAGGTTTTAAGTCTTAAGCCTTTGAATATGACAAAAACAATAGAAAATTTGAGAAGAACATGTCTTTATCTCTCATGCTTAATGGGGTGTTTGGCTATTCATTGTCTTCACTTTACAATCCAGTTCATAACACTTCAGGTTGTACTACACAGACACACAAGGCCATAGATTACATAGAGAATTGTCATTTAGTAATATGCTACTTGTGACCACACACAAGACATTGTTTAGTTGTGTGGAAATAATACACTCAAGTGATCAATTCGAAAGTTAATTTTTTTGCCATAACATTGTCAATTCCAAAAGTTAAATGTATGCTATACAAAAAATTGTCTTCGTTTCTGTATTTTCTCTTTCTTCTTGTACTACTGTTTGTAGACGCGTTCTCTCTTTGTGATGAATTTGAGTGTTTGAAGTGACTTATTCTATGAGGTCAGAAAATTAAGTTGGTTTGTGAAAATAATTAATTTAATTGCCCATTTTAGTTTATGTTCTCAGCAGCTTGGTTTGTGTATTACGAGGCAAAGGTGAGAACAAACCTTTCTAAGTGTATTTACTGATTTCCTAGAGTTGAAAATTGATTGAGACATTTATAAGAAATGGTTTTTAATAACCTTTTAATTTTTGAAGGCAGTATGTAAGTAGTTTCTTTCATCCGATTGGTAGAGGTTTTGTTGGTACCATAGGTCATGTTTGCATAGGTATTAGTTTCCAACATATTACTGTTATCAGCACTTGGCATGATAAATGGACTTGGCTGTAGCAGGATGCTTCTAGGAATTTTAGGATCCTTGCAACATGATTCCTAAAAAAACATTTATGCAAATATTAGTATTTTTTGTATGCGATTATTCTTTGGTGTGATGAGATGGACTTAGCTGTGGTCGGACTGGGTTAACTGTATACAGTTTTAAAGGAGGTGCAGTGTAATCAGTTTTCCTGTAAAATCTCACCATTGTGTGTATTTCTCTAGGACCCTGAACCTGTTCTCTCAAATTGTGTTTAAGATTTTTAAGACTTTAGGTTTCTATTAAAAATTTTATCCAGAAAACCCTCTTCAATAATCCATTTCAAAGACACATGATGTAGCATATGAAATATCTATTGAAGTAATTGGGATACGATAAAGCAATTGATCAGTATGTACCAATTCACAGCTTAAGTGAGAGAATAATTTATTCTAATGTTAGCAGGCAACATGAGAAGACACATAGGCCAAGATTTCCACACCGGAATTGGAAATGGCTGCTGCAATTTGAGACCTAGGACTCGAGAAGCAACAGTTGCAAGGTGCCCAAAGGCGTATTGTTCTTTGGTCAGCACAACAGCCCCATACATTTTTTTTGTAGCAGCCTTAAAGATAGTATATTTATTCTTGACTCAATAAGCTTCAAGAAGGTGTGTGATTGTTTTTCTCTACTCTAGATAATGTTCTCTACAAATGGTTGGGAAGTGAACTTCAGCCTGTTTCTAATTTCTGTTTTTGTTGTACATCACCTTGACATTTTTTCACATGCATTTCATAGTGAAAATCAGCTACGGGCATTCCATGCCACAGAAGAAGAAATTGGCAGCTTTGCAACAAAAATAATAGGGACAATTAAATGGAATGTTGAGAATTCTGAAAGACGGGGGACACTATGTATTGCAAAATATATGGATTTGAGACGAGAAGACAAAATCTTTGAGTGGTAGTAACTAGATTAAGAAAAAAAGTCATGGCAAGTAACACTGGAAAAGATGGAACTATAAGGGAGGAAGCAGCTTCTGATGAAGCAGAGACACCTAAGAAATAGAATGTGCCAGCGATTCTAGCAGTGTTGTAAGGTGCAATAGAAATAAAAGAACAAATGAACATGCACTTGAGGACTGGGAAAATGGTGGCACACAAGAAGACTGTGCAAGCACACTTTAGATCACACAAAAGAATACAAGACATGACAATAAGGTTATGAATACCAAGCTAAATTGGGATGATGAACAGAGTGGCACTGAAAGGGTTCTTGCAACTGAAGCAAAAGCCGACTCGGTAGAAAGCTAGAACATCATGTATATGCTACAGATAGTGACGCAGCTAGATCAGAGAAGAAATCAAGAGGGAGGATCCCAGAGGATGATGTGCTACATATTGCGAAGGAGATTTTAATCTGGAAGGAGAACCAATGCGAATCAAAGATAAAGAGTAGGCTCAAATGTGCCGGGAAAGAACAGAAATTGCTGCTGAAAATCAAGGGGAAACATTAAATACTAGGAGTGGTGCTGAACAAGAAAAAGTACTTGATATGGCTAACACTAGTAGGAACCCCACTATTGCATGCCATTCTATCAGAAATGTAGTGAATCAAGATGGGCATAGATTGTTTCCTGGCAAATTGCAGAAGGTAGATGAGATGGCTTCCAAATTAATGAATGATGTGAATATCATAACAAAAACTGATCTATTAACATCAAAGGTTCCCTAGTAGTTGGGAATTAAGCACCCTCTTGGGTCATTTTTAATGTGATAATGAGTCCCTTTGGAGCGATGAGAGAAAACCATGGATTGGAAGAACCAGTGATGAGGGCCTTTATTGAGATTTTGATGCTAGCCAAATTTTGTTAAGGCATTACGTCAAACATTTTGTGTGCATCTCTCGGTTCTCCCATTCTTGGTATATCATTGAAATCATCCCATTCCAAGAGACAACATCTCATTGTGGCATTATGTTCAAACAGTTGGGAGTGTATCATATAGCCTACCATTCTGGGTATTATCCTGTGATCATGGTGTTACATGAAGACACTGTTTGGTGGAGGCATTTCAATTAAACACTTTTCATGCATAGTCAATTCTTCCATTTCTTGCATGAGGTGTAAGCATGGCATTGTATGACATTGCATCGGACATGGTGCAGCTCTGATAATTCATAGCCGATGGCAGTTTTTTCTTCTTGGCATAACATTGCTTCCAGACTAGATATGCCCACAAGGGGATAAGAAGGCTTGTGGTACTGTTGTACTCTTAAAGTGACTGATATTATCATTTCAATGTTGAAACTTTGCACCATCAAGGAGCGAAAATTTCCTTAAAGCTTTCACCAAGGATTATATTTTGGGCTGAATTTATTTGAAAAAAATGACTAGTTTTTGAGATTGGTTAGTATTTCTATTATCAGAAAAATATCTCTCTGCGATATAAATGTGCAACAAATTTTTTTTACAAAAAAATGTTGAAACTGAAATGGACACACATTAAGCTAAGATGGTCAATATAAAGAATCAACATACAAAAAAGCCACGGATCATTTGACAAAATGTATTCTACAATGAAGTGTGAACCCTTCTAAATTTAAATTTTGTAGATGGATAAACCAAACCCCTATAAACATTTTATTCCTAGTTATTTATCACATAAGAAAACCTACTTAGACAATTGTCAAAAACACTCCCGGAGCCTTCAGTGGACTATATACAAATTTATCTTTCAAACTCAATTTTTGCATTGTTGTTTGAAGGTATACTCAGTAAAACAAAATCTCATGTAGGATTTCTTCTTAACTAACAGTTCCAAGCTCAATGCAAGAAGCAGGATAATCTTCAGCTTCCAATTGCAGCAGCCATTGAGACTTTCAAGCAAAAATCATGGAATGACATTTTTTAATGAGGCGGACTCAATTAAGCAAAAATCATGCAGGAATTTATTTATATCTGCTATTTTTTTTGTGAACCTGCTCAAAAATCTGTAATGTCCCCTTCTCAGGACATTTTCCACATTGAAGACCCTCAACCCAATGGGTTCGAGGACTGAGCTCGAAATTTGTCCTAAGATGTTTGTTATCTATTTTGTAACCCCCTGGAGGGATCTTTAGTTAGTTAATGTGCACATAGGATAGTTATCTTTATTATTTAATTAAACATAATAAAAGTGCACATATTAGAGACTTTATTTTATAATAAGAGTTTATGTTTTTCCTCCAAAAGGGAAAATGTCGGTCATTGGATATTGCACCCCCTGTACTCTATAAAAGGAGGTCGCATTTCCTTTAGAGGGGTATGTTGATTGATCATTTTATCTCTCCATGCTTGGAGAAATGAGATGTATGCCCTAGTTCTTGCATTGTGCTCTCTCTCATTTGGATCCGTTATTGAAGAATATTGAAGACTCCATTGTTCTCTCCATTGTGCCCTTTTGTGTTAAGTAAATTTATGCAATATTTCCTCTATTCTAGCATTGACGACTTGCTCTAGGGTGTGACACAATTATTTGAAGCATAAATCTGCATGTGGGTGAATGTTTTGTGGTACTTTGTGACTGTTATTATTGCTGCAATTTATTAGAGGCAAATCGACTTGGTTTGGGGTTTGATCTATCATGCTTTGAGGTTGTTTATGCTAGATCAAGGGCTGATTGTTTGAATGTTTTAGAAGGGTTGTATGAGATGAAATTAATTTATAGCATTTATAGCATTTATTCTAACCATAGCGACTTGGAGGCAGATTTCTGGGGCAATTTTGAGTGGGTTTCAACAATTAGAAAATTTAGTCTGATAGTTCATTGAAGAGCTCTTTATTTCTACTTTATTATGCAATTTGTTTCATGCAAAAAATCCAAGTATTGAGTAAGATATTAATTTTTGAAGTTTTAGCTCTTCTGGGTTCATTTTAATTAGTTAACTATTATAAATTTCAGATCTGCAGTTTGGTATCAATTTAATATTGACTGTGGTTGTAGAAATTAGGAGGAATAAGGAGAAAGTGATTTCATAATTTTTTGGAGTTGATTTGGTGACTTAAATGTGCTAGGCGACCTACTTTTTAGGAAAAAAATTAGGCTTTCGTGTTTGCTATGCGAAATTTGGTTTTAGAATATTATTCTTCATATTTGTGTGGCCCAAAATCCAAAGTTTGAAGATTTTTGCTTAGATGGTTAAGCGGGAAATAATTTTGGAAAACTGCAGGAGTTGGGGTTTGAATATTAATTATTTTTCAACTGTTAAAAAATCTAATTTGAATGTGTTTAAATTCCAATCGTTTTCTTCCAATCTATCCCACCACCTTGGCTAGTTCCAACCCCATTTGGGTTCGAAATAGTTGACATTGAGATATTTTAGGTTGAAGCAAAAGGGTTTATCCATTCTTTGCTTGATTTTCCCCATTTTCTAAATTGTCCCAAAAGGGGACATTACAAAATCACAACTGGTTTTTGGCTATTTACATTATCATTTACTAATATAACCACAACACTAGCCGAAACTATATAATTAGGTCATATGTTAAATATTCGCCCATCCCCCATAACTATTGTTAAAAATTCACCATTTGGCTAAAATTCGCCCCTAATAATTACCTGACAACACAAAAACTTTGAGACTTTGTGATGATTCTACGTGGCCTCATCTTCTAGCTTTATTTCATGAAGCACTTGGGATAGTTTTTCTGAGTGTTTTTCACTTGTTCATGGCCCTGTGACCTCTCAATGTCGATATTCCATTGATAAATGCATGGAAATGAGAACTAATCACAAAATTGGTTCTCAAATCCGATTACACTCCATTTGCATCCATTTCCATTGTGTTGTGGCCTTCGTGAACACTACAATCTTCATTTCCCTTGGGTGCAATTAAATCTGCAACTCAAACACAAAATGCCAAAATTAGACAACACATGAAAAACAAAGGAAATATAATTTTGGTTGTACATGATTGCTTATAAATATATTTTTAGTTGTGCATGATTACTTTTAAATCTGGTATGCTCTTGCATAAGACCTTCCCTTTCCAATGTGTTGTGGCCTTCGTGAACATTATGATCTTCATTTCCCTTGGCTACAATTAAATCTGCAACTCAAGCACAAAATGCAAAAGTTAGACAAAACATAAAAACAAAGGAAATATAATTTTGGTTGTGCATGATTGCTTATAAATATATTTTTAGTTGTGCATGATTACTTTTAAATCTGGGATGCTCCTGCATCAGATGTAATGTCCCCCATTTCTGGACATTACCTATATATGACAGTTCACTCTTTTCAAGCAATGTAATCCCTTGGTATGCCTAGCGCTACAAGTGGAAGCTTCTAGATAGCTGAGAAAAGTGCACATAGGATAGGAATTTCTTAGAATTAAATTAAGAAATTAAATAAAGTGCACAAGATAATAGATCATTAATTTTTTTGTTATGGTGTCTTAGGGAGAAAGCATTAAATGATTGAACATTGGAGATTGCACCTCTTATTTCTATAAATGAGGGGTCGCATTTCCTTGGTAGGGTATGCTGATAAATTATTGATATCTGGCTCCCTGCGGGGAGAAGGGATGTATGCCCAAATATGACGTTTGCTCTCTTTCTCTTTCGTTGTTGAAGTATCACTCTCTTGCTGTTGAAGAATTAATTGAAGATATCCTTTTGCAAAGTATATTCTCTTTGTTGTGCATGAATGAATCTTTCTCTTGGTAGCCATTATTGTAGCAACTACTGTAACAACTGTTTTGAGGAGGGAAAATACCATAATTGCTAGTGTTTAAATCCCCTTTTGGCAGTAATTCCTTTGTAAGGTGATTTATGCATGTTTTGCCCTAGCTCGGAGTGCCTTAATTGAACGATCTAACTGATATCTAGTTGCTGCTATTAAGATTTAATTACAGCGATTTCTTTTGTATTAAGTCTCCCATGCTTGGCGTATTCTCTTGTGTTCATATGACTGGCTATAGCTAAGCATTTTGGTGGAGTATTTTAATGTGCAAGCTATCTTTCCCTAAGCCAGCGTATGCCTACAAGGTTTGTGATCATTTCAGCGACTAATGTGAAAGGGAAGTCTGCAATATTGATGATATTTCTGCCCTGTGAATTAATTAGATTCCAAGTAAAATCTGGGTGTTAATATACTATGGCAGAGACCAGCTTTAGTGAGTATGATATGAGTCTGTGCATTTATTAATCTTCTTTAGCAGCGATCTGTATGAAGGAGGGGTTTGAATATAATTTTTAATGCTTCATAACACCATGTTTGCATGAGTTTCGAGTGTGAGAAAGTCTCCCTTTGACAGCGAACTGTATTGGACTCTCTTGAACTGTATTTTGTCTATCTTTTGGGCCTAATATCAAGCAAGATACAAATTCTAGAAATTATCTCGTGCTCCAGCAGTCAAGGGTTGCAAATTTCTGAGTGTTGCTATTTGTTGTTAGTTTGTTTTATCCCACTTGCAGCGATCTAGTTGAGGGATCTCTATATTTGTTCAAATGGCTGGGCTTGATCCGAATGCACGAAGTATTTATTTGTTTATCAGCTGGGTTACACATTTTGTATGACTTCCAAAGTAGTATTTGAATTGTGAATGGAAGACACAAGTATCGTTGGCTGGGTTCATTCATTTTGGCTCTAACTCTACTTGCTTAGATACCCTCTTGGTGGCTGATATTTTCCAGTGTGTTGGAGTCTCTTGTTGCAGATGTAAATGTGACATGTTGAATCGATTGGATTTGACATATGATGGCAGCAACCTAGGAAGGTATTTGGTAAAATAGTAAGTGTTTTTCTTAGCTGCCAACCATGCATTGTTTGATGGGTATTCCAAGTCATTGGTAGCAAGTTGTATGAGAAACTCAGCATCAATTTTAGTGTGCCTAAAAGCACGAAGTCAGTGATCTGTATATTGCATTTTAAGAGTTACTGCTGTGGTGTATTTTGGGGCAGCGAATGGTGTGTGTTGTTGCATAGTATATTGGAGGTAGTTTGGAATTATTATTTGATGTTTTGGCTATACTTGATCAGTTTGGGTTGATTGCTAATCATTCTTGGTGTTAGATTTACTTGTTGACTGCCATTTACCCTTGATCCCATGAGGGGGATATTACATCAGACCTTCCATGTAGTTTTGAAATGTGAGCCCCTACTCGCGTGTCTATCAAAAATTAAGAAATCGAGGCCAAGCTTTTCAATCTTGGCTTGGTTCAACAGGTTCTATCAATCTATTACTCCATTCGACCAAATATTCTTTGTATTTCTTGCCTCTAGTCTGTTTAACAACTATTGAGTTTAGAATTGACTCAATTCCCTCTTGCTCCTTTTTTGGAAGTTGTTTCTACCACTGCAATCCTTGTGTTCATGGTTGCTTTTAAATATATTTTTGCTTGTGCATGATTTCTTATAACTATATTTTTGGTTGTGCATGATTGCCTATAAATCTGGGATGCTCCTGCATCAAACCTCCTAAGTAGTTTTTAAATGTGAGCACGTACTTACGTGCCAATGTTAAAATTTGAGAAATCGAGCCCAAGCTACTCAATCTCAGATTTGTTCAACAGGTTCTATCGACCTATTCCTCCACTTGACCAAATATACTTTGTATTTCTCACCTCTAGTCTCTTTAGTCGCTCTTGAGTTTAGAATTGACTCAATGCCGTCTTGTTTCTTTTTTTGGAAGTTGTTTTTGCCACTATAATCCTTGTGTTTCATCTCTTTTCTCATCTCCTTGTGATGTTTCCCCTTCATAATATACATTCAAATCAGAAAATTAAAAAATTGAGAAATAACCAATTCAGCTAGAAATTCGAGCCCATATGCATTAGGTGAAAACTTCTTGATGATCTTGCATGATATTATCTTCTTCCTCTTCAATTTGTTGTAGGTCCCTCTTAGAAACCTCTCTTTCCTCAAATGAGCAAGTAAAAGATCTCCAACCTCAAAGTTTTTCTACCTTCTCGGTTTTGCATGCTCTTTGAAGCTCCAATTGTTTTTCTCATTTCTCTTTCACCTATATGTGCAATTCTTGCATGTATTCAGCAAATTTTTCATCTTCAGGTTTGCAGGCTCCCTTAACTTAAACAAACTTCTCGGGTTGTGCCCATACACAATTTGGAATGTTGATTTGCTTGTACTCCTATTGACATAATCATTATTAAAAAACTTTGTTTGTGGCAACACCAAATCCTACTACTTTGGTTTTTCACCTATCAAACATCTCAACAAGTTGCATAAGATTCTACTCACAACTTCAATCCGTATATCAATTTGTGGATGGTATGTAGAACTAAACCTCAAGTTTGTATTTAACTTCTTCAATAAGGCCCTCCAAAAATGACCTACAAACTTAGCATCTCTATCTGAAATTATGCACTTTAGCAATCCATGTAATCTAACAATATTCTTAAAGAATATATTAACTATGTGTGTGACATCATTTGTCTTCTTACAAGCTATGAAATGTGCCATCTTTGAGAATCCATCAACAACAAAGATTAAATCGCTACCTTTGTGAGTTCAAGGTAACCCAAGTACAAAATCCATACTATTTTCATCCCACGGCCTCTTTGGAATTGGAAGTGGCTGATAAGGCCCCAAATCTCGACTTCATTTCCCATCCTTGGCCAATAGTATCTCTCATTTAGTTGAGACAATGTCTTAACCACTCCAAAGTGTTAAAAGCTAATGCACCACTATGCTTTTATTTGATTAGATTCTTCTTCATTGATCTTTGAGGTATGGATAACTGTTGTCCTCTAAATAGCAATCCATCTTATATGAAGACACAAATTTGCACCATTTTTTGATATCAGAGAAATGTTTTAGAAATCTTGCTAAAGACATTGTTATAGACATCAATCTGGGCTGCGTGAGTGATCTTGAGATTTGCTGCTTTCTATACTAGGGGTATGGGTAGAAAGTAGTTGAAGACATCTTCAACATTTTGGGTTGTTGAGAGATTGTGAGGAAAAGATGACACATAGAGTAGAGTTTTCTACTAGAGTGTCATGTCCCTTCCTCACGGGTCCAAGCGAACAAGCTAGAGGAAGCTAGCAATGTCATCATGTGCTTCATTTTATGCTCATTTCTTAATTGACATTGTAATTGTTGGTAAGCCTAGCGCCCAACAATAAATTAGAAATAAAAAGCTATTGGTGAGCATGTAGGCTCCAAAATACCAATTAGAAATTAGAAAGTACTTTTATTAAGAGGTTGGCCATCATTTACATTATAAGCCCCCTTATGGTTATAAAAGGGAGGTTGCTTGACCATTAGAGCATTATGTTATGCAGATTTCTCATTTTCGGTTAAGGATTGCTTGTTAAGCATCTTTTCCTCTCTCTCAAGGACGAAAACCCTTGTGGAGAAGTGGTGTGGACGAAACCCCACACTACCCTTTGGTGGATATCTTTCTATTGCTGGTTATAATAGATTTTTGCCCTAAGCGACTTGCTTGGAGGTGTGTTTTCAAGGATATTGCTGGTTTCTATGTGATCTCTTTGCATGGTTGAGCTCCCTATGATTTGTAAAGGTGAAATCTTCCATTTTATCAATTATTTGGTGCAAATTATATTTAATTTCAAGAGGGGCGACCTATATTGAGGTGATGTTTTGGTATGTGCGGTGACATTTTGGCAAATCTGAAATTACCATCTTATTCTCTATATTTCATAAGGTCAATATCTCTAGTTTCATGATTTTTGGTGATTTCTAAGTTGAGTTATGAATTTTTAAAAATAACACTGTAGACAAGGGTTTCATGAAATTCATATCTTCATATCTAGGGCATTAAAAATCAGATTTCTTGCGCTACATGATTGCTGAAGTTATATCATAATTTTTAGAGATTCAAGTGGGGCTAATTAAAGGGTTTTTAAGGATCAAAAGTGGAGTCGAATTCCATAAACAGTTCGATGCCCTAGAATATTGCAAAAAACATATTATTTTCAGTTGTCTGGTTTTAAAAATCAGACTTGGTTATTTCGTGTTTGAGCTAATTTCCTTAAATTTCAGTTTTATCCCCAAAAGGGATATTACATAGAGCAAACAAACTGGCAAGACATGCGGACATGGTTGATGTGATTAGAACAAACCACGCCCATTTGGAGGCCATGGGACTACACAACGTAGAGGAGTTGTTGATGAAGATGCAAGTGATGATAAATGTGAAGCAAGAGCACCTGTAGATTGGGAAGCTGAGGCAAAACATGCAGATGAGTAAGAGGATCGATTCATGCACACAATCAAAAGGATCAGAAGTAAACTACAAATAGAAATTTCACGCTATTCCAAAAACTTGGATCTAAAATATCTTATTGACTAAATCACAGAAATGAAGAAAGATACGGAATTTGCATAAGACCTCAATAATAACAAACTGAAATAAATTTTCAAACCCTAGCGATGACTGATTTTTATTAATTTATGGCAGCTCACATATACAAAACAACTAGAAATAAATATAGAAACCATTCAAAATATTTTATTCATGAGTTGGAACAATTATAAGACAAGATCCCACCGCAAATTTTTATTTTTTTTTTGTATTTTTGGACCAGCTGGAATAAATGAATGACAACAACAAATACACTTCACAAATATGGCTGGAAATAATGATTCCAGAGCCCAAATACAAGTTCAGAAAATGCAATTAGCCTCTTAAAATATGAGGAACCCAACTACTAATAGAAAGTGAGTTGTCATGCCATAAAATCCAACAAACTTCACCCCAGGAGGGGTCGTCACCCTAGGAGAGGGTCTGAAAATCCCAAAAATGCCCTAGCATCCCTTCACCACAAGAACCCTCGCTGAAATTACTGAATCAATTTATTGAAGCCCAATGGAAACCCTTGAATGGAGAATCCTCAAGGATTGAAGGGTTTTTGTCCTTCAATTAGGGAACAAGGAGGGTTTTCATCCTCACTTGTAGCCCCACAAGAGAGTTCCCATCCTCAAGTGAAAAGGAATGAGCGGCAACCCAAAAACCTTATGAAAATTATGATAAGAAACAGATGATCCTCGAACAAGCCAACCAACCTCCTTTTATACACAAATAATGACACAAACCTCTAGAACAATCCCCAAATGGGGTCGCCTCACTTGCAGAATTAATTTGATATCATTACTGCCTTTTACCTCCAATTTCTTTCTGTAATGACCCAAAACTGTAATTTTAGGACAGAAATGGATCATCTAAGAGATCCATTAATTTTTCAACTTCAATAACAATATTACTTCAAGGCAGCAAAATAAAATCTCCCACAATCTTCAATAACTCTTCTAAATGTTTTGAAATGAGAGATAACCTTGAATAGCTCCACTTGACGATTGGATCAGACAAGTTGCCTTGAACACAACTGAGGTTTGGATCTAATTAGGTCTTAGTACATTAAAGAAATGCTCAATAAATCTAGGAGATGAATTTAATGGCTCCTATTTGACTCAATAAACCCAAGGGAGGGTTTAATGGCCTTCAACACTTCAAATAATTCTTAAAAATAAGATCTTTCAGCTGAGCATATGATCAACCACTTTGAGGAAGTAAAAGCCCTTCAAAATATTTATTGAAATTTTTAGTCCAGTCGCTACACTTGGGCAAAAATAAATAATAAATTTCAGATCTTCAACCAGCACTAAAACAGCCACAAAAATGAATATTAGCCACCACAAAACACTTGCAAAGATGTTAGGAACCCACAGAGATTTATTATGCACCAAATCGATCAAATTGGAGGATGAAAACCTCACCAAAACACAATCACAAACCCCAGAACCAGTCGCTGCAATAAAAATCATGAAATCACACCCAAATACGATTTGTATCTACTAGAGCATATGAATATTTTAAATCTCAGAAAGACAGTCTTCAACATGCAGATCGTTGTCTTCAAATAGTCATACAACACAAGAGAATAATTGCAAAATGAAATCGCTGCCTTAGGGCACAAACATTACATTGAAATCTGGATGTTTTACACATAAATATTTCACCATCAAATTTGCTGCTCAAGAGATCATCCAATTGCACACAAACATGTGTAAAACTTCTCAACACAAGTTGCTACAGTGTCACTATAGTGACGTTACAGTGTTTTGAGCTCAACAATGCGCAAACAAGCAAACACAGATTTGCTACAGTGTCGATACAGTGTTTTGAGCACAAAAATGCATAAAACTACAAGTTGCCAACAAAAGATCAATGCAACATCACACAACAATATGATTGCAATAGAGAGTCTTCAATATCTTCAACAATGAAAGAGCGAGCAATCAACAACTTAGGGCATACATCCCTTTTTCTCCAAGCATGGAGTAAATTCAAATGATCAATCAACATGCCCACTAAAGGTCACGCAACCTCCTTTTATAGAATTAAGGGGTGTAAGATTCAATGACCGACTTTTCCCTTTGGGAGGGAAAACTAATAAAACTCATTAAAAAATAATTAAAACATTTAATATTAAGACTATGTGTACTTTATTTATTTTTCCTAATTTAATATTAGGAAATTACTAACCTATGTGCACATTAACTACTAAGGAAATGTAATATCCCATTTTTTGGGATATTAATTAAAATATGAAAATTACTACTTGCAAGGTAAACTTAGAAGAGCAAACCCTTCTAGGTTCACATCAAATAACCCAATGCCAGCTTCAATACAACCCAAATGGGGTTGAAGTGAGCCAAGGTGATGGGTTAGATGGGCTCACTAGTTGGAGATGACACTTCATTAACCATAATAATTTGTAGCAGTAGAAT
This sequence comes from Taxus chinensis, assembly GCA_019776745.2. Lineage (NCBI taxonomy): Eukaryota > Viridiplantae > Streptophyta > Pinopsida > Cupressales > Taxaceae > Taxus > Taxus chinensis. The sequence goes on along the minus strand of CM034156.1, from coordinate 553,158,222 downwards.
ATTAATTAAAACTCTGAAAAACCAACAGAACTTCAATAATTTATAACTTGCACAATACTCTTCACACTGTAATGAAACCACTTGCAAATGAAAGCCAAAAATTATATCTTTCCAACAAACTATAAATCTGATTTTTTTGTCGACAAATACCACTTCAAAACAGCCCTGGAAATTTGTGTGCAAGTCAACTAGGGTTAGGAAATTCAAATAATTAATTTCCAGCCTTAAACCACCTTCAAACCCTTGGGATTTCACCTTCACAATACACAATAAATTTCTAAACATGCACAGCCCAGAAAATTGTCAATAAACCCTCATAAAATATTATTTAACTCCTCCAATCAAGTCGATTTGACTTAGATAATTTCTAGTAGTTAAAATGGGCCCAAACACTATCAAAGCATGCACCAATACTTGGAAATAAATGCAGATATAAATCAGATTTGAAATCTCATTCAAATCACCATGAAATCATACCACATAAGCCCTCAGCCAAGTTGATTTGGGCAACAATAAATTTGGAAATAACCAGCAAGCTTTAGGCACAATTAAGATCTTCAAATGATGTAAATATCACTCTCGAACAAGTTGATTTGATATAGAAGAACCAACAACAAGTATACTTCATAAAATCATCATTTAGAGCTCCATAAACATGCAAATCATCTCCCAAAACAAGACGCCTTTCAACTATGATAATAATATGTAAGAAATTTATCAAAATAGCTTGAAAGGATAACACGCACTTCACACTTGGGTGGTGTTAATAAACACCATCTATTTTGTGATCATGAGTGGGCATACATCCCTCTTCAAGCATGAAGATAAGTTTCAAAAACCGTCAACATGCAAAAAGGGGTGCCCATCATCTCTTTTTATAGATTTGTCCTTGTGCATCCCCAATGTTTTCCCTCCTTTTTGGTGCCACCTTCTAGAGAGGAGGGATTTGATTTTAAAATGGCTTGAAAAGTCAACTCAAGTGCAAATATTAATTCCTTTTCAAATATATTTGAAATAAATAGAAAATAGGAATTAATTAATTTAATTAATGCCCATATAGAAGTCGACTTTTTCCCAATAAATCGATTTGCCCATAAATAATTCCAAGAGTAAATCGACTTGCCTTTCAATAATTCATTTTGCCATAATTGAATTGATTTACCTCAAATGATATTTGATTGGCCCCAAAAAATCGATTTTCTTCTTTACTATTTCGACTTGCACAAGATAAATAATATTAAATTTTAACTTCACTTGCACAAATTGATTTTTCCCCATTGTAATCTCCTTTAATCCAAGGGGAGTGGATCAACGGAAATCAATTTGCAAGAATTAATTATGGTTTGAAAAAGGGGGCATTACAGGAAATTACCCCTCCTTGTAGCACAAGGCGTACCAAGAAGGTTACAATGCAAAATAAAGTAGACAATAGGTATTTTAGTAATGTCCCGAAAAAGGGGACATTACAGTCCTCTTTTCTCGGAGATTGCTTGCCCTCAAGCAATAGCAAACTCATGGATCCATATACCAAGCCCCAAAGATAAGATGTGAGGTGGTGCCTCCAAAGTCTTGAACTGGTGTCGGTCAAATGGTGAAGCATTGAGAATAACTTATTTCCTTCCCTCATTCCAATCCAAGTGGGTGTGTCGGAAACTCCATAATATGTGCTCCAAGTGATGGTGTCCTCATCATGGGATACAGAGCCAACAATAGGGTGAGCTTTACTAAGCTCCAATGTTGCCCACTCAAAAATTTCTTCGGGGAGTGTGTAGGACAACAACCTTTCTTCACATGTCTTCAGTCCTGCACATGAAGCAAACACATTAAGAAAATCATAAGCGTTGAGAAACACTTTTTCAGTTTCTTCTTCATGTCTCCAAGGCACAAACAATGGGTTATTTCGAAGTATCATCATGTTGCCCCAAACTTCCTTGAGTTCCCAAGACTGCCCATGAAAACTCACTGCTGCCATCAACTTGCGGTTACTGCAGCTCTATTAAATCCAGATCAGCCACCTGCATTCTTCAGGCAAGGTGATTATAAAGTTGAAATGGTCTTCTGTCCGAAAGTTCTTGATAATGTTTAACAGTGGCAAGTTTTTAATGATGATAAGCAGATTGCAGCCTTTCTCCAGCAACAAGACAACTTTGAAGAGATATACTACGAGGGATGCACTTCACCTCCGAGACAGACAACTGTGGGTGAAGCAGATTCGAAGATTGCAGGCAGCCAGGAGATCATTCAACTTAAAGGAAATAAAATTCCTAAAGGTTTAGCGTCTCTTGAGGAAATGTTTGATAAGCATGATCAAGTGCTTAAAAAGGATAAGGAATGTGAAGAAAAGTTCTCAAGTTGATACACAATCATTGAATTTAGGAGCTGATAATGATCCCAAGTTGGTGAATCTGGGTAAGTGTTGTTCAGAGGTAGAAAGAGAAGCTTTTTCAAAGCTTCTTAAGGAATATATAGATGTCTTTGCTTGGTCTTACCAAGATCTAAAGACCTATCAACCTGCTGAAGTGCAACATTATATCCCATTAAAATAGGAACAAAAACCCTTCAAACAAAAACTGCGGCAGCACAATCCAACTATTTCAGGTACTATCTTTGCTGAGATTCAGAAGTTGTTGGATGCAAAGATAATTTATCCTATACATCACTCTGAGTGGTTGGCCAACATAGTTCCTGTAAGAAATAAGAGTGGCGAGATTAGATTGTGTGTTGATTTTTGCAATCTCAATCAAGCCTCATTGAAGGACAACTATCCCATCCCCATCATGGATCACACTCTGCAGGTTGTCACTGGATCTGAAATGTTGTCCATGCTCGATGGTTTCTCAGGTTATAACCAAGTCAAGGTGGCAGAAGAAGATCAATACAAAACGACATTCATTACACCTTGGGGAACTTTTCCTTATCAGAAAATGCCTTTCGGTTTAATCAATGTTGGAGCCACATTTCAAAGAGCTATGGATTTGGCATTTGCTCATCTCAAGGATAAGAGCATAGTAGTTTACCTCGACGATCTAACAGTCTTTTCTAAAGAAAGAAGCAAGCATATCTCAGATCTCGAAGAAGTCTTCATCCAGTGCCGTAAGCATGGGATTTCTTTGAATCCCAAGAAATCTATCTTTGTAGTGACAGAGGGAAAACTGCTAAGGACATATCGTCTCAAAAGAAGGAACTAAGATAGATCCCGAGCGGGTAAAATCTATTCAGACTTTTCCCTTGCTAAACATCCAAAAAGGGGGTTCACTCCTTTGGTAAAGTTAATTTTCTTAGAAGATTCATCCCTGACTTTGCTGAATTAACCCGTCATATTTCGAATATGATGAAGAAAACACAAGATTTCAAGTGGAGCAGTGAAGGAAAGGACAGCATTTGAGAAAATTAAAGAAGCCTTGTCAAAAGCACCAGTCTTGGTTTCATCGGACTTTAGTAAAGAATTCATTCTTTACTGTTATTCCTCAGAACACACAATGTCAACAATCTTGATGCAGAAGAATCAAGAAGATGTAGAAGCTCCGATTGCTTTCATGAGCACGCCTTTAAAAGCTTACGAGTTGAAATACACTCCAATGGAAAAACATGCATATTCAGTTGTAAAAGCATGTAAGGCGTTCAGTACTATATTCTTGCCTCACATACTTGTGGTCCTGGTTCCAGATACTACGGTAAAATCTATCATTCGCAACAGCAAAGCTAGGGCTATTAAGAGGCACATGGGTGACAAAGGTGCAGGAATATGACTTGGATATAAAGCCCACAAAGTTGGTTCAGGAAGAGGTTTGTGTGAATTAATGACTGAGATGAAGACAACAGATCCAGAAGTAGGCAAAAGTTTGCCTATGGTTCTTTTTATAGATCTGGTAAATGAATGGTACAGTAACATTGCCTTTTTCCTAACTTATGGGGAATGCCCAGATCACCTTTCTCGCAAGGAGAAACACCAATATTAAACTGAAGTCCAGGGACTTTGTCCTTTGGGATAATGGTCTATATAAGAGAGGAATTGACGGGTGTTTTTCTCAGATGTGTGGATAAAGCTCAACAGGATCAACTTTTAAAACAATTTCATAATTTGGCTTGTGGTGGTCATTTCTCAGCCCGAGTCATTGCTCACAAGATCCTTCGAGCAAGGTATTACTGGCCCACACTTTTCCAGGATACTGCAGATGCACTTAAGCATGGGTATCTAGATGTAATTGAAGAGCCAGCAATGCATGCATTGGTGTGCAACACTTTGTTGGACTGTGTAAAATTTCCCACAGCATAAGGTACCTTTGTGCAGCAACACAAGATTGCTAATTGAAAGAGGAGAGGAAAATTCCAGGATAGTGGGGATGCCATGCCAATTTCATTGCTCCATACCATTTGCTTAACCCCAAATATTCCAATGTTGGTCATCATTACATCTTGACAGCTACTGATTATTTCAGTAAGTGGGTAGAAGCTCATTCCCGTTAAAAGTGCCACTTCCACAGAAGTGTGTAATTTTATTAAAGAAAATATTGCCATAAGGTTTGGCATACCCAGTAAAATTGTAGCAGACAACGCTCCTAATTTGTCTTCTGAGGAGCTATGGTTGAATTCTGCTACACGCATGGGATCCAGCTAGTACATTCCTCCAATTATCATCCACAAGGGATTGGCCAGGCTGAATCAAGCAATAAAAATTTGGTGACTATCATGCGGAAATTAGTGACAGAAATCAAAGGACTTGGCACAAGAAGTTGTTTGATGCACTGTGGGAAGTTAGGATCACACCAAAGAAAGCCATAGGCACATCCCCTTTCCAGCTATTATATGGGAGAGACGTAGAGCTGCATCTTACATTGGAATTACCAGCTTTGCAACTTTCCAAAGCTCTAGAGGATGCCACATTCACCGATGCCATTGATAAAAGAATAATGTATCTGACGGAATTACGAGAATTGCAGTTCTAAGTGGCCGACAGATTGTCAGAACACCAGAAGAAGGTGAAGGTGATCTTTGATAAAAGGGCCAGGGAAAGAAAGTTTGAGATTGGCGACTGGGTCCTTTTATGGGACAAAAGATGAGAAGTAAAAGGCATGCATGGGAAATTTGACTCACTATGGAAAGGGCCTTTTGTGATCAAAAGGATTTCCGGAACAAAGAGCTTCATTATTGCACATCAGGATGGAATTGAACTACCGTTGCCCTTCAATGGGCAACACTTGAAGCTTTTCCGGAATTAAAAAGCAGGGTAAAACTTGTATGTAATAAATAAAACTGTATGTTTTTCTTTTGTTTTTCAGTGTTGTTTTGTTTTTGTTTGCCTGACACTGAGCCCAATGGACAAGATACGAAACTAGAGAAGTTGGGATTTCATCTTCACTCCTGTCAGTTTGACGGAGGCAAAGATGTCCACAGACGGAGCCAACTAGTGTCCCCAGATTACACCCTGAAATATGAGATTACCCATTTAAAAAAAAAATCGTTCTTTTTAAAATAACGGGTCTTTTTGTGATTTTATTGCCAGAAGTCATCTCTATTACGTTAAAATATTCCTAGTGAATCATATGAGCCAATTTCGACAAATACCCAAATGCTCAAACTCATTTTATCCCTCCACCAAGTTGTTTGCAGGAATTTTATTTAATTATTTATCCAATAAATAAAACCACGTTTAAAGTAAATTGTGCTCCGGTTGAACTCTGTTGAAGTTTTCCATGCCAGTATTCTCACATCTCAGTAGGCTTTTTACCAAGAATGAATTCAGAGTGATTGTCTACAACTTCTGGCAAGGTTTTTCGTTTTTTATTTATTTCTTTTTGCGTTTGTTTTCGGTTTTCTTGCACAGTTTGTCTGTTAAATTCTCCTTGACCCGGTCTTTGTTCTGTATAACCTATTTTATTACCTGGAGCATCTAGAAGTCATTTACGGCCTCAGCAATGGAAGGAATCAATCTCAGAAGACAAACTTCTGACCAAAAAAGATGAATTCAAGCAGAAAAAGCCTCTCCTAGGGCAAGTCGCACTTTTTGGGATGAATGGATCTAATTAATCGACAAATACCCATTGCTGGCAAACTGCACGGGATTTTATCCCTCCTCCAAGTTGTCTGCGGGAATTTTATTTAATTATTTATTTAATAAATTAAGCCCCGTTTAAAGTAATATTATTCTCCGCATTGAACTCTGTTGAAGTTTTCCATGCCAGTATTCTCACATCTCAGTAGGGTTTTTACCCGGAATGAATTCAGAGTGATTGTCTGCAACTTAAATAGCAAGGTTCTTCGTTTTTTATTTATTTCCTTTTGTGTTTGTTTTCGGTTTTCTGTCATAGTTTGTCTGTTAAATTCCCCTTGACTCGGTCTTTGTTTTATAGAACCTATTTTTTACCTGTCGCATCTTTGAAGTCATTTATGGCCTCAGCAATGGAAGGAATCAGTCTCAGAAGACAAATTTTTCTTCTGACCAAAAAAGGTGAATTCAATTGCAGAAAAAGCCTCTCCTAGGCAAGTTGCACTTTTTGGGATGAATGGATCTAATTTCGACAAATACCCAGATGCTCAAACTCATTTTATCCCTCCTCCAAAAAGTTGTCTGCGGGAATTTTATTTAATCATTTATTTAATAAATAAAGCCCTGTTTAAAGTAAATTGTGCTCCGGTTGAATCTGTTGAAGTTTTCCATGCTAGTACTCTTACATCTCAATAGGATTTTTACCAGGAATGAATTCAGAGTGATTGTTATGCAACTTTTGGCAAGGTTTTTCGTTTTTTATTTATTTCTTTTTGCGTTTGTTTTCGGTTTTTTGCACAGTTTGTCTGTTAAATTCCCCTTGACCCGGTCTTTGTTTTATATAACCTATTTAATTGCCTGGAATCTAGAAGTCATTTATGGCCTCAACAATGGAAGGAATCAGTCTTAGAAGACAAACTTCTGACCAAAAAAGATGAATTCAAGCAGAAAAAGCCTCTCCTAGGCAAGTCGCACTTTTTGGGATGAATGGATCTAAGCTGTAATGGGAATTTTGGCAGTGGCAGGCAGGTGGGAATTTCTTACCTGCCTTGCAGGTACTTTTTCCCATGAAGTCAAAATCACTTAAGCTGCAATGGGAATATTAGAGGTGGCAGGCAAGCGAGAATTTTTTACCTACCTTACAGGGTAAGAATTCCCATTATAAAAGAAAAATCACTTAAAGCACCGGTGGGAATTTTTTGCCTGCCTAGCAGGCTAACTTTTCCCATCAAAGAGGTTTATTCACCCATGCAAGTTGCACTTTTTCAAAGAAGGCTATTTTCCATACAAGTCGCACTTTTTGGGAGACGATTTAAGTTGCCAGTGGGAATTTCGGCAGTGGCAGGCAGGTGAAAATTTCTTACCTGCCTTGCAGGGTGAAAATTCCCATGATGAAGGACAAATCACTTAAGTGGAAGAGGGGATTTTTGGAGCTGTAGTGTAGGGTGGAAATTTCCCATCAAGTTGACTTCCTATTTTTAGCAGTCACCCTTGCCAAAAAGTGTGACCCACCTTGGCATTAAACAATGCATTTAATAATATTTATTAATGGTCTTTCTACCTAATTTTGGCGCCATGAATGGAAGGAAAGTCAATGCAAAAAGATAAGCTAAAGAGAAATCAAGGATGCATGCTAAAAATAAATAAAATAAATTTATAAAAAACAACCAGCGACATGCATAATTGGGCGTCCAAATTGGATGAATAGATGTGGCTTTTAATTAATTAAATTGCCAGAAATAGAGAAGGCAATTATTAAAAATAGCATGCACAAGACTATATAAGCATGGGATGCCATAAGGGAGAAATAGTTAATTCTTTTTTATGAAGTTTGCAGCCCAGACAGGTTTTGGCGCCAAAAAGGAGGATTTTGCATTAAAGATTATTTTCCACTACCCGAAAGCTTCCAGTTTTGGCGCCTAGGGTTGGAATAGCCTAATTTTTATCATTCTAAGTGTCTGCATGTTGGTATATGTGCCCAGGATGAATTAAATAATATTTTTGTTTGCTTTACATGCAAGCAAAACCTCAAATTTTAGGGCAGCAGGCTTTATATGCAGATTTTGGTGATAAAAATCAAGTATTCATGCCATGGACTCCATCTTTGTCCGAATTAATTGCAGGTATTCATCACAGGTGCTCATATTAGCTACGTTGCCAGGATACGGATACGAGTATCCGTTTGGATACGAATACGATACGCGGATACGTCCGTACATATATATATATATATATATATATTTATGTACATCTACTCATTTTACTCATTTTTTTAGTCCATAAATATTAAAAAACTGAAATAGTAATACAAAACTTGAATCAATGTTCAAAACATTCAATATACTTAAGACTTTGCATTTTTATTGATCATGTGGCTGCCATACATATGATATACGAATATCATGTTAACATGAATACGAACAAAACTTGAAATTTTAAAAATATACTAGTAACTAGATCCATGTTCAAATTTTCAAAACAAACAATATACTTAAGATTTTACATTTATGATTTCATTGTTCATGTGGCTGCCATACATATGATATAGGAATACAAACAAATCTAGAATATATCATCTAGATTTTCCTCAAAATCAAGTTCATGTGTGCCACTTGCGCTAGCTCCACTCTCATGAATGTCAAACATTTAAAAAAAAATGAAATAGAACTTAAAAAAAACGTTTTTAAAGGTGGATACGGCCCGGATCCACACAGGATACTCCAGGATACGTGGCGGATACGTCTGTACGTATCCGCCACGTATCCTGGAGTATTCTGCGCGGATCCAGGCCGTATCCGTATCGTATCCTTCGCGTATCCGTATCTGAGACGTCTCAGGCAGGATTCGGTAGGAGTTTTGAGGTATCCGTGCAACGTAGCATATTAGTGAAAGGAAGTTCAAATCAATGTCAGGCGCATTGAATATCTCTTCCGAATCAGAAAAAATTGCCAGATCTGCACAAATTGAGCTAATTACAAGGGATTCTGGTAGAATTAAAAGAAAAAGAGCCCAGACAAAAATTGTTCCATACGGATCAGTTGAATCATGCATAGCTTCCAAATTTTCTGACATCAATGATACAAACATAGGCCCTAAACCCATCTCTAATTTAATTGACAGATCTAGAGCTAGAAGGACATCTTTCATGTGGGCAATTAAAAGCAATGGAATTATTCAAGCTTCAGCGTTTCCAGTCACGTCTCAGTTGCTTGAATTTGTTATGGTGTGTGTAAGGTCATATCATCCTCTTTCCAAAACCATTCGGGATCATTCGGGATGCACAATTTATTAATTATTGTTTAAAGATTCTGACATGACCAATGGTGATTGCAATTAGCATGTTGGATGCTGGCAATAGATGGGAGAGGCACAAAGCATATTGCGTGGGCGTAATGAATCGCAGATACATGAAGAAGCCTAGATCTCCGTCAAAGTTCTCAAGGACTCTTCCATGATCCAATTTGGTGTAGGAAGATGTTATTACTAAATTGTTTTCCAGGTTAAATGGAGAAGCCAATACTCATAACTTCCGCTCATGGATGTATGCTTTCGTGAGAACCATTGAGATCAATAGAGCCGATTCGATAATCAATTGGGCGGATATCATCAGTGACAACATCGGCGAGCAGCTCCGAAGTGTGAGGCGGACATTCAACTTCAAAATGACTTCATATCTGGTATATGCAACAACCTCACAGGGTGTATTTTCCAAATTGGATAGATGAGGGGTTTTCTCGAAAGATCCTATTTTTGAGTGCTTCCCACAATTGATAGTTCTTGAGTGCAACAAAGATTATAGGGTGGTCGATGATGGGTTCTTCTATGAATTCATTTGCAAATTGAATAGTGCTATAAAGCCAGCAGAGTGAGCAAAGAAGCTTGGGAAGCTGTATCCCAGTATGGCTGCATCTTCATCCAGTTTGCAGACTTCACGTATCTCAGGGTCAGTGGCTTTTCAAGAGAACTAGTCAAGTTGCCGAGGTTTTCAAGCGACAAATGGGTCATCATGGAGTTGTGCAGGCAGCTCGTGGAAATGCATGACTTACAATCAAAGCATCACAAACCTATAGGTTGCTTTCCGGTCACCGTGGGTTATTATAGCTACCAGAGCATCCATAAGGCGAAGGGAATTGAAGCCGAAATGTTTTCCGGATATGAGCATGAGTTCTTCCTAGCACAATTGAACTATGATCCATATGGGATAGCGAGGAAGACAATCTCCCAGGAATATGCGCATGTACCTTCATTAGAAGACTTTTGGATGAAGTGCAGAAGCGAGTATGAAGTCAAGAAGAAAGATTTCAGCAGGTTATCAATGGAACAAGTATCTGATTATGGTTTAGCACAGATAACTACAAATCTCGCGGATGATGGACATGTGATACTTGACACATACCATCAGATGGGAGGAGATAAAATTGCTCTTTAGGAAAGCATAAGTGGCTGTCAGAAGATTGAGGAAAGGTCTTCTGTGGTTCTAGTTAACACCTCAAACTGGTTATTTACAAAGGGGTATTGCCTAGACGAAGCTTTGATGAATCTGATCACAGGTAACTTTATTGCAAGAGACTCTAGCAAAAGAAAGCATGAAGGTGAAAGTAACAGGAGGCCAGAGAAGCTTAAAGTATACAAGAAGTCTCAGATACTGGAGATGGCCAATTCTACAACTATCGTGCTAGTACGACTTTCAAACAAAGCTTCTCCTGTGTCAACTCATAGTACTTCGGCAGCCCCTGAACCCCAGGCAGATGTTGTTCCTCCATTGAATCTAGCGTCATTTGTATTTTCTCCTCAGCCACTCAGATTGTTGGCTAGATTTTTTATATAGCTGAAAACCTAGGCAATCATGAGATAAATCTCCCTCATTTACCGGTGAGGTTCTCGTGTAAGATTTTGTCAGTTATATATCCTAATATCTATTTGTGGGTATTACTTTAACTATTTAGCTCATGAACCATAGCTAAATAGTTTTGCAGCAAGTAAGCAACTATAAAGAAAGGAAATATCTGAAGAAGGGGAAAATAATAGAAAATAAGAAGGAAAGGGGGAAGATGTGCAACCCAATCAATAGATTACAGAGTTGATCACATGCACATAGACGAAACAAATAGATCTTAAAATGCAGAATTTGAAGCAAGGGAATTTTTCAAATCTAGATCTAAGACAACACAAAGTTTATGCATAGATCTAAAAATAAATAAGAGACGAATGCACCATTGACACAAAGTTCTCCAGAAATATGCTCCTTTATATTCCTCTGTTTTCAAATAGCTATCAGGGGTTTCAGCACAAAGTCTGGAACACAAGAATGTTGCTTACAAATTCTCATCCTTTAACCCGTAGGTTCTTCTTCTACTTATAACACGTAGAGGGGAAAATACAAATGAGAAACTATAACTGAACTAAAACATAAACAAGAAGTAAAAAGAACATTTGGCAATCATCTTTCCCTAATTCCTCTCTTAATGACATGCATCAGGGGTTCAAAACTAAAATTGTGCGCATCTGTCACTTAACTCAAAGAATCATTCCAAATAACTTAAAGTAATGGTTTTCAAACCAATAACTTTTAAGTTTACAATTACATTCGGGGACATAAGAAATAAGAGAAAAAAGAAAAGAAGGAAGATTTGTCAACTGTAACTTCTACACTTTCTTTTTGTTTTAATACTGAATATACTTTTCGAACATATATTTAAGCAATTTCCCATCCGCTTTAGCCACAACTTCTTTCTCTGTCTTGAACTGCAACAATCCTTTGTTCAAAACTCCGATGCTCGCTTCCACCTCCTTCAAACTAGGCCCCAAACTTCTTAATGTCTGATTGCAGAGTTATCAGCTTACTAATTGAATTCATCGTGAAAGGCCTAACAACTTCATCAATCCTCTTTTGAATCATCAGGAGAGAGCCTTCCAGGGAATCAAGCAGTTTGTTGGGAATGTCCCCTTTTGTATGAAGAAATGTTCCCAACCACTTCCTCGTTGGTGAAAGCAATGACATTGCCTGACAGTGATGATACCATACTCTCAAGCACCCGCATTCTTTGCTTCAGCATGATTCTGAATATCTCCAAATGAAAAGAGACCGTAAATTTAAGTCGCTTCCCCTTTTTAACTGATCCATCGGGCACAATTCGTTTTACAAGTCATGTTCCTCCAAGTTGATCTCCTCTTTAGCTTCCGGGACTGACTGTGAGGCCAACCACTTTGAGAAATTGCTTCTCAGAGAATGAGAAGTCGTTGAATGCACCACCATCTCGTGCTCTGGTTCCTCTCCATCCGAAATTGCTACAGTGTTGTGACTGTCCGTCTTCTGAATTGTCCAAAGACAATGCTCTTTCAAATTCTGCCATCTGCAACTTTAGCATTTCTTTAGGAAGAGGTGAAGATCAGAGGAGTGGCTGAGGAGAGAACACAAATGTTTCCGGATTCAACGGAGGAACGACAATATCTTGCTGAGGTTTAAAGGCAGGTGAAGTGTTATGAGTTGACGTTGGAGAAGTCGGAACTAGCACCATAGCCGTAGAAGTGACCTTTTCCTGTGTATGAGACTTCTTTGTGCACTTTAAGCTTTTTGGGCCTTCTGCTTCTTTCTCCCTCATGCTTCCTTTTGATGGAGTCTCCTGCGTCTGAGGTTGCATGTGATCTGATTCATCAAAGCTTCATCAAGGCAATATCCCTTTGTAAGCAACCAGTTCGAGGTATTGACCAGAACTGCAGCAGATCTTTCCTCGATCGTGTGGCAGCTACCAATGTTCTCCTGAAGAGTAGCTCTATCCCCTCCCATCTGGTGGTATGAGTCAAGTAACACAGGCCCATCGTCTATGAGATCCGCAGGTATCCGTGCTAATCCATAATCAAACACTTGTCGCGCCGATAACTTGCTGAAGTCTTTCTTTTTGACTTCATACTCGCTTCTGCACTTCATCCAGAAGTCTTCTAACGAAGGCACATGCGAGTATTCCTGGGAGATTGTCTTCCTTGCCACCCCATATGGATCGAAGTTCAGTCGTGCTGGGAAGAACTCATGCTCACACTCAGAGAACATCTCAACTTCAATTCCTCTGGCTTTGTGAATGCTCTGGCAGCTGTAATAGCCCACTGTGATCGGAAAGAAGCCTGTAGACTTGTGTCGCTTTGATTGTAGGTCATGCATCTCTACGACACTGTCTGCACAACTCCATGATGACCAATTTGTCGCTTGGATATCTGGGCAACTTGACTGGTTCTCTTGAAAAGCCGGTTACCCTGAGGTATGTAAAGTCTGCAAACTGGATGAAGATACAACCATGCTGGGATACAACTTCCCAAGCTTCCTTGCTCACCCTGTTGGTCTTCAGATCATTGTTCAACTTGCAAATGAATTCGTAGAAGAATCCATCGTTGACCACCTTGTAATCTTTATTGCATTCAAGCACAGTCAGCTGCGGGTAGCACTCAAAAATAGGATCCTTCGAGAGTACCCCGTCTATCTAGCTTGGAAAAGATACCCTGCGAGGCTGCTGCATATACCAAGGTAGGAAGTCATCTTGAAGTTGTATGTCCGCCTCACACTTCGGAGCTGCTCACCGATGTTGTCACTGATGATCTCCGCCCAATTGATTATTGAATCTACTTTGTTGATCTCAATGGTCCTGATGAAGGCATACATCCATGAGCGGAAGTTGTGAGTGTTAGCTTCTCCATTTATCCTGCATAGCAATTTGGTAATATCATCCACTTCCTGCACTAGATTGGATCGTGGAAGAGTCCTCGAGGAACTTCGATGGAGATCTGGGCTTCTTCATATACCTGTTGTTCATTATGCCCACACAGTCTACTTTGTGCTTCTCCCATCTGTTGTCGGCGTCCAGCATGCTGATTGTAGTCACCACCGGTCGTGTTGGAATCTTCAGACAATAATTGATAAATTGTGCGTCCAGCCGGATTATTGTCTTTCCCGCAACATCTCAGATTGATCTGGATAGTGGATGGTACGACCTTGCACATTCCATGACGAATTCAGGCAACTGAGCTGTGACTGGGAATGCTGAAGCTCGAATGATTCCACTGCTCTTTACTGCCCGCATGAGAGATGTCTTTCCAACCTTGGATCTATCAATCAATTCAGAGAGGGGTTCGGGGCCTAGATCCGTATCACCAATATTAGCAAATCTAGAAGCAATGCATGGTTCCGTTGATCCTTCTCTTTCATCCCGCTTTATCATGGTCGAAGCAATCTTTGTCTGAGCAACTCTTTTTCTTTTTATTCTGTTGGAATTCTTTGCAATTGGTGCAGATCTGGGAATTTCTTCAGATTCGGAAGATATATTCAATGCATCTGACATTGATTTGAACTCCCTTTCACTTATATAAGCACCTGTAATGAATACCTGCAATTAATTCAAACAAAGACGGAATCCAGAGCATGAACACTTGATTTTTATCACAAAAATCTGCATATAAAGCCCGCTGCCCTAAAATTTGAGGCTTTGCTTGCATGCAAAGCAAGCATAAATATTTTTAACTTCACCTGGGCACCTATACCAATATGCAGATAATTAACCAAGGCTTAAATCAAGCTCCTCCAACCCTAGGCGCCAAACTTTGAAGTTTTCCGGCAATGAAAAACACTTTTTATGCAAAAATCCTCCTTCCTTGGGTGCCAAAACTGTCTGGGCTGCACTCCTTTGCTAAAAGAATTAATTACTTCTTTACTATGGCAGCCCATGCTTATATAACTCTCAACATTCTATATTTAATAATTGTCTCTCCTATTCCTGGCAATTAATTAATAAATAAATAAACATGCTTTTTCTTCAACTTGGGCGCCTAAATTTGCATGCTCATGGCTGCCATTAAATAAATTAATTTAATTTATTTTTAGCTTTCTTCCTTCTGTTTTCTTTGACTTCACACCATGCATTGACCTTCTATTTCTCCATGGCGCCAAAGTTAGGAATAAAAGCCATTAATAAATGCCACAAAAAGCATTATTTAATCACCAAATGGGTCGCACTTTTTAGCATGTTCCAGGCAGCCATTAAATAAATAAATTTAATTTATTTTTAGCCTTCTTCCTTCAGTCTTCTTTGACTTCACATCATGCATTGACTTTCCATCATCCTTGGCGCCAAAATTAGGAAGGAAAACTATTAATAAATTGCATTAGAGTTATTATTTAATGCCCCAAAGGGTCGCACTTTTTAGCATGGGTGATTTCTAAATTTAAGAAGTCAACTTTGATGGGATTATTCACCCTGCACTGCAGTCCAAAAATCCCTTCATTCACTTAAGCTATTTGACTTCCATCATGTGAATCAAAACTCTGCAAGGCTAGGTAAGAAATTCTCGCCTGCCTGTCGCTTCTATTTTTCCCAAAGGGGTGCAGCTTAATGTGACTTTCCAAAAAGTGCAACTTGCATCAAAATTAGCCTGCTTTTGAAAAAGTGCGACTTAATTTGAGTGAATAAACATGCGCATAATGGGAAAAATTAGCCTGCTAAGCAGATGAAGAAATTCCAATCGGTGCTTTAAGTGATTTTTCTTTATTTTACAATGAGAATTTTTACCCTGCAAGGCAGGTAAGAAATTCACGCCTGCCTGTCGCCTCTAATTTTCCCATCGTAGCTTAAGTGACTTTGACTTCATGGGAATTTTCACCCTACAAGGCAGCTAATAAATTCCCATCTGCCTGCTGCTACCAAAAATCCCACTGTAGCTTAAACCTATTCATTCAAAAAGTGTGATTTGCCTAGGAGAGACTTTTTGTGCATGACTTCATCTTTTTTGGTTAGAAGCTTGCATTTTGAGGCTGATTCCTTCTGGTGCTGTGTCGGTAGATGATCTTCAGGTGCTTCGGGCAATTAAACAGACTGTATTGGCTAAGGAATTGACCTAGGGGAATTTCACAGAGAAACCGAGGAGAAAACCGGTGAAAAACGCAAAAGAAATAAATAAAAGCCAAAAAATGTTGCCAGAAGTTGCAGATAATGCCCAGGATTCATTCCTGATGAAAAACCCTACTGAGACAAGTGAATAATGGCATGCAAAATCTCAACAGGGTTCAACTGGAGCACAATTTACTTCAAACGGGGCACTATTTATTTAATAAATAATTAAATAAAAATTTCTCGCAGACAAAATTTGGAAAAGATAAAACGAGTTTAGGCATCTGGGTATTTGTCGAAATTGGCTCATATGATACACTGGGAATATCCTAACATAATACAGACATCTT
The DNA here is from genome assembly GCA_019776745.2 of Taxus chinensis. Lineage (NCBI taxonomy): Eukaryota > Viridiplantae > Streptophyta > Pinopsida > Cupressales > Taxaceae > Taxus > Taxus chinensis. The sequence goes on along the minus strand of CM034156.1, from coordinate 553,142,017 downwards.
CTGGCAATAAAAACACGAAAAGACCCGTTATTTTAAAAAGAACGAATTTTTTTCAAATGGGGGTAGTCCCAGATTTCAGGGTGAAATCTAGGGACACCACAGATCTTCACCCCCCCTGTAGAGAAGCTGAAAGAAGAGATGGTAGATTTTCAAAAAACATTCTCTTTAGACAATTCAGAGGATGGCAGCCACAACACTGGCAAATTTAAATGCAGCCGAGTCTGAGCATGAGAGGGTATGTACACTCAGTGACTTCTCATTCCCCGAGAAGCAATTTTTCATCATGGTTGGCTTTGCAGACAATTCCAGAAGCCAAAGATTAGATCAACCTGGAAGAGCATGACTTGCAGCTACTCTTGAATTTAGGCGGAAAAGATAGAAGACCTAAAGTTGCCAAGGTAACTTCAAGGTTGATTATTAAAGAATCAGGGCAAAAGTTCACCGAGTTGACAATTCTAGTGAAGGAAAAGCAGAAGGGAGAACTCACGGCGACAGATATCTCAATAACCAAAGTGCCATTGGGTCAGACTACCACATAAGGATTAAAGCAAGATACATAGACACTAATAAACGCTTTATTCCTCAAGCTTGACAAAGATAAGGAAAAGAAAACCAAACTTCAAGAGTAGGTTTCCCAGTTGTGTGAAATCATTGCTAAGGTTGCTAAACCTTCCTCCCAGCCAGTTTTAGCACATGAGCAGGTGAGCAACCATTTGATTGAAGAGATTGAGGATGCAGGTAATCAAGTCAAAGCTATTAATGAATGGAAAAACCAAATCATTCACCAAGCTTCAAAACAACTCAAAGAAAGTACCAGACTAGTCTTGGAAGTTATGAAAGGTGCATTATCTCAGCTGAAGGAACTGATGACAGGCATAGTGGATGAGAATGTAATTGTTGGCTTGAAGATAGCCCAAGACATGCATTTGGTTATTAATAAATAATTGCCTATTGGATAAAAAGCAAGCTTGAGTTTGCAGTTTCTTTCTGCATGGAAATTCTCAAGCTTATGCTGAAAATAATGCAGTTGCTCGAGGATAGGATATTGTCATTGTCGGGCAATATAATTGCTTTCACCGAGGAGGAAGTAGTGGGGATGTTTCTTACCTGTACGAAGAGCTATTCCAAACAAGGTGCTCTACTTATCTTTAAGGGTTTCTTCCAGATGATTCAAAAGAAGGTTGATGAAGTCGTCAAGACTTTCATGTTGAATTCAATCAAACTTGGCAGCTGATACCACTTCAATCGGATATTAAAGAGTTCGGGCCTAGTTTGAAGGAGGTGGAAGGCAAACATTGACATTCTGTCCAAAGGAGGGCAATTCAGGACCGATAAAGAAGTTGTTGCTAAAATAGATGGGAAGATTGCTGAATTACATGTTCAACAAGTATATTCAATATCAAAACAAAAGAAAGCATAGGGTGTAACATCTGACATATCTTCTTTCTTCTCTTCTTTCTCTCTTCTTCCTTATGTTCCCGGATGAAATTGTAAGATTAAAGTATTGGTTTAAAAGCCATTACTTTAAGTTATTTGGAAAAGTTCTCTAAGATAAGTGGCAGATGTGCACAGCTTTGGCTTAACCTCCAAATGCATGTCACTTAGAGAGGAATTCTAGGAGAAAGATTGCTAGATGTTCCCTTTACAACTTCCCGCATGTTTTAGTTCAGTTGTAGTTTCCTATTTGTAATTTCCCCTCTATACGCTATAAATAGAGGAAGAGCCTACGGGTTAAAGGAATCAAAATTTGTAATCAACATTCTTGTGTTCCAGACTTTGAACTGTAACCCTTGATATCTTTCTGAAAGCTAAGGAATAGAGAGGAGGCAGATTTCTAGAGAACTTTGTGTCAACGGTGCATTTGTTTCTTATTTATTTTTAGATTTTTGCATAAACTGTGTTATCTTAGATCTAGATCTGGAACTTTCCTTTGCTTCGAGTTCTATATTTCTAAGATCTATTTGTTTCGTCTATGTGCATGTGACCAACTCTGTCAACTATTGGTTAGGCTGCACATCTCTTCTTTTCTTCTCGCATTCAATTATTTCCCTCTTCTGCATATATACATTTCTTATAGTTGCTTACTTGCTGCAAAACTGCCTAGCTATGGTTCATGAGCTACGCGGTTAAAGTAAAACCAACATATAGATATTAGAAAATATAACTGACAAAATCTTACACGGGAGCTTCACCGGTAAATGAGGGAGATTTATCTCATGATTGCCTAGGTTTTCAGTTATGCAGAAAATCTAGCCAACAACATGAGTGCTTCAAAAAAATGACTTATACTTCCATCTTTCACAATGCATGGTGTTCACGAGAAACCAACCTTGAAACCTATTCTGACCCAAAAGAAGCACCATCTCTTTCTCTCCTTCAACTGGAAGTATACCAAACTTGCAACTATTCATCAAAGCATGGTATGAAGAAGTAATGTCAAAACTTACCCCTTGCTACCCCAAGATGACCGCAGTGTTAGATGGCCTGAAAATGACTTCCCATCATATGCAATGGGTGCCAAAAACTTTACTTCACCTTCCTCTTTGTTTGTTAGAGTATCGCGCAAAAAGACATGAAATTTTCCTTTTTGCTGCCCTCTTGGCTGTTCCCAATGTGATAACAGTGTCAAGAGGCCAAAAATGCATTTTTATCATATTCACATGATACCACAAGCCAAAACTTACTTTTCTTTGTTACCTTCTTACTTCTGGGGCTTGATGGTGTGTCCCTAGGTCCTCCAGAAACTTGTATGACAGTTGCATTGTTGTTGAGGTAAGATGAGCTATCACTCGTGCTTTCATCATCCGTAATAGGCATGAGTTGGGGGGTTTTGTTTTCCCTATCAACCAAGTGCCCAAGATCTTCCTCTACCATCAAAATAAGAGGTAAGATGTCAGAAATGTGAACATACCCAACCAAAATATTGTGTAAATCACCTTGAAGGGGCTGTTGTACCAACATCTCTGACTTTTCTGAGGTATGGCAACTTGCTTGCATTCCATTATCAACTCCTTCCAACCTTTTAATGAATGTTTTCTTCTGTGCATTGTTTAGGAGTCCTTTGAGGACAATTCCTTTGCCATCCTTGAGGAACTTCAACTCCATATGATTTTGTTTGAACTCTCCTAAAGCATGACACCATTGCACACCCAACACACTGTCAATATTGCCAAAATCATTATCCAAGGAATTACCTATTACCTTGTGTTCTCCAAGGGTGAGAGGGAACTGTTGGATCTTTTTGGAGCATGGGGCAGAGGATTCATTCATCAAAGTCTCATTAGATTTGTTACCATCCTTGTTCTCCATAACCATCTTCCTCATCAAGCCTTCATGAGTGCAGTTGTGAGTGGCCCCACTATCCATCAAGGCCTTCCCTTCTTGCTCCTTCAGTTTTTCTTCCTCCTTGGATGTATGGAATTTGGGAGCCCTTGAAAGTGAAATAAGGGTGTTGCCCACTTTCATAGTCTCCTCACGAACCTGCTCATCAACCTTATTTCGACTTGACATATGATTAGCATCATCAAAAGCAACCTTAGAATTAGAGACCATTAGTTCACAATGCAAACCCTTCTTCCTTGATTCATCCATTGTATCATGGGTGTCTCTTTCGCTAGCCTGCCTTTGATGAGGTGGAACATAGGGCTGAGTTGCCCCTTTTTGTGGCACATTGGGAGATGCCCTTGGCTGCTCACACGGTGCTTCTGGCTGCCCATGAATCTCAGTTCTCAACTTTTTTTCTTTGGATAGCGAGTGAGTGGATTCACCCATTGAACTCTCTTCCGCCTTTTTCAACTCCGCCTTTGCTTCTTTCTTTGACATTATTTTCCTTTCATCACCGTGTATACAACCATTAGTAGATAAGCAAACATCTTTTTTTAACAAAGTTTCTTTACCATGCTTATCATGTTCCCTCAGAATGGTGTCCTCTTGGGGCTGCATATGGCAGAAGTCTTGCTTGACACCTCAAAGCTTACAATACCCTTGAAAAGACAAGAGTTCCTTTGCGGCCGAACTTAGAGATGCATACTCTTGTTGCAAAGTCTCAAAAGGGTCATCACGATGAGTTGGCTTACCCTTCTTTGGTTGTGCTCCTTGGTGATGACTCTTGTTTGGATCTAAGGTACCCTTCATCATGGTTGTCATATTATTCTGAAGTTCTTTGAAGCTTGCTTTGATCACATCCTCCAAGAGCTTCATTTGCTTTGGAGTGGGGCCTCCACTCTCTTTCTCCATCTCTTTCCTCCATACACAAACCCTCATAAGTGCAGAGGATTGTGGCTCTGATATCACTGTAATGACCCAAAACTGTAATTTTAGGACAGAAATGGATCATCTAAGAGATCCATTAATTTTTCAACTTCAATAACAATATTACTTCAAGGCAGCAAAATAAAATCTCCCACAATCTTCAATAACTCTTCTAAATGTTTTGAAATGAGAGATAACCTTGAATAGCTCCACTTGACGATTGGATCAGACAAGTTGCCTTGAACACAACTGAGGTTTGGATCTAATTAGGTCTTAGTACATTAAAGAAATGCTCAATAAATCCAGGAGATGGATTTAATGGCTCCTATTTGACTCAATAAACCCAAGGGAGGGTTTAATGGCCTTCAACACTTCAAATAATTCTTAAAAATAAGATCTTTCAACTGAGCATAAGATCAACCACTTTGAGGAAGTAAAAGCCCTTCAAAATATTTATTGAAATCTTCAATCTAGTCGCTACACTTGGGCAAAAATAAATAATAAATTTCAGATCTTCAACCAACACTCAAACAGCCACAAAAATGAGTATTAGCCACCGCAAAACAATTGCAAAGATGTTAGGAACCCACAAAGATTTATTGTGCACCAAATTGACCAAATTAGAGGATGAAAACATCTCCAAAACACAATCACAAACCCTAGAACCTAAGTTGCCGCATTCAAATTCGCCGATGATTAAATTCGTTGGTAAAAAAATCAGCGATTAAATTCGACTATGAGAAATATACATTTTTATTAAATATATAAAAATGAAAGATAAATTCACATTTCAAAAGAGAGAGATAATATCACATTTCATTGATTTCATAAGTAGCTATTACAATAATGTGATTGAAAGCAAAAACTTCAAAAAACATGTGCTCGCAGCTGCATACTAATATTCGAAATGTTGTCAAAAAGTGATGGATCAAAGTCTCGAACTTCCCTATCTAGTATGGGCTAAGTTCTACTTATTACATCAAAAAGCTCTAAATCATCTAGAGTACTTGGCTCAATATCATAATCACTAGAAACATCATTATTACCAACATCACTAGATTCACCCTCATGTCTATCAGTATCACCAACAAAATCAAGATCATCCTCATTGTCTTGTAGGACATGCTGAAGCTTTTTTTTCTTTGAAGTGCATGCATCTTTTGCCACTATTTTCATAGTCAATTGCAAATTTGTTCGAACATAAACAAGGTCCCCCAATTTTCCTGATAACAACCTATTCCTTTTTTTTTATTGAACATGGTCAAAGCTGCTCCAATTCCTCTCACATGCTGATGCACTTACCCCTTCACTCAAGACTCGAATTGCAAAATGTTGTAGTTCAGGGGTATCTGCTCCATAGAATCTCCACCATTCATCACCATCATGTCTTCCTTTTCATCTATTGTTGATTGGATTCCAAACAACCCATCCCCTCTCCTGTATGCTCTAAGTTGCTCTCTGGTTTTCTTTGCAGCGTCTCGATCTAGAACAAGCTTTTCAATGGCTGCATAAATCCCACTCATCACTTCACAGTCACTTTCTCTTTCAATGTGATAGAGTGTTAGCTCCAAATAGCATGTTGCTGCATGCACATGAGTATGCATCATCCTCCATCTTCCATCATAAATATTCCATATCTCACTATATTCTGCTTCCACATTATTGAATGCCTTTTGGATGTCTTCTTTGCAACGGTCCATGCCCTCATAAACCATGCCCATACAAGGGGTATCGCCATCAACCATGCAGAGCATACGAACAATGGGTGCACACATTTTTAAGACCTTAGCTGCATTTTCCCAAAAGTTAGAGCTCAAAACGATTTGCTCCACCTGTTTACCTTTAGAACCTTTTGCAAGAACTGAATCTTCCCACTCTTTGCTGGAAACAACAGTTCGAAGGGCTCCTTTCTGCTTAACAACTCTTTTCAAAGCGATATAGGAGTCAAATCTTGTGTCACATGGCTTCACCAACTCCTTAGATGCATGCCTCCTATGGATACTCAATGTAAGGCGATGGTTTCTAATAAAATTAGTAATTGTTCTTCCTCTTTGAACTGCTTCATGTACCCAAGGGAATTTGGCTAAGTCGTGGAGCAGTAAATCAATATAGTGGGCTGCACAAGGACTCCAATATATATGTGGGTACTTCTCTTCAATCAATTTCTCAGCTCCCACACAATTGCTAGCATTATCAGTCACAACTTGAACTACACTTTCTACACCCACTTTGAGAATTGCTTCATCCAAAATGTTGAAGACATACTCTGAAGTTTTCTTGTGTTCCATGGTGTCAATAACTTTTAGAAATATAATACCTTTAGAGCAATAAACAAGCACATTGATGAGGGGTCTTTGACACATGTCTGACCAACCATCCCTCAAATTGGTGCAACCTGTTAACTTCCAAGAGTCTTTAATATTTGCCAATTTTTCAGTGACCCTATTTTTTGACCTCTTCAAAAGTGTAGTCCTCAAAGCCTCTGACCCTGGAGTCGTATAACCTTTTTCAAATTTAATGGATTGCCGAACTGCATTTTTAAAATAAGGACTCCTGACGACATACAGTGGAATGGCAGATTCATAAAAGAAATCAGCCTGTGCATCATCAACTTGCTCTTTTTCAACAGGTTTCCAAAAGCTATTCAGTGTCGCTGCCCCAGTACTAGATGTTGGCATTACAGAGCTTGTGGACATGGTGGAGGAGAAAGATGTATTTGGCACTCTGGGCCTAGAAAGCTCGCCTTGGATTCATTGTTTTTTTGGGGCCCTTTGTTGATTTACAACTAATGAATGTTTGAACTTTGTAGTCTTTCTCCAACTCTGCTTTTATTTCAGGAGTGACATTCCAACATTCTTCTACACTGCCTCCTTGACCACCTGGTATGCCAAGAAGGTGGTCCATTACTCTTGTTAGTGTCCCAATAAAAGAATGTTGACATAAAGTGCACGTGAGATTGTTTATAAGACCCTCACGAATCATGTATTTCCATTGAGATGCACTTGATTTTGGAGGCGCCATACCAATATAACAACCTACATTTTTTGAAAAAAATAAGCAAAGAATTAGAAATAAATAAATTTAAAAAATCAAATCACACAAAAATTATTATCTTGTATTTAATTTAAATGTATGATGATAATAATTATCAGATAATTAATATTATCATACAGTTCAATCTTTGATTTAAACTATATATAAATACCTTCAATTTAAGGATATTATATATCATTTTTTTATAAAATACATTATATAACATAATGATATAAAATATTAAAATTTTATAAAATATATTATATATATTTTTATTGATCTAGTATATAATTTTGTATAAAATAAATTATTTATTTAATGATAATTTATATAATAAAATACTCTATATTAATATATATTTTATTATATAATTTTAGATATTAATATATTATATATATTTTATGAAATTTTATATAAATTAATAAATAAAATCGATTATAATAATATTTAATAAAATACATTATATTAATATATTTTTTATTATATATAATTTTCTACAATTTAGACATTACTATATTTTATGAACTTTTATATATAAATTAATAAATAGTTAAGTACTTAAGTTTAATATAGTTTAAAGAAAATCCATAACATTCAAATTTAATATATTTTGTTATTCGTAAAAAACTTTAATATATTAAAACGTTAAACTTTTAAAACTTAACAAATTAAATTTGTACCCTAAATTAATATGCCTGAAATTTAGACCGAAATTGTAAACCTAAATTAATTTCTTTAACCTAATTTTAAAAAAACTTTAGACTGACATTGCAATATAAAAATAATCAAATAAAAAATAAAATATGTGCAGAAGTCGGACCCACCTGTTGAAAGTGAGCTCGGAATCTCCCTGCAAGCTCCGAATCTCCCTACAAGCTCGAACAACGGACGTAATACAAAACGTGAATCAAATCCTAATCTATCTCTAGCAATATAGTTCGTAATCTCTCTCCAGCAACGCAAATGCAGCAACAACACAGATGTCAAGCTCGAACAATGGTAGCAACACAATAGTTAAGCTCAAGTTCAACAGTCACAAACCTTAAGCTCGAGTTCCAGGCAAATAAGATGCCCAGAAGGTGTGAATATTATTGTCATGTGCAACATATTTTATAGGAAAATATCAATGCAGAAACCCTACAGCGCAGGAAGGGAAAACCCTAAGACGCGGGAAGGGAAAACCCTAAAATCGAACTTCAAAAATTTTTAGATTATTTTCAACGCTTTTCAAGCATGATTTTCAACATATTACATAAAAAATAACGTCCGAATATAAACATGAATTAAATCGCGATTTTCAACGAATTTTATTGGGTCTGTTAAAATCCAGCGAATTTCGTTTTTTTTCTTTCTAATTCGGTGAATGCGACAACTTAGCCCAGAACCAGTCGTTGCAGTAAAACTCATGAAATTACACCCAAATATGATCTGTATCTCCTAGAGCATACGAATATTTTAAATCTCAGAAAGACAGTCTTCAATATGCAAATCGTTGCCTTGAAACTGTCATACAACACAAGAGAATAATTGCAAAATGAAATCACTGCCTTAGGGCACAAACATCACATTGAAATCTGGATTTTTTACACAGAAATATTGTTAGGAATTAGTATTTACATTGTGTAGATAATAATTACATTTGGTAATTATTATTATATTAGTAATTTGTTATTTAGTTGTTATATAAAACAATTAATAACAAATGTGTGTTGAGTTGTTTGGTTGTCACAAACAACTCACGTGATTAGTATTTGTTAGTAGAATAGTTTCCTAATTTATAGGAAACTATGTGCCTATATATTTGTAATTGCATCTTATGTAAATCATCCAGAATGAATTGAAAGATATATCATTATTCCATGCATTTTATTCCGCAAATATATTCCAGCTCTTACATTTGGTACCAGAGCAGGTTATTCCTATGAGAGCCAAGAAGATTTAAGAGGCCAAAGAGAATATTCAAAAATCCGTCCAAAAAAATACAGCAAGTAGTGTTTAGTAAAATGAACATATCTTCCTCATAAAACATCGGATTGAGGCGATTCTTTTTGGGTTGAAAAGAGGAGAAAAAGACGCACAACTTTGTAGTTTACATCATGGTCAGATTCAACATGCAGATATGACGAAATTGCTGTCAAACAGACGTTTTTGTGGCTGGAAATGCACATCCGGTAAAAGAAATGCAACACAGGTTTTTTCTTATTGGTCAATTTTTTTTAATTATTTAACAAAACTATAGTTTAAAATATATATATCTATATATATATATATATATATATATATATATATATATATATATATATATATATATTTCTATAGTTTTTGCTTAATAATTGAATTTTGAGGGCAATTCAATTTTATTTTAATTGGACCAATTTACGGGAAATTCTAACCTCAATAACTTTTGCACGATAACTCAAAATTGAGCACCGTTTTTTGCAAAAGTGTTTATTTTTTAATTCTCATTATAGTGGTCCTAATTTTGGGATAAAATACCCACTTTGAAAAATATCATATTTTTTGGCTATTTTGTGGGATGCATTATCGGTTGTACCCGACGTCCTAAAACTAAAATGTTTCACATTGCGGGGGGAGAATAACTTCAATGTGGAAACAAATGAGCTTATAATTTTCATTTGGCTGAGTTAGAAGCCACAAAAATGGAAGGAGGCATCGGAGGAAGGAGGTCGAACAACGACCTCTCGTCAGTCACCAACGACGGGGCCGCGCAGAAGCTGTGGTGGCATATGTATGGTGTGAGTATTTGATTTTCAGTGTGGTTTCCATTTTCTCAGTGTGCTTCAGTTTGTAGAGTTCCTGTTTTGTGTGGTATTTGATGGATGTTGGAAAGAGAGTTGTGTTGGAGCGCAGATGACTGTCAGTGATCCTCTGACTGACTTGGTCCTCTGACTGCCATACTTCTTTGGAAGATGGTCAGGTAGAAGAATACGTTCACTAGCATTAGTGACCATGTGTAGCAAGACCTAACTAGCAAGATCCATTCAGGACTATGTTCTTCGATGCATTTTGCTTCTCAGTATCTATTTGAGTGGAATTTCACATTGTGGGGGGGAATACATACCAATGTTTCATTCCCATTCTGCACCCAAAATGACTTAGTCAAGGAAAGCTTCCAGTGGCAGTGGCAGTTTTCTATGCTGTTCGAGATCGAGTGGCAGCGATCAATGACAGAGACTACGATTAAGAACATTACGATTAAGAACCTTAAGCTCGAGTTCCAGGCAAATAAGATGCGCAGGTGTGAATATTATTGTCATGTGCAACATATTTTATAGGAAAATATCAATGCAGAAACCCTACAACGCAGGAAGGGAAAACCCTAAAATCGAACTTCAAAATTTTTTAGATTATTTTCAACGCTTTTCAAGCATGATTTTCAACATATTACATAAAAAATGACGTCCGAATATAAACATGAATGAAATCGCGATTTTCAACGAATTTTATTGGGTCTGTTAAAATCCAACGAATTTCGTTTTTTTCTTTCTAATTCGGTGAATGTGACAACTTAGCCCAGAACCAGTCGCTGCAGTAAAACTCATGAAATCACACCCAAATAAGATCTGTATCTCCTAGAGCATACGAATATTTTAAATCTTGGAAAGACAGTCTTCAATATGCAAATCGTTGCCTTGAAACTGTCATATAACACGAGAATAATTGCAAAATGAAATCACTGCCTTAGGGCACAAACATCACATTGAAATCTGGATTTTTTACACAGAAATATTTCACCATCAAATTCACTGCTCAAGAGATCAACCAATGGCACACAAATAGGTGTAAAACTGCTCAACACATTTTGCTACAGTGTCGCTATAGTGACGCTACATTGTTTTGAGCTCAACAATGCGTAAACACGCAAACACAAATTTGCTACAGAGTCGCTACAGTGTTTTGAGCACAAAAATGCATAAAACTACAAGCTGCCAACAAGAGATCAATGCAACATCGCACAACAATATGATTGCAATAGAGATTCTTCAATATCTTCAACAATGAAGGAGAGAGCAATCAACAACTTAGGGCATACACCCCTCATCTCCAAGCATGGTGTAAATTCAAATGATCAATCAACATGCCCACTAAAAGTCACACAACCTCCTTTTATAGAATTAGGGGGTGTAACATTCAATGACAGAGCTTTCCCTTTTGGAGGGAAAACTAATAAAACTCACATTAAAACATTTAATACTAAGACAATGTGCACTTTATTTATTTTTCCTAATTTAATATTAGGAAATTAATAACCTATGCGCACATCAACTACTAAGGAAACTACCCCTCTTTGTAGCGCAAGGCGTACCAAGAAGGTTACAATGCAAAATAAAGTAGACAATAGGTATCTTAGTAATGTCCCAAAAAAGGGGACATTACATTTTCTTCACCTTGGGTCGGCCACTTTACCATTTAAAATAAATTAAGCTTTTAATACCTTTCTCCTTTGTATGTTTTCAATCTTTTCCATAAAGTCCCTTCCTTTTCATCCCTTTAGCTTACTTATAATAATGAATAGGCTAAATAACTTAAGTATTTAAAAATAGCTGTTATTTTAATGATATTATTAAGTTGCTGAAGATTTGGAAATGATAGGGCCCAACTTAAAACATTATTACTTATTTTATTTTAGAAAAGGGGACATTGCAGTCTTCCCCTCCCAAATTTGCTTGCCCTCAAGCAAATGCAAGCTTCACTTTTTAACCCCTTGTACGTACCTACAAACACCAGGGTCCCAAATCAACCTCCGGAACTCTTCAGATTGTGGAAAAACTTCAACAACCTCTTCCACCCTTCTTTTCATCACCGATATCATGCCAAAAAGATCAACATACTTTTGGGCCTCCAAATGATCACCCAAAGCCTCTACTACTACCTCAAGGGAAGTCTTACCTTTCTCATGTCTTGTTGTCCCCATTGATAGGGCAAGAAATTTTTCATCATTTGCTTGGGCTGATAATAAACTCAGTTGCTCCTTCTCATGTTTGTCAAGTGCTAGGAACCTTGCACTCTCCTTGGTCATGTGAAAACTATGCATTCCTTGAATCATAAGAGCCTCTTCACCAACACTTATATGGGTTGTTCCCACATGTGCAAAGTGCTACCATGATGCCAAAGTGGCTGCCATGATGATTTGCTTCAGCTAAATCCCTTCCAAAACTTCTTCCATCCGAAAAACTCCCTTAAAGTGTGCCAACATACAACTGTACATGACTGATAACATCGGTTCCAACACTCTGAAAATGTCATGATAGCAGCAAAATTGACATCCTTTTGCCGCAATCAAAAGAGTGAGCCATGTAGGAGCTGAAAATGCTATTGGGAGTAAGTGTCTTAATGAAATATAAGTGTCGTACGGGCTGATAATGTTTATGACAATATTGAGATTGGAAATTTGGTGCATGGCTGTCCCAACTGTGTCCTTTCCATTTTTGGGTCAGAGGATATCATCGTTCATTGTCCTCCGCATATGTATGTCACTCATTAGGCTCACTTCTTTACTTTGCTTCTTATACATATGAGAATGTTGGACTAAACCCCACTTATGTACCTTCTTTTCTATCATTTCCATTTCTAAACTCACATGTAGAACAAAGATATTAGGGAAGTCAAGAGTTCCCAACATCACTCCTTCAACCGCTTCATCATGCCTCCTAGGCATGTTGTTGAACTCTCCTCTATTGCTTTCCTTTCCCTCATATCTTTCCTTCCCAAGCATGATTGTAGCCGTAGCCGTGCCTTTTCTCACTCACAAAGAGAATTTTAGTGGCTGGAAACCACCCTGTAATAGATGCAAATACCCCAACTGTGGTAGTAGGCTGGAATTCCTTTCCCCATGTAACTGAAAACCCTTTTATGACTGTCATAAAAAGTGTCAGGAGGCTGGATCTGTTGCAAATAGCAGGAAAAATAGGACAGAAGCTGTCATACTGTAAATTCTTCACAAAATTTGTTGGCTAGATTTTCTGCATAGCATAAAACCTAGGCAGTTATGAGATAAATCTCCCTCATTTACCGGTGAGGCTCCTGTGTCAGATTTGTCAATTAAAATATGCTAGTATCTATATGGGGTTTTACTTTAACCGTTCAGCTCATGAACCATAGTTGTACAGTTCTGCAACAAGTAAGCAGCTATTTAAAGAAAGGAAATATTTATAAAAGAAGGGAATTATATAAACATAGAGAAGAAATGGGGAAGATGTGCATCCCAATCAATAGATAACAGAGTTGATAGCATGCACATAGAAGAAACCAATAGATATCAACACAGAATTATAAGCAAAGGCAACTCTAGATCTAGATCTAAAATAACACAAAGTTTATTTAAAGATCTAAGATAAAAAGCTAGAAATACAATACACTGCGACACAAAATTCTCCGGAAATCTGCTCCTATACATTCCTTTGCTTCAAGTGGCTCTCAAGGGTTTCAGCACAAACTCTGGAACGCAATAATGCTGCTTACAAATTTTGTTCCTTAACCCGAAGGTTCTTCCTCTACTTATAGAATGTAGAGGGGCAATTACAAGTTGGAAGCTTTTAGTTGAACTGGCACATGTGGAAGTGGGAAAGGAAACAACTGGCAATCTCTCTCCTGGAATTCCTCTTTGCATGACATGCATGATTTGCAACTAAAAATAGAACCTTCTATTTTGCACATCTACTACCTATCTCCAAATAGTTGACTTCTTCAAGTAATGGCTTTTAAACCAATCACTTAAGTTGTATAATATAATTGATCGCTCAATTATTTTGTCGGAGGAAATAAGAGAAAGAAGAAGAAATAGGAAAGTTGCAGTCTTGTCCTTTTTCATATTTTGCATGTAGTTGATTCAAACTAGATCTGGAAGTGACTGGAAGCAGCTTGCGGGTATTGCCTTTGACATGCCTTCCTTCTTATCCTCGAAGCTTTTGTAGTTCTTCTCCAGTACATGCATCAGTGCAATATTCGCCGTAAATAACTCATTATTTTTATTTTTAATTGCATATGAGCAATTAAAAATTCTGGAAAGCACTCTGGGTGAATGCAACTTCAATGAAAGCTTCAACTGGAAGATTGGAAGCACATGCAAAAGATCCCGGAAGAAATTTTCCACGCACTGGCTTCTTCACGGGCTACATTTGAAACAAGAGGATGAATTTTTGCCAGAAGCTTTTGCAATTATGAGATCTGGATCTGGATCTATGTCTTCGGTGTCAACAAATCTGGAAGTAATGCATGATGTCGTTGTGCTTTCTTTTTCATCATGCTTTGTCATGGCCGTATCTATCTTTGTCTGAGCAATTCTTCTTCTCTTTATTCGACCGGAATTCTTCAAAGCTGGTGTAAATTTAGATAATTGTTCAGATTCAGATGATATATTCAATATATTGGACATTGATTTAAGCTCCTTTTCTCTTATAAAAGCACCTGTAATGAATTCCTGCAATTAATTCAGACAAAGATGGCAACCGGAACGTGAACAGTGGATATATTCAATGTATTGGACATTGGATATATTTAAGTTTTTCGGCTAGTGGATACCTTCAGATTCAGATGATATATTCAATGTATTGGACATTGATTTAAGCTCCCTTTCTCTTATAGAGGTCACGTACAAAACAACGGGGGGTCATAAACTTGTGTTATTGACCCAAACCAAACGATGAAGGAATAGTCAAGGAGTGCACGATCAAAATGGCCACTACAATTTTTCAACAAAACATTATAAACAACATAATGGTATAGAATAGAAAGAAGAGTATGGATGAAGCGTAGAAAAGGTGCACTCTAGAAAAGAATAAATTAATAGCCATAGAATCAAAGGCATGAAAATTTTACAAAAAGACCATGTAAGAGGATGATCAACTAATGTAAGACCTTGGATGGATTGGAGCACATGGACCATTTGCAGAAGATGGTAGACCAACTCCTACTCAAGGAAAAAACTATCTTGAAGCAATGGAGCAGGAGGGCAAAGACAAAGCGCAAGAGGAGTTTGATGTACAAGTAGAGGTGTGCGAAACAATATTAAAGGAATACCAAGCCAAGGTGAGCATAGCAGACCAGGTGTTTCAAAGTTTTCAGCTAATGATAGGGTTCATTAACAAGAGCCTACTCAAAGAAGGAAAAAAAAAACTAAAGTTGCTCAAGCTAAAGGTGTATTCCAAACAAAGGATAGGGCCGAGGGATCAAATCCTCAAGGAAGTTGATGCAGTAGGGGATTGGATAAAAAGGTCAAGAACGAGTACGTGGAGAAAAATGTCAAAATACTATAGCAAAAGGTCACGGATGAGTAAATCATAATGCCTGAGGTGAGTGAGAAATTTATTTCATAGATACATGTAACATGTTAAAAGGTGCAAAAAAATAAGGAATGGGTTTTAGCATTGAAAAAAATTGTTAGCAAAAATGCCAAGTAGAATAGAAGAAATACAACTCACCCTTACTAGTTGGAAGTCATTTGAAGAAGAAATTAGCAAGGATGGCAAAAGTTTTTATATGAGCCAAGCAAACAAAGAAG
The DNA here is from genome assembly GCA_019776745.2 of Taxus chinensis. Classification (NCBI taxonomy): domain Eukaryota; kingdom Viridiplantae; phylum Streptophyta; class Pinopsida; order Cupressales; family Taxaceae; genus Taxus; species Taxus chinensis. Next base: position 553,126,212 of record CM034156.1, on the reverse strand, counting down.
CAAGGATGGAAGTCACTTGTCTACAAACAGTCAAGGATGAAATTAGCATGCGGAAATGCTGACCAATAATTTTGGTTGTTAGAGCACGTACACAAATAGGGCAGCTAGTCAAGGAGCAGAAGACACAAACAATTTTGGGCATAATAGTCGACACACGGGGGAAAAAGGAGAGTCGACAAGATTCACAACGCGCATGCACGGGACAGTTGACACATCGACAAGGAATAACTAGTTGTTATGACTCATAATAGAAACTCTTGAGCAAATCACAGATTGTATAAAGTGTAACAATTAGTTATGAGATGGTTTGTAAGAGCTAGGCAGTGTTTATTTGCTACAATAGCACACCTCAAGCCCAATATAAAGGTTGGTGAATTGATGAATGATTAATATATGGATTGTTATTGAGACGAGCATTATAGTTCAAAGTTGTGGAATATACATGTGAAGACCTGAGAAGTCGATGGACTAGTTTGTATTTCTTCTATAATATTTGTGTATTTATGTGTTGCTTATGAGTTCAACAATTTAAACTTTGTTTTTCGTGATGTAAGATTGCCCTCTAACCGAGGATGTGTAATATCCCCTTTTGGTATATATTATTAAAATCTGCAAATTAATTAACCAAATCGATCCTAGGAAGATTAGATCTTCTTAGTTCGACCTCAATTAACCCAATGTCGGCGATAATACAACCCAAATGGGGTTGGAGAATGCCAAAAGTGGTGGGTTAGATGGGAAGACTAATTAGAATGCTAATATAATCTAGATCTGATTTTTAACAGTTGAAAAATAATTACTAATTCAAACCCCCAACTGCTGCAATCTTCCAAAATTATTTCCCGCTTAACCATCTAAGTAAAAATCCTCAAACTTCGGATTTTGGGCCACAAAAATATGAAGAATAATATTCTAAAAACAGATTTCGCATAACAAATAGGTCGCCCAACACATTTAGGGCATCAAATCCACTCCAAAAATAATGAAATCACCCTCTCCTTATTTTTTCCTAATTTATACAACCACATTCGATATTAAATTGATCCCAAACTGGACATTTGAATTTTATAACAGTAGTTAATCAATTAAAATGCACCCAGAACAACTGAAACTTCAAAACTTAATATCTTATTCAATACTTGGATTTTTTGCATGAAACAAATTGCACAATAAAGTAGAAATAAAGAGTTTTCCAATGAACTAACAAACTGGATTTTTAGCCCACTGAAACCCACTCAAATCTGCCCCTGAAATCTGAAAACCATTCACTAGGGTTAGGGAAAATTAATTAAATAATTTCCAGCTCATAAAACCCTTCCAAAACCCTCAAACAATCAACCCTTGATTTGAAATAATTGATTAGACAGAACAACAAATAGATCTAGCATAAATAACCTCAAAACATGAGAGATCAAACCCCAATACCAGTTGTTATGGCTAAATAAATTGCAGCAGCAATAATAGTCATAAAAGTACTTCAAACCCTCCACATACAATGCAGATTTACTCTCAAATGAATGCACCAAAACTCCAAACCAAGTAGCCAATACTTAGAATGAAGAAACAATGCATAGATTCACTCAACATGATTGCAAGAAGGCTTCAAAGCTAGGGCATACATCCCATTACTCCAAGCATGGAGTGATATCAAAAATTCAATCAACATAACCCATAAAGGAAATGCGACCTTGTTTTATAGAACTAAGGGGTGCAATGTCCAATGACCGACCTTTTCCCTTTTAGAATGAAGAAACAACGCATAGATTCACTCAACAATGATTGCAAAAAGGCTTCAAAGCTAGGGCATACATCCCATTACTCCAAGCATGGAGTGATATCAAGAGATCAATCAATATAACCCATAAAGGAAATGCGATCTCCTTTAATAGAATTAAGGGGTGCAATGTCCAATGACCAACCTTTCCCCTTTTGGAGGGAAAACATAAACTCTCATTAAAATATTTAATGCTAAGACTATGTGCACTTTATTTATTTTTTAATTAAATAAATAAAAGTAACTAACCTACGTGCACATTAACTAAAGAGACTCCCACTTGTAGCGCTAGGCATGCCAAGGGGTTACAATGCAAATGAAAAATAGATATTAATAATGTCCCTGAAAAAGGGACATTGCAGGATGCTCTTGCATCACAATGTCTTATGACCGTAATATGCAAGTCATTCAACCTCGATACACATCAGGAAATCATCATACATAACCCCAATGACAACAATTCCATTGATAATGCCACGTATTGTCATAAAACCGTGACACGCAATAGGACACTAATTATCACCTCAATACACAATCACATCATAATGCAGAAACACAACGAAAACATTAATTATATACAGCTTGATACCGCGTAGTGCCATGCCACTACAACATGCACAATGACACTAACTACAACCTCAATAAACATGTTAACCTCACATGCCAACCACGCACATGCACACCATTAATTCATTGATAACACAACACCCCACTTGTACTTTACGTGCATGGATAAATGTCACTCATTCTTGTAGATGCACACCATTCAACTCTTACATCCTATGACTGTGATGTGTAGAAATACACCATCATAACCCATGCACATGCCTTGTGACTCGATGGCATTCATATGACTCAATGACATTTTTAATGCAATCAACAAAAGAGCAAATGATGCTAGTTTGGTACACATTGGTCACGCATGCACAAATATACAATATACCACATAGTACTACCCTATTATGGAACTTCGATGCTCTTTATCAACATGTGTGTTTCTATGTAATCCTAACACATGTGAGCACACTATCTTGGTTTATACCAACAATCAATGCCTTGTAACCATAACACGCAACACATTTGACCTCAATGTAGATGAATGCATCATGCACAACCACAATGACAAAATGAATGCCATGCAATTTGAGTCCATGTAATGCCTTACAACCACAACACACATGAAGATACTAATCACAAACCTCAATACACATGTGAACCTCACATGCCACAAGTGCATTTCCTTGTAGTCCTAACACATGCAAAAATACTATCTCCATTTGTACCAACAATCAATTCCTTACAAACATCATTGATTCACTAATAATACAACACCACACTTGTATATGATGTGCACAGTATCTTGGTTTGGACCAACACAACCACAACCTACATGAAGACACCAACAACAAACCTCAATACACATGTAAACCTCACATGCCACATATGCATTTCCTAACACATGTAAGAACACTATCTAAATTTGTACCAACAATCAATTTCGTGCAAACATCATCAATTCATTAATAATATGAGACTACACTTGTATTTGACAGGCATGGGAAAACGTCTCTCGTGCACTCATACATGCCACATGCATTTCCTAACACATGTAAGAACACTATATAAATTTGTACCAATAATCAATTCCTTGCAAACATCATCGATTCATTAATAATATGACACTACATTTGTATTTGACGAGCATGGGCAAATGTCATCCGTTTTTGCACATGCGCAACATTCAACTCATACATGTCATGTGAATGTGATGTGCACAAATATGCTACTTGCAACCCATTCATGCACATGCCTTGTGAATCAATGACATGCATATGACTCAATAACATGTCTAATTGAATGACAAGAGCACACGATGTTTGTTCGACACACATGGGTCATACATGCACAAATACATCATGCAAATTCCTCGATACAAATATACACGTACTGCCCCCTTATTAGGTGACTTTGATGACCATTAGCCATGTGCATTTCCATGTATCCTAACGCATGTAAGCACAATATCTCAATTTGTACCAACAATCAATACCTTGCAAAGTTGCAACCTTAACATATAATAAATTCAACCTCAATGCACATGAGTGCATCAAGCACAACCACAAAGACAACATGAACGTTATACAACTTGATGTCGTGCAATGTGATACAACCACAAAGCACATGAAGATGCTAATGGAAAACCTCAATACACGTGCAAACCTCGCACAATGCATATGTGCATTTATTTCCATGTAACCCTAACACATTTAAGCACACTATATCAATTCGATTACTAGTAGCCATAGTACGCAACCTATTCAACCTCAATGCACACGATTGCATCATGGATAGAGTGATAACATGAATGCCTCATGATACAATTGCAACATGCCTTAAGTCACTAACTACAAGCTCAATACACGTGAAACTTAAACAAAACCATGTACGTGTGAACCATAAAACTCTATTGAAACTTAAACAAAACCATGTACGTGCGCACCATATAACTCATATATTACACACATAGATACACAAATATACTATTTGCAACAGATAAATGCACAAATACAGCTTGGTATCATGCAAAACCATATAATTGCAACACATGAAATCACTAATTTCAACCTCAATACACATGCAAACCTAAGATGCAACCTAACTTATAAATTACACACATAGATACACAAAAATACTATTTGCAACAAATAAATGCACAGATACAGCTTGGTATCATGCAATACCATATAATTGCAACACACATGAAGTCACTAATTACAACCTCAATACACATGCAAAACCTAAGATGGAACCTAACTCATAAATTACACACATAGATGCACAAATGTACTATTCACAACACATAACAAATACACCACTTTGACACACAATCCTTCTAACTCAATGACATGCAACCATAACATAAGCCATTCAATCTCAAAGATGGGCACACTATTCAACTTCATTACACACATATCATGTAATCCCAATGCACATAAGCACACAAATGTACTATTCACAACAAATAAACACACAATACACTATTCACAATAAATTGACACACAAGCCTTCTAGCTTGATGACATGCAACCATAACACAAGCCATTCAATCTCAAAGATGAGCACGCTGTTCAACATCATCACATACCATGTAATCCCAACACACATAACCTCACTATGCAAAAACGTAACACACGCAATCACACTATGCAGCCCTCGAAAGGCAGGAACACACTATGCAGCCCTCAATCAAAAGGCCAACGCAACAACGCACATGTCACTCAATGACATACTTGCCATGCAATCCCAGCATGTGTGAGAAAACAATGCACTTGACTTGCTCGTGTGGATGTGTCCAACAACTAGTACCTTGCAACCATAACATGCAAGCCATTTGACCTTAGGGCAAGGCACCCAAGGGCACTAATTACAACTTCAATACACATGAGACCCTTACATGGCACAATGCATGTGTGAGAAAACAATGCACCACATGCTCATGTGGATGTGTCCAACAATTAATACCTTGTAACCATAACATGCAAGCCATTCAACCTCAGTGTAAGGCACCCAAAGGCACTAATTACAACTTCAATACACATGCGACCCTTACATGCCACGATGCATGTGTGAGAAAACAATGCACCACATGCTCATGCGGATGTGTCCAACAATTAGTACCTTGTAACCGTAACCCGCAAGCCATTCGACCTTAGTGTAAGGCACCCGAGGGCATACTAATTACAACTTCAATAGGCATGCAAGCCTCAAATGCCACCATGCATGTGTATCCCATCAAAATCATAAATGACATGCAAGCCTCACAAGCTGCCACCCTCTCATCTTGGCATGCCTAGACAAATTACACTCGTACTTGTATATCACACCATGTCATGTGATTAGGATGTGCACAAATACACTATTTGCAACCCATAAACACACAAGTCATTCAACCACAATGCATGCAACTATAACATGCAATTCATTCAACCTCAATGCACATAAGCATATCATGGATAAGCACGTTGTTGTACTCAAGCACAAACAAACCAAGCAATCTCAACACACGTAAGCACACTATACACAAATGTGATATGCACAAACACAATATGTAGACCTCAAAAAGTGTGAGCATGCCATGAAACTTAATAACACACATGCCACTCAATACGCACACCATCACATTTGCGTGTCATTTGAATCTTAAATGACACACATGCCTCACAAGCCACTACACTCATATTTGATATGAATAAAGAAATGTCACTTGTAATTGTACACCATGCAACTCATACATGACATGTGACTAAAAAGTGCACAAATACACTATTCGTAACCCATTGACACTTATGAAGTTTGTGACTCAATGACGTGCAACCACAACGCACAAGCTAGTCGTCCTTGATGCACACAAGTACATCATGGACAAGCACACTATTCAACACGTGTAATCCCAACATGCTTACACACACTATGCACAAAAATGACATTTGTGCACATGATACAAATGTCACTTGTAATTGTGAAGTGCACAGATACATGGTTCGTAAGCCAGTGACACTTATTACGCCATATAACTCTATGTCATGCAACCACAACACAAAAACCATTTGACCTCAATGCACACGATTAAATTATTCAATGATCCCAACCCGCACAAGCACACCGTGCACAAAACTGACATGTATGATCACACTTCACGCAAAAATGAGATGCGTGATGACACTTTGAACAAATTAACATGCACGAGCACACCACGCATGCCTTAAGAATTGCGAGCACACCATGAAACTCAACTGACATACTTGCATATATCCCCGATTTGTGTGATAAAACAATACACGACTTAGATGTCTACCAACAAAAATCAATGCCTTCCACCATACTATGCAAGCCATTCGACCTCAGTGGATGTGAGCACATCACGCACAACCCCAATGACAACATGAATTCCATGTGACTCGATGTTGCATAGTGTCATACAAGAACGACACAAAAGGAGAGAAAAATAGTTGTAGGTTCAATACACAAGCACACTATTCATGTGAGCACATCACGCACAACCCCAATCAACAAGCACACTATTCAACTGGATCACACACGTGCCATGTAATCCAAACATGCATAAGCATGTTGGTTGTAAACCTGACATGCATGGGCATACTATGCAACTCCATGAAACACATGCCACTCAATGACATACTTGTCATGCAATCTCGATGTGTGCTATAATGCAATGCACAACTTGGATGTGTACCAACAATCAATGTCTTGCAACCATAACACACAAGACATTTGACCTCAATGCATGTGAGCACGAAACAAACAACCCCAATGACAACATGAATTCCATGAATGTTGTGTTGCATAGTGTCATACAAGCACAACATGTGTGGGAAGAACACTAATTACAACTTCAATGCACCCAAACACGTTATACATGGACACACCATTCAATGTGATCACACACCTGCCGTATAATCCCAATGTGTGTAGGCACACGTTGTGCACAAACTTGACATCCACAAGCACACTATGCAGGCCTCAAAAGGCGTAGCACACCATGCAACTCAATGACACACATGCACTTAATGAGATACTTTCCACGCAACCCAAATGTGTGAGAAAACAATGCACAAACTTAGATGTGTACCAACATTAAACGCCTTGTAACCATAACACCAAAGTCAATCGACCTCAATGCACCTAAGAATATCATAAAACTACAACATGCACAAGCACACCAATCAAAACATTAGCACAAGATAAATTCTATGTGGTTGATCTCATGTAGTGCCATACAACTGTGACACGTGCAAGGACACTAATTACAACCTCAATACACATGCAAACTCCACATGCTACCACACACATGTACGCCATTGCCTAAAAATAATACATACCTTACATGCCACCACACTCATACTAATATACAAATGTCACTCAAACGTGAACATGCATGCAAACCCTAAAACTCGTACATGTTATGTTTATGCGACGTGAACAAACATTAATACAACATGAACTACATGCAACTTGATGCCACATAGAACCCTACAACTGCAACACACACGAGCACACTAATTACAACATTAATACAGTATGAATTTTATGCAATTTGATGTTGTGTAGTGCCATACAATCATGGCATGCAAAAGGACACTAATTGAAACCTCACATGCCAACACACATGTACACCATCAACTCAAAAATAACACATACCTCACATGCCACCACATTCAAAAGTGTGTAGGCAGATGTCACTCATACATGTAGATGCCATGTTTCTGCAATGTGTAACCTATAGACGCACATTCCTTGTGACTCGACGATGTGCTTACGAATAAATGAGATGTCTAATTTAACACCGACATGTAGAAGCACACAATGCTAATTTGATGCGCAATAGTCACGCAAGCAGAATTGTGCCACAAACCCCTCAATGCATGTACATACACATGGTACCAACCTATGAACTTTGGTGCCCTTTTCCACATGTGTAGTGCCATGTAATCCTAACGCACATAAGATCATTACTCCGATTTGTACCAGCAATAAATGCCTTACAACCATAACGTGCAATCCCAATGACAAATGAACGTGTCATACACAACCCCAATGACAACATGAAAACCCCTCAAAGCACAAATACATGCCACGCAGTACCGCCCTATGATGTGACTTTGATGCCTATTAGCTAAATGTGCCTCACCATGTAATCCTTAGGCATGTAAGTACGCTATCCCAATTTGTACCAGCAATCAATGCCTTACAACCATAATATACATTGGACCTCAATGCACATTATAAGTTTCATGCGTAACCCTAATGACAACATGAATGCCATGCAACTTGGTGTCGTGCAATGCCATACAACCGTAATACACACAAAGACACTAATTAGAACATTAATACACGTGGGCTTGATGTCATGTAATGCTATACAACCGTGACACGTGCAAGGACACTAATTACAACCTTACGACACATGCTAATCTCACACTCCAACACACACATGCTAACCTCACACTCCAACACACACATGCACGACATCGCTCAAAAATAACAAATACCTTACGTGCGAACACACTCGTACTTGATATGTATACACAGATGTCATTCATACATGTACGTGCACACCACGCAACTCGTACATTCCATGTTTATGCGATGTGCACAAATATACTATTCACAACCTATAGATGCACATTCCTTGTGACTCAATGACATGTCTAGTTCAAAATCAATGCACAAGACCACATGGTGCCACTTTGATGCACACTAATCACGCAAATAGAACTATACCACGCAAACCTCTCAATGCACACATACACATAGTACTAACCTTTGATATTAATGCCCATTACCACATGTGCATTGCCATGTAATCCTAACACACGTAAGCACATTATCCCGATTTGCAACAACAATAAATGGCTTGCAACCATACCATGCGACCCACTTGTCTAAATACACATGAGTGCAACCTCAATAACAATATGAATGTCGAGCATCGTGCAACTGCAATGTGCACAAAGATACTAGCTACAACTACAATACGTATGTGAACCTCATGTACACACCATCTGAATCGTAAATGACACATATCATGCAAATCCCTCAATGCACACATATGATGTAGCTTGATGCCCATTGCCATGCAATATTGACACATGTAAGCACCCTATCTCAATTTGTACCGACCATAAAGATACTCCACAATACGTATGTGAACCTTATGTGCATGCCATTTGAATCGTAAATGACACATACCATGCAAAGCCCTCAATGCACACCTATGATGTAGCTTGACGCACATTGTCATGCAATATTGACACGTGCAAGAACCCTATCTCAATTTGTACCAACAATAAATGCCATGCAATCATACCACACAACACATTTGATCTAAAAACACATGGATGCAAATTGCACAACCCGATGACAACATGAATGCCATGTAACATGATGTCGCGCAACCACAACACACACAAAGACAATAATTACGAACCTCAATACACATGTGAACATCACGCATCACCACACATGCACAACATTCAACTCTTCAATGACACATACCATGTAAACCCCTCAAAGCATACATACACGTAGAACCACCCTATGATGTGACTTGAAAGACCATTAGCTACATGTACAATGCCATGTAATCCTAATGCATTGCAACCCATTTGACCTCAAAGCACATGAGCATCATACAAAACCCCAATGACAACATGAATGTCATGCACTTTGATGTTGTGTAATGCCACACAACAATAACATGCACAATTTAAACCCTCAATACATGTGCAAACTTCACACACCACCACACATATGCACACTGTTACAAGCACAAGGGGTTGAGAGGAGGGGGTGAATCAGTTCTACAAATTTCTTACTTCATTTACCATTAGAATCAGCACGTAACAACATTTATCCATTCACATACATTCAACCATAGCATAATAAATGTGCACAATATCAACAATGAACCACAACACATGCCAGAGAGCTCATAGACACAAGATTTAAGTGGGAAACCTTCATGGGGAAGAAAACCCAACTGAAACATAAACATTATATTGTCATGCTTCAAATTTAGTGAGACACCGACCCCACAAGGAGCACCAACCCCTAATTTAGTGAAGCACCCACTCCATAAAGAGGCTACAACCCCCTAAAGATGACCAAGCACCAACTCAGCCACCTGAAAATGTTTGATATCTGCAATTGTTGTTGCCACAACTGATGGAGATCACTAATTCATCTCACAAACCCTAGCTCATACCCTAGGGCATCAAACTTTCTCTTTCTCCTTCTTTTCTTTGCTCTATCTTCTTGCTCTCATGCTATCTGATCTTCCTCAACTTGTCATGCTCTTGATCAGCCTTGAAAACATGCTCTCATACCTGTAAAATATCTCCCTCTAGGATGCACTTCTTCTTCCCTCCAAGAGCACTAGTTCAAAAATGAACCAAACAAGCACTTAAATATGCTTTTCTTCCTTCCAAACCAAAATAGGTCGGTCCCTCATGATAATTGCGACCCATACATCTCTAGAACATTCATAATTTTAATTACAACAGTTACATATGACCCAAGTAGGTCGGCCTAGCTAAAACCCCCATTACATGTGCCAAAAATGGCTCAAAACCCCATGGGCACATTCTTAAAATTGGCCTTACATCAAAAGCATACTTTGTCATGACCCAAAACCCTTTACATATGATTAATATATCATAAAACATTCAAACATGGTCGCAATTTATATCAACCAATCAAATTATTTTTATTGGGCCCATTTCCCTTTAAAATTCTTAACACATCTGTTTCCTTCACCCTTCAACACCCTGGAAACTTCATCTGATGCCACCAAATCACTTATACTGAACCAAAGCATGATTTCATGTGACCACTCAAAAGAAATGGCAGAACCTGTAGAACACTTCTAAGCAAGTTAGAAGTCATGAAACATCCTTCACTTCAAACCACAACAATATTTTCCTTCACCAAATTAACCTGCCAAAAACATTGTTTCCAAAGGTTAGCTCATAAAATCATTTCTACATGCATTTAAAGACCTCCAAATTTCCATTGGATGTCAAATTCATCCCTTTTCACATTCCAGTTGATAGGAAGTATCACCCAGTCTATCTCATGCTTCAAACAACATCAAACTTGCACCAAATTAGATGTTGTCCTGAACTGCCAAAAATCTTCTTGCTGAAAGAATGCCCTGGAAACCCTGTCAAATGTTACCTCATCATGAGGCAAGCCATATATCACTGGAAATTTCTCTGAATCTACTTTCCAAACACAACTTGAATCACCTCAAAATTCCATCTATATCTCAAGTTATGCCATTTTATTGAACCCTGCTATTTGAGATCCCAAAACTGCCCTTTGACCAATCAACTTGTTTGGACCTCAAAACCTCATGAACCTGCATCAACATGCTCTAAAACCTCCATTGACATCAAGAACAACTCCCATACATCATGTATCATCAAATTTTGCATGCTACTTCTTTGGACCATTTTGTCCTAAAACCTTCTTCTCCAGAAACTGTTATTTATAGGTGGAACCCACATAACCATTTTGCTCTAAAACCTCCATTGACATCAAGAAAAACTCATACATCATTCATCATCAATTTTGCATGCTACTCCTTTGGACCATTTTGTCCTAAAACCTTCTTCTCCAGAAACTGCTATTTATAAGTGGGCCCACATACCACCATGACCTCAACCATACATTTATGGAAATCTAAGGAGTCCTCTACAACATAAAATCATCACTTTTTATGAATCAATCAAAACTTGGTCACAACATTCACTTTCTTTCAACTACTCCTAGCTAGGGTTTAACTAGGGTTTTAGACCTCTTTACCTTCTTAACATTCGTTCATAAAAACATGATGATAAAATGACCTCATTATTTTTTTAGAAACCTTATAAACTCACCTTAGAAGCATCCCTGAAATTCACAATGGTCCCATGCAAAGCACACTGTTCACAACGAGCATCAGAAGTTCAAATCAAGCTTGAATTTTCACCTGTTCTTGACCTTGTCTTACAAAATCAATCATATCTGGAAAAATACACATCATGGGCACCTGAATTTTTTTTGAGAGCATCATCACTCATCCCTCTAACATATCCAATCATCATAATGATCAATTCCATATCTCAATCTCTCTAGTCATTGATAAGACTTACCTATGTTTGCATGCTAGATCCTCATAGTAGCAACTAGGGTCAACTGAAATAATGCAATAACTAAACATGAAACCTCTATAAAATGACCCAAACATACCTCATATACCATGATATACCTTATTTCATGCTTCCATGAGCTCAAATAGCTCCAATACACTTTGTCACACCTCCAAGTTCCTATACCTGCTCCCAATGAGCACCTGTAACATGTGAACCACCTATACCTGCACTATGCCACTATTGTGAGTGCTTAAGCACCCTCAAAACATGTTATCCAACATGTCAACATGCTTCCCAAGCAACCAAGAAGCTCATATTGTCAAGCTACACCTCATAGGCACCTGTATAGGCTTGCTAGAGCAAGCATGCATCACTGAATCCCACTGTAGCAACTGATAAACATCTAAACCAGTATGTTAGCATCTCAAACAACATCATGACATCATCCTACAACATTCACTTTGTCATTAATGTGGTTTTGCATCAATGACAACACCTACTAGGACACCATGCCAACAATCTCCCCTTTGTCATTGATGGAAAACATCCTGAACTTCTCCCCCTTTTTACATTAATGACAAAGGCATACCTGTATCTTACCTTAATTCACCTTCTTCAACTTCATACCTCCATGTTTTGGTTAAAAACATCAACCAAAGGTCTCAATTTTCTCCATTTTCTTGATTTTTGCCCACAAATATGATTCTTGCCTTCATTTTAGGCATGCAAGCACCAAGCTCCCCCTGGAATGAGCACTTACCAACATCTGAAAATAATCAGTAAGCATGAAAAAACAATATCTCACCTTGTTAGGAGTCTTAAACATCAATTTTCATCTTCTAGACAAGCAAAAACAAATTTTCTTCTAACCCTGTTTTAGCCTTCTTAAGATCATTGTAGCAGCATATAGTCTGGGTCATCCACATCTTCAACATGCCAACAATGTTAGTGAATATGAGCATACAAACTGTCATTCCATCTTTCTTTACCAATAACCATCACCTTTTCTAGGCTAAAGACTTGGCTCTACAATGCATATTTCTTACTTTCATACCTCATTAGGACTAAGATCTCTAAACAGTCTTCTTAGTGCAAATTAGGATCAATTTTGGCAGGAGCTATGCTCATTCAAACCTTGGCAGTGCAACTCAAAGCTCCCCCTGGACTTAAGACCTTCATTTCTAGCTTCAAGCACAAAATTGAGCAACATACCTTGAAGCTATACTTGGCTAAACATCTTGACCACTTTCTAGGTCCTAAACAACTTTTTCAGTGTTTGACAGTCCTATTTGACTGAGATCATGCATTCAAGGAAGCCACAGTTTACTCAAACTAGGAGAAAATACCTACAACATACCTTAGTTGTCTTGGATTCATCATTTTCAACTTCTAGGAGCCCAAGACAAGCACACCCCCCTGTCTAAACTGGACCACACACATCATCTATGCCTGTTGACACACTTTTCAACACTGTGTGTACACTAATAATCATTAAACCTTCATCTTACCTTTCAATTTCGTCAAGATATACATCATTCTAGCTTCAAGACCTTATTTGAAGTGCCTTGAAGGATCACATACAAGTGCTCCCCTTGTTGTAAAGACTTACTTCATACTATGAACAATCTTTGAGTGCACACTAGCACTGTGACAAACCTACTGAGGTCTTGATTTAACAGTCTTGACGCAATCATAGACTTAAGGACCAACTTATTAGCTTCTTCTCAGTCCAATGCTTGTTTAATCTTAAGAAGCAATAAAGACACTGAATCATGGTAAAAAACGCCACCATCAATCATAAAATAGCATCTAAGACCTTTCACCTGAGGGTAAGCATCTTTGCAACCACTGTAGCATTGTTTCATGCTGAGTCAAGCATCCTTTTCAAGAACCAAGTCAATTAAACCTCTTCCACAGACTTCTTCCTGCATTTATCACAATAATATCAATGGAGAATACTCACTAATTCAAGAGTAGGCACACCATATTCTTGCACATGACACATGCTCTGCCTCTTGAGAGCACTGTTATACCTGTAGCTTAATCAAATTGCTCAGAAATCAAATAAGAATAAACCAACATGCTTAAACATACCTGTGATTTCATCTTAGCATACTTCAAGACCTTTGTCTTTTCCCATATGTATATATTGCTTCTTCATTAGGTCATAGACATTTGTAAACCTTATGTGGGATGCACTCCAGTGTATCATAGAAGAGATTTGCACATACCTTTGACCTTGAGAGATCAACATACCTTGCCACTTTGTAGTAGTTCATCTTTTCAAATCACAGTGATCTGTAGCTTACAGTGCTGACTCACAGAATACTTGTTTTGACTGATTTGATCACTGAGCATCGACCTTTTAGTTCATTAGGCATCTAAGAGCCCATTACACTCCCCACTTGTACTTTGAGACTCAAACATAATATGCCTCAAACTTGTAGATGTAGGAAAGAAAGAAACATACTCTGTTTTGTCATAGTTCATGCACTCCTAAAACACATACTTCCTTGATCACAATCATCTCACTTGATGCTTCAAGGCTTAAGGTGGACTTATACAACCTTGAGAGATAGCATACTTCATGAGAAATACATATTGTAAGACACAAAACCTCTTACTCCTGAAACATGCCTCGTCCATGTTGCTTGATGACATCTTTAACACAGACTGTGATGTTATACAGTGAACCATTGGATAACTTCTTTGGAAGTATTGAAGCCTTGAATATGCTCAAGAATACCATCAGAGACCTTCTCAGATACTTCAACCTTTTTCACTTTGACAAATCACTCTTACTTAGTACTTATGCATATAGTTTACTGAAATCACTGTTCACACTTGATAAACACATACTTGGTTTAGACAAACTCATCTTTGAGTGATATCACTTGAACAGACTTTCAATATTCTTAATGCATTTCGATATCTCAGAACTCTGTATTAACTCTTGTAACGCAACTTCTTCAAGACTGTAGCTTACAGTTTAGAATCTCCAGGGTTTTGAGTCAGCAAACCCTCAATATACATTCCTTTACTGGGATAACATCTACACTAGGATCAACACTTATATTTTGTTAATCATGACCTTGTACTTCTTGGAAACTTGAACATTCCTTATTACACGAGTCTTAAATCATCAAGGCCTTCTTGTCATACTTTGACACAATGTTCATCATAGTCCTTTCATCAACTCATTTACAGTCAAGATTGACTTAAAATTCCTGTAGACCCTTATAAGACCACTGAACTTATTTTTTCATGCTCATTGTTGCTTATTTATCCTTCAACACTGTCCTTGAAGCATTATTTGACCTTCAAGACACCTCAAGTGCACAAACACCCTTATGTTCACTGACTGAAATGTGATCCTTAGAAACTCATTCATTAGCTCCTGAACTGTAGCTTCATATTTTGCTCACATGAGTCATTCAAGGACATCATCATTAACTCCCCCTGATATGGAGAATAGCCATCACTCCTTATGCTTGGATCTCTTTACCAGCTGACAGTACAATCTCTTGACAGAAAAATCTTGAGACCTCAATACTTGACATGGCATCACGTAGGCTTAACACATGTCAAGTTATGACTTGAATGGGACAACTTTGTACACATAAGGCATTTTTCAAAACATGATACCCATCCTTGTTATATCTCACAAACTGACTTTGAAAGGACCTATTTCAAGCATTCAAGACATTCAATATGGAACTCAGGCTTCTTAAGAATATCATTTATTGTTGCAAACCTTTATCTCTATACTTCATCAAGATTGGAAGCTTAACTTTTGACTGTCATCCATATAGACCTTCTTCAAGACTGACAACTCAGATGCCCATTATAGGGTACTGTTTCTGAGATTTGACATAAATTTCGACCACACATGACACAGTGACATAGAGTGATTGACCAACTTATGACTTTTACAATATCTGTTTACAAGTCTTTGATGCACTATTCAGCCACTTTCTTGGCACACAGACTTCATGCACAAAGGAGAACACCTTCATATAGAACCATAGACTAGATAATGCATTTACAACATTTGATCAGAAGGACTTTAGCTTGACACACACCTTAAGATAAATTGATGACCATCAGACCCTGATATTGACACATTGGACTATATCATGAATTAAGAGCTTGAAGAATAGCACACACACCTTCATACATCATTTTAAGAAACTTCATGGAAGACACAAGACAGAGACATACAACTTTCTAATCATGATCAATAAAGAACTCAGAAATGACTTCTTGGAAAACACAGACCTCTAAGGGAGCTAATAGATGTATCATGATGCTTTAGACAACTTAATCACCTCTCACAGACAACATACATAACCCATTTGACTGACATCATATCACAAAGAAGCAGATCGCAGATTTAAGAACATGACACTTGCACTACAGTGACTCAAGACAGAAACACATACTTTTCAAAAGTGATAATGTAAGACTCAGTAGATTCATGGACAAAAAATGAACTCATACCAACATATCAGACACCTATCAAGTGCAAGAGCTCATGAAAATAGGGAAAGAGTCACTTTCCATACCTTACAACCTTTGTGGTATCCCATAGGACAAATTTCTTCAACTTGTCTTGCACAGGAGCTTGAAAGCCATTCAAACACATGTGCTCTTCTTGCACTTTGAGAAAACATACTCTTTTGAGTTGTCATAGGCTTGAGAACCTTGTTTTCTATCTTGGTAGCTCTAGCATCCTCCTTGACAGCCTTCAAACTCTGTATGATGGGCTGAGATTCAGTCTTCTATGACCAAAATCATGACAAACAAAGTAATAACCATTCAATGAAGGAACATACCTCGTGGCATTAAGTTGTCTAACTGAGTTAGACCTTCTAGGATCAGCTTTCTTAGTCATCTTCTGTAATGTCCCATTTTCCAAGCAATAATTAATTGAGGCAAGTTGAATAGCCTTTAATCCACTCCCCTTGGATTAAAGGATAATTAATTGATTTGTGCTGATGAATTAAAAATTTAAAAAATATTATTTATTTCGTGCGAGTCAAAATAAAAGGGGGAAAATCAATTTATTATAGGCCAATCAAATATCATTTGAAATAAATCAATTTATTTGGAAAAAAAATAAAAATAAAAGGCAAGTCGATTTCCTTTAGAGTTAATTAATTATTATTTATGAACAAATCAACTTTATTTGGCAAAGGTCGATTCTTTTTGGGCATCAATTATTACATTTAATTCTCCCATGTATTTTTATTTGCAAATATTACCTTGGAAAATTAACATTTGCATTGGAGTCAACTTTTAGGCAATTTAAAAATTAAAAGCTCTCCTCTATAGAAGATGGTGCCAAAAGGAAGAGAAAGCTTTGGAGATTGCACAAAGACAAATCTATGAAAGGAGATGATGGGCACCCTTTTTGCATGTTAACGGTTTTTGGAAAACTTATCTCCATGTTTGAAGAGGGATGTATGCTCTCTAATAATCTAAAATAAAAGGTGTTCTTCAACACCACCTTTATGTGAAGTGTGTAAACTCTTCAAACTATGAATTGATGAGTTATTGCTTTAATCAATAGTCTATGTGAAGTCGCTATTGTTGAGAGTATGTGAGCTTGATTTATGAGGGTATTTGTGAGTTTATATGATGAATGCAATCTGATTATTACTGTTGGTTATTGTGGACCAAATCGACCTGCATTCAAGGTGTTTGAGGCATATTTTAGTGACATTTGAAGTAAATCTCCAATCTCATCTGTTTTAGCATGTTTTACTAACTGTAATGCCCATGATTTGACTAATTTTGAGCTTGTATGTGCTTCTAGAATTTATTTACAGTGAAGCGATTTGTTTGAAGTGATTTTGGCATGTGCTTCTAGATGTGGGGCATTTTAATAATTTTATGAGCTGATGTGATAAATCTCATATTGAAGATCTGTGTGGACATTTTGGGGTTTTTGAAACAATCAAAAGTGCTGCAAATATTCATTATATCTTTCCTAACCCTAGGCGACTAGGTTTCTGATTTTGGGGGCAGATTTGAAGGGTTTCCGGTGCTTAGAAAATTCAGTTTAATAGCTGGTTGGAAAGGCCATAATTTATGCTTTTAAATGCACTTGGTTTCATTGAAAAACATTGAGTATTGATCAAGTTATTGAATTTTGAAGTTCAGCTGGTTTTTCAATATTTTTAATTAATTTTTCTACTACTCAGTCGGTTCCTTCCTTCTAAACCAAAATAGGTCGGTTCCTCATGATAAGTGCGACCCATACATCTCTAGAACATTCATAATTTTTAATTACAACACTTACATATGACCCAAGAACGTCGGCCTAGCTAAACCCCCTTTACATATGCCAAAAAAAAATTAAAAACCCCATGGGCACATTCTTAAAAATGGTCTTACATCAAAAATACACTTTTTCATAACCCAAAACCCTTTACATATGAGTAATACATCATAAAACATTCAAATATGGTCACACATTTAATCAACCAATCAAATTATTTCATTTACTACGCCCAGTTCCCTTAACAATTCTCAAAACAGTTGTTCCCTTCACCCTTCATCACCCTAGAAACTTCATCTGATCACCAAATCACTTCTATTAAACCAAAGTATATCATGTGACCACTCAAAAGAAATGGTAGAACCTTTAGAACACTTCAAAGCAAGTTAGAAGCCATGAAACATCCTTCACTTCAAACCACAACAACATTTTCCTTCACCAGATCAACCTGCTAAAAAAGTTGTTTCCAAAGGTTAGCTCATAAAATCATTTCTACATGCATTCAGGACATCAAAATGGATTCATTGGATACCAAATGCTTCAAACAACATCAAAATTGCACCAAAACAGATGCTGTCATGAACTGCCAAAAACCTTCTTGCTGAAAGAATGTCTTGGAAACCCTGTCAAATCTCTCCATCATGAGGCAACAAATATATCACTGGAAATGTCTTTGAATCTACTTACCAAAACAACTTCAATCACCTCAAAATTCCACCTTTATCTCAAGTTATTGCCATTTTACTGAACCTTGCTATTTGAGATCCCAAAACTGCCATTTGACCAGTCAACCTGTTTGGACCTCAAAACCTCATGAGCCCGCATGAACATGCTCTAAAACCTCCATGGACATCAAGAACAGCTCCCATACATCATGCATCATCAATTTTGCATGCTACTCCTTCGGACCATTTTTTCCTAAAACCTTCTTCTCCAGAAACTACTATTTATAGGTGGGGCCCACATACCATCATGACCTCAACCATACATTTCTGGAAAGCCTGAGGAGTCCTCTACAACATCAAATCATCACTTTTGATGAATCAATCAAAACTTGGTCAGAACATTTCACTTTCTATCAACTGCTCCTAGCTAGGGTTTAACTAGAGTTTTAGATCTCTTTACCTTATTAACATTCAATCATAAAAACGTGACGATCAACTGACCTCATTCTTTTTGTGAAACATTCTAAAACTCACCTTAGAAGCATCCCTAAAATCCACAAGGTCCCATGCAAAGCACTCTAATCACGAGCATCAAAAAATCAAATTCAAGCTTGATTTTCACCTGTTCTCGACCTTGTCTTACAAAATTAGTCATATCGGGCAAAATACACAACATGGGCACCTGAAATTTCGCTGAGAGCATCATCACTCATCCCTCTAACATCTCCAATCATCAAAATGGTAACACCATAGCCCAATCTCTCCAGTCACTAATACTTACCTATGCTTGCATGCTAGATCCTCATAGTAACAAGGGTCAACTAAAATCATGCAATAACTCCACATGAAACCTTTGAAAATGACCCAAACATACCTCATATGCCATGATATACCTCCAAATTGTTATACCTGCTCCTAATGAGCACCTGTAACTAAGTGAAACACCTGTACCTGCTATGAGTACACATGCATCCTCAAAACATACTATCCAAAATGTCAACATACTTCCCAAGCAACCTGGAAGCTCATACTGTCAAGTTATACCTCCTAGGCACTAGTATGGGCTTGGTAAGCATGCATCATTGAATCTCGTTGTAGCAGCTAATAAACATCTGAACCAGTGTGTTAGCACTTCAATCATCATCATGACTTCATCCTACAACATTCACTTTGTCATTAATGTGGTTTTGCATCAATGACAACACCTACTAGGACACCATGCCAACACATGCCATCCAAATCTTAAATGACACATACCTTACATGCCACCGCATTGATACTTGAAGTGCATAAACAAATGCCTCGCACACCATGCAAATTGAACATGCCATGTGACTTTGATGCAATACACTACTCATAACCCATGTCATTTGATGTAAACATGTGCAAGGACACATGGCATGCAACTTTGATGCTCATCAACTACATCCATACTATGCTATTTTGATATACCTTGGCCATACATGCACAAATACACAATGCAAAACCCTCAATGCACCCGCCATGCAACTTTGATACTCATTAACCACGTCCATGCCATCCTATTTTGATACACCTTAGCCATACATGCAAAACCCTCAATGTATACATATGTAGCACCACCATGCCATGCCATGTGACTCCGATGCAATACACTACTCATAACCCATGTCATTTGATGTAAACATGTGCAAGGACACATGACATGCAACTTTGATGCTCATCAACTACATCCATACCATGCTATTTTGATATACCTTGGCCATACATGCACAAATACACAATGCAAAACCCTCAATGCACCCGCCATGCAACTTTGATACTCATTAACCACGTCCATGCCATCCTATTTTGATACACCTTAGCCATACATGCAAAACCCTCAATGTATACATATGTAGCACCATCATATTTTGTAACTTCGACATCCATCAAAGACATATATTTCATGCCAATAGATGACATATGTGCCATTTAATTCGGACACCCAAAAGAACACACTATGCATGTAAGTACACTATTTGAATTGGTACCAACAATCAACACCTTACAACCATACCGTGCAACCCATTCGACCTCAATGCAAATAAGTGTCGTGCAAAACCTCAATAACAATCTGAATTCCATGCAACTTGATGTCACACAATGCCATACAACCATAATGCACACAAAGATACTAACTCCAACCTTAATACACATGCGAGCTTGATATCATGTAGTGTTATACAACCATGACATGTGCAGGGACACAAATTACAACCACATTACAACCATAATATACATGCTAATCGTGCACGCCAACAAACACATGCACGACATCACTCAAAAATAACACATACCTCATGCCACCACACTCAATCTTAATGTTTATAGATAGATGACATGCGTACATGTACATGCACACCATGCATTCCATGTTTACGTGATGAGCAGAAATGATAATACCATTCACAACCTATTGACGTACATTCCTTGTGACTCAATGATGTGCATGCAACTCAATGACATGTCTGATTCAATGTCAACACACAATAGCACACAATGCTACTTTGATGTGCACTAGTCACACGAACAACACTACACCACACAAACCCATCAATGCACCCATACATGTAGTACCAAACTCTTTTGTAACTTCAATGCCCATTGCCACATGTGCATTGTCAAGTAATCCTAACACACATGAGCACATTATCCCTATTCTCACCAACAATAAATGCCATGTAACCACGCCATGCAACCCACTCAATCTCAATATGCACGAGCACAAGCCCGGTGTCAACATGAATGCCATGTAACATGATGTTGTGCAAATGCAATGCGCATAAAGACATTAACTACGTCACAATACACATGCAAACGTCACATGTCACATGTCACTGCTCATGTGCACACTATTTGAATCATAAATGGCACATACCATGCAAGCTCCTCAATGCATACCTATGATATAAATAGGTACTCATTGCCCATGTGCATTGCCTTGCAATCCTAACACATGTAAGCACACTATTTCGATTTATACCAACAATAAATGCCTTGCAACCATACCATGCAACCCACTCGATCTAGATAAACATGAGCACAAACCCAGTGTCAACATGATGTTGTGCAAATGCAACGTGCATAAAGACACTACTTACAATCACAATACACATGCCATTGCTCACGCACACGCTATTTGAATCATAAATGACACACACCATGCAATCCCCTCAATGCATACCTATGATGTAAATACATGCCCTTTACCACATGCGCATTGCCATGCAATCCGAATACATGTAAGCACATTATTTCAATTTATACCCACAATAAATGCCTTACAACCATACCATGCAACCCACTCGATCTAAATACGCATGAGCACAACCCTGGTGTCAACATGAATGCCATGTAACATGATGTTGTGCAAATGCAATGCGCATAAAGACACTACTTACAATCACAATACACATGTGAACCTCACATGTCATTGCCATTGCTCATGCGCACGCTATGTGAATGGTAAATGAACGATACCATACAAGCCCCTCCTCAATGCATGCCTATGATGTAAATAGATGCCCATTGCCACATGTAAGCACAATATTTCTATTTATACCACAATAAATGCCTTGCAACCATACCATACAACCCACTCGATCTAAATATGCATGAACACAACCTTGGCGTCAACATGAATGCCATGTAACATGATGTTGTGCAAATGCAATGCGCATAAAGACACTACTTACAATCACAATACACATGTGAACCTCACATGCCATTGCCATTGCTCATGTGCATGTCATTTGAATCGTAAATGACACATACCATGCAAACCCCTCAATGCATACGTATGATGTAAATAGATGCCCATTGCCACATGTGCATTGTAATGCAATCCTGACACATATAAGCACACTATTTCGGTTTACACCAACAATGAATTTGAAATCATACTATGTAAATAAAGACACTACTTACAATCACAATACACATGCGAACCTCACATGCCCATGCCATTGCCATTGCTCATGCACATGTAATTTGAATTGTAAATGACACATACCATGCAAGCCCCTCAATGCATACCTATGATGTAAATATATGCCCATTGCCACATGTGCATTGCAATGCAATCCTAACACATGTAAGCACACTATTTCGGAATGAATTTGAAATCATACTATGCAACCCATTCGATCTAAATAAACAAGACTGCAAATTGCTAAACCCCAATGACATCATGAATGTCATGCAACATAATGTCGGGCAACAATAATGCGCACAAAAACACTTATTTACGACCTCAATATGCACAAAAAACTCATTTGCCACCAAACATGTGCATGCCATCCAACTTGTAATTGATACATACCATGCAAACCCCTATAAAGCACACATATACGTAGTACCACCCCAGGATATAACTTGAATTCCCATTACCCACATGTGCATTGCCATGTAATCCTAATGCATTGTGTAATGTCCCCCTTTTCAAATAAAAATTAAAATAAGGGAATTCGATTTGTACATATGGATTTAAAAATCAAAATATATTTATTTGTGCAAATAAAAAATAAGAGAAAGAAATCGATTACCTTGGGATAATAATTATTTGTTTTGGAGGTAAATAAAGTAACAAAGTAAATCGCATTTTCTTGGGATTATTTAATAATTATTATTTGGAATAAATCGATTTATTTTAAGCATGAGTCGATTCATATGGGCATCATTTGATTTAATTTCCTGATGCATTTAATATTTGTTTTGAGTGTGATTTCTAGACAATTTTTAAAAAAAAGATTCTCTTAGACTATGGCGCCAAAATGGAAAAAGAACCTTGGAGATTGAGCAACGAAAAGATATAAAAGAAGATGACGGGCACCCCTTTTCGCGTGTTGATGGTTATTATAACTTAAGTTATAAAAGATATAACCGGAGTAAAAGGTCGAAAATGACCTATTCGACCAGTCACAAATCCGTGAGTGGATTCTAACATAAAGTGGACTTAAACACAACATAAAGCAAAATTAAGATGGGTCCTTCCTGGTTTTTTGTTCAGAAGTGTTTGCGTCGTGATATTCTGTAAGTACAGTGTGACGGGTCCTTCTTGGTTTTTAGCCAAGGGTGTTTTTATCACCTATTTTATTACAAGACAGCGAAATCACTTACACTCAAAGTGAGAAAAGACGGATCCTTCCTGGCTTTGTGGACCAAGGGTGTTTGCGTCATACAAAGTACAAATAAAGAATTACACACACTCAAAGTAAGAAAAGATAGGTCTTTCTTGGCTTTATGGACTAGGGGTGTCTACGTCATACAAAGAACGAACAGGACATGTCTGCAACATTATGAGTAGTGCACTCATTAGGCCCTGTTGTCCTCCAATCACGTTGTCAGGATCATGTCTCAGTAGTTTTCCTTACCCTTACACGGCCTGTAGGTCTATTCAGTCTATGATTTGCCCTTCAATGAATGTAATGATGGGTTGCTGACTTATTAGTGGTGTCATCGATCAAGGACTGGGTAAGTTCCAATCGTGATCAAGACCAACATATGCTTATGGCTCGTAATCACTGTCAATCTCTTTTGGATCTGCGTCATACAAAGTACGAATAGGAGATGTCTGCAACATTATGAATAATGCATTCATTAGGGTCTGTTGTCCTCCAGTCACGTTGTTGGGATCAGGTCTTAGTAGTTTTCCTTACCGTTACACGGCCCGTAGGTCTATTCAGTCTGTGACTTGCCCTTCAATGAATGTAATGATGAGTTGTTGACTTATTAGTGATGTCATTGATCAAGGACTGGGCAGGTTCCAGTCATGATCAAGACCAAAATATGCTTCTAACTTGTAATCACTATCAATCTCTTTTGGATCACGGATGATACTGTTGTAAGTGAAGTTGTGTCAAAACAAGTAATGATCTCTCATCTAATATTGCCAAAGCTCGTAGTGTAGTTCTACCAAATTTTTGCGATATGAGGGTGTAAACCACTGTAGTACCAAGGATCTGCCATGTGGCCTGGTTTCTTCAGCTCTCCATCTTGGAGATATTTTGGGTCTTCTTGGTCCCATCTATTGTGATCAAGCATATCTGCAAATACAAGCATGTCACATGTCTGCGTGGAATAGGTGACATTAGTTCTAAGATTTATTTCCTAAAAATTTGGCCAATGTCTAACAATTGTAACAAGTGTCTTGTCTAAGCACATAGTCTTTTTGTAGACTTCTTTGTAATACTTCTTCGTGGGGTTTGTTGTCCTGTATGCTGACCCACAGAGGTGGTGAAATATCAGCATGTACCATGATGAGGGGAAGCCAAAAGTTGGCATGTAGAATCCAATGTATTTGACTGTGTGCTCCTAGTAACCAGTGAATATGACAATACTCCAAGTATGTCATTTCTAGCCTTGTGACTCGGAGTTCTTTGTAATGTTGCTCTAACTGGAAACATGGAGGGTAGCCATTTGTGTTCTCTCCAGCTTGGTAGTTATATTCAACATTAACATACTCATTTGGGTTGTTCCCAAATATTGGACCACACAATTTGTCATAGTAGCCCTTCAGAACTTCTACAAGAACCATGGATAGAAGCCCTCCTGGAAGTTCATCCCATTTCACAGGTGTCTATGACAAACTTGTATTTTATTTGTAAAAAGTCTAAAAATGTGGAACTTGTACTTTCCAACTTGCGATATGGTAGAAAACATTTTTTAAGATAGCATATTCTCTTGTTAGTGCATCTGCTAGAGTGTTTTCTTCTCCTTTTAGAAAACAGTTTTTAAGATAGCATATTCTATTGTTAGTGCATCTGCTAGAGTGTTTTCTTCTCCTTTTAATAAATAATCATAGCACGAGGACAGTTTTTCCTGCCATCTATATAACCTTCCTCTTGCTGCTAAATGATCAACTTTGCTTTTGAGAAAGCCTGCAAGATTTTTGTAGTCACTGCGGACTACAAATTTTACTGGGTATAGGTAGGATTTGAATGCTTTGAGTGCTTTCAAGATTGCAAGGATTTCTTTTTTAGTGTTGTGGTAGTTCCGTTCTAAGTTTGTGAATGTGCCATTGGCGTAGTGGACTGGATTCTGAATTGTCCAATTGGACTTCTAATAATACCTCGCCCCAATAAGAATCTGAGGCATCTATATGTACGACCAATCGGCCTGTCTTGGGAATTGTGAGTTCTGGTAGCTATTAGCACATCTTTTTTATTTCTTAGACCACTACAGTGTGTTTGTCAGTCCATTATGGTGCTTTTTTTTTCAGTTTGTTTGTTAGAAGATGTTTGTATTTTCCCAGATGTTGGAGCAATGGGGCTAGGTAGTTCAAATTACCTTGGAATTTCTACAGTTGTCTCATGTCAGTGATCTGGTCAGGATAAGAGTTCACAAAACTCAATACATGCGGTTGGGGGTTTTATTGTCCTTGACCTAATTTGCATCCCAAGAAAGTCAATTTTTGATTCTGACAGAACTATTTTGTTTTCTATGACTAAATCATGGAACACTTGCAAGTGTTCAGCATGTTCTTCTATTGATTTGTTGAAGACCCGAATGTCGTCAATATAGACAACGACAAACTCATAGAAAGGTCTGAAAATTGAATCCATCCATTCCTGGAAGTAGCTGGGGGCGTTTCTGAGGCCGAAATGCATAACTAACCACTGGTAGTGACCTTCGAGCTATTGACACAAAATTTCCTCCATAATTTCTATTTCATTAATGTATGTGAAATGATAAAAGATAAGCTTACATGTAAAGATAAGAGTTAAGGTATGAAATATGATTTGTCAGAGTAGATTTCTTATCCTATCTTAGAGATAAGGTGGATAAGCTTGAAAGCTTTATAAATAGAGAGGCCACCCCCCTCATTTAGCATAGAAGGAAATAGTGAGAAATATTGTATAAGAAAGTGTGAAAAAAGCCATTATTTAAAAGGTGTGTTAAAGAAGCCATTAAGAGGTGTAATTGTGAAATTTCTCCCATAGTTATTGTTGGAAGGCAAGTGGAGTTGGTACCACTTGGAGTAATTCATGGGTGAGATTATAACAATTTCATTTTAATAATACATTTTGCAATTGTATTTTAGATTTTTCATCGTTCTTTTATGTCATAGTTTGTGGTATTCTTGTGTTATGTCTGTTGTGTTTCCAGATTACTTCCACTAAACTAAAAGTTGTGCACTAGTAAATAATCATAGCACAAGGAGTTCTCGGCACTACGATAATTCTCAACCGGGAACTCATTAATGCACAGCTTTTAGTTTGGTGGAAATAATCTGGAAACACAACAGACATAACATAAGAATACCACAGACTATGACATAAAAGAATGATGACAAATCTGAAATACAACTGTAAAATGTATTATTAACATGAAATTGTTACAATCTCACCCATGAATTACTCCAAGTGTTACCAACTCCACTTGCCTTCCAACAATAAATATGGGAGAAACTTCACAATTACACCTCTTAATGGCTTCCTTCACACACTTTCTTATACAATATTTCTCACTACTTCCTTCTATATTAAATGAGGGGGGTGGCCTCTCTATTTATATAACTTTCAGGCTTATCCACTTTATCTCTTAAGATAGGATAAGAAATCAACTCTGACGAATCATATTTCATACCTTAACTCTTATCTTTACATATAAGCTTATCTTTTAAGATAAGATAAACCTTATCATTTCACATGAGTTCCACCTTTTTAAACTTTTTACAAATAAAATACACAATATTTATGACACACTCCTTGTCTTTATTACCAATATAATATTTTTAATTCTTAATCATGTAGACCCTACTTCTCTACTTACCCTAATTTTAACATTTTAACATTACCGAACCACTTACGACAAATATTTACTTTTTACCACAACATTCCTATTGTACTTTGACTGTTACCGTACTATACATTATTGGCGGCGTCATACCGGCAACGCCGTTATCTTCTATCAGACACCACTATTCATTATACTTAACATCTTATTCCTAATACATACATTAATGAAATAAAAATTACGCAGGAAAATTTTAGTGTCGACAGGGCGCTATAACCAAAAATAGGTGTCTACATTTGCCCCTTTTTGTTGAATGGTTTGCGATAGCAAACAACGAGACAAAAACAAAAAGGTTTAGATGAAATGTGTCCGATGATAGATGAAGACATGACCAAAGGCAAGATGCCTCAGGCAAAAAAGGATCGCAATAAAGAGAAAAAGTATGGCAGTGACTACAATATCACATCGATAGAGGACAATTGCGGTCTCAACGGGGGCAAACGACAACGTTCTACAGACCACTGCAGTATGGATGTAAACCAAGATGACCAATAAATCATAGGAAAACATCAAAATATATGCAACTGAATGTGAAAGATGTGCGCAATCCTTTGACTGCGAGGAATCATGCGAAAAATCATGCGTTCGCAAAAGGAACGTGGATGAAGGTAATGATGCCCCAACACAAGGCACGAGAAGGACACAAGGTGAGTTCTATGCATTGATAAGTATAAGGATGAAAAAATGCCCCAACATAAGACATAGATAGAATAATCATAAATGTGGACAAGATGAGCAGATAGGATAGAAAGGTGAGATAAAATGTTTCTAAAAAGGGTGATAAATATAATGACAATTATTTTTCATAGAAAAGATGCGTAAGTGTTAGCAAATTAGAAATTGAAGAAGACAAAGAAGTCTTGTTTCTTCGACAAGTATGATAGATATACTTTTGCGACAAAACAAAAGCAGAGCAAATATTCATGGAAGAGAAAAAAATTAGATAGGTGACGGCCGTTATGGTATCTTCTAAGACAAAAATGGAAGATGGGAAGAGATTCTTCGAAATGGATATGATGATGTCCCTGCGAAAGGTCTGATGAAGATAAAAGATGTGACAAGGTTCTCAAAAAGAGAAGAGGTCAATGTGGCAAAGAGAAGAACAAGAACGATAATGAAAGGGATAAATGGCGATACATAAACGGAGAAACATTGGCATTGACTATGAATGTCATATGTAAGGGATGTTGAGAAAGAGAAAAGGGAATAGACAGGAGGATTGGTTGATTATGAGAAGAGCAAGAAAGATTGAATATGAAGGCGACAGGGATATGGAATAGAGGAACGGAGACGAAGGAGGAGAAAATAAGAAATGGAAGGGGAGGAAGAAGATAACAAAGAAGGATTATAGAGAAAGGGGGAAATGAAGAAGGATAAACAAACAGAGCCAACGATGAAATTATGAAAAAAAAAGAGTTATTCAAGATGAAAGGCGTGATGAAGGATGGAGCAGAGGAAAACAAAGAGGTAATGGAAAACGAAAGAGACGATAGAGCAAAGAAAATTGAAGGAAATAGATCATAGTGAGGAAATCCAAGGCAAAGAATATAGAACTGACCGCATGGAAATGCATATGGATGATGAGATGATAAAGGAAATGGGATAACGCTAAAGAGTCGGGTTTTCGACGGGGAAGTAAGGAGGAAGTGCGAGGTAAAATGGAGAGGACGATGTAGAGGAAGTGAAATAAGACGAAGATTAGAAAGGAGGAGAAGACAACAAAGAATATTATGCAGACATAAGGGAACCAAGAATGAAGATATTTGGTAAAGAGTGAGAAGCATAAGGAATATAAAGAGATTGAGAGAAGGAATGACATCGATTGGAAAACAAATGGAGATGCATGAGATGAGGATACGCTGACGACGAGAAAATAGAGAGGTGTATAATGAAGACAATGAAGAAATTGGCAAGGAAGAATGGAAGATAGAGAGGTGGCAAGGAAAAAGAAAGGAAGGGATAAGAAAGGCAATGCCAGTGAATCGACGTCAGAAGAAATCCTCCGATAATGATCAGAGGACACAGAGGAAGAAAGGAATGAAGATAGAATGGAGGTCATAGAAAAGGATTCAGGCTGTGCAGAATGGGGATGAGTGATTGTTAGGAGAAGTCCACCGATAATTCTTAGCACGGAAACAGAAGATGATGATGAAAGAATGTTAGAGGGAGACCAATGACAATGACGGGTAAATATGGGAGTAGATATGTGGGAGAACTCTAGAAGACAGAGTGGAAAGAGTAAAGGAGGGATAACGATGTGTAGGAAGATGAAGGCGAGGAGAGGATGCAGTGCATGAGAATGAATGAGAGAGAAATGAAGAAACAAAACACGAAATGAATGGAGAAGCAACGGTTAAGTAAGATTACCCAGTGACGGATGATGGAAATGAAAAAGGGACCAGTAAGAAGTGGTGTTTGCATGAATTGAAGAGGAGGTGAGAGGATGTGATGATGGGAAATAACAAGAAAATGTAGATGGAGAGAATGTGGGGTAGTGGGGGAGTGCAAGATGACAAATCATGCTTAAGAGGGACTCTTAAGTAAGATCGACATGCCGCAAGAGGATTTAAGTAAGATCACCGAACCCGCAGTGACAATATAGAAGGAGAAAGACAACATTGTATTGGATGCAGGTGTCGAGTGGTTGGTTGGAATGGATGAGCACGATGAGAGGTGGGAGATAGAAGATGAGGAAGAGATGATGCGAGGTGGAAGGGTCAGACGACCAACCCTTCTTAAGAGAAACTCTGAAGTAAGATTGCCCTGCGACAGAGATGGTGAAGCAGGATCGACAAACCGAAGAAGAAGAATGATGAAAAGACTGAGCCGTGTATACCAAACTGGAACAAGAGATGAAAGGAGGTGATATTAAAGTGATAACAAAGAAACAAAGGAGTGTGACATGAGTGGATGGAGGAACATATACAACCCAGATGGAGTATGTAAGGGCAATCCTTAACTGGGATGCCCACGTGGTGGTAGTGATGATGCAAGAGTGTTAAGCGGAAAAGGAGGAGTGGAAAGACGTTTGGGGTGGTGATTGTCGTCTGTTAAAAGAGGAAATGGTAGAGAAGCTTCTACAATGGGAGGATCCAAAGAAAAAGATATACCTTAACTAAGGTTCTCTAGCTTTATGGATGGTTAAGCAAGATTGTCAAACTGAAAGCGGAAGAGTAAAAGGGAAACTCAAGAGGAAAGACAAGTAAGATATCTGGTGTGGTGCAAGGGGACAGAAAGGTGAGAAGGATGATGTGGAGACAAATGGGGATGAGTGGAAATGGGGAGTGAAGAGCAATGGATCAAAGACGTTGTTGAACATGTTGAGAGATAAGGAACTGCAGGATAACGAACCTGTCTTGAGAAGGATCCTCAAGAAGGATTCGCAAACAGCAACGTTGATCAAGTAGAATTCACAAACCGAAAACTATATTTGCAAACGCATTCATGGAGATGATGTATAGATGTAGAATTCATAGTGTGAAATTTGATGTGATTTTTATAAAAGATGATCTGGATGCGATAAATGGAACATAGCTATAGCAAGGGTGTATAGAGAAACTATGTTTCGAACTAGATTGGAGATAAACAAGAAAGAGTTACTGCTCAAGGCATTGCACTTACAACCAATAGCAGGTGTTAATACATAACCAACAATAGTTAGTTATATCAAAAGATCATGAGGGAAATATGGATGAAAGATGCTCATAATCCTAATTTTGACATGACAAAGGGATCGAAGATGTAACTTGTACGCAGGAAGAGGGATCTCCAAAGATGGTGTTCCTTAAGTGAATGCCCCAACTCTGGGAAAAGGAAAGAACAATAGCAAGAAGCTTTAGGAAAATGTTGATCAATGCGGAAAACCTTCCAGATGCTATAATAACAAAGTAGTCATCCTTCAAGGTTATGGTCTACTTTATACATAATATAGATGACAAGAATAATATGATAGCCGTCCTTCAAGGGAGCGGTCTATTTCCTTTGATTTTACTTGGATTTTGATTTGTTTACTTTTCTTTTTCTTTTTTTGTATGAATTGTTGTCCTTCGAGGGATCAGTGTGTTTTAGATAGCTTTAATTTTGCCTTTTGCATACTTGAGTTTGAGTTTCACATGGGGGAGAGCCAGGAATAGCTAAGTAAACCACTTAAGAGGGGATAAGGAATGTATAAGAGACACCCAGGACCCTTTGCATGGCTGCAATAGGAGAATGAAAAGGTGATGGATGTAATGGTTACGGGGTCACATCAAAGTAGTGAAGGCGGACCACATAATTCAGAACATTAGATTGGTCGTAAGTGCAATGCATTAAGAGATTTTTTCTCTGGTTTATCGCCACGAGAGGGAAGACAGTGAAGTTGCAATAAGATGACAAGATAGCCAAGCAGAAAAAAAAACTAACATATGACCACAATGGTGGATTTAGATGAAAATAAATGATGCTCTAAGAGAAACATAAACACAGAAGGACAATCATGGCCTCAAAGGAGGGCTTGATGAAATAAATGGTGTTCCAAAAGAGACACAAATATGGCCACAATGGTGGACTTAAAATGAATGAGGATTTGCGAAGGAATAGTTTAGATTCGATGAATATGAAGGAGGTAGACAAAACACTATCAAAGAGCGAAATCCCCTAAGGGTGCATATTGTAGAACTAAGTTTAGTTGGGATGGTTTTGAGTAATGTAGGTGTAGTAACAGGTGTATTTGAGGCAGATATGGGTGAAGAAATAGATGGGAGAGATGTAGGGATATGTGTGCATATGAGTGGGGCCGAAATAAGTGTTAAGGATGAATCTAATGTGATAGATTGGGGTGTATTTGAAGCGACGGAAATGGATGATATAGTTGAATTTGATGTGGATGTGATAAAGAAAGGAGAAGGTGCAGGTTCAGGACAAATAGTGAAAGTTGATGTAGGTGTGACAGGTTACACATAAGGAATGGGAATAATGTCCACTATGGGGGCATGCAAGGTTGGTGATAAGATGAGATCTTGATTGACAGTGTCAACCATACAAGCGTTTGATAGTTGAGATGTAAAGGGGGTGACATGATTTGTTGGTGGTTGATTAGTTTGCGTAGTGGAGGTATCAATTTGGATATCCCCTTGATTTATGAGTTGTTGGACACGATCTTTGAAAGAACGACATCTCTCAATATCGTGACCTTTGACTCGATATTTACAAAAGTGGGCCTCGTGATACCAAATAGGCTTGGTTTGCGAGTTGTCCACAAGTCGTATGGGAGGAAGTTGGATGGAGTTTACGCTCATCAACTTATCAAATACAGAACTGTATGATTCTCCTAAAGGACTGTAGTTGGTTGTTGATTGAGGAGATCTTTGTTGAGACCATGTGTGCTTGATGTAGATGGGGATGAGGGTTCACCACAGTGTTGGCCACAACCTTGAATTCGTCATTATGTGTGAATGGTTTGGTAGATTCAATTTTTTATTTAATTAAACTTAGTTTAATATGACCCTGCACAATGGCACAGGTTTCAACCTTGCGAGCCATTGTGAAAGCTTCATCAAAGGTTCGAAATGATTGGATCTGCAAAGTGGATGATATATGTTTGGCACAAGAACGCGAGAATAGTTCAATGAGTTCGGATTGTGGGATAGTGAAAGATAGTTGGTTTTTAACAATATGCCATCGTGCGATGAAGTCGGCGATGGGCTCGTTTTCATACTGTCGAATGGTATATAGATTAGCGATAGCGGTCTTGCGTGCGATATTGATACAAAAGTGTTCTAAGAACAACTGTGCAAGTAGAGTGAAAGAGAATATGGAATGTCGCGGGATACTGTTATACCAGTCTATCCCAAGACTGAACAAAGACATGGGGAAAGTGCGAAGAAGTAGATCGTGATCATGCGCAATAAGACAACATGCGTGTTTAAATGCGAGGAGATGTTGTTGGGGATCTTCTTTGTTATTGAACTTATTAAACGTAGGAAGTTTCCAATGAGGGCGATAGGGTTTGATTGGAACTGATGGATGAATTGGTTCATTACAGATTTGCTAGTAACATAGGATAAGATGTTCTTGCGTGAATTGAGTCACTCGAGGTGTTGTAAGGTTGAGATTAGATTGGCTGTGTGGTTTGAAAAGTAGTTTGATAAGGCAAATGATAAGCTTGTGGGCGTGTGGGTAGTTGAGGATGTGTCTGATAAGGTGGTTGATAAGTTTGTGGATAGGATGTTTGTGGAATGGTTTGATAAGACAGTTGATTAATTTGTGGATATGTAGGTGTTGGAGGGACTACTTGGCAAAGACTAACATGTGTCACAGGTTGGGATTGTTGCATAGGCTAGTGTTGAGCAATAGGGGCATGACGATAAGCGCGGATGTGTGTTAAGAATTGGAGACGGCTAGGCAAACCTATTAATAGAATTGTCAAAATGGGATGTCAGTGGAATGTGATCCACCAATTTTGGAGATTGGGATGGATTGAGAGATTATAGGAGATTTCTGGAATAAGAAGTCATATATGGGGTTAGGAGGAGATTTGAGTGTATCTAGAGGAGCAGGAGATAGTGGTTGCGATCAATTTAGGAAGACTGGCTTGATGAGGGATATGAGGGTTGGTGTCAAGGTGGGGAGAATTTTGTATGACATAGTTTTGTCATCACCAATCCAGCACTAAGATAATTCTCCACCAGGAACTCTTCGTGCTATGATTATTTACTAATGCACAGCTTTTAGTTTGGTGGAAATAATCTGGAAACACAACAGACATAACACAAGAATACCACAGACTATGTGATATAAAAGAACAATAAAAAATATGAAATACAACTATAAAATGTATTATTAACATGAAATTGTTACAATCTCACCCATGAATTACTTCAAGTGTTACCAATTTCACTTGCCTTCCAACAATAACTATGGGAGAAACTTCACAATTACACCTCTTAATGGTTTCTTTAACACACCTTTTAAATGATGGCTTCCTTCACACACTTTCTTATGCAATATTTCTCACTACTTCCTTCTATATTAAATGAGGGGGGTGGCCTCTCTATTTATAGAACTTTCAGGCTTATCCACCTTATCTCTAAGATAGGATAAGAAATCTACTTTGACGAATCATATTTCATACCTTAACTCTTATCTTTACATATAAGCTTATCTTTTAAAATAAGATAAACCTTATCATTTCACATGTGTTCCACCTTTTTAGATTTTTAGAATTTATACAAATAAAATACACAAAATATTTATGACATCACTCTGTCTTTATTACCAATATAATAGTTTTAATTCTTAATCATGTAGACCTTACTTCTCTACTTACCCTAACTTTGACATTTTAACATTACCAAACCACTTACGATAAATATTTACTTTTTACCACAACATTCCTATTGTACTTTGACTGTTACTGTACTATACATAATTGGAGGCATCGTACCAGCAGTGTCGTTATCTTCTATTGGACGCTACTACTAATTATACTTAACATCTTATTCTTAATACATACATTAATGAAATAGAAATTATGGAAGAAAATTTTAGTGTCAACAACTTCCCCCTTCCTAGCTTCTACTTCGTCCTCGGAGCAAACTATTCTGGTGCTTGGAAAATCTTTAACTTGTCGTGGTTGACCCATTTCGTAATGGGAGTGTCATACAATTCCTCCAGTCGATATGTACCATTTTCATGCACAACTACTATTTTGTAGGGCCCCATCCATTTAGGAAAAAAATTTTCTCTGTCTTCTTTTTTGTATCTGGAATCATAAACTAGAACCAAGTCATTCACATGAAATGGAGACCAACAGATCTTTTGATCAAAATATTCCTTCTGCTTCATTTTTTTCTTATAGCTTGTATCATTTGCTATTTCTCTCATTTCCTCTAGCAAATGAAAATGTACCAACCTTTCCTTTACCGAATCATTTTCATCCATCCTTTCATTTTTCATGATTCTTATAGTGGGAATATCAAACTCAATAGGAAGAACTGGATCAATGCCATAAGCCAACTGAAATGGGGAGTATCCTGTTGCTGACTTTGATGTTGCCATCCCACTTAAGTACAAAGCTACATCTTTTGCTAGAATTTGACACAACACATAATTTGTTCGTTCCACCTGTCCATTTATGCTTGGCTTGTAAGTTGTTTACCTGTGTTTAATAGAAAACTTGTTAACTAGGGCTTCTACCACCTCATTAATGAAGTGGCTTCCTTGATCTGTTACAATTTCTAATAGACAACCAAATCTGATGACAATGCATTCATATACGAACCTTGCCACTTCATCCATGGAAGTTGTTTTCAATGGCCTAGCTTCAACCCACTTGGTTAAATAATCTGTGGCAACTACAATATACTTATTTTGGCGTCGGGTAGTTGGAAGTGGACCTACAATATCTATTCCCCCACTTTTCAAAGGGACCAAGTGGAAGAATAGGGCATAATGGAGCTGATGAAGTCTTACGGTTCCCATGTGTTTGACAAATATCACATGTCTTACAATAATTATAACAATCTCTAAAAAGAGTGGGCCAGTAATAACCTGCATCCAAAATCCTTCTTGTTGTAAGTTGTCCAGAGAAGTGTCCTCCACATGTACCATTGTGGAATTCTTCTATTAGCTCCTTCCCTTGATCACATCCAACTGCCCTCTTGTATTATCCATCAGGTCCTATTCGAAATAATACTCCACGTATAATAGAATATGGACGACTGACTTGAGTAATCTTCCTCTTAGTCTTTGCATTGGCACCATCAGGAAACTTGAATTCATTCAGATAATTCTAAATATCTATGTATTCACTAGGGATTGTGTCAAAAGATAACAATGTTGCATCTAGGAAATCATCATCATTACAAGATGAACCTAAACCATCATAGGCTCGAGAGAGTGCATCTGCATTGACATACTTTTTTCTTGGCCTATCTATAATATCAAATTCAAATTCTTGTAGCAAAATTATCCATCTTGCTATCCTCTCTGATGGGTTAAGCTTATTTACAATATATTTTAGAGTCTGATGATCTGTTACAACTATAAATTTATGCCCTAACAAGTAATTTCTAAATTTCTTTACAGCAAAAATGATATCTAGAGACTCTTTTTCTGTTACAGTATAATTTACCTCAGCACTGCTCATTTGTTTACTCCCAAAGTAAACTGGATGATCATTCTCATTTTCATCCTTTTGGCTCAGAGTACTTCTTAGTGTTGCATCTGAGGCATCAGTATACACAGTGAATGGCTTGCTCCAATCTAGATTCTTTAAAACAAGTGAAGACACCAAAGCTTCCTTCAGTTGTTCAAAAGCTTCGTGCGTCTTTTTTCCTGGTTCATAAGTAACATCCTTCTTCAAGAACTGAGTTAGTGGTTGTGCAATCTTTGAGAAATTCTTGATGAACTTTCTATAGTAATCCACATGGCCTAAAAATGATCTCAACTTACTTCTATTCATAGGAAATGACAACTCTTTGATTTTTGAAACTTTATCACGATCAGTACCAATACTATCTCTGGATACAACATGTCTTAACAAAACGTCTTTAAAACATCCAAAGACACACTTTGTAGGGTTTAGTGAGGCTTGTACTTCATCTAAAATTTGAAATGCTATCTCCATTTGGTGCAAGTGGTCCATTTGGCTCCCATAAATGCAAAAATAATCCAAAAATACTCTAATTAAGCTTCCAATGTAGGGTTCAAACACACCTTGTTCATCAAGCGCTGGAATGTTGATGGAGCATTAAACAACCCAAAAGGCATAACTCTATAAGCAAACGTTCCCCAAGGAGTGGTGAACGTGGTCTTCAAATGATCTATCTCCGTTATACGAACTTGGTTGTATCCGCTATATCCATCAGTAAAACTATTGCACTCTTGGCCAGCTACTTCATCCAAGATTTGATCTGAGAATGGAAAAGGGTAATGATCATTCTTTGTTGCCTTGTTGAGCTTCCTATAATCAACACAAATGCATAACTTCCCATTCTTTTTTATTGAAATCACAGTGGGAGAAACACATTCTGAATTCTCCACAGCAAATATGAATTTTGCATCAAACAACTTATTTATTTCTTCTTTTACAGTCTTAGAAAAATTAGGATTCATTCTATATGGCATTTGTTTTATGGGCTTAGCACCATCTACCAGCTCAATAGAATGTTCTACCCAACTGACTTGACGGAGTTCCTTGTAATCAAAAGTGAATAGGTGTATGTACCTTCGAAAGAGCTGGAGGTAAGATTCTTTCTCACTCTCCAACACAACATCACCAATCTTTATTTGTTGGAAACGATCATCAATTTCTTCCTCGGATAATTTTATGGGTTCATGAATCGGTGTGACTGGAAGGATATCCATGACCGAAACATCAACCTCACTTTCTTCATCTTCTGTGTCCACTTCACTGGTACTAGAGTAATCAGAGAATGTACAATCATCAGTTTCATCACTTGAATCCACAAGTTCTGTCTTATGATGCCGAGGGATCACATTTATCTTCACCCTTTCTCTGCCACGTGCAAGTGTCATAGATCCTTCATTCCAATAATTTCTTGCATGAACTCTCCTTTGCCATGGCCTTCCCAACAACATTAGGTACACAACAATACCATTTTTCATCACCTGAAAGTCTACCACACATATAACACCCATGACAAATATTGTCACATTTGAAACAACACCTTCAGATATAGTTTCCCTTATTTAATAACCTTAACAGAAGTGTTTAGGGGGCAATCAATTTTTAAACCCAACATATTCATTACAGATTCGGTCATTACATTAACTGCAGCACCTCCATTTACTAAGACATCATGAATTGAAATACCATTACATAATACCTCAACGTGTGAAGCGTAGGGATCCGCCTCTGCTTCTAAAACAAGAACCTTAACCTCCTTCCTTCGTCGAACATTGAGTCCACTTCGCAACTCCCGCCTCTTCTCAGAAGACATAGCCAGAAGTTGACCATATGTAATATTTGTAGGCCTTTTGGATAGATCTTCTAAAATAGAGTATGGTCCTTGCCCCTGTGAAATCAAAAAATCTTGTACACCCAACTTTTTTCTCCTATGTTTCTTACTAGTCTCTCCTTTCATTTTCTTAGGATCATTTCCTTCTTGGTTATCTTTTTCTTTTTGACTTTTTGTTACAAACACATCTGCTTCATTATTTATGCTCCTATCTACTACATCAAAAGAATTCACAGGTATTTTTCCTTTATCATTATCTCTTGTACCAGATGTAGAAGCTCTATCTGGACAATTATACTTATAATGACCCTTTTTATGACAACTATAACATACAACTTCAGATATATATTTTTTTTGGACCTCTATCTCCTCCCTGAGAATTAAATTATTTTCCTTGAAGACGATAAATAGTTAACTGGCCCATCTTCCTGAGCAGATCTTCATACTCAATAGATGTACTAGGAGTAAGATTTGTGCTCACCGAGAGTGGTTGTGGATTCTGGACCAAAGGTGTTAGTGTAGGCTCTACCTTAGCAACTATTTCTTTGGGCTCTTCTTCCATGCTTTCCTCTTGCCTTCTTGCAATCTCTTTTGCTTGTTCGAGGGTCGTTGGGCGGTCATACTTCACTCGTTGTTTGATCTTTGACTTCATCGCAAGAATGAATTGCTTACAGAGGAGATTATCCACGCCATTCATCAACCCATCCACTAATCCTTCCTTCCGGATCTTGGCATCGAACTTCCTCCTTAACTCTAGAACACGAGCATAATAATACCTATCTTCTCCTTCTCTCCTTGGGATTACGGTGGAAAATTTTAATGTCGACAGTTCTCATGAGGTGACACCATGGAAACTGGAGATTGAGTGACTGAAGGCGTGGTTTTGAATTTAGTATCTTGTTGGGCAAGATCATCAAAGGAAGTAACTTTATTGGATAGAGCAGATTGTTTTGTCTTGATTTGGAAAAGAGCAACAATAGGTGTGAAATAGAGAAACATCTGTTTATGTATGTTGTTGACAAACAAACAAGCAGAATATTTTTTAGCCTCATGATTAATTTAGAGGATGTGAACAAAAAAGAAAAGTAGGTAATGAAGGTGCCTAAAGAAGTCTAAAGCTTGTTTCAGGTAGTTATGGATTGGGAGATATCTGAGACGGTTGCCTATTGGGTGTTTAGGTCCCAATCAGTTAACCAGGTGAGAGGAATGTTTTGATGTGTTAATTAGGTTTGTGTAGTTTCAGGCAGTGTGTGATAAGTGAAATGCATAGAGTTAAATCCTTTACTTAAGCTATGTGATTTGTTAGAAATATTGTCATTGATGTCAAAAGAGGTGTTGAACTGGTAAACAGAAATCTGTCAGAAAGTAATGGATTTATTAACGGAATTGTGAGTATGTCAACGGAAATAACCAACATATAGAGTAGCAAAAAGAGCAGAAATTAAATATTTATATATGTGAAAAGGGTCGCCTTTATAGGAGAAATACAACAGTATCTGTGTAAAGCGAACAACTTTCAAGAAAGAGGAAGATCTTAACAACCATGATGAGAAGAAAGCAGCGCTTTTTCATGAAAACCGTGATTTATCCTTGAAGGCCCACGATTTGCACAAAAGAGGGCCCACGACCTGCTTAGAGCAGCACTCATGTCTTAAGGGGCTGCATTGAATGTTTAGGTGATAATTAAATTATTTGGGGCAGTCTTTATGTGTGCATTAATTAATTCAAAGGGGGCAGCGATTTGTTTAGAAAGAATAAATTAATAAATAAAAGCCAACTAATGTTAATGAAAGGGTGTGATGGTTTAAGGTGTAATGCCCTTTCGAAAAGGTACGAAAGGCTATATAAGAAGATTCATATGAGACTTATTAAGCATGGATTTAAGTTGAATATCTTACAGAAAAAGAAGAAGAAGAGGAAGCGTACGGGCAGAATTTTAGAACAAATCTGAAAGTAAGAAGAATTTTCCATTATTCATTGAGGAAGCAACAAGTTCAAAAGTGGAAAGCAAATTTTGTAAGGAAGGTTGGTGCCTTCGTATTCGAAGAGATCAGTGTCTCTTGCTGAGTTGGTGCTTAGCCAAAGGGGTGGGTGCTCCTGTAGGTTGGTGCCTACAAAACTGTAATTTGGGGATTGGTGTCTCCAGTAGGTTGGTGCCTACAAATTTTTTAGAAATATATATAAAAAAAGAAGTTTCTCCGTGGTTTTCTCCCGAAAGGGTTTCCACGTATATATGTGTCTACTTACATTAAGTTTTGTGTTCTTTGATTGATTTGATATATTCACATTGTTCGTGATTATAGATCTAAGTTCAAGTATTAAAGTTTGAAATAATTTCATAATACTGATTCACCCCCCCCTCTCAGTATTATCTTGTGCTCAACAATTGGTATCAGAGCAGGTTCCTTCAGGAACAATCTAAAAGTTGGAAGGTAGATCTCGGGAGCACATATGGCTAGTCAAGTACAAGAAGGATTTTCCTCGAATAAGGCTCCATTGTTTAACGGAACAAACTATGCAGTTTGGAGCGTAAGGATGAGAACCTATCTGATGGCACTAGGATTTGATATTTGGAAATCAGTAGCGGTCGGATGTACCATTCCATCAACTCTGCCAATGGACCAAGCCGGTAAGAAGGCTTTTGAAAATAATGCCAAGGCGATGAATGCAATCTTGTGTGGTCTGTCAAAGTCCGAATTTGTCAAGGTAATGCAATATGACACAACAAAGGAAATATGGGATAAACTTCGAACAATATATGAAGGTGATGATAAAGTCAGAAAAGCTAAGCTTCAAACCCATAGGAGAAAATTTGAGAGCCTAAAAATAGAGGAAGATGTTGCAGCTTATCTTCTGCAGGTGGATAAAGTTGTCAACGCCATAAGAGGGCTTGGAGAAAAGATTGAGGAACCTGTGATCGTCCGGAAGGTCTTAAGATCTTTACCATTAATATTTGATGCTAAGGTGTCTGCCATCGAAGAAATGAAGGATCTTGACAAGCTAAGCATGGACGAACTACATGGAATACTGACGGCTTATGAAATGAGGACTGAGTCTAATAAACCAGCAAAGAAGGAAGCCACATTCAAAGTCTTGAAGAAAAAGGCAATCAAGGAATCTGAAGCGAATGATGAATCAAACAGTGAAGAAGATGAAAAGGAAGCTTTATTCATTCAAAAGCTAAAGAAAGGATCCGGGAGATACAAAGATAAGTTACCATTTAAATGCTTTAACTGTGGTAAAATTGGTCATTTTGCAGCTAAATGCCCAGAGAAGGAAGATAGCGAAGATGAAGAAAGCAAGCCCAAGTTCAAAAGAGAATTCAAGCAAAGCGGAGGCAAGAAAAGATTTGAAAAGCAAAAGAAGAGTCTATATTCAAAAGGAGGTAGCAGCTCATCCGAAGAAAGCGGAATAAGTGATTCAGACAGTGATGATGAAGAAACATTGTTTATGGCTATAAAAGAAGGTTCATCAACCAGCAAAGTTGATTTGAAAGGAATCGAGGACATACAAGAAGAAGGTGAGGTAAACCTCGAAGAAGAACTCATTTGTGCGTTGGGTGCAATAAAAGCACTCAAAAAGAGGAGTCAGAAGCAAAGACTTCAGCTCCAGAAATATGAAGAACAAAATCAATTTTTCGAAGCTAAGTTAGCCCAGAGTCTTGAAGAATCAAAGAATCTAATCATTGACCTGAAGACCCAGATTGAAGAAGCAAAGAGATTTGAGGAAGGATTGAGAAGTCAACTCAAGGTGAAACAAGAAGAATATGAAAATCGTGAGTCAGAGATTGTTGCGATGAGAAAAGACTTAGAAAAGGTAAATACCAAACTAATAAACAACTTGAAATTTGAAAAGAGTACTAAGGTTCTAGATGAGATTCTAGAAAGTCAAAGATCATCATCCAACAAATCAAGACTCGGATATGAAGAAAAACTAGAGAAAGCTTCAAAATCCATTGAGCTTCCGGAGAAGAAAGGTTTAGAAAAGGCAAAAAGTTATGCAGAAATTCTAAATACGCCTACGAAGAATAAAAGCAGAAAGGAAGAGGGAACTACGAAGACCAATTCCATCCACAAGAAAGGTGTTAAAGAGAACGACACCAAAAGACCATTTATTCCACGACATAGGAATATGAACAAGTTCGAAAGTTCCTTTCGTGGTTATTGT
Source organism: Taxus chinensis (assembly GCA_019776745.2). Taxonomy (NCBI): domain Eukaryota; kingdom Viridiplantae; phylum Streptophyta; class Pinopsida; order Cupressales; family Taxaceae; genus Taxus; species Taxus chinensis. The sequence continues at coordinate 553,082,830 of CM034156.1, read as the reverse complement.
TTTTATTGCAATATATATGGGCATAAAAAGATAGACTGTAGAAAGCGAATGAGAGATAATGAAGCCTGGAACAAACCAAAATCTGCTCATAGAGTGTTGAATATGAACTATAATTCGTTTGCTCCACTATCCTATTATAACGAGGAAGCCATTATCTGCTACAAGTGCAATAATTATGGACATATAGCACGCTTTTGTAGAAGTGTGTTTGACTCGAGACAAGATCAAAAGACAAAGCCTTTAGATACAAAGAAAAGGGAGGCTATGAAATCCTGGACAAGGAAGTAGGAGGAAGATGGGCTAGACAAAGAAAAATCCATGCTCGTTCAAACAGCTTTTCATGCTCGAGATGAAGGACAGCAGTGGTACATTGATAGCGGATGTTCAAGACATATGACTGGTGATAAAAATAAGTTTCTCTCCTTAAAGAAAGTAAATGAAGGTACAGTAAAATTTGGTGATAATGCTACAGCGAAGATCGTTGGTAAAGGTACGCTGAGTTTGGATAATGGAAAAACAAAAACAGAGAATGTTTTGTATGTTGAAGGATTAAAACATAACCTCTTGAGTGTGAATCAAATGTGTGATCAGGGACACACTCTTAAGTTCTATGCCGAAGGATGTGAACTAAGGAAAGCAGATATAGGAGAACTAATTGCAGATTGCCACCAAACTGCAAATAATCTATATAAGCTCGGAGAAATAAAAGAAGAAAAATGTTGCCTAAGTCAAGTTGAGGAAAGTTGGCTATGGCATAGAAGGATGGGACATATAAATTTTGATAATCTTGTGAAGATAAGCAATAAGCAGGCCGTACGGGACATGCCTAAAATAACAAAGCCTTCGAGTACTCTATGCAAGCAGTGCCAGCTTGGGAAGCAGACCAGAACAAGATTCAAAACAAAGGAGTATTCATCCACCAAACCATTGGAGCTAATTCACACGGATTTGTGTGGACCTACCAGAACGAAAAGTATTCAAGGTGAGAGTTATTTTATGTTACTCATTGATGACTACACTAGAATGACATGGGTAGCATTTTTGAAAGAAAAATCTGAAGCATTTGGAAAGTTCAAAGCTTTCAAGGCATTAGTAGAAAATGAAACAGGGCTGAAGATAAAATGTCTAAGGTCAGATCTTGGAGGTGAATTCATGTCAAATGAATTTATTGAATATTGTAAAGACCATGGAATTAAAAGACAATACTCAGCTGCAAGAACTCCACAACAAAATGTAGTAGTAGAAAGGAAGAACAGAACCGTTCAAGAGATGGCCCGAACAATGTTGAATGAATCTAAGCTATCAGATAGATTCTGGAAAGAAGCGGTAAGTACTGCCGTTTATATTTTGGATAGAATGCAAATCAGAGTTAACCATGACAAAACTCCATATGAATTATGGAAAGGAAGACCAGCCTCAGTCAAATATTTTAAGGTATTTGGGAGCAGATGTTTCATTAAAAGAACCGAAGAGGACTTAGGAAAATTTGATTCAAGATCCGAAGAAGGGATTTTTCTTGGGTACTCCAATAAAAGTGAAGCCTTCAGATGTTATAACAAGAGGTTGCGGACTATCATAGAAAGTGCAAGTGTCAGAGTGGATGAGGGTCTGGATCTAAAGACAAAAGAAAATTCATAAGAGTCTTTAGAAATACCAAGTCTCGTGAAAGAAGAACAAGAGGAAGAAGAAGATATTGAAGAGTGGAGTAAATCAGAAAGGCAGGATACCAAGACGCCATCTCGCTTCGTTCAGAAAAATCATGATGAAAGTCAAATTATTAGAGAACTTGATACCGGGGTTCAAACCAGAAGAAGAATTACAAATGCTTCTAAGCAAGGGTATTTTTCTCTGCTATCTAAGGTAGAACCTACGAACTTTTTAGAAGCAAGACATGATAAACATTGGTTGAAGGCGATGAAAGAAGAATAAGATCAAATTGAGAAAAATAAAACTTGGGAACTGGTTCCCAGACCAAAGAGTCAGAATGTGATTGGCACTAAGTGGGTATTTCGGAACAAAGTAAATGAAGATGGTCAAGTCACTCGAAATAAGGCAAGATTGGTATGCAAAGGGTATGCTCAAGTGGAAGGTGTTGATTTTGAAGAGACTTTTGCTCCGGTTGCCAGACTAGAAGCAATCAGAATGTTCCTTGCTTTCGCAATGTTTAAAAATTTCAAAGTCTACCAAATGGATGTCAAATCAGCCTTTTTAAATGGGAATTTAGAAGAGGAGGTTTACATAGAACAGCCTGAAGGGTTCCTATTATCAGAAAATGAAGATTATGTGTGTAGGTTGAAAAAGGCATTGTATGTATTAAAACAAGCCCCCAGAGCATGGTACTCAATGCTTGATCAACATCTACAGGACCAAGGATTCAAGAGAGGACATGCTGACAGTAATTTTTACATCAAAACTGAAGATGAACACCAGTTAATTGTGGTTGTATATGTGGATGACATAATCTTTGGAGGAGACAATGAAGAAATGTCTAGAAAATTTGCAGAAGACATGCAAAAGGAATTTGAAATGTCTATGTTGGGTGAGTTATCCTTTTTCCTTGGATTGCAAATTTCTCAATCTAATAAAGGAATATTTATATCCCAAACCAAGTATGTGAAGGAAATGTTGAAAAAGTTTAGTATGGAGGAGTGTGCACCTATCAGCACACCGATGATCACCGATGACATGCAAAAGATGACGAATCTCCAAATGCTGATCAATCTCTCTATAGATCAATGATTGGGGGTTTATTATATGTGACAGCATCCAGACCAGATATCATGCAAGCAGTGGGTATGGTGGCACGTTTTCAAGCAGGGCCGAAAGAAACACATGTACAAGTTGTAAAACGCATATTCAGATATCTAAAGGGAACTATGGAATACGGGTTGTGGTATCCAAAAGGAAAAGATTTCACATTGACAGCTTATACAGATTCAAATTGGGCAGGATGTGTAGATGACAGAAAAAGTATAAGCGGAGGTTGGAAACAGCCCGGTATCTTGGCTAAGTAAGAAGGAAAATTTTGTATCCCTATCCACAGCAGAAGCAGAGTATATAGCAGCGGTATTATGTTGCACACAAATTTTATGGATGAAGGAGACCTTGAAGGATATCAAAGTAGAGTATGATCATCCCATCTCCATATTATGTGATAATACCAGTGCAATAAGTATTTCAAAGAATCCGGTTATGCATTCCAGAACAAAGCACATTCCCATAAGATATCACTTCTTAAGAGAGCAGGTGGCAGAGAAACAGGGAAAGTTGGAGTATGTCGCTACATCCGAATAGATAGCAGATATTTTCACGAAGCCACTTCCAAAGGAGACATTTGAATATCTACGGCATAAGCTGGAAGTAATTTCTTTTACATCTTTATATTAAAGAGTCAAGGGTAGCACTGGTTAAGGGGGAGCTAACCTTTGAAAAAATTTCAGCTCCTAGGATGACCCTTTGCCATTGATGTCAAAGGGGGAGAATGGTAGTAAGGGGGAGCTATGGCAAGAGGAAACTGCAGAAGAGGAGATTATTTTTTGGGATTGCCATCAATGACAAATGGGGAGATTGTTGGAAATAGTCATTGATGTCAAAAGATGTGATGAACTGGTAAACGAAAATCTATCAGAAAGTAACGGAATTATTAACAAAATTGTGAGTATGTCAACGGAAATAACCAGCAACATATAGAGCAGCAAAAAGAGCAGAAATCAAATATTTATATATGTGAAAAGGGTCGCCTCTATAGGAGAAATACAACAGTATCTGTGCAAAGCGAACAGCATTCAAGAAAGAGGAAGATCTTGACAACCATGATGAGAAGAAAGCAGCGCTTTTTCATGAAAACCGTGATTTATCCTTGGAGGCCAACGATTTGCACAAAAGAGGGCCTACGACTTGCTTAGAGAGCAGCACTCATGTCTTAAGGGGCTGCATTGAATGTTTAGGTGATAATTAAATTATTTGGGGCAGTCTTTATGTGTGCATTAATTAATTCAAAGGGGGCAGCGATTTGTTTAGAAAGAATAAATTAATAAATAAAAGCCAATTAATGTTAATGAAAGGGTGTGATGGTTTAAGGTGTAATGCCCTTTCGAAAAGGTACGAAAGGCTATATAAGAAGATTCATATGAGACTTATTAAGCATGGATTTAAGTTGAATATCTTACAAAAAATTAGAAGAAGAGGAAGCGTAAGGGCAAAATTTTAGAACAAATCTAAAAGTAAGAAGAATTTTCCATTATTCATTCAGGAAGCAACAAGTTCAAAAGTGGAAAGCAAATTTTGTAAGGAAGGTTGGTGCCTTCATATTCGAAGAGATCAGTGTCTCTTGTTGAGTAGGTGCTTAGCAAAAGGGGTGGCTGCTCCTGTAGGTTGGTGCCTACAAAACTGTAATTTGGGGATTGGTGTCTCCAATAGGTTGGTGCCTACAAATTTTTGAGAAATATATATAAAAAAAGAAGTTTCTCCGTGATTTTCTCCCGAAAGGGTTTCCACGTATATATGTGTCTACTTGCATTAAGTTTTGTGTTCTTTGATTGATTTGATATATTCACATTGTTCGTGATTATAGATCTAAGTTCAAGTATTAAAGTTTGAAATAATTTCATAATACTGATTCACCCCCCCTCTCAGTATTATCTTGTGCTCAACAATAGGCAGGATGTAGAAGGTTCGTTTTAAACCAAAATGAAATGTGACGTTCGATGTATACAGACACTCAGGAAAAGGAAAGTTCGATGCAGAAAAGAGAAAATAGAGAAAAGCGAAAAATACCCGGAAAATCGCTTATTAGTGTTATTTGATTGCACGTGTTTAGTGGTATTAATCACGGACCCGGAACGTCTAGTGCCCTTAAAAGTGCACCGTTCATGACTGGAAATTGGAATCTGAATAATATTTTTTTAATTTGATCATATGTGATGATGGTGTACTTGGAGGCGATAATCAGTGGCCAGGAACGCCCAAGTAACCTAAAATGGTACTATCTATGTTTGCAGATAAGGTCAATAAAAGTATTTTGTGCGGTGTGTTTGATTTAAACATTGCTCTTTGACAACATAATGTTGTTGTCATGAGGTTATAGACATTATCCTGCAAGAAGATAATAAATGCTCTTAGTTAAGGTAGTAAAAAATGACTTTATAAATTTTACAAATGGTGTCTTCGTAAATAAATAAAAATAAAATAATTAATTGATCTAATTAATTAATAAAATTGTAGTTTAATGTTCCTATTTCATTCGAATAAATAAGCGACGAAAATTAAATGATAGATTATAAAATAATATAAAGGAAGCAATTAAGTCGAAAATATAAATTAGATTAATGAAATAATAGCTTATATAAAAGCTAAACTAATGAAGTGACATGACTTATAAAAGCTCAACTAATAAAATGATATGACTATAAAATCCCAACTAATAAAATGACAGGACTAATAAAAGCCCAACTAATAAAATGACATGACTATAAAAGCCCAACTAATAAAAAGACATGACTAATAAAAGCCCAACTAATAAAATAACATGATAAGTGAACCTACTAATAAAATGATAGATCCGTCAAACCTACCTAAAGGATAAGTGAATTAAAATTGGTGGGTCATACCGCACATGAACACAACTTTTTACATGTGTGATGACATAAAGTGAATCACATGAAAAAGAAAACTAAACGGGACATATACAATTAACTATGGTATTGACATTCCATAGATGTGGATTACATTTCAATATTGAAGGGTATTTTTTTTATAATTTAATTTTAATTTCTTTCATAATTTTTTTTTAATTATTATAACTTAATTCAATGTTATTTCATAATGTTTTTAATTAACTTTTTTTTTTCTTATTATTTGCTTTATAATGAAGGTTAATATTTTTATATAAAATAATATAAATGAGATTGTATATTAACGATCATCCAAAGAAAACCCATGACAATATCATAAGTTAGATGGAATGAGCTACAAAATTAATCAATATTAAACCAGATATAAATTTTTATCCTCCAAATACTAATCGTTTGATGATGATTAATTGTGATATTTACTATATTTAAAAAAACAAAGCAAGTAATAACAACAAGATATACATACATACATTACATACATATATATATATTGCAAAACCAAGTTCAAAAACATGGATTGTACTAAACTCATAAGGTCAATTTCTGGATTCATTAGGACCATGCGGGTAACATAGTAAGTTAGACAAGATGAGCACAATACCAAACTGAGGTGGCTTAGATCTATGGATCTGGTGCTACATCTGAGATGAATATTAAGACCATGTTGTACAAGAAAGTTAGTTCTCGAGTTGGAGTAAAATAACGATACTGGGAGCCACCAGCAACTTCGAATAGGATGGAGGGCTTAGGACCTCAGATGCAGATGTGGATCTACGGGCACAAAGGAAGATAGATGCATGATATAAAGAAGCTAGATCTGCAAAACTAAAACAGATAAGATTAGATAACAATATGCGGGGGTTTCCCGGAAAGTGTCGGTTCCAAGAGGATTTTAACTCCCTTGGAGGATGTCAACCCCCGTGTCAGACAAGATAATAATAGATCATGAATAGCAGTAGTAATGGAATATAAAATGACAAGTAACTAAAATGACAGAGAGGAAGTTAGCTTGTGCTCTGCTATGGAGATGAACTGGGCATCAAGATGGTAAGATAATGAACTATGGCAAAGATTTCTCCTCAAACTTAGAACTTAAATAAGCTCTTTCTTCTCTTCTCTAGGCCTAGCCTCCTGGTCTCGGTCTTCTGGAAAATATCTAGGTCTAGGTCCTTTCATCTTCTTGAAAAATCTATCGGTGTCCTTGAAATATGGGGGAAAAACCCATATTTATAGCTTAAATGTGAGGTTAGATCTGGGGTTAATAGGTAACTGGGGTTGAGTAAAGTAACTTGAGTTAAGAATATGATGTGATCATGTGGGGACCACGGCTTGAATTATTAGATGGAGTGGAGAGCATGATTGACATGGTGGGAGAGTGTAATGTCCCTCTTTCTGGGATGACCCTTGGACACTTGGTGGGTAGCTTATTTGTCATCTTCGTAAGCTAGTCCTATTGTTAGGAGACGATGTGCATAGCAGGTAAGGGTTTTATCGACGATCTGGTGGATTATTTGATGTTAGAAATGAGTTCAGTTGGTCTTAAGGACTCACTTGGCACTTTCTGAGCTTATTTCTGACTTTTGGTGTGTTCTCCAAGATTCTTGGAGAGAGTTTCCATTTATAGTAAGTCACCCAACTGACTTCATTTCTCATTATTCGTCATCAGCATCGCTTCTGCTCAGTCAGTTTCCGATTCCGGTGCTTTCTGACGATTTCCGCACTTTGGGAGCATTAATGGCTTACTTTTAATTATTTTACCCAGGTTGCTTATATTTGTACGAATTACTTGGCAAGCACCTCAAATATTATAGCTCGTCGGAAAGAGAATGTGAAGTTCTAAATGATGAGATGCTAATTCAGTGACCTTGGGCGCCAGGAATGATTAATTAATTAAATAAATCACTTTTCGGAGTTATAAGGTGTAATTAATTAATAAAGTGATTTACTAATTATATTTCCTTTTAATGAAAATTCTCGGAAAAAGTTATAAAAGGAGGGTTTGGCCCATTCGCTACACACTTATCATTTTGAACAAAAAAACAAATTCAGAGCAGCTCTTGCTAATTACTCTCGAAGGACGGAAACCCTTGGAGATTACGGATTGGACGGAAACCCAATTCGAAGGAGGAAGATTCACACAGGGTCTTCATTGGATTCAGAACATTATTCCTCTTGCGGACGGAAACCCTAGGAGCAGTGAGAGAAGCTTCCATCCAGGAATCTTCATTGTTTACACAGTTATTCAGCATTTCAACAGTTTCAGAGAAAAGAATAAATTGCAGCAGTGGGCATTTGCACATATATCTGAGTGGGGCGGCTTCTTCTACATTATTTATTGTTGTATCAGAGGTATTTGTCTTGCTAGATATTTATTGTAATTCCCAGCAGCAAATATATCAAATCGGCTAGGGTTTTGATTCATTTACTGTGGGTTTTTGGTCAATCTATGTTATTAAATCTTTCTGCAGTTTTATATCGGTATTGCTGTAATATTTACCCGACTTCATAAATCATTATTAAATACACAGCTGAAATATTTATAAAGAAATCTGCCAGTTTTAAACCCTAGGCGCCTATTCTGTATTCGCCTGGTTTGCGGGGTTTGTTGTATTTAAATTATCTATGTAGTTTCAGTGTGATGTTTCATGAATTACTTTGATATTATCGGTTCAGATCTGAGCCCAAGCATTGTTATTAAAAAAAAAATGACACTATCCACTATCAGACAAAAACGGGTTTGGGATCTTTCAGAGAGATAAAAGATTCCATTTTTAAAAAAGGGTGTCGGATGGGTGTATTAATACCCATAAATTAAATAATTTGTGAAGGATGGGGATATGCGAAAAGTTGAATTATCAAATGGGTCTACATGGAGCCCACTTGATAATTAATCAAATAATGTGAGCAAATAGATAGGATTTTATTTAATTTAAGAAAAATAGAAGCGAGGATAGAAATTCCGTGAATGTAAGATGACGGAGGGGCGCTATAACCAAAAATAGGCGTCTATAGATGACATAGAAATTGATAAATAAAAGAACCTGGATGGTTATGAGGACTTAGAACAAACTATACCTAATCCTTTTTGTTTTTGTTACATGACTTGCTATCGCAAACCACTCAACAAACGGGGGCAAATGCAGACACCTATTTTTGGGTATAGCTCCCCTCCGACATCTCACATTCACACAATTTCTATTCTCACTTCTTTTTTTCTTAAATTAAATGAAATCTTATCTATTTGCTCACATTATTTGATTAATTATCAAATGGGCTCCATATAACGCATTTGATAATTCAACTTTTTGATATTATCCCCATCCTTCACAAATTAGTCAATTCATGGGTATTAATACACCCATCCAGCACCTTTTTTTAAAAATGGAATCTTTATCTCACCCACCATGTCAATCATGCTCCCCACTCCATCTAATAATTCAAGCCGTGGTCCCCACGTGATCACATCATATCCCTAACTCAAGTTACTTTACTCAACCCCGGTTACTTGTTAACCCCAAAGCTAACCCCACATCTAAGCTATAAATATGGGTTCATCCCCCATATTTAAAAAAAACGACCCTGAAGAAAAGGATCGAAGACCTGGAGATACGGAAGAAAAAGAGAAGAGAAGAAAGAACTTAACTAAGTTCTGTTAGTTTCCAAAGGAGAAACATTTGCCATGGTTCATTATCTTGCCATCTTGATGTCTGGTTCATCTCCATAACAGAGCACAAGCTAAGTTCCCTCTTCATTTTAGTTGAAATTTTCGTTTTATATTCCATTAATACTGTTCATGATCTGATATTATCTTATCTGACACAGGGGTTGACATCCTCCAAAGGAGTTAAAATCCTCTTAGAACCGGCATTATTCGGGCAACCCCCGCATATTATGATCTAATCTTATATGTTTCAGTTTTGCAGATCTAGCTTCTTTGTATCATACATCTATCAACTTTGCGCCTGTATCATCCAACATCATCTCCAAGGTACTAAGCCCTTGTATACTCGACGTTGTTTAGTGTTTCTTGATTATTTGTGCACTCATCTGAACAGAAAGCTGGAAGCGTAGATCGAAAATGAAAATATATAAAATATATATATATATATATATATATATATATATATATATATAACTTTTTTTTGTTATTGTCATTATCTTAAACTACTCCATAGAAAGACCTTCCTATCCAAATGAGTGAAGTCAATTTGGCCTCGTGTCTTACAATTATTTTCCTATTTGAAGGATAACGTCTACAATGTTGCAATCACAAAATAACGCTATCAAAGACCAATATTGAAATCAAACACATTGTGCAAAACATTTTTATTGACCTCATCCGAAATCATAAATGGTGCCATTTTAGGGTACTGAGGTGTTCCAGATCACTAAGTGGCACTTTCAAAGTACTTCTTTAGCATCTATTGTCATTTTCTCACTTTGAAACTTATCGCCTGATTGTTCAAAGCACACTCTTTGTTTGCCTCAACTTGTCGGATAAAAAGGAAAAGCGATATACATGTATTCTTCAGTTTTCCCTATTTTCTCTTTACTGCATTGTACTTCCCATTCCTAGTTAATTGTCAGCATCGAACTTCATATTTCAAATTTGGAGTAAAACAAACCCCGTGCATTCCGCCTGCTCACATAGTGTAAATAGCGGTTTAAATTTTTGCATCACACCTATCATCACACACAGCTTGAAACTTAACAAACTAATTAACACCGAAACATTCCTTGCACCTATTTCCCTGATTGGGATTTGATCACCCAATAGGAAACCATTTCAGACATTTTGCAGCCATAACTTACTTGAAACCAAACATAGTTTACCTTCTTCTACGTCCTCTTACAGCCATTTTCTTTTTTTTTCACACGTGTTCTTCATCAAAACAAAACAAAAATAAACTCATAAAAACAATTGTTTGCTTAATTTTTCTGTTTCAAACGGCACAAACCTTCATCCTAAATGGTTCTTATATGTACCAATCACCACAATTTACCAACATTCACAATCCTTGTATATACCCACAATCAAATGTGTTAATCCAACTTCAAGAATCCTATCAAACATCTCCTCCAGCTTTAACATACCAAGCTTCCTCGTATCCTTATCTATCCCCTGCTTGTGTTGTACAACCAACACCATCTTATACCTATCCTACACACACCAACCGTAACTACAACCTTCATGCCTACCACATCAATTCTTGCTACTCCTCGGAAAGCTAGCACGATTGATACCTCGTGTTTATCTCCGTCTACCCGCCTTTACAAATGCTTTCACTGTAACTCTAGTTCTCAACCACAAAATTCTACTTTATCCTCGTCACCTTATGCCAATACTACATTGTCTTCCCCGCCTACATCATTTACCGCACTTCCTATATCTCAACAACGTCATCCATCACATTATGTCCCTACTTCCCAACATTACACAACCTCCCAACCAATTCAATCTCAACTCTTGGATATCTTTCAACAAATCTTCCCAAATCCACCATCGGCAAATCCATTTCTACCTTCCACACCACACGATTTTAATTCTTATTCAATTAATATTGTCCATCTAGCATCCTCTATTGATTCTACACCTCAATATACCCCATGCACTCCCTCATCCACATCTATTCCATCTTTACCCATAATACCAACCATAGACCCAATCCCAGTTCCTACACCTACATCTACTACAGGAGCCCAACAACGATTTACCTGACCAATGCCCAATTATACTCCTCTGGGAGAATCATACAATACCATCTTTGAAAAGTTGATAACAACACACTTGATCACACTACCGCCTATCCAACCTATTAACGAATCTAGGCCACACCCGGTGTGGTATCGAGAGGATCACTATAGCAAGTACCATCAAGTCCGAGGACACGACATAGAGAGATGTCGTACTTTCAAGGATTCGGTCCAAAGACTCATCGATCAAGGATAACTTCAAGTGGATAACCCAAATGCGTCACCCAATCAACCACTACATATTTTTAAACAACCATTTCCAAACTATACACCCACATCAATAGGTCAAAGCACCACTACTTCTACATCGTCAATGTCCAATACCCACACCATAAGTATTATACATATTGTTGGTATGAATCCAGATCCATCCACAGATTTACCTTCTTCATCACCCACCATATCCACCTCACTAGAAACTCCCCCTTTCTTCATTCCGTTAACCCTCATCCCCATACCAACTTCAGTCCTATCTACATTCACCTTCAACACCTCTTCCCACATCTACTGTTAATTCCGCATCTGAACATACCCCATACACTCCATCACCCACATCTATTTCATCTTTACCCATAATGTCAACCATAGATCCAATCCCAATGCATGCACCTATTACATCAATCATTGAAACCACATCCACATTTTCCTCCCCTCCTACATCATTTGAAGAATCTTTGAAAGATCTTCAACTGGATTCAACTTCAAATAATATCTCTACCTCATCAGTGCGACCAAATCAATGTTCACCTTCATTAGATTCCAACGAACAAATATCCCTTCCTACATCTCTATCAGTACCACCTCCGGATCCTCCGGTAGAAATTATTGTTACTCCTTCCAAGGACGGAACCTCTCAAATATTGCCTCAAGATTCCCTTATACAGGAAAATCATATTCCTTCTTCTAAACAATCCAACCCCAAACCCCTTCAACTAAAATCATCCAACACTATGAAAATCACGACTTGCTATCAACCACCAAGACATAAACATGTGCGAACTTTGTCTTCAACATCTGAATTATCTCAAACATCCACTCCTTTACCAAAGACCAAGAAATTCTACACATAAAAAGCACCTCCTAACGCTGCGGTCGAATCATGTATTGAGGTCTTCTGGCACTTGCTACAAATTTTTGCAATCACACTTCTGCCTATTAGGGCCTTTGACCCCAATAGCAAGAAGCCACCATGGTTTAATTCCAGCCTTGTTTGTGCATATCATCGCACCCCTAGACATGATATCCGATATTGCAGAGCTTTTCAAGCCATTATTCAGGACTTCATTAAGGAAGGATGCATCCTTCCCAAACCAAACCAATCTATTCCTTCCACTTCAACATCTGTACTGTTGACCTCATCCATCCAAATGCAAATGTCCCCTCGTTCTTCACACACTTCCACAATCATATCACCTCCAAGTGAAGAATCTTTTAAAGAGGATCCTTCATTCTCCATCAAAGTTATTCAAGTACCTCCTCAGTCCGGTTGACGTGACCCTCAATCCATCACCATCCTCAGCACCTATATCGGCTCATATGTCGATATCCCAAAGTTCCATGTCTAAATCGAAGCCAAAACATCATCTTAAAACCCATAAGAGTGGTCTTCTATGCGACACTTCGATCAGTTCTTATGCAGATATCCTTCAACATCTAATTAAAATCTCTGCGATCATCTTCCTCCCATTAGACATTGGGACCCTTATAGTAGCAAACCTCCATGGTTCAATCTCAATTGCATTTGCAAGATGTCGTAGATGGAAAGACTGATCCTGACATGGATGTTGTGGCATTGGATTGTTGAGAAGAGGGAAAACCTGAATGTTTCCAAGGATGCATAGGGGACTGTCGGGGATGTTTGCCCCAAGCCTTAGACTCCGATTGAGAAGATTTACCTCTAGCAGGGATGACAATAATTTCAACCGGAGGATCTGATAACGGTGGTGTGGTTATTAATGGAGAAACTCCCCTAAAACAAGACGAAAATGTTAATGAAGAGATAGGCGTTTGTATGATGAGATTAATGATATCTATGTGAGATGTGGATTGTTTCGGTTTTGGCATGGGAAGAGTTGTTTTTTTAGAGGGAAAAGGTAAACCATCTTTCTTTGATTTAGATGAATATGTTGGTACAATAGGTGATCCTAGGGGTATATTTGATAGGGTAATAGATCGAGAGGATTTGGTTGGTGTGATAGAAGGATTGGGTAAAGAGTATTGGGGTAGACAGGGTGCCGTGGCCACGGGCAAGGTTGTCAAGGTAGAGATAGGTGGAGTTTTTGGTATAATAGGTGTAGGGGTTGCTAGGATAGATAAAGTTGTAGGCATTTTTGGAATATGTGGAGATGTGAGTGATGTGATAAACGATGGAGTAGACGTTATTGGTAATGCACCAAATGCAGGAGCATTCTCAAGTGTAGATATATAAGGGACAGGTTGTTTCATAAATGTTTCGAGGGGTAAGAATGATATTTTTGCTAAAGGGATTGATGTCGAAGATGGGGTTACAAGGGTGCATATTGTATAACTAAGTTTAGTTGGGATGGTTGTGAGTAATGTAGGTGTAGTAACAGGTGTATTTGAGGCAAACATGGGTCAAGAAATAGATGGGAGAGATGTAGGCATATGTGTGGATACGAATGGGGCGGAAATAAGTGTTAAGGATGAATCTAATGTGATAGATTGGGGTGTATTTGAAGCGGTGGAAATGGATGATATAGTTGAATTTGATGTGGATGTGATAAGGACAGGAGAAGGTGCAGGTTCAGGACAAATAGTGAAAGTTGATGTAGGTGTGACAGGATCCACATAAGGAATGGGAATAATGTCCACGGTGGGAACACGGAGTTGGTGATAAGATGGGATCTTGATTGACAGTGTCAACCATACACGCGTTTGATAGTTGAGATGTAAAGGGGGTGACATGATTTGTTGGTGGTTGATTAGTTTGCGTAGTGGAGGTATCAATTTGGATATCCCCTTGATTTACGAGTTGTTGGACACAACCTTTGAAGGAACAACATCTCTCAATGTCGGGACCTTTGACTTGATGATATCATACAAAATTGTCCCTACCTTGATACCAACCCTCATATCTCTCGTTAAGCCAGTCTTCCTAAACCGGTCGCACCACCATCTCTTACTCTTCTGGATACACTCAAATCTCCTCCTAACCCATTATATGACTTCTTACTCTAGAAATCCCCTATAATCTCTCAATCCTCCCAATCTCCAAAATTGGTGGATCGCATTCCACCCACATCCCATTTTGACAATTTCATTAATAGGACTGTCAAACCGTCTCAAAATCTTAACACACATATCCCCGCTTATCTTTTACCACATCAACCTACCAAACTTCAACAACCACATCATGCCCCTATTGCTCAGCATCAGCCTATGCAGCAATCCCAACCTATGACACATATTAGTCCTTGCAAAGTAGTCCCTCTAACACCTACATATCCACAAATTAATCAACTATCTTATCAAACCATTCCACAAACATCCTATCCACAAACTTATCAGACACTTCCTCAACTACCCACACACCCACAAGTATGTTGAAACCGAGAAGAAATAGAAGACTGAAGACCTAGAAAGAAGAGAAGAAAGAGCTTCACTAAGTTCTGTCAGTTTGTAGGAGAAAAATTTGCCATGGCTCATTATCTTGCCATCTTGATGTCCGGTTCATCTCCATAACAAAAGCACAAGCTAAGTTCCCTCTTCATTTTAGTTACTTTTCATTGTATATTCTATTACTACTGTTCATGATCTGTTATATTCTTGTCTGACACGGGGGTTGACATCTTCCAAGGGAGTTAAAATCCTCTTGGAACCGACACTGTTCAGGCAAACCCCGCATATTATGATCTAATCTTATCTGTTTTAGTTTTGCAGATCTAGCTTCTTTATATCATGCATCTATCTTATTTGCACTCGTAAATCCACATCTGCATCTGAGGTCCTAAGCCCTCCATCTTTCAAAGTTGTTAGTGGCTCCTAGTATCGGCCTTCACCCCGCTCGAGAACGAAGTTTCTTGTTCAACATTTTGGCACGCCCGGTGGGACCAGATTCTAGTTCTGGTCATTTTGTTTGTTATTTTATTCATCTTTTCTAACTTGCTTATTTGCAATATCTTAGTATTTGTCGATTTCATGTCAGTACGTTCACTTATTGAAATCACCAGGAGGTACGTGCTCTGCTTGTTTTCTGTTGATATCTACCCGCATGGGATATAAATGCAGAAATTAACCTTGTTTTTCTAGTGGTTGTCACATCTTATATTTTGCATCTTTTGTTTTTCTGACTCACCTGTTCATGGGATTTAGTATTATCTCTCTATTTGGCGTGTCACTTACTTTTTGTAATTTTTCTCCGCCTTGAGGTAAGTAGTTTTATCATTCGTTTTTTTTGTAACATACAAATTGAAGTTTTGTTTTTGGCTTTACAAGTAGTATAGAGTTAATTTTTATTATTTAAATAATTAAAAAGAGACAATTAATATTAAAAAAATAACAATTAATAAAAAATATTATAAAAGAAATTAGAATTAAATTATAAAAAAAAATGCCATTCAATATTGAAATGTAATCCACATCCATGGAATGTCAATTAATTATATATGTCCCGTTTAATTCTCTTTGTCATGTGATTCGCTTTATGTCATCGCACATGTAAAAAGTTGTGTCCATGTGCGGTATGACCCACCAATTTTAATTCACTCATCCTTTAGGTAGGTTTGACGACTCTATCATTTTATTAGTTGGGCTTTTATAGTCATGTTATTTTATTAGTTGGGGCTTTTATTAGTCATGTCTTTTTATTAGTTGGGCTTTTATAGTCATGTCATTTTATTAGTTAGGCTTTTATTAGACATGTCATTTTATTAGTTGGGATTTTATAGTCATATCATTTTTATTAGTTGAGCTTTTATAAGTCATGTCACTTCATTAGTTTAGCTTTTATATAAGCTATTATTTCATTAATCTAATTTATATTTTCGACTTAATTGTTTCCTTTATATTATTTTATAATCTATCGTTTAATTTTCGTCGATTATTTACTCGAATGAAATAGGAATATTAAACTACAATTTTATTAATTAATTAGATCAATTAATTATTTTATTTTTATTTATTTATGAAGACACCATTTGTAAAATTTATAGATTTTTTAACTACCTTAACTAATAACATTTATTATCTTCTTGCAGGATAATGTCTACAACCTCACGACAACATCGACACTGTCAAAGACCAATGTTTAAATCAAACACACCGCACAAAATACTTTTACCGACCTTATCTGCAAACATAGAAGCCATCATCACATATGATCAAATAAAAAAAACATTATCCAAATCCCTGTTTGCAGTCGTAAATGGTGCATTTTTAAGGGCACTAGACGTTCCAGGTCCGTGATTAATACCACTAAACACATGCAATCAAATAACACTAATAAGCAATTCTCCAGGTATTTCTCATTTTTCTCTATTTTCTCTTTTCTGCATCAAACTTTCGCTTTCCTGAGTGTCTGTATACATCGAAAGTCATATTTCATTTTGATCTAAAACGAACCTTCTGCATCCTACCTGATCACATAGCTTAAGTAAAGGATTTAACTCTATGCATTTCACTTATCACACACTGCTTGAAACTACACAAACCTAATTAACACATCAAAACATTCCTCTCACCTGGTTAACTGATTGGAACCTAAACACCCAACAGGCAACCGTCTCAGATATCTCCCAATCCATAACTACCTGAAACCAGCTTTAGACTCCTTTAGGCACCTTCATTACTTACTTTTCTGTTATGTTCAAATCCTCTAAATTAATCATGAGGCTAAAAAATATTCTGCTTGATTTTTTTTTCAACAACATACATAAACAGATGTTTCTCTATTTCACACCTATTGTCGTTCTCTCCCAAATTGAGACAAAACAACAATCTACTCTATCCAATAAAGTTACTTCCTATGAGGATCTCACTAAACAAGATACTAAACTCAAAACCACACCTTCAGTCACTCAATCTCCAGTCTCCATGGTCTCACCTCATGAGAACCATGTCATACAAAATTCTCCCCACCTTGACACCAACCCTCATATCCCTCATCAAGCCAATCTTCCTAAATCGATCGCACCACTATCTCCTGCTCCTCTAGATACACGCAAATCTCCTTCTAACCCCATTTATGACTTCTTACTCCAGAAATCTCCTATAATCTCAATCCTCCCAATTCCACCCACATCCTATTTTGATAATTCCATTAATAGGCCTGCCTAGCCGTCTCTAATTCTTAACACATATCCCCGCTCATCGTCATGCCCCTATTGCTCAACACTAGCCTATGCAGCAATCCCAACCTGTGACACATGTTAGTCTTTGCCAAGTAGTCCCTCCAACATCTACATATCTACAAATTAATCAACTGTCTTATCAAACCATTCCACAAACATCCTATCCACAAACTTAACAAACACCTTATCAGACACTTCCTCAACTACCAACACACCCACAAACTTATCATTTGTCTTATCGAACTACTTTTCAAACCACACAACCAATCCAATCTCAACCTTACAACACCTCGAGTGACTCAATTCACGTCTTAATGAATCGGTTAGCCAGTTTAGAAACCCTTACCGTACCACCCAAAAACACCTTATCCTATGAACAAATCTGTAATGAACCAATTCATCCATCAGTTCTAATCAAACCCTATCCCCCCTCATTGGAAACTTCCCGCGTTTAATAAGTTCAATAACAAAGAAGATCCCTAACAGCATCTCCTCGCATTTAAACACGCATGTTGTCTTATTGTGCATGATCACGATCTACTTCTTCGCACTTTCCCCATGTCTTTGTCCGGTCCTGGGTTAGACTGGTATAACAGTATCCCGCAACATTCCATATTCCCTTTCACTCAACTTGCACAGTTGTTCTTCGAACACTTTTCTATCAATATCGCATGCAAGACCACTATCGCTGATCTATATACCATTCGACAGTATGAAAACGAGCCCATCGCCAACTTCGTCGCACTATGGCATGATGTTATAAACCAACTATCCTTCACTATCCCACAAATCGAACTCATTGAACTATTCTCACGATCGTGTGCCAAACATATATCATCCACTTTGCAGATCCAATCATTTTGAACCTTTGATGAAGCTTTCGCTATGGCTCGCAAGGTCGAAACCCGTGCAATTCAGCAGGGTCATCTTAAACTAAGTTTAATTAAATCAGAATTTGAATCCACCAAACCATTCACACATAACGACAAATTTAAGGGTGCGGCCAACACTGTGGTCATTGAAGCCTCATCCCCATCTACATCAAGCACATGGTCTCAACAAAGATCTCCTCAATCAACAACCAACTACACTCCTTTAGGAGAATCATACAGTTCTGTATTTGATAAGTTGATGAGCATAAACTCCATCCAACTTCCTCCCATGCGACCCGTGGACAACTCGCAACCCAAGCCTATTTGGTATCACGAGGCCCACTTTTGTAAATATCATCGAGTCAAATGTCACGACATTGAGAGATGTCATTCCTTCAAAGATCGTGTCCAACAACTCGTAAACCAAGGGGATATCCAAATTGATACCTCCACTATGCAAACTAATTAAACACCAACAAATCATGTCACCCCCTTTACATCTCAACTATCAAACGCTTGTATGGTTGACACTATCAATCAAGATCCCATCTTATCACCAACCACGCATGTCTCCACAGTGGACATTATTCCCATTCGTTATGTGTAACCTGTCACACCTACATCAACTTTCACTATTTGTCCTGAACCTGCACCTTCTCCTTTCTTTATCACATCCACATCAAATTCAACTATATCATCCATTTCCGCCGCTTCAAATACACCGCAATCTATCACATTAGATTCATCCTTAACACTTATTTCGGCCCTACTCGTATCCACGCATATCCCTACATCTCTTCCATCTATTTCTTCACCCACATCTGCACCAAATACACCTGTTACTACACGTACATTACTCGAAACCATCCCAACTAAACTCAGTTCTACAATATGCACCCTTGCAACCCCATCTTCGACATCAATCCCATTAGCAAAAATACCATTCTCACCCCTCGAAACATTTATGAAACAACCAATCCCTTCTATATCTACACCTAAGAATGCTCCTACATTTGTTGTATTACCAATAAGGTCTACTCCATCGGTTATCACATCACTCACATCTCCACATATTCCAAAAGTTCCTACATATTTATCTATCCTAGCTACCCCTATACCTATCATATCAACAAGTCCACCTATCTCTACCTTGAAAACCTTTCTCGTGGTCGCACGTCACCCAGTCTACCCCAATACTCTTTACCCAATCCTCCTATCACACCAACCAAATCCTCCTGATCTGCAACCTTACCCAAGATACGTTTTAGAATCACCTACTGTACCAACACATCCACCTCGATCAAATAAAGATGTTTTACCTTCTCCCTCTAAAAAATCAACTCTTCCCATGCCAAAATTGAAACAATCTATGTCTCACATAGATATCATTAATCACATCATACAAACACCTATATCTTCATTAATGTCTTCATTTTGGTTTAAAATAGTTTCCCCGTTGATAACCACATCATCGCTATCAGATCCTCCGGTTGAAATTATTTTCATCCCTACTAGAGGTAAATCTTCTTAGTCAAAGTCCAAGGCTTGAGGAAAACATCCCTAACAGTCCCCTACACATCCACTGAAACATTCAGGTTTTCCCTCTTTCCAAAAATCCAATACCACAATATCCATGTCAGGATCAATTTCTCCATCTACAAAATCTTGCAATAATAAATCCACATCCAAACAATATAATCATCCTTCAACCAAATTTGATTTGTCCTCTAACACACAAAATTCATCACATCCAATCTACATCCACGTTTTCTTCTAAATCCAAGTTGAGACATCATATCAAAACCCACAAAGTTACGTTCCCCATAACACTTCAATGGGGTCTTACGCAAATATCTTTCGACATTTAACTCAAACATCTACAATCAAACTTCCTCCTATTAAAGCCTTCAATCCATATGGTCCCAAGCCATCATGGTTCAATCCTAATTTTAGTTGTTCCTATCATCGTACCTCTAGGTCATGACATCAAACATTGTAAGGCCTTTCGGTTAATCGTCCACAATCTTATTGAGAAAAGATGATTTCCTCATTCAGGGGAAAGTTCCTTCTCCATCTACCTTGAATCCAATCCATATCCCATCTATCAGATCTCCCATGATCCCTCCATCCACATCATCCCTTAATATCCATCTAGCCCATTTCATTCCTCCTAAGGAATACCCTCCACTGTTCATCAATGCCGCTTATCTTACTAAACACACTTGTGGTCTCTGATCATTTACCCCATCCAAATCTAAAACAATCTCATCTAAACTCTTTCAACATCCTTTACCTCCTTCAGATTTAACCCATTAGGGAAACAATTTTCCCTCGCCCTTGAGCATCTTCATCCGTACAACTCCCTTGTTAATAGGGGACTTCGCTATTTGACATTGTTTTATCTACCTTATTCACATCCATTCAATCTAAATTAATAATATCCAAATTATCATCTCATTCTAAGTCCTCCTTTGAGACCATATTTGTTCTTTTTATGCAACTTTTTGGAGTATCATATTTTTCATTGAAGCCCTCCTTTGAGGCCATGTTCGTCCTTCCGTTGAGGGACCATTTTCTCAAAGTCCACCTATTGTGGCTATATTTGTGTCTCTTCTGGGGCACCATCTATTTTGAAGTCCACCATTATGGCTATATGTGTGTCTCTTTTGGGACACCGTTTATTGCATCAAGCCCTCCTTTGAGGCCATGATTGTCTTTCTATGTTTATGTCTCTCTTGGGGCATCATCATTCATTTTCATCTAAATCCACCATTGTGGTCATATTTTAGTTTTATTTCCTACTGTTTGGCTATCATCTCATTTTATTGCAACTTCATTGTCTTCCCTCTTGTGGTGGTAAAACCAGAGATGTAAGCCTCTTAATGCATTGCACTTGCAACCAATCTACTGTTGGCATATTTACCAATGAGAAATTAGTTACATCCTTAGATTATTCTGCCATCTTTATCCCCTTCCATTTATCACTATAATAATCTGACTTATGCGATCTGCCTTCACTACTTTGATGTGATCCTTTAACCATTACATCCATTACCTTCTCGTTCTCCTATTGCAGCCATGTGAAGGGTCCAGGGTGTCTCTTGGACATTCCTTATCCCATTTTAATTGGCTTAATTAGCTATCCCTAGCTCTCCCCATGTAAAGTTAAAATTCAAGTATGTCAAAAGAAAAATCAAAGTTATAAAAAATAGACTGATCCCTCCAAGGACAGCTGTACATGAAAAAAAAAAGGTATACAAATCAAAATCCAAGCAAAATCAAAAGAAATAGACCAATCCCTTGAATGAAGGCTATCATATTATTTTTCTTGCCATCCATTTTATGTGTAAAGTAGACCATACCCTTGAAGAATGGCTACTCTGTTATTATGGCATCTATAAGGTTTTCCGCATTGATCAACCTTCATTTTATCAACATTTTCCGAAAAGCTTACCTGCATTGATCAACTTTCTGCTATTGCTCTTTCCCTTTACCTAGAGCTGGGGCATAGACTTAAGGAACACAACCTTTGGAAATCCTCGTTCTTGTGTACAAGTCACATCTTCGATCCCTTTATCATGTCAACATTAGGATTACGAGCATCCTTCATCCATATTTCCCTCATGATCTTTTAGTATAACTAACTATCATTGGTTATGTATTAACACCTGCTATTGGATACAAGTGCAGTGCTTTGAGTGGTAGCCTTTTCTTGTTTATCTCCAATCCAATTCGAAACATAGATTCCTTATACACCCTTGCTATAGCTATGTTCCATTCATCTCATCCAAATCATATTTTATAAAAATCACATCAAATTTCACACTATGAATTTTATATCTATCCATCATCTCCATGATTTTTTTTGCAAATAGACTCTTCAGTTTGCGGATTCTACTTGATCACCCTTGCAGTTTGTGAATCCTACTTGAGGGTCATTCTCAAGGAAAGTTCGTTATCCTGCAGCTCCTTATCTCTCAACATGTTTAACAACATCCTTTGATCCATTTCTCCTTCGCTCTCCATGTTCCACTCATTACCATCTGTCTCCAAATCATCCTTCTCACCTTTCTATCCCCTTGCACGATGCCAGATACCTTACTTGTCTTTCCTCTTAAGTTTCTCTTTTACTCTTCCGCTTTTCAGTTTGAAAATATTGCTTAACCATCCATATATCCAGAGAAACTTAGTTGACGGTATATCTTCTTCCTTGGATCCTCCTGCTATAGAAGCTTCTCTACCATTTCCTCTTTGAACAGACAATAATCACCACCACAAACATCTTTCGACTCCTCCTTTTCCGCTTAAAACACTTGCATCATCACTACCACCACGTGGGAATCCTAGTTAAGGATTACCCTTACACTCTCCATCTACACTGCATAAGTTCCTCCATTCATTCATATCACACTCCTCTATTTCCTTGTTATCACATTGTAATACCACCTCCTTTCATCTCTTGTTCCATTTTGGTATACACTACTCAATATTTTCATCATTATTCTTCTTCTCTAGTTTGGCGACTCCTTTTCCGCTTAACACTCTTGCATCATCACTACCATCATATGGGCATCCCAGTAAAGGATTGCCCTTAAGATTTTCCATCTGTGTTGTATATGGTTCCTCCATCCACTCATGTCACACTCCTTTGTTTCTTTGTTATCACTCTAATATCACCTCCTTTCATCTCTTCCTCCATTTAAGTATACACTACTCAATCTTTTCATTCTTCTTCGGTTTGCGGACCCTGCATAACTCATCTCCATCGTAGGGCAATCTTAGTTAAGAGTTTCTCTTAAGAACGGTTTGTCGTCTGACCCTACATCCTCCCATCATATCACCTCATGTTTTGTCTTTCGTCCTTCATCGTACTCATCCACTCCAACTAACCCTTCCACACCTGCATCCAATACAATGTTGTCTTAAATCCTTCCATGTTGTCACTGCCGGTTTGGTGATCTTACTTAAATCCTCCTGAGGCATGGCGATCTTACTTAAGAATTATTTGTCATCCTGCACTCCCCCACTACCCCACATTCTCTCCATCTACATTTTCTTGTTATTCCCCGTCATCACATCCTCTCACCTCCTCTTTTATTCTCGTAAACACCACTTCTTACTGGTCTCTTTTTCATTTTCATCATCCTTCACTGGGTAATCTTACTTAACTGTTGCTTCTCCATTCATTTCGTGTTTTGTTTCTTCATTTCTCTCTCATTCATTCTCATGCAATGCATCCTCTCCTCATCTTCACCTTCTTACACATTGTTATCCCTCCTTTCTTTACTCTTTTCACTCCATCTTCTAGAGTTCTCCCACATATCTACTCCCCATAATTACCCATCATTGTCATTGATATTCCTCCTAACATTCTTTCTTCATCATCCTTCTGTTTCTTAACTAAGTAATTATCAGTGGGCTTCTCCTAACAATCACTCATCCCCATTCTGCACAGCCTGGATCCTTTTCTATTGACCTCCTCCATTCTATCTTCATTCCTTTCTTCCTCTGTGTCCTTTGATCATTATCAGAGGACTTCTTCTGACGTCGATTCATTGGCATTCCTCCTCCCGTTCTTTGATTACTTTCTCCATTTTCTTATCTTTTATCCCATCTTTTCCTACTGATCATTATCGGTGGATTTCTCCTAACATCCATTCACTGGTAGTGCCTCTCCTATCCCATCCTTTCTTTTTCCTTGCCACCTCTCTATCTGCCATTCTTCCTTGCCAATTTCTTCACTGTCTTCATCATACACCTTCTCTCTATTTTCTCATCATCAGCATATCCTCATCTCATGCATCTCCATTTCTTTTCCAATTTATTTCATTCCTTCCCTTAAGTTCCTCTTTACGTTCCTTATGCTTCCCACTCTTTACCAAATATCTTCATTCTTGGTTCACTTCCTTCGGCATAATTTTCTTCATTGTCTTCTCCTCCTTTCTGATCTTCATCTTATTTTACTTCCTCTTTATTGTCCATCGTTCTCATTTTACCTCACACTTCCTCCTTACTTCCCTATTGAAAACCTAACTCTTTAGTGTTATCCCATTTCCTTTATCATCCCATCATCCACATGCATTTCCATGCAGTCAGTTCCATATTATTTGCCTTGGATTTCCTCACTATGATCTATGTCCTTCAATTTTCTTTGCTCTATCATCTTTTTCATTCTCCATTACCTCTTTGTTTTCCTCTACTCCAATCCTTCATCACATGCCTTTCATTTTAAATAACTCTCTCCATTTTTCATGATTTCATCCTCAGCTCTGTTCTTTTCTTGTCTTCTCTTTGTTTGTCCTTCATTTCCCCCTTTCTCTATAATCCTTCTTTGTTATCTTCTTCCTCCCCTTTTACTCTTTATTTTCTCCTCTTCCATCTCTATCCCTCTATTGCATGTCCTTATCACCTTCATATTCAATCTTTCTTTCTCTTCTCATAATCAACCAATCCTCCTGTCTATTCCCTTTTCTCTTTCTCGACATCCCTTACATTTGGCATTCACAGTCAATGCTGATGTTTCTCCGTTTATGTATCACCATCTATCCCTTTCATTACTGTTCTTGTTCTTCTCTTTGCCACATTCATCTCTTCTCTTTTTAAGAACCTTGTCATATCGTTTATCTTCGTCATTCCTCTCGCAGGGATATCATTATATCTATTTCTAAGAATATCTTCCCATATTCTTTTGACATTTTTGTCTTGGAAAATACCATAATGGACATCACCTATATAATCTTGTTCTCTTCCTTGAATATTAGTTCTACTTTTGTTTTTTTGCAAAAGTATCTCCATCAAACTTGTCTGAAGAAATGAGACTTCTTTTTCTTTTTCACCTTCTAATTTGCCAACAACTTACGCATATTTCCTATGAAACATGATTGTCATCATATTTATTACCATTTTAGGAACATTTTATCTCACCTTTCTATCGTATTTGCTCATCTTGTCCACTTTTATGATTATTCTATCTATGTCTTATGTTGGGGCGTCATTTTCATCCATATACTTATCAATATATATAACTCACTTTGTGTCCTTCCCGTGCCCTATGTTAGAGCATCATTGTCTTCATCCACGTCCCCTTGCGAACGCATGATTTTTCGCATGATTCCTCACAAACAAAGGATTGCGCACATATTTCACATTCAGTTGCACATATTTTGATGTTTTCCTACGATTTAATGGTCATCTTGGTTTACACCCATACTGCAGTGGTCTTCACCGACTCATTGGTCTATAGAACATTGTCGTTTGTCTCTGTTGAGACCGTAATTGTGCTTTACCGATGTGATATTGGATTCACCGCCATACATTTTGTATTTCATTGTTATTGTGATCCTCTTCTTCGCTTGGGGAATCTTGCATTTTGTCATGTCTTCATCTATCCTCAGACACATCTTTCATCTAACCCTTTTTATTTGTCTCGCGGCTTGCTATCGCAAACCACTCAACAAAAAGGGGCAAATGTAGACACCTATTTTTGGGTATAACGTCCCTCGGTCGTCTCACATTCACACTACTTCCATTCTCGCATCTATTTCTCTTAAATTAAATGAAATCCTATCCAATTGCTTAATTAATTATCAAATGGGCTCCATGTAGACCCATTTGATAATTTGACTTTTTGATATTATCACCATCTTCTACAAATTATTAATCCATGAGTATTGATATACCCATCCGACACTCTTTTCTTAAATTCAAAAGGTAGAATCTATCATCTAGCCTACCCAGTCCCACATGTTCTCCAATTAAGTCAAAATCAGTTCCCACCTAAAAATTCTATTCACTCAAATTATTAAATTAGTTCCCACCCATGAAGTCAATAATTCGCAATCTCAATATACGACAACAAATCCAACAAATCAATAGTTAAAGTGAGCACATTGCTTCACTGTTACACCTAACCATGTCCCCACTCCACATCACACCTTTTTTTTCTCACCTCATAAACCCTACCATCAAATCAACTATTCATCATGTCCTCTTAATCAGGATTGCTTTTGTAAATTATGGTTATTTGTTAATCCTCTATTTTAATCCGAATTATAATTATAAATATGAGTCTTCTCCCTCTCAAAAAAGGAGGAAGAAAAAAGACGAAAAAAATTGAGGTGAATGTTGTGAGATTGTAGTCATTTATAATATCATTATTATTCTATCTAGATGATAGCACGTAGGATTTCCATGACATTCTACTCGTGATGGGTTCAATATGGTGAGATTCATGTTGCACGCATCAGATCAATAATTCCGTCTGCACACCGGTGCCATCCAGGTTATTTTATTTATCAATTTGTATGGCATGTGTTTTGAACGTTATTGTACTATTATTCTTATCGCACGGGGTTGACAACCACCGAGGAAGTTAACGCTTCCCGGATCTGTTTGGTCAAGCAGCCCCCTCATAAATCTCTAATCATTATTTTCCTAGTGTATGTGAACTGCAGGTTTGTCAGGATCACACTAAGGAGTTCGATATCAACTTTGCGCCCGTATCATCCATCATCATCTCCAAGGTACTAATCCCTTGTATACTCGATGTTGTTTCGTGGTTCTTGATTACTCGTACACTTATCTGGACAGGAAGCTGGAAATTTGCAGCTCACATACACTAAGAAAATAATGATTAGAGATTTTATGCAGGGGTTACCTAACCAAGTAGATCTGAGAAGATTAACTTTCTCGGTGGCTGTTAACTCCCGTGTGATAAGAATAATAGTATAATAGCGTCCAAAACAGATGACATACAAATTGATAAATAAAATAACCTGGATGGTACCGGTGTGCAGATAGAATTACTGATATGATGCGTGCAACATAAATCTCCTCATATGAACCCAAATCACGAACAAAATGTCATGGAAATCATACGTGCTATCACTCAGATAGAATAATAATAATATTATAAAATGACTAAAATCTCACAACATTCACCTCAATTTTTCTCGTCTTTTTTCTTTCCTCCTTTTTAGAAGGGAAGAAGGTTCATATTTATAATTTGAATTCGGATTAAAATAGAGGATTAATGAATAACCATAATTTGTAAAAGCAATCCTGATTAAGAGGACATGATGAAGAGTTGATTTGATAGTAGGGTTCATAATATGAGAAAACAAAAAAGGTGTGATGTGGAGTGGGGACATAGTTAGATGTAATAGTGAAGCCATGTGCTCATTTTAACTATTGATTTGTTGGATTTGTTGTCTGATATTGAGATTATGAATTATTGACTTCATGGGTGGGGTTAGTAATTTAATAATTTGACGGAATTAAATTTTTAGGTGGGAACTGATTTCGACTTAAGTGGGGAACATGTGGGACTGGGTAGGTGGAATGATAGATTTTACCTTTTGAATTTAAGAAAAGGGTGTTGGATGAGTATATCAATACTCATGGATTAATAATTTGTGGAAGATGGGGATATTATCAAAAAGTTGAATTATCAAATGGGTCTACATGGAGCCTATTTAATAATTAATCAAATAATGTGAGCAAATAGATAAGATTTCATTTAATTTAACAAAAAGAGAAGCGAGAATAGAAATTACGTGAATGTGAGATGTCGAAGGGGCGCTATACCAAAAATAGGTGTCTACATTTGCCCCTTTTTATTGAGTGTTTTACGATAGCAAGCCACGAGACAAAAACAAAAAGGGTTAGATGAGATATGTGTCTGAAGATGGATGAAAATATGACCAAAGACAAAATGCCTCAGGCAAAAAAGGATCGCAATAACAATAAAAAAAGTGTGGCGGTGACTTCAATATCACATCGATAAAGGAAAATTGCGGTCTCAACGGAGACAAATGACAACATTCTACAGACCAGTGAATGGGTGAAGACCGCTGCAGTATGGATGTAAACCAAGATGACCAATGGGTCATAGGAAAATATCAAAATATGTGCAACTGAATGCGAAAGATGTGCGCAATCCTTTGTTTGCAAAAAATCGTGCAATAAAAAATCATGCGTCCGCAAAAGGGACGTGGATGAAGGTAATGATGCCCCAGCATAGGGCACGAGAAAGACACAAAGTGAGTTATATGCGTTAACAAGTACAAGGATGAAAAGGTTCTCTAACATAAGACATAGATGGAATAATCATAAATGTGAACAAGATGAGCAGATAGGATAGAAGAGCGAAATAAAATGCCCTAAAAAGGTGATAAATATGATGGTTATCATGTTTTATAAGAAATATGCATAAGTATTAACAAATTAGGAATAAAAATTGTCCTACTTGTTCAATAAGTAGGATAAGAAGTCAAGATACTTTTGTGATAAAGCAACAACAGAGCAAATATTCATGGAAGAGTACAAGATCAGATAGGTGTCGTCCGTTATAGTTGTCGTGTATCCTCAAGACAAAGATGTCATAGGAAGATGAGATGAACGATGTGGATGATAGATGATAAAGATAAGAGAAAGCGGACATGGTTGGAGTAGAGCGGACATGGTGAAGGACAATAAGAGAGGTGAGAAGATAGATGAAACCACAAAAGAGAGAATGACATTCAATAAGAGGGTAGAAAAAGATAAGGGGGAAATAAATATCTCAGTTTTGAGTTTACGCCAAAACTATCAGATAACCCTACGAAATTTTTAAGCTGGTTTTGCAAAATTGCCTTTATGAGAGATAATCGGGTTTTCGGGTTTCACAAGCAGGACAACATGTGTTTTAGATGTTTCATGTCTTGTGTTCCCCGAAACCCGAAACCCGCATCGAGTAAGGCGAGTCGGGTTTGCGGACCTTCCGAGCATCGGAGCATGCCTTCGTCTAAGCATCATGCTTTATGTCGATTGTTTCCCGCAACCCGAAACCCGAATTTCCTAAGTCCTTCATGTCGGGTTTTCGGAACTTTGAAGCATCTAAGCATCATGCTTCATGTCGATTGTTTCCCGCAACCCGAAACCCGAATTGCTCTAAACACCTTTGTGTCGGGTTTCCGGATCTCCTGAGCATGCTGACATGGCATTAATGCCGAGTTGTCGGGTGGATTGGCACGTGCCAGCTGAAGTGTCTTAAATGCAAAGTTTCCAAATTATATATATATGCGGATTTCCACGTCATTTTTACCAGACGTACTTTTACCTTGTGGATTTTCGCGCATGCTTCTTCGACCCTGAAACCTGAAATTCACCTCTGTACTCGATTGCATTGCTCGTTTTTGATCATTCGTTGTCCCAGTTGAAGGTATTTTTCTTCAGTCTTTCTTTGTGGTTTTTATGGATTAATTATGTGAGGAATTCGTCCAAGTTTCTCATCTGGGTTTGGGATTTTCTCTTTTCCATTTTAAGGGTTGTTTTCTAAAACCAGGTTTATGTTTTAGGGTTTATCTCTTTGGAATTATCACTTTGTGTTATTTCCCGGAATGTTGTTGTAATTAAAATATGTTTTGGATATAAATGATGAAGAAAGAACTTGCATGTTTTAAAATCAACAAAAACCCTATTCCCTCTTCTCGGGTTTCGCAGGGTGCTGTGCAGTATCAAAAACCCGCAGTATATCAGAAAATTTGACGTGTCCAAAATCTCCGACATCTTCAAAGTGCTTTTCCAAAATCTCTGACATCTTCAAAGTGTCGGGTTTTCTCAAAATCTCTGACATCTTCAAAGTGTCGGGTTTTCTCAAGTCTCTGACATCCTCAGTGTGTCGGGTTTTCTGGACTCCCCGACATCCTCCTCAGTGTGTCGGGTTTTTCCACCCTTCCGGCATCTCCAGTAGGTCGGGGTTTTCACAGTGTGCAACATCTCCTGATCTCTGAAACTCTCCTCCTTCGAAATCCCTCATGTCGGACCCTGGTCCATCGCAAGAAAAGACTGAAAAGTCAGGAAGGATGAAATACAAATTCAGAAAGGTGGAGTCTCCATCCTATATCGATTGCAATTATGACATCCGAGATACAGAGCTCAGAAATATAGATATGGAGGATTTCTGGAGTAGGGTAAAGAGCTCTTCCCAAACTCCATGGATGAAATCGATAGTCGATAGTGGTTTACCTCTTGCAGCGGGTTTCCCTATGTCCGCTCAGTGCCCTGAATTCATCTTAGCCTGCGCTTCGAGTTATGACTCTGCTTCTCGTTCTGTGAAAAACCAGGCGGGAGAAGTTGTGATCAAGTTGGACGGAGGTTACTTCGATGACCTCCTCAAGCTGCCCAATTTTGAAGAATATGGAGAGTTAGATATCAAGTCAGCTCAGAAAGCTTGGGATAATGATCAGGAAGATTGTATCAAGCACGTAAATAAGAAGTTCCTGATCAAAGCCAAACCGGCTGTTTCCAGATTCCCAAGACTTGTCCCCAGAAGTGATTTCATTCAGGAAATCAATGACATCATCACTCTGTTGAGTCAGGTTTTTGGTTTACCCGAATCAAATGTTTTCCAAGGGTGGATGTATCAGTTCATGATCACCATTAAGAAGAATCAACAAGGAATTGATTGGGGCACTCTCATTAGTAATGAGATAGATTCCCAAATGACAACAGTCTTGTCTACGGGAAAGTTTTATATGTCCTCATATGTCACCTATGCAGCGGCCGGTATGAGGAACTATCCCGGGTTGGATACCAAGGGAAACAGGACGGTGGACCATGTTTATCAGTATTTTCCTCAGCTGACAAGGAAAGGGTCTCAAGACCAATTCAGAAGGGTGAATGATGCCTTCTTTTATGAAAACATCTGCAGGTTAAATCCTGAACTGAGGAAAACAAGAGTATCTGATGAAGCATGGGCTGAGGTTTCAAAGTGGGGTTGTGTCTTCTTGCAATTTAAGAAGTTCACATATCTACGGGTAGTCATGTACCCAGGGGATCCTTTCCGTCTGCCCCGATATCCAGGGGACAAACTGATCTTGATGGAGTTGGTTAGGCAATTGTTGGATTTTCACAAGTTCCAACAAAGTAAACATAAAGCCGCTGTATCCTTCCCAATTTCTATTGGAAGGTATACTTGTTCGACAGTGGTAAAAGCCAAGAATGTTGTCCATGAGCTTCAGGATAAGTTGAAGAAGCACATGAAGCCCCGAGACGGGTTTGATATTCGAGGAGTCCTCAGGGCGTATGGAACTCTGCACCTGCACAGACCAAGCATAGAGGACATCTGGATTGATCTACGTGATGAGGTTGCTGTTCGTAGAAAGGATCATAGCAGATTGACACTTGCTGAGATTCAAACACTTGAGCTCGCTAACTTACCAGAAGGTACTAGCGACAATGAAAGTGTTCTGGATCCCTCTTATGATGGACTGAATGAAGATCAATATGTTTTCCCACCTATTGATTGGTCAATCAGTGAAAAAGCCTCCATTACAGATAGATCAGCTCTGATTCTTGCACGCACCAAAGCATGGCTCGCCTCTTGGGGGATGAGTTTTAAAGATGATAAGTTTTCAAAGTTGGTTGCTTCAGAGGCGGGGCCCTCCAAAAAGGGAAAGGACAAAAAATCTTCTAAGGGGCCTATAAAGGTCAAGTTTGTCAAAAAGAGAAAAGAAAGAGAAATCTCTTCAATTATTTCTCCAGTTGAAACGGTGGATGTGCCAGAATCACCAACACCACCAGAAATAGGAGAAATTTCTTTGGAAGGAGAAGGAAGCCAGCCTCTGGTTTCATCATTTGTTGATTGCCCAACTGAAGAGACCTTATCTCTTGCATCCCAGGCTTTGGAGTCTGAATCTGCGCCTCCCCCCTCACAACCACTCCTACCTCCTCATTCTCCATCAACTTCTTCAGTCATGGCCAGTATTTTCTCTGGACTCTCACCCCTCTCTGCTGGGACCCAAGTAATCACCAACACGCCCCCTCCTGTGCCTCTTTTTATTGAATCTGCTACCACATTGGTAACTATTCCCCCTCCGCTAGTAGAACCTTCTCCCCTTGAGAGTATGATACCAGCTTCTACAACAGTGGCAACTCCCTCTGATACGCCGCAATGGCTACTCGAGAAAACTCCGAGGAAGAGGAAGGTGATTGTACCCATACCGGCCTTTGATTTTAGCTCACTCAAGGCTCCTACTGCTAAATCGGCCAAGAAACCCAAAACAGTTTCAAGGGTTTTGGTGGACGCTTCAGGGCATAAGTTCGCAGAGATCGCCACTCCCGCGACTGACAAAACTAAAGAGGACGTAACAGCCTCTGATTATCAGATAACCAGGGTGGCTCTAGGAAAAGTGACAGCAGAAGGGGCACAACAGGATGCACGGGATGCTATAAATGTGCTGTGCCAGAAGTTGAAAGAAACAAAAGACAGCAGAGATGAGCTTAAGGGAAAGGTGGAGCAGTTGACAGAGGTTTTGCTTAAGCTCTCAAAACCCCTTGAATCCATACCATCTTCTTCTGTCCCTGTCGGATTCGATTTCTCATCAGTGCCTACGATTGAGAGGATTAATAAAAAAGGAAGGGTGGTCGATGAATGGATCCAAAGGCTGCTCCAACAGGGGAAGGAAGTGATTCAAGACGTTGTGAAAATCTATCAATCTTTGGGGGACATTCAGAGTGATGGAGAGAAGATGGACGATGATTTCTCTCAAGAAATTGGACATCTTGATTTGACTTTCGAAGCTCTCCAGGCATTAAAGCAAATACCATCACAACTCTTGGTAGAAGAAGGCATCATCCCACATGCGGATAAGCATTTCCAGCTGACCAAAGCCATCAGGTTCAGGCTGAAGATTCTTAACGAAGCCTGCGGTAAGTTGAGAGAATCAAGGGATAAATTGATTGATGGCAAAAGTGATCTGGAAGAAGAGTTGCTGAAGATTTGTCCAAAGGTGTCAGTTGGAAACTCAGGCATCCTATCAGCTGATGATCTTTTCAAACAAGTCCAAGAGTCTGTTCAGCATGAACCAACGCACGGATTTGGTATTGAGATCATCGACCGGTTTGTAAGAATTGAACATTCTTTGGAGGCCTTGAGAAGGCTCAGCAAAAGATTGAAAAAGCTTCCCGGCAGTGCTAGTGATACCCATGAAACCTGCGAAGTTTTGAATGATCATTCCACTGCGCCTGACGAAAATGAAATGCAAGGCATAATTCGAAAGTTCCAAGAATTTCGGAACAAACAGGCTCAGCTGGAGGAAGAGAAAGATGAAGGAGCGAAAGATGATGATTCAGATTAAGTCTTGATGTTTCATGTCATTTCAATTTTGAAATTGACATGTCTTTTTCATTTCTGTTTCGTCACATTTTTGAATCATATTTTGACTTGGTCTCCTGCGTGAGAGTCAAGCAAAATAGAACTCTTTTTAAAGAACACTATTTTCTAGGATTTATCCTATTTTCTCTCTACTCCTTTTATTATAAATAAGGGATGCTTATGCATTCCAAAGGGTCGAGATTTTTGAAATATTGGGAGCTATTGGAAAGAAGAAAAACTTTGTGTTTTCTTTTAATCATTGTGAAGAATAGGAGTTGATATTATTTTGCAAACTTTGTGTTGTGGGATATATCTTTCTTAAGACATTGTTCTTACGTCCATAATCTTAAGCTATTCTTTGTTTAGCACCTTAGTGTTTCTAATCATTTCAGACATTATATTTATGATCTAAAGCCCGTATGATTATTTCGTGCTCTGTGTTTACTCGAAAGAAAATACGTTTCTCTCATTTCCTTTCCATTGTGCTTCTTTCATTGTAATAGTTTCCGACCCAGTTCATTTACGAAAGCAATACCTTTGAATCGTGTGGATGTGGATTTCGGGATTCTATCCCAACCCCAATGGTTAGATTAGTGTGAATACTGTATATATTGTTTTTGCTGTGTTTTAGATTAGTAATAAGCAGGCAGCCTCACCTGTCTTTGAGGAGGGATTTAATCCCATATACTGTGGTTGAACCTCATATTTTGGATTGACAAAATATCCAACCAACAGTTTTTGGCGACTCCGCTGGGGAATACGGATTTATAGTATAAAGCTTATCCTCTTGGTGTCTGGCGACTCCGTATTTGCCTTATTTTTAACAAGGTCTCTTTCCCAGTTCAAGCTGGCCAGAAAGATCTTCACTCGGTCCCGCCGAGCCCAAGGTGAAATTGACCCACTCTTTGAGTTGCTACAACAGCACAATTTCAGCCTGTCCCCCAACAACATTGTTTCTAACCGAACCAGAAGTTCTTCGCCTGTTCGGAGAAACCGGATCCCCGTGGAATGGGAAGCGTCTGCAACTTGTCATGCACTACTCTTGTCTGATACTCGGATCCCTATACGCACTCTTTTCAGAAGGATGGCAGTACAACCTGTGCCTTGGGGCGCAGTTATTGGTCCTCTTTCTTTAACTCCACCATTGCACGAGTTACCACATGGATCACGTAAAAACATTCCCAAGTTCAATGGGGATGGGAAGCAGCATCCTGATGAACATATTGCATCTTTCTTCGTAGCATGCGGTGTCCTTGGAGTAGCTCACGAAGATGTCTCTGTTCGACTCTTTGTTGAAACGTTGCACGGTGCAGCAGCTGAATGGTTTTATCACCTTCCGAATGCATGCATCACAAACTGGGCTACCATGTGGACCAAGTTCGAAGCACGTTTCAAACCAGCCGAAGATTCTCATGCCTTGTTAGCTCAACTTACTCATATGAAGAAGGAATCTCATGAACCCATGCGGGACTTTGTGGCAAAGTTTAATAAGCTGATCCGAAAGATTCTGGAAATAGCTGTACCAACTCCGGAAAATCAGAAATGCTTCTTCATTAATGCTCAGCCTCCCGATGTGAGATTTTTATTAAGAAGGTCGGTTATCCCAGATTTGGCTGTCACTCAGTCAACAGCTATTGAAATAGAGGATGATCTCATTTTGGCCGGAAGGATCAGGAAAGATGTACCCAAGGCTAAAAATCAAGGTTCTTCCCAAGGTAATACTGATCCTATGTTTCAAAAAATGGCTAATGATTTGATCGCTTTAAAAAAGAAAATGTCTCAGCAGGTGAACAATGTTCCGTATCGGGATATCCCTAGACGGAATTTCAATAACAACAATGGCGCGCCTGCAAGGGATAGGCCACGATTAACTCCTGCTCAACCGAGGCTAGCAATTGAAGCTCCTCCTGTTAATGCGGCAGTAGAAATAGTTGAAGAAGAGGAAGAACCAGAAGAACAAGATTCTCCAGAGGCTTTTGAAGCTTCAGGATATGCCGATGAGTCTTATGACGATTCGGCTGGCGACTCCAGCATTGGGTATTTGGAATACGATGAAGATGAATGTGCACCAGATGGTCAGTCATTTGCTGTCTTCACTCGATCCCAATCTCAGAATCCAAGAAAACCTCTTGAAAACACTAAGGAGAAGAATAAGGAACCTCCCATAGCCATAGTTAAGAGAGGTACTCCTATTTCAGCACAAACTGAAAGAGAAGTCACCAAAAAGGCAACTTCCCCTCATTCTCTTTCTCCTAAGATCAGTGCCTCAGCTCAAGCTCATGTGATTAGAACTGAGCCTACCATCACCCCTTCTTATACTACTTTTGACATTATCGATCATGCAAAAAGAACCAAAATCCAAATGTCAGAAGCAGAATACCTTCAGTCAAATCCTGAACAGTTCGAAAAACTTGCCAAATTCATCAGAAGTAAAGCAGCTGTTCCACCACCTTCAAAAGGTCTCCTTCCAAATCCTACTCAATCCCCACCTCAGAACAATCTGACCTCTGCTTCTTCTTCGGGAAAGATTGAACCATTTTATTTGTCTTTACTTATAAATGGGTTTAAACTCAGCAATTGCATCATCGACTCAGGGGCCTCCGACAATGTTATGCCCGCAAAAGTAGCCCATGCCCTTGGGCTTACTTTGACTAAGTCATATGGACGGTGTTACTCTATGGAAACCAAACAAGTTCCTTTGATTGGTCAAATCAAAGATGCACAGTTCGCATTCGTTGCTTTCCCAGAAAAGAGAGTGAAAATGACCATTCTAGTTGCTGACATCCCTGCAGCTTACGGTATCCTCTTGGGTAGAGGTTTTTGTAAAGACGTCGGAGGAGAGATTAATATGGATTGGACCAAAGCCAAGATCCCAGTCAATGGGGTTCATCATGTTCTTCACCCCGAACCTCAGGCGAGGTATTTGGTAACTAAATCAGATGATCCTAAAGCTCAAATTCTTTTCGAAGATGCTAGCTTCGGAAATTATTTCATGACTTCAGAGATACCCACTGTGGATGTCAAGGAAGAAGATCCCAATGCTATTTGGACCCTCGAATTCGATGGTAGCTGCTCAACCACCGGATCAGGCGCTGGTGTAGTTCTTATATCTCCTAATTCCGAAATTTTCCCATCAGCTTACAAGTTGCAGTTTGATAATACTAATAACACGGCTGAATATGAAGCTCTGTTACTAGGATTAGAAATGGCCAGACAGAAGGGAATTCGAAATCTCAAGGTTCAGGGGGATGCGGAGCTGATTGTCAACCAGGTCAAGGGAATCTATCAGGTAAAAAATGATCGCTTGAGACATTACAGGAACAAAGTTTGGGATAGTATAGAATGCTTTGATGCATTCTCTATTAAGGCAGTTTTGAGAGATTATAACGACAAGGCTGATTCTTTGGCCGTGTCTGCATCCCTCCTTCTTCCTCATCCTCAGTTCAAACAAGATACGTACTCTATCGAGATTGTGTACCGCCCCAGTATCCCAGATAATGTGACTCACTGGCAAGTGTTCAATGATGATCATCAGGTGTTGGCTTTTCTAGAAAAGGCTGACAATTTCAGTGAGCTGTACTTCGAAGGTTCGGAATCAGCTTTCCGTGAATCTATCTCAAATTCATATCAAGAGGTTGATGGTGAGTTTATCCAGCTTAAAGGAAACAAGATACCCAAAGGTCTGGTTTCTCTGGAGGGTTTGTTCGACAAGCATGATCGTTTTATTCAAAACAAGAGACAAGTTGAAGGAGCTTCTTCCTCGGAAGTAGATCAAATCAATCTAGGTTCGTCTGATCAACCTCGGATGGTGAATATTGGGAAATGTTGTTCCCCTGAAGAGAAAGCAAGATTCACTTCACTTCTGAAGAGATACATGGATGTGTTAGCCTGGTCTTATGCAGATTTAAAATCCTTCAAGCCCAAAGACGTACAACACAGTATCCCTTTGAAGCCTGATGTGAAACCATACAGGCAGAAGCAAAGACATTACAATCCCAAGATCTCAGGAACTATCCTTGTGGAAATCCAGAAGATGTTAGATGCTAGAATTATTTTTCCAATCCATCACTCCACCTGGATTGCTAACATCGTTCCTGTCAGGAAGAAGAATGGTGAAATCTGAATTTGTGTTGACTTCCGGAACCTGAATCAGTCTTCATTGAAGGACAACTATCCCTTGCCTATCATGGATCAGGTATTACAAACTGTTACTGGATCAGAAATGCTATCCATGCTCGATGGATTTTCAGGATATAATCAAGTTGAGGTAACTACGGAGGATCAACACAAGACGGCCTTCACAACCCCATGGGGTACCTTTGCTTATAGGAGGATGCCTTTCGGCTTGATCAATGCCGGAGCCACCTTTCAGAGAGCTATGGACTTGGCATTCAGAGAC
The DNA here is from genome assembly GCA_019776745.2 of Taxus chinensis. Classification (NCBI taxonomy): domain Eukaryota; kingdom Viridiplantae; phylum Streptophyta; class Pinopsida; order Cupressales; family Taxaceae; genus Taxus; species Taxus chinensis. The sequence goes on along the minus strand of CM034156.1, from coordinate 553,044,728 downwards.
CTGATGGGCAAAGTCATAGTGGTATATTTAGATGACTTGACCGTTTTCTCTAAAAAATGGAGTGATCATTATGATCATTTAGAGCAAGTACTTTTGAGATGCAGGCGTCACGGGATTTCATTAAATCCCAAGAAGTCCATGTTTGGAGTGACCGAAGGAAAGCTGCTGGGTCATATCGTGACTAAAGAAGGAACCAAAATTGACCCAGAGAGAGTAAAAGCCATTCAAAGCCTTTCCCTACCCACAAGTAAAACTGGGGTCCATTCATTCTTCGGGAAGGTTAATTTCCTAAGAAGGTTCGTACCTGATTTTGCTGATAAAACTAAGGATATCCTTGGGATGATGAAAGGAAAAATTCCATTTCGATGGAGTACTGAAGGGAAGCTTGCGTTCGATGAAATCAAAAGGGTAGTTGCTTGCACTCCTATCCTAGTATGTCTGGACTTCAAAAAAGATTTCATCATGTACAGCTATGCCTCTGCTCACACAGTGTCAGCCATCTTGATGCAGGAGAACGGGGAGGGCATTGAAGCTCCCATCTCGTTTATGAGCTGCCCATTGAAGGAACATGAATTAAAGATGTCACAAATTGAAAAGCATGCTTATGCAGTGGTACGAGCGGTGAAACATTTCAGGTACTATGTGCTGAATTCCCATACCCTCGTTCTCGTTCCCGACACTGCCGTTAAATCCATTTTGACTCAACAAGAGCTGGGGAGCCAACGAGGTACTTGGATAGCTAAAGTTCAGGAATACGACTTGGACATCAGACCTACCAAATTAGTATGAGGAAGGGGCCTATGCCAATTGATTGCAGAAAATCATGCTGAAGCAGAATGTGAAAAGACTCAAGATACTTCTTCAGAGTTGCCCATGGTGCTTTTTGTAAGTACAACTGATGAATGGTACACGGACATTGCTTTCTTTCTAACTTATGGTGAGTGCCCCCCGCATTTAAGCCAAAAAGAGAAGAGGACGGTCAAGTTGAGATCTGCGAGATACCTCCTTGTGGGATAACAGAATATACAAGAAAGGTATTGATGGTGTTTTCCTGCGTTGTGTTGATAAATCACAACAGTTAAAGTTATTAGAATCCTTTCATAGCCTAGCATGCGGAGGACATTTTTCATCCTCTGTAATAGCTTATAAGATTCTATGGGCTAGGTACTATTGGCCTACTCTCTTTCAGGATTCAGCCGAGTGGGTGTCCAAGTGTGAAGCTTGTCAACATTTCGTTGGTCGTCCCAAGCTAGCAGCTCTTCCCCTTGAAGCCCGTAGTGATCGAAGAACCTTTTCACCAGTGGGGAATTGACTTCATTAGAACATTAAATCCTACCTCCAGTGCCGGACATAATTACGTGCTGACTGCTACAGACTATTTTACCAAGTGGGTGGAAGCCGCACCAATCAAGCAAGCAACCTCAGAAGCTGTGTGCAAGTTCCTTAAAGAAAATATAATTGTCAGATTCGGTGTACCCCACAAGATTGTAGCTGATAATGCCTCTAATTTCTCGTCAACATGAGTTGACAAAATTTTGCTATGGATTCGGCATCACCCTGGCTCACTCATCTGATTATTATCCCCAAGGCAATGGGCAAGCTGAGTCCAGCAACAAGAACCTAGTTACCATAATTAGAAAACTAGTAGATGAAAACCAGAGGACATGGCACAAAGCATTGTATGACGCATTGTGGGCTGATCGAATTACCCCAAAGTGAGCTATAGGAATGTCTCCTTTCCAAGTGCTATGTACGGGATTGATGCTGAGATTCCTATCTCAGTAGAGTTGTCCAGCCTTACAGTTGGCCAAAGCAGTGGAAGATGTGACTTTTCAAAATTCTATTGAGAAAAGGGTTATTTACCTAGCCAGGCTAGAAGAGGAACGAAGTAAAGTGGTTGATCGCATTACAGACCATTAGAGAAAAGTAAAGAATTTTTTTGAAAAGAAGTCAAGGCAATGTCATTTCCAAATTGGAGACCTGGTGTTGCTTTGGGATAAAAGAAGGGAGCAGAAAGGAATGCACGGGAAGTTCGACTCTTTGTGGAAAGGAACTTTTAAGATCCATGAGCTGAATAGTGAAAATAGTTTCCTTCTATCATACCTTGATTGAGAATTACTCCCTTTGCCTTTCAGCGGTCAACATCTGAAGTTGTTCCATCATTAATGCAAGACGCTCTCTTGCATTGTATATACTTTATTTTATGTCATGTGTTTGCTTTTAGTCTTCTTTGTTTGTTTGTTTTGTTTTTCAGTTTTCTTCTTTTCTGACTCCGTAGCCCAATGGATAAAACCAGAGATTCTGAGTTCTCTTCCTTTGATATCACAAAGAAAGTCCCCAACTGGAGCCAGCCGTTATCTCAGTTTTGAGTTTACGCCAAAACTATCAAATAACCCTACGAAATTTTTAAGCTGGTTTTGCAAAATTGCCTTTATGAGAGATAATCGGGTTTTCGGGTTTCACAAACAGGACAACATGTGTTTTAGATGTTCCATGTCTTGTGTTCCCCGAAACCCACATCGAGTAAGGCGAGTCGGGTTTGCGGACCTTCCGAGTATCGGAGCATGCCTTCGTCTAAGCATCATGCTTTATGTCGATTGTTTCCCGCAACCCGAAACCCGAATTGCTCTAAACACCTTTGTCTCGGGTTTTCGGATCTCCCGAGCATGCTGACATGGCATTAATGCCGGGTTGTCGGGTGGGTTGGCACGTGCCAGCTGAAGTGTATTAATTGCAAATTTTTATATATAAAAGCGGATTTCCACATCATTTTTACCAGACGTACTTTTACCTTGTGGATTTTCGCGCATGCTTCTTCGACCCCGAAACCCAAAATTCGCCTCTGTACTGGATTGCATTGCTCGTTTTTTATCGTTCGTTGTCCCAGTTGAAGGAAGGTATTTTTCTTCAGTCTTTCTATGTGGTTTTTATGGATTAATTATGTGAGGAATTCGTCCAAGTTTTTCATCTGGGTTTGGGATTTTTTTTTTCATTTTTAAGGGTTGTTTTCTAAAAACCGGGTTTATGTTTTAGGGTGCACTGAAATCAATGAAATCACTTTGGACATTGAAATGAATGATGTCATTGATTTCCTGAATGAAATCACTTCTGGGGACAAGTCTCGGGAATCTGGAAACAGCCGGTTTGGCTTTGATCAGGAACTTCTTATTTACATGCTTGATACAATCTTCCTGATCATTATCCCAAGCTTTCTGAGCTGACTTGATATCTAACTCTCTATACTCTTCAAAATTCACTTTGGACATTGAAATGAATGATGTCATTGATTTCCTGAATGAAATCACTTCTGGGGACAAGTCTCGGGAATCTGGAAACAGCCGGTTTGGCTTTGATCAGGAACTTCTTATTTACATGCTTGATACAATCTTCCTGATCATTATCCCAAGCTTTCTAAGCTGACTTGATATCTAACTCTCTATACTCTTCAAAATTGGGCAGCTTGAGGAGGTCATCAAAGTAACCTCCGTCCAACTTGATCACAACTTCTCCCACCTGGTTTCTCACAGAACGAGAAGCAGAGTCATAACTCGAAGCGCAGGCTAAGATGAATTCAGGGCACTGAGCGGACATAGGGAAACCCGCTGCAAGAGGTAAACCACTATCGGCTATCGATTTCATCCATGGAGTTTGGGAGGAGCTCTTTACCCTACTCCAAAAATCCTCCATATTTATATTTCCGAGCTCTGTATCTCGGATGTCATAATTGCAATAGATATAGGATGGAGACTCCACCTTTCTGAATTTGTATTTCATCCTTCCTGACTTCTCAATCTTTTCTTGCGATGGACCAGGGTCCGACATGACGGATTTAGGAGGAGAGTTTCGGAGATCAGGAGATGTTGCACACTGTGAAAACCCCGACCTACTGAAGATGCCGGAAGGGTGGAAAAGCCCGACACACTGAGGAGGATGTCAGGGAGTCCAGAAAACCCGGCACTTTGAAGATGTCGGAGACTTGAGAAAACTCGGCACTTTGAAGATGTCGGAGATTTTGGAAAACCCTGCACTTTGAAGATGTCGGAGATTTTGGAAAACCCGGCACTTTGAAGATGTCGGAGATTTTGGAAAACTCGGCACTTTGAAGATGTCGAAGATTTTGGAAAACCCGACACGTCAAATTTTCTGATATACTGCGGGGTTTTGATAATGCACAGCACCCTGCGAAACCCGAGAAGAGAGAATAGGGTTTTTGTTGATTTTAAAACATGCAAGTTCTTTCTTCATCATTTATATCCAAAACATATTTTAATTACAACAACATTACGGGAAATAACACAAAGTGATAATTCCAAAGAGATGACCCTAAAACATAAACCCGGTTTTTAGAAAATAACCCTTTAAATGGAAAAGAGAAAATCCCAAACCCAGATGAAAAACTTGGACAAATTCCTCACATAATTAATCCATAAAAACCACATAGAAAGACTGAAGAAAAATACCTACCTTCAACTGGGACAACGAACGATAAAAAACGAGCAATGATATCCAGTACAGAGGCGAATTTTGGGTTTCGGGGTCGAAGAAGCATGCGCGAAAATCCACAAGGTAAAAGTACGTCTGGTAAAAATGACGTGGAAATCCGCTTTTATATATAAAAATTAGCAATTAATACACTTCAGCCGGCACGTGCCAACCCACCCGACAACCCGGCATTAATGCCATGTCAACATGCTCGGGAGATCCGAAAACCCAACACAAAGGTGTTTACAGCAATTCGGGTTTCGGGTTGCGGGAAACAATCGACATAAAGCATGATGCTTAGACGAAGGCATGCTCCGATGCTCGGAAGGTCCGCAAACCCGACTCGCCTTACTCGATGCGGGTTTCGGGTTTCGGGGAACACAAGACATGAAACATCTAAAACACATGTTGTCCTATTTGTGAAACCCGAAAACCCGATTATCTCTCATAAAGGCAATTTTGCAAAACCAGCTTAAAATTTCGTAGGGTTATCTGATAGTTTTGGCGTAAACTCAAACTGAGATAACAGCTGGCTCCAGTTGGGGACTTTCTTTGTGATATCAAAGGAAGAGAACTCAGAATCTTTGGTTTTATCCATTGGGCTACGGAGTCAGAAAAGAAGAAAACTAAAAAACAAAACAAACAAAAAAGACTAAAAACAAACACACAACATAAAATAAAGTATATACAATGCAAGAGAGCGTCTTGCATTAATGATGAAACAACTTCAGATGTTGACCGTTGAAAGGCAAAGGGAGTAATTCTCAATCAAGGTATGATAGAAGGAAACTATTTTCACCATTCAGCTCATGGATCTTAAAAGGTCATTTCCACAAAGAGCCGAACTTCCCGTGCATTCCTTTCTGCTCTCTCCTCTTATCCCAAAGCAACACCAGGTCTCCAATCTGGAAATAACGCTGCTTTGATTTCTTATCAAAAAAATTCTTTACTTTGCTTTGATGATCTGCAATGCGATCAACCACCTTGCTTCGTTCCTCCTCTAGCCTAGCTAGATACATAACCCTTTTCTCAATAGAATTTTGAAAAATCATGTCTTCGACTGCTTTGGCCAACTGTAAGGCTGGTAACTCCCACTGAGATAGGTATCTCATCATCAATCCCGTACAGCACTTGGAAAGGAGACATTCCTATAGCTCGCTTTGGGGTAATTCGATCAGCCCACAACGCGTCATACAATGCTTTGTGCCATGCCCTCTGGTTTTCATCTACTAGCTTCCTAATTATAGTGACCAGGTTTTTGTTGCTGGACTCAGCCTGCCCATTACCTTGGGGATAATAATCAGATGAGTGAGCCAAGGTGATGCCAAATCCATAGGAAAATTCTGTCATCTCATGCGACGAGAAATTAGAGGCATTATCAGCTACAATCTTGTGAGGCACACAAAATCTGACAATTATATTTTCTTTAAGGAACTTGCACACAGCTTCAGAGGTTGCTTGCTGGATTGGTGCGGCTTCCACCCACTTGGTAAAATAGTCTGTAGCGGTCAGCACATAATAATGTCCGGCACTGGAGGCAGGATTCAATGTTCCAATGAAGTCAATTCCCCACTGGCGAAAAGGTTCTTTGATCACTACGGGCTTCAGGGGAAGAGCTGCTAACTTGGGACGACCAACGAAATGTTGACAAGCTTCACACTTGGACACCCACTCTGCTGAATCCCGAAAGAGAGTAGGCCAGTAGTACCTAGCCCGTAGAATCTTATAAGCTGTTACAGAGGATGAAAAATGTCCTCCGCATGCTAGGCTATGGAAGGACTCTAACAACTTTAACTGTTGTGACTTATCAACACAGCGCAGGAATACACCATCAATACCTTTCTTATACATCCCATTATGCCACAGGAGGTATCTTGCAGATCTTAACTTGACAATCCTCTTCTCTTTTTGGCTTAAATGCGGAGGGCATTCACCATAAGTTAGAAAGAAAGCAATATCCGTGTACCATTCATCAGTTGTACTCACGAAAAGCACCATGGGCAACTCTGAAGAAGTATCTTGAGTCTTTTCACATTCTGCTTCAGCATGATTTTCTGCAATCAATTGGCACAGGCCCCTTCCTCGTACTAATTTGGTAGGTCTGATGTCCAAGTCGTATTCCAGATCTTTAGCTATCCAGGTACCCTCGTTGGCTCCCCAGCTCTTGTTGAGTCAAAATGGATTTAACGGCAGTGTCGGGAAACGAGAACGAGGGTATGGGAATTCAGCACATAGTACCTGAAATGTTTCACCGCTTGTACCACTGCATAAGCATGCTTTTCAATTTGTGACATCTTCAATTCATGTTTCTTCAATGGGCAGCTTCAATACCCTCATTCTCCTGCATCAAGATGGCTGACACTGTGTGAGCAGAGGCGTAGCTGTACATGATGAAATCTTTTTTGAAGTCCGGACATACTAGGATAGGAGCGCAAGCGACTACCCTTTTGATTTCATCGAACGCAAGCTTCCCTTCAGTACTCCATCGAAATGGAATTTTGCCTTTCATCATCCCAAGGATATCCTTAGTTTTATCAGCAAAATCAGGTACGAACCTTCTTAGAAAATTAACCTTCCGAAGAATGAATTGACCCCCAGTGCTTATGCATTCCAAAGGGTCGAGATTTTTGAAATATTGGGAGCTATTGGAAAGAAGAAAAACTTTGTGTTTTCTTTTATCATTTTGAAGAATAGGAGTTGATATTATTTTTTGCAAACTTTGTGTTGTGGGATATATCTTTCTTAAGACATTGTTCTTACGTTCATAATCTTAAGCTATTCTTTGTTTAGCATCTTAGTGTTTCTAATCATTTCAGACATTATATTTATGATCTAAAGCCCGTATGATTATTTCGTGCTCTGTGTTTACTCGAAAGAAAATACGTTTCTCTCATTTCCTTTCCATTGTTTCTTTTTCATTGTAATAGTTAGTTCCATTCATTTACGAAAGCAATACCTTTGAATCGTGTGTGATGTGGATTTTTCGGGATTTTATCCCAACCCCAATGGTTAGATTAGTGTGAATACTGTATATATTTTTTTGCTGTGTTTTAGATTAGTAATAAAGCAGGCAGCCTCACCTGTCTTTGAGGAGGGATTTAATCCCATATACTGTGTGTTATATTCTTTACTCTTACATTGTACTATGGTCTCATTATTGACATTATTTTATAATAATTGTAAACAAAATAACACATAATTTTCACTAATTGATTTGCTACTACAAGGAGTGTAACCTAGCATGAGACATCCCATTTCTTTTTTCTTATACACTACAATATTAAAACATGCTACAAAAAGGACATCCACTTGTGTCATTTAAATCCCACACGAGATCAATTTAAGGAATATCACCGACTACCTTTGTTTGGTTTTGGGCCACTCACTAGGGTACAAAGGGAAACTAGGCATAAGGGGGTAGCGAGACCATTTTTTTTATTTATTTTTGTTGCTAAACTTCTCTTAAGTCAACTTATTTTAAAATACAATTGCATTTGATAAGATTTATGAACAATTCCACCCGTAAGTTAACCCCTTAATCAGCCAAGGTTTGGTTTAATTCCAATTACACCTAAGGATCTATACCCCAACTATAAATGAGTTTAAGGCGAGAGTACATATTTATGTAAACTACCTTCATGAAAGACCAAGGTGATAAGTTGTTAGTAACCAAGGTAGAAACATTATCTACGAGGAACAAAAAGGATCATTAACCAGAGTTTAAGTCATAACACAACTATTTCACTAGTTCCATTTATGTCATCTGGATCCCACAAGGAATTCATTTTTGATGATGAATTTGATTTCTAAATATAACTTCATAGACAAGAAAATCCACTAGGATCCTAAGGAAATGTTTACTCTGCTTTCACCACAATTAGTTTGATCATGTCACTCCCTAACCATCGGGTTTACGACGATGTCGCTAAAACATACCACACTATGAAGATAATTAAAACTAGAGATATTGTTTACTCAAGCAAAAAGGTGACATCGAGTGTAGCGATTGAATATTATCCTAAGGTTTTATTTTCCACACTAAAAGGATTCACACAAGAAATGTAGTTATACATGAGTCTTATACTAAGGTTGAGTGTTTCATTTAGATCTCTTTATTACATTTACAAGGTAAGAATACAACACACTAATTAATTAATCACCTATTGAACACTGGAAATGCACTACAATATTTTAAATTCAAATTCATTTAACATACATATATCCAACCCTTTTTTTCCCATATGTAAATATGAATCAAAAGAACACCTTTAGTCACATGCACATTTCCCAAAGCAGCCCTAAAACTAGCATCTCATTCATAGTGCCCAATTTCAATTGCTAAATTTATTGTAACATAACAATACATCAAAATTTCCTTCTATTAGCATACATAAAATTCTAAAAATATACAATGAATGACACCCACGTTGTTTCCCCATCTTACTTGCACCCTGCAAAAAACATGTGAGCATGAAATCAATGAAAAATAGTTGGCATGACATCCACCTAGATCTAGCATAATTAATGTATTTCAATTTCCCATTTACATACAATAATAATTATAATTTTCTTTCGAAAGAGAAGGTTTAGAGGCATGTATTCATTTCATTTCATTTCACATCATTTTGTAAGCAAGGAGAGAGACAGAGATAGAAAGAGAGAGAAACACTATTTTCCAAAAGTCTAATTTCACATAAAATCCATAATATAGTGTCCCAAAAAATCATTAAAAAGTGTCAACAAGTTTCCACAGTGGTTTGGTAATCCGACATAGGTTGTACAACTTTCTTTTTACATTTTCCTGCTCGTTGCAAACGTTTTCAATCTAGGCCGGAGGCTAAGAAATCACTTTGAACATTGTCTTCCAATGGGAAAACAACACCATGTATAGGTTTCTATGTGTCCTCATATACACCAAGAATTCATAGGAATTGACGGAATTCAGAATTGGCAAATGGTTTTCAAACGACGATGAGTTTTTAGAACCCACCGGTCGTAATTGGTCCAGTTTGACCTAGTCAAACTGTGACTGGAGGCCTAGAAAAAATGCCTTGGCCAAACTATCAAGAATAGCGGTTTTCCCAAAACTAAAGGTTCTAGGTATTTTCTAGTAAAAATACTAGGCGTTTATAAAGGTGGATAAGCATTTTGTTGCTCAGGGTTCAAACGGTGGGTCAAAATGAAAGCCAATTTTTCAGTTTTAAAAGCTCCCTAAAAAGTGCAAACGGAGTGACGGGGCTCCTAGAGAAGTGGTGGAAAAGAGTGCAAACAATCACATGAGGTCGGGGGCTAATGCTTGAAGTGATTATCTATATAACAAGATATAGATATGACGTTCGAAAACTCTTACTTACTCAGAATGTTGTTTTGTAAGCCTCTGGAATTTATGTTTTTCTAACTTTGCAAGGTAGGCAAAAAGGTTGTTTGATTTGATGACATCATCTAACTCTCGTCAATACCACCAGATACGAGCACTAATTCAGATACTCTAGTATCATCATATAAGGTTATGGTAGAGACCACATTTAATGTTTAAATTGAAAAATCAGTTTCGTCAATCACAAGGTGAAGTTTTATTTCTTTACACTATTTAAATTTGGTTACATATCCATTTGTACGATTATCTAGTGGTTTAACATTTCTATTATATTGTAGATGAAGAACCCAAATTACGAAAACTATGAAAGAAAAGGTAAGGGAAACCATTCCTGACAATGATGAGCAAAGCAAAGCAGGGTATGCAAGGGCTCCAGGTGGTCCACAGTCACAACCAGTAGAATCACACAATAGAAGAGGATTTCATCAAGTGGTTCACTAGCATTTTTTAGCCAAAGTGACTAAATGCACATGCTCCTCAAGGACCAACCAAACACTCATAACATGCCAATGGAATTTTTTTTATTTTCTTGTATTTTCATATTTTAGCTCAAGAAGCCACTTGGATGCAATCTTTGCTAGCTCTAAATTGCCACGAACTCTGCAAGCCTCAAGCAAGGCTCCCCACACACTAGAAATGGGTTTTAATGTAATATTCTTAATTAAATTTTGAGCTTTGTGTAGTTTCCCAACTTAACCAAGAAGGTCCACCATGCAGAAGGAAGTCCAATAAACCTTATGAAATATGGTTAAAAAATTAGATTATTGCATTTGATAAAATAATTCTAGTGCACCTTCACTCTTCCCACGCATACCAACACATGCAAATACTTACACTAAGAGACATTACATTTTTTTATGGATGATTTTTTTGAACACTAGACCAGCTATATTTTTTCCACCACATTACATACATACCTACTAGAGCACATGTAACTACAACATCTGAAAAAACCATGTCCCTTTCTTCATTATGTTGTGGTGGATGTGTTAGGTTCTGGAACGTGTTTTCATGTGAGAAAGTGTTGAAGACTGTACACTTTCCACATTTGTCTCGCCAGTGTTGAAAATTGTTTTTGGCCACAAAACATGCCCGACGTACCGAGAAAACGTGCTTTTATCATATGGGCGGTATTTTTGACCTATAGATTTATGGGATGGTTTTGGCCCATGGTTTTGATACCCATGGTTTCATAAAACTACTTAAGTAGTTGTCTACTTATGTAGTTTTGTGCATATGGTAGGAAGTATGTACCATTGTAGATGTATATGAATTCAGGTGTGAATTCTGTGGAGTTTGTTGAGCATAGCTCCAAATAGATTTGGGTATTGTATTGAGGGAGCGATGGCTTGTAATAAAATCTGAGCAAGTGATTCTTGGTGGACATAGCCCAAATTGGGGGTGAACCACGTTAAAATATTGTCTCTTTGTGTTATGTTATTTTTATTCTGCACTTTTATTTCAGATCTGTAATATTTTCTGCATATTAGTTTCTACTATTGCAATTCTGAGAGGGACTATTCCGCATATTTTATCCCTTATTTCCTAACAGGATTTCCATTCCCTGATTATAAATTTCTTGACTTGTTTTACCCCTATGCTACATTACTTATTTATTTGACCATTTAAATAAATACAAAAAATTAATGCATACACACACACACACACATATAATTATGACAATATTTAATTATATAAATTTATTTATAAATTTATATATATAAATATATATTTATTGACTATAATTAGCTTAATTACATTGTATAATATATATACTTTTATTGATATACCAAACAAAAAAAGGGAAGGTAATAAATTCGTTTGAGTAAATTGTATGCGCGACTCTGTATGGGTTTGTTTGTATAAATCACCATTTAAAGTCCCCAACCTCAACTAAAAGTCAATAGATCTAATCTGACAAAATTGTACTTCTACATCTAGGCTGTCTTCCATTTGGTGGTCCAAACAAGACTCACCTGAATCGTGCCCACCATGGATTCCAAACCACCACTCAGTAGACGAATTCTATATTTCCCAATTCTCAATACCCCCCTTGAATTGCCAACATCTAAACCACTCCATCAATCTTGGCCCACAGGGATTGTAGCGGGGCATGATTTTGCTTAAATTATCCCCCCCCCCTAGAGTGGGTAACTACTCCCCCTATCCCCTTTAAATTTCCTTACCCCTTCCCCTAATTTGAAGACGGAACCCGGTAGAATTAGGTTTGAGAGAGTGCCATATCTAAGTTCTTGTACCTTTGAACGAAAAGAAACTCCTTCTATTCCCTTTTCCCTAATTTACCCAAAATCAGCATATCATGCACAATGATGAAATCCACCTCTGCAACAGTGGACTTAGATCATTTTGGAAACATATCAAATCTTGGTCAATACTCAAAATCGAAGTAACCTACTGCCCACCACTTTTTTGAGTTTCATCAAGGATCTTGCATCGTCTTTTTGTGGTTTTTCGCCTCCAGATACCTATGTTAACCGCTTCCAATAGCAATCCAACAAAAGAACCTTTTATCCCTGGCCTATTCTATGAATTTCCCACATAATGCTTCACGGTTTACTCGGAAGAGCACATTTTTCATACAAACTGGTATATCCACTCTCATTAGCGTGTTAAACACACTGTATCTAAGCCATCATTTAAGCAATTCGGCTGCTCCTTCATTGCCTGGTCTTAGACCATTGCCACCAATTATTCAGAAATAGTTTAGTGGTTTTATATGTTCTTGTTTATATTATTCCCTCTATTTTAGAGAAATACTTGTCTTTTAACAAATCAGGTTCTTGATGCACTTCACAGCCAAGACTGTGGGTAGTTTTTTGGTGAAGGGTGGTCCATGTGGCATATTTTTCATGAACATTTAGGGGGGGGCTTGGGGGACAAACAATTCTACGGTGAACACATGGAACCCTTGGGAAGGTTTTCCTTTTTTTTGTTTTTTTTTTTTTTTAGAAAAGGTCCCTCCTTAGCAACCAATAAGCCCTTCAACATGACCATCCAAATATTTTGTTGGTAAAATTCAGATACAACATTAGTGGCACCAATAGGCACCAGATCCTCATAAAGGGCTGAAAATCATTTTTTAGACCAGATTTGATGTACTTACCAAGGTTTGGTCCTTAGAAGGAATTCCACAACTATGGGAAATTGTGTAGGTCTACGTAAGGTTTGATCAAGGATTGGAACGAAAATAAAAAGATTCCCCCTCAAGAAACTGATGCACAAATTTGTCTATGGAACACTGGAGTCGGACATTACATTGATCCCTTGTGGAATTATAGGTTCAAATTATGCCTGGTACCCATTGAGTATGGCATACAAACTTTACGTGCAACATTACCTTGGTATATTTTTTAGCAGAAACAATCCATATTGATGTATTGGCTGTCTTAGTCAATGATCAAGCCTATGTAGAGAAAGATCAATTTATATGGCAATACCTTTCAAGTCAGATCATGGAGGGGAGTGCTACAGTATGCAAAATTTACCACCCAATGATAACTGGATTGAAGGACAAATATGGTTAATAACATTACCACTGTAGATAATAATGGCTCCCTTCTCAGAAAGGGATGAAATCAATCCCTAATAGTCCCCTCTCATGTAGGTTGACCAGGAAACTTTCAAACGCCTATTGGGCAGAATGCCTGATAGGGAAGTATCCTAGTAATAAAGGATAGATGGATACTCAATAGGGCTATGTGGGCAAAGTACTGAGGATTTCATAAATCCATGGATTTGGGAGAGCTCTTTATACTCTTAATTACTTAGTCTTTATTGTTAGAAACTATAAATTATATATCTTTACACCCTCCTTTTCCCATTTACTCTTTACCCTACTCCAAAAATCCTCCATATTTATATTTCCGAGCTCTGTATCTCGGATGTCATAATTGCAATAGATATAGGATGGAGACTCCACCTTTCTGAATTTGTATTTCATCCTTCCTGACTTCTCAATCTTTTCTTGCGATGGACCAGGGTCCGACATGACGGATTTAGGAGGAGAGTTTCGGAGATCAGGAGATGTTGCACACTGTGAAAACCCCGACCTACTGAAGATGCCGGAAGGGTGGAAAAGCCCGACACACTGAGGAGGATGTCAGGGAGTCCAGAAAACCCGGCACTTTGAAGATGTCGGAGACTTGAGAAAACTCGGCACTTTGAAGATGTCGGAGATTTTGGAAAAACCCTGCACTTTGAAGATGTCGGAGATTTTGAAAACCCGGCACTTTGAAGATGTCGGAGATTTTGGAAAACTCGGCACTTTGAAGATGTCGAAGATTTTGGAAAACCCGACACGTCAAATTTTTCTGATATACTGCGGGGTTTTGATAATGCACAGCACCCTGCGAAACCCGAGAAGAGAGAATAGGGTTTTGTGTTGATTTTAAAACATGCAAGTTCTTTTCTTCATCATTTATATCCAAAACATATTTTAATTACAACAACATTACGGGAAATAACACAAAGTGATAATTCCAAAGAGATGAACCCTAAAACATAAACCCGGTTTTTAGAAAATAACCCTTTAAATGGAAAAGAGAAAATCCCAAACCCAGATGAAAAACTTGGACAAATTCCTCACATAATTAATCCATAAAAACCACATAGAAAGACTGAAGAAAAATACCTACCTTCAACTGGGACAACGAACGATAAAAAACGAGCAATGATATCCAGTACAGAGGCGAATTTGGGGTTTCGGGGTCGAAGAAGCATGCGCGAAAATCCACAAGGTAAAAGTACGTCTGGTAAAATGACGTGGAAATCCGCTTTTATATATAAAAATTAGCAATTAATACACTTCAGCCGGCACGTGCCAACCCACCCGACAACCCGGCATTAATGCCATGTCAACATGCTCGGGAGATCCGAAAACCCAACACAAAGGTGTTACAGCAATTCGGGTTTCGGGTTGCGGGAAACAATCGACATAAAGCATGATGCTTAGACGAAGGCATGCTCCGATGCTCGGAAGGTCCGCAAACCCGACTCGCCTTACTCGATGCGGGTTTCGGGTTCGGGGGAACACAAGACATGAAACATCTAAAACACATGTTGTCCTATTTGTGAAACCCGAAAACCCGATTATCTCTCATAAAGGCAATTTTGCAAAACCAGCTTAAAAATTTCGTAGGGTTATCTGATAGTTTTGGCGTAAACTCAAAACTGAGATAACAGCTGGCTCCAGTTGGGGACTTTCTTTGTGATATCAAAGGAAGAGAACTCAGAATCTTTGGTTTTATCCATTGGGCTACGGAGTCAGAAAAGAAGAAAACTAAAAAACAAAACAAACAAAAAAGACTAAAAACAAACACACAACATAAAATAAAGTATATACAATGCAAGAGAGCGTCTTGCATTAATGATGAAACAACTTCAGATGTTGACCGTTGAAAGGCAAAGGGAGTAATTCTCAATCAAGGTATGATAGAAGGAAACTATTTTCACCATTCAGCTCATGGATCTTAAAAGGTCATTTCCACAAAGAGCCGAACTTCCCGTGCATTCCTTTCTGCTCTCTCCTCTTATCCCAAAGCAACACCAGGTCTCCAATCTGGAAATAACGCTGCTTTGATTTCTTATCAAAAAAATTCTTTACTTTGCTTTGATGATCTGCAATGCGATCAACCACCTTGCTTCGTTCCTCCTCTAGCCTAGCTAGATACATAACCCTTTTCTCAATAGAATTTTGAAAAATCATGTCTTCGACTGCTTTGGCCAACTGTAAGGCTGGTAACTCCACTGAGATAGGTATCTCATCATCAATCCCGTACAGCACTTGGAAAGGAGACATTCCTATAGCTCGCTTTGGGGTAATTCGATCAGCCCACAACGCGTCATACAATGCTTTGTGCCATGCCCTCTGGTTTTCATCTACTAGCTTCCTAATTATAGTGACCAGGTTTTTGTTGCTGGACTCAGCCTGCCCATTACCTTGGGGATAATAATCAGATGAGTGAGCCAAGGTGATGCCAAATCCATAGGAAATTCTGTCATCTCATGCGACGAGAAATTAGAGGCATTATCAGCTACAATCTTGTGAGGCACACAAAATCTGACAATTATATTTTCTTTAAGGAACTTGCACACAGCTTCAGAGGTTGCTTGCTGGATTGGTGCGGCTTCCACCCACTTGGTAAAATAGTCTGTAGCGGTCAGCACATAATAATGTCCGGCACTGGAGGCAGGATTCAATGTTCCAATGAAGTCAATTCCCCACTGGCGAAAAGGTTCTTTGATCACTACGGGCTTCAGGGGAAGAGCTGCTAACTTGGGACGACCAACGAAATGTTGACAAGCTTCACACTTGGACACCCACTCTGCTGAATCCCGAAAGAGAGTAGGCCAGTAGTACCTAGCCCGTAGAATCTTATAAGCTGTTACAGAGGATGAAAAATGTCCTCCGCATGCTAGGCTATGGAAGGACTCTAACAACTTTAACTGTTGTGACTTATCAACACAGCGCAGGAATACACCATCAATACCTTTCTTATACATCCCATTATGCCACAGGAGGTATCTTGCAGATCTTAACTTGACAATCCTCTTCTCTTTTTGGCTTAAATGCGGAGGGCATTCACCATAAGTTAGAAAGAAAGCAATATCCGTGTACCATTCATCAGTTGTACTCACGAAAAGCACCATGGGCAACTCTGAAGAAGTATCTTGAGTCTTTTCACATTCTGCTTCAGCATGATTTTCTGCAATCAATTGGCACAGGCCCCTTCCTCGTACTAATTTGGTAGGTCTGATGTCCAAGTCGTATTCCAGATCTTTAGCTATCCAGGTACCTCGTTGGCTCCCCAGCTCTTGTTGAGTCAAAATGGATTTAACGGCAGTGTCGGGAACGAGAACGAGGGTATGGGAATTCAGCACATAGTACCTGAAATGTTTCACCGCTTGTACCACTGCATAAGCATGCTTTTCAATTTGTGACATCTTCAATTCATGTTTCTTCAATGGGCAGCTTCAATACCCTCATTCTCCTGCATCAAGATGGCTGACACTGTGTGAGCAGAGGCGTAGCTGTACATGATGAAATCTTTTTTGAAGTCCGGACATACTAGGATAGGAGCGCAAGCGACTACCCTTTTGATTTCATCGAACGCAAGCTTCCCTTCAGTACTCCATCGAAATGGAATTTTGCCTTTCATCATCCCAAGGATATCCTTAGTTTTATCAGCAAAATCAGGTACGAACCTTCTTAGAAAATTAACCTTCCCGAAGAATGAATTGACCCCAGTTTTACTTGTGGGTAGGGAAAGGCTTTGAATGGGTTTTACTCTCTCTGGGTCAATTTTGGTTCCTTCTTTAGTCACGATATGACCTAGCAGCTTTCCTTCGGTCACTCCAAACATGGACTTCTTGGGATTTAATGAAATCCCGTGACGCCTGCATCTCAAAAGTACTTGCTCTAAATGATCATAATGATCACTCCATTTTTTAGAGAAAACGGTCAAATCATCTAAATATACCACTATGACTTTGCCCATCAGGTCTCTGAATGCCAAGTCCATAACTCTCTGAAAGGTGGCTCCGGCGTTGATCAAGCCGAAAGGCATCCTCCTATAAGCAAAGGTACCCATGGGGTTGTGAAGGCCGTCTTGTGTTGATCCTCCGCAGTTACCTCAACTTTATTGTATCTTGAAAATCCGTCGAGCATGGATAGCATTTCTGATCCAGTAACAGGTTGTAAAACCTAATCCATGATAGGCAAAGGATAATTGTCCTTCAATGAAGACTGATTCAGGTTCCGAAAGTCAACACAAATTCGGATTTCGCCATTCTTCTTCCTGACAAGAACGATGTTAGCAATCCTATCAGATAACCCTACGAAATTTTTAAGCTGGTTTTGCAAAATTGCCTTTATGATAGTTAATCGGGTTTTCGGGTTTCACAAACAGGACAACATGTGTTTTAGATGTTTTTGAAATGTTTTGTCAAAAACATCTAAAATATTTTGTCAAAGTTTTCTTTCTTTCCCTCCTATTTCCATCTCCCCCATTACTGAACTTCTTTCTCTACCATCTTCCTTACTCGTCATAGTTCCTTTCTTTCTCTTTTCCCAAAACTATCAGATACCACAACACAAAGTTTAATTGCTTATTACTAATCTAAAACACAACAAAAACAATATATACAGTATTCACACTAATCTAACCATTGGGGTTGGGATAAAATCCCGAAATCCACATCCACACGATTCAAAGGTATTGCTTTCGTAAATGAACTGGGTCGGAAACTATTACAATGAAAGAAGAACAATGGAAAGGAAATGAGAGACGTATTTTCTTTCGAGTAAACACAGAGCATGAAATAATCATACGGGCTTTAGATCATAAATATAATGTCTGAAATGATTAGAAACACTAAGGTGTTAAACAAAGAATAGCTTAAGATTATGGACGTAAGAACAATGTCTTAAGAAAGATATATCCCACAATACAAAGTTTGCAAAATAATATCAACTCCTATTCTTCACAATGATTAAAAGAAAACACAAAGTTTTTCTTCTTCCCAATAGCTCCCAATATTTCAAAAATCTCGACCCTTTTAAGTCTTGAGGAAGAAGATGAAGAAGTTAAAGAAGATGGGGTAGGAAGTAGAAGGGAAAAGAGAAAGAAAGGAACTATGAGGAGTTAGGAAGATGGTAGAGAAAGAAGTTCAGTAATGGGGGAGATGGAAATAGGAGGGAAAGAAGAGATGATAGAGTCAAAACGGGAAGGGAATTGAATATGAAACAGAACGCATGGAAATGCATGTGGATGGTGAGATGATTAGGAAGATGGGGCAACGCTGGTGAGTTAGGTTATTAATGGAGAAGTAAGACGAAAGTGTGAGGAGAAGAGGAGATGAAGATGATACAAATGAAATGAAAGAAAAACAGGGATAGAAAGGAGAGGACAACAAAGAAAATGATGCAAAGGCAATATGTGATGAAGACAGTAGAGATATTGAAAAAGGCGAAGGGAAGATGAAAAGGCAATACCAGCAGAGGGATGTTAGGAGAAATCCTCCAATAATGATTAGAGGGCACAAAAAAAAAAAGGAAGGGAAAATGGAGGTAAAAAAGAGTGAACCGGTATTAGTAGAATGGGGAGAAACGAGTTTTAGGAGAAGTCCACCAATAATTCTTAGCGCGAGAATGGAATTTGATGATGACATAATGTTAGATGAACAATGATAATGACGAGTAAATATGGTGATAGATATGGGGAAGTATTCTAGAAAATGGATCAGAAAGAGTAAAGAAAGGAGGGCTAACGATATGTAAGAAGATAAAAGGCGAGGAGAGAATGCAATGGATGAGGATGTGGATGAAGATGACGGAAGTAAAGATGAAGGAACAAGACATAGTAAGAGAGGGTATGAAGTAGTTAAGCTAGATTTTAAATGAGGGATGATGGAGATGATATTTGAGGAAGTTTGAGATATTTTGTGCGAGGAAAAAGAGAAGGGAAGAGTGTGTTTGTGGGGAATGAAGAAAAAATATGAATGATGGGAATATGAAGGAAAGAGGAAAGGCAGGGAGATAGATCATTCTTAAGAGAGACTCGTAAGTAAGATCATGAATGACAGTCTAAAGGGCCTTACAACACTCAGTGTCATGACCCGGGGTACGATGGTAGGCACAACTGAGGTGGGGATCAAACCACGACGACTTCCTACTATTTGGGTTAAATACCTTGACAGGTGGGAGCGTGATGGCGGAAATTTGTAATAAGATTGAAGGCTTTCTGCATTAGTATATGTATTTTTTTTGGACTTGGATTGGGATGCAAATGCTTGGGATGTGGTTGTATGAGCTGACTTAGAGGATTGCGTCATGTCGTTCCATAATTTTGAGTCGAATCTCGACGAAATGCTGGATATTTTTGATTTTGGTTAGTAGAGTGATTGTGGCGATGCCTTAGATGGAGATTGATATTGCCCCAAAACAGATGATGTATATTTGGTATTCATTGGCGAAATGTCTATCTTCTTTCAGGGACACACAAGATTTTTGTGGACATGTACCAAGGTTCTTGGATTTGGATTGCGAAGAAGCATTCTTGGGAGATGTGACACTGATTTCAGTCGGAGAGTCTGAAGGTTGTGTCATAGTTCATACAGGTGAATGGATTGGTATTTTCATGATGGATGTGGGAGTATCTATAGATGAGACGGGGGAGCATCTGAAGTTGTTGCTAGTTGAAATGCTTTCCAATGTTCTTCAAATGATGTGGAATAAGAAGATGGTGTGTTCACATTCACACTAGTTGATGTGACTGGCATGAGTAGAAGTGTGGAAAGAGGAACTGAGATAGAATCAATAGAAGGTAGGATAGGCAAAGGCGGAATAGATGAGAATGGGGGAGTATTAGGAAACTCGATGGATGAGGATATAGAAAGATGAGTTGTATTCGTTTTGGATGGGGAAGGATGTTCCTCCTGAATGAGAAAGTCATCTTCCTTAATGAGGTCATAGACGATGGTCTAAAAGGCCCTACACTACTCAATGTCGTGGCCCGGAACACGATGATAGGCGCAAATGCAATTAGGATTGAACCATCGAGGTTTGCTACTGTAAGGGTCCCAATGTCTAATGGGAGGAAGAGTGATCGCAGAGATTTGAATTAGATGTTGAAGGATATCTACATGAGACTTGATCGAAGTGTCGCATAGAAGACCACTCTTATGGGTTTTAAGATGATGTTTTGGCTTGGATTTAGACATGGAACTTTGGGATATCGACGTATGAGCCGATATAGGTGCTGAGGATGGGGATGGATTACGTTGCGGTTTTAATGTTTTGGTTTCAGTTTTAGTGTTAGTTGATGATTGAGGGTCACTTGGAGGTGACATGATTGTGGAAGTGTGTGAAGAACAAGGGGACATTTGCATTTGGATAGATGAGGTCAACAGTTCAGATGTTGAAGTGGAAGGAATAGATTGGTTTGGTTTGGGAAGGATGCATCCTTCCTTAATGATTCGACCTCAATACATGATTCTACAGCAGCGTTAGGAGGTGCTTTGTCTGTGTAGAATTTCTTGGTATTTGGAAAAGGAGTGGATGTTTGAGATAATTCAGATGTTGAAGACAAAGTTCGAACATGTTTGTGTCTTGGTGGCTGATAGCAAGTCGTGATTTTCATAGTGTTGGATGATTTTAGTTGAAGGGGTTTGGGGTTGGATTGTTTAGAAGAAGGAATATGATTTTCCTGTATAAGGGAATCTTGAGGCAATATTTGAGAGGTTTTGTCCTTGGGAGGAATGACAATAATTTCTACCAGAGGATCCGGAGGTGGTACTGATAAAGATGTAGGAAGGGATATTTGTTCGTTGGAATCTAAAGAAGGTGAACATTGATTTGGTCGCACTGATGAGGTAGAGATATTATTTGAAGTTGAATCCAGATGAAAATCTTTCAAATATTCTTCAAATGATGTAGGAGGGGAGGAAAATGTGGATGTGGTCTCAATGATTGATGTAATAGGTGCATGCATTGGGATTGAATCTATGGTTGACATTATAGGTAAAGATGAAATAGATGTGGGTGATGGAGTGTATGAAGTATGTTTAGATGCGGAATTAACAGTAGATATGGTAAGAGGCGTTGAGGTGAATGTAGATAGGACCGAGGTTGGTATGAGGGTGAGGGTTAACAGAATGAAGAAAGGGGGAGCTTCTAGTGAGGTGGATATGGTGGGTGATGAAGTAGTGGTGGTTTGACATATCGATGTGGGTGTATAGTTTGGAAATGGTTGTTTAAAAATATCTAGTGGTCGATTGGGTGACGCATTTGGGTTATCCACTTGAAGTTCTCCCTGATCGATGAGTCTTTGGACCGAATCCTTGAAAGTACGACATCTCTCTATGTCGTGTCCTCAGACTTGATGGTACTTGCAATAGTGATCCTCTCGATACCACACAGGTCATGGCCTAGATTCGTTAACAGGTTGGATAGGCGGGTAGTGTGATCAAGTGTGTTGTTATCAACTTGTCAAAGATGGGTGTTGTATGATTCTCCTAGAGGAGTATAATTGGGCATTGGTCAAGTAAATCGTTGTTGGGCTCTTGTAGTAGATGTAGGTGTAGGAACTGGGATTGGGTCTATGGTTGGTATTATGGGTAAAGATGGAATAGATGTGGATGAGGGAGTGGATGGGGTATATTGAGGCGTAGAATCAATGGGGGATGCTAGATGGACAATATTAATTGAATAAGAATTAAAATCGTGTGGTGTGGAAGGTAGAAATGGATTTACCAATGGTGGATTTGGGAAGATTTGTTGGAAGATATCCAAGAGTTGAGATTGAATTGGTTGGGAGGTTGTGTAATGTTGGGAAGTAGGGACATAATGTGATGGATGAGATTGTTGAGATACAAGAAGTGTGGTAAATTATGTAGGCGGGGAAGACAATGTAGTATTGGCATAAGGTGACGGGGATAAAGTAGAATTTTGTGGTTAAGAACTAGAGTTACGGTGAAAGCATTTGTAAAAGCGGCTAGACGGAGGTAAACACGAGGTATCCATCGTGCTAACTTTCCGAGGAGTAGCAATAATTGATGTGGTAGGCATGAAGGTTGTAGTTACTATTGGTGTGTGTGTAGGATAGGTATAAGATGGTCTTGGTTGTACAACACAAGGAGGGGATAGATAAGGATATGAGGAAGCTTGGTATGTTAAAGCTGGAGGAGATGTTTGATAGGATTCTTGAAGTTGGATTAACACATTTGATTGTGGGTATATACAAGGATTGTGAATGTTGGTAAATTGTGGTGATTGGTACATATAAGAACCATTTAGGATGAAGTTTTGTGCCATTTGAAACAGAAAAATTAAGCAAACAATTTTTTTATGAGTTTATTTTTGTTTTGTTTTGATGAAGAACACGTGTGAAAGAAAAAAGAAAATGGTTGTAAGAGGACCTAGAAGAGGGTAAACTATGTTTGGTTTTAGGTAAGTTATGGCTGCGAAATGTCTGAAATGGTTTCCTATGGGTGATCAAATCCCAATCAGTGAACCAGTTGCAAGGAATGTTTCGATGTGTTAATTAGTTTGTGAAGTTTCAGGCAGTGTGTGATGATAGGTGTGATGCAAAAAGCTAAACCCCTATTTACACTATGTGAGCAGGCAGAATGCACGGGGTTCGTTTTACTCCAAATTTGAAATATGAAGTTCGATGCTGACAATCAACCAGGAATGGGAAAGTACAATGCAAAAAAGAGAAAATAGGGAAAACTGGAGAATACATGTATATCGCTTTTCCTTTTTATCTGACAACAAGTTGAGGCAAACAAGGAGTGTGCTTCGAACAATCAGGCGACAAGTTGCAAAGCGAGAAAATGACAACAAATGCTAAAGAAGTATCGGAGAATGCATTCCCCCGTTATTTGATTGCATGTGATGATGGTTGAAAGCGCCACTCAGTGATCTGGAATGCCCAGGTACCCTAAAATGGCACCATTTACAATTGCGGATCAAGTCGATAAAAATGTTTTGCACGATGTGTTTGATTTCAATATTGGTCTTTGACAACATTATTTTGTGATCGCAACGTTGTAGACGTTATCCTACAAAAAGGAAAACAACTGTAAGACACGTGGCCGAAAATAGTCTATTTAAGTAATAAAATATGGTGGTTAGAAATGATTTTTGAGATGATTTTCAAATGATGAAAAATAAAAACGATATTAAATCAAAATATTAAAGACGGAAAGTGAACCAATATACTGTCAAATAATTTAAACAAAGCTAAAAATTATAAGCAAAGGATGGATCTAATGATCGCGATAAAAGGCATGAATCCAAACTCCTGCAGACTGTATTTCTGCAATCTATACAGTGTTGTCCCGTAAACGAGGGCACGTTTTAGACATATGATGATGCAATGAGAATCATAAAAATTCTAAACAAACAATGGATGCTAATGCCATAAACATTGTTTGTAAGTGTGTTCTATAGACTTGTAAACAACCTACTTTAAGGAGATTGTACAATTACTATACATAGAGTTTTGCATGGAGTTGAGACTGAAAAGGAGATAGTGGAATAGAGGGACATGATAGTCAATGCGCACAAAGCTTGCGTGAAGTAGAAACGGAGCTAGAAACAGTTGGAAGGACCGAGTATTGGATACAATGGACGTAGTTCTACACTGTGTCAATCAACGATATTATCTATCAACTATACAGTCGCTAATATGAAACTGGTGTGAATGTAATGCTGAGATGGAAATAATTAGAAGCAATTCAAACACCAAAATCTCGTGAATCGACCAAATAGCACTAAGGAAATCGATAACATGTGCTTTATAATGAATTATGAACCGATCAATGCAAATTTGATATCAAAATTTATAGATATATAAGACTAATACCGGAATTAGATTTTAGATTTAGACAATACATGTTGAGAAGTCGATAGAAACATTAAAATACCAGAATTTATAATCACCAGTAGGAGCTAAGTCGTCAGCAAATATTGATTTAAATGGCAAAGATAATCTTTAGAAATATGTTGGCTAACTACAACGCTTTGATCAGGATCTTATACGCCTGCGTGGAATAGAAGTCAATGTGGAGTTGAGGCAGTAAAACAGTATAGGGAGTTAAGTCATATGAAAGAGAGGTGAATGCATTAGATGGGAACGTGGGCAGAGGAGAAGTTGGAGCTAGGGTCGAATGGAGTTGGGGAGATGACTGGGCTCGGGTAGAGAGAGATGAGAAGCGGGTGAGTGGAGATGGAGTGGAGGAAGTGGCCAACGTGGGATGGAGAGTAGCGCAGGTAAGTCTGTGTTGAGGATATGGGAGCTCGGGTAGGAGAGCAGGGTGTATGCGTGGAGAGGGATGCGGGGCTCAACAAGCAAAGGAGATAGCTCGGTTGGAGTGGAGGTGGCCAAGTGGAGAGGTGAGGAAATAGTTAGGGGAATGGGTTCTATGGAGTAGTTTAGGATAATAACAATAACAAAAAAGAGTTATATATATATATTTTATATATTTTTGTTTTTGATATTTATATACTTTACTATTTTTCAAGGAATATAACAATAAAATTTTATAACTATAATGAACAAATTAAATAATAACCTTATTCAAAACGACAAAAACCACTTTTAGGATAATAACAATAACAAAAAAGAGTTATATATATGTATATGTATATATGTATATGTATATGTATATATATATATATGTATATATATATATATATGTATATATATATTTGTTTTTGATATTTATATACTTTCCTATTTTTCAAGGAATATAACAATAAAAGTTTATAACTATTATAAACAAATTAAATAATAACCTTATTCAAAACGACAAAAACCGCTTACTTTATGGCGAAGACAAAAACGACTATATGTACAAAGGACACCACACTAGCGAATATAATTAAATCATGCAAACAAGTGAGTCTCCAAACGAAATATTCACAAAATATCTGTCAAGTAACGACAACCAAAAACGAATAAGATAATCGTCATCTTTACGACACCTGCACACAAGTTACGCAATAAAAATGCCCAGATCTCGGGTCTGGTCCTACCAGGCATGCCAAATATTGATCTTTGTTTCTAGCTTCCTATCCAGATGAATGTATGAGTAATCAAGAAACACGAAACAACGTCAAGTCTACAACGGCTTAGTACCTTGGAGATGACGATGGATGATACGGGCGCAAAGTTGATATCGGACTCCTCGGTGTGATCCCGGCAAACTTGCAGCTCACATACACTAAGAAAATAATGATTAGAGATTTTATGCGAGGGTTGCCTGACCAAGCAGATCCGAGAAGCATTAACTTCTTCGGTGGCTGTCAACCCCCGTGCGATAAGAATAATAGTACAATAGCGTCCAAAACAGATGACATACAAATTGATAAATAAAATAACTTGAATGGTACCGATGTGCAGACGGAATAATTGATCTGATGCGTGCAACATGAATCTCATTATATGAACCCAAATCACGAGCAGAATGTCATCGAAATCCTGCGTGTTATCACCCAGATAGAATAATAACAATATTATAAAATGACTAAAATCTCACAACATTCACCTCAATTTTTCTCGTCCTTTTTCTTCCTCCTTTTTTGAGGGGGAGAAAGTTCATATATATAATTTGAATTCAGATTAACGAATGACCATAATTTGCAAAAGCAATCCTGATTAAGAGGACATGATGAAAATGTGATTTGATAGTAGGGTTCATGATGCAAGAAAAAAAAGGTGTGATGTGGAGTGGGGACATGGTTAGGTGTAATAGTGAAGCCATGTGCTCACTTTAACTATTGATTTGTTGGATTTGTTGTTGGATATCGAGATTGTTAATTATTGACTTCATGGGTGGGGTTAATAATTTAATAATTTGAGGGAATTGAATTTTTAGGTGGAGATTGATTTTTAGGTGGGAACTGATTTTGACTTAAGTGGGGAACATGTGGGACTGGGTAGGTGGGATGATAGATTCTACTTTTTGAATTTAAGAAAAGAGTGTCGGATGGGTATATCAATACTCATGGATTAATAATTTGTGGAAGATGGGGATAATATCAAAAAGTTGAATTATCAAATGGGTCTACATAGAGCCCATTTGATAATTAATCAAATAATGTGAGCAAATAGATAAGATTTCATTTAATTTAAGAAAAAAAGAAGCGAGAATGGAAATTGCGTGAATGTGAGATGTCGAAGGGGCACTATACCATAAATAGGTGTTTACAATGTCGTCAATATATAGACAACGACGAACTCATAGAAAGGTCTGAAAACTGAATCCATCCATTCCTGGAAGTAGTTGGGGGTGTTTCTGAGGCCGAAAGGCATAACTAACCACTGGTAGTGACCTTGGGGCGTTGAAAAGGTTGTCTTTTCAACATGATTAGAGTTGGTCCTCAATTGGTAAAAACCACTTTTGCAATCAAATTTTGAGTAGACGTCGTTGTGTGCTATCCGTTCAAAAAGTTGAATTATCAAATGGGTCTACATGGAGCCCATTTGATAATTAATCAAATAATGTGAGCAAATAGGTAAGATTTCATTTAATTTAAGAAAAAAAGAAGCGAGAATGTAAATTGCATGAATGTGAGATGTCGGAGGGGTGCCATACCAAAAATAGGTGTCTACAATGTTGTCAATATAGACAACACGAACTCATAGAAAGGTCTAAAAACTGAATCCATCCATTCCTGGAAGTAACTGGGGGCCTTTCTGAGGCCGAAAGGCATAACTAACCACTGGTAGTGACCTTGGGGCGTTGAAAAGGCTGTCTTTTCAACATGATCAGGGTTGGTCCTCAACTGGTAAAAACCACTTTTGCAATCAAATTTTGAGTAGACATCGTTGTGTAATCAAATTTTGAGTAGACATCATTGTGTGTTATCCGTTCAAGGAGTTTGTCGTTGTGGAATTAGGTAACAGAAAGGGACTGTTATCTTGTTGATTGTCGTATAATCAATGACCATACGCTTCCTTCCCCTTTTCTATTCAGAATGCTTATTAACCATTAATGTCGGGCATGAATATGGAGATTTGGCAGGTTCTATCAGGTAACGGAAAGGGACTGTTATCTTGTTGATTGTCGTATAATCAATGACCATACGCTTCCTTCCCCTTTTCTATTCAGAATGCTTATTAACCATTAATGTCGGGCATGAATATGGAGATTTGGCAGGTTCTATCAGGTTCATTTCCAATAGGCTTGATATTTCTTGAATCATGTCAGGCAAATCTTTCTTTTGGACTGGACTCGGCTTTTCATAGGGATATTTTCCTAGTTCAGTCTTGATGTCGTATGTCCTCATATTTCTGTGCCAAAACTGTTTTGGGTTGAGGTTGCAACAATCCTTTTTGATTATTTGCACAACAGAGTGATCATCTTCTTGGACAACTTGAACCCCGTTATTCTGGCTTTCTGGAATAGTTCCCTTTTCTCTAATTTATTCTGAATCCCTCATCTTGTAGAAGTTTACAATGTTAAGGACATCGTTGGAAGATTCTATTGGCTCTTGGTTGAATGATAGCCGGGAGCTAAATGGTATGAGGTTAACCTCATTCATGCAACCTTTATGGAGGAATGATATGTACTTGTTAGGCTTCACTATGTATTCTGTGACGGAGCTGAGAAATGTTTGTCCAATGATGATGTCATTTGTAAGTCTTGGATACTGATAGAAAGTGATTCGGTATGAATAATTATTGAAGTAAACTAAGACATTTGGGGCATAGTATTCACACTTTGCTTCCTGATGCATAAGGCCATAGTTGTATAGCGGTCGTGCCAACTTCTTCCAGAAATGGGAAGGGAAGACTTTTGTTTGTGCTACATTTTTTGAACAACCACTATCTATCATGAATGTAAGTGGATAGGCTGAGATGTTAGGCAAATGAACAAAACCCTAGATGTAAAGACCCTGCCTGCAGTATGACAAGATTGTGATTATCTCCCTGGATCACATTCTGGCTTGAGTTGCCTTCTATGGAGAAAGCATGTTGTAATTCTTGTGTTGTGTATAATTGTCTTTTGGACAACCATTCATCAAATATTGTTGGTATGGCTCGTTGCTTATCTGGTGGGAGGTGTTCCCATAATCCTTTGATGTAAGAGTTACATTCTTCTATAGAATTGTTGAACTATAACCATCATCTGATCCTAGTTCATAATAATCCCCATTGTTGAACGTCAAGGGGAAGTAATCCCAATCTTCTTAATTAACAGGGTCTTCATAGAAGAATCTTACTTTTAGAGACTTGGTTGGACACTTATTTGCAAAGTGGTTGGGTTTCTTACAGAGAAAGCATTTATCTCTGCCAACCTTTCTTTTCTTAAATCTTTTTCTGAAGTAGTGTTTGCCTGAACCTCGAAAAGAGTGCCTCTACTCTTTTAGGAACATTCCTCGTTTCTTTCATGGGTGAGCTTTTTTGTGTTGTTTTTGGGTAGAACAACCAAAATCAGCCCTTAATGGGAAGCATTTGCAGTCACTTTTCTTAAATTTGCCTTTAAAAGGTCGTGATAGGTCTTGGTCGTGATACACAAGTCTTTGATTGCCAATCTGCGATCAGACACAATCTAATGCCATTTGACATTGTTGTTGTATTTTGTTTTGGATGTCGTACATGTTGAGTATTTTCTCACCTATGGGCTTGGGGAGACTTGTCAGAAAATGTTGCTTGGCTAGGGCATATTCTTGCATTCCTATGGCATACAGCTGTTGTTCTGCTACTATGACATAGTCGTTGAATTTGCTTAGATCACATAATTTCAGCTTCAGGAAGGCTTTGAGCTTCATTTCCGAGTCCTTCGCTTCATTTGGGCAAAATTCGAATTGGATTGCTTAGGCCATAGTTTCAAGAATGTAGCAATCATCTTTGAAAATTCCACCATTGTAGCCATTGGGTCTCGTGGTTGGCAACTAAGACCACCAATCATGGACTATTCCTTGAAAATTGCGTGTTGCAAAGGTTACTGTTGCTGTTGGGTCCCAACCCTTGTGGTCCATGATGTTTCTAAGTTGGTTTGTCCATTCTTCTAATTTTCTTCTCCTTTTGGCTCCATCCATCTTGTCTATGTTGAAGACAATCTTGTACCCTAGGATCATCTCTCATTGCCTCAGCTGGGTCTTCAACCTTTGGTTCAGGATATTCAACAAGATCCTTCAAAGGTGATGTCTTGTTGTGACTCGGAGAATCTTATGGGGACATTCAAGGAGCTTATATCAAGTGGAACCAGCCTGGGAGTCGGTTTCTCTTTTGTTTCGCCTTCATGCATTTTGGGAATGCCAGGGGGGCTTTATGGGGGCAATCTACAGTAACCTGGATGTTTTGCTCTCTTGCAAGCCTCCTTTCTTCTACTATAGCTTCAACCCTTCTTCGAAGGTCTGCCAGTCTTTCTTCTTGAGTTGCAGTGGCCATATTGATTTGGGGGCATAATGCAGAAACATTTTGGTACATGCTATTGGCATTTTATGGATTTCATGGAGTTTCTCAGAAGTATGAGTGGGAGTGGTCATGCGGGTTATGGATCCATGTAAGGTCTGTAACTAGTTTTGGGTTTCTTTGGCTTGTGACTCAAGATGGTTGACCTTTTCGGATATGTTGGTTATCACAAATTGTTGTTGGGTCATCCACATGGATTGCCAATTTAGTTGTTGGGTAACAGGCTTCTGGTTATTTGTTTTGCTTGCAAAGATGGGGTTGTAGTAGACAACTGGTTCAGGCTCTTTTTTGGCTTCTTTGGAGATAAAACAGGTGAAGTCTGCTTTCTTTATACCCGATGTTATTTTCGACAGTCGTTTTGGTTTGGGATCTGAGAGGAAGCCTACCTTATTTCTGAAATAGAAAGGAACTTGGTTGTTTTCTCCTTTAGTAAATTCTATGGATACGCATTGTCTTGGTTGTGCTCTGATAAGCTGATTGGCAAAGGTGCTAGTTTTAGAACTTGGTGTTGGTGGATGTAAGCTTTTCTGGATCACTGGCTCATATATAGAAGATAACTGCGGGGGTTTTAGATCAATTGGTGCATGCCACTTGGAAATAACCTTTAGGGTATTTTAGGCTTCGGAGAGTACTCAGTTTATCCCTATGGTAGGGTGCTCCTTTAACCATGGTTTGAATTGACGGATAGTCGTTTACCCATTGGTCTGGCAAGTTTTCTAGGTATTGCCCACATTGGAGGAGGTGCCTCGATCCCTTTGGGAATCTTTGGCCTGTAAATTGGGGGCATCCGTCCATTGTGTTTACATATTTGTAAATGGAACAACATCCAATGGTTACATAAATGGAGTCGGGTAGCATATCGTTTCCAAGTACTTGTATGCATAATACCCATGCTTTATCTAGGTGTTTATCTTCTAGGGCCATGGAAAATCCTAGTCTTATCCTACACAGTCCATCCCAATCAAGGGTTCCATGGAACTAGGCAACGACTGCATCTGCCCAGGAGGTGTGTCTAACATCTAACAAAGTTACTACATACTCAACATTTAATCTATAATCAAAATGGGGATGTACAATGATATTAAATTCAAACCAATGAACAACTATGTAACCATTTTTTTGAGCATTTTTTGTCTTTTACAGAAAGAACTGCAAGAAAAACAAGACAAATTCCATTTCCACTAACTGAGAGGTGAGTCTCAGTTTGTCTAATAGTTTGCATGCAGTGTAATTGAATAGGTGGGTCTCTATAGAGGTCGGATTTTTGTGCCTTTGGGAACTTGATACACCCAAGGGAAGTAGAAATTTGTTTCGTATCTTTTATATCATCTGATGGGAAGGATTTAATCACTCTTGAATATGCAAAAAATCAGTTTTCTAATGATATGATGGAAGGGTTGATTGTTGTTGATGAAAGGTACAAGACAATAGATGGCCTCATACTCTACAAAGGGTGTATTTAACCCCAAAATCAGAAGTTAAAAATCTGATTTTGAAATCAGCACATGACGCTCCTACAAGTGGACACCAAGGATATTTCAAGACCTACAAGTTGGTAAGGGAAAGCTTTACTTGGAAAGGTATGAAAGGAGATGTTCTCAAGTATGTTAGAGAATGTGGTGTATGCCAAAGAAATAATAATGAACATACTTTTCCAGCTGGTCTTTTGCAACCCCTACCTATTCCCTCTCAAAAGTGGGAGAGTGTGTCCATGGATTTTGTTACCGGATTGTCAAATGTTAATTGTAAGACTTGCATGTATGTAGTAGTGGACAAACTCACTAAGTATACTCATTTTAATCCACTTCCTACAAAATTTGATTGCCTTATGATTGTTGACTTGTATTTCAAAGAATTTTTTAAATTACATGGAGTGCCTAAGAACATTGTCAATGATAGGGACAAAAGATTTATGAGTCTTTTTTGGCAAGAATTATTCCAGCTAGTTAGGACTGATCTCACTTCAAGTACAAGTTATCACTCACAAACGGATGGGCAAACCAAAAATAGTGAATAATTGGGCTGAGGGATACATGAGATTTTATGTTTTAGGGCAGCAGTTTGCATGGGTTAAGTGGTTACATCTAGCAAAGTGTTGCTATAATACTACACATCATATGTCCATTGGTATGTCTCCTTTTAAGGCTTTGTATGGTTATGATGCTAACTCTTTCATAGATGTAATGAGAACAGATAGTAGAGTGCCTAGTGCACAAGAGTTAGTGCAACAAAGTATGGACATTGTGAAGGCTCTCAAAGAAAATTTGCACCAAGCCCAAAACAGACAAAAATTGTATGTAGATAAGCACAGGAGTAAGAGAACTTTTGAAGTGGACAATTGGGTGTTTCTTAGATTGCAGCCCAATCTACACTTAAGCAAAATGGCAAGGAAAAGTTGAAGCCACGTTTTAATGGGCCCTACAAGGTTACTAAAAGAATTGGTAAGATGGCCTATGAATTGGACCTACCCGGAAATGGTAAGATTCATAATGTTTTTCACGTTTCTTGCATAAAAAGGGCACTTGGGCAAAATGTTGTTCCTTCTTTAGAGTTACCCCCTTTGGATGAAGGAAAATTGATTTTAATTCTAGAAACCATTATTGAAACAA
The DNA here is from genome assembly GCA_019776745.2 of Taxus chinensis. Lineage (NCBI taxonomy): Eukaryota > Viridiplantae > Streptophyta > Pinopsida > Cupressales > Taxaceae > Taxus > Taxus chinensis. Next base: position 553,012,314 of record CM034156.1, on the reverse strand, counting down.
GGGAAAAGAATTTAAGGAGACGTGTCATCAAGAAGTATTTGGTGAAATGGAAATATTTACAGATAGAGGATACTACATGGGAAAATGTTTAATTTTAAAGCATCCAAATTTACAATTGCTTGAGGGCAAGCAATTTTGGGAAGGGAGGACTGTAATGTCCCCCTTTTCAAATAAAAATTAAAATAAAAGAATTCAATTTGTACATATGGATTTATAAATCAAAATATATTTTATTTGTGCAAATCAAAAATAAAAGAGAAATCGATTACCTTGGGATAATAATTATTTGTTTTGGAGGTAAATAAAGTAACAAAGCAAGTCGCATTTTCTTGGGATTATTTAATAATTATTATTTGAAATAAATCGATTTATTATAAGCATGGGTCGATTCATATGGGCATCATTTAATTTAATTTTCCCATGCATTTAATATTTATTTTGAGTGTGATTTCCAAGCAAATTTTAAAATAAAGATTCTCTCCTAGACTATGGCGCCAAAATGGAAAAAGAACCTTGGAGATTGAACAAGAAAATGCTATAAAAGAAGATGATGGGCACCCATTTTCGCATGTTGACAGTTATTATAACTTATCTTCATGTTTGAAGAGGGGTGTATGCCCACTAGTGATCAAAAACCAAAAGGTGTTCATCAACACCACCCATTGTGCAGTGTGTTTGCTCTTGAGAGCTTGAATTGATAAGTTATTTGCATTTTATTCCATATATGTGAGTCACCATTTTTGGAGAGTGCATGAGTTTGTTTGATGAGGGTTTTTGAGAGCTTTGTGTGAAGATTGCAATCTGACTTTAGTAGTTGATTATTGTGCATAAGGGGACTTGTTTGGGTGGTATTTGTGGTGCAAATTGGTGGTATTTGAAGCAAGTTTAAATCTGATAATTTACAGCATGTTTATTTAATTGATATAGGATTTAACTATTTTTATGTTTATATATGTGGCTGGAAATTACCTTTGCTAAATTGAATTGTGTAGAGGGTTTTAGCAATCACTAAAAGGGGTTTTCTAATATTTTATGAGCTGCTGTCATAAACCATTTATTGCAGATCGGAAATAGCATTTATTGGGCTGGAAAGTGAAGGGAAAGAGCTGGAGTAAATTTAAATATTTTTTCCTAACCCTAGCGACTTGATTTGCAGATTCGGGGGCAGATTTAAATGGGTTTCAGTGGATTAAAAATTCTAATTGTTAGTTCCTTTGAAAGCTCCTAATTTTATCTTTCATCTACAGTTTATTTCATGCAAAAAGAATCAATATTAAAGGAGATATTAATTTTTTAAGTTTTCAGCTATTTTCCAGCATCTTTAATTTCTTTTACTACTTCTGCAATTTAATTGGTTAAAGAAGTGTTAATTCCAACTAAATAGCTCATCTAAACCCTTACCGTGGCTCACTCCAACTCCATTTGAGTTATATTGAAGCCGACACTGAGTTATTTGAGGTGAACCTAGAAGGGTTTCTCTTATAAGTTTAATTCCATTGCAAGTAGTTTAATAATATTTAATTAATATTCCAAAAGGGGATATTACACACTGCAACCATAAGAAACAACACATTTGATCCCAATACACATGAGCATCATACAAAACCCAAGTGACAAGATGATGGCATGCAACTTGATGTCATGCAATGCCACACACAATAACGGCCACAATCTACAACCTCAATACACATGCAAACTTCTCACACCACCATGCGTGTGCAATACATTCAATCCCAATACACATGAGCATCATACAAAACCCAAGTGACAAGATGATGGCATGCAACTTGATGTCATGCAATACCACAAACGATAACACACACAATCTACAACGTCAATACACATGCAAACTTCTCACACCACCATGCGTGTGCCCGCCATTTGACTCTATGACACATACATTACATGCCACCACATTTATACTTGAAGTGCATAGATAGATGTCACTCCCAATTACACATGCACGCCACGTAAATCATATGTGCTATGTGACTTCAATGCACACCCCATGCCATTCACAACCCATGCCATTTGATTCAAACATACGCAATGACACACGCCATGCAACTTTGATGCTTGTTAACCACATGCCATGCGACTCCAATGCACACATATCCACTATTCATAACCTATGTCATTTGGCACACACCATGTAACATTGATGCTAGTTAACCACATCCATACCATGCTATTTGCACAAATACACATGCACGCCACGTAAATTATATGTGCTATGTGACTTCAATGCACACCCCATGCCATTCACAACCCATGCCATTTGATTCAAACATACGCAATGACACACGCCATGCAACTTTGATGCTTGTTAACCACATGCCATGTGACTCCAATGCACACATATCCACTATTCATAACCTATGTCATTTGGCACACACCATGTAACATTGATGCTAGTTAACCACATCCATACCATGCTATTTGATATACATTGGCCATACATGCACAAATACACCATAAAAACACTTGATGCACACACATGTAGCACAACCCTATTGTGTAACTTTAACACCCATCAAAAACATATTCTAATGAACTAAACACATATTTCATGTCAATAGTTGGCATACATGCCATTTAATCCCGACACCCGATGAGACTGCACTATATGACTTAAATGTGGATTAGCATGCATGAATACACCATTAAAAACCTTTAATGCACACACATGTAACACCACTTATTATCACAAAAAAGTAGCACCCTGAGGATTTGCTCGTTACAGATCCCTACTTTTTGTTAACATGGGACCATCTCTCAAGTTGTGGGACTTGTTACTTGAGATAGACCTCCGGAGAAGGTCGGCTTCCTCTACCTAAATCTAATGTTAAAACTACTCCTAAAGAAGGAAATGCAGCTAACTAATCCTAAACTAACCATTCTGAGGGACCAGGGAGAGAGAGAAGGGTTAAAAAGATGCATGAAAGGGAAATCCTAAGCTAAAAGGTGGTGATGGCACTAGAAAAGGGTTGAGAGACACTCTAGTGAGGGAGAAAGAGAAGGAAATGGAGAAGGGAGAGGCCAGACATAAGCGACACAAACCCAAATTTTCATTTACCATTTGTTCTCACATAAAACACAGCAAAATGAACTTGCAAAGGAGAAATACATGCACAACACAATACATCATGTAAAAGGGAGGCAAGGTTGCAAATAACACAAGTGAGGGTTGAGAAAACACCACAAAACAAGTTTTATTGCAATAGAAATATGCACAAACCATTACAGTTACAGAGGAAGGCACAAGAAGACTCACAGTTGCTCGGGAACCATTTTGACATGGTCCCTTTACGTCTCAAAATGTCCATCCTTTCAATAATGAAAGATCTTACAATATATAGCTCAAGGAAGAAAGAGAAGAGAGAAAAGAGAGGGCAAGAGATTGAATTTGATCTTGTCATTAATGAAGATCTTTTTTTCCCTGCAACACGGCTTTTTAGACTTTCAACCACCGTTTGCATGAATTAAGTCTCTGAAAACAATATGGACACCCTCATGAATCCATTTCCCAAGGACCTTTTTCTTGTTGGAGAAGCCAAGGAGAAGATAAGAGCTCGTACTCATCAATTTGGGTGGTTGAGCCGTCTTAGTCTACATATTAATGGCAACTGTTTTTCTGCTTTTTCTCCCACCAAACCCCACCAAAATCTGATTTTGATGATGTCCAGTTGAAGGGCTCGAGGAGACCTTTCTGAAGATATAAATTTTGTCTGATTTGGAGCTCTGGATCGAAAGATATGGCCACTTCAAGTTTTGCATGTCGGGAAGCACATAAATGTGACATGTGGTGGCCTTTGATTGGTTCAGGGGTTGGCCTCTGTCAATGTGTGCACTGCTTTTACTTTTGCCATATGTCGGTCTCCCATTGGGTCGCAGGGTCGGGCTTTACTTCCTTTGCTTCTCTGCATTCTGCGGCCTTTAAGAAGAGCAAGCCAATAAAACAATGCCACACTTCTCGAGTTGTCAGGCTTTCGATAGCCCTTGACTGACAACTGCGAAGCACGGGCCAATAGGAAAGTTTCATGCTCTTCACGGTGTCAGCCCTTTGATTTATCTCTTCTACCCACTACAAAGTATTGACCAATGAGGAAGCTCCACGTATGGAACGTGTTTGCCTTTAATTGGTTGCACCTTCACATCGCAACTTTTTCTAACTTGGGCGGACTTAAACTGCTAGCTCTATAGAAATGCGCCGCTTGTCCTCTTTTTATTGGTTGCGGGGGTCGCGCGGACCTGAAACATTATCCGCTCCGGCTCATTCCAAGGTTTGAAGTCTGGATTAGCCCATCACCTTAGGAATTGCCGAAATGGCGACATGTGTCCACCGTCGTTCGTTGATTTTGCACCATGTGTCACTGCCTTCACCTGTTGCGCATCCTTTGACCTTTAACCTTACCCGGACCTGAAGCCCTTTTATCAATTTTCATTCATTCCGCGGACCTTACATCTGTGGGAGTCCATCTACTCAAAGTGCAACAAAATGCCACCATGTGCCTGCCTTGGACCATCGATCTTGTGTCATTTATTGCCTTCGTGCTTCGCCATGTGTCCCTTTGACCTCGCCGACTTTGTCTACCCTGTTGCAGACCCAAAAGCCTATCCAACACAATTAATTTTGTGGACTTGAAGTCTGCCAGGCCCAAAACCTTTGAACAGAGCCAAAATCCCGCCACGTTTGGCGTTGAATTTGACGGCCAAATGAATGTCACATGGCCTTCTAATATAGCCCGCTAATGAATTAGCCTTAATTTCTCGCGGATTTTCAAATGCCAACAGTCAATACTTTGGGGAGGTGGACTTTGACGGCCATTTAAACGTATTTTCCCCTTTAAAAATAAATAAGTCCGTTTTTAACCTGGTTAAAGCCAAAATAACCTTGGGGGTATTTTTGGATAACACAACCCTATTGTGTAACTTTGACACCCATTAAAGATGCATGTATTCTTATGAACCAAACACATTTCATGCCAACATTTGGCATACATATCATTCAATCCTAACACCTGTGAGGATGCAGTGTGTCACTTGAATGGAGTTGCTTGTAAGTTGATTTGGACTTTGTTCTGCCTCTCCCATGATGACTAATTTGGCAATGGTGTCATCATGGATCTCTTCCTCAAACATAAAGCTTGAGAGATCAAACTCATCTACACAATCATATTCTTGCAAGGATGATGTGGAACAAGAATCTGAAATTTCATCATCAAAAGAAAGCAAGAAGCTTCCTATGATCTGTTCTTCATCCAAGACCTCTGACCCTGATTTGTCCTCCTTCTGAATTTGATTTGTCCTCCTTGGCATGAAGCTCCTCATGACTAATTGCAGCATCCGAAGATATGCTTGATGGATCACTGCAATCCATTAAAAGTGGAGCAAGTTCTAAGCATGCAGGACAATGGGAGTCACTCCATTCAAATGCAACATTGTCATATCCCCTTGTGGGATATTTATTAGATTTTATTAAACTACTTGCAAATGAAGTAAACTTAGAAGAGAAACCCTTCTAGGTTCACCTTAACTACCCTAGTGTCGGATTCAATACAACCCAAACGGGATTGGAGTGAGCCAAGGTAAGGGTTCGGATGGGCTATCTAATTGAAATTTGCACTTCTTTAACTAATAAACTTACAGAAGTAGAAAAATAAATTTAATATGCCAGAAAATAGCTTAATAACTTCAAAATTTGATATGTTCCTTAATAAAATTAAACCAATTGCAGACGAAAGATAAAATTAAGATCCTTCAAATGAAACCACAATCAAATTTTTTAGTCAACTATAACCCACTAAAAACAACCCCCGAATCTGCAGAACAAGTCACTAGGGTTAGGGCAAAACATGTAAATTGGTTACAGCACTTTCCCTTCACTTTTCAGCCTAAATGTAGTTTTCAAATTTGCAATTAATAGTTTATAACAGCAGCTCAAAAATATTAGAAAACCTCTTTCAATCATTGTTAAAACCCTCTGCATAAGTCGATTTAGCAAAGGTAATTACCATCCACATCAAATGAAACCACAATCAAATGGTTGAAATCATGGCCATTTCAATTAGATAAACAAGCTGAAGATCCTATCAAATGAAACCACAATCCAAATTTTTTAGTCACCACTATAACACCACTAACACAATTCAACTTGATGCCCGATAATCAGCTGCAGAAATCAGATTGAAATCCTCACTAGGGTTAGGGCAAAAACCCTCATTAAATTGGTTACATGCACTTTCCAAAAATAGCGATTCACTTATATCAAAGCCTAAGATGTAAATAACTTATCAAATCTGCAAGTTCTATAGTTTATACACACTTCAGCTCAAAGGTGGTGTAGAAGAACCCTCTTTCAGATGATTAGTGGGGCATACATTCCTCTACATAAGTCGATTTAGCATAAGTTTGATAATTACCATCCACATGAGAATAAGCAGTACCCACATGGTCTTTTATATATTTTTCATGGCACATCCTCCAAAGTTAAATAAACATCTTTGGCTGCAAAAATCTATCAGAGAATCTTGATTTAAAATTTGTCTTCAAATACCACCACTTGCACCACAAACACCAAATGTATGGGCACAATTCGATCAAATGATGCCCATATGAATCGACTCATGCTTGGAATAAATCAATTTATTCTAAATAACTGACATTAAACAATGCCCTCAAAAATGCGACTTGCATCAAAAAAGTTCATGCACTCTCCAAAACAAATAGCGATTCACATATATCCCAAGAAAGATGCAAATAACTTATCTTATTCAAGATTTGCACAAGGGCAATACATTTTGATTTTTAAACTCGACAGGTGGTGTTGAATTGAATTTCACCTTTTTGTAATTTAGATCATTAAAAAGTGGGGACATTACAAACATCTTGTTCACTTGGAAGCATCTAAGATCTCTAGTTTGATAAACTCGTCAATATGATTTTGAAAGATAGGATGTACCCACATCTTCTTTTAATACGGTGCCAAATATTGTGTGACTTTCACATCCATCCAAAGTTCTCATCTCCATTCTTATGGCGCCAAAATCTAGGAGGGAATCTTTATTTAAATATTTGTCATACATAGATACACACTCAAAACAAATACCTGTAAGGATGTACTGGGTCAAATTGAATGGACTTGCTTGTAAGTTAATTTGGACTTTATTCTGCCATATCCCGTGATCGACCCATGCTTGGAATAAATCGATCTTATTCCTAAATACACAAAGCATTGAGAGATCAATGCCCATCAACACAATGCATATTCTTGCAAGGATGAAGTGGAACAAGGATCTGAAATTTCACCTTCAAAAGAAAGCAAGATAGATTCCTGTATCCCAAGGTAATCCATTTTTCTTCTTATTTTTTATTTGCACAATAAAAATATATTTTGATTTTTAAACTCACATGTGCAAATTGAATTTCCCTTTTTTTTAATTTTTATTTAAAAAGGGGGACATTACAAACATCTTGCTCACTTGGAAGCTTCTCTTTCTCTATTTTCAGCTCTTCTTCTGATTTTGCAAGATAGAATGAATCAACAACTTCTGTGAATACGGTGCCAAATATTGTGTAACTTTAACACCCATTAAAGACGCATTATTCTTATGAACCAGACACATTTCATGTCAATATTTGGCATACATACATACCATTCAATCCTAACACCTGTGAGGATGCACTGTGTCACTTGAATGGACTTGCTTGTAAGTTAATTTGGACTTTATTCTGCCTCTCCCGTGATGACTGATTTGGCATGGATCTCTTCCTCCTCAAACATAACGCTTGAGAGATCAAACTCATCAACACAATCATATTCTTGCAAGGATGAAGTGGAACAAGGATCTGAAATTTCATCATCAAAAGAAAGCAAGAAGATTCCTGTGATCTGTTCTTCATCCAAGAGCTCTAAACTTGATTTGTCCTCCGTGGCATGAAGCTCCTCATGACTGATTGTAGCATACGGAGATATGCTTGGTGGATCATTGCAATCAATTAAAAGTGCAACAAGTTCTAAGCATGCAAGACAATGGGAGTCACTACATTCAAATGCAACATCTTTCTCACTTGGAAGCTTCTCGTTCTCTGCTATCAGCTCTTCTTCTGATTTTACAAGATGGAATGAATCAGCAACCTCTGTGATGGAATGAATCAGCAACCTCATTGCAATCCATCAAAAGTGCAACAAGTTCTAAGCATGCAGGACAATGGGAGTCACTACATTCAAATGCAACATCTTGCTCACTTGGAAGCTTCTCTTTCTCTGCTATTAGCTCTTCTTCTGATTTTGCAAGATAGAATGAATCAGCAACCTTTGTGATGGAATGAATCTGCAACCTCTGTGAATATGGTGCCAACATGCACACTACATTCAGAGAAAAACGATTGTTGGTCGTCCTCTTCTTGTGTTTTCTCTTCTGCAAAATTAGCCTCCACCTTGTGTTCTTCAACTCCAACCGCTATTGAAGGCTTAACCAGCTGTAGCATTTGATTGGACTCAAATGTTGCAGCCCATTCCTTCAGATTTTTTGCGAGTTCTTCTCTGTTGGGTTCTTCAACTTGTTGCCTTCCCTTGACTTTCTAATTTGTTTCTTCCCAAAATGGATTTGGGAATGCAAGAGGGGTGGACTGGATTACAACATGGTTTTGCAATTATTGAGGTGGGCAGGGAAGTTTGATTTCTTCTTGTGGAGGGGAAGGGGTTTTGGAAGAAAAGAGGGTGGAGAAATGAACGTGGGATGGAAGGGAAGGAGATGGAGAAGGGGAATTCTCAATGGGCACAGCAGGCAGAAAGCTAGGAATATGGAAAGTAGGCTAAGATGGTGTAGGTTGGGAAGGAGTTATGGGAGGGTTGTAAGATGGTATTGTAGGATTGTCCCATTGACAAGGTTGCCTAACACTAGATTCATTAGCCTCCAATAACTCAGCCCATTTTGTAATTTGGGGCATCATCTCAATCATAAAGTCCATCTTCTGTTAAGGACTAAAACAACTTGGTATAGGGCCAACCCATGGACAAGGGACCCTAAAGTCAATTTTGACTTCCATCATTGCACATTTAGCCCTGATATGCACCATGTTCACCTCCTTTTTTTGAATCTGCCTCTGGAAATCAGCATTTGCCATAGAGTTGCCACCATCATCTGCATAACCTTATTCGTAATATACATTCTAGTTAAAAAATAACCATATGGGCTCAATGGGGGCAGCAGGCAGAAAGCTAAGAATATGGAAGGTAAGCTAAGATGGTGTAGGTAGTGTAGGATTGTCCCATTGAAAGGGTTGCCTAATACTAGACTCATGAGTCCTCCAATAACTCAGTCCATTTTGCAATTTGGGGCATCATCTCAATCATAAAGTCCAACTTCTATTAAGGATTGAACCAACTCAGTACATTGCACATTTACAAGGGACCCATGGACAAGGGACCCTAAAGCCAATTTTGACTTCCTTCATTGCACATTTAGCCCTGGTCTACACCATGTTCACCTCCATTTTTTGAATCTGCCTCTAGAAATCAGCATCTACCATAGAGTTACCACCATCACCTGCATAACCTTGTTCTTAACATACATTCTAGTTTAAAAAATAACCTTATGGGTCAGTGGAGGGTGGGTTATATGCAAATTGTTCATGATAGGGCTCATAAAATAGATTTGGAGAAGGATTTTGAAAATGTGGGGGTGGAGGGAATTGATTTTGCTGCCGCAAATAAAAGTTCCAAGAAGGAAATGAAGTTATCATTGTGCAACTTCATAAATGAAGAAAATGGAAAGAATGGAGGGGAAATGATGGATGGAAGGAAAGGGAAAAGGTCTGTAAATGAGAAAATGGGTTATTTGGAACAGTGGAGTCGCCAGATGTGTTGAGAAATGCCTCCAAAGGATAAATACCATCAAGAACATATCAATCTTGTTGGTATGAAGTTGTAAACCAAGATCACTTGCCAAATATAAAGCTTTGAATGTTGTCCCAACGAGCGTGCCAAAATTGTTATCACAAAAAAGTAGCACACTGAGGATTTGTTTGTTACAGATCCCTACTTTTTGCTAACATGGGACCATCTCTCAAGTTGTGGAACTTGCTACTTGAGATGGACCCCCGAAGAAGGTTGGCTTCCTTTACCTAAATCTAATGTTAAAACTACTCCTAAAGAAGGAAATGCAGCTAACTAATCCTAAACTAACCATTTTGAGGGACCAGGGAGAGAGAGAAGGGTTAAAAAGATGCATGAAAGGGAAATCCTAAGCTAAAAGGTGGTGATGGCACTAGAAAAGGGTTGAGAGACACTCTAGTGAGGGAGAAAGAGAAGGAAATGGAGAAGGGAGAGGCCATACATAAGCGACACAGACCCAAAGTTTCATTTACCATTTGTTCTCACATAAAACACAGCAAAATGAACTTGCAAAGGAGAAATACATGCACAACACAATACATCATGTAAAAGGGAGGCAAGGTTGCAAATAACACGAGTTAAGGTTGAGAAAACACCACAAAACAAGTTTTATTGCAATAGAAATATGCACAGACCATTACAGTTGCAGAGGAAGGCACAATAAGGCTCACAGTTGCTCGGGAACCATTTTGACATGGTCCCTTTACATCTTAGAATGTCCATCCTTTCAATAATGAAAGATTTTACAATATATAAAAGAAAAGAGAGAAAAGAGAGGGAAAGAGATCGGATTTGATCTTGTCATTAATGAAGATTTGTTTTTTCCTTGCAACATGGCTTTTCAGACTTTCAACCACCATTTGCATGCATTAAGTGTGTGGAAACAATATGGACACCCTCACGAATCCATTTCCCAATGATCTTTTGCTTTTTGGAGATAAGATAAGATAAGATAAATATATTAATGTCCAACGAATGACCACAAAAATAGGTCAATGGGACTGCAGCCCAAACAATATACAAAGTGCGAGCGGGGACAACTCAAAACAAGTTCTCAAAAACAGAAAAGAAGAGAAAAGACCCCCACAGGCGGGGCCAATGGAGCAAACGGGGGAGAAAAATAGGGGAAGCAAAGAAGGGAATGAAGAGGGGGACAAACAAGGACCAATGGTCTAATCACAAATGGTAGCCACACCCCTCCTAACATTAGAGGCCAACGAAAAGAAGCTCCTGATGGACTGACAACCCGATGAGGGGGGTGGAAGCCTCCTTCCCTGCTGAGCTCTGAGACTGACGCGACGGCCAAGAAGACGAATGGAGCTGGACTGCCCTCTAGTGCGTATGTGCATCTGAATCTGCTAACAGTGATCGAGAAGTGTGATCGAGAGAAGTGTGAGGGTCCAACCGGGGACGAACTAATCTATGCATTGTATTTGGGTCAGAAAGGCTCTGTCGTTTAGTACCTCCACCAGTGGGTAGAACCGAAAAGAAAGTCGTAATCCGTCTCGTGGGAATGACTCTCGAAGGGGGATGAAGAATCTTGTCTCGTAACAGCAAAGACTCACGACTCACGGATGTAGAGGGCAAGGCACTGCTGGTCGATATATCTGAAGAAGACCGGGAGTCTGAATCCCTCTGAAGAGACAGTGAAATTGTCCTCTAATCTCATAGTATATGGGGCAGCGGAAGATGAAATGAGTCTCTGTCTCCACCTCCTGAAGGCTACATAGCCTACAAAGTCTATCCTCCCGATCAAGGTGGTGATCAGTCTCGCACTGAAGTCTGTGGGAGCCGACTCGAAACTGACCCAGAGGTATATGGAGGGCATGCACCCAGTGAAGAGAGGTGTACTGAGGGCGGATGATGAGTCCATCTCTGATTTCAAGAAAGTGCTCTGCATAAAAGGACATCTTAGGGCACAAACCCCCAGGGGGGTTCACCTAAGTAGTCTGAATGAATCTCCTGTAGATATCCTCCCGGATAGACTTGTTCAACACTTGCTTGGTGGGCAAGAGATGACTGGGAGCATTCAGAGAATACTGAAAGGGGGGGAGACGATCAATCTGGATACCAACTGAGTCCAACAAGGCAGAAGTCTCGGCAAACCAACAACGGCCCACAGCCTAGGCAATACTCACAGAAGAACAATAGGCAAGATATGGATACCTATCCTGCTCATCGGAAAGATGACTAGGAGCATTAAGAGAATACTGGAAGGGGGGGAGACGATCAATCTGGATACCAACTGAGTCCAATAAGGCAGAAGTCTCATCAAACCAACAACGGCCCACAGCCTAGGCAATACTCACAGAGGAACAATAGGCAAGATATGGATACCTATCCTGCTCATCGGAAAGATGACTGGGAGCATTCAGAGAATACTGAAAGGGGGGGAGACGATCAATCTGGATACCAACTGAGCCCAATAAGGCAGAAGTCTCGGCAAACCAACAACGGCCCACAGCCTAGGCAATACTCACAGAGGAACAATAGGCAAGATATGGATACCTATCCTGCTCATCGGAGAGATCACCAAACCTCCTGATACGGTGAAGAAAGGATGATATGTCAAATATAGTCTAGACGGAAAGGTCGGGCTCCAAACTCTGCCAAAATAATATGTTAGGGGGACCGTCTATTTGCATCTAATGAAATAGCGAAGGAGGAGAGTTTGAATCCTCTCACCGGAAGCCCAATTAGTGTCCAAAAGGGAGGGCCCCCAGACAACAAACCCATAGAGAACAGTGGGGTGGATGAGGGAGTTCATAAGAAACATCTTGGAGGAGACGTCCTAGAAGTGGTGCCGAAAACAATCTCTCGAAAATGGCAAGAAACCCATACCCTTTATTAACCCTCGGCTAAAGAGCGTGACTCATACTGAATCTAGGCCCTGAGAACTAGACTCCCAGGTAGGTGTATGTATTAGTAATTTCAACCCCCTGCCCCTTGAAGAAGAAATGGAGGTGTGATGTCCGCAACCCGTTGAAGACCATGACCTTGGTCTTACCCAGATTGACCGTCAAATGCCGAAGATCTCAGAATAAAGCAACTGCATCAAGCTGTCTCTGAAGCCCCTCAGGAGAAGAGAAGAAGATAAGAACCCATACTAATCAATTCGGGTGGTTGAGCCTTCTGAGTTTGCATATTAATGGCCCAAATTGTTTTTCTATTTTTTCTCCCACCAAACGCCACCAAAATTTGATTTTGTTGATTCTGAGTTTGCCAAGTTAAAGGGCTCAAGCAGACCTTTCCGACAATATAATTTTGTTTGATTTGGAGCTCTGGATCAAAAGATATGGCCACTTGAAGTTCTGCATGTCAGGAAAACAAATAAATGTGACACGTGGCAACCTTTGATTGGTTCAGGGATCGGCCTTTGCCAACATGTGTGCTGCTTTTACTTTTGCCATGTAACGTCTCTCATTGGGTCGCAAGGTCGGCCTTTACTTCCTTTGCTTCTCTACACTCCGCGGCCTTTAAAAGAAGCGGGCCAATAAAACAATGCCACGCTCCTCGAGTAGTTTGGCTTTTGATAGTTGACTGACAATTGCAAAGCACGAGCCAATAGGAAAGCTCCACACTCTTCACGGTGTCAGTCCTTTGATTTATCTCTTCTGCCTACTGCGTAGTATTGACCAATGAGGAAGCTCCATGTATGGAATGTATTCGCCTTTGATTGGTTGCACCTTCGTGTCCCATCTTTTTCTAACTTGGGTGGACTTCAACTGTTGGCTCTATAAAAATGTGCCACCTGTCATGTTTTTATTGGTTGCGGGGGTCGGGGGACCTGAAACAATGCCACACTAATAAAAGAATGCCATGTTCCTCGGGTTGTCAGGCTTTTGATAGCCCTTGACTAACAATTGCGAAGCACGAGCCAATAGGAAAGCTCCACGACCTTTGCAGTGTCAGTCTTTTGATTTATCTCTTTTGCCCGCTACGATGTATTGACCAATGAGGAAGCTCCACGTATGGAATGTGTTCACCTTTGATTGGCTACACATTCGTGTCGCAACTTTTTCTAACTTGGGTGGACTTAAACTGTTGGCTCTATAAAAATGCGCCACCAGTCCCCTTTTTATTGGTTGTGTTGGTCAGATGGACCCGAAATATTATCCGCTTTGGCTCATTCTGGGCTTTGAAGTCCGGATGAGCCCATCGCCTTAAGAATTGCCGAAATGGCGACACGTGTCCATCTTCGGTTGTTGATTCTATGTCATGTGTCACTGCCTTCACCCATCGTGCGTCCTTTGACCTTTCAACTTTGTCTAGACCCAATGCCCTTTTATCAATTTCTGTTCATTCCGCGGACTTTACGTCCACGGGAGTCCATCTACTCAAAGTGCGACGAAATGCTGCCACATGCCTGCCTTAGACCGTCGATCTTGCGCCATCTATCACCTTCGTTCTTCACCATGTGTCCCTTTGACCTCCCTGACTTTGTTTACCCCCGCCGTGGACCCGAAAGCCAATCCAACACGATTAATTTTGTGGGCTTGAAGTCCGCCAGGCCAGAAACCTTTTGAGGAGAGCCGAAATCTCGCCACGAGCCAATAGTCACGCGGCCTTTTAATATAGCTCGCTGATGAATTGAAAGCCTCCTGTCAGATAATTCACGTGTTGAATTTGACGTCCAAATGAACGTTTACGCGGCCTTCTGTAATATAGCCTGCTGATGAATTAGCCTTAATCTCCCAATGCAATGTATCTTTTGCACTCAAATCATTATTTTGACTTCCCCACTGAGGGTTTTCAAATGCCACTAAGATATAAATTCTCTTAAACAAAGACATCCAGTCGGAACATATTTAAAAATAATAGTCATGATTAACATCACATCAACATAAAAACTTTTTTATAGTCTCATTGACAATATAATTAACTATGAAATTGGGTATAAGATTTTAAATTACCATCCAACTATCTACATGTATTAACCCTTTCAAACAAAAGTTGTGTTATGAAAAGAAACTATCGCTACAATTGTTTAATTTACAATTAACAAATAAAGATAATTAATTTATAAAAACATCTATTTGACCAGCATATTACGATATAATTATAAAATAAACAGAATAATTTTATTTTTGATTAATAAGTTTATCATTACTTCAAACTTATCTATTAATCCACCTTGACATATTGTCTCTTCTGTTATGATGGAGAACAGAAATCCAATGCAATGTATCTTTTGCACTCAAATCATTATTTTGACTTCCCCACAGCATGAATTGAGTTGTTACTTCTCTTTCAGCAGTGACTCCAAGTTACCTAGTGAAATGATACTCTAAGTCACTCGAGTTTTGTCTATTGAAAGAATGTTGAAGCTTCTCTATTCAGCCTGAAAATAGAAACATCTAACAATTGATTGTTAAGGTATCAAAAAGAGGGTTGTACAGGTATCAATTGCAATGAATAATGACTTCGTGAAAGGGAATTCAGTCGAAGTAGAATCGGAAAAACAGAAAAAAAATTGATATCCTTGATAATGATTTCAAGCATAGTAAAATAGTGTTGATGAAAATGGAAACATTTGGCAGCCAATCAATGAGGGCAGATTAAGGCATTATTCAACATGATGGACAACTGCATGTATGACACTTTAGTAGAGATAATATATAAAAAATAAAAAGTTGACATCCTTGATAATGATTTCAAACATTTTAAGAGAATAGTTTAAAGTCCAATCTTCTAACTTCCTTGACAAGAAGCAATTATTTTCCCCAATTCCTAGTTATAACGATGAACCATGTGGATCTTGAGTGGTATTTACTCAAAATATGATATAGAAGTTGCCAATGAACCCCCCAAATAATCAAAGTGGTGATCTATTCTCATATTTTAGTGGCAATTTTCTACTCTTTTGTACAAGGGCTGATAGTTTTTCTAACTTTTATTTCAGTTCTTTATCCTCAATAGATATCAACTATGATTATAATTTTTTAGCGCTAGAATAAATGTACAAACAAGGGACGGATAGTTTTTTAGTTCTTGTTCTAGTTACAGCTCAGCAGAAGGTATTTGGTCATTGAGAGCAGTTTTAAGCTATTAATTTATCTATATGTTGATAATAGCTATGCCCATCACAGCCATTTGTATAGTCTTGAGTTTTAACCAGAAGGAACCGGCTTCTCAAACCACTATCTCAATATGTTGGGTTCTTTGAGAATGACAAGGGTGCTGTCTGATTTTTCAAGTTTAATACCAGAGGAATTTGATGTATACAGCATGTCTGAAGCATTAGTTTCTAGTTTTATTGTTTTGATGCAGGAGCATCACTATGGAAGTACCAAAATTTTGTATCTTGTATAATTATGGGTTGAATAATGCCTTAGAGGCCATCTTTAGTTGGTTTGAGGGGTTCTCCACCTTTGTAGGAACTTCCATGTGCATAAAGGGATGGATTCACATTTTCCCTCCAAAACCACCTTCCTTGCAAATTTGAATTTCTTAACAAATTAGAGAGGTTTAGTGGAAAGTTTTAGCACTATTTGTAATGAAAGAGGTCATTTGAGACCTTATGAGAGGTAAGTAAAGTGGTTTCACCCCTGTGTCATAAGGTTCATGTATCAAACTCAGCTTCTAACCTTGTTGAGTTAAAAATAACTAGTGTAGCCACCTTAAGTTATGGGCATATAAGGGTGAATTCAAGTGGTAGGAGGCAGTTATGAATTGAAGAAGGAAGATTTGGGTGGAGAATACGTGAAGAAGAGCCCAAAAAGGATCAAGGAGTCTGTAAGTATGTTTGCAAGATGAATGAAACAGATTTCCTTTATGAATTCAAGTGGTAGGAGGCAGTTATGAATTGAAGAAGGAAGATTTGGGTGGAGAATACGTGAAGAAAAGCCCAAAAAGGATCAAGGAGTCTGTAAGTATGTTTGCAAGATGAATGAGACAGATTTCCTTTATGAATATTCCTGGAATAATTGTATCTTGTTTGATCTTGGAGATGAATTATGTTCTTATGCCTTTTGTATTTAACCAATGATAAATTACATGAGATGAATGATTGTTTGAATGTTCAAAAGAGTGTTCAGGAATAAGAATGTTAATGTGATAAAGGTTGACAAGAAGGTTTGCTTGCACAAGGGTCTTAACAGAAATCAGGACAGTTTGAGGAATATTTGACCTCATCATAGTAAGTGTGAGACAAGCCCTCTAGTAGGTCTTAGAACACTGAAAAGGCTGGTGAAGGAGGGAAAGTGAGTATTGAGACCAAACAAGTGCTCTCGGTCAGGGTATGCAGAGTTAGGGTTAGAACTAAGAGAAGAAAGTGCATATTTCAAGTTATAGCCACTAAATCCAAATAATCCTTGGGGCAGAGTTTTAAAACAGGTATGCTAAAGGTGATTGCAAAGTTTGGTGTCATTTGAATGAGTTTTGGTAGGCCTAAAGTCAAAATTACAGTCTTTCTCAGTCCTAGATACCCTGTTCCAAGTGTTTGAATACAAATTGATCAAAAGGTTAAAAATCATGCTATCTCTCATAATCATGTTGGCATAATAGAAGTATGGTGATACAAAGGTTTAAAGAGAGTTTTCAGTGCAGTCGAAAGACTAAGGAGGAAAGAAAACAAAATCTCAGGTCTAAACACTGTCCTTGACAGTCCATATCAGTTTTGGCATTGATAGGTGTTTTAGAGGTCAAGATAAAAGTGAAGTAACAGTCAAAGAGGGATAAGAAGTTGGTGAATAAGGATTTGAAGTTATATGAAGGATAGGAAATGCCAAAAAAACCTCGGGAAACAAAATTGCTCTTAACAGTTGTGAAACTCTGTTGACTAGTGAAGAATGTGCTTAGTGTTGTAAGCATGGGTCTTAAGAAGAAGTGAAAGGAATAAAAGCTTTGGCCAAGTGGAAATCGACCCTAGGGAAGGAGAATAGATAGTGTCAATGGTCATTAGAAGACAATTAAGGCATTAAGTGGAAATCTATTAGTGTGAATCTCTCAAGACACAGTTTGGGGCAGTCAAGTAACCTTAACCCTATATGACAATCCAAGAACAAGACGTCATGGAAAACCAAAAGTTAACAGTGAAGATTGATATCTTAAGAGGCCATATTCTCAATGAAGATTGAGGAAAGTATTAAAGGAATCCTAACGAAGGTGAGGTGTATAACCTAAACCAAGGAAAGGATAGTCAAACCTATAAAGTACAGTCCTAGAATGGAGTAGGTGTGAAACAATAAAGATTGCAAACAATGAGGAACATGGTACATATCAGAGCATCCTTCCTCTATTTGTGTGGGTCGCTTTGTGTATGCAGGGTTTGTGTTTTCAGATTTGAGTGCAGAAATAAGAGACCATGGAGTTGATGAGTGATGGTGAATGGAAGGAATGGATTACGCGTGATTTTGATTCATATTGCCAAGAGTGCCATGCACTAAGTCAAGAGGCCCAAGCTCTTCTGACCCTCAAAGTATTTTGTAACTTGAAGAGGAAAAGAAGTGGATCAAAAAGAAGAATGACTCCGGTTGATGCATATTGGGATGAGCTCGTCAAAGAGGGCAATGGCTATACAGAGTGACCTGCCTTTCATGGGCAAGGAGATGAAGAAGTGAAAAATGTAAAAATGGGCAAGGTAAAAATGTTTTGTTGATTGGAAAGATGTCTTTTTCTTCTAACATTGGCATGCATGATGTAGTGGCAAAAGGGAGGAGTTATACAAGTACAGCAAAATGAAGATTCAGATCTGCACTTTGAGAAATCAGATTTGAGGGTCCCACCGTAATCCATTGGGAGGGACAAAAGAAAGGCATAAGTCTCATAGAGGTTCCCAATCACTTCTCACCAAGCATGCACACTTGTAAAGGAGAAAAAGAGGTTTTGGGTGGAGAGGATGAAGAAGGAAAAGGTGTTGCACCTAACTCAGAAAATCTGAGTTTTTGAGAGGTTGGGATCAGCCCAAGGTATGTTATTTTGCAATTAATTTCTTCTTTCCACATTGAGCTTTCATTGGCAGAGAGATGGGTATGGTTAGCAACACGAAGGTTTGTCATCATTCTAAAAGGCACATAAGTATGGTAAACTTTTCATTATGCACTCATCTATTTCAGATTTGTTTTGCTCATGAAAAGTATACAAGGGACAAGGATAGAAAGATGGGATTGTATTATGAGGTAATGGTTTCCAATTCTACGTTTGATTTTGGTGATACTAATCATATTCCTAGTAGGAATGAGATGGGTGAAACTTGTAGAGAAGCTTCATACATACATGCTTCGAGCAAAATCCATGAAGTGCTTAAAGAAGACAACACTCTGGTACACTGAATCCATGATGGGCACCTTGAGGTATGGAAAACGAATATTTTTCCTAAGAGCATCAATTCTGATTTTTTGTTGTTTGCACATGCTTGCTACATACATCCTTCCAGCAAAATCCATGAAGTGCTTAAGTTTGATTTTGGTGATACTAATCATATTCCAAGTAGGAATGAGATGGGTGAAACTTGTAGAGATTTTGGTGATACTAATCATATTCCAAGTAGGAATGAGATGGGTGAAACTTGTAGAGATGCTTCATACATACATCCTTCAAGCAAAATCCATTAAGTGCTTACGGAAGAAGACACTCCGGTACACCGAATCCATGATGGGCACCTTGAGGTGTGGAAAAAGAATATTCTTCCAAAGAGCATCAATTCTGATTTTTTGTTGTTTGCACATGCTTGCTACATACATCCTTTGAGAAAAATCCATGAAGTGCTTAAGGAAGAAGACACTCCGGTACACCGAATCCATGATGGGCACCTTGAGGTATGGAAAACGAATATTCTTCGAAAGAGCATCAATTCTGATTTTTTGTTGTTTGCACATGCTTGCTACATACATCCTTCGAGAAAAATCCATGAAGTGCTTAAGGAAGAAGACACTTCAGTACACCGAATCCATGATGGGCACCTTGAGGTATGGAAAACGAATATTCTTCCAAAGAGCATCAATTCTGATTTTTTGTCATTTGCACATGCTTGCTACATACATCCTTCGAGCAAAATCCATGAAGTGCTTAAGTTTGATTTTGGTGATACTAATCATATTCCATGTAGGGAATGGGATGGGTGAAACTTGTAGAGATGCTTCATACATACATCCTTCGAGCAAAATCCATGAAGTGCTTAAGGAAGAAGACACTCCGGTACACCAAATCCATGATGGGCACCTTGAGGTGTGGAAAAAGAATATTCTTCCAAAGAGCATCAATTCTGATTTTTTTGTTGTTTGCACATGCTTGCTACATACATCCTTCGAGAAAAATCCATGAAGTGCTTAAGGAAGAAGACACTCCGGTACACCGAATCCATGATGGGCACCTTGAGGTATGGAAAACAAATATTCTTCCAAAGAGCATCAATTCTGATGTTTTGTTGTTTGCACATGCTTGCTACATACATCCTTCGAGCAAAATCCATGAAGTGCTTAAGTTTGATTTTCGTGATACTAATCTCATTCCAAGTAGGAATGAGATGCGTGAAACTTGTAGATGCTTCATACATACATCCTTCGAGCAAAATCCATGAAGTGCTTAAGGAAGAAGACACTCCGGTACACCGAATCCATGATGGGCACCTTGAGGTATGGAAAAAGAATATTCTTCCAAAGAGCATCAATTCTGATTTTTTGTTGTTTGCACATGCTTGCTACATACATCCTTCGAGCAAAATCCATGAAGTGCTTAAGGAAGAAGACACTCCAGTACACTGAATCCATGATGGGCACCTTGAGGTATGGAAAACGAATATTCTTCCAAAGAGCATCATACATACATCCTTCGAGCAAAATCCATTAAGTGCTTAAGGAAGAAGACACTCCAGTACACCGAATCCATGATGGGCACCTTGAGGTATGGAAAACGAATATTCTTCCAAAGAGCATCATACATACATCCTTCGAGCAACATCCATGAACTGCTTAAGGAAGAAGACACTCCGGTACACCGAATCCATGATGGGCACCTTGAGGTATGGAAAACGAATATTCTTCTAAAGAGCATCAATTCTGATTTTTTGTTGTTTGCACATGCTTGCTACATACATCCTTCGAGCAAAATCCATGAAGTGCTTAAGGAACAAGACACTCCAGTACACCGAATCCATGATGGGCACCTTGAGGTATGGAAAACGAATATTCTTCCAAAGAGCATCAAATTCTGATTTTTTGTTGTTTGCACATGCTTGTTACATACATCCTTCGAGCAAAATCCATGAAGTGCTTAAGGAAGAAGACACTTCAGTACAAAGAATCCATGATGGGCACCTTGAAGTATGGAAAACGAATATTCTTCCAAAGAGCATCAATTCTGATTTTTTGTTGTTTGCACATGCTTGCTTGGGATTTAGTGGAGATTCAAATTCACATATGGCAAGCACGAATGTTGGAGAACATAATGGAGTTTTCGGAGGCTCGGGAATGATGAAGAAGGATATTTTCCCAAGCGCTGATAATGATTTTCAGATTGGGGAATTTGTGAGGGGATCCAAGGAAGGTAAATCGTATGACATCCTTTCAAGGTATGATAGGAGTAATTTTTTTAATACTATTTCTTTTCAATTTTTCCCTCTCTATGAAATATATGCAAAAGATATCGATAGCTACATTCATGGGCAGCCTATAAGAAAGAATAAGCGTTTGTATAGTTGGGTGTTTCATGACTTGCCATGGTATAGATTTGATCTAGAAAGGGAAGCATTTGAATGGATGAGTCTGCCCTAAAGAGTTTTTGTTGCACAAGTATGGAGCATATTTTTGAAGGAATGGATGACTGATTTTTGTGTTGAAGTAAGGAAGGATTTGGTATTTTGTGGGATACTTTCTTTGCACCATGGGTTGATATGGGAAATACATATTTGTGTGGCTTATACCAAGAGAATGCACGTGTTGACTATAAAGGTTGATAAAATTTTTGCAGCTATTATAAGTAGGTTTCCAACTACCTACATCTCCATCTTTAATGAGAGAGTGCAACACTTCAGTCATGCCTTTGGAATAACACTTGAATGGGTCAGTCTCAATCACACATTTTCAATTTATACCTCATGTCACAAGGTCTTCTATTATAGAAATGTTGGAAACAATGCATGGTTAAGATGTTGGGACTACAAGTTTGCTATCATGAGTTGTCACACTATTGCTTCCATCAAATTTAGTCTGCCTGATAGCTTGCTTGATGCCATGGGCATAGAGACAACCCTTAGACGTGATGATTTTCAGTTTGGGAGATTAATTTCAGTTTTCTTTGAAAGGGGTTTCATGGCTAACATTTTGAGGGAAAGTGTGGGGCAAAGGTACAAAAAAATTTGGGAGCATATGGCTAAAATTTTGGGATAGCAGGATGAAGAATCAATTTGTGCATTGTTATTTTGCTCTACAATTCATATTTTTGAAATATACATGATGGTATGGTTATTGATGTTTGATTGTGACTTGTGCATGGTTAATTGGGGAAGGCTAAGTCTGATTTTGAAGGAGATATTGCATGGTTACAGCAGTGTTCGGGGCTGCATAGCAGATTTTGGGGGCAGCTCATGTATGAGGATGAGTTGGGCATCATCCATACCATGGAGACACCTTGAAAGAGTGTTCTTCAACACTTATGTTTCTAACTTCTTTGCTTCGTGTGTAGACTTGAAAGAGAAATTGCAGCAGAAGACACTCCTAACTTTTAGGAGAAATAAACATCACAGGATATTACAAATGCTACACCATTTGAGTGGCATGGGAACCCAGTTTTTGGAGCACTACACTTTTGGACCCAGACACATGAGCTTGCTATTGTTTGAGAGCCAGCAATCTTGGGAAGGGAGGACTGTAATGTCCCCATTTTTGAAGACCCTTAGTCTATCTTTCCCCATGGGCTTTTGGGATGTTGCAAGGGGAAATTATGCTAAGTAATTAAATGATATTTATTGCCTGGAGAGTGATTTTAATCATTTTTCATTATAAAATAATATTCATTTAATTATTTAATTATGGATGATGAGTGGTTTTCCCACCACCTTGGAGTATTGCTCACAAAAAAATATTTATTGAGCAATTGATGTAATTTATTATTTAATTTAATTCCCAATTTATTATTTAATTAATGCAATTAAATAATATTTGGGTGGCTTTTTAATGTCAAAATACCCTTAGAAAGAGGATGTCACACATAGGGAGAATAAACTATTTTTAAATTTGTGATTTCCCTCCACAAGGGACTTCGAATTTTGTGTTCCTTGTTTATAAAAGGTCTTAGGACCATTGTAAGAACTTATCCTATGATGAAATCGATTTGAACTCCATGCTTGGAGTTGGGATGCATGACCACCCTTGATACTTGTTCTCTCTTGCATGGGAGGATCTCATTGAAGCTGGTTTTTGAATAATTAATTGAGAAGTTTGGTGTATTTTTGCAAATCGACTTGGTATATTTCATTTCCAGCCTTAGCGACTTGTCTTATGGTGTTTATGGATTGATTTGAATACATTTTTTCAGTGTGAATTGATTAGCTAGTTGTGTGACCTTGTCTCCTAACTGCACCGACTTCCTTCGAGTATTTTAATGCATGTTTAAAATGCTCTAATGTGCAGTGAACTTGGTGTGGTTGATTTGCTAGTTACAATGATGTGTATGGGCAGGTCTATAAACTCAAAGATCTGATTTTTATCTATATAGACTATTGTTTATTCCTTGTTCCAGTGATCTCCCTTCCTAACAGCAACTCCATTTGGGGGTGATTGTTGAATTTTTTAATGCATATTTAAGCTTCATTTGAGTAGTTAACTGTTAGTACTTTTTGCTTAAGCCTAGCGTCTTCATTATGGTGTGCAAGTGCTAATTTTGGCAACGATTTCCATGCATTTGAGTTTCTCCTTAGAACTGCTAATGTCTGAGTATGGCAACTAGGATTAATGTATGATTTGAAGTCTTATTAGCAACGAGCTGTGTAGTATTATTTATTGGTGATAGACAGTGGTTTCTAGCTGTTATTTTGATGTGTTTTGAGCTCTTAGGTCAACGATCTACATGACTAATGTTTCTAATTAATGGTGGCTTGTGTGAATGCATGATTTATGGTATTGAGAGTCTCTTTTGGGCAGCGAACTGATCTACAGGAAGTGGATGTACTTTGGTATGTTATCGAGTTGTTTATGAAGTCTTTGCAGCATTCCATACTTGAAGCTAATTCAAATTTTACACATATTTTGGTGATTGGTATAAAAGCAATTAAGTGCAGTAGTTTGGGGCATTCATTATCTTCATGTGAGTGTAGTGATCAGTACTATTGCAGCAGTGTTTGAATTCCTAACAGTCGTTCACATTCCTAATAGTTAGCATACATTACTATAAATAGATAGCTGCAATATGACTCCCAAAAACATATCTAGATTTACCCATACAAATTGTTAGATGTATACTTGATCCAACTTCAGATGTAGATCATTGAGAGGTCAACCAAATAATTCACAAATCGTACCAAACATCGTTAGTCCAATTCACTGCCTAAAAGATCTCATAAATCATGCATATGCAAGCCACCACACTAAATTGGATCAGTCACACCAAGACAATCAAAAGAGGCAGAAATCGATGCAAGAGGAACTCTCGAGATGTATATAACAATAGAACAAGTTACCCAATGTAGTCATTGGGATTAATGAAGGAACAACAACTACACATTAGTTAAAATCAACCCCTTGAACATATAGATTCATCATCAAACCAACCCTACTCAGATCGGTGCCAAAGGCCACAACTAACATGCAACAACCAATCGATTTATGCACTATTTAATTCATGAAAGAACACCATACATTTCGTTGGTCATATGAGGTCCAAATCATGCCACAAATATCTAATATCCACTCACAATGAAGTCATTGTATTAAGGATGCAATGACAGATTTTATTAGTCAAAACCCAGACCTTAATTCATTAGATTCACTTGCCAAATATTACCCAAGCAAGTCGCTGTCATAAATTCTTAAACAACAGTTTTCTATTAATCAAAATCAGTCAACAACCAATCGATTTATGCACTATTTCATTCATGAAAGAATACCATACATTTCGCTGGTCATATAAGGTCCAAATCATGCCACAAATATCTAATATCCACTCACAATGAAGTCATTGTATTAAGGATGCAATGACAGATTTTATTAGTCAAAACCCAGACCTTAATTCATCAGATTCACTTGCCAAATATTACCCAAGCAAGTCGCTGTCATAAATTATTAAACAACAGTTTTCTATTAATCAAAATCAGTCAACAACCAATCGATTTATGCACTATTTAATTCATGAAAGAACACCATACATTTCGCTGGTCATATGAGGTCCAAATCATGCCACAAATATCTAATATCCACTCACAATGAAGTCATTGTATTAAGGATGCAATGACAGCTTTTATTAGTCAAAACCCAGACCTTAATTCATCAGATTCACTTGCCAAATATTACCCAAGCAAGTCGCTGTCATAAATTATTAAACAACAGTTTTCTATTAATCAAAATCAGTCAATATTCATCCAAAATAGCTTGAACAAGGCAAAAAATAAGTGATTCAAGGTGTATAGGAGGTTGGAACAACTGTCAAGCACTAAAACCCTAGAAAGCCAACTAAAACCCTAAAGAGACCTAATTGTCTAGTGAAGAAAGGAGAAAGATTGAGTTGGAAAGAATGTATGAGGAGTTGGAAAACGAAACTTGCCATGAAGCTAGAAGGCCTCTAGTGGGTACCTAAAAAGTTAACTACCTTTGCTTGAAAGTTTGCAGGTTGTCTTGTACAACAAGCTTTGTCCCTTTTGAGGGCTAATTGCAAGGCCTAATCTTAAACAGTAATCTGAGAATAAAAACAAATTGGCCCAGAAGTGGATCATGAAACTTTGTAGTCTTCTTAGGAGGCATAAAGGGTTTTAGAAAACCTTGACAGTCAAGGAAAATTCCTTGTATTTTGTCAAATTCATGAAAATTTGCCAGTTTGCAGGGTTACATGCCATGATTGAGGTCTACAAGGAGAATGACAGAAGATGGAAGGTATGAAACTTTGTGAAGTGTACAAACATGTTTGTCTGGTGTATTTAAGCATGTGTGAGGTGATTATGCCCTTGGGTACAATGTTTTGATACATTTTTAGTGTTTGAGAAAGTTTTGGGCTTCTTGAGAAAACAAGTCTTGGATTGATTTTTTAATAGCTAACTCATGGTTCTTGAATGTTTTGAGTAGTTGTTGATCCTCCTTTGCATCATGTTCCTTTTCAAGTTGTGGTACAAATGGTATAGTGGAATTTTCCTATTTAGGTTTATAATGGCTCCTATATTTCCGGAGTTTAGATTAAATGTGGGTAAGAGAAGTTAATGTTGTTTCCCTATTACTATACATGCACAGATGAAGTATTCTTCTACTTTATGTTGTTTCAATTTCAAGGCAGGGTATTATAACTAAAGGCACAAAAGATCAAAGATGCACCGGAAAAAGATCAAACTATTGTCACCATAAAAGCTAAAGTCAATAGCACACTTCATTCCAAAATCATTTTCATCTGCTATGTACTTAAATATGATTCCATCTAATTTTCTTTAAGAGTATTATAACTTAGGTTGTGGTCCCATGGAGGGAGTTTTTGCTCCTATTTTTATGTTTTAAGTGGTCCCAAGCACCTTTTTTTACTACAAAACTGCAAATAATAGAATATTCTCTTAAATTTGTGGAGTGACTGCTTAGGAGGAATAGTATCAGCCCCTAACTAACTCTGGGGGGATGAGAATTTGCAGCAGCTGCAGAGAGATTGTATAGTTTCATTTTGTCAAATGTTAGCTACATATTAGTGTAATTAATTTTTTCATTCTCTTTTGAAAGAATCTAAAAATAACTTTGTTACGTTCACTAAAATTTAGAAGCAATCCAGACATTTTTACAAATCATAGGACTATTTTTGGAGTTGGGTTCTTTTTTAGTGCAATTTCCTATTCTAAGGTAGTGGTCCCATGGAGGAGGCAAACCTCCTAGAACTTAGGTGCAAAAAGAGAACCAAAAAAATCACTAAATGAATTGGGCTATCGGCCACAACATCTACATCAACTAGGAAAAAAACTCAAGCACATTCCTCAAAAAATGTAGAAAGACAGAAAAATAAGGGAAAACCCACTAGCACATCATCCGAACATGCAGAAAGACAAACATGTAAGTAAAGAGCTCTGCATGGTCTGCTTTATAAAAGGAGAAGACGGTAACTGTGATCAAAAAGCTAGAAAAAGTCATTGCAAATTCCTTTTAAAAACTACAAAAAGACAAAAGGGAGAGAAAAATATGAACAGAGCAATGTAAGTGCTGCCATGGACTTATTAGAAGACCAAAACAATGACATAAAAATAAGGGAAACCTCGCTAGCACAGTCATTAGAAAATGCACAGAGACAAATAGGTAGGTAAAAAACTCCATATGATTGTGATTGCTAAAAGGATGAGCTGGTCAATGGGATCAAAAAGCTAGGAAAAAAAAATGAACAAACTGTAAAATATAAGCTAGAAAGACAGTAAAATATAAAGAAAGATGACCAAAACACAAATAGAAAGAAATATAAGCTAGAAACACAGCAAAATAAGGGAAAACCACTAGCACAATCATCGGAACAAGTAGAAAGACAAACATGTCAGTAAAAAGCTCTGCATGGTCTGATTTATAAAAGGAGAAGATGGTAACTGTGATCAAAAAGCTAGAAAAGGTCATTGCAAATTCCTTTTAAAAACTAAAAAAAAACAACGGGGAGAGAAAAATATGAACAGAGCAATGTAAGTGCTGCCATGGACTTATTAGAAGACCAAAATGATGACATAAAAATAAGGGAAACCTCACTAGCACAGTCATTAGAAAATGCAGAGAGACAGACAGATAGGTAAAAAACTCCGTATGATTGTGATTGCTAAAAGGATGAGCTGGTCAATGGGATCAAAAGGCTAGGAAAAAAAATGAACAAACTGTAAAATATAAGCTAGAAAGACAGTAAAATATAAAGAAAGATGACCAAAACACAAATAGAAAAAAATATAAGCTAGAAGACAGCAAAATAAGGGAAAACCCACTAGCACAATCATCGGAACAAGTAGAAAGACAAACATGTCAGTAAAAAGCTCTGCATGGTCTGATTTATAAAAGGAGAAGACGGTAACTGTGATCAAAAAGCTATAAAAGGTCATTGCAAATTCCTTTTAAAAACTACAAAAAAACAACGGGGAGAGAAAAATATGAACAGAGCAATGTAAGTGCTGCCATGGACTTATTAGAAGACCAAAACGATGACATAAAAATAAGGGAAACCTCACTAGCACAGTCATTAGAAAATGCAGAGAGACAGACAGATAGGTAAAAAACTCCGTATGATTGTGATTGCTAAAAGGATGAGCTGGTCAATGGGATCAAAAGGCTAGGAAAAAAAAATGAACAAACTGTAAAATATAAGCTAGAAAGACAGTAAAATATAAAGAAAGATGACCAAAACACAAATAGAAAGAAATATAAGCTAGAAAGACAGCAAAATAAGGGAAAACCCACTAGCACAATCATCGGAACAAGCAGAAAGACAAACATGTCAGTAAAAAGCTCTGCATGGTCTGATTTATAAAAGGAGAAGACGGTAACTGTGATCAAAAAGCTAGAAAAGGTCATTGCAAATTCCTTTTAAAAACTACAAAAAAACAAAAGGGAGAGAAAAATATGAACAGAGCAATGTAAGTGCTGCCATGGACTTATTAGAAGACCAAAATGATGACATAAAAATAAGGGAAACCTCACTAGCACATTCATTAGAAAATGCAGAGAGACAGATAGATAGGTAAAAAAACTCCGTATGATTGTAATTGCTAAAAGGATGAGCTGGTCAATGGGATCAAAAGGCTAGGAAAAAAAAATGAACAAACTGTAAAATATAAGCTAGAAAGACAGTAAAATATAAAGAAAGATGACCAAAACACAAATAGAAAAAAATATAAGCTAGAAAGACAGCAAAATAAGGGAAACCCACTAGCACAATCATCCAAACATGCAGAAAGAGAAACAGGCAAGTAAAGAGCCCTGCATGGTCTGATTTATAAAAGAAGAAGATGGTAACTGTGATCAAAAAGCTATAAAAAGTCAATGCAAAGTCCTTTTAAAAACTACAAAAAGACAAAAGGGAGAGAATAATATGAACAGAGCAATGTAAGTGCTGCTATGGACTTATTAAAAGACCGATACGATGACATAAAAATAAGGGAAACCTCACTAGCACAGTCATTAGAAAATGCAGAAAGACAAATAGGTAGGTAAAAAACACCCTACGGTTGTGATTCATAAAAGGATAAGCTGGTCAATGGGATCAAAAGGCTAGGAAAACAATATGAACAAACTGTTGTAGTTGCTGCCATGCACTTATCAGAAGACCAAAACACAAATAGAAAGAAATATAAGCTAGAAGGGCATTGAGTACTATATAACAAAGAATTTAATATAAAGTGTTCATCCTTAATCTATGAATATTTAATGAATAGAAAATAATGCCAGGGCTCATAGTTCATTAATACTAGACTCTAATGATATAAAGGTGCAATACCCATCTGTATACGTTTGGAGTAAACTTGCAGCCCTAAAGCCTTACTTTCTTCCTAACAATAATGCTCTGATTCCTACATAAACTGCTGGTGGGAACTGAATGGAATAGTGCATATAAAGTCTGACACCCTAAGGAAAGTCACTATCTCAGCAGAAAGAAACAACAGCATATGCATACAGGAAATAAGTATTTAAGTTTTCCATAACAACGACATGAATATATATAATCTTGCAAAACAAAATGTCGGGGATGTTCGGACATACCATATGGTTACACATTCCAGTCAAGCAGCAGGCCCTCTGAATCGAATAAACCCTCTGTAGACCTTTCGAATCTTTAGCCATACTGCAAATCCAGAGAATGGAAATGCTATTAATAAATCATCAAAAACAAAAACAAGAAGCGTGTTAAATGTAGAAGGAAAACCCAAACAGAGGTTCCTTAAAAAGCAACGCCTGACCAGATAAACCTTACCCTAAACAAATTTGGAGAAAGAAAAACTTAAAGCAGTAAATAATATATATAATAGCGAATAAACAAAAATAGATAATACATCACCAGCTAATTAAATACCTGCTGCATTTCACAAGAAATAAAAAATACTGGAGCTAAAAACCTAAAACAAAATACCCTAGCATCCTTTAGACTTGAATTTTTAGAAATAAGAAATAACAAATGAACAACTTCACTGTCTGATATACATCAGAAGAAATAAAAACACCATAATTAAGTAATTACTGTCAACGAGATGGAAACTTTTCCAAAAAAAGGATCTGTAAATCTGATTTCTAACAACCTCTGGCTTTAAATTTCTAGGGAAAAAATAGCAAATACAAACAAAATGCAAAGCACTTACCAAATTAAAGTGGGTGACAGAAGCTTTCTATTCCATCCTCTTCTTCTGCACATCCTCTGTGTCGACCAAATGTGATAAATAAACCAAAAAAAATTACAAAAACGGAAAACACGGACATAAAATTACACAAAGATTCAAAACAAAAAGAGGGGAAAATAAACAAAAATTGCAACCAAAAAACACACACAGTTGAAAGGCACACAGAAATTCAATACACAAATACA
Organism: Taxus chinensis; assembly: GCA_019776745.2. Lineage (NCBI taxonomy): Eukaryota > Viridiplantae > Streptophyta > Pinopsida > Cupressales > Taxaceae > Taxus > Taxus chinensis. The sequence continues at coordinate 552,981,767 of CM034156.1, read as the reverse complement.
CAGAAAATGGCCATTAACAAACGGAGAACACCAAATTATACGAGAAGTAAATCAAATTTCTGAACAACTACCTTCTCCGACAACCTTTTATGCTGCTATTCTCCAACGGATAGTCTAGCTGGCTGAAATTTAGGCCCCCTCCTCTTTTTCCCTCTTCCGCTATAATATTTCGATAATATCTGTAAAAACAAAATGGATCAACAGTTAAAAGTTTCCTCGGTTCGTGGGAAACGCTTTGCAGGGCACGCTCCGCTAATTTATCAGAAGGCTTCGTAATTTATCAGATCGTCATTTGTGTGCCAAATGCTCCCGCTATCTCCACCGCCATTTATGTAGGACGCCTCTAATTTTGTCATGCATCTAAAAGCGCTAGCTTTTAGAAACCAAAAAGTAGCTTTAATTATGGTCTTTTACCAAATGTATAGAAACAAACACATCACTTTCATTGGCAATAATTTTCCTAACGTTTATAATTTTGGTTTTTGTAGAACCATATGAGATTTGAAATAGTAAGGTGTGTATTTCGAGGTATTTAAAATATAAAGATCCCACAATCAAATAATTGTTATATTAGTAGGAGGGCTATTTTTATTGTGGCATTACACTTATTCACATATGATGTAACAGGATTAGGTATGGTCGTAAATCAAAGAAAAGGAATTGAGAATGATATACAATTACAAATAGCTAAAAATAGCCTTCAACATTCATTAGTAATTAAATTACATGATATTAGATTGTTTTTGTACTTGTCAATTGTCAATCCAAATCAAACATTATTGGTGTATTTTTTTACTTTTGATAGTCCACCTCTTCTAAATGCCCTTCTGTTGTCCATTTTTCTCTCCTCCTCATTTCCCCGTGCCTCGAGCCTTGTACTAGGAGTGTGAATGACACTTATCGGTATGTTAAGAGTATGACTCACATTCTTGCCCCCTTAATATGACTAATGTTCATGCATCCCTCTTGTCCCTCCTTTTCACTTCTTAATTATTTGATGTTAGTTTGGGCCATAAGCATCGTATTTCATTCAAAGGACACATTTTCTAGTTATCATTAACATCAATCTATCAAACACTCACATATATTCTAGAGAAATGGAGAAATCACTAAAACATTCATTATTGTTGAAGTAGTATTTCCTATGGAGCATTGTCGTGTGTGACCTAGGTTTTGCATGTTACTAATTTTTTTTCAAATACGAAAATTATTTTTTTTGTATTGTGTATTTCTTATGGCTTGATAAATAGATGTTGCTTAAAAATCCACTTAACTTGCAATACATTATTTTCCTTAACTCCATATATTGTTATCAAACTAGGGCATGGAAAAGAATAATTGATTTGTAAGTTACAAATGTTGCAACACAAAAACACATGGTTAGTGAAGATCCAGACTAGGTGAGCATGACCATTAAATCAGTTTCTATGTGTTTGTCATTTAATATGAACATCACTTGTGGTCTTGGGAATGTCAATCATGCTCATGGGAGCCTTCTTTTATATCACTGTCAATTTTCTAGATCATGTCACTCTTATTTTTGGGCACAAATGTTTTTGTTTTGATCGTGACAACTATCACCAAAGCTTGCATTATTCAAGATACACCCTAAACCTTGCATGAATGCCTCTATGCTCACTTTTAAAATTAATTAAATAGGTTTTATTATTGTTTGGTACATTTTATTTTGATTGGGTAAAGGAAAAGCTTTTAAAAGGCCCCATGAACATTATAGAACTAAAATCGAAAGATAAAAAAATGAAAGCTCAAATGAAGCTAAACAATGATCAGCTGACAGGGAACAATCAACTGACTAACTAGTCAACAAACTCACAACTATAGCATGATAGAACTTCACTCTCAAAGAACATGAGTGCATTGAAGCCCAATGAAAATCCCATAAGCTAATAGGAAATATTCCCTAAATCTACCTCCATCTTACCCTTTTTGCCTCTTTTCCTTTAAACCTCCCGCCACCCCCTTGAGACAACTCCATCGTGACTAACTACAAATCTAAAGTTTGGTTATCTAAAGGTTTGTATGAAATCAAGCATTTGGGATTTGAATGAACTGTCAACTCCTTATCTGAGGTGTTTGGCACATTTTATTCAACTTACTTAATAGTAATTAGGTATTTGTGTTACAATTTACTTGTAATCTATTCATCCATATTACATTTTGGTGAACCCGTGTTATCTTACATCCCTTTAGGGATAGATCTTGTTTTATATGGCACTAAATCTATCTAATTTTATTAGGGTTTATTTCATGGTGTGCTCTTAGATCCAACAACCTAGATTCCTTTTTCTTGATTTACATGATCCCAAGCCCTGGGTTGATATTTGTTATCCAAAAAATTTACAAACCATAAATTATTTGTATGGTGCATATGCACCGTGTTTGATTTCAACTATGTCACCATATTGCTTAGATCTAAGAATCCAACCAGAAAGGTTTTTGAAAATATTAATCGAGAAATTATTGATGTTATTGAATTTTAATTAATTTTAGATCAACCTTTTAAAAATGGAATTTGAAAATGTATATAATATTACTCCCAAACTTGTACTTTGTTGCAAATGACGTGTCTTTGCAAAATTCTAATGTTTCTTCTTTTAATAATATTATTGTGAATGGATTCCAGATTAATAATGTGTATGAATGTGAAAAGTTTATGTTTTGAGGCTCGTCTAGAATATCAAGATAAGGTTAGGGTTCAAGATGTGTTTTATAAGGTAGATATTGATCCATATATGAGTCTTTATAATTTCGAGTATGCTCCTAAATCCTTCCTAAATTTATAAAATCTATGTAAACATCACGATTAACTTTGTGTCTTGATTTATATCATCAAAAAATTTTAATCCATGTGTTCTCATGTAATCATGTCTCAATTTTTTTCTAATCCTACCAATAATCATTTTTTAGTCCTTGTAATATTGCTCCTATTCTTCCCAATACTCCTTCCACTTCTCCAAATGATATTATTTCTCAAGTTCTTCTCCTTTCTTTAGTATTTTTGTATTGTTTCCTTTCTTGACATGTATCTACTCCTAAAGTTCTTTATATTTCTCAGCGTGATTATATTCCTTTTTATGTTTCTCAAAATGATTTGATTGTTAGTTGTATAAACTTGGGCTTAGAAAGTCAATAGATTATCCTCTATCTCTTCTCAATAAGTAGAGTAGGACATAAATAGAACACCATTCTAGAGCCAACACACAAGCCAAGATTGTAACTAATAGGTGTATGAGTTGTGGATCTAGAAGATAATAATCCACACTCTATCAAAGTTGTAGGGTTCCAAAGTCAAAGCATCGGATAAAGGGTGGGGTGGGGTCTTATTAGAATCCTATAACATTATAAGAGGAATGAGTAAGTAAGAGCATATAACATGTTTAACTAGGGTTACAAGCATAAACAATGGGGAAGGTGCATTCTAAATATCTAAAATAAGGTTGTATAGGGCCAGTGGTGGATGTAAGGCAAGGGTCGATGGTGAGAATGCAATAGAAAATAAATATGTTACTATATCCTAGCTTAGAACATGAGTCATTAGCATAATCAATCATACCAAATAATAAAAGGAAAAGAAAATTGTTAGGGATAGTTACCTTTCGAAGATGCCACATATGCATTAGCCTCCCCTTGGGTTAGTAACACTGTGAGAGGGAGATGTTGTGGGTGGATGATAAGAGAGATAGGTAGAAGACCTAAATAAACCAAAGTGAGGGACTCCAAAGACTTGATGGAACTTCATAGTGCAACTCATATTCTTATCATTCAAGTTAATGCTCATGTAGACACCTAAACCTAGTAATTAGGTGATTTATGATTACTCATTTGGATTATATCCTTTAATTACGACATATGCACATAAACAGAGCATAAATGCATTGTCCTACTTATCTCCTAAGGCTTCAAATATTCCTCATTCTCTATCATTCAACTCCTTAGAAACCTATATGACTAATTTAAATACTTATAAACACCTCTTACCTCTTATTAGGCCTCTCCCGAGACTTTCATTAAAACTTATATCTTCTAGACACTATTGTATAGGTAAGACATCAATGCTAAACGCTAGTGTCTAGAACAGGTTGTTTATGTGTTTTGCTTCTTAACAATCAAATTTCTTAATTTTTGCCTCATTCCCCTACTTATATTGTCCTTAATGCAGAACTATATCCCATGGAAAGGTATACAATTGAATCAAAGACTCTCATTTTAGAAACTTGGCAACATTGACAATCATTTAGCTCTTACATGGAAATAACAAGGCACACTTGATCTTCATCTCTAAATCTCTGGTAAAGTTGCCCTAAACATTCCTAAATCAAGAATGGACATCAACAACAAGCCCTAAAAATCTCTAAAGCACTCCATGCTCTTTCAAGAGCATCCCAATCCAATTCAAAATAATTCCAAAGTCTTATCAATTGTTATCAAGCACTTATACATCAAAGAGAAATTCAAGTGTTTCTATTTACAAGAAATTACTTAGACATTGTATTTCAACACTCTATTGTAGCATTCTATCTAGATCACAAAGGGTACATTTTATTAATAGTTACATCAAATCATTGGTGTTAAGGTCACACTTGCACAAGCACTAGGAGAACTATATGGATTTTGAGCCCCTAATTTGGGAAATATAATGCAATGCTTAGTTAGGATCAACAAGGAAATTATCCACCAAGGGCATTCCAAATCCACCACACACAAAACCATTTTTTATCTAATCATGTACTTGAAGTGCTAGTGAGGGAGAATTAGGGTTTTGATCACACATGTGCATGCATGAGGATTATGGAAATAACAAAAGTAATTTATAAGGATGTATGGTCAATGATGAAGCAACATAGTTTGAGAAAAAGTTGGAAAGTAGTGCGAAAAAGGAGAGTAGCACCTAGTGCTCATGTTTGAGATTAGATCTAGTGTCCAAATCAATATTATAGTCCATGATTCAAGAAAAAGAAAGTTAGTACCACTTATAATTTATTTTCCCTAATTCCATATCTAAAACATCTACAAGACATCTAAGAAGTTAATTATAGATCATCTAGTGTATTACTGTATTTTTGAATGTGCTTAATTGAGTGTTCAATGAAAAGTTGTAAAATCCATGGACATGGGGTAAGAATCTCTAAAGAAACCCAAAGGCTCTTAACAAACTAGTCAATGGACCATCAGATAAGAAATAAACAAGGATTCATCACTTTGCATACATTAAACTTGAAAGAAACAAGCAACCTAACATATTTAGTAATCCTCTATTCTTGAAAGCTTTAACAAATGAACCTAGTAAGGATTCTAAGCAATCAGTTTGTGATTATGAGAATGGGAGCTCACCATTAATGGCTTCAAGGCCAATGGTTCTTCCCATTTACTCAATGCTTGGTGTGTAGTGCAATGGCAAAAGCAATAGCTCAATAAAAGTAATGAAATAAGCTCTAAACCCTAAGCAAAATGCTATAGTTTATGTTAGGAAGAAGGAGAGTTCTTAGAAATGAGAGGGGGGTAGTGGGCTATTTATAGTTTTCCATTTGGGAAAGTGGGGGAATTTTGGTGCATGTGGGACTAAAAGGGAGTCAACAAGTTGATTAGTGAGTCAAAGTAAGATTTGACTAGGTTTAGAAGAGGTTAATCATGGTTAGGACTAATTAAACTAGGTTAGGCTAGTTAATCTTGTTTAGAGAGGAATTAGGGTTTTGAGAGAGTTTTGAGAGGTCTAATCAATCCAATGAAATGGATTGATAGTCTAGGAAGTTAGTAAAAGTGGTATAGAAGAGGATGAGAAGATGGTTTAGCCAATAAGGGACTATATTAACCCCATTAATTGGTTTATAGGAGAAATACAACCAAAAGAATGTCGTAAACGATGAGTTAGAGGAGTCTAAGTTGATGAGGTGTCATCAATTTTTGAGGAGAATAGTTAGTGCAATATTAGGAATAATAGTGCTTTGATCAAACTACAGGTGTCTACATTTTCCCCTCTTTGGGGTGACGTAAGCTACGTCACTTCAAAGAAAGTAGACAAACATAAGAAAATGAAATTTTTTGAAGGGGTAGAAGAAAAATTAGTTAGCTAAAGGGATGCCCCCTCGAGTGTCGATGGGGTGATGGAAGAACTCAATCGATGATCGAAAAGAGAACAAAGAAATAAAAGTGTGAAGAGAAGATGAGAAAACAACAAGAAAAGGGGATATTGAGCTATCCACAAACCAGTGCTTACATAAACAATTTTAATCATCATTTTTCTTAGAATCCTCATCATCGGTCCTTATTAAAATGTAAGCATACGACGGAAGCGTAAAATGACATGAAAATCCAAGATACAAACAACCATCCATTGCTAAAACAACAACTCCATGCAACATACAAACATGTAATGCAATACGAGAAGTAAACAAACTCACTTAACAGGAAATAAGTACAATCACACACACTCAAACCAACAACGTTCAAGATAGTTGCACAAATATTTTGTTATCGAGATGTGCAATCCCAAATGTTTTGATAAATGAAAAGGGTTTAAAATGATGCCCCAAGAAATTTGTATATGCAAGGGAAAGGATGGAGGACACTTGGGTCCAATGGAAAAGCAATGTGCACGATGAAAATAGTACCAGGCAACTGATAGTGCCCCAGAGTATAGACGAAGTAAGCAACGTAGATTTTGTAAATGATTGTAGAGTTAGGTGATCCGTGAGTCGTTGTTTCAAAACATGTGAAAATGTCAGCAAGATACGAGATGAGTGTCATGTGAGAGACACAAATTTCAGCTGCAAATGAGCTTTTTACCAATTTTAGTCCATTTTCGAAGTGTTTACGATTTTTTTTATGGATTTTTGGATGATTTTATAATTTTTAAATTTTTGATCGGTCAGAAGAATTTAGGAAATGGAAGGTCACCTAAAAGCACATGAAAATGCCCCAAGGAAAAGAGAACGGGCATCAGGTGGCAATAAAATGCCCCAGTGAGAAGATAAATGGGCCAACAATAATTATTTAAAAATAATCATGGTGCTAGATAAAAATAGAAGACAAGAAGCACCTGGAAATATTTAAAAAATCCCTAGGGTGAAGAGATAAGCACTAGGTGGAAAATAGTGCCCGAGGGTGATTGATGATATCATATGTTTTGTACATGAGATATTTTGGTAGATGCTATCATTTGGGATGATATTAGATGATATTGGTGTGGGGGGGATAGATTTGTGATCATGCGCAACCCCTCTTGCCCCCATTGATGATACGATATGTGATGATTAGCTTAGTATACATGCATGATGTAAAACTTAGAATTTTTGTATATATGATGTATCAGATGATGTTATATGTGATGAATGATAGATGATAGATGTGATAACAAACAGATGTGTAGTAAACAAACACACAAGAAAAAGTTAACAAAACTAAACAAATATACAACCAAAACTATACAAACTTGACAACTAAAAGTAATTTAATCATTACCTTGTTTTTGTGGGACAACATTGATATATTTTCTAATGTTTTTGGGTTATCTTGAAAGATAAGTTTTCAAGGCTACTGTTCACATTGTTTTCAAGGTTTCCCTAAGACAATGTTATGAAGTTGGTGTAGCTTCATCCCTAAAGGGAATTTTTTGAATGTTTAGATTTTTGTGTATCCTTTTTCTGGATGTTTTTGTATTTTCTAAGGTCATGTTCTGAAAGCAATGTACAAGGAAAAAGAAGCGTGGATGCCCCCAACATGATGTGGGAATATACAAAGGGAAGAATGCCACGCACATATGTACAGAGAAAGTGGAATGTGAAGGTGCCCCCAACGTTAGATGGGAATATACAAAGGCACATCCTTCATGTAGATATAAGAACAAATAAGCCAGATCATGGCTTGGTGAAGATGGATTTGGTAGGGTTCCTAGACCTAGCAAAGGAAGTTATTTCTAGAAAGTGGTGAGGGTTACCCATCCTAATGCAAGAGTAACTTGTGACCAATGAATCCTCCTTGAGCACTGGAAACTAGTTTTCACCCAAAGACCTACCCACTTGCGCCACAATTGTGTGGTTTTCACACATGGACAACCTATTTTTTCTTTACTATTTTCTCAAATTTTCCATGTTTTGCTTGTTTTTTCTTTGTTTTTCTACTTTTTAGTTCTTATTTGATATTCACACCATACTTAAGCATAGAAGTGCTTGAGATGCATGGCATTCATAGGTTCTAAAAGTTCTTCACCATCTGAATATGCTAGTTTATAAGCTCCTGACCCATATTTAGCAACCACCACATAAGGCCCTAGCCAGTTGGCCTCAAACTTACCTTTCTTTTCTCTATCTTTGATGGTGTTCTTTTGATTTTCTTTCAGCACTAGATCACCTACATCAAATTCATGATGAATGATCCATTTGTTATATCCTCTTGATACTCTGTTCTGATAGACCTTGAGGTGATTAAGTGCTCTTATCCACTTTTCATCCAATAGCTCTAGCTCTACTAGCCGAGATACTCTATAGTCTTCATCCTTATCAAGATAATCCTAGGAGATATTCTCAGGGAGGGAAGCTCCACTTCCAAGGGTATGATGGCTTCAGTGCCATAAACTAGGGAATATGGGGTCACACTAGTAGGAGTGCAGATGGAGGTTTGATAGGCCCAGAGGGCAGGATGTATCTGTAAGTTCCAATTATGGCCAGTCTTACTTACCATTTTCTCCATGATTCGTACAAGGGTTTTATTGGTAGCTTCGCTTGTCCATTACCTTGGGGGTAATAGGGGGTAGACCACTTGAGTTGAATATGGAAATGTTGACACAATGTCTTAACCATTTTATTTTTGAAGGATTTACCATTATCAGTGACAATGGTGGAAGGGATACCATAACGGCAGATGAGATGGTTCATGATGAATTTGGAAATTTGTGCACCAGTGACATAAGTAAGAGGCACAACCTCTACCCATTTAGTAAAATACTCGGTGGCAGTGATAATGTGGGTGTGGCCATCTGAAGAAGAAGGATGGAGCTTCCCTATGAGATCCAGGCCCCATTTAGAAAATGGCCAAGGTGTTGCAATAGGCTGCAAAGCCTGTGCTGGTGCATGTATCAAGTTTCCATACTTTTGGCATAGCTCACATTTCTTGATGAAATTACAACAGTCTGCTTCCATGGTGGGCCAATAATAACCTACCCTTAAGAGATTCTTAGCCAAGACCATACCACTAGTATGTGCTCCAAAAATACCACCGTGTACTTCCTTAATAGTGTGGAATGAGTCAGTAACATCCAAAACAATGAAGCAGATTCCCATCATAGCCACGATGATAAAGGGTGCCTCCTAGGAGGGTATAACAAGCTATATGGTAGATAAGGGATTTCTTCTCAGAATGGGTAATGTCTGGGGAAATGTGCCATCTTGTAGGTATCTAAATATAGGGTCATACCAAGGGGAGGATGGACCAACAATTTCACATGCCAAACAAGATTCTGACATGTCGTATGCGGGTATTTGTAAATGCTCTATAAAGAATGGAATTTTTCTCTCCTGAGGTGGAATGCATAAGAGAGATCCAATTGTAGCCATAACATCTTCTTGATCTATTATGTGACCTCAATTTTTTCTCAAAGACAATCTGTGTAAAATACTCCTTCAAGGTTTCAACCAATTTCTTGTATGGAACAAGTTTCTCATCTTTAACCTTATACTCATCATTAACTTGCTTAATAATGAGTTGGGAGTCCCCAATGACTCGTAGCTGTCTGATATTCCAAGTGATAGCCAACTTGAGGCCAGCAATGAGTGCCTCATACTCTGTAATGTTATTAGTGTAAGGGAATCCCAAACGGAATGCTCTTGGGATAACCTCACCTGTGGGAGTGATGAGCACCACTCCTGCTCTGATCTATGGAAGGTGAATGATCCATCAAAATGGACTTTCCATTCTACAGATTCTTCAACATACATCATGGATGCATCTGGTAAATCCAGACACAAAGGTTCCATTCCTGGTAGAGGAGCTTCTGCCAACTGATCAGCCAATACCTGTCCTTTCAAGGACTTCTGGTTTACAAACTCAATATCAAATTCACTTAGGAGAATGATCCAATTAGCCATTCATCCTGTAAGGGTGGGTTTGGATAAAAGGTATTTGAGAGGGTCAACTTTGGATATTAGCTTGGTTTTTTTGTTAAGGAGATAATGGTGAAGTTTCTGAAAGGTGAAGACGACTGCTAAGACAGGCCTTTTCAATCTGTGGGTAATTCAGTTCGTAGGCAATCAAGGTGCGACTAAGATAATAAACTACCCTTTCTCTATGGTCTAGGTCATATTGGGCAAGCAGTGCACCAATAGAAAACTGGGTAGCTGAGATGTACAAGAGGAGAGGTTCACCTAGGGTAGGTGGCATGAGTATAGGTGGGTTGACAAGGTACTGTTTAAGTAGTGTGAATGCCTTTTGACAGTCTGGTCCCCAGTTGAATGCAACATCCTTTTTAGGAGATGTGTAAATGGGTGGCACTTATCCACAAGTTGTGAAATAAAATGGTGGATTGCCTGAATTTTCCCTTGTAAACTTCTCAGTTGTTTGAGATTTGTAGGTGGAGGCATTTCTGTGATAGTTGTAACCTTTGTAGGATCTACCTCTATGCCTCTCTGTGAAACAATGAAACCTAGGAGTTTTCCTAACAAAACACCAAAGACACACTTCTTGGGGTTCAAGCATACCTTGTAATCCTAGAGACATTGGAAAATACGTCTTAGCACTTCAGGGTGCTCTCCTCTGCTTTTAGACTTTGCTAAGATATCATCAACGTAATCCTCCATGATGTCATTCATCATGTCATGGAAGATGACTGTCATTACACACTGATAGGTGGCCCCAACATTCTTGAGTCTGAAAGGCATGACCTTGTAACAAAATTTTCCCCAAGGGGTGATGAAAGTTGTTTTATGTTGATCCTCCTCTATAATCTTGATTTGGTTATAACCTGAAAAACCATCCATTAAGGACAACATTTCATAACCAGCAGTGGAATCAACGATCATATCAATATTAGGCAAGGGGAAGTCATCTTTGGGACATGCCTTATTGATGTCACAGAAATCGGTGTAGATCCTTATGCCAATAGGTTTCTTTTGAACAAGGACTATGTTAGATATCCAATCTGAATAGTCAATGGGCTTAATGAAATCAACAGCTAATAACTTTTCAAGTTCCTCTTTGACAAGGAGTGCAATTTTAGGGTGCATCTTTCTCAACTTTTGCTTGATGGGTTTGGCATCTGGGTGCACAATGAGGTTGTGCATGACCAATTCTGGGTCCAAACTAGGAATATCAGTGTATGACCACACAAATATATCTCCATATTCTCTTAACAGCTCTACAAAAACCTTCTGCTCTTGAGCTGAGAGTGAAGCTCCCAACTTTATCATTCTAGGTTCCTCTTCTGAGCCAATGTTGACACTGATGGTTTCTTCCACAAGCATCTTAGAGGTATCTTCCATCCACGTAGGATCAGGGGGAAGAGTAAGGTCAACCTCCTTAGGTAGCTCATCATCATCCTTGAATGGATAGACCATTTTTTCCATAGGTTCTTCATTATGTTTGTCTACAAGTGCTTCAAAAATTTGTCGCTATGAGACTTGCATTTATTCCTTGCACAAGGTTTCTCTGAAGTATTCTTACTCTTTTTTATGAACCTTCTTATTCAAGCATCCACACATATTTGCTTCTTCTCCAAAGTATGCACATGTGTCTAGTTGAATTGCAAAGCCTTTCTTGTGATCCCCAGCTGGAATAGAATCCCTGAGACCCATGAATTCTACAAATGCCTCATCATTCTCAAAGAAATCGATTGACACGTGAAATTATTGATCCCAATCTACAAGTTCTGGATATACAAGGGTTACTTGGTAATTGGTTTGAGGATTGGATCTAGATAAGGTAAGGACATCTGAATCAGGGAATAGGTTAGTGGAGGCAAGATCCTTGTAGAGGCTACATTAGGAATCTGTGCGTCACTATCTGAATGAGATGAGTCATCCTCACATTCGGAAGAGGTGGCATCAATCTCAAAGGGTGGATCATCATGTGGTCTTATTCCAAGACCATGCTTGTTTGATTTGAAGTGAGGGATAGGAATGGGTTCTAATCGCCCTTGCACATTGATTCCACATCCAAACCCATTGTAACCCATGACGTACATCATACGGTGGCCTTTGACATATAGCGGGGCTTGATGGCATGAAGCCATGGTACCTTCAGGTACTCTACTAGTGGAATCTTCTAACATCTTTTCCTCAGATAAGAAACCACTAGGAATGAACTTCTCCAATGGTTTAGGGCATTGATCCTGAGTGCTTTTGAACTGAAAATAGGGTTTTCCATGTGTCCTGGGTGACACTGATAAATCTGATATTAATAAAGCTTGTTCAAGAGTGAACGGCTCACCTGGGCCATATTTTGTCTGACATTTCCTCCCATGATGTGAAAGGGTTGACCAACAAAGGAAAGTCTTGATTACAAGGAGTGAGTGAATCTGGATCCACACATTCCTTGATAGCCTCTAGTTTGTAAAGGAACAACAATGTCTACAGAAGGGCATTCATAAGCTGCATGAGAAAAACTGTGCAAGGCTCTGCAATGTGTAAATGGTTCTGGATCACCCTGAATGGTGATTATCTGTCCTTTATGGCACATTTTGATACATTGATGGAAAGTTGAAGGAATGGCCTACATGGCATGGATCCATGGGCATCCTAAGAGCATGTTGTATGGTAGATCCAAGTCAAGGACATGGAACGTTGTATCATGACAAGTTGGCCCTACTTCCATTGGAACTACTATAGTGCCTACTGACTCTCGCTCCTCATTATCATAGGCCGTGATTGTAATAGTTTTGGCACCTAGATCCATTTATGAGTGGCCTAGTTACTTAACCAACTTCAAAGTACAAATGTTTAGACCGATCCACCATCCACAAGTACTCTCTTGATCTTACGATGGGTAACAACTACTTCTAGATATAAGGGTAAGTTGTGTTTTGGGTCGTTACATGGGATTGCAACATGATCAAAAGTGATATGATCATTGGAGTCAAGGTGTGCAATCATGGCTTGGAGGTGCATGGGATCTACATCGGTGGAGACTCCTGAACTATGCAGTGTTTTATACAATATCTTTTTATGGGTAGTAGAGATTTTGAGGAGATCTAAGATTGATATCCTAGCGGGCATGTCTTCTTTAACTGTTCTATTAGATTGTACTGACCTTCCTGAGGGATAGGTAGGGGATCTGGTATGATCAAATGAGCACGTCTCTTCCCTACTTCCCAACTCTTTTCTAAGATCCTAATAGTATTGACTTGTTCATCAGATGAATGGATACATCCTATGAGGGAATCAAAGGGACTATCATTAGTGGGATAAACATAAGCAACAGTCCTATAGTCATTGGAAGTTTGTCCAGTGATCTGGATTGCTTTTATTTTTATCTGCATGGTTAGGAAATGGCTCTTTAAAGATACCCATTTTCTCATTTGGACCTTGTCTCGAGTTAGGGGGAGAATCTACGAGGTGATTTTACCCTCTTCAATGAGGTCTTGTATGTAATGGCGTAGTCTCAAGCATCTATCTGTTTTGTGCCCTTTAACACGGTGGAAGTCACAGTACTCATGCTCTTTGAACCAAATGGGTTTTGGAGCATTTTATGGGTATGGTACCATTGCAGTTGGGTATTCCACCATGTTTACATTATCTAACTATTTTAGTATGGTATATAGGGATTCTGTTAATGACATGAACACACATTTAGTGGGTACCTTGGGACAAGGTCCTTGTGAGAGATTTAAAAGTGAACCAGTCTGTATGATTTGGACTCTTTTGGAGTTTGTAATGCCATCACCAACGACATGTTTGTTTTTGTTGAAGAACTTTAGTTTATCTAAGGATTTTGCTTCATGTTTTTCTTTGACAACCAATTTAACTGTTCCCTTTACGATGAGGGACTTTTCGATTTGACTGCACTTCTCTATAACTTCTTCAAATTTAGAGCCGCAGTGCATTTGTAAATGGAAGGCTATTTTCTGGGTTCAAGTTAGGCAAAAAATATGCTTACTAGCTACTTTTCTGGCAAGGCATAAGGGAAATGACTTACCAACCCTCACCATCATTGTAAAAAAAATTGCAAAGGTTTCGTTGGGCTTTTGCTTTGCATTGCAGAGGTCGTTCATTGTGATATCATTTTCCATGTTGTAGGAATAATGTCGTACAATTTTTTTCTGCTAATGCGGGCCACGTTGTAATGGAGCCCTTGGGTATGATAAAGAACCATTCCAATCTTAGTGCCCCTAGGCTACGAGGGAAGAGTCGTATTAAGAAGTTATCGTTGTATGTGACCTCTTGGCAAGGCATATAAAAGTCTTTGATGTGATCACGAGGATCACCTTTGCTTTTATATTTATCAAATTTAGGAACGGTAAAATGCTTTGGGAAGGGTTTCGTATAACATGTCCTTATCAAAGGGGTAAGGGCATAGTTCTTCATACAAATATTTCCTACTATGTCCTATGTTTCCCTCTTGTAGTGTAGTAAGTGTGTCTTTCATTGATTGTAATTCCCGTTCAATGAATTGTTCTTTGGTACGTGACATTGGTCTTTGTGCCTTAGCCACTTTAAAGGTCATGTCACTATACAGATCAAAGTGGAACTCACTAGATTTCATTTTGATTTGTCTTTGTATACGTTCCTACTTGAAGAGCCTAAGTTTGCTAATTTTTGGCTCAGTTTCAGGATTTGTTTTTGAAGGATCTCTTCTTCAATTAAAGGATCCTCTTCCTCATCGAACTTAAGATGTGGCGAGGCTTTGCACTCGATCTTCACTTTACGTGAAGATTTGTAATAAGGTCTCCATGTATCACCAACTGGCTTGGATGGGTATCCTTCAACGGTGTTGTGATGTTTACTAGAAGTAGAAGTGTACCATACGTCAAATGGGTTATCCATGTCTAAGAGGGACCTATTGTCGCCAAATCTACTTTTACCCTCCGAATGGCCAGGACTGTGAATAGGATGTTCTACTGTGACGTTCCTGTCGAATGCTTATCACCTAACTCTAAGACTGTTGCGAGTACTTGGGCTCAAGGTGATACCTCCGGAGAAGGCCGGCTTCCTCTTCCTAAATTAAGTGCTGTACTACTCCTAGTGTAACAAAAATGATTATCTAGTCCTATGCTAACATTTTCATGGGGTTTTAGTGCCCACACTTTTTATAGCTCAGTAGCTTGTTGTTTCTTTTCTCATAGACATGTTTTGACAGTGATTGGTTATATCTTGGACATTATATTTAGATATTTGATCTTATTAGACATGTGTGGACATTAGACATATAGCACCAATTTAGTTTAATTTCTATATTGTCGCATTTTCTTATAATGTCATGGATACTAATGGATACGATGCTATGTTTGGAACATAATTATGATAATGGATAGTTGTTGCATGTGGAATTCTATGGTTATATGTCACGTATCATCTTGTCTAACTTTTGGAATATTGAGTATAATTGTGCACGTTGTCGCATCTTGATTTCAGTAGGATGTTAGGTTAGTTTAGAACGTATCGATATCTTACTGTGTCGTTGTTTTATATTTTATCGGGCAGGTACGGTTAATGTGTGCAAATGAGTGTGCAGGTGACAGGTTTACGGGGAGAACGTGGGACTCATGCCAGCTACACAAATCTTGCACAAGCAGCCCACAGGCTGAGTCATAGCCATGTTCATTGTGTGAAGCCTTAGTCTAGGAGATTATTATTTTGGGCACTATGAGTGACCCCAATTTATGTAATGTATTGTGCTTTGAATTATTAATTTTGTTTAGGGTTGCTAGTGAAGTTGTAAACTGGTTTTGGGAGTTAATAATCTCACTTTCATTTAAAAAGTTGATTTTGTTTAATGAGTCACTTAATCACAAGGGTTTAGGGTCACATGTGAGACCCTTGGGTGGTCCCCACACCCTCTACAATCTTGTGCCAAAAATGCAAAACCTGAAATTGGGTTATTTTGGGCATTTTTGGGGACCCGTTTTGTAGCTTGGGAGTTCCCTTAACACAAAAATGAGCCCTTAGACCCTACTTAATGGGGTAGGGGGGGCTTATTTTCAAGGCTAGAGGGAGTTTTCCCTCCCTTTTTACCTGTTGTTTGGTCACATCCATGTAAGGGATGTGGATTTGAGTGCTTATTAAAAGTTTCACTTATTTTGTCTTGCTAACATTTAGGGGATTTTGGGATAAGAGGGAAAAAAGATAATTTTACCCTTTCTCTCTTTTGTTTTGGCATCTTTGACCTTGATGAGGGAGAGGGGTGACACATGTCACCCCCTCATTTGTGAGGATGCTTGCTTGCTCCTCTTCAAATTCCCATTTACGGGAAAAGAGAGGGACTTTTTTTGGAACTTCTTGCTTGGATGCTTGAGTGATTTGGAGCTTGTGATTTGCTTGAGTCAAGAGTGGAGAAATTTGAAGTTGGAAAGCTTTTTAGAGAGCTTTCCTTAAGGTAGGCTCTTATGTCTTTTGTTTGTGTTGCATTTATCTTAGTTGTTAAATGGGTTACATGGCTTTGTTATTTGGTTGTTGTTTGTTTTTACTCCCTCCATCATATGGCATGATGGAGTTTTGGAGTGTGGGGGTAACAGAGAGGAAATTTTCCCTCTCAATCCTCAAGGCTTGATGGACAAGCCTTGTAGGGTCTTAGTGTTTCCCCTCAATGGTTGAGGTGGGGAAGCTGATTCATTTGGCTTGAATCTCCTTCCTCATTCTTGGTAAGGAAACCCCTTTGGGGTTTGAAAATCCTTCCAAGAAGGACTTGGAGAAAGTGAGGAGGAATAAGGAGGGTTTTTAGATTAAAATTAGGAGCAATAAGGAGGGTATGGAGTTTGTTGCTTTGTGCAAGAAATTTTTGGAATAAAATTTTTGGATAACTTTCTCCTCTCTTCCCCATTTTTTAGGATGAACATGGGTTCTTCTCCTTGTAAATTTGGAGTTTTGTTTTGTTTTGAACTATTTTTATGTGCTTGTATCATTGTTGGTTTACCCTCCATCTTGTGCAAGTTTTGGTTAGTTGACCTCTTTCCCATGGGCTTGGAGGAGGCTGGCATGCATCCCAACCTTGGGAGAGGCATGCAATGATGCCTATGGTTGGGTGGCAAACAAGCTTTTTCTTCTTGTGGATTTTCTTGAAGGCATGAAGGTTGGAGCTCAAAGTTGGAAGTTAGAGACATTGAGAGTTTTTCTTGTCTTCTCTAATCTTTGTGAAACATTCATTGTATTGTAACCACTTGAGTATGGTTTGTGGACTTGTATTCCATGTAAACTTTCTATTTTGTAAATTGTATCCTTGAAATCTTGAGCTTTTTATTTTAGCTAAGTAAGCTACTTCAAAGTCTTGTAAAAAATCTTGTGTTAAACCTTTTTGGGTGGATATGTATTGTGTATGTTGGTATATGTGAACTTGGAAACAAAAAAAAAAAAAGTATTGTATTTGTTTTCTTAAATATGAAAATATGATATGTAATCTCCTTTTGAAATGAAAGAATATATATTTGAAAATATGCCTTCTTATTAATATGTATGCATTCCATGTTGAGAATCTCCCATATTAAGAATATGAAATAATCTTTATTTGCATTTGAAAAGAAAGTTTTCCCTCTTGTATTGTGTTGTTGGTAACAATAATGCATGGAATAAGAATAGTTTTACATTCTTCTCATGAGAACTTAATGTTTTGTTCATATTAAACAATTATGCTTGATTTTAAGAGTAAGACTTATTTTTATTGGAAAAAGGCCTGGTTTACCTTCCTTTTAACACAAAACATAGAGTAACTTATATTAATTAGTTTATTTAGGTAAAATAAAGAAAATGAGTATTGCTGGTTTTTATATTACAAAAAAAAAACTGTACTTTTGTTTTAGAAGGTGCATTACCTTTAGATGGAAAATAATCTTTTATATATATATATATATATATATATATATATATATATATATATATATAATGTTATCAAATTAGATCTTCAAATATATATATATATATATATATAATCTATATAATATTACATATGTTGTTTTATATGCACATTTATATATATATATATATATAAAATACAAACATTTAAATTTAATGTATGTATATATATAATATATATTGTGTATAAAACAAATTTTAACAAAATTTTAAACGAAAAAAAAAATGGTTGGGGGGGGCCGAACCCCCCGCCCCCGCACCCCTGTATCTACCGTGGGGGGCGCTGCCCCCACGAACCCCCACGCACGCCTCTCCCTGCTCTGCCCATTCCCCACGCAGCACCCTGTCCACCGCCGCCCGCCCCACCCGCACAGTCTCCCTTCCCCTCCTCGCTATGCTCCAACTCCCGACCCCTGCTGTGACCATTGTCTCCCTCCGCAGCCCCATCCACCTCTGCGCGACCCCCCCCCCCCCCCCCAAACACAGCGCCTCCAAAATCCACCGCCCCTTCCCTTCTAAAAACACACACCAGAAAAAAAAAATATTAAAAATATGTGTGTGTGTGTGTGTGTGTGTGTGTGTGTGTAAAAACAATAAATAAATTTGTATGTGCTAGACAAAAAAAAAGGAGAGAAAATAAAAATAAATAAGAAAAGTGTATTTACATTGTCTGAATCTCTTACATTAGCATGCAAATCCAATAAAACCTTATAGCTCTCCACCCGCAAAGAACCAAACAAAAACAAAATGAGAAGAGAAATGAGAGAAAGAGAAGAAAAAGCCATTAGAGGAAAAATGCAAACTTTAGGGCTTTTTTCAAAACCAAGGGCCAAGATGAATTTGATCCTAAGGTTATTATTAAATCCTCCTTTCTTTTTTAGTCATGGGTTTTTAGTGGGAATTATAGCAAAGAGGAAGGGTGTGAATGGTTAAATAATTTAAGAAGGGGTTGTGGATAAATTTATCCAAGGGGAAATTAATTTATATTTAAAAATGAGTAGATTATTGTTCCCATGACAAATTCTAATTAAAAGGAAAGAGGTATTTAAGGTGTATAAATTTAAAGGATAAATAAATATTTAAAATCGGGTTTAGGCTAATAATTCATTTAATTGGGTAAATTAAAATAGTATAAAATTAGTAATTATCAGGAAAGGTTATAAAAGATGTATTAGTATTAACTAAACACTTCAAAAAAAAAATTACCCTAAAATTTTTCAGTCACGTTTGAATCAGATTCTTCTCCACTATGATCAATCAATAACTCTGTGTATTTAACTTGCAAAAAGAGAGGTGCTAAGTTGTTGCTGCTAAATGGGAATGATTTAAAAGGATTTTCTCCTAAGTCACGCTCATTTTGTTTGTATGTCATCTTTGTCATTCTAGGCATCACTAGTCAAATTTTACGAGGTTTTGTCTAAATGTTTTCGGAGTTTGTGTGAAACCTAGACGTTTTTGCGTAAATTGTTCGATGTGATGTTAAAATAACCTAGTGTGCTCTAGAAGTAATGCTATGCAATTGTTTTTATGATTCAAAGAACACTCATATGAGCACTCAAATGCAATGGTCAACTCTGAATTGTTGTTCTGCCAAGTTTAAACCCTAACTATGATTCCGGTGAAGGGTCCAAAGCAGATAGTGACAATATCCTATCAATTTGTAGGTAAAGTTAGAATTCTAACAAGGCCTAAATATTAAAGTGGTACTAACGCAATCTCTCGATGAGGTATACTAAAACTATTTTAAATGCCAATGAAATCTAAGTTTCCTAAAAAATGGAAGTTGTGAAGTATGTATAGCGTAACAACACTATCCTAATACATTAACTGAGAAAACAAGGTGTTAGTATCAAGATGACGTTATTTCGGTATATATAAGGCAATATTGACACTCTAAAAAATACTTAGATGACGTCAGAACTGAAACTAAAGTATGAGTATAGAAAGAAGTTTATAGTTGCGCAAGTAGCATAATCGTACAATAAAAGGACTTATATCAAGTTCTCAAGAAACTAAAAACATGACGTAAGTACCAAGATTGTGTGACTAGAATGTGAGAAAAAAACTATCAACCTAAGGAGAGATAAATGATGAACTCAAATTGTAGTAGTGAAGACGATCTTGAAATCAATATCAAAGAACTATCAAAGACACGAAAATGTTCTTGCATACTTTAGACGTTTAACAACCTAACCGCAAACATGGATTGGCGTAAATGGAAAAAAAAGTGGCAAGTACTATCTTTGACAAAACTTGCAAGGTATGTTTCCTTCTCACCCAATAAAATGAGAGGACAAAATGCAATGTTATAGATCAAAAAGATAAAAATAAACAAAGTGCCACTTGGGTAGAGTTTTGCCTCGTCTGAAGGCGAGAATGAAAACCAAGCTAAGTGAGACATCGTTTAATTTCAAGATGAAAGACACTTAGATCTGAACTTACGTGGGGATCTTTTCCTTGTTCAAGAAACAAGGTTCAGACTCCAAGTAATTCATCACTTCGTGATGGTTTGACGTGACAAGGGACTAGAAAAGTGGTCTCCAAGACAGAATGCCCTCCCTAATAAGATCTCTCAACTAGGTGTCTCAAGTTGTCTATAAGCGAGCTCGATTTACCCAAAAAGTTGCAATGACTAATTTGGGAGTATCTCAGCTTTACTTTAAACCCCTTCTGATATAATGAGCAACTAGTGTGTTTAGTTCATTGGGGCTGTGATGCAAACAACTTTGACTTTAACTTACAATGTGAAATCTAGTCAAGTGGGTAAATGGAGTGCTTCTTGTTTCATCCATGAGGTTACTCAGCGGTGGATTAATTTAGGGTTCCTGGAACCACCCCCATTGTTGTAGCTTAAGGCGTTATGCCAAAGGGATTATGTTCCAGTTGAGTGGATAGGGACGTACCCTTTTCCAAAACCTGTAATACAATGTGAAGTGAAATGGTGTGTTTTTTTATCTTGCTTAACTTAATGTGGTTTTAATTAGGACACTGTTTGGCAACCTGCATGAAAACACGTGTATTAGAAGTTTTTTTTTTGTCTTGACTTCTCCTTTCTTTGACAAGTGTTAGACTCTACATGTAAGGAGTTAGTAATTTTCGATTAAATAAGAAAGAGATTTTACATGTTGTTTTTTATTCCTAAGGTAACTAAAAAAGCGCGAAGGAAGAGCATACACAACATAGAAAACTCTACTAAAATAATCCTTTGTGAAAAATACTTCAAAAGGTAGAGTTCGCTTTAGCCAACTTTAAAAGATCAATCCAATTATTTAAATGTAAAGTAAGTGTTTTCAAAAGTGACGAGGAGGTTTTAGAAGTGTTTTTGATTCCCAAGATCACCTAGAAGGTACGAGGGAAGAGCATACACACTTTGAAAATCCCCTTTTAACTAAGAAAATGAAACACTTAAACTACCTTAGTCAAATAAAACCAAAAGAAACCTGCAATCACTTGTTAGAACCTGCAAACAAGTTAAAAAACTAAGAAAAATTAAGAAATTCTAGAAATCTATTTTTAGCAAATTTTCAATGGTTTTTAGTATTTTGCATTTTTGGAGGTCTCCAAGGCACTTTGGGAGTTTGATGATAAAAGTAATGATACCAAAGGTATATTACTTTTAGAACTTCCCTCACAAATTTTGCTTCGTTCTCTTTCTGACGCCTATTCAAACTCTGATAACGGGTCAATGAGTCAAAAGATATGACCCAAACTAGGAGTACTAAAAAATTATGTGAACAAATCTAGATCAAATAGATATACCTATGCACCCTTCAAGGTGTATGTGCGCCATTTTGGGTATGTGCACGTGTATTATGGTGCCTGCACTAGGGAAGCAGAAAAATGGTAAAAGTTATGACAGTGTGTGTGCGTTGGTAGAGGGGTGTTTGCACCATCAAAAGGGTGTATGTGCCATGCTTTGGGCATGTTCACGCTTGGTAAAATTTTTGATAGAGGGCCGAGAACACACAGGGTGCTTGCACGTGGATTTGGGTATGTGTGCACCTAGTAAAAATGACAGGTTGTAGGGTGTCTGCACTGGCAGAAGGGTATGTGCGCCATGATTTGGGCATGTGCACCTGTTTTAGGGTACCTGCATGTGGTTTTTGGTGCTTGTGCATCTCTGATAAAAATGACATTTGGAAGGCACATGCATTGGTAGAAAGGTGTATGCGTGTCTGCCTGAAAAACCACCAAAAAACACATGGAAAATGCAATTCTAAAAGTGTCAATAGGTTAGAATTTAGCCATTAAATGCAATTTCTAACATAAACTTAACAAAGAAGCCTGAAAATGAAGGTTAACTTCATAAAACCTAGCTAAAAATCCCAAGGCAAAATATTTAACCCTATACAAACATGTAAAAAGTTAGAAACTGAAATAAAAGCTTCAAGATGACTCCATTAATGGAGGATGGACTAAGTGTCCCACCGGGCGTGCCAAATGTGTTCAATGAAAAGTTGCAAAATCCATGGACATGGGGTAAGAATCTCTAAAGAAACCCCAAAGTAATTTAACAAACTAATTAATGGACCATCAGATAAGAGATAAACAAGGATTCATCACTTTGCATACATTAATATTGAAATAAACAAGAAAATCTAGCATATTTAGTAATCCTCTACTCTTGAAAGCTTTAAAAATGAACCTAGTAAGGATTCTAAGCAACCGGTTTGTGATTATGAGAATGGGATCTCGCCATTAATGGCTTCAAGGCCAATGGTTCTTCCCATTTACTCAATGTTGGGTGTGTAGTGCAATGGCAAAAGCAATAGCTTAATAAAAGCAATGAAATAAGCTCTAAACCCTAAGCAAAATGCTATAGTTTATGTTAGGAAGAAGGAGAGTTCTTAGAAATGAGATGGGGGTAGTGGGCTATTTATAGTTTTCCATTTGGGAAAGTGGGGGAATTTTGGTGCATGTGGGACTAAAAGGGAGTCAACAAGTTGATTAGGGAGTCAAAGTAAGATTTGAATAGGTTTAGAAGAGGTTAATCATGGTTAGGACTAGTTAAACTAGGTTATGCTGGTTAATCTTTTTTAGAGAGGAATTAGGGTTTTGAGAGGTCTAATCAATCCAATGAAATGGATTGATAGTCTAGGAAGTTGGTAAAAATGGTATATAAGAGGATGAGAAGATGATTTAGATAATAAGGGACTATATTAGCCCCATTACTCGGTTTATAAGAGAAATATGACCAAAAGAATGTCATAAACGATGAGTCAGAGGAGTCAAGTTGACAAGGTATCATCAATTTGCGAGAAGGAGAATAGTTGGTGCAATATTAGGAATAATATTGCTTTAATCAAACTACAGGTATCTACAACCCCATTTATTGATCGAATCCAACTTCCTTTTCCCTTTAGGGTTTCAATTCTCATCTTCTAAGGTTTTTAATATTTATATTATGATTTTTCTATCCTAAATCTAAACTTACATATTTATTAGGAAGGGTTTGCATATCCATATTACCTTTTAGGGTCACCATGGGATTCACATATCAAACCCTATATATTATTAGTTTTTTCTTTTGTTGCATAACTTGTGTACTCCACACTCTTATTTTTTTTCTATAGATCAAAGGATAGTGTGGCCATCATTTTTTAGCACAATACTTTACCACCAAAGGCTTTTAAGGACCCGTATCATCCATTTCTTACCAAGCCCCACATTCATAATTTTCTAATCAAGAGTGTTTTCATTTATAGTGGTTCCACATTGAATATATGTTCTTCCTTATGTATTCAACAATTGAGCATATCTATGATATTTAAATGCATCATTTAATTATTGTTATTTAAAAATTTGATAATATTACTTGGTCTATAATAGGTACAATCACATTAGATAGACTATATTTATCTAAGATAGTTGTTACTACATTTCACATCATGGACTCTCCTCTCCCTCAAAATATCTATTTGGGAAGACCATGAATTAGTGGTATATAATGTATACCCTCTACATTACATAAATGCATCAAATTCCTCCATGAGGGACATGAGTATACATTGACAATTACCCGTACAATTATTTTCAAATGAAGCACCCTTTTGTTTACTTTATCATGGATATCATTGTTAACCCTTATCAAGAAATGGTCAATCAAACTCATGATTCCAAAACCTTTGATGAAGAGGATGCATGAGACCTTTCAAAATTTATTAATAATAGTCTAGATAATGTTGATTCTTTACTATACATTATTAGGGATGAAGTAAATAAACCATCTACATCCATCCCACCTAGATATAATGTGGATGTTCTTACATATATTGTTCCTACATATACCCTTGGTACGGGGGTACCCTTATTTTGTCCTCTAATTTTTATGTCTATTCCACCTCCTAATTTTACATCTCCTCTAGTGCGAACACATATAGATCCTCGCATACCTCACTTATTACATATTTATTCATAGAGACCATTTTTAACATATATAAGTTACGGTGTTGCAATTAGAGTAAGTCATGTTTGGGAATTTACATGTTATGAATTCATAGAATTTACTATAATCCATTGGCACATTAAGTGGCTAATTCTCCTTTACCTCTAGGATTATTTTCTCCTAAGATTCCTAGCTGTGAAGATAAAGGATATCCATAAGAACATATTCACTCATTTCATGTAACTTGTCTAGAATATGTCGACAATGATACGCCTCTTACCAAGTTATTTCCATGAAGTCTAAAGGATTAAGCTCTACAATGGTTTTATGGCCTCCCTCTCTAGTCTGTTAGGGGCTTTAATCCATTAGTCGATCAATTATTAACTCATTTTTCAATTAATCTTGGCAAGAAAGTCTCTCACTCTCATATGGAAAAACTTAAGAAATAATCCAATGAGATTATTAGTAATTATGTTATATACTACAAGAATATTCTTACTAAGATGAACAACCCGGTTACATATAATGATCCTCAGGATCTATTGACAAAATTTTTTCTAGCACCTTTATAGGAGTCTACCATGTGTTCAAACTTTTAATATTTCAATGAATTATTGTATACCCTAAAGAATCAAGAAATCAAGATTATATCTATGAACAAGCTTTTATATGCACCCAGTGTCCAATTTTCACCAAATAATAAGTTTCCAAATCTAAATATAACAACAAAAATAGTCAAGCAAAATTAGCAGTCATGTTATATCTCAACCATCAAATATTCAATTATAAGCCCCTCTTAAGAAAAATTGAACACATCTACCATCACCTTTGCATATTTTACTCAGATTATTGCTTGAGTATAACCTTGTGTCTCTCCTTCCACCTATGGAGGTTAATGTGGGAAATCCTCAATCAATATCATCTTATGAAAATGCATCTTGTGAGTATAATATTTATATAAGCTATATTGTAAATACATATTTCAATCTAAAGAATATCACTCAACATCTCATCAGTAATCAAATAATTGAAAATGACACATATCAAGAAAATCCTAAGATACAAATCAATGAGATTGTAAAGCTTAAAATTTTAAAGGATTTACTACCTCAACCTACTACAAATCTTATAGGAAATCATAAGGTTCACCATGTGTACAACACTCATCCTCCTTCAGCGTCCTATAGTAATCTATTGAATACCCTCACTATAGTTATCACTACCAATCTGCCTCCATGGCCTATTATTACATTTAGTGAAAGTAAAATTGTAGCTAATGTTTTACATTTAACAACACATTATATGTACCTAAGTTCACATCAATCAACAATATATTCCCAATGCTATGATTGAGAATGGTTGTATTGACAATCTATGTATTATGACATTTCTTAAATCTTTGGGATGTAATGAGAAAATGTTATAACTTACTTCTCGAGTTACCTATGGATATATTGGACATATTATATTACCCTTTCAAGTGGGGGAGTTATTCTATCTACACCTTTCATGGTTTTGGAAAAATTATTAGGACATGTGAAATGATTCTAGGGCACCCTTGGCTTTATAAGATCCATCTTATTTATTCTATTGTGCATAATATGTCAAGTATATTTATCGCTATGAAGTTTTCAAGGTTTAGGACATACCTTATGAGTCTCCTTTACTACTTCGAACCACTAATATTGATTATACTCTCTGTGTATAAATAATTGAGCCACCTATGCTCATTCCATCTACTTGAATTTCTCCTAATTTGGTGGTTAACTCTCTTATACTATCATTCCTTCTATATAAGAAATAATATTATCATAAAGCATTTAAGACATATCAATTTTTCTTACAACCTAAGCTTAAAGTTACATAATCCTCTTCTATACATGGTACTCAATTGAGTCACAATCTCCATCTAGTGGTTCATTAAATATGTTGGGAATTCGGGACTATGGGAATAGTGCTATGATTTAATAACAAAAAAAATCATGCACACGGGATCTAAACAATTCCCCAAAATCTACAGCAGTGGAAATATAAACTAGAATAATCCAATTCAAGACAAATTACACACACATAACACAACATGTACCATGGTTCACCCAATGTGGGCAACGTCCACCAAAGATAGAGTTCTCATATATATAATACAACAAGAGTACAAACCAACTTTTCCATACAAGAGTACAATACATCTCTCCAAGAGTATCTCCTCTCCTCTAGATCTCTAAATGGATCTCCATGAGTGCACTATAATTGTGCCTCCAAACACCACCAGCAGATGTCACATAATCAGGAACTACTACATCTCTGAACTGTTACCATGTTCTCTATGGATCTACAAACAAGACCTCTCACATGGGTCTACCATATGTGTAACTATCACTGTGCACCAAGAAGTAAGTCTGTCTCTCCATCACTACATAACATGTGCAAACATGAAGACAACCTCCTCTACAATATCTAGATCTATATGGATCAACAATACAATATGATCTCATGGATCTATAATACAAGACCTCACCAACATGTGGATCTACAAGAAGAAAATATATGTGCTTTGCATATTATGCAAGCTATTACAATGAGACAATAACTATACAAAGAAAATACAATAGAAGACGTTACCCCATTCTCACCATTCAAATTTACCTGCTATTTCCTTCTGTTCATCTCCTCTCCATGGAGACTTTGTCTTCATGTAACCTAATCTTTCTTTCTCTTCTTATTCTTCATCTTCTTCATCCTCTCAATCTAGGAGAATGAAGGATCTAGTTCAATGCTTCTCTTAATTCACCTTTTAAACCCTAGCTTTCATGCTTATATATGCATATATAAACTTAAGGCACAATAGCCATGCATTTACAATTAATAGATCTTCTTTAATGCTAAAAATAGATCTAATTCCCGAGAGTTGATTAAAACTTTCATGCACAGGTAACCGGCGACGGTTATTACATGACCGTTGCTGGTCACTTTCTGACCTGGACTGATTGACGCCAGTTACTGTCAGAACCAGTAATATGTAAAACATGCTTTCTGTGAAGCAATTCAACTCCACAATCCTAACAAAATATACATTCTTTTATATCTCGATATCCTTCTACTATGACACATGATCATATTCAAGGTTATCATATACACATCTAACATGTATGGTTATTTAGGCATGGTTCCTGAACCTCCTTCATTTTAATTTCTTGTCAAATAGTGCACTTTCATGACCATTATTAAACCAAAACATTAAAAAAAACTAGAATATTTCAAAAATTCCAAAAATTATCAAATATTCTAAAAATATAAAATATTACTTTTGGGACTAACATATGTGGATGGTACATGACTAGTATATCTTGTTATATGTGCATCCTCGCTACTATTTATTTTTTCTTTACACATTGGATTGTGTATTGTTTGTTTAGTGTGTGTGTGTGTGTGTATCCTTTGGCCCATTATGTGTGTGCACAACTTTAGTGTCCCTTTTTTTCTACCTTAGTAGCCTTTGTTAGTGAGGCCCTTGGCATATTATGTATATGAGACACTTTCATGTCTATTATGTGTGGCCATGTGGCTTTTTTTATGTGATATATGTGTGAAATTGTGCATGAATTTGTGTGTGAGATTATGTGTTTAGATGTTGGTTGTGTTTTTCATCTTCTATGTTCTATGTTCCATGATCCATATCATGAACTCTTTATTTGGTTTGGTTTTACATTGTGGCCATATACAACCACATTATTCTCAAAAGGGGGCATTCAGTGGGGTTATTTAAGAATATGAATGGGATATCAATGGAGTAAACAAGAAAAAAATACAAGTTATACATTCACTACATTTATTACAAATGCAAGGGGCATGATTATTGTGGAAAATACAGTTTATAAATTTGCTACATTTATTACATATATAGGGGAATTAATACTATGCATACTATTATTTCCATTTCAATAATTTTGAATAAGTTCAAAACATTAAATAATTTACAAATATAGATTTGTTTATGATGGTGTAGTTTATTAGATCATGTGCATTAGAGTTGTGACACCCAATGTTCAGGGGCATTATAATTTGTGGGCTGATGTGGTTCCACTCCTTTCGATTATTGGATATTTAATGTGCCAACCTTCTGGTTTATTTTTTTGATACTTCTATATTTTCAAATTGGGGACTTTATCACCCCCCAATTTTCTATGGCTACTATTACAATCTCCATCTCCCTACAAAATTGGTAAAGGGGCATGATCTTTTCCATCTACAAAGAAAATTTGGCTCCACACATACATGTGTATTATTTCCTTGCTCCTCTTTACTTTACAAATGGAAATTTAGATAATTTCATAGTTAAAGACTCAATTTTCATTATATGTACATGACTACACTATTGTGTTTCAAGTTTCATGCTTGAAAACATCTTGTCACATCTCAAACACTCAAAAAATAAAGAAAATCTAGCAAAGACAATGTGTTTACACTCTTAGGTATGCATTTCCTTTAACCTACCAAATTTCATTTACTAGATTAAAAGGGGGAAAATTTAGACACATAAAACTAATAATTAGGTATTTGATGATTATTGATCTAGCTTATATCCCTTAATTATGACTTATATGTATGCATAAATTTACGTATATCCTAAGGCTTGAAAATATTCAAAATTCTCTCATTTAGCTTCTCAGAAACCTACATGGCAATCTAATTCTTATAAACATATCTTACCTCTTGTTAGGCCTCTCTCAGGACTCTCATTACAACTTGTCCTTTATACACTACTATATAGTAGGACACATGTGTCAGATGCTAGTGTCAATGAGGACTTAAGCACTAGATTTTGTGTCCAATAGGACATTAACGCCAAATGCTAGTGTCTAGTAGGACACGCGTGCCAAATTCTAGTGTCTAAAGCTAAGTGATAGTGTCCAATGTTTCTCAACAATCAAATTTCTTATGTTTATCCTAGTTCCCATTTCTAGGTTGGCCTTAATGTGAAATTATATCCCATGGAAAGGTATAAAAGTGAATAAAACACTATCATTTTATAAACTTGGCAACATTGGAAATTATCTAGCTTCTACTTGGAAATAGCAAGAAACATTTGATCTTCATCTCCAAGTATCTAACAAAATTGTCCTATACTTCCCTAAATCAAGAGTAGACATCATCAACAAGCCCGAAATAGATATAAAGCACTCCACGCTCTTCCAAGATAATCCCAGGTTGATTTAAAAGAACTCTAAAGTCTTATCAAGTATTATCATGCACATATACACCAAAGGACATGTCAAGGGTTTCTATTTAACAAGTATTATACTTACACACTTTTCTTCAAAACTTTACTGTATCACTCTATCTATTACAAAGGATAAATTATATCTATAGTTACACAATTTATTAGTTTTGAGGCACAAAAAAAAATATAAGTGGAAAAATTTCTAGATTGCATTCAAATTTACAAGAGAACTAGGAGAAATACATGGAGTATGAACCCCTCGTTTGGGAAATGTAGTGCAATGTTTGGTCCAAATCAACAAAGGGGTTAGCCACCAAGGGTAGTCCAACTCCACCACACACAAAAATATTGTTTGTTATCTAATGATGTGCTTGAAGTGTCAGTATGAGAATTGTGGTTTTGATCACATAGGTGCATGCACACAGATTCTAACAAGTAGTGAAAGTATATGAAGGATATATAATCAGTGATGGACAACCCAATTTGACCAAAAGTTGAAAATTAGTGCCAGACAATAGTGTGAAACATGAAAATAATATCTAGTGTTATTGTCCAACAAGGTTTTAGGGTTTAGAGTCCAAGAAGAAGAAATTTCAACCCAATTACAATATATTTTCTCTAATTATATATCTGAAACATTTGTGAGACATCTAGAAAGCCAATTCAATCTATCTTCTTGTTTATTACTATATTTTCGCACATGCTTAGTTAAAAATATTTATTTATTACATTTATATGTTTTGTTAGATCTTATTGTCATCATATTTACTCAAAAAATCTGATTGAGCATTAGTCTCTAGATTTATAACCTAATTGGGATATTAACCCCTTTCTATATTCTAATTTGGGTTATATCAAATCCATAGTAGACTTTTAAGTATAATCTCTATCAAACCTTTAATACTATTAATACCTTATAAGTATACTTTTTAATGTAAGAAGAGTAATGATGTGTGTTCTATTGAAATAAAGGACAACAATGACGTGTATTGATCCAGGGACCATGAGGAGACTTGGTGGATAACATTCTAAATATGAATTTAGATGTGGTTCAAGCAAAAAACATATTATGTGAAATGGTACATGTTGCAATATATACAAGTGCTTTTATATAACAAAGAATAATGATAAGTAATTAAGAACATCATATGTAGAATCATAATTTACAAATTTATGTAATATAAAGTCATATGTGAGATTTGAAAGGTCAAATTAAGATGTTTATGTAATTTGACTCTAGTGTATCTTATAAGAATAAAAGAATGCCTTAATATTCAATCAAGGAATATGAAGTGTTTCTTAAATGGTTACAATTATTGGCATGTGTATGCTGAATTTTCATTGATGTCAAAGGAATATCAATGAAAAATAAACATTCAAGAGAAATAGAGGGATCTTATGATGAATTAGACAAGGAAGAACAAGGTAGTGGCTTGAGAACACTTGATGAAGCACATACTTCTAGAGAAGCTAGTGACAAGTACAAGAAAGGTGATGATGTGAGAACACACCATGATGATTTCAGGAATTGTATATCATTTATATGAGGTGGAATAATGGTCAGAAGGATGAATACAAAAGCGCATGAGGTGAATTTTTCAAATTAGCTCAATTTAGGATGCCAAATCCTAAGACCTAGGTAGCAAAGTGACTTGGAAAGGTGAAGTAAAGGCACAAGGATATTGGTGAATCATGGTAAAGGTATGAAACACATAATGGGGCATGTTCAATGGGATACATGATGAATTAAAATTTAGATATGGTGAGTTGCAGTGTAAATTAGCCCAAATTGGCCTAGTTCAGGCACCCAACATGAGGGTATGAAGCAAAATGAACTGAATAAAGAAAATAAAATCATGGGAAATGTGTAGTTACTTTTCCAAGAGTCCTAAAATGAAGTTTTAGGTCATAATTAAATAGTTAAAGGCATGGTTAGGGTCATTGGTGTGACTACCTTTTGGGACAATCAATTTTAACATGCACAAATGAGATTGGATTGGAAGTTTCATAGTGAACCAGGATAAAGTGGATATTTTATATCATGTAGGAGGTATTAGTGAAGTTGTGGAAAAAAAAATAGGACCTGAGGAGGAGTTTTGTGCAAGATGTTGCATTTTTACTAAAACTGGGTCAAGCAAAGTATGTTCAAATAGCACCCTGACTTGTTAGTAGTCAAGAGAAATTTTGGAGCCTTCTTCGGATAAATTATAAGATAATTTTTTTAATATTATTTGGATAAAAATATATTTCAAAAGGTCTGAGGTCAAATGGATGAGAAACAAGAAATTTCTATCCATTTTTGTGGACCTGTCCTAAGCCTCCTCGAACCCAGTTAAATCGGTATGGAGAAAATTATTTGGTTGAGTCTCCAAATGAAGTTTTATTTCTTTCTTATAAATGTTATCATGTGTATAATTAATGATAGGATATTTTCATGGAGGTTTGAGCTCATGAAACCTAGTGGACCCCAGAACAAATCTGTTTTTTGTTTAAGTCTTTAGTGTACAATTTTTTTTTTTTGTAAAGGAACCTATGTTCAAATTTTTTTTGGATGATGATGGGGATGTTTAATTTCAGTTCATTAAGTTTTCTTGGTCAGTTATTTAGGTAAATTTTTTATTTCAAGTGCATCTTCATTCCTAACGTTGAGAAGGCTAAGAATGTAAAAACTAGTCTTTGTGCTTGAGAAGTAAATGTGATTTTTTCCAATATAGTGCTTGCAAATTATGGTTTGAAAGTGAATTATAGGTAATTTCAAAATTTTTTAATTGATTAGTTTAAAATTAAAGTTAATTTTAAGTGTTTGAAGTCATGCAAATCAAGACTAGTTTTGGGTGTTTTGAAACCAGTTTTGTGTGTCTCTGAAATACAAGAGTTTTTGGCATGTATAACTTGAGATGAAGCTTGTTTTAAGCATAATGAGTTGAATAAGGGTGATTTATCTCAAAAAAGGTGATTTAGAAGCCATGAATGTATGAGTAAGTGCATGGAAATTCTTGCTTTGTGAAGGTAAACATTCTAAGTTTTGAACCCCTGTTGATTTCTTGTCAAAGTCTGCAAATTCTATATTTTTTTAAAGTGATGAATCTTTCCTTTATAATAAAGGTTGTCTACATATCATGATACATAATATAATTTCTTTATAATAGTTTGAAGTTGCATGCATAACTGATTAGGAGAGGATCTTTGTGACTGTAATTTTCCAGTCCTCCATTGCTAAGTACGAGAGCTCAAACAAAGTCCTAACAAGAAAGGGCAAGTGCAAATATGTTTCAAGGAAATATAATTATAGATGGAGTTATAATTAATGATCATACATGACCAAGACAATTAATAAAATATTCCTCTCACTACAAGATAAAAAGGTATGTTAAGGAGAATAGAATAAGACAGGTGTGACAGTTTTGGAAGATTTGACATGTCTAAGTTAGAATCTTGGAAATTGTAACTGAATGTTATGACATGTTTTATTGTATTCCATAGGTGCATGAAGAAACTGGCATCTGACCTTCTGAAAATGCAATCATTGCACATTGATAGTTTTGTAATGTTATTTAGTCATTTCTTGTACATATGGAAAGGTGAAGACATTGAAAAGATATTGAAGTTGAAGAGAAAAGGACGTGTGCATGAGTTATTATTGTTTATAAAAAGTGAATTTTTGGGTATGGATGGTTGGTTGAAAACATGGAAAATTTGTTGATATAGAAAGGACTGTAAATAAAGCAAGTAGGCTAGTTAAGTGAAGAGGAACAAAACATAAGTATGAAGAACATGTGAATATGTTTTGAAGGAGATCAAGGACCTAAAAAAGAGATGGACCAAGGAGAGAAACAATTTCCTTTGTGACTAAAAACTTTGTAGAAGATTGTACACATAAGAAAGTGAATTCTTGAAGAGATAGTTCAAGGAAAGGAGCTAGACAAGAATGAGTGTGCAAAGAGGCCTTGTATGAAAAAGTTTTTTCAGCAAGAGAGGGGAATGAAAAGTTTTATGATCTGATTTTGAGATCACAACCTGTTGTATTAAGACAATTAACTAAGAAGTGATCAACCAGTATATGGAAGACTAAGTTGTAGCTTAGAAAGAGGGAGTTTAATATTCCTTGTGAGTTGTAGCTTACAAAAGAAACAAGTAGAATCCTAGTTGAAGTTTTAGGAGTTGTAACTTCCAAGTAAGTAGATGCTTACAGAAGGTTAAGCAGTAGCTTGACCAAAATTTGGGGTTGTAGCCTCAAGTTGAGTAGTTTCTTAATAGTGAAATCATTGTAACTATAAGAGGATAATCTTTCCAAGCTAGTTCTTTGGTTTCAGTGGGTTTTTATTCCTTCAAGGGTTTCCCACATTAAAATTGGTGTTCATGTGTGTGTGTGTGTGTTTGTATTTCTCTCTTTGTTTGAATGTTCATACTTCATCTTAGTTAAGATAATTTAATTTTGTATGGTTGAAGAATTGTAAATTAATTCAAAAGTTTGAACAATTACTAATTCACCCTCTTCTCAGTGTTTGGGATTTCCAACAACAACTGCTTCATAAATAATCATCACCTATTTTTGGTGTTACATGGGACCGCATGATATAGTACTCACATTGTAGAGATACAAAACTAGGTAATGCCATAAATAAGAGTTAAGATCTCACAAAGGACACACATGGTGTGCAATATGATAAATAACCTAATGTGAAGTCAATTCATGATACAGAGAAACAATGTGGTGTTATGAACCAATTAAATGTCTTATAATAAAGATAAAGAGTTACGTTTGATCCTTAAATGACTGAATTTTAACAATAAACAGATCACTATGCTTGTGAAAATGAATGACAGATGTACTAAGTCCTTTTTTACCAATATAATGTGGAAGGATTAAACACTACTATACTACAAAATTGAGAAAAGAGAGATAAACAAGACAAGATTTATCATGGAGAAACCCAATGTGGGAAAAATTCCAGTGGGTATGCAAATTTACTTCCCTTCCACAATGTAAATCTCCAATAATACAAAGTCCTACCAACAATTGGCCTTCAAGAAGGATTCAAAATCCTTCTAATTATATTTTATTGTTCACAACTTCTCAAAAAATGAAGAACTCACTCCTAATGAACAAAACAAGAAATAAATACAACTCATCTTTTCTCACACTATAATTCACTCAAAATCACTTACTAGAATGAATAATTGAAGTTTTATTTATAGTTGCTCTGTCCAAGGATGCATGGAAAGGAGAAACAAATTGTTTTGGGAAGCTTAAACATTTACAACTGTTGAGATCCCAAATTATGGACCTGTCTCGCACAGGACCATCACTGAACGTAGATTTGTAGTTTAGTAGCCGCTGTCGTGATTATGTAATCACAACTTTGTGTAGAGCGGCAGTTACGTAATTTTCGGGATGGTTACGTAACCGTCACCTGTAAAATTTCCCTAACAAAACAATTATGATCTAAATTATCATTAAAAGGTGTTTGGATCACCCCCAACCCGACTAGACCATGTCCCAAAGGAAGAATATGCTGAGAATATGTAGAGAAAGAATCAAATATGGAAAATATATAGAATTGGGCATTTCTAGATCCATTTTTTGATCATATCTCCCTAATCTGAGGATTTTAAGTCCCTAAAAGCTTCATGGATTGATGAGGTGAGGAAATTTCTTCCCCACATCCTCTCTAGAATACAACTTGGCTTTGGTAGGAAATTGAACTTTCAACCCAATCAACTACCTGTCCTGCATTCCTCTCCGTGTCTTCCTCTCTTTCCACTGTAAGACCACATCTTCCTCCAGTGCTAGCTAGTTGTCTGAAGCAAGATCCTCAATATACGGAAGCAACACTCCCTCTTCTTCTTCATCCAACATGGAATTCTTAAAGAGACATAAATTTTCAACGTTCAAAACTGAGTAAATCCTCATATAAGGAGGCAGGTCTAAGAGAAATGCATTTTTACCCACTTTTTCTAAAATATTAAATGGGCCATATTAAAGAGGCTTGAGTTTCTTAGATTTTCCATGTTGCTTATCCCTACTCAAGTATAACCATACATTGTCTCCAACAAGAAAGGAATGCTCAGTCCTATGTTGATCATTTCATGCTTTGTACCTGGCTTATGGCTCTGTCAACCTCTCTTATACTTGAAGGTGTATCTGTTGAATTTTCTCAATGAACTTCTCAGCTTTGTGGACCTCCAGTTCCACTTTTCCATTGTTTCTGTATGGTAATCTCATAACAACATCAAAAGCACTCTTAGTAAAATAGCCAAAACATGTTTTAAAAGGAGTCTTACTAGTCAAAGCATGAACTGCCATATTATAAGAATGTTGGATATACACCAAGTTCTCATCCTAAGTCCTCGGATGTTTCCTATTGTACCCTCTCAAGATTTGGACAAAGGTACAGTTCACCACTTCTATTTGACCATCTATTTGTGGATGAAAGGCAATAGGCCTCTTCATTTTTGTATCCATCTTGTCCCATAAAGTAGACTAAAATTTTCCTACAAATTGTGAGTCCTTGTCTGACACAATAGAATCAGGTAAACCAAAGTGAACCCACACATTAGAATAAAGTAACTCAGCTACATCATTGGATTTAATGGTCTTCCTGCAAGGAATTAGAATACATATATTCCTAAATCAGTCTACTATCACAAAAATATAATCATGACCTTTCTTGGAGGTAGGTAAACTACCCACAAAATCCACAGAGATACTCTCCCATAGTTAGGAAGGGACTGGAAACAACACATATAACCCCAAATTATTTTTATTAGAATTTTTTCTACTACATAAAACACAACCCTTGATGAATTTAGCAACTTTTGCTTACATGTTTTGCCAATAAACATTCCTCTGTAAGTGTGCTACAGTCTTTGTCACACCAAAGTCATCAACTACCTTGGAAGTGTGTGCTTCTCTCATCAATTGCACTCAGTCCCCCTTAGGCACACAAAATTTCTCATTCTTGATATTATAATATTTAGGAATGAGAGGGGAGTTGAATCAATCCTTACTCAAAAATTTCAACTCTTGTTCCAAGCTTATCCAATAGTGCATTCCATGAGTTCAACACAACTAAAATGAGAGCAATGAAATAAAAGAGATCGAAATAAGCACACACACAAAAAGGACACCTCATGTAAGTGGGAAACCCATGAAAATGGGAGAAAACCCATTGAAATCATAGAACTATAAGGGATAACTATCCCTAGATTACACTGACCTATTTAGTTGAGCCACCACTCAACAAGGAACTACAACCCATGGTTTAGCCTAGCTACCACTAGAAAAGGAAATACAATCCCTCTTGGCCAAAGCTACAACTTAGACCCATTTAGCAAGCTACAAATTGAAAGGAAACTATAAATACCTGAAAATATGAATCAACCACTCGATTTACAATAATTTTACCATTTACAAATGCATGTTACTTAGCTCAACAAATATGGTCACTCTATTAACTCTTCTCTCTTTCTCTATCTCGCCCCTTTACACAATGAAATTCTCACACATATTATGATATCTCATTTTAACTCAGATTGAAACTTTATCAGAATATACAATCGTAAATTATTTCACACAAAACACTCTCAAGAATCATCTAAGTCAAAGCTTGATCTCTGTTGCACCTTGATCTTCCATGGCTGCTCCTATCTTTGATTTTTGAACTTTTTGCTCGTGTATTTTACAACCTGCATGTATGGACCTATTCTCACACTTTTTCTCCAATTTTTAACATGATAATTTAACTTACTACAGCTCAAAAAATTCGTTCATATGAAGGAGAAAACACCAAAAACAAAATTGCCAAGAAATAATCATTACACATTTGACAATTTCAGTTATGAACTCTCTTCCATTCTTGGCCTTTAAAATGTAACTCTTGACTTCTCCTCTGATTATGAAGAGTAATATGATATTACTTAATTAAAGTGACATCTTAACCACCTGAAAAACTTGGAATATCTTACTTAAATGACCTATGCAAACTGACTTGTAACTGTCATGTCAGTTTTGTCCTCTAGTTCACAAATGAGACCGCCTTTGTTTTTAGCTCCTAAAATTTTCCAAATGATTTACAACTTTGTGTGCACATAGAAAGGGGTCCCAAAAGTCCAAACAACTCATAAACATGTCAATAATCTTGACACATCATCAAAAATTAGCAAGAATATTCCTTGGTGTCCTCAAATCAACATCTATAAAATACAACCTTGAAGAACATGCTAATTGAAGTGCTTCAAATCACCTTCAGAAGAAAAACCATATACCAAATTTAATCTTGGGAAGTATAATTTCATGAAATAAAATAAATAATAGATAATTCAAATCATAAGTCATCCAAAAACACCTTTCCCCAAAACTTGCCTGGTTGGTTTCTAGGTCTCATAATTTTGGTCTGCCAAACTTGAGCTGATTCACACCTCAAATATTCATCTCATGGGGAAAGTAACATATAAATGGAAATATATTGAAGTATACTAACTCAAAAAATCATTTTAATGCTCCAATTCATGTCATAATGCCTTCAAAAACTTGAAACTCAGAGATTGGTCTAGCTGATCTTGAGAGTTCAAAAACTAGTCTTCCATGGAACATGTACAAACACATTCAAAAAACTTCTCATTGATTTCTATCATCTTGTAAAATTCAAATGAGATGTATATAATTTTTTTAATTACTTATAACCATAGTTCACATGGAGAAACACTCACCTTCATACCCATTCCGACATGCTTCTCAATAGGCCTAATAGGGCAGTTTTTGTTCAATCACCTTTAAGCAAGACACAACCTTTCCAGAACAAACCATGCACTTCAACACATCATATAACACATAACAATAATGATCAAGGAAAGAAACACCATCAATTTAATGCAATTCAACATGGCCACCTTCATTCTCCTTTAGTAGCTTCTCAAAACATGCTCCTTTTGTTGGTAAAATCAAATATGTAACCATAATCCCCATTTTCTCCAAATAATTAATCCAAGTGAATTATTTAAGTTGAATGAAACATTACCAAAATCATCCAATTAAAATTTGAGCAGGGTTTCCTTTGCAAGATTCTCATGTGCATTGAAATCTTCACAAAACACCTATTTTCTAGTGGCGCCCACAAAGCATCATGAAATAAAAATCTCATGGAAATGTACCTTGAGAATTATTATACATGTAAAAATATGTTTCCAAGAACAAAAATTGAGTTAATACACCTACCCAACTCAATTTTCCAAAACTGGTCCAAACCGGGGTTTGGAGGGTTTCAAACATGCTCACAAAAATGGATAGAAATTCTAAAATACTCAACCAATTACTAAAATAATTTTTTCACCATGTTTTTATCTAAATTTAATCCATTTTTTTCTCTTATTATTTATCCAAAGAATTCTCCACAATTTTTCTTGACTGTTGAGAAGTTTGGTGCTCAATTTGCATACCTTGAAAAACCCGGTTTTGGAAAAACTTGCACAACTTGCAAAATATAAATCCTCGTCTTCTGAAATTTTGATCACACATTAAGGACACATAATTATAACACCTCCAAGTGATATTTTTTGTCTGGTTAATCTTTAATTTTTCCATACCATCTCATCTAGGTTCCCTTTGGTATCTTATTCTCAACATTTGTACTATGTTGACCTGTAGAAGTGCCCAAAACACCTCAATAATTATATGTGAATATTTTTACAAACCATATATCATATTTCCATGCTCAAATTTTTTTTTTTTTTCATCATCACATCTTGGGTCAACATTTCACTCCTTGCTTGCTTATGGATTCGCTTAAGAAAGCCCTATACTGACTTATTTCATCTTCATGCACTTGGTTTGTTTCTTGTAGCTCTTTCTACACCACCTGTTCCACCTCATAGTGATCTAAATATTTTTTCCCTTCTTTGATTTGAATGAATCATCATGTTTTCTTGATTTACTCCATGAACTTACACTAGGCCAAGGCCTAGAATGACTTGACTTGACCTATACACTTGATGACTAGACAATGTTTGACCTTCACACCACCTTTGGCAGATTCAAGCCATAATCCTAAATCACCTAGACCAATGTGACATCAATGTAATTGACATCAATGACAACACAAGTGACACACACTTCTAACAAACTCCCCTTTTTCATTGATGGCAACCATCCTAGAAACATTTATGGAAATCGTGAATGCACACACCCTTAGATAACCTCATTTGCATGTTTCTTGGAACACTTCTCCCCCTCTGAAATCTATGAAAAAGGTATGCATGGACTTGACATGGAAACTAATGAATCATAATGACAACCAAGCTCATCAACACAAGAGAAAGACAACTTACATGAACATAGCTCTCCCTTAGTTTAGGCTATCCAACTTTGTCCTTAACTACTTTGTTAGTATTTATAAGATTATTTAAGTGGTCTAGTAGTTTTCTTAGTCAAGAATCATGCTTTCCCTTCGAGTGGCCACACTAACATCATTCTATTGTTCATTTTGAGTCTCTTGACACATTGAAAACTTGATTGAAGACTAGCTTCAACTCTCTTATGTAGTGCCCACATTTTTATAGCTCCAGTTATCTGTTGGTTCCTTTATTTCTAGACATATTTTGATCGAGACTCTGATGACTTTAGGACATTTTACTATGATATTTTATCCTCATGGACATTATGGTATTTTGTGCGCATAACGCCAATTGGACTAGATTCGTATACTGATATATTTCTTATGATGTTGATGACACTAGCAGGGTTATATGGTATATTTATTGATTAGATGTTAGTCTCTTGTGGTTGATTTGATTAATGATATAGTGTTTTGATTTAATGAAGGTAATTTTTATGCTAACCTAAGTGTATGTCGTTGCAATTTTATTTGTGGATGATTCATGGAAAACTATGTGGATAATTGTATGCATTGCACTATCAATTGTAAATTATGTTCGGACATTATAAGTTTGATTGATATTGTGATGTTTAGATGATATTTATTATATTGAACAGATGCGGTTAATGTGTGCAATGAGTGTGTAGGTGACATGTATAGGAGAGCATGGGTTTTAGGGCAGCTACGCAATTGTGCACAAGTCGGCCCCACGGGCTGAGTCCTAACCATGCTAAATGTTTGAAGCCTTAGTTTATATGTATTTAATTGGGCACCATGGGTGAACCCCCTCAATTGTAATGTATTATTGTTTTATAAAATTAATTAGGTTTAGGGTGTGTTTTATTAAAGTAAACTAGCTTAGGGGTTTTAATGATCTTATCTTAAGTTAAGTGTTGGTTTTGGGAAGTGTGTGTGTGTTGGTAGAAGGGATTGGGGACCAGCATGTGAACCTTGGGTGGACCCCACACCCTCTACCCTTGTGCCCAAGCATGCCAAACCCGAAATTGGTTTATTTTGGGTATATTTTAGGGACCCCTTTTGAGTTTGGGGTTTTTTCTTAACATGAAAATGGGCCCTTGGACCCTACCTAATAGGTAGGGGGGCCTATTTCCAAGGTTTGGAGGGAGTTTCCCTCCCATTTTTTCCCTCTTTAGTCACCATCCATGTAAGATGGTTGGGTTGTGTGTAATTGTTAAAAGTTGCTCCACTTTGTTTTATTAATAGTTTTTGGTAATTTTGGGTGAAAAGGGATAAAAGGTGAGTTTACTCTTACTTATTTAGTTTTTGGAATCTTTGACTCTTGAGAGGAGAAGGGTGTGACACTTGTCACTTTCTCATTGGTGAGGAAACTTTTGGGTTCCTCTTTTTATTCTTCCTCATGTGGAAGGAATGGGTCTTCTTGGTTCATTTTTTTTGGAGCACTTGGAGAAATTTTGGGAGCTTGGAGGGGAGCTTTGACAAAGGGGAAAAACTTAGAGTCTTGGAAAGCATTATAGAGGTAGGGTTCTTAACCTTCTTCTTCTTAGTTGTGCTTATCTTGTATGTATGCTTGATCAATGAAATAATGTGTGTGAAATATGTGTTGAGAAGTGTATGATGAATGTAGTTGTTGTTTGTTCTTGTGGTTTTCTTGTTTTCTCTGTACCATCATTTGGATTGATGGTTTTTGGAGAATGTAGGGGAAGAGAGAGGGATTTCCCTCTCAAACCTCATGGTTGTTAGTCAAGCCATGAAGGTCCCTTCTCATCCCCTCATATGGTTTGAGGTGGGAGAAAGGTTCATATGGCTTGAACCTTTCCCCATTCTTGGTGAGGGAAACCCTCTTGGGTTTGAAAATCCTCCCAAGAAGGATTTCTATAGCATAAGGAGGAATAAGGAGGATGAATGATTAGGAGGTATAAGAAGTTTTGTATATATATATTTATTGGTGCTCCTATGGTTGGACACCTTGATTTGGGCATCCTTCTTCCTCTCTTTGCCCCTTGTGAGGTTGGCATTGTTATCCTCGTGTTGTTGTTTTCATATGTAGTAAGTGGTTAAATGGTTTTATGTTGTCTTGTTGTGTGTAAACCCCCTCTATACTTGTGCACATTGTGGAAGCTAGTTCCTCTCTCCCATGGGCTTGGGGAGGCTAGCATGACTTCCAACCATGGAAAGGCATGTGATGATGCCTATTGGTTGGGTGGTAAACAAGCCATGTTTCTCTTGGAGTTGGATTCTTGTAGGAGTATTGGAGTTGGAGCTCATGTTGGAGATAGTTGAAGCCTCTTGCCATCTTGGTCATCCTCATCTTTTGTGGGCATTACCATTCATGTTGTAAATAAATGTGGCTTGTAAAGTTTCACATTCTTGTATATAACCATTTTGTACTTATTATTTCTTGAAAACATTGGTCATCACAAAGAAAGTTTCTATTTTATAGTTGCAAGCATCTTGTAAAATTGTCATTTGAATTTATAGTGAAACCAAGAAATTTTTATTTTCAATGCCTTCATTTGGAAAGATTTGTTGTTTAGAAATATACAATATAGATGTGCATTACATATAAAATCTGAAAGTTTAGTGTGCTTGCATTTCAAAAAAAAAATATGGCATTACATTTGGTATCAGAGCCGTGGTTCAAACACACGAACTCTTTGGGTAATTTTGGTTTTATTTTATTCTTATTGTTTTGTTAAAAAAGTAATAAATGTTGTAGAAATTTAAAATACTATTTAGTCATTTCATTTGAAGGAATTTTAGTTGTTAC
This sequence comes from Taxus chinensis, assembly GCA_019776745.2. Classification (NCBI taxonomy): domain Eukaryota; kingdom Viridiplantae; phylum Streptophyta; class Pinopsida; order Cupressales; family Taxaceae; genus Taxus; species Taxus chinensis. The sequence continues at coordinate 552,939,034 of CM034156.1, read as the reverse complement.
ATGGAGATTGATATTAGCATTGGAAGGAAATATTATTATTTTGAAATTTATCTCCCTTTTGTAAACTATTATAGATCAAGATATTAATTGAAATCAGATTTAAATGCATTCATATCTCTATATGATTTTTTTTTAGAAATTTGATTTATTGGAAAACTTAAAAGTTGTATCCTTCGTAAGACTCACAAAAAAAAAAGATTTTTAATCCATTATTTTACAACTTGTAACTATTTTCTTTTCTTAAAATGTGATTTTGAATATATTGAAAATATATCTAATATAATTGTACAAAAAGATATTCATTATTTATTATATATTGTTTTTAGTCATATATTTTCATTGTGATATTCTACAATTTATTATACCTAATATTAAACTAAATACACACACACACACACACACACACACACACACACACACACACACACACACACACATGTATATAATGTAATATTAAACATAAAATAAAGATAAATATAAATTAATATATTACTTGATTATAAGCATGTATATAACAAAAGAACAAAGATATTAAACCAAAAAAAAAAAATTAAAAAATACATATATATATTCGTTGTTTTATATTAAGATTTTTTTAAAAAAAATTAAAAAAATTAAAAAAATTAAAAAAATTAAAAAAAAACAGACTGTTTGGGGGCCAAAACCCCCAAACTTCCCCCTTGCGCTGCCCAGCACTGTTCCCCCCGGAACTCCCGCAGCCCCCAACGGACCTCCCCAGACCCCTCTACCCTGCGACCCCTCCCCGCAGCCCCAACGAACCCCCTGCCCCCTGTTCCCTGTCCCCGTCCCCCGCCCGGACCCTGTCACCCTGTTCCGTGTCCCCATCCCCCGCCCAGACCCTGCCCCCGCGCACAGACCAGCCCACCGCACACCAACCGCGCCCCCGCGCATAGACCATGCCCCCCCCCCCCAAAACCATGTCCCCAACGGATCCCCCAAACCCTGCCCCGTGCATAGTCTGTGCCCCCTGCACTGTCCGTGCCACGCGACCCCACCCCCTGTGCACGCCGACCTCTCACCTTCCAACAACACAAAAAAATAAAATAATAATTTATATATATATATATATATATATATATATCCATTCGAAATCCGAGTTTTTCCTTCATAAGTTTTTTTTTTTTTTTAAAAGAAAACATACATGGATTTCAAAAAAAAAAAAAAAAAAAGGGGAGACTCCATGAAGCCAATCTTCCCTAGTCCCTCCACCTGCATAAAGAGAAAACAAGGAAAACAAAATAAGAGAAATATGAGAGAAGAATAAACAAAATGAATGAACAAAGGAATGAAAAGGAAAATAAAAATACCATAGAGAAATCTAGGGAAAAACTTTAGGGTAAGTTTGAAATCAAAGGCCAATATTTGTTTTATCCAAGGGCTCTCTTTAAACCCTACACCCTTTAAGTCATGATCTTTTATGGGAATGTAAAATAACTTATATGGTGTCTATGGGTAAAATAAATTAAAAGGGGGGGGGGAAACAAATTAAATTAAAAGGGGTGTGTGGCAAAATTAATTAAAAGTGGGAAGACTAATTATTTACAAAAAGTGTAAAATTTTTATTTATAACCCTAAGGAGATTAATAGATTAAAATAATTAAATTATTGTGGGATGGTATTAATTTATTTCAGGAAAGAAATAAATAAAATTAATTAATTAATTAATTAATAATTATTATAAATTAATTATTAATGGGTAGGGGCATTGCTTCTGGTGTTATAATGATAATAACAATAATAATAATAATAAAAATAATAAAAATAATGATAAAATAACGCTTCCAACAAACGTTTAGAAAGTGTATAAAACATTTTTTTTACCTCGGGTTCAGGATGGCACCCAAGAGGGGACACTCAGCTCGAGGTTCAGGATGTAGTGCGCCTACGCGGGAGTCGCCGGCCCCCGATTTTGGGCCTCAGATATTGGAAACCCTGCAGCAGCTGATAGGTGTGGTACAGGAGCGTCTTCCACCACCGCAGGTGCCGAGAGAGGAGGACATTTAGTTAGGAGACGAGGAGTTGTTTGGTGAGGACGCACATCTAAAGCCACCTAAGTCATGACATTCTGAGATGAGAGAGGTCACGCAGCCCTTCCATCCTTGGCGAGAGGGTGGCCTCATTTTGTCACAGCCGTTCACATAGCCTTGAGGGACCTTTTGGAGATAAGTGACCCCTCTCACCTATTAGACCACATCGTCAGGATCGAGACACGGGCAGTGTGATTTGAGACCTTCTTCACCTACAGCCGCCTACGTTTACTGGTTCGACAGATGGCTTTGGGGCGGAGTCCTGGTTCCTTAGCTTGGATGGCTGCTTTGGCTTGCACTCTCATGAGAGCAACGTCAAAGCTAGGTTCGCCATACACCTCCTCCGAGACGCAGCAGGCGTTTGGTGGAGGAATGAGGAGCGAAAGCTCCATTTGACTTGGGATACAGTGACCTGGGAGTTATTCGAGGAGCGGTTTAGAGTCTGGTATATGTCAGAGTATTTTTTGTAGAAGAGGATTGATTAGTTTCACAACTTACGACAGGGTTCTGGCTCAGTGGCACAGTATGAGAGTAGGTTTTTGGATCTCTTGGAGTATGTAGACTACCTGCAAGACGAGAAGTTGCAGGTAAACAGGTTCATTCGGGGCCTGAATGCATATATAGCAGGAGCTGTTAGGATGTTATCTCCTCCCACGCTTGAGAAGGCTGTTGAGAAGGCCTACTTGGCTGAGGAGAATAGGACCAAGGCTCAGGAGCACAAAGAAAGGAACAAGAGCAAGTTCCAGGATAGGATTCAGGCATTCCAGAGTCAGCAAACACGAGGAGCAGTACCACCCCCTAGAGGAGGATTCTGGTCTTCTCCAGCAGCATCGAGAGCTCCTCCACACCCATCTCAGCAGACACAGCATCAGGGACACCAACATCAGAGGGGTAGACAGACTCAGAGCTTGCAGTGAGGTGGGTCTAGAGGTGGTTTTGGTGGATCTAGAGACAGGAGGCTAGGTACTCATCACTCACAGCCAGCCCGCTCGCAATAGTCTTCTAGGGTTGGACCGGCAGGTTCAGTTCGCCAGAGTACAGGAGGGACCCCATCTCAGCGGGGTACAGGAGGATGTTTTATTTGTGGGGCTCCAGATCATTATGTGTGTATGTGTCTACACAAGCCCACTACTACAGATATGCAGAGAGCTCCTAGATCCGAGCAGATGGTGGGTGACATGGGACGTGCCCATCGTGTGTATGCGGCGGTTGACAACCGCCAGGCTAAGCATCAGGCCACAGTCATTGAGATGACAGGTACTATCAGGGGTATTTTTGTCTTAGTACTTTTTGATTCAGGTGCTTCTGATTCTTTTATATCACCTTCTATAGTGGACCAGTGTGGGCTAGTGGTGGTTAGGCAGCTAGATAGTTAGCAGGTTCAGTTGGCCTCTGGGGCTAAACTTGCTGTGGACTCGTATGTGGAGAGTTGTGTACTCGATTTGGGAGTCTTATCCACTACGCTTGACCTACGAGTTATTCCTTTAAGATCCTATCAGGTAGTGTTGGGTATGGATTGGCTCGAGGCTCATCGAGCCAAGGTGGATTGTAGAGAGAAGGTCATTGAGTGTCAGGATGATTTGGGTAGTGCGGTTGTGATTTCAGGGATGCAAAGACCCATTTCCTTGTGCATGATCTTGGCTAAGCAACTCAAGCGGAGCATGCGTAAGGGTTGCCAGTTGTTTGCTATCACTATTAGTGATCATTTAGATAGTACTCCAGAGCATTCACCCCTTGATGATCACGCAATTTTGAGGGAGTATGCAGATGTGTTTCTAGGAGAGCTTCCAGGTTTACCACCTAGTAGAGAGGTGGATTTCACCATTGACTTAGTGCCTGGATCTGCACCAGTTTCTAGGGCACCCTATCATATGACGACTTCAGAGCTTCATGAGCTCAAGATTCAGTTAGAGGAGTTGTTAGACAAGGGTCTCATTCACCCTAGTGTATCTCCTTGGGGAGCGCCAGTCATATTTGTGAAGGAGAAGGATGGTTCTCTCAGGCTTTGTGTAGATTTCAGACAGCTCAATAAGGTCACAATAAAGAACCGTTATCCACTCCCCAGGATTGATGACTTGTTTAATCAAATGTGGGGAGCTAGCGTGTTCTCCAAAATCGATCTCAAGTCAGGATATCATCAGTTGCGCATTTCAGATGCAGACATTCATAAGACAGCGTTTCGTACACGTTACGGGCATTATGAGTTCACAGTGGTTCCATTTGGTTTGACCAATGCCCCAGCTGTCTTCATGAGCCTCATGAATGGAGTATTCAAGACATTTCTGGATCGCTTTGTTTTAGTGTTCCTTGATGACATATTGATTTATTCTCGTTCCGAGGAGGAACATGAGGAGCATTTGACGCAGGTACTTCAGGTTTTGAGAGAGCAAAAGTTGTATGGGAACTTGGAAAAATGCAACTTCTTTCAGAAAGAAATTCAGTACTTGGGTCATATCATATCAGGTGAGGGTATCTCCGTAGATCCCTCTAAGATTCAAGCTATCTTGGATTGGCCAGCACCCACCTCAGTCACTGAGGTGAGTAGCTTCATGGGTCTAGTAGGGTATTACCGCAGGTTTGTGCAGGACTTTTCTAGGATTTCTCACCCTATTACTTCTCTTCAGAGGAAAGGGAAGAAGTTTGATTGGTCAGAAAAATGTGAGTAAGCCTTTTAGTTGCTTAAGGAAAGGTTAACCACGGCGCCCATCTTAGCAGTTCCAGACCCGACAGAGGATTTTGTTGTTTGCACTAATGCATCACTAGAGGGTTTGGGAGCAGTTCTTATGCAGGAGCGTCGGGTTATTACTTTTGAGTCTCGTAAGCTCAAGGACTATGAGCTTAACTATCCTACTCATGACTTAGAGCTTGCAACAGTTGTTCATGCACTTGTGCATTGGCGACATTTCCTTTTGGGTAGACCTTTCATCTTGAGGACAGATCATTGTAGCTTGCGGCATATCTTCTCTAAGCCGAACCTCAACGCTCGTCAACGGCGTTAGATGAAGTTCCTTTGTGAGTATGACATGGAGGTGCAGTATATCAAGGGAAAGGAAAATGTTGTTGCAGATGCACTTAGTAGACGACGGCATGTGCTTGCTTCTTTGACACTGCAGTTAGATTTGAGAGGTAGGATACTTGAGCATCTTCCAGAGGACAGGTTTGATGAGGGTGCTAGGCAGATGTTGGATTCTCAGGGTTCTTTTGAGGGCAGATATTCAGGATGCATGCTAGAGTCAGATGGTTTGCTTCAGGTCCATAGGCGCATTTATGTGCCTAAGGTAGGTGATCTGCGTAGTTTCATCCTTACTGAGGCTCATCGAGCCCCATATGCAACACATTCAGGAGTGAAGAAGATGCATGCCGATTTGAGAGAGTTATATTATTGGTCGGGTCTTCGTCGAGACATAGCATATTTTGTAGCACGGTTTCTTGAGTGTTAGAGAGTCAAGGCAGAGCATTCTCATCCCGCAGGACTCTTATACCCTCATGATATTCTCGAGTGGAAATGGGATGTGATCTCCATGGATTTCATAGTAGGACTTTCTATGTCCTCTTATCTTCATGATGCCATTATGGTCACTGTGGATAAGTTGACCAAGGTTGATGCATTTCTCACTGACCAAGGTTACCTATAATGCACAGGCCATCACCAAAGTGTTCATGGAGGACATTCTTAGATTGCATGGGATTCTGAAGACGATCATCAATGATAGAGACACTATCTACACATCAGTTTTCTGGACTTCTTTTCAGGAGGCCTTGGGTACACAGATTAATTTCAGTTCGACATATCATCCAGAGACAGATGGGCAGACAAAGATGGTTAATCAGGTTCTTGAGGACATGTTGAGGATGTATGTGATGGACCAGCAGAAGAAGTGGGAGGATTATTTTCATTTAGTTGAGTTTGTATACAATAACAGTTATCATAGCTCCATTGGCATGGCTCCCTATCAGGCTTTGTATGGACAACCTTGCAAGACACCTTTGAGCTAGGATAGACTAGATGACAGGATTATTTTGGGGCCAGCTTACCTTCAGGATTTAGAGCAGCAGGTTGTTCTGATTCGGCAGCGTCTTGAGCAGGCTAGAGCATGCCAGAAGGCATATGCGAACACCAAGAGGATCGATTGTCACTTCTCAGTGGGTGACAAAGTCTTCTTGAGGGTTCATCCTCATAAGAGTCTGATCCATTATGGAAAGGGTTCTAAGCTATCGCCTCGTTTTGTGGGGACTTTTGATATTCTTGAGGTCATCGATCCAGTTTCCTATCGCCTAACTTTGCCACCATGCCTTGCACGGGCCCACGACATTTTTCATGTTTCTGTACTACGTAGATATGTACCAGATGTTTCTCATGTTTTGGATTGGTCGGCATTACAGGTAGAGGACGGAGGGTAGTGGAGATTGGAGCCCGTACGCATACTGGAGCACCGCAGGTTGGCCCTTCGGGGTCGAGATTTGGACCAGGTTAGAGTGCAGTGGGACCAATATGATGAGTCATCAGCTACCTGGGAGGATGCTACACCACTGAGGGCTAGATATCCCTATCTCTTCCAATGAATTCCAGGAGGAAGTCTAATTCTAGGAGAGGGGGATGTAGTGCCCACATTTTTATAGCTCCAGTTATCTGTTGGTTCCTTTATTCTAGACATGTTTTGATTAAGACTCTGATAGACTTTGGACATTTTACTATGATATTTTATCCTCATGGACATTATGGCATTTTGGGCGCATAACGCCAATTGGACTAGATTCGTATACTGATATATTTCTTATGATGTTGATGACACTAGTAGGGTTATATGGTATATTTATTGATTAGATGTTAGTCTCTTGTGGTTGATTTGATTAATGATATAGTGTTTTGGATTTAATGAAGGTAATTTTCATGCTAACCTAAGTGTATGTCGTTGCAATTTTATTTGTGGATGATTCATGGCAAACTATGTGGATAATTGTATGCATTGCACTATCAATTGTAAATTATGTTCGTACATTATAAGTTTGATTGATATTGTGATGTTTAGATGATGTTTATTATATTGCACAGATGCGGTTAATGTGTGCAATGAGTGTGCAGGTGACAGGTATAGGAGAGCATGGGTTTCAGGGAAGCTATGCAATTGTGCACAAGCGGCCCACAGGCTGAGTCCTAACCATGCTAAATGTTTGAGGCCTTAGATTAGATGTATTTAATTGGGCACCATGGGTGAACCCCCTCAATTGTAATGTAATTATTGTTTTGTAAAATTAATTAGGTTTAGGGTGTGTTTTATTAAGTAAACTAGCTTAGGGGTTTAATGATCTTATCTTAAGTTAAGTGCTGGTTTTGGGAAGTGTGTGTGTGTTGGTAGAAGGGATTGGGGACCACATGTGAACCTTGGGTGGACCCCACACCCTCTACCCTTGTGCCCAAGCATGCCAAACCCGAAATTGGGTTATTTTGGGTAATTTTAGGGACCCCTTTTGAGTTTGGGGGTTCCCTTAGCATGAAAATGGGCCCTTGGACCCTACCTAATAGGTAGGGGGGCCTATTTCCAAGGTTTGGAGGGAGTTTCCCTCCCATTTAGCCCTCTTTAGTCACCATCCATGTAAGATGGTTGGGTTGTGTGAAATTGTTAAAAGTTGCTCCACTTTGTTTTATTTTAGTTTTTGGTATTTTGGGTGAAAAGGGATAAAAGGTGAGTTTACTCTTACTTATTTGGTTTTTGGAATCTTTGACTCTTGAGAGGAGAGGAGGTGACACTTGTCACTTTCTCATTGGTGAGGAAACTTTTGGGTTCCTCTTTTTATTCTTCCTCATGTGGAAGGAATGGGTCTTCTTGGTTCATTTTTTTTGGAGCACTTGGAGAATTTTGGGAGCTTGGAGGGGAGCTTGGACAAAGGGGAAAATCTTAGAGTCTTGGAAAGCATTATAGAGGTAGGGTTCTTAACCTTCTTCTTCTTAGTTCTGCTTATCTTGTATGTATGCTTGATCAATGAAATAATGTGTGTGAAATATGTGTTGAGAAGTGTATGATGAATGTAGTTGTTGTTTGTTCTTGTGGTTTTCTTGTTTTCTCTCCACCATCATTTGGATTGATGGTTTTTGGAGAATGTAGGGGAAGAGAGAGGGATTTCCCTCTCAAACCTCATGGTTGTTGGTCAAGCCATGAAGGTCCCTTCTCATCCCCTCATATGGTTTGAGGTGGGAGAAAGGTTCATATGGCTTGAACCTTTCCCCATTCTTGGTGAGGAAACCCTCTTGGGTTTGAAAATCCTCCCAAGAAGGATTTCTATAGCATAAGGAGGAATAAGGAGGATGAATGATTAGGAGGTATAAGGAGTTTTGTATATATATATTTATTGGTGCTCCTATGGTTGGACACCTTGATTTGGGCATCCTTCTTCCTCTCTTCCCCCTTGTGAGGTTGGCATTGTTATCCTCATGTTGTTGTTTTCATATGTAGTAAGTGGTTAAATGGTTTTATGTTGTCTTGTTGTGTGTAAACCCCCTCTATACTTGTGCACATTGTGGAAGCTAGTTCCTCTCTCCCATGGGCTTGGGGGAGGCTAGCATGACTTCCAACCATGGAAAGGCATGTGATGATGCCTATTGGTTGGGTGGTAAACAAGCCATGTTTCTCTTGGAGTTGGATTCTTGTAGGAGTATTGGAGTTGGAGCTCATGTTGGAGATAGTTGAAGCCTCTTGCCATCTTGGCCATCCTCATCTTTTGTGGGCATTACCATTCATGTTGTAAATAAATGTGGCTTGTAAAGTTTCACATTCTTGTATATAACCATTTTGTACTTATTGTTTCTTGAAAACATTGGTCATCACAAAGAAAGTTTCTATTTTATAGTTGCAAGCAATCTTGTAAATTGTCATTTGAATTTATAATGAAACCAAGAACTTTTTATTTTCAATGCCTTCATTTGGAAAGATTTGTTGTTTAGAAATATGCAATATAGATGTGCATTACATATAAAATCTGAAAGTTTAGTGTGCTTGCATTTCAAAAAAAAAAATGGCATTACATCTTACTTCTAACATTGCACTCAGACCTATAAAAGTTTCTATCAAACATGTACCCTGATTTTAGTTCTCCTTGCATTATTTTGTGTCAATTCAACCAATGTTGCTAAAAAATTTTGTTCCTTATTACAATTATCATTTATGTTATCTTGTTAGTCTGTTTGAGGACTAGGTCACTTAATAGGCCTTCAAAAAGTTGTCTTTCATTTCTTTTTATATTCCTGACCTTTAGGATATTGTTACATAGTTTCATTTACCTGTGACATTTTGTAGAGTCTTCTTGTCATCATAAACACTTGTTTAGGCAACACCACTAGCTTCCCTTGTCCACAATATTCATCTCAGGTCTATAGATGTCTATTGGTTTATTTGTATGCTATTGTATACCTCTTTAGCACATAAATTACTCTGTAAGTCAACACACCTACAATAATTGTTAATGTTTACCTTATTTGTATGTAATATTATCTTTTCAAGCTTTCCACTTGCTCCCCATGCCTTTTATCTCCATCTTTTAGACCCTTTTAGATCTTGAGAAGAATGGTTTAGTAAGGACCTACTATCCTAATTGGTTCACTGTGGCTCTTTATCCCAAGTAAGTGGTTTCCAACCCAGGTAACTTGAACCAATTAGCTCTCAATATAGTAGTTTAGGCATTAATTTCATGCTCAAAGATTCGTAAATACACTAAACCCATTTCCAAATCGACTAACTCAGTCTCAAGGTTCAATGTCACTCCCCATGACTAATTTTTTTTTCTCTATGCTTGCTTAGTAGTTGATATACCAGTAGCTATTTAAAGTACCTAATAGTTCTTTCTTCTTCCTTAGGTTCTACCTTGAGACCTTGAATACTCCATTCACCTTGGTGGTTTCATCTTGTCTCCTTGACACCCCTATCATTGATTCACAATAGTTTGATGGCTTCCATTGAAGATTGATGCCATCTCTTTACTTCTTCTTTAAGTTTCTTGCTAACTATGTTCAGGATTGTTATCAAGTTTTCCCTTTTGAAGGTTTCTAAGGTCTTTTCACACCTCTGATGGAGTCTTACAATCTCTAACAACACCAATCCACCTTTTGATTATCACATTTATTCTCCCTGATTTCTCATACACTGTTTTCCACAAGTTTTAGACTTTCACAATCCTGAGTATAAGTCTACACATTCTAAGTTTTTATAATTTAGATCATGATTTGAGTTAACTAAAACTTAATATTCTATACCACCTTACATGAATGTCATTAACCTTCATCAGTTCACTTCCTCTTAACATTTCTTCAAGTTATCTTTACCTTTCACTATTTCTCCCCAAATATCAAAACTAACACAGTTAGTAGAAATTTGGACCAACTCGATGTCTTCTTTTCTTTTATATGATTTTATGTTTGTTTTATGGTTCTTGGTAACTTAGAATGACTCCTAGATTACTAATAACCTCATAGACTAATCAAGAAATAATATGTTAACTCTCCAAGTGGATCTTCCTCACAATCTCTCCACTATGTATACCTACCGTCTAAACTATATGGTTGATATTTTTCATTCAGTACTTGTCATTTTGAGTTTAAAAAATGAATCTTTACCTTCATTATGTCTTAAATCCTTCTTGAAAAATACCATGAAAAGGCCTTTAATGGAATTTCATGGCTTGATTCACCATTTAAGATACTAAATATATGCTTCCAACTTCTGAGCATTAAATTCACATGCACACCTACATGTTCACTAATAGATTGTCACCATAAAGTGGGAATTCAATAGTTTTTAAGGCTTCATGATGTATCCAAATACATGCTATCATTCTTATAATCAGTTATCAAGGGGGGTTACAAACTTCACTTTTCCTTTATTCTGTAATGAAAGGTCATACAAATTGCATATTTTCTCACAACTAGACCATACCTTTCTATGGATTTCCTTTTCAACCTATTCTAATTGTATTATTCTTCCCTCACTGTTTTAGATGAAAAATTGGGCTTCAACTTCTAGGTTTAAGTACCCCCTTCCCACTATAATACTTCCTTGATTGTACCTCTGCTTTGGAGGATGACTGCCATGCATGTTTGGCTTAAGAAACTGTCATGAGTTACTTGGGGATTGGTGATCCTTTTTCTCTAGTTCCTTATCCAACACATATGAAACCACCTCACAGATATTTCTCCAATGTTTTAACTTTCTTAACTTGAGAACTTTCTTCAAGACTCATTCCACTGTCTGTCCAAGTGAATTGTGCACAAGACTTGTCAACAAGAAATGATATACACCCCATTATGCTCTTGTATATTCACCCTGAGTGCTTAACACAAGTTCCTTATTTTTCTCAACCTCTCTTACTAGTGCATATACCAAGATTCCAATACTTAGTCCATTCACTATTTCATATTCCATAGTTCATTCACTATTTCATAGTCCATACTTCTTGTCATAGCTACTGTAAAGCATAAACCAACGTTAAAAAAAATTCAAATCTATTCAAGAGTCAACTGAGGTCGTTCTGTAATTCCTGGAGTGTTTCATGAGGTTCTAGATTGATAAAATTGAGAAATTTGGACAAAACCCCCTTTTTCTAGCTCTACAATAGTTGAACGAAAGAACAAAGGAAAACTGTCAAAGAAATATCTCTTATCTCTCGATGAAACCATCTAAAATTTTTTACATCTTTCTCGTACCCTAAATACATAGAAATGTACAAGTTTTAGAATTTTTTTCTGGGTAGAATTTGTGATTCGATCAAATTTCCTTTATAAACCCTAGGATCGGGATTTGGCTCACTGAGATAGCTCGAGAGCACTAAAAATTTGATTTCTTGAGCATTTTTGAATGAAATTTAAAAATTTAAAATGTTGTGTCTTTGTGAGAACCTAAGACACCTTCCTCATGCATTCAAATTCCCTGGAACACTTCAACTTATTCCGATAATTTAAAAAAAATCATGATTTAATGACAATTGTGATAGGGTCATCTAGATAAAAGGAGGATGATTTTGGGTTTGAGATGATGCATTGTCATGATTTATGGAAATGATTTGGGATTCCAAATCCTCATTTGAGCTTCAACTTCAGCTTAAACACTAATGCTTTGTCTTGAATTTACATACTACCCTGTTACAGAGAAGCACTAACTATGCTTTAGACCATATTGAGCTTTATAGACCTCACTTAGAATTCTATCCTATTCCAAATGACTTGAGATAAAAAAAAACATGATGGAAAGAACATTTTAATTTATTTCATACCATGAGAACATGTAAAAAGGGGTAGAAACCACATTTGCATTCTTAGTCTCATACTTCATGTCTTGAGCCTACAATGTAGTGTAAAAGCAAAGGAGAAATGTGATATTTTGTACTATATACTGGGGTCATTTTGAGCCTTGACCAAAACACTTTAATCTTGAAGAATAGGATCAATACATTTTCAACTTCAACATTTGTTATTAACACCTTCAAGATTGTAACTTTATATATCCTAACTGTAGCAACTTCACTTGTACACACTGTGAGGGCTTTGTACTGAACTTGGTAACCTTGGAAATCATTTACAACTTAAGGATCATGAAAAAGTATTTAAATAAAAAATTCCAAGCTTTAAATTTTATCATTCAAGTGATTTGAAGACACACAAACAACTTTTTCCATTGTTGACTCAGGAAAGTGCTTGAGAGTGAGAAGGACATGGCTCAAAAAGTGATCATAATTTTTTTAATACTTGTCCAAATTGCCCTCAAAAAAATTTGTCACACATCATGCTTGGTGTGTTATATAAAAAAATTCCATATATGATTTATCTGAAGGAAGTTCCATATTTTTTCTTGGGTGCTAAGAAGATAGACAACTTATTTTGCATTTTTTAAGAAGCCTGTTTTGTAAAAACTTACACAACTTTCACATACCTTTTCAGAACTTCATGAAATTTGGCATGAAGCACAAAAAATTACCCCTATAAATTATCCATGATCTTATTTTTCATAAATATGCATGTAATATTCAAACCTATCTCATTTTCATCAACCTGTAATGTCAATCCTCAGGGCTAACTTTGGTGAATTTTGAAATCTACCTCCAGGAGCTAAAAAAAGGACTTTTTGTTGCTCATATTTTCCTTATAAAATGTTAATGAGATATTTCTCATGCTTACCTAATCTTGTCATGACCTGCATTGGACTCTCATAACTCATTAGGCTCCAGAACTTGTTTGATGGAATTTTCCAACTTCTCCCAATGCCCACTGCTTCTCCAACCTATGTGCATCTTCAAGAAGCATAGTGAAGACATTCCATGCTCCTTGGAACACTAGAAAAACATGAACTCATCTGAGGAGTCCATTGAATCCATGTTTTCTTCCTTGTTCTTGCTTTTGCATTTTGAGCTTCTTGTGTACTATCTTGGGAAAGGATTTATGTCTTCATTTCTTGATTCTAAGTTCACCTTAGGATTCTCCACACCTGTACTATCCACACATTTAGCAAACATGAATTTTAACATTGTGGCTTGATTCAGGTTGATCTCATTTGCCTTGGTTTTCACCTTGTCTTTTCCTGAAAATACCAAGAAACCACTTGATTTACAATAATTTTACCATTTACAAACACAAGTTGCTTAACTCAACAAATATGGTCATTATATCAACTCTTCTCTCTTTCTCTCTCTCGCCCATTTACACAATGAAATTCTCACACATATTATGCTCTATCATTTTACCTCAGATTGAAAATTTATCAGTATATACAATCATAATTTATTGCACACAATTTACTCTTAAGAAATCATCTAATTCAAAGCTTGATCTCTGTTGCACCTTGATCTTCCATGGCTGATCCTATCTCTAATTTTTGAACTTTTTGCTCATATATTTTACAACCTGCATGTATAGAACTTTTTTCACACTTTTTATACACTTTTTCACATACTCATTCAACTTCCTACATCTCAAAAAATTCGTTCACATGAAGGAGAAAACACCAAAAATTTTTTTGCCAAGAAATAATCATTACACTGCTGACAATTTCAGCTATGAACTCTCTTCCATTCTTGGCATTTAGCATGTAACTCCTAACTTATCCTCTAATAATAAAGAGTAATATGATATTCCTGACTTAAAATTACATCTTAAAAACCTAAAGAACTTGGAATATTTTACACAACTGACCTCTGCAAATTGACTTGTAATTGTCATGTCAGTTTTGTCCTCTAGTGCACAAATGAGCTCACCTTTGTTTTTAGCTCCTAATTTGTCCAAAAAAGTTCAAACTTGGTGTTCACATATCAAGGCATCCCAAAAGTCCAACCAAATCATAAACAATTTCAATAATCTTGACACATCATCAAAAATTAGCAATAATATTCCTAGATGTCCTCAAATCAACATCTACAAAATACAATCCTGAAGAACATGCTAATTGAAGTTCTTACACTCACCTTCAGAAGATAAACAATATACTAAATTGAATCTTGGGAAGTATAATTTCATGAAATAAAATAAATAAGAGATCATTCAAATCATAAAAATTCATTTAAAAACACCTTTTCCCCAAAACTTGCATGGCTAGTTTCTAGGTCTCATAATTTTGGTCTACCAAACTTGAGTTGATTCACACCTCAAATATTAACCTCATGGGGAAATTAAACTATCAATAGAAATATAATGAATTATACTAATTCAAAAAATCATTTTCATGCTCCAATTCATGTCATAACGCCTTCAAAAACTTAAAACTCATAGATTGGTTTAGCTGATCTTGAGTTCAAAAAATTGTCTTCCATGCAACATGTCCAAACACATTCAAAACACTTCTCATGGATTCCTATCATCTTGGAAACTTAAAATTAGGTGTATATAATTTTTTCAAGCACTTCTAACCATAGGTCACATGGATAAACACTCACCTTCATACCCATTCAGACATGTTTCTCAATAGGCCTAACAAGGAAGTTTTGGTTCAATCACCTTTAAACAAGACACGCCATTTACAAACTAAAATATGAACTTCCACACATCATATGACACATAAAAAAATCATCAAGGTAAGAAACATCATCAATTCAATGAAATTCAATATGGTTACCTTCATTCTCCTTCACTAGCTTCTCAAAACAAGCTCCTTTTACCGGTAAGCTCAAATATGCAACAATTACTCCCATCTTTATACAAATGAGTAAAAAAAGTGACTTCCTAAATTTTAATAATAAATTACCAAAATAATCCACTTCAGAATTTACCAAGGGTTCCTTTACAATATTCCTATGCACTGAAATCTTCACAAAACACTTGTTTTCTAGTGGGGTCTTACCAAGTATCATGAATTCAAAATCTCATGGAAATGTATCCTAAGGATTAATCTACATGTTTAAATATGTTTCTAAGAAAATAAGTTGAGTTAAGGCACCCACCCAAATCAATTTTCCAAAACTGGTCCAAACTGGAGTTTGGAGGGTTTCAAGCATGCTCACAGAAATGGATAGAACTTCTAAAATACTCAACCAATCACACAAATATTATTTTTACACCATGCTTTTATCTAAGTTTAATAAATTCTTATCTCTTATGATTTATCTAAAGAATGCTCCACAAATTTTTCTTGACTGCTAAGAAGTTTGGTGCTCAATTTACATACCTTGGAAAACCCGGTTTTGGAAAAACTTACACAACTTGCAAAATATCAATCCTCAGATTATGAAATTTTTCTCACACCTTAATAACACATCTATTTAAAACATATAAGTAATAGTTTTCTTTTGTTCATCTTGAATATTTCCATCCCATCTCATCTATGTGCCCTTTGGTCTCTAATTCTTAGCAGTTGTATTATGATGACCTGTAGAAGTGCCCAAAAAACCTCAATAATTACCTTTGAATCTTTGTACACATCATATATCATCATTACATCCTCACACCATGTTGTGTTTGCATCACCACATCTTGGGTCAACATTTCACTCCTTGTTTGCTTGTGGATTGGCTTAAAAAAGCCTAATACTAACTTGTTTCAGCTTCATGCACCTGGTTTGTCTCTTGTAACTCTTTCTATACCTCCTTTTTCCACCTCACAGTGATCCAAATATTCTTTCCCTACTTTGGTTTGAGTGAATTCTTATTTTTTCTTGATTTACACCATGAACTTGCACTAGGCCAAGGCCTAGAATGACTTGACTTGTCCCATACACTTCATGACATGACCATGTTTTACCTTCATACCACCTTTGATAGATTCAAGATATACTCCTAAATCACCTAGACCATTGTGACATCAATGACAAATGACACAAGTGACACACACTTTCAACACTTATAGAGCAAACCATACTGGAAATAATATTCTCCTCTATGTGTAAATCCCTTGCTTGGAGGTTTCTACTAAAAAATCTCTGTAAAATCTAGATCCTTCTCATAAATTTTCCAATATGCTTCACACATAAAAGGATCAAGAAGAGTTAGCGTGCCCATAGCTGAAAGTAAAGAAGGTTTAGATAACATATTAGCTATCTTGTTAGTCACACCTTTCTTATATTTAATAAGCAAATGAAATTGTTGTAAAAAAAAACCCATCCATTTATAGTGTCTAACATGTTGAAGATTGTTTTGAGATTGCAGATATTGGAGAGGTTGATGATACATGTGAATGATAGTTTCCGTACCCATCAAATAATGTTTCCATTTCTTGGCTGCTTGAATAAGAGAATACAATTCTTTATCATATGTACAATAATTTAGAATTTCACCATGAAACAATTCAGAGTGATAACATATGGGCCTACCCCCTTGAAGAAATAAAACCCCCATAAGCATAATCACTAGAGTTGGTTTCCACCTTAAATGGTAGCTGCAAGTTAGGTAATGCCAAAACTAGAGCATGACTAATCTTATATTTAAATGACTCAAAAGTAATATGTTGTTTCTTACCCCAATTAAAAGCCTTACCCCATGTCGTCACCATAATTTAGTGGCATTGCTATGGATGAAAAAATTCTTAACGAAATTCCTCAAATACTAAACTGCACCAACAAATATCCTAGTCGTGGTCAAACTAGATGGTGTAGGCTGTCTGAATGGCCTTTATCTTTTCCAGATCAATCCTTAATTCTCCATCTCCAACCACATGCTCCAAAAAAGACAAGCAATTTTTATGCAAACTCACAATTATTTTACAAGCTGGTTCTCCTTAAGAATTTGCAAAACTTTATGCAAATGGTCAATATGCTCCTCAAATCTGCTAAAAAATAGAATGTCATCCAAGTACACAATAACAAAGGAATCAATAAATAGCCTTGTTACCTCATTCATCAATCTCATGAAGGTAGCATGTGCATTATATAGCCCGAACAGTAATACTAACCACTCATATAACTCCTTCCTGATATTGAATGTTGTTTTTCCATATGTCCTCTTCCTTGATCTACACTTGATGATACCTAGACTTCAAATAAACCTTAGTAAAATATTTGTCATATTGTAACTGATTTAATAAATCATCAATGTGAGGAATAGGGTACCTATTTTTTATGGTTATTTTATTTAAATATATGTAATCAACACACATCCTCCATGAACCATCTTTCTTAGGTACTAAAACAATAGGAGAACCACATGGAAAAGTGTTAGGATGGATTATACCTTGGTTAATCAAAGACTGTAACTATTGTTTTACCTCATTGGAATTTTTCAAAGACTTCATATATAATCCCAAATTCAAAAGTGGACTATTGGGTAACAAATGGATCTCGTGTTCAATTTCCCTGACTGGGGGTAGCCCTATATGTTATTGAAATACCTCTCTTAACTACTGAACCAACTCTAGTATCTATGTTTATTTTTTGTTATAAAACATGTTACAAGTGGATTTAGATGTAAAGTCTCATCCTCTAGCATATCTCTCAAAATAAGTAATCCAAATTTACCACTAGCATTAATAAGCTTCAGGGATTCGGTGGAACTTACCAAAGAGATCTTCGAATCTCTTGAATAGGATGAAATGATGTAGCTCTTACCATCCTTCACCAAGTCATACTGGTTGGCTCTCCTCATGAAGATAACATCCCTAATATACAAATATGGGCTTCCAAATACTACACCACACACATCAAGGGGAGCAACATCTATAATAACTTCATCAATAAACTTCTTATCAATACAAAAAGTCATCTTACACTACTTAGTAACTTTGATATCTACACCTTTCTTTACCCAACCCAAAGAATATAAACTTGGGTGATTACAATTTTCTAATTTTATCATGTCCACTAACTCTTTACTAATCAAATTATCTTGATAACATGTATAAAAAAATATCATTAACCCTAGTTTTTTCCACTGGAATTTTTAAATGAAAGAGATTAGTTATTTCCTTTTCTTGAACAACACTGTTACTACCCAAACATACCTCTCTGCAGACGAAGGTACAACACATAGTCTCATCCACCTCTTCACTGTGAAACACTTCCTCTCATTGGAGAGTAGCCATGGCCTTCTTATTTTTCTTGTTCTTGAAGGGATGTAATTCTGGGTGGAGCTTATAAAAATTTTCCTCAAAATTAGTGGTAACATCATAATGCCCAAAATGAACTTTAGTATCCTTTTTAGAAACAGAAGTAGAATTTTTATTACCCTTTCCTTTTTCTTTATCCTTCTTCTTGGTGTCACCTTGTTTGTTCGAAACATGCTGAGAGGTAGATGAAATCTTCTTCTTGTCCATATCTAAGTAGTGAGCTTGCATACAAGCCTCGTCTACATTCATTGGCTTGGCCAAGAGAACTAGTCTCCTCAAGTGGCTATGGAGTCCGTTAATATACTTCATCAATAGGTCTCGGTCCACTACATCCTTTCCTATTTGGATATCTTTCTTTTGTAACTCACTGGTATACTCCTACACATTCTGGCCTTGTTTCTACCTGAGATACTGCCAATACATGGACCTCTCTTCTTCATAACAAATAGGATAAAACTGATTTTTGATTAGCTTTTTAAAATCATCCCACTTAGTAATTGGAGGATTATTCTTAACAACCAATGAACGAAAATATATTTCAAACCAAGTTAAAGCATGATTGGTCAATTTTAACTGAGAAAAGAATTTTTTTTGACTTTTTTTAATTTGATGCAAACTAAAATATACCTCCAGTTGAGCTAAGCCAATGTTCTAGTTTCTTAGGATTCACGTCTCCATCATAAGGTTGAATCTCTATCTTGGCCTCTGTTTTGAAAGGTTTTAAAGGTATAGGTGTGATAATGACATGACGCTTCTCCTTCTTCATGGGCTTCTGGTGTCTCTTTTGGAGCACCAAGTTTTTTCATGAGTTATCCCATGATGGAATCCAATTTCCATATGGACAAGGAAATACTACCCAAATCCTTGGATAGAATTTCCACATTCACCTCCAACTTGTAGAAATGTTCTTCTCTACTATGATTTTCATCTTCTCTAGGAGCTATATCTCGTAATCCTTGTTTCCACTTCCTTGTGTAAATCTTTGCTTCAAAAGGAATAAGGATACCTTCACCACTTTCTTTTCCCTTTCGAGGTGAGTGGCATATAACTACAATCTTAACACAAGTTAACCACAAAAAAAGAAATCTTAACTCGTCTGATACCAATCCGATTCATAAATTGTTGAAATTTAACAATAAACAGATCACTGTGCTTATGAAAATGAATGATAGATGAACTAAGTCCTTTATTACCAATATAATGTATAAGGATTAAACACTAATATAATAAAAAAATGAAAAAAGAGACACAAAGGAGACAAGATTTATCCCAGAGAAACCCAATGTGGGAAAAAAATCCAGTGTGTAAGAAAATTTGATTCCCTTCCACTATGTAAATCTCAAAAAATACAAAGTACTACCAACAATTGGCCTTCAAGAAGGATTCACACTCCTTATAATTGTATTTTCTTGCTTACAACTTCTCAAAAAATGAAGACCTCACTCACAATGAACAAAACAAGAAAGAAATACAACTCCTTCTCTTTTCCCATGCTAGAATTCACTCAAAATCACTTGTTAGAATGAAGAATTGAACTTGTATTTATAGATTCTCTATCCAAGGATGCATGGAAAGGTGAAATGAATCATTTGGGGAAGATCAAACATTTACAACTGTTGATATCCTAAATTATGGAACCATCTTGCATAGGACCACCACTGAACACATATCGGCAGTTGTGCAACCACCACTTTGTGCAGAGTGGCGGTTACGTAACTACCGAGGCGGTTGCGTAGCCATCACCTGTAAAATTTCCTAAATAGAACAATTATGATCTAAATTTTCATTCGAAGGTGTCTGGATCACCCCCATCCTTACTAGACCATCTCTTGAAGGAAGAATAGGTTGATAATCTGTAGAGTAAGTATAAAATATGGAGGATACCTTCCTTTTGCATTTTGGATACCACCCCAGCTCCAGTTGTCTATGAAGTATTTCTTGATTGATTAGGATTGTTTTATCATCTCCTTTACTTTATTTTTGTACTTCTTGATGCATCATGATCTCAAGAATTGAGAATGATGACTCTTGCTTGCATGAATCACTCATCTTCACTTATTTCATTATCACCTCCAACTCAACTGATGTACCTATACAAACATCACTCAAAGAAAAATTAGATTAAAAAACTTGAGCCTTAACACCCCTCTTGACCATCTCATCTTTTTCTTCTTTAATTAACTTCTCTTAGTCTCTTTTTTGAACTCGTGGTTCCTTATATTCTAGGACTACTTTGATCCACCATCCATGATTGTTATCTTCTTATTTAGAGATTAACTGCTCCATGGTGATTTCATGCTCAAATTATTGCTTCTTCTTGTTTATTACTTGTTCTCCTAAGATATCAGTTTTGTCTCTTTCTCCTATGAATTTATTTTTCCCTTAAACCATTTATATAGTCCTTCAAACAAGTGTTCTTCCTAAAACCCTAACTAGGGTTTATGACCAACCCAATAAGGAGATAAAATGAGTTTTAAAACATTTCACCGTGGTTCAATCCATAAGATCTTAGGTAGATGTTTGTGCCACCCTATTACATGTTATTGAGCAATAGTATATGGAAATAGAACTAAAAATCTCATGCAATGACTATTTAGCTTCTTCAAAATCAGTGTTTCTTACCTTTACTGGCCTGTAGTTGCTTCATGAACACTTTATACATATTTGAAAGTCACTCAATTTTTAATCCAACAAGGTTACACTCATGAACACAAAACAAATTTTTTTTTGTAAGAAATACAGAGAGATTAAGGAACATTTCTGAGATTCATATTCAAAATTTCCCTTCTTGACTATTTCCTCATAGATTTAGTCTTCTTTTCATGAAGACAAAGTTATTCTCTTCTATTTTCCTCCTTAGTTACTTCATTCACATACCTTCCCCTTCAAAAAATTTCCCCCTCTTTGAATTACTCTACCTAAACTATCTTTTCATATAACTTTCATGTCTACTAAGCTCAACTACACCCACCAACATGAGTTACAAGATTGGTCAAGAACTAAAAACAGGGTTTACATAACAAAACACCTAGAAATAACAATTTTTTCCCTCAAAAGAAACTTACACATCATGTATGTATTCTTAAAACATCCTAGACACCTACCTAAACACCAACAAAGCCAAAATTGACAAAAAAGTTAAAATATCTTACTAAGAAATTCAAATTGATTTTTGGTGGGAAAACTCATATAGACTAAAATTTGAATTTTAAAGCCATCTAATGAGCTATAACCAACCAAAACAGCCTACTTTGACCCCAAAACATGCTCAAAATAAAAATTTTACTATAGGAAGCATTCACAGATGATGCTCCTACATAATTCTCCCTGGGAACAAGAAGTTTCACTCATGAGTTTTTGTATTGCCAAAGATTTTCTTCTTCTTTCTAGTCTTCCAGTTGTAGTTGACCTCATTGAGCTTGTTCATGATTCCATACCATGAGTACAAATTATTCATGATGAGCTCCATGTTTTTCACTATCATTCTTGATATGTGAACGAGCTTGTGTTCTTGTGAAATGACTATGCTTGAATAAAAGATTAACTTATTCCTTTCTTATTCTAGATACTACCCATGCTCTAGTTGTCTATGAAGTATTTCTTGACTGATTAATGACTATTTGATCATCTCCTTTATTTTTTTTTCCTTCTTGATTTATCATGATCTTAATAATTGAGAATGATGACTCTTTCTTGCATGAATCACTCATCTTTGCTTGTTTCATTATCACCTCCAACTCAACTGATGTACCTACATAAACATCACTCAAAGAAGAATTAGATTGAAAAACTTGAGCCTTAAAAACCCTCTCGACCATATCATCATTGTCTTATTCAATTATCTTTTCTCGGTCTCTTTATTTAACTTGTGGTTCCTTATATTTTGGGATTGTTTTGATCCACCTTTTATGATTGTTATCTTCTTGTTTAGAGAGTGACTACTCCATGGTACTTTCATGCTCAAATTCTTGCTTCTTCTTGTTTATTTCTTGTGCTCCTAAGATTTCCATTTTGTCTTTTTTCTCCTATGAGTTCATCACCTTCATCACTCCCATCTTCCTTACTTTTTCTCCTTTAAATATTGTCTTGGTATTCCTCTTCCCCACTTAGTCATTTCCATAGGTTCTTGATTGTGCTTACCTTGTTTTCAATCTTATCATTCTTCCTATCATCTATAGTTCTTGTTGATTCAATAACAACTTCCTCTTCCTGCTGCAAATAAGCTTTGATACTCATTAAAATGACTCTTGAGCATCACTCATTCCATGCATGGTTGTCCTTGAGAGGGTTTAACGCATGCTTACCACCCATTTTTCATAAGAGTGTATGTATTTTCCCAACCATTCATGAATAGAAATCACCTATAAAACTACCAAGGTCTTCCAATGTAAGAATAATAAAGCATCCACGGTCTTCCAAGAATAACATCACAAATAACCTCATCCTTATAGCTACCAATCTGGAAAATAACAAGACACTCCTCACTAACCAACACTTGATGATTTTTTTGAACCCAATACACTTTTTATGGTTTAGGATGCACTAACCATTGCAATTTTATATTTTCTACCATTTTAGAAGACACCAAATTATCTATGCTACCATTATCAACAATAAGTTTACAATGCTTACCTTTAGACTTGCACATTGTCTTGAATAAGGTCCTTCTTTGGGTTGGTTCTTCATCCTTTTTCTTGATTTCATCATCACTCTTCTCATCATTGATACCTATCATGTTTTAGGTTCTTCTATGTGTGATGGTGATCCCACACATTCTTCTTCATCAACATGCACAATATAATTTTTATCTTCACTTACCATGCTACCACTTTCATGAGGGTTCTCTAGACACTCATATAATCTATTACCAGAAAACTTATTACATTTAAAACAATCACCTTGAAACTCTCCTCTTCCTCTTCCACAGCTAACTCTTCATCTGTAAGATAACCTCCTCTTGTGTAACCACCTCGTATATCACTTTGCACTTGTGAAATAATGGATTCTTCTTCTTTTCCTTATTGTTGATGTTGTTCTCTATTTGTTTTCTATCCTCTACCTGTGAATCATCTTCCTATAAACTCTCTAGTATGTTGCATTTCTCTTATATTCTATTTTTATTCCACATTTAGAGCTAATTGATAGCATTATTCTATGGTTCTAGATATCTAGATATATTTTTCAACATATTCTTCCACATGACCAGACTTGATTTTCAATATATTAATTTCTTCTGTGTAATTTATAATGATCATCTCTATTTGTTTCATATTTTGTAACTTCATGTATAAATCAG
This sequence comes from Taxus chinensis, assembly GCA_019776745.2. NCBI lineage: Eukaryota > Viridiplantae > Streptophyta > Pinopsida > Cupressales > Taxaceae > Taxus > Taxus chinensis. The sequence goes on along the minus strand of CM034156.1, from coordinate 552,915,189 downwards.
TTTGGTAATCACCAGGAAGAAACTTGACCTTAAGTTTTTTCTACCATTTTGTCCCATAATTTAATCCTCTTTTCCCCTTGTTTGATTCTTTCATCTTGTATAAATTCCCACCAAAGTGTTGCATTACCTTTCAATCTTGTACAAGCAATGTTGACTTTATTCTCTTCAGGAACACCTTCAAATTCAAAATACTTATGCAAAGTAGTTATCCAATCAATAAGCTATTCCCCATCAATATTACCTGCATATGTTGGAATCTCTAACATTTTTTGGATCCTTGTCCCATTATCACTTTAATAAATCTATATATTTGTCCCTCTTCTTGTTCCTCATCCTCTTCTTGTGCTGGTGTAGCTTTTGGTTCATCTTCTTTATCACTTAAATTACATGTAATTATTCCTCTTATTTTATTTTCCTCTAATGTTGTGTTTCTATCATCAACGTATCCTAATATTTTTTAGTTCCTCGAGGATTTCATCCCTTATCTAAACACCTGTTCTTCCTCCTCTAGCCATTCTGTGTGTCTTCTCTTCTCAAATTTTCTTTCTTTTTCAAGATAAATACCTTTCTCTCATACCAATTTATGGAAGGTATATCAAGAACACCTTTCAAGTCACCAAGTTAGTTAAAATAAATCACTAAAACTATCCTTTCACCTTGAAATGTATCTTTTTTTAATGCCTAATTGGTCACTGAAACTATGAAAAAATTCTGTTTGGAGTCTTGAATGGGTTTTAAACTTTAAGAACTTTGTTGACCTGTATGTTAGATTTTATTTCAGTATAGAAAATTATTTAAAACAAAGGAAAACTTCAACTTTCCTTAAACTCCTTGATTTCTTTGATTTCTTCTTTGCAGATACTATCACCTAGAGGTTATAGTTGGGAAAAAAACTAGCAAGGCCCCGAATAAAGTAAAAAATGTTTTGAATACCCTTTTTGGACTCACAAGTGTCTTACCAAAATTTATATCTCAACTCACAAGGTGTTTCCTCCTTTCACTTCTTGTTCTTACACAATTACTTCTCTTAATTATATCCATGTCACAAGGGTTTTCAAAGTATACTTTTTGTTTCAGAGGGTTCTAACATAGAATAAGGGTATTTTTAGACACCCATTATCCCGTTTAGGTTTCCAACAAATTTTCATAACCAAACTCCTAGACTAAACCCTTATTTTTCTAATTTAGCTCTTATAATTAGGGCTTCCTTATGGATAGTCTCTCCTAACTTGTGAGCTGTCAGAAATTTGAAGAAAATGGGGGAACATTGGACATAAAAACCTTAACCACCATTGAGTAGAATGTGCTCAGAAATCACCTTGAAAATTTTCTCCCTTACATCATTTATTTAATCCTTGAAACAAAAGGTTTCTTCCTAAAATCCTAAGTAGGGTTTATGGCCAAGCCGATAAGGAGAGAAAATTAGTTTTAAAAAATTTCACCATGGAACAATCCATAAGATCTTCTGTAGAGGTATATGCCACCATTTTACACGTTCCTAAGTAGTAGTCTATGGAAATAGAACTAAAAATATCATGACAATTTAGCTTTTTCAAAATTAGTGTTTTTTACCATTACTAACATGTAGTTGCTTCATGAACACTTTATACATATTTTGAAGTCCCTAAATTTTGAATCCAACAAGGTTACACTCCATTAACACTAAATAAACCAAATCTTGTAAGAGATACAATGATATCAAGGAACATTTCTGAGGTTTATATTCAAAATTTCCCTTCTTGACTATTTCCTCACACATATAGTCTTCTTTTCATGTAGACAAAGTTTTTCTCTTCTATTTTCCTCCTCAGTTGCTTCATTCATGTACCTTCCCCTTCAAAAACTTATTCCCTCTTTGAATTACTCTACCTAAAAAACCTTTTCATATAACTTACCTTTCTACTAAGCTCAACTACACTCACCAATGTGAGTTACAAGATTGGTCAAGAACTAAAAACAGGGTTTACATAACAAAACACCTAGAAATAAAAAATTCATCCCTCAAAAGGAACTTTACAAATTGTGTATGTATTCTCAAAACATCCTAGATACTTACCTAAACACCAACAAAGCCAAAATTGACAAAAAGTGAAAAATACCTTACTAAGAAATTCAAATTGATTTTTGGAGGGAAAACTCATATAGACCAAAATTTGAATTTTCAAGCACTATAATGACCAATAACCAACCAAACTAGCCTAATTCGACCCCCCAAACATTCTCAAAAGAAAAATTTGATTATAGTAATCATTCTCAAATGAAGCTCTTGCATTATAAATTTTCTTGCAATGACATATCCATCACATTTGCATTTCATCCTACTCAAACATGAAACAAAATTATTAGTTAATGTTTGTTGCTTCATATTCATACCATGCCAATGATAATAATTGTGGATTTCCATATTTTATAACTATATTGGCTAATGGAAATCATTTCACAACTTTGTTTTCTTGGTGCTTAAACTTTTATATGAGTGTAGAAACTCAAATTTGGAAATTTACCCTTTTGACATTACATATTTCAATTTTGCTTCTTGGATAAGACAAAAACCCATATAAATTTTCCACTTAGTGAATGTTGTCATATCTTGTCTAACTTACTTATTTCCATACACCTATGTGTCAAAAAATTATGAATATCGATACATAAGACCAATTATCAAGCTCTACCTTCCATGATGGAACTTTTAAATTTTACTGAGCTTATCCCTGTCCAAAACCATACAATTCAATCAAGTTGTATAATCTAGTCCTATCTGACCTGTATGGTCCTAAATCGACACATTTTCTAACTCTAATTTTAATGCACTACCATTTTTTGGGCCTTTTTATACTCTTGTGTTGGCATTATTATAATACATTACCTTTGAAACCCAATATAAGCAAGTTAAACTCACCTCATTTCATAACTTGATGCTCGCATGAGATCTGATTACAAATACTAGAAAAAAAGGCAATTAAGGCTCTCTAAATATTCCTAAAGATGATGCACATCCATTAGGGCAGCCAATTCTACAATTCTAAATTACTCAAATAGGTCAAGGAAAATAACTTCCATCAAATCTAAGCACGTCAAGTTGTCACTTCCAAGTCTTAGCAAGATCACAATTCTATCAAGCATGATTGAAGAGGTTCAAGTTGTAAACTATTTGCATTCATATACATGCTACATGGTAGGTGTAGAACTATGTGTGATTTGAAGCCTCTTCAAAATAGTGTCGACGTAGTCAATGCATGCAGTGCACTTCAACCCAAACACTAACCTTCTTGTAGGGTCTTCTACTCATGGTCAAGGTTTTGGTGTGATTCATCTAGTTATAGATGATATCAAGATTGTGTGATAGCTAGGATTAGACAAAGAAATACATTTCTATGCCATGAAAGGACCCAAAAATACACATAACCAAAATTTGAAAGAATCCAAGACTGTATAGAAGGGGCAGGACAAGATTATACATCCTAACCAGACTGTATGGTCCTGCATTAAGAGATTTGTAAGATACAGTTTCAACGGTGAAGTTTATCAAGGCTCTACACGTCTAGATTATCTCATCTATTTTCTTGTATTTATCCCTATACAACTCTATATATCTAAGTCTATTTCTCTCTCTTGTGTATTTTGATCTTTTACATGCATTGAAAGAATCAATACGTTATTCTAATTTTGTACAATTAATGTTGGAAGTTAATTTATCAAAATAGCCCCTAGTTTCCTAACCTTACATTCATTTTTATTGTTTTGCATGTACACAACAAATATAATACACTTATAAAAGGGTGTAAATAATGTGTGTATGCACTAAAATATGGTAGCTTATCCTTTTGCAATTCCAATTTTGTCTATGTTCCCTTGCTAAGACAAATGCTCACATTCATAATTCAATCAATCAATATATATATATTATATATATATATATATATATATATATATATATAGTATTATGTGACTTATTTATCTTTATACTCTTCTTTGTCGTCAATATGAGAAATATTATTAAAAAACTAGTAATTTTTTTTACTTCATGTCAAAACTTTTTGTTTCACTTCACATCTCTCCTATCTAGGTCTATACAAAATGTTGTGATGTGGAATCTATTCTTGACCATTCCATTTTATATTATTTGACTCCATTTTTAATTTTAATATATTTATTGGCTCGTTTCATCTTCATAAGGTCAAATTTATTATAATATTTCACCTACATAAGATTATATAAGCAAGTCAGTGTCACTTTATATCTCACCTAACACTCTTATAAGATCATATTGCAAATATCATTATAAAAGCACTCAAGGGTCTCCTAAATCTACCCAAATTAGTTGCACATCAATTAGAGAAGTCCCTAATACATGTATGAAGAACTCAAATTGGTCAAATAGTATATATTCCTCCATTTACAAGCATGAAAAATTCATATATCCATGTCTTAACAAGAGAAAAGTCACTCCAAGCATTGTTTACTGGTTTCAAGGAATAAATTATTAGGTCACATAATCAAGGCACACCACATCACACTACATTCTATACTATAGATTTATCTCACTATATTTTGTGTAAAAAGGTGTAAGGGAATCCCTAGGGAGTTGTCTTAAATTATACTCATAATTTCACAAACACCTAGGAGAACTACATGAAGCTTGATCCTATATGGGGGTATGTAGTACAATATTGAGATTGGTTCAAAAGCTAGGGTTAACCTCCAAGGGTAGTCTAATATTACAACACACACATGGTTTATCCTTTTGGTTTAATGATGCTTTGATGAATGGTACTTCCTGTTTTCTATGGTTTCCACTTTGTTGTATATGTTTACAATTCATCTTGAAGTTGTGCAAAAAATATTGACAAACAACGAAGGGAATTCCTAATAAATCAAAGCACTCAGGAAGTTTCAAATCCCAAATATCAAAGGCTCCACTACTACACAACTAGGTCAATACCTTATAGTTTCAATCTCCACTGTATATATTTCCTACGGTCATGTCCCTACTCAATTTCTAGTTCCAAAACTCACAATGAAGCATCTCTAGTTTATGATCTACAGTTTTCTACATGTTTTTACATTTGGATATTCTCTATTTTTACCTATCCAGCTAAGTCTTCTTCTCCTCTTGTATATTTGAGCTATTGTTTATAATTTTATCAATTGTTGCATCTATTAATGTATCATTCTGGTTTCAAATGGTTAATTATAAATTGATTAAATTATAATAGTCCCTAGTTACATACCCTTATATCCTCTTTATTGTTGTGCAAATTATATAACATATATTTAATTAGGGATTAAACATTTAGTGAACCTAACTCTTGAATAAAATCTATTTCTCAAACCATAGTAGCATTAGGGTTTCATTAGCTTCAATTTTCCTATGATTCCTCTCTGTTATCTTTCAATGTATAAATCAACTTAACAAAAAATCTATTGAGCACACTAAGAGTTCTCCTCCTACTCGTAAGTGACATACTCTCACGGCCTCTTCTCCACCCTATGTTTTATGAAATTTATTTTGTATCATATCATATTGTGTATGAGGTTCCTTTAAATGAAATAAAAATAACCAATGAGAATTCTCTCCATGAGATTCCTTTGAATGAAATAGAAATCACTAGTGAACATTCAATAAACATAATAGAGACATGATCACCAACATTATTGTGAACAAAAAAATTCATGGATAAAATTATTAGTATGAATAACAATATCATTATGAACATAGACATCATCATGAGTAGGAACATCATAAAGAATAGGAACATTATAATCACATGAAATATCATGATTAATATATACACCACCACCTATAGAAGTAGATGAGCATTCACCTTCACTATCATCATTTGTGTCGGTATTAGGAAGGAAAATAACATGATTAGCTATTGGAATATGGGTAGGAGATTCCCAACTTGAAGATAATACATCATCATCACAATTTTATTCTTCTATACACTAAGTGGATTTTATGGTTGTAGCTTCCATTTCTGAGAGAAGTATAGAAGATATAATAACATTTACCACATTGTTATTTATAATAGGCATGGAAGAAACAAAGATAGGAATATTCATTTTATAGTCATTTAGAACACTAATAGAAGCATCATTATTATTGGGAAGAATAAAATTTGCATTTGCATTATCATCTAAGAGAGGAGGATAATATTTTGATAAAAGTGTTACGTATTTCTCAACAACTTTTCACCATGCATTCAACTATATGGAGCACAAAATATTATATGAAGCCAGATAATACACCTAATTTTCCAATGAGAACACAATATATTATACCAAAAATCATTAACATGAGTGCACTTTTATAATCTAGAGCAATCATGTGTCCTATATCTAGTTAACTAATCAATCATGTCACATAATTGGACTTAGTAACACTACTTTATCAATTTTCACTCCCTCATGGAAAATATATTCATGAATACCCTAAGGAATATGCACATCCACTTTCCTTCTAATAATAGGTTTCCTTTCACTATATATTCTCTTGTGTACTTTGGTGAGGGTGATGATTCCAATGTATTTGATAAATACTTATGTGATGTTATATTTACACATTATATATCACATCAATTCAATTACAATGGGTGTCACAAATAAATCAAAATCATTATAATTCCCTTATGACACCATGTTCTAATCACAAATCTAAACCCATAATCTTTCTACTCATATTATTTCTATTAGGCCTATCCCTCTTCATTTTTTTTCACACATATATTATGTCTCCTCTATAGTTTATAGAGGCTTATCCTTATTCTACCATGAATTATTTGAGGCATAAACCTCCTTCAACCTATAAGTGTGATGTGCCTCTTCACAAGGATTTTATTGAATAGGATGTTATGCCGTACCCATTTCTCGTACATAGTCATTTTCAAAATATCTCAAAAACATTCAAATAATCACATAATATAAAAGAATTCACATATTTACAAAAATACAAAAGTAATACATGGTTATAGTTTGGTTTCCTTCCTTGTTACTTTATACATGTTGTTCTTCACATATTTTTTATGGATGGCATATAATTTTTATATATTCTTCACATACATGCATTCACGAGGTATATTTATTATGATGCAAGACTCACATAGGTTGACATGCAATGACATATGTTGTCTTGGATCCTTCCCATCGACACTAATATTTGGGGGGGAAATATCCTACACTACAAAGGTGATTATTTTTAGTACAATTACTTTACATTTAATCATCAAACTTGATTATATACATAGTTTCTATGTTATCCTTTGAGATAATGGGACTACCACATGTGTCTTGAGTATCACTAACTTATCTTACTATCTCTTTTTTTAATATCATTGTTTTATATACTTGCTTGATACATTATTGTAACTAATTTCTTATACAAATTACTTGTTTAATTATTGCATTGTTTTACTCCTTACTTATGGATGAATATTTTCTTGTTTGAATACAATTATATGATTATTTTATCATATATGAATTGATTTCCTTGATTGTCTTATGACATCGTGGGTGTCTGATGTTTGTGGCTATATACCTATCTTGGATATGCACTTGTTTAGTTGTATGTGACACATCACGCCTTCTATAATGATCGTCTTGTAACACCATTGGTGTCCTGTGTTTTTGGATTTATGCTTCCATGTGATTATGATTCTATGTATATATATTATATATTACTTATCTCTACATTATTATTTATATTACTACTCTGGTTTATAGCACACGTGATTTATATTGTGACATTTTTATGATATTATTACTCTGGCTTATGACATGATTCACAATTTTAATTGTTGTTCTTACTTTTATACACATGTATTATTGTTTGTTATGTGTTGCATGTTGCCTTATCTGCACACCATGTTTTCTACCAAGCACAACCCTTTGTGAAAGTACAAGTCATGTATAGTTTCCTCCATTATAGCCTTCTAGGTGATCTTATGAAGATTATCAGGCTTATCACACATAAGCACACATATATTATTTTAATCTGTATGCTAAAATGTTTCATCACACATTCCTCAAAAGAGAGGAATTCATCATGATATATTATACATATATATATACATGTAACATAGACAAGAACACGTGTTTACAGGATCCATATCCTCTAAAACAAGCAAAAATACTAAAATGTGATAGAATTTAAAGAAGGTAAAAATTATATACTATAGTCAATATTGTGGAACAATCTTGACCAAGATGGATGTTCCTAAACATAGGCATATTGTAAAAAATAGTTTCCATAGACTCTATCAATTATCTATAGGATCCTCATATAGTTTCATATATAGATTACTCAATTCAGAGTATAATACAAGGGGAATGAGTAATTCATTCTCTCTCCTCTCTCCTCTACTCTACTCTGACATAATTAATAGAACGACATTTGGGGGGCATGATCCTCCTTCTCCCCTATGGTATTCTAGGAAATATACACTCATTCTTAGTAGTAAAAAACCTTATAGGGGAAAGGTGTATCCATTTATATTTAAGTTTATATCTTACTCAATTGTTACAAAAGTACAAAATTGGACCTAGATCCATCTAAAATGGTTTGGTATGAGAGTTATTTTGAAGGTGTAAAAGAAAATAAGTTCTTCATAGGATTTATTTACTCTTTTCTCACTAGATTCTAAAATGTGGAAGGTTTTAAACCAGCTAATTACTTTGTAGATTGTAATTCATATTTTTCAAACTCTTAAAAAGGGTACTTTAGTTCCTCTCTCTCTAGTGTTGGGTTGCACTCAACACTCTAGCATATCCTTCAACAAAAATTGGAGAATGATCACCCCTAATTGTCTAGCATATCAATTCCAGTTCCAAGTATCCAAGAGCACAACAAGAATGGGATATCCCTTCCTCCATAAAATAAAAAAGTGTACTCCTTCCATGTTTTATATATCCTTTATTTACTTTTAAAAAGCTCTAAATTACAAGCATTATATGTATTTTGAGTTATAGTCTAGTTTCGATCATATATATTGACAACACTATGTATTACAAGTTTCATCTTAGAGCATTCGAACATCAACACATCTTAGGACCACTGTCAATAAAAGAAAAAGTGTGTGCACACACTCAAGTATGTTTTCCCCTTAAACATGCAGTTTTCAATTACATACTTAAAGGGGGACATGTAGAAAATTTTCAATTTGGTAACTTATTTGTTTACAATGCCATGTTTTTTTTGTTTCCTTGCTAATACAAATGTTCATCTTCAAAATCCAATCCTCTTTCTCTATAGATCTTATATGACTTGTATATGTTTATATTCTAATTTTTTGTCAATTCATGAAATATTATTAAAATAAAGTTGTAAAAATATTTGTACTTCATGCCATAACTTTCTATTTCACTTCACATATCTCCCATCCACGACCTTACAAAAGGTTAGGATGTGGAATCCATTCCTGGTTGACTTGTAGAGTCATTTCCTTTGCATTTTTTTACTCTGTTTTTGATTTGAATATATTTATTGGGTTTTTTCGTCTTTATAGGGTTAACCTTATTAGAATATTTCACCTATGCAAGGTTATATACATAATTCATTATCAATTTATAAATCACTTGTAAATATTACAATCTATAATATTGTAAATATCATTCCAAAAGCGCTCAAGAGTATCCTAATCTATCCAAATCATCTACATATTAATTAAGAACTCCCTAATAGGTCTGAAGCACTTAACCAGATCAAATAGAATAGGTTACTCTATTTCCAAGCATGAAAAATTCATATAGCCATGTTTTAGTAAGAGAAAAGTCACTATAAAAATTGTTCAAGGGTTTCAAGGAATAAAGGATTAGGTCATGTAGTCGAGGCACGCCACATCATAATACTACTACAATGGGTAGATTCTACACTATACAATTATCTCACTCTCTTTATGTTAAGATACATGAGAGCAACCCTAGAGGGTTGGATTATATTGCACTCACACTTACACACGCACCTAGGAGAAATACATGAGGCTTTATCCCATATGAGGGAATGTGGTGCAGAACTTGGATTGGTTCAATAGTTGGAGTGGATCACCAAGGGTAATCTAGGCTCACCACATGTACATGTTTTATCCTATTGGTTTGTTAATTATTTGATGAAGGGTACTACATGTTTTCTAGGATTTCTACTTTTTTAGGTGATTACATGTCATCTCAAAGTTGTGCGAGCAAGAGAAAAAACCAATGAAGGGAATTTATAGGAAAGTGAAGCACTCCAAAAGTTTCACATCCCAACTTTAAAGGCTCCAAGACCATACAACCTAGGTCAAGATTGTATAGTTTTAGTTTTGACCTTAAAAATTTCATACGGTCCTGCCCCTACTTAGTTTTTAGTTCCAAAACTCACAACGAAGAATCTCCAGTTTTTTATCTTCCTTTCCACGTGTCTGTACATCCAAATCTTCTCTATTTTGACCTATGCAACTAATTCTTCTTCTCCTCATGTGTATTAGATTTTTTTTATTGTTTTATCAATCATTGTAAGTATTGATGCATTATTATGGTTTTAAATGGTTAATTTAAAATTAATTAAATTAGAATAGTCCCATGTTACAAACCTTTAAATCATTTTTATTGGTGTGTATATTCCATAACATGGATTTTATTAGGATGTAAAAGTATGAGATATGGTTGAAAGTATTGAATTTAGGATTTTATATCTTTAAGTACTTGAGTAATCTTCCAATACCCATGACCACTTAAGCTACCTTATTGTTAGCGAACTAACATGTTAATAAGGAATTTGGAATCAAATTAAACTATAACATATAATATATTAATTAAGTACACACCGTGATTTATCCTTAAAATCCAATAGCTATATCTTCTTCCCAATTTTTAGAAGCTATACCAAAAAAATTAGATTCCAAACAAAATAAAATCTATAGTTTGTAATATTTTTTTCGTTGAAAATTCTGAAGGAAAAAATGACATATAATTTGTTGTCAATATATTGATCTTTGCATCTGATCCATAGGATATTTATGGTCTAGTTATTCACTAAAATTCATGAAACTAGTTGCATATGGAATATCTTATCGAGATCTTTTCTGATGCCTTTTGAACGAAGCAAAACAAATACTATGTGTAGGAGATACAAGCCTTTGAAGTTTCTCTCCAACTAGAAAAAAATTAAGTGCAAGTTCCATAGTCCTGATATGGCATGTTGAGAGCACGAAAAGTGGGATGAATGTGATGGTAAAAAGTGGT